>OX637396.1:30218700-31471200 GCA_951799425.1 Ilex aquifolium | reverse complement strand
ATGGAACATCCTGAATTCAAGTTGGGTATGTTGTTTGCGTCATCGGCAACAGTTTAAGCAAGTTGTTAAACATTATGCCATTTGGAAAGGGAAGGACATAAAATTTGTCAGAAATGAGAAGCACAGGGTCAGGGCTAAGTGCAAGCCACCTTGTGAGTGGATGATATTTGCATCCAAGATCCAAGATGAGGATACAATGCAAGTGAAGACATTTAATGATGAACACACTAACTGCAACTGATCACGGCATAGCAGGCATGTAATAGAAAACTGGCTATCTAAAAAATACATGCAAAATATTAGATCAAATTATGAATGGCCATTACAACCCTTTAGGGGAGCTGTGGAGGAAGACCATAATGTGGGTGTGTCCATAAATGTGGTGTGGAGAGCAAAAGAAGTTGCTAAAAATGTTATTCAAGGCAATCACAAAGAACAATACAGAAGGATATGGGATTACTATGAAGAAATAAAAAGAACACATCTGGGGTCTACTTTAGTTGTAGATTATGAACAAAACAACCCAGGGGAAGTGAATCAAATGTTCAAAAGATTTTGGTGTTGCTTAGGACCTTTGAAAGAAGGATTTATATAAGGTTGCAGGACATATATAGGCATAGATGGCTTTCACTCTCTTCTTTTTTGCTTGCTAGCTTGTTTCTCTGCAACTAAAACTCGTTTTATAAGTCCTGGGATTATCTGTCGCGCACGAGGACACATAGGTGGGTCGTACCAGTCAAAAAACTCGCAACCCCCATTCTAAAAGTACACGAAGCATATCAGATATGTTAGAATCTATAAATTACCTACAAGAGAAGAACATTAATGGCAGCAAACATCCATGGCTTGGTTTCAGTCCAGGTTGTATATGTTAGAAACTTACCATGAACATGTAGTAAGAGAAGAATCTCCTGCCTGGATTAATATCAGTCCAGGACGTCTTCATCACTGCTCTTCTCCCACAGTGGCAGTAAACATCCATGGCTTGGTTTCCTCTCTCTCTCTCTCTCTCTCTCTCTCTCACACACACACACACACAACTGGACAGAACAGAGCATGGGTCAAATAAAACCAAGCATTAGGAGTTGAAACGAGGGAATTTTGGCGCCTAAACCCTTAATAGGTGAAATGTCGAAACTACCCTTGACTATATGCCATCTGCAATTGCCTTTACCTATCTAAAGCTAAAATCTAACGGAAGGTGTTGATTAAAATGATTTAAATAGTTCAGGGGGTAAAATCAATAAAATGAAAGTTTAGGGTGCAATTTAAAACAAACAGTAAAGTTCAGGGGTAATTTATGTGGTTTACCCTTATTATTATTATTCTGTGTTCTTGTAAGTGCATTTCTATTTTATTTATTAGCTTGCATATAATAGTATATATAGTAATTAACATTTTTTTTTGATACAATAGTAATTAACATTTAATTCTGAATATATATTGGATAACTTTTCTTACGTATAACTTGAAAGTTGCTATTTGAGATCAGGTATTATTGTGTTGATTTCTAACCAGAATTTGCATCGTTTTCCATATATTCTTTTATTGCGGGATCAGTGTGGCACAACCTCTTTGACTCGAGATTAAGAAGGAAACTTTGGGATGTTTTGTTTACTATAAACTACCAGAAAAACTAAACTTATTGATGCGATGTTTTGTTTCAATTTTCTTGATGACTTCAATTGGACCCAATCTATTTATGCACCTTTTAATCTCGAATCCAAGCATGAGTCTCAAGCTGAACTTAAAATAAATCGGTCCAAAAAGTGTACACTTCATGCCTTTTTTAAGGTGTATTGACTTTGGGCTTTTTGACTTTTCTATCTTCCTCTGATCCTGATAACATTTGGATAAACAATTGCAAGTTTTCTCTTTTGTTTGTATATAAAAAAACAAGTGTTTACATCTTGTTGATTGATATACTGGATTTATTCAAAAAAAAAAGGATATTACAATAAAAGTCAATGGCCACACACAGTAAATCTCATACGATAGCCTCTACAAAGCCTAGTTCACAGAACTAAAAAAGACTACATAACATATTGCCTGTGTGAAGTATGCCATCACACGCAAAAGTTGCCTATAAGAAAGGTAACTTAATTAACGTTGAGGCAAATTTATTGGAACGATAGTTTTTATTACATAATTATTCGACGTGACAAGATCACGGAAAATCATCAAAACAAAACATCTCAACAAAGCAAACTTAATAGAAGACTTGGAGGAGAATCATTTCTCGTCCATCATTTGTGACTCTATTTCTTGAGGAAAACTTTGAACCATTCAGCTGAGAGTTTTGGATATCTCTTCTGCCCATCTTGAAAATCAACATAGTTTAATCCAAAACGGACAGTGTAACCGGAGGCCCATTCAAAATTGTCCATTATTGCCCATGCAAAGTATGCCATCACATTAACACCATCCCTGAATAGAAGAAAAAAAAAAGAGAGAGAATAGAAGGGCCAATTAGAGCTATTTATATAAACTTACAGGATAAGGAATTATCAAATTCAATAATATTTTACTTCGCCTTAATTTATCAACAAATTTGCCGACCAAACCCACAATTATGACTGAATTTATAGTAGACGCCATCAATTAGTGTTGGAATCAACCATTAATCCAACAACAACAATGAATTTGACTGACAAATTTTATTAGTAAATTTGATAAAAATAGCATTACTAGAACAAACTTGACTTAATGTGACATCTTCTCAAATCAATTTCAAATACATAGCTTGCGATCAAGAACTTACTTGATAGCTTTCTGAATATAAAACAGATGTCGATAATAGTATTGTATCCTGAAGTTATCGATGAGGGATTCCTTAAGCGATAATGTTGCATTGTTTACCTCATCAACCCCTATAAAAGAGCCATGGATTTTAGTGTAAATATTGTATCTAATTTTTGATGTCCTAATCAAATGAACTTTAAAGCTTTAATATGAAATGTAGTTTTTGTTTAAATAATGTCTTAGCAAATGATTGTTTTGATAGGAGTAGACTCGGTAGTCAACGAAAGGAGACAGAGGTTGTAGTAGGACCATCTCTTGCAAACAAAGAAAACTCTTTGGAGGAATCTCTGTTAAAATTGTGTTAGAAAATATTTTTTTTACAATGAGGACTTTGTAGTAGAAGACTTGTCTATAAGAAAGGAGAGAGTGGTTATATGACGATGATCCATAGTATACGACGCATACATTTATTAGTAAAAAAAAAATACCGTTCTCCGTAATGTAGATAAGTGGATTATTATATTTTCTCTTTACATAGACGAGAAGATCCCATATCCCTCTTGGATAAACATGGAGCCATGTGGAACCAGCCTGAGACATAATAGAGTATATTAGGTTGACTAAGAATATGGTCATTTTAAGACAAATTGTCAAGAAATAAGCATAAGAAAGTTTTATATATGTTCAGAGTATACCTGTGGACCAATAAGATGTCCATTTCTCACAACTGCCATGAGAAAATGTTGTCTTTAGCATAACATTTGTTTTTATTTTGTACATCACATTAAATTTGAGGGTTTGATGTCAGACTTACATGTAAGGATTGCATGACTATCTGTGCTGTAACTTAAGTTGACCGTATTTGGGTTGGGGTTATTGGCTGCATAATAAGCTGCATAGTAGTTCAAGCCAATAAAATCGAATGACCCCTTTACCATTTCTGATTCTCTTGTTGTGAACTTTGGCAGACGCTTTTTAACAATTGATTGCATGTCACGTGGATAGTAACCACTTGTTATTGGTTCCATATACCTACATTGCACAAAGAATCAGAGTTAAGAAAAAGAAGTTTAAGGTTAGTGAATTTATAACGCGGTCTTTTAATACGTCAAGGTGGACATATATACGTGTCATGCATTTTCATGTACAACAAGAAATCTGGCCTACTCTAGAGGAGAAAGGAGATAAGACCCGCTAGATGACTCGTGAGACTCGATTCAAGTTGTCTACAGGAGGTGGCAGCTCTGTAACGACTAAGACAAACTCATTTTGTTCTGTATCTATACAAGTTTTATTCAATATGTGCATGTATAAAAATTCTACACAACAAAATGGTCCACAACGGCAAAGTTAAGTGCAAATGATGTGGCATATGAATATTTTTTTGATTTTGTGTGATCCTTTAGTCAGTGAAGTAACAAACAATACTAACCATCCAAGTTCGAAGTCCAAAGACCGCCTTGCGGCACGGTAATCATCTGTCGAATTGGAGAATGGCACGTACCAAAAAGTCGATAGCGTAATTCCAATACTACCATTTTGCAATTTCTGCACAAATTATTTGTTCAGAAATGTCAAGGATAGCATCATTCTTAATAGTTATATGTCATGATTTAGTTGTTGGATTATAAACCTGGTATTTCTCCTTATACAATTTCACGGCTACCGCATGCGCAAGAAGTTGGTGGTGTGCAACAGTATATGGTTCGGTGCTTGAGTTCCCACCGGTGCAATTTGGGCTTACCCAAGAGGAACATCGACCTGGTGCAAAAGCACCCTTATCGTACGCATTTATGCTGAAGGTCGATGGTTCATTGAATGTGGTCCAATGTTTCACCCGATCGCCAAATCTCTTGTAGCAAATCTCCACGAAATCGCGATAATCATACCTATGATTGGATCATTAGTAATTAAGGGCAAAATAAGATTTAGCTAATACTCTAACATATGATGTGGTTATATAATAACTTCTTGGTGGATAGAAGTACAGCCCCTTTGCCCCTGTTTAGAATAAATTACATATATAGCCATCAAACTATGACCTTTGTGTCAATTAAGTTTCTAATTTTTTTTTTGGTGCCAATTGAGCCTCTAAACTCTCTAATTGTGTTAGTTGTACCCTTTTGTTTATCTCCGTTAGAGTGTGTCACTCACGTTACTATATAACACAAAAGAAAAAAGGGATGAATTGATATAGTTAGAGAGTTCAAAGGCTTAATTAAGACACACAAAAAAAAAAAAAATTTAGGCTTAATTGACACAAGGGTCATAATTTGAAGGCTATATATGTAGTCTACTCCAACCATTTGTGTAGTTTATTCAAGAGTGTAAATAGGAATTTTCAAGTTCCAGACACTAGTTTAACTAACTAGATCTTTCAAATTTTGATCAATCTTGACTTCATACTACCCGTGTTTATTCTATTTTACTAACTTTTAATGAAGACTTGCAAACCTACACAAGTTTATCAATTGGATCTACTCTGGTACACATTCTCTTAATTACTCTAAATAGCTCTTTATATATTTGATAAGGAATAAACTTAATTATAATTGGGTTCACATAAATTGATTACCGGTGATTCACCATTGAAGATAAATTGAGAGAAAACATAGACATGTGGATCCATTTTTAACATGTCCAAAAACAAAATAAGTGTTTATGTTACTTGCCTTCCTTTTGATCTATTTTGTGTTTTTTTTTTTAAATCATTAAACATTTTCTTGTTTAAAAAATTGTTGTCATGTTGATATGTCCTGTTGTATGATCTTAAATTTGACTGCATTGGGTTTATAAAGAATCAATTAAGTAATTAACCACTCCATAGATAGGAGCCTCCAATATGAGGATTATATGAAAGTCACTTACACAATCCGCCGACTTAGGAAACCACCATACTCATCTTCTAGGGCTTGGGGAACATCAAAATGGTAGAGAGTCACAAAGGGCTTTAAACCTGCATATATACCATAACATACACAAATTTAGACCACACTTCACACGCAAACCAATGCCAATAGTTAAGTATCGAACAATAACCTTTGAATAGGGTCTCATTTATAAGGTGGTTGTAATACTTAATTCCTTCCTCATTCACACCTCCGCTTAACTTTCCACCTATCAAACGTACAAGTAAAAAGAAAAGGGTAATGTGTGATGTACTAGTCAAAGGATCATAATGTACAAATGCTTGTCAATTTCACTTAAATTTTTTACTGGGTTCCACCATACTATGAAACTTTATTTCATTAATCGGGTTACCACATCTACAAAACTGGAATGCAAGTCGATGTAGTTGACACTCTTACTTGGTAAGACTCTCGACCATGCAATAGAAAATCTGTATCCATCCATATTCATATTTTTTAGCATGTCCACATCTTCCTGCAACGTTATAAAGAACCATACCATAAGAAATCATTTGTAAAACATGATAGATACAATTTCATAAAAAATATTCATATTCAAATAATTCCGAGGATAAGCTCGATATCCGTTCTACCTTGTATTTATGGTAGGAATCACAGGCCACATCTCCATTGCTACGATTGGCTATCTTCTCTGCATTTTCACCATAGACATGTTTCAAAAGTTTGCCACATAAAGGATTCACAAATACCACAGATATTGACTTAGTTATTATTAGAAGGAGAATTTATTTATTTTCAACACTCAAAACATTATTTGCAAGAGAAACGTTACACACTGTCCAAGATATAACTATGATTATATATATATAAATTTTTTTTTTTTTTTGACCATGCCTCATGTAGTGAGCATTCGGACTACTATGCGCTAGATATACACTTGATTATACTTTTGTTTTGTATAATGGACATATTCTATATTTTTCTCACAGCACCTATAATCATATAAGACTAATGAAATAGGTTTGTATATTCATATACTCAATCTGATCACTTTGGCCTAATGTTATATAGTTTTAGTTAAAATAGTCTATCGTGGCATCATCCCCGTTCTTACAACAGAAATATTGTAACCATGAGTCATAATATTTCTATCTCGAAATCTTGGAAGGATTGGAAAACAATTTGCTTCAAACAAAATATCTGACAGTTGATAACGCCGTCAAATATGGGTATGAGATAGTAATATTTTAAATTTCAATAGAGATTTCAAAAATAAATAGGAATGGTTTGATGAATAGTCACATTAGAGAGAAAGAGAGAGAGAGAGAGAACCAGGATATTTGTGAGTGAAATTATCCCATATACTTGGCCCTTTACCATCTTCATTCCATGCACCTTCAATCTGAAAAAGAAGAAACCAATAAAACAAGTAAACAAAAACATCAAGTTGGGGTACAGTGCTGTATGATTGAATACACCATTAGGCAAACCTGATAAGCAGCTGAAGCTGCTCCAAAGACAAAGCCCTCCGGAAAACTGGAACGATTAAGCGTATCAATGCCATAAGTAGGTGTTAAAGGTATAGTACTAGGATCTACAGAAACCCTAGCATAAGTCCTAGCAGGATGAGCCTCACTACTACTCAGTGAGTAAGTGAGGAGCAGAAGGCCAAAGAAGAGAAAATGGCCTTGAATCCCCATTACTACTTCACTGATTTTTGAGATGCACACTCAGAGCTCTCTTTCATGGCTTTATATAGAGTGCATGTCAAGATTTATGAGAATACAATATGTGAACGTGATAGTGGAGGAGGTGAACGTGCAATGTAGCTGTGTGTGTCGAAGCTGCCAAAATTGCGTTAGCTTACTGATTGATTGTGAAAGACTGTATGGACGACCTAAAATGTGTCTGCAATGTATATACGTCACATGATTCCATGTGTATAAAAAAGGATATTTAATATGCCTATAGAATACAAAACATTTGATATCCTTATTTTACATTTAATTTTTTTCAGAAGGTAAATTGTATTAAAGTAAATTAGATTTACACGGGTAATAACCCACAAAATGTCCAATAAAATCGCACAGGACTCAAAGACAAAACATCAAAAACACAAAAAGCCAAGGCTCAAAACAAAAGTCTGTAGGAGATGCCCCGAGTAAGAAAGAGCATCTCCCACAGAGGCAGTCCACTGAGAGGTTCCAGCTATGCAATAAACCAACGTTCAAAGGGCTTCCCTTGAATTTAAGAGAAACCAATCTCTCCTAATTAATGGTTTGCTTGATAATGGTAGCTGCTGTGGTGGAATCCTTGGATTGATTCCTAAAAATCCTATTGTTTCTTTCCGTCCATAGATAGTAAACAGTAACAGTCAGAGTGATCCTAAGAGTGCAAGCTTTCATAATACATTTAGTTGGTAGGAGATAAACATCAACAATTTCGTATATGTCATTAAACATTTGATCCTAAGAGTGCAAGCTTTCATAATACATTTAGTTGGTAGAAGATAAACATCAACAATTTCGCATATGTCATACAACATTTGACCATACTTGTCACCATGCATCATTTAATATGGTTCATAATCAAGTATATATGAAAATCTGGAGAAGTATTAGAGATTATTCAATTAATTATTAAGGTATTGCAGACAAGGTGTTAACTGACCACTATTAATTTTATGAATTATTTAGAATTTGTCTATTTATTTTATGAATTTCTTTGGGGGTGGCGTCTGACCAGAGAGGGAGGGGGTGGTTGTTTTTTTTTTTGGGGGGGGGGGGGGTTTGGTGTATTGAATGTCTTGCTGATGAAGATTTAGGCCTTCAATAAGAAAAAAATTTCATTATTGTAGAATATTAGTTTTAAGTTAGGATTTGTGACCCAAAAACCACCCCCCCCCCCCCAAAAAAAAAAAGAGAGAGAGAAAGAGAAAAAGAAATGACACTAAGGTATAATTAATAACAAAAGGTAAAATTTCGTCATTATATCAAGTATAGCTTCCTAAGAAGTTTCAACGATATTCTAGTTATAGAATATGGCATTTGAGTATCCAATCAGAACAGGATGTGCTGTGTGTGATCATGTGCCAACATACTAGTATTAATGCACTGAATGCTTCGTTCAATGATGCTATTTAAACATAAAAATATGGCCTAACAATGTAATTTTATTATAACCATTTCATTAACACCTAATTCTAATGTTTGATGAGATTCACAATTAATCTAATGGTCGCAGTAGATTAGGTTAATATTACTCGATAAATAATAGTACATGAAAATCTCGAGGACATTAGAGATCTTGCAATTAATAGTTGTGCAATATTTTCTCATCAATAATGGCAACGTGGCGGTGGTTGTTGATAGCTTAAGTTTTTGAAATAGATGATTGTTTAATATAGTATCAGAGCAGGAGATCTTGTATTCAAATTTTGCTGTCACCCTAATGATTAAAATATTTTCACGTTCTAAACCTAAAAAATTAGTCTGCGCGTGAGGGTCCGTGTTGAAGTATAAATACTTAAATTATACTCTCTCTAACATCTTAAACTTTTAGAAGAGATGATTGTTTAACAGTGGCAAAGTTTGGTGGAGGGTGGTGCCACATATGTATGTGTGTGCGTACTCACGTGTAGGGTTGTTAGTTGAACGAGCTCGAGTCGAGCTTAAAAAACTTGTTTCTTAATTGAGTTTAAAAAGTTGTTCAAATTCGACTTGTTTAAAAAACGAGTTGAGCCTGAACGACGAGCCGAATCCGAATATTTGCACACAAACAAGTTGAGTCTATCGAGTTTGAGCCAAGCCTGTCGACTTGTTTTTTAAATGAGTCAAAAAACTTGTTCAAATTTGGGCTCGTTTAGAAAACGAACCAAGTCTAAACGAGCCGAACTCGAGCTAAGTTCGAGTAGCTCAGTTCGACTAACAGCCTTACTCACGTGTTTGAGGATATATATTAGTAATTGTGTCAAATAAATTTTTTTGTTGACCATTCAAACACATTTTTATTAGGTATTTTTATTTAAATGTCTTTTATTTTAAACATCCAAACAGTACTTATTTAATAATCATGACTCAATAAACTTGAGTGGGTTTACAATTAAATCACGGTACTAAAACAAGTGAACTTGACTATACCACCGTCAAAAAAAATTCGGTATTGTTTTTTCAAAATTTATTATTTTAAAATATATTTTTATAATTTTTATGGGTTATTTTTTTAAAAAACAATTATCATTTTTATGAATATTTTTATTACTATTGTAAATATTTTTATCATTATTATGGTAATTATTTTTACCACTTTTCTTCGGTATAAAAAAATTTATCACTTTTCTGGGTTTTTTTTATCACTGTTGTGAGTGTTTTTACTACTGTTATGATAATTATTTTTATCACTTTTTTTGAGTACAATTATCATTTCAAGCACGTGTTCTGATCTGGATTGATCATAAGAGTTAATAGCTACCTCAACCGTATACTCACAACAGTAATAAAAATATCCATAAATATTGCAATTTTTGGCATGGGTAGCACAGTCGACAATCGAAGATAAATATTAGCACAGTCGGCATGGGTAGCACTGTTTTTATCATTTCGAGAACGTGTTTTGAGTTGGATTGATCGTAAGAGTTAAGAGATACGTCAACAGTATATGGTCTATGATAAGCATTTTTTTGTTGTTTTGATGCACTTATTCTCCTATTATACTGAACCACATCGATCTCGAAAAAACAAAGAATCTGGTGCACATGTGATAACATTGTTTAAGGGAAAGAAACAAGTAGTAGCAAAGACTGAAATAATCTCATACTTGATATGGTATCAATTTCCAAGTTCAAAAAACTGCAATCTGTCTATTAGTTGTACGTGTACCGTAGAAAATAATATAGTACACCATTATTATTTATCTGCACATGGAATGGACATTACTTTGATTAATATGGACACAGAACAAGTCATAAATTTCCAGGGAAAATTATTATAATCACATGGGTTTGATTTCATTAATATTTATCAAAATTTTCACCTAGTGCTAATAAAAGAGAAATTATATAATATTATTGGATATGAGAAGTCAAATACAGACGGATATTCTCTTATACTTTTTTTTCCTAACACTCTCTAATGGCATGTTTAGATGGTTTTGGGGTGAGGGATTAGATTAGTTTTATCAAACTCTTTTAAATCCAATATCTACCTTTGTATACATGGGATTTTGTGTACATTTGATTCATATATGTATCCTACCCATGCCCGTGTTTGATAAAGAACATATACATATGTGGAACCTCCATATTTATCACAATTATCAACACACATTTGTTTTATAAATGACTATATTATCCATTAGCCAATCTAATCCAGAAACATGTTTGTTTAATTACAGAGAGGAGTAATTGGGGGGTTGGGATGTAATTTGATAGATAAGATATTTTATTATGGATAGAATGGTCATTTGGTGTAGTTAACCTAGGCTAGGATCTATGAACCCCCCCTCCCCCCCCCCCCCCCCTCCCCCTTGGGTTTGCCCAACCCCATATATATGGGTTTAACACATTGGGCCACTTATTGGCCGGGGTATAAATCCTGGATTTAAAAGTGCTAACCAAACACGAAATTATGGAGTCTATCGAACTATTTTTCTTCAACCCCCTTCCCCCCCCCCCCCCCCCAACAAAACCCAATAAATAAACAGGCCCTAAGGGTGTACTTCGATGACAGAGTTGGACCGGATTGGAGATCTAAAAATATATCTTTTCCTACCAAACTCAAACCCATCTATCATTGGACTGATTAGGATTTAATAGTTATATCCTATCATTTCAATGTTTGGATAACACATAACCAATTTTGTGGGACACATGAAAAAAGGTGATGGAATATGGTATCACTGACTGTTTTGCCTCTAATCTATCCAATCCAAAACCATGTTTGGTTTATAAATTAGCCTTTGACCAATTCCAAACAAATTTTTCTTACATGTAATTTTTAAAAATGTTGTAATTTCATATCCTCTAAACGGGTATTCATATGTTACGAGAACTATTGAGAATTAACTCAAGCTTTTATCAATTAGTTATTTTATTACTAGTTGTTAATTAATCTTAGTTCAAGTAGGATATTACTTTGTTAGAGTTAGCTTATTATTTAAATTAGTTGTCTTGTTGGAGAAGACATTTTTATTTTCTTGAGGTATGTCGACAGAGCCTTACTTTGACAAAATAGATTTATTGGAGAAAAAAAATCATATATGTGAAAAAATAGGAGGAGACAACGCATACGCGAGAGAGAGAGAGAGAGAGAGGAGAATAGGGCAATTCAGTCATTTATATTAGTTATTCTGTCTAGCAAAAAAAATCTCAACCCCCCTCCCTGTGTTTCATTTAACCCTTGTAAACGGGTTAAAGTTGATTTTTTAAATCAAGTTAGATAAAATCTGCCCTAAAACCTTAAAAGCTGTATATAATTCTTGTACCAAAAACTTTAAAAACTGTTAAAAAAAATTGGTGTTAAAACCCTCAAAACTGTTAAAAAAATGGTGTACTATGATTATGGGTAAATTTCACTAACACCCACTAAGAAATAGCCAAATTAGAGGGACACTTCTATGACTTTTGAAATATCACTATCAACTCCTATAGTTTATATGTTCATTTCACATGCTAACACCATCAATAAAATTACTAACACATCCAACAAAATAAACGTGACAGCTAATATTTTTTTTAAATGATAATTTGACCCTTTAACTATATATTAAGTCTTGTACTCAAACACACTTATTCTTCTACCAAACAAAACTATTCCTAAAATCAAACAACTCTCATGTCCTTCAATTTCATCCTTTTCCTATCTCACACACAAATTATCTCACACACTTGCATACTCGTACACACAAGTATATATACACACACAAATACGTTCAAGCAATTTGTAAGCTAGGAACAACTTTAGCCTTTACTATCGCTTGTCACAACCTAAATTTCACCACTTGAATGTTAATTTAGTATTGGATTAATAAATATAAAATATCAATTTGGTATCAACACCACCCCACCGCCATTGTCCTCAACATTAATATTGCTATCACTGACGCTACTCCACCACCACAACCTAAATCTAATTATCTATGTACAATAAAAGAATTGTGTTGTAGTTGCTAGTACTCTATTTTTAAGTTTGTTGATTATCAATAAAAATCGTATTATGTGCTTGAGTTGCTTATGGAGGATGAGGCTTATCTATATAGAGAGAGAGAGAAAGATGGGTAATGAATCCAAGTAGGGGTGGCAATCCTAATCCGTTACTCCCTAACGTATCCAACCTCGTAAATTAGCGGGTTGGATATTCGATTTATTTTACTTGCGAGAAATGTAATATCAATCAAATTAATTAAGCGGGTTGAATACTGATGGTGCTCGGATTATGATAGCCCAAGTCCAAACCTCGGCCCCTCGGCCCAGAAGGTGTATAGAGTAAATGTAGAGGCTAAAATGAATAGAACAGTGAAAAGAACTCAAGAACACGATATAAGTGGTTCACCTCAGCTGGAAGACTAAGGCTACATCCACTGTAAGAGAGTCTCTTGCTCATCAGAATTGTATATTTTTCGATGTTTTGTGCGTACAATGATATTTCTGGCTCAGGGCCTTTACAAGAACCATACTTAGATAAGATTTGCTGTGTTGATAACTTGATATTGCGATTGAGGAAGAAGAAGATGCCCCTTTCTGTTAGGTAACAGTGTCCTATTTATACAAGTGATCCCTCTAGGGTTTCCTGCTACTCTTTTTTCCTTTTTGCTGATTTTGCAGGCCCTTTCGCTTTTGTCCTGTAGCAATCTCTGTCATACGGCGTCGCTGTGCCCATAATCCCTGGATAGTTATGTGCACCAACACCCTCTGCATCAAGGAGTGCGTGATTGTCATGGGTGACAGAAGTGGTCCCTCTCTCCTCATGACGCGTGGCGCAACAGTAGTGCTCCAGGATAGGCATTGGACTGGGCTCCTTTATCCCGAACTGTCCTTTGGCTGGATTGGATTAGGGCATGGGCTGGACTTCAGGTCTTCTAGTATTTTTGGGCTTTACCCTTTGGATTCAGTCCACTCTGCCCTTGGTGTGGACGGGCTGTCGGCGCTCCTATTTGGGCCATTATGCCAGCAAGCATTTTATGGGTTTATTGGGCTCTTTGATAATGGCGGCCCATACCCAAAATCTCATCCTTATCAGTTACCCCTAGCCCAAATCACGAGGATGACGTTAGCTCTTACCTGGGGTTAGAAACGTCTTTTTCTGAATTTGGCGTGGTTTTCCAAGGCGAAGGTTATGCTTAATTGCTGGTTCTGACCTGAGTTGTGTTGTGTTATCCTTTATCGGCTGTGATGTGATGGTTATGCACACGTGTCACCCGTGGGTGAGCCCGTTGGTACGATTTTCTTTGCGTGTTCTGTCACATGTTTGTCATGAATTAAATGATATGTATAAAAGAGGGAAAATCCCTTCGCCTTTCCCCCCTTGTGCTTTTGAATCCTTCTCTCTTCGTGCCTTCTTTCTTCATCTGGCTTCTGAGGCGTCTTGTTCCAAGCTTCTTCGGCGATCTTGAGTTTCTGCATTTCCAGTTCCTTTCTGCTTCTAGCGTCTGACTAGGTACGTCTCTTGTCCTTCCTTCTTTTTGCTCGATCTGGATCCTTTCAACCCTCCCTGGTGGGGCTTTGGGTTCCATTTTCTAGTTTGGAGATTTAGTTACTTTAGGAATCGTTCCGATGATTTCTCTTCCCTTTCGCAATTTGTAGATCACTCTTCGTTGTTGAGGCTATCCTTTTTTAGGATTTGGTGTCTGAAACCTTTGTTCTTAACGGACTGTGTCTTGCATTTGTTTTCTCTTCATTCTGGTTTGCGATCTGAGCTATCAATGGGGAGGGTTGTCGTTTCTTCTTCTGAATCCGAGTTTGAGGAACAGGTTGATGAGGAGGTTGTCGTGGCTTCCTCTAGTGGTCGTTCTGATGAAGGGCCCCCCTCTTCCATCGCTGGCGACGCACCAGTTGGTGGCGATTGAATTTCCCTTTCTTTGGCAGAAAACTTAGAATTTTTCCTAGATAACCTGCCGAGGAGGCTTCTGGGTCCGCCCTTGAGGTCTCGACCTCAACCACTTTGGTAGAGGCTCAAGTTCCATTAGTTTTGCCCCTTTTTTCCTCTGATCGACCTAAGAAGAGGAAGTATAAGGTGACTCCGCCTTCAATGCCCAAGAAGAAAACTCGTCGCGACCAATCTGACCTAACTGTTTGTACGAAGACGACTTCTAGTTGTCTTGATGACGAGAATCTGGAGGAGTTGAGGCATGCGTATCAATTTCCTGATTTCGTATCCTTGCATTCTCCGGAAGAGCATGAGAGGTGCAATTCCTCTATCCCCGGGCTGACCTGTTTCTTTGAATCTGCATTTCGGGCTGGTCTTTGATTCCTTGTTCATCATTTTATTCGGAATGTTATTGTTTTTTACAACGTTTGCCTAGCTCGGCTTTCCCCAAATGGCTGGGGTCTTTTAATTGGATTCATTGTTCATTGGTTCGAGAGTGGAAACAACTCTCCTCCCACCATTCGAGAATTCGCCTCCCTCTTCCAACTTAAGTCCTCCCTTTCCTTAAGCTTTTTGTATTTTGCCAAGAGGGTAAAGGCGAAGAACTTGATTTCAGGGCTCCCTTCCTCCAACAAGGGATGGAAGCCAAGGTTTTACTTTGTCAGAGGTGACTCTTGGGAGCTGTCAGGGGAGCCCGGTGATGTTCCTCGCATCCCCAGGTTTTTGGGGTTTCCAAGGAATACTAGTAAGGTCAATTGGTTGGTTGTTTTTTTCTTCCTGTACTTGTTTTCATCAATGTCCTGCAAACTTTTAATCTGAGCTGCAGGTTTCTGTCCACCACTTAACGCGAAGGAGGCGGCCAGAGTTGCTAGAGCCGAGGCCTGTGGGTTGTAGGCTTTTTCCAAGATTATGACTGACGAGAATCTTGAGAAACACGGGCTGGGGTCACCTGTCGAGACTGCTCCTGAGACAGCACCACCACTTGCCTTCCAGCCTGAGTCCATTGATCAAGACCTTATTATGGCTGTTTTTACGGATACGGAGAAGACGAGGAAGAAGAGAAAATTGGTGAAAAGTTCAGATTGGCCTCCCAAGGAAGGGCAGGCGTCAGTTAGATTGGAGGAAAAACGCGAGGTCCTTGCCTCCCTTGAAGGTGCTGGCTCACCTTCCTTGCCCCCTGAGCTCCCCAAGGGAATATCGGTATTCGAGGGGTCTTTACCTGTGCAGCCCCCGGCACCAGCAGCCTCTCCTGTCCTTCCTAAGTTTGTTCCTCAGAAAGCCGACGAGGGGGTATCTATCCTTCCCCAGTTGAAGGTCCAAGAAGGTGGATTTCTTCGTGACCCTGAGGTTGCGGTGGCCACCCTGATTGACTTGGTTCCCACATCGGATCCTGCGGCGACTAGGCGTGTTCCTTTCAAGAACAAGACTCATCGCGCCATCCGAGGTTTAGCTGAGGTACTCCCAGTTTCTCTTTTAGCCTTCTTCCCCAAAGTATTCATTCCTAGGTGTTCTTATGGTCCTCCTTGTCCAAACTAATTTTCTTATTTTTTAGTCACTTTCTTGCATGAGGATGATGGATTCACATTATGAGCAGGAGCTGATGGAAGCCCGACATATGGCTGAAACCGCTGTGGCGGGTAAAGAGGCAACCGAGGGGAAGGTGAAGATTCTGACAGCTGAAACTGTTGAGCTGAAAAGGATTTATGATGAGCTGTATGCTCGCTTCTAGGACCTCACCAGGCTCAAGGATTCCCAGCTGGAAGCCAAAGACGTCGATCTTAAGGCCAAAGGTGCCGAACTGGCCGCCAAGGATACCGAGTTGACGTCTCTAAGGGCCAAAGTATCAGAGCTTCTCAAGGAGGGTGTTGTTGCCTTCGTGAATGGATTTCTGAATTTTTGAGAGCAGGTAACCTTCAAGTTGCTACTAAGAGGGCTACTAAAAGTTCTTGCCGCCTTGGGTACCTTTCTTGCCCCCCCCCCCCCCCCCGAGGGCTTTGCCGCAGAAGTAAACTAGTTGCTGGACTCTCTCCTTATCCTTTATCAAGGCGAAGCTGACGGAGAAGTCAAACACGGCCAGGTAGAGGGTTAGAACCACTCCTTTCGGAGGGCTCACAAGCACCGGTGGTGATGCCAAATAGGCCTTGAGGGCTTGGAATGCCTCCTCATATTTCTCATCCCACCGAAAGGCTACCTTCAGGACCTTGAAGAATGGTTGGTACTTGTCAGTGGAGCGCGAAACAAACCGATTGAGCGCCGTTATTCTTCTGGTCAGGCGTTGTATTTCTCGAGTGCTGGTAGGGGACTTCATTTTGAGGACAACCTTCACCTTTTAGGGATTGGCCTCAATACCCCTGCTCTTGACTATAAATCCCAGGAATTTCCCTACCGATACCCCAAAGACATACTTCGCTGGGTTTAGCTTCATTTTGTACTACCGCTTAATTTCGAACGCCTCCCCGAGGTGCTGAATATGAGATTCGGCCTTAAGGGACTTCACGAGCATGTCATCTATATATACTTCCATGGTCGAGCCGAGCTTTTCACGGAACATTCTATTAACCAACCTTTGATAGGTGGCCTAGCATTCTTCAATCCGAAGGGCATGACCTGATAGCAGAAGATCCCTTGCTCCGTGGTGAACAAAGTTTTTTCTTAGTCGTTTGGATCCATTCTGATCTGGTTATATCCCAAAAAGGCATCCATGAAGTTGAGGAGCTCTTGGCCAGCCGTGGCATCAACTATTAGGTCGATCCGAGGTAAAAGAAAACTGTCTTTAGGGCATGCTCGAATAAAATCAGTGAAGTCGATGCATAGCCACCATTTTCCATTCACTTTTTTCACGAGCATGACATTAGCCAACCAGGTCGGGTAATCTACCTCCTTGATAGCTTTTGCCCGTAGCAGCTTGGCTACTTCCTCATTAATAGCTTTCTGTCTATCTGGAGTGAAGCTCCTCCTCTTCTGTCTTACCGATTTGCAGTTTTGATTGACATTAAGCCAGTGTACAATCACTGCGGGGTCTATTCCTTCCATATCCTCTTGTTTCCAGGCGAAAACATCAATGTTTTCCTTTAAAAATGAGATAAGTTTTTCTTTGATGTCTTGGAGTAGCATAGAGCCTATGAAGACCACGTGCCTTGGGTCTTCATCCACCTGTACGGGCTCCAGCTGCTCTGTGGGTACGGGCCGCATTTCCAAGTCATCTCTCATGTCCAAATCCTCCAGCTGAACTGACTCTACCTCCTTTTGTCTCATTGACGCCACATAACATTCCTTGGCAAGGCGTTGATCCCCTCTGACCACGTCGGCCCCATTCTCAGTGGAAAATTTCATCACGAGGTGGTATGCCAAGGGTATAGCTCTGATGGAATTGAGGGATGGCCTCTTGAGGAGAACATTGTAGGCGAAAGACGCATCCACCACTAGGAAGCGGACAATGGTGGTAACCTGACAAGGCTGATCTCCCACGGTGAGAATGAGCTGGATGGACCTGACAGGCAAGGCTCTTTCCCCCGAGAAGCCCAGGAGATGGGTTCTCACGGGCTCGAGCCTCGATCGGTCTATACCGAACTGATCAAAGGCTGATAGAAAAATGATGTCGGCTGAACTGCCGTTGTCAATGAGCACCCGATGCAGAATTTTGTTTGCGATGATAACTTTGACGACCAGGGGGTCGTCGTGAAGATGCTGGCATCCTTCGAGATCAGCGTCGGAGAAAGTAATTTCTAGATCTCGTCGTGGCGCTTTCTTGACAGTGTGTATCTCGACAAAATCATTTGATCTTGTTCGTCTGGCATGCGCCTTCCGAGTTGAGCTGGACTCTCCCCCTCCAACAAATCCACCCGAGATAACCTAGATTTCGTCGAGGGCTTGTTGATGTTGCGGCGGAGGTGGAGGGGCAGCTCAGGCGTCTCACCCCTGGTTGTTCTGTTCTCTTCCTTCCCCTGCCACATAATGGCGCAAGTGACCTCTTTGGATCAAGTGCTCTATTTCTTTCTTAAGTTGGATGCAGTCATTCGTCTCATGGCCGATATCTTTGTGGAACTCACAATATTTGGAGGCATCCCGCCGTCTGGGATCGGATTTCATCCGAAGTGGCCATCGGATGAACCTTTCATTTTGGACCTTGTGGAGGACCTGTGCAATGGAGGTGATCAGGGGCGGGAGCTGTGCTGGAGTATACCGGGGTTGTAATTCTTGTGGCGGGGGTCCTAAGCGGTCTCTGACGTTGCCTCTTCTCTTTGGAGAGGGCTCTCTCCCTCTTCTCGGAGAATGGTCCCTTCGTAGGGACCTGTTATGTTTCTTCTCTTTTCTGGGACTGCGGTCCCTCTTCTTTTTCTCTCCCTCTGCTGAAGTCGACCCTCATTTTAGGAGAAGTCCTCTTTGCAATTGATGTATTTTTTGGCTTTTGTGAGTACCTTAGTCATGGTGCCCTGAGGGTTCTTGGCAATCAAAAATAGGAGGTCCTTAGATTGTACTCCGAGTCTAGACATGAAGGTGGTTAATGCGAACTTGTCGTCCATACTTTCTACCTTCAGGCATTCTTGGTTGAAACATTGTACGTTGCTCCGGAGGGACTCGTTGGGTCCCTGTTTGACGCTCAGAAGATGGTAGGATGGCTTCCTACATGTCCTTGCTCCGATGAAGTGCGATACAAATTGTACAGATAGTTCCCAAAATGAGGAGATTGATGCGGGCTGTAATCTGTTAAAGCAAGCAATTGTCGACCCTTTGAGGGTGATGGCAAAAACTCGGCAGCGAATTGGGTCTGGGTATCCCTGGAGTTCCATCTGATTTTTGTAAGAATTCAAGTGGTCAACTGGATCTTTGGTCCCGTCGAATGCCTCTATCAATGGCGTCCTGAATTTCTGGGGGAGGGGGAAGTGAAGGATCGCTGGAGTGAATGGTGACTCTGTCTGCTGGACCAGAGCGTCCATGGTGTCGGGGGTTTTCCCCTTAACGGCTTCTTTCATGTTGCCCAACTTTTGCTAGAGCTCGCGAAGTTTTTGCTCCAAGAAATCATCCATGGCGTCTGGCGGGGGAAGGGGTCTGTCTTCTCGATAGAAGGCTCAGGCCCGACTGTGGGCTTCATCTTCAGTGTGTTCTTCCAAATGTCTCATTCGGTGGTTTTCTCCGGAGTGGCTATGCTCATGAAGCTCCGTAACTCAGTTGGGCGGAGCTTGGTGTTCCTGAGGAGGAACGTCGTGTTGCACCGGCGGTGGAGGAGGCTCCTGATGGACTGGTGGGATCTGCGGAAGCTGGTGTGTCTGTATCCACATAATCAATTCCTGGTTCTACTTTATCAATTGCATCGTGGTCCAACGGTAGGCTTCCAATTCGTTGAGCGAGGGAAGATCAGCCGCTGGGGGGTGGTTCTCCACATCTCCTCCAGGGGCGGAAAAATTCTCTGGTAAGTTCTGGTGAACTTGGGGATTGGCGCGAGATTTAATCATGTTCCGAGTTGAAACCATCAAACTAACAGGAAAAACTCAAAGAAAAACGATGAAAATCGTTTTCCACAGACGGCGCCAAACTGATTGTGCTCGGATTATGATAGCCCAAGTCCAAACCAAGGTCCCTCGGCCCAGAAGGTGTATAGAGTAAATTTAGAGGCTAAAATGAATAGAACAGTGAAAAGAACTTAAGAACACGATATAAGTGGTTCACCTCAGCTGGAAGACTAAGGCTACATTTACTGTAAGGGAGTCTCTTGCTCATCAGAATTGTATATTTCTCTATGTTTTGTGTGTACATTGATATTTCTGGCTCAGGGCCTTTACAAGAACCATACTCAGATAAGATTGGCAGTGTTGATAACTTGATATTGCGATTGAAGAAGAAGAAGATGCCCCTTTCTATTAGGTAACAGTGTCCTATTTATACAAGTGATCTCTCTAGGGTTTCCTGCTACTCCTTCTTCTTTTTTGCTGATTCTGCGGGCCCTTCCGCTTTTGTCCTGTAGCAATCTCTGTCATACTGCGTCGTTGTGCCCATGATTCCTGGATGGTTATGCGCACCAACACCCTCTGCGTCAGGGAGTGCGTGATTGTCATGGGTGTCAGAAGTGGTCCCTCTATCCCTAGGACGCGTGGCGCGACGATAGTGCTCCAGGATAGGCATTGGACTGGGCTCCTTTATCCCGAGCTGTCCTTCGGCTGAATTGAATTAGGGCTGGGCTGGACTTGACTTCAGGTCTTCTAGTATTGTTGGGCTTTACCATTTGGATTCAATCCACTCTGCCCTTGGTGTGGACGGGCTGTGGGCGCTCCTATTTGGGCCATTATGCAAGCAAGCATTTCCTGGATTTATTGGGTTCTTTGATAATGACGGCCCATACCCAAAAAGCTTAAAGTAGATGTACTTAAGCTTAAAAATTTTATTGGACTGTGGGCGCTCCTATTTGGGTGTGTGCGCACTCACGTGTAAGGTTGTTAGTCGAACGAGCTCGATTCGAGCTTAAAAAACTTGTTTCTTAATTGAACATAAAAATTGTTCAAGTTCGACTCATATAAAAAATGAGCTGACCCTGAACGAGCCCAAAACGAGTTGAGCTCGAGCTGAACCCGAGTATTTGCACATAAATGAGTCGAGTCTATCGAGTTTGAGCCGAGCGTGTCGGACTTATTTTTATGAGGTATTTTTTTTTAAATGTCTTTTATTTTGAACATCCAAATAGTTCTTATTTAATAAATTTACTTTTTATAAACACCTATTGAAGATGTACTTTTTGAATTTTATAAATTATTCAAAACGCAAGGGATCGCAAATACAGAGACTTGCTAGTTGGTAAAAAATTTCCACGTTAACTCTTTTGCACTCCGCCATGTAATTTTTGTTAGTAATGTACCACAATCACAATCATGACTCAATAGATTTGAGTGGGTTTACAATCAAAATCACGGTACTAAAACAAGTGAACTTGACTATACCACCGTCAAAAAAAAAAATTCGGTATTGTATTTTCAAAATTTATTATTTTAAAATATATTTTTATAATTTTTATGGGTAATTTTTTTAAAAAAATTATTATTTTTATGAATATTTTTACGACTATTGTAAATATTTTTATTATTGTTATGGTAATTATTTTTAACATTTTTCTCCGGTATAAAAAAAATTACCACTTTTGTGGGTTTTTTTTATCACTGTTATGGGTGTTTTTACTACTTTTATGATAATTATTTTTATCACTTTCTTTGAGCACAACAACAATAAAAATACTCACGAGAGTGATAATTTTTTTTTTGGTACCACAGTCAAGTCGTGGGAATCGAAGATAAGAAATGTATGGATAAGAAATAATTTGTTAAATCGCAGAATAATTTATAGCACGTGTTCTGATCTGGATTGGTCATAAGAGTTAATAGCTACCTCAACCGTATATGAGTCTATGAATGATAAGCATTTTTTGATTGTTTTGATGAACATATTATCCTATTATACTGAACCATGCACATCGATCTCGAAAAAACAAAGAATCTGGTGCACATGTGATAACATTGTTTAAGGGAAAGAAACAAGTAGTAGCAAAGACTGAAATAATCTTATACTTGATATGGTATCAATTTCCAAGTTCAAAAAACTGCACTCTGTCTATTAGTTGTACGTGTACCGTAGAAAATAGTATAGTACACCATTATTATTTATCTGCACATGGAATGGACATTACTTTGATTAATATGGACACAGAACAAGTCATAAATTTCCAGGGAAAATTATTATAATCACATGGGTTTGATTTCATTAATATTTATCAAAATTTTCACCTAGTGCTAATAAAAGAGAAATTATATAATATTATTGGATATGAGAAGTCAAATAAAGACGGATATTCTCTTATACTTTTTTTTCCTAACACTCTCTAATGGCATGTTTAGATGGTTTTGGGGTGAGGGATTAGATTAGTTTTATCAAACTCTTTTAAATCCAATATCTACCTTTGTATACATGGGATTTTGTGTACATGTGATTCATATATGTATCCTACCCATGCCCGTGTTTGATAAAGAATATATACATATGTGGAACCTCCATATTTATCACAATTATCAACACACATTTGTTTTATAAATGACTATATTATCCATTAGTCAATCTAATCCAGAAACAAGTTTGTTTAATTACAGAGAGGAGTAATTGGGGGGTTGGGATGTAATTTGATAGATAAGATATTTTATTATGGATAGAATGGTCATTTGGTGTAGTTAACCTAGGCTAGGATATATGAACCCCCCCCCCCCCCACCCATCCCCCTTGGGTTTGCCCAACCCCATATATATGGGTTTAACACATTGGGCCACTTATTGGCCGGGGTATAAATCCTGGATTTAAAAGTGCTAACCAAACACGCAATTATGGAGTCTATCGAACTATTTTTCTTCAACCCCCTTTACAACCCCCCCCCCCCCCCCCCCAAAAAAAAAAAAAAAACCCAATAAATAAACAGGCCCTAAGGGTGTACTTCGATGACAGAGTTGGATCGGATTGGAGATCTAAAAATATATATTTTCCTACCAAACTCAAACCCATCTATCATTGGACTGATTAGGATTTAATAGTTATATTCTATCATTTCAATGTTTGGATAACACATAACCAATTTTGTGGGACACATGAAAAAGGGTGATGGAATATGGTATCATTGACTGTTTTGCCTCTAATCTATCCATTTCGAAACCATGTTTGGTTTATAAATTAGTCTTTGACCAATTCCAAACAAATTTTTCTTACATGGAATTTTTAAAAATGTTTTAATTTCATATCCTCTAAACGGGTATTCATATGTTACGAGAACTATTGAGAATTAACTCAAGCTTTTATCAATTAGTTATTTTATTATTAGTTGTTAATTAATCTTAGTTCAAGTATGATATTACTTTGTTAGAGTTAGCTTATTATTTAAATAGATTTATTGGAGAAAAAAATCATATCTGTGAAAAAATAGGAGGAGACGACGCAGACGAGAGAGAGAGAGAGAGGAGAATAGGGCAATTCAGTCATTTATATTAGTTATCCTGTCTAGCAAAAAAAATCTCAACCCCCCTCCCCGTGTTTCATTTAACCCTTGTAAACGGGTTAAAGTTGATTTTTTAAATCAAGTTAGATAAAATCTGCCCTAAAACCTTAAAAGCTGTATATAATTCTTGTACCCAAAACTTTAAAAATTGTTAAAAAAAATTGGTGTTAAAACCCTCAAAACTGTTAAAAAAATGGTGTACTATGATTATGGGTAAATTTCACTAACACCCACTAAGAAATAGGCAAATTAGAGGGACACTTCTATGACTTTTGAAATATCACTATCAACTCCTATAGTTTATATGTTCATTTCACATGCTACTCACACCATCAATAAAATTACTAACACATCCAACAAAATAAAAGTGTCAGCTAATATTTTTTTTAAATGATAATTTGACCCTTTAACTATATATTAAGTCTTGTACTCAAACACACTTATTCTTCTACCAAACAAAACTATTCCTAAAATCAAACAACTCTCATGTCCTTCAATTTCATCTTTTTCGTATCTCACACACAAATTATCACACACACTTGCATACTCGTACACACAAGTACATGTACACACACAAATACGTTCAAGCAATTTGTAAGCTAGGAACAACTTTAGCCTTTACTATCGCTTGTCACAACCTAAATTTCACCACTTGAATGTTAATTTAGTATTGGATTAATAAATATAAAATATCAATTTGGTATCAACACCACCCCACCGCCATTGTCCTCAACATTAATATTGCTATCACTGCCGCTACTCCACCACCACAACCTAAATCTAATTATCTATGTACAATAAAAGAATTGTGTTGTAGTTGCTAGCACTCTATTTTTAAGTTTGTTGATTATCAATAAAAATCGTATTCTGTGCTTGAGTTGCTTATGGAGGATGAGGCTTATCTATATATAGAGGGAGAGAAAGATGGGTAATGAATCCAAGTAGGGGTGGCGATCGTAATCCATTACTCCCTAACGTATCCAACCACTCGTAAATTAGTGGGTTGGATATTCGATTTATTTTACTAGCTAGAAATGTAATATCAATCAAATTAATTAAGCGGGTTGAATACTGATGGTGCTCGGATTATGATAGCCCAAGTCCAAACCGAGGCCCCTCGGCCCAGAAGGTGTATAGAGTAAATGTAGAGGCTAAAATGAATAGAACAATGAAAAGAACTCAAGAACACGATATAAGTGGTTCACCTCAACCGGAAGACTAAGGCTACATCCATTGTAAGAGAGTCTCTTGCTCCTCAGAATTGTATATTTTTCCATGTTTTGTGTGTACAATGATATTTCTGGCTCAGGGCCTTTATAAGAACCATACTCAGATAGGATTTGCTGTGTTGATAACTTGATATTGCGATTGAGGAAGAAGAAGATGCCCCTTTCTATTAGGTAACAGTGTCCTATTTATACAAGTGATCCCTCTAGGGTTTCCTGCTACTTTTTCTTCATTTTTGCTGATTCTGCAGGCCCTTTCGCTTTTGTCCTGTAGCAATCTCTGTCATACGGCGTCGCTGTGCCCATAATCCCTGGATAGTTATGCGCACCAACACCCTCTGCATCAGGGAGTGCGTGATTGTCATGGGTGACAAAAGTGGTCCCTCTGTCCTTAGGACGCGTGGCGCGACGGTAGTGCTCCAGGATAGGCATTGGACTGGGCTCCTTTATCCCGAGCTGTCCTTTGGTTGGATTGGATTAGGGCTGGGCTGGACTTCAGGTCTTCTAGTATTGTTGTGTTTTACCCTTTGGATTCAGTCCACTCTGCCCTTGGTGTGGACGGGCTGTGGGCGCTCCTATTTGGGCCATTATGCAAGCAAGCATTTTCTGGGTTTGTTGGGCTCTTTGATAATGGCGGCCCATACCCAAAATCTCATCCTTATCAGTTGCCCCTAGCCCAGATCACGAGGATGACAAGCGCGTCGCCTCGCCCGCATGCCACGACCCGACCCGGGGACGGGTGTTGGTTAGACCAAGTCCTATCTTTTTGGAGAAAATTCGTTTAATTAATTGAGCGTAAATTTCTTAATCCAAAATTTAATTTTGGTATCCGTTGGATCGCACTGGTTCAAATTTATTGTTTCCCTCCAGCCCTTTGATCTTCTTACTAGGGGTAGTCGCGTCGTTAGAAGGTGAAAGGGCTCAACTGTCACAACTGTCACGTCAATGCCCCTTCAGCCGTTTCTCCGCCTTTCGGAGATCGTGCGCATTCAATGCGCCTGTCTTCGTGCTTTGTGCACTAATGATGGCGCCAGAGGCCCTATATAAACAGGCCCCCATCCTCACTTCGTCACTTTCGAATTCCTGACTTCTGCTCAGAGCTTTCCTGAGATTGCGCCGGAGAATCATCGGAGTTGGTGCCTAAACTACTGTAGTCTTCTCTCCTTATCTTGAAGAATCCCAGAATCCTGCCCTTGATCATATTTCCGAAGGAAAAAAACTGCTCCCTTCGAGTTTCCTACTCGTCTTTCCAACTTCTTGGTGAGTCTGTCTCTTTTTATTTTTTGTTTCTTCGTCTTTTCCGGCGTCCGGTCATTTCCCTGACCACCGTTCTCTCTTTCGTTGCTTCCAAGCCTGGTAGGATCTTTTAGGATTTTCATTTTTAGACATTTGAAATTCGGTAATCCACTAGGGCTCTTTCTCGAAAGAATATTAGGAACCCCCATTCTCCTTTCCCCAAGCTATGTTGAGAAGACGCCAACCTGCTGCCAAGGCCCAAGAGGCTGGGACCTCTAAGCCGAGGAAGTATGAGGTCAAGGGTGTTCAACAGATAAAAAATTTCAAAACTCACTATGATATTCCTCGGAATGTCGATGTTGATGAATTCGACCCCCAAGTCCATCGTCGTAACGCTGGTTCCGAGGGCGCCATGCCTTTTTATACCAAGGCCATCATGGAGGGTGGGATTAGATTCCCCCTTCCTCCTTTATTGCTTCGATTTCTTTCCAGATTCTGTCTCTTCCCAGGGCAATGCGCCCTTAACACCCTTAGGATAATCATGGGGGTGCTAGAGCTCAATAGGCGTCTCGGGGTCAACCTGGGCCTCGAGGACGTCCTTTTTTGTTACGCCCTTATGAGGGTGATGCCCTAGCAGACCTTCTATTTTAAAGCCCGGTACCCTTCAATGTACCTGGTCACTCACCTCCCTGATTCCGACAAGGGATTCAAGGACGACCTGCTAGTCTTCAGTGGAGCCTGGGAGAGGGGGATCGGCCCCGAGTACGACGGCTTGTCTTGCCCCAAGGAGTGGCGAACGAGTACGTCGGCTCCCTCTCTTCTTGGCCCTTCTCCCTTTTTCTTTTAACTTTTGATTTGCACCTTACAGTCTTCTTCTCTTATGCAGACGTTTCTACTCGTGAAGCCGCTCCACCACCGCGACACTTAGTGAATTTTCCCGACCTTGTAACCGTCTGGGGATACGTCGGCGACGGTCGTGGTCGTGCTGCTCACATACTCCTGGACTACACGCCAGGATACAAGAATTTTTCTCAGCTTCCTCAGCCCTACAACCCCTCCAGGTGGTCCAATTTTTTTCACGGAGGCCCCCGAGCAAGACTTAGAGACTAAGAGACTGAGATTAAAACCTGTGTGTCGAATATCTGCGAGCAGTCGGTCGGCTGAAGGCTGATCGCTCAGCGAGGAAGCAGTCGGTCGGCTGTGAGGAGCTGCTGAGTGCAGCGATCAGCGAAGGGAAGAGGTGGGCGGCTGTGAGGAGCTGTCACTGTGTGTGTGTGTGTGTGAGAGAGAGAGAGAGAGAGAGAGAGATATGTACAGAGGAAGAGGTGGGCGACCGAAGGCCGAGTGAAGAAGAGCAGAATAAATTAGGGCTTTAAGAGTATTTATATATATAACGGGTAACGGGGATGGGGCGGGGCGGGGCGGGGGTAAGGGTAAGTCCATCCCCGCCTCCATCCCCGCACGGGTTTATACGGGTATCCCCGTATACATCCACCGTCCAATACGTATAGTCCATCCCCGGTCCAAACGGGGCGAGTTTGGACAAATACCCGTTTTTTTCCGATCCACTGCCATCCCTAGTGACAGCCAATAAAAACAGTGTTCTATTACCTAATCCCTGTACTTTTTTCGGAAAATATGTTACTGTGTTACTAAAAATGTGTGTATTCAATAGCAGACGGTACTAGTGCTGCATAGCTAGCAGAAGTATCGTAGCAGAAGCGTCATATTGGTCTATAACAACTAGAACATAAAATTTATGCTGTCAGTCCAATTTTTGGGATACTTTGTTATCTTCAAATATCCAAACCAATCAAAGGAGACAATTATCACCGATTACATTGCATAGCTTTAAAGCATGCAATTATACTTTAAATTGTGTCACTACAATTTTGTGTTTTTAGCTTCGCAAGTGGCATCCATTGGATTCTCTTCCTTAGATTTTGATTGGTTTTTTAAAACATTTTGTTATAGAAAGTAGGTATATAATTAGATTATATTAAACAGTTTAAAATCTGACTTATGCACTAATCCAAACAGAATATATAGTAAGCATAAACAATGCACTCACAGGGACGCAGATCTACATGAACAATTAATAAGAAAATCATAATAGATAATCAAAGCCTTATGAAACACAATCTCCTTAAGACAGATTTGCTCCATCTCGGTGTTTAAGGTTGATGAACAACTTCAAGGTCAATTATAAATAAATACACGAAATATGATAGAATTGACTTAAAAAAAATTAATTTATATACATGTAATCAAAATCGAGTCAAATCTAATATAAACTAAAAATCTAATTTATCAAAAAGCATATCGCCAAAATATTTTCTATCAAAAAAGTTCTACAAATATCATTTAATTAGTACAAGTTATTACAAAAATTATTAATTTATAAGAATATATATATTAGCGTTGAGTTTTCTTAAAAGATAAAAAAAAATTAGTCTTAAACTTTTGATTCAAGATATGTGAAAGACATGTTAGTTTGAGATAATTAATTAATTAAATAAAATTAAAATTAATTATATTCAATATAAAAATATTAAACAACGCCCTTCTTTTTTTTTATCCGTTAAATAGTGAGTTTTTCTTAATCAAAATGTTATCATTGTGTCTTATAAAAATTCAAAATATTACACTACACAGATAATATTAGTGACAAATTTGACTCATTTAATTATTATGTCAAAGAAAATCATGTGTTCCAAGATTAGCCATAAATATTAAGGAAAAAAAATGGTAATTTCTTGACCTTTGGATGAATGAATTTGGTATCGTAGAATGTGTTCCAAGATCAGTCGTCATCGTTGATTGGTTGGAGGGAAAATATTAAGGAAAAAAAAAAGGTAATTTCTTGATCGTTGGATGAATGAATTTGAAACAGTAGGATGAGTTTGTTGAAGACGTTAATGGCAAATTTGACCAATTTAATTATTATGCCAAAGAAAATCCTGTATTCCAAGATCAGCCATAATAGTTGACCAATTGGGGGTAAAATATTAAGGAAAAAAATGGTAATTTCTAGACCGTTAAATGAATGAATTTGAAATCGTAGGATGTGTTCTAAGATCAGCCGTAATCGTTGACCGGTTGACAAGAAAATATTAAGTAAAAAAAAAGGTAATTTCTTGACCGTTGGATGAATGAATTTAAGACCGTAAAATGAATTTGTTGAAACCACACTATTTTATATTATAGATTTCATAGATTTCAGAATGGGTAACACAATCGATAATCGAAGATAAGAAACAATTTGTTAAATGGCATAATAATTTCAAGCACGTGTTTTGATATGGATTGATCATAAAAGTTAAGAGATACGTCAACAATATATGAGTCTATGATAAGCATTTTTTGATTGTTTTGATGAACATATTCTCATATTATATTGAACCGCGTAGATCTCGAAAAAACACAAGAATCTGGTGCACATGTGATAACATTGTTTAAGGGAAAGAAACAAGTAGTAGCAAAGACTGAAATAATCCCATACTTTTATGGTATCAATTTCGAAGTTCAAAAACTGCAGATCTGTTTATTAACTGTACATGTACAGTAGGAAATAATATAATACAACACTATTATTTATCTGCACATGGAATGGACATTGCTTTGATTAATATGGACAGAGAACACGTCATGGATTTCCTACTTTGCATGCAATCGAGTATGCAAAAATTGAGCATGTTTATCTTGACTATATGCCGAAATTAAAATTTAAAAAGATCGGTTACTTATTTCTAATCCTGAATTTTTTGATTTTTCAAATTTAAGTGATGATGCACGAGATACTTTTATTCCAGCAAAGTTTATATGTATGTGGTCAACCTCTATGTTGTTATAAATACCAACAACATTATTGACAGACTGTATTTTATACAGTGTCATGTAATAAATTTACTTTTTTAATGCATAAGTATCATTTTTTCATATGCACATAGTTTGTACAATTTTAGGGAACAAATCACATTGTTTGATGAACTTATGACATTATTTTGAAATAGACAAACTAATTTACATAAAACGAAAATTGAAGACATAATGAATTTTATCACAAAATTCATATTGTTGACAGACTGTATTTTATACATTTTACGCAGTGTCATGCAATGAATTTACTATTTTTAATTCATAAGTTGCATTTTTTGGTATGTTCATGGTTTGTAAAATTTTGGGCGAAATACAACATTGGTCGATGAACTTATAGCATTGTTTTGGATTATAAAAATTTTATTTAGTTAAAACAAAACTTGAAAACATGGTGAATTAAAGATCGGTGCTTGTGACATCCCCAAGAGCTCCAACGTTCTCGTAAACTTCTGGGCCGTAGCCTGTGAACCCGCCGTGTGGAAGAACCCGTCCAAGTTCTGGCCCGAACGGTACGTCGTGGAGGATGTTGACATGAAGGGGCATGATTTTCGTGTACTACCATTTGGTGCTGGAAGAAGGGTTTGCCCTGGGGCATAATTGGGAATCAATTTGGTCACTTTCATGTTGGGCCACCTTTTGCATCATTTTTATTGGGCTCCACCTAGTGGGCTGAGCCCAGAAGAAATTGACATGGCGGAGAACCCGGTTGACCCCACTACAGGTTGTGCCCAGTCCAAGGTTGCCAGGAACCTTCATGTATGGCTTCTTCATTCTGGCATTGTCCTTGTCCTTATTCATAAAGTTACATATTTAGACTTATTGCTATGTCTTAGTCATTTTCGTATTTGAATTGGGTTCATATATAACACATTTGTAGTATTATATAATAGGTCTTTTATACTCAAATTTGTATCGTGTATAACCAGATTCGTATTGATCCATTTATTAAGTTGGTGTTGTGGATTGGTTAACTCAATTATCACTCGAATGTACGAATACTAACTCATATCATATTATTTTATGTCAGTTACGTATTGAATTCGGGGATTACTTTAAGAATTTTCAATGTTATTATCTTTTTTTAAGAGATAAAGAAAAATAAATTGTTTAATTTAGCAAATTCAGAATAAGCTCAGGGAATCATTATGGCATGTTAGTGTTGTTCTAACAGTTTATATTTTTCCCTTTTTTACAGTGAATTGGCTATCATTTTTGTTATTGTATTTCTTTTTCTTTCTTTTTTTCTTTTAATGATTGACCTAAGGGAGTGTGAAGGAGATGAAATATTTCTTTTGTTTTTGACAAAAACTACTTATTTTGTTGTTAAAAATGGAATCACAAACAGAAGAATTCAGGTGAGAACTGGGAATAATGGAATTAAGGGTGATGAAATTTTAATCTTTGAAAATGCAAATTACAATTTTTAAAATATTTTAGGGTGCAATGTGTCATTCACCCACCTAAAAAATAAGTAACAAAAACTATATCCATACTTTTCGTAGATTGTTATATTTTAGTGAAATACTATTGTGACTTAATTTATTATAACCCTTGAATTGAATGTTGGTTCTATCAAACATTGAAATTTTGTGTTAATCTAATGATTGCAATGAAACCATATCATTAGATCAGATTTTTAAGTCTCAACTAGACATTAAATTGCAAATTAGGTCAAATTTAAGGATACTCTATGTATTGGACTTGTTTGGAGCTAGCTTAAAACCTCAGTTTTTTTTTGTTTCAGAGGAAAAGAAGTTTGGTCTGTGTGGACATGAACTTATTGGGTAGCTTTTTCAACAATTTTTTGGACAAAAACAACTTTTATTTGCACTAAGGAAAAACTGATAATTGAGGCTTATCCAAGGGCTTCCAAGGAAAAAACCGACTTTTTCGGGAACACTCCAAGCAGTTTTAAAAAAAAAATTTACTTTGAATTTTTCATTTCACTTTTCAGATCTCTGTTTCACACCCAAAAAAACCAACTTCAAACCGCCCATTATCTAAAATTTATTGTAACTTCTCCTAGTTCATGATATTCACTTGATTCACACCACTAGAATGGGTAAATCATTGCTGATAAGCCAAAACTGATCATGCTTAATTCTGTCAAAAATATTTAAATTTGGGTAAGTCTAAGAGGTCGAGAAATGCTCTTGGACATTGTACTGAAAAATAGTTCTTAGCTATAGATCTTGTTTGAATAAATTTCAGTGAGGGCACTTGTATATAGGCATAATTTTAGAAACACCCCCTGTATTTTTTAAAATATGACTGCACTCCTTTCTGGTTTATAGATTTATTTTAACTAGTACTCTATAATATGAAACATTACTAACGCATCAACAAATAATGATGGCATTCAATATTTATCTATTAGTGACAAATTTATCCCTCAATAAACTAAAAAAGATTTTTCAATCTCTTTCCTCATTCATGTTTTTGTAGAGCTAAAACATAAAAAAAGTCTAATTCAACATAAAACCTAAGAAAAGCCTAATTTAACTAAAATAAAAAAAAATTGCAATTAAGAGAAAACTCCAATGTTTGAATGTTAAATTGAAAATCAGTTGGTGTTAATTTGATAAAATTTAATTTTAAATTGTGGAAATCGAATATTAAATTGATTATTTTGAATGTTAATTCAAGGGAATTAAAGGTCAATTTGATCTTAATATAATAAATTAAATATTTATTTGGTGAAGTTGAATGTTATTGATTATTGAATTAATGAAATTAACGGTCAATTTGGTGTTAATTTATGAAACTAAATGTAATGTGGTGATAATTAATGTTAATCTGATAAATTAAAAATCAATTTGGTGTTAATTTGATAAAATAAATTTTAAATTAATAAAATTAAATAATAGATTATTGAAGTTGAAAGAGAGGGAAATGAGGGATAAGGTGGTAGGCTTTAATTTTTTTGTGACCGTTAATCATAAAAATAGTAAAATAATATATATAATAGATGTGTCTTTTCTTTATTGGCGGAAAAAAGTAAAGATAATACCGAAATACATTGTTATTCATTGCCTAGTTGAACCTTCAAATTATCCTTAGGTGAACAATCATATATTAATATAATGGAAAAGGCTATGGTCCCATTAGAGGTATAGTCCTGAAAATTATAATTTTTTAAAATTCAATAATAACATTTTTAACATGTAAGTTACAAATTGTAAAGAGTTGCGATCGATATCGAAAGTTTCAATTTTCAAAAGTTAAGTTACAACTTATAAGGAAGAAGTTATAACTGTTCAATGAAAGTCTATGATCAATCATAGGTGTCTATGATCGATAATGATTTTCTGTTGAACAATTATAACTTCTTATTTCATCTGTGTAGTTTTCCCATAAAAAATTTTAACTTTTGGTACTATAATATAGGGTTATCCGGTTGACTCTCCATCCACACTCTTAGCCACACCCAATGAACCGACCACGACCGCCATACCACCCTTAAAATCAGAGTGGTGTGCCACGATTTCTAATTATTATTATTTTTTGATTACACAAGAGAATACAAATAGAATTTTTATGCATACATTATATTAAAATAAGTCTGAATATCAGAACTCAATAACATTACTCATAACAAATTCTCCCAATCTAACACCTAAATAGAACCAGCACACCACCACAACATCGGGGCCACCATTGGACATAATTAAGGATTGTCATTTTTATGCATCGACATAAATACAATAAGAACTCGACATAACACGAATTTAAAAATAATATGATCAGTTAACATGTATAATAGATAGGTTAGACAAATGTTAGACACAAATAACACATTTAAATGGTATTATTTACAAAAAATATCTATTTTTAATATTAATTTTTTATATAGTATTATATGAATTTTTTTAAATTTAATTTTTTTTTGGCACAAACACGTCACAATCTAAAATAACAAATCATGAAAATGACGTGATATGACACGAATTGACACCAACACTATCGTACCACCAAATCAAATCAACACCTATTCACAACTCCAATGATGGTTGCTATTAAATCTGATTCAAATCCAATTATTTTGAATCAGAAATCATAATCGGATCGGATATATGTATATCTAAATTAGAATCCGTGAAATATAAGATTGTGAATCTTAATTTGGGTTCAGATTATAGGTAAAAAAATATCAATTCATATCAGACTAAATGGATTCAGATCAAATTCCGATCAAAATTTGATCCATTGACAGACCTAATTGGAATCAATTTGAGGCATAATAAAATTTGGATCTCTGCAACATCAACCCACCTAGCTCCTTCCTCCATTACTCAAATTTCCATTCTCGTACAGCATTTTTTTATTGTTTTAAGGGTTAATCTGATTTTTGAGATACACACTCCAGCTCTCTTTTATGGCTTTATATAGAGTGTATGTCAAGATTTATGATAATACAATATGTGAACGTGATGAGCATGCAATTACAAAATTTAAGAGATAGTGGAGGAGATGATTCCAAAAAATATTATAACTTGTTACTCATAAAGTTTGTCATGTGGTTTCAACAGAATCTTACTCCAACAGAGTAACTGTTGCAGTAATAACAATAAAAGATATTGATGATACCTAAAATAAACCCCAGACACGAGCTCAGAAAGTGAGCTCAGCTCAGGAGCTCAGGTAAGGTAAGCAGAGCTCATCCGGCCATAGTCTGAGCTCATCCGGTCGGTACTAGAGCTCCCCGCTGAGAACACGAATTGAGAAATGACAGGAGGACAGCGAGATGACAGCAGATACTTTAATAAGGGGAATTGAGTCGATCCAAGGCATGAAACCCGTAACTAACCAGGATCCTCTCCTAACGCTAAGGAGAGGATCCCTTGATATAAGGAAAGGATCTCGCCGGTGGGAGCCTGCCTTAAGGAGTTTAAATAACTCCAGGATTATAGATGAAGATAGGGCACGATCCCTTCAATAAAGAAAATAATTTCGAATTAGAGGTAAGCATGAGGCTATAAAAAGGGAGGGCAAGCCCCAACAAGGGAGAGAGGACGAGAAACCCTAATACCCTGTGTATCCTACTGTAATACGCTCAACTTGATCAATAAGAAAGAGAGGAGCCATCTGACTCCATTGCAGAGTGGACTAGCCGAGCTCAGGCCGGTGAACCACTATACTTCCGCCGTGCTATCAACCCTTTCCCCGAATCCCCTAACCATCAATCTACATTATCAAGAACGAGCCTTGCAGCTCAGATATAGCACTTGAATCCACACAGACCGTCCATAATGAACTATTCGGTTCCATAGCTCATTCACGTAAGATTTACACTATCAGTTTGGCGCCGTCTGTAGGAACGACTGTTCTTATTTACAAATAAGCTGATCTCTCAGTGACTGATGGTAACAACTCGAAATATGAGCAGAAGTCAAACAAATCTACCACGAATGCAGGATCAGCAGGAAGCCACCAACGGCAGGCAACCTGGGAACGTCCAAGAGGCCAATTCCCCCATTAATAACGAGATGGAGGCCCTTCGCCTCGTTAACCAACGCTTGTTAAAGGAAAATGCAGAGTTATCAAAGCTCATACAGCGCCTGCAGGAGGCACGACCGGCCCAAGAAGGCCAGAATAATCCCCCTCATAGGGAACAACGACCTTGGGACCCCCTTAGAGAGGTCAACGAAGGAGGAGAAAGCAGCCAGACCAGGGGACATGTTCCCTACCTACCCCCTAGGAATGGCCACAACGAGGAAGTGCAAAGTCAGAACGATGGGGGCGAAAGGGACGATTTTTTCCCTTATTCGCAAGACAGGAGAGATCAACACTAGGAGCAGCGCTTCAAAGACATAAAGCAAGAGCTCAGCCACATGAAGGAGGCTGTAAGAAGCAAAGCTCCGGTTACAATGGACGTCTTGGTGCAACAAACCGAGTCCTCATTCACCACTGGGGTGCTGCACTTTCCTCTCCCACCAAAGTTCAGGATGCCACAAATAGAGGTCTTTGACGGAACAAAAGATCTCGTAGATCATCTCAACACTTACAAGAATCAGATGGAGCTACATGGATACCAGGATCCTGTACGTTGCAGAGCTTTCGCCATCACACTAAAAGGCTCCGCCCTAGCCTGGTTTCACAGGCTCCCACCAGCCTCGATCTCATCCTTCAAAGAGCTCTACATAGCTTTCGTATCTCATTTTATAGGAGCCCGGATATACCGAAAATCGAGCTACCACCTGCTGAATGTGAAACATGGGCCTCAAGAAAACCTGAGGTCTTATGTCCAAAGGTTCAACTCAGAGACACTAAAAGTAGACGTTCCAGACGAAAAATTCGCCATAACTGCCTTTATTGCAGGATTGGGAGTACAATCAAAGGATCTAATGTTTTCCATATCGAAGAACCCTCAGGCCAGCATGGCTGAGGTGCTAGCCAAGGCAGAGAAATATATAAACGGTGAAGAGGCACTCCTTTCCAAAGTAAGGGGTACATCCTCAGGGAAGGAGAAGGAGAAAGAAGAAAAAAGAAGGGACCGGAGTCCCAGGAAGGAAAAAGGGCGAGAGAGGTCTCCGAGAAGGGATAGGGACCGCTCGCCAAAGAGAAGAGGAAATGTCAGAGATCGCCTGGGCCCCCCGCAGCCCGAGCTGCAGCCCAGGTACGGACCTCAGCAATACACCCCACTCACTGCTGCTGTGTCACAAGTTCTGTATGAGGTCCAAAACGAGAAGTTCCTGAGATGGCCACCCCGGATGAAGGCAGATCCAGCCAAGAGAGACCCCACAAAGTACTGCGATTACCACAGGGATCATGGTCACCACACTGATGAATGCATTCAACTAAAAAAGGAAATCGAGTTCTTGATCCAGCGAGGTCAGCTACGCCGTTTTGTGGCTCATGACGATCAGAATCGAGCTCTCCCACCTCCACCACCTCGGCAGCCGGCACCTGCACCACATCAGCAACCTCTAGGTGAGATCAAAGTAATATCTGGAGGGTTCGCAGGAGGTGGAGAATCTAGCTCAGCCAGGAAAGCACACCTTCGACGGATCAGAGCCGAAGAAGCTTTCGAAGTGCACGCTGTATCCAAAGCGCCACGCTTAGATACGGTTATCACTTTCTCAGATGCTGATTTGGAGGGATGCCAGTACCCTCATGATGATCCGTTGGTGGTGCGAGTCGTGGTGGCTAACAGAACCGTTCATCGAGTTCTAGTCGATAACGGAAGCTCGGCAGATATCATTTTCGCACCTGCATTCGACAAAATGGACATAGGAAGAGAGAGACTTGAACCTGTGCACACTCACTTGCTGGGGTTCTCCGGAGAAAGGGTGCTCCCCCTGGGCTCGATCCAACTCGTGCTCAACCTAGGGGACCCACCTTGCCAAGCCACCACAACCGTAAAGTTCCTAGTGGTCGATGCACCCTCTGCATACAACATCCTGCTTGGAAGGCCATCCCTTAATTCCATGAAGGCAATCCCATCAGCCTATCACTTAGTCGTAAAATTCCCTACAGAAAATGGAATCGGAGCAGTCCGAGGAGACCAGCGTATAGCAAGAGAATGTTATATGGCCTCTGTAAAAAGGAAGGAGGTTGAGAACATCCAATTAGATGAACTCGACATGAGAGATGAAATGGAGACAAGACCAATGCCATCGGAAGAGCTGGAACCAATACAGCTTGATGAAGAGCCAGAACACCTCGTTTATGTGGGTTCCAGACTAAACGCAAAGCTCAAAAGTCTCCTCGTCCGGTTCCTAAAAGAGAATATAGGAGTGTTTGCTTGGAAGCAAGAAGACATGGAAGGAATTGACCCTTCGGTTATTACCCATAAGCTATGCGTGAACCCAACCTGCGCACCCATCAAACAGAAAAGGAGGAGCTTTGCCTCTGAAAGACAAAGGGCAATCAATGTGGAGGTCAGCAAACTCCTCCATACCGAGGCTATCAGGGAGGTTGATTACCCTACCTGGTTAGCAAATGTGGTTCTTGTAAAGAAAACCAATGGAAAGTGGCGATTGTGCATTGACTTCACTGATCTCAACCGAGCATGCCCCAAAGATAGCTTCCCATTACCTCGGATTGACCTGATAGTGGACGCCACTGCCGGGCATGAGCTCCTTAGCTTCATGGACGCCTTTTCAGGCTACAACCAAATCAGGATGGACCCCAATGACCAAGAGAAGACCTCCTTTGTAACTGAGCAAGGAACATACTGTTATCAGGTCATGCCTTTCGGGTTAAAGAACGCTGGAGCCACTTACCAGAGATTGGTGAATAGGATGTTCCAAAAACAAATAGGAGCTTCCATGGAAGTTTACATCGATGACATGCTGGTGAAATCACTAAAAGCAGAGCTCCACATTGACCACCTAGCCGAATCATTCCAGATTCTAAAGGAGTACAAAATGAAGCTCAACCCTGCGAAGTGCGCATTTGGGGTCTCGGCAGGAAAATTCCTGGGATTTATAGTTAGCAGCAGAGGGATTGAAGCCAACCCAGAGAAGGTCAGGGCAATGATAGAGATGCAATCACCATCCAACACAAGGGAGGTGCAACGCTTGACAGGCAGGATAGCTGCCTTGAGCCGTTTCGTGTCTAGATCAAGTGATAAATGCCAGCCATTCTTTCAGATACTAAAAAAGGCGTTCCAGTGGGATGCCAAGTGCGAAGAAGCGTTTAAAGCCCTGAAAGATTATATGAGCTCTCCTCCTGTTCTGGTGAGCCCTTTAGAAGGGGAAGTCCTTACTCTCTACCTGGCGGTTTCAGATTTTTCGACTAGTGCAACGCTGGTTAGGGAGCGAGACAGAGCTCAGCAACCAGTCTATTACTATAGCAGAGCTCTGAGGGGGGTAGAGGAGAGATATCCAAAGATGGAAAAACTCATTTTAGCGTTGGTGACAACAGCCAGAAGACTCAGGCCCTATTTCCAGGCTCATACTATCGAGGTTCCAACAGACCAGCCGATGAAGCAAGTATTACATAAGCCAGAGTCCTCGGGGAGGTTGGTTAAATGGGCCATAGAGCTCAGTGAGTTTGACATCAGATATAAGCCAAGAACTGCCATCAAAGGGCAAATTTTGGCAGATTTCATTGCAGAGTTCACAGCAGCAGCGCCTATGGAGACCACAGATCTAATACCAGACCTCCCCATATGGAGACTTTCAGTAGATGGAGCTGTCAATGCTCAGGGAAGTGGTGCAGGAATGATCTTAACCTCCCTAGAAGGAATAGATGTCGAGTATGCCCTTAGATTTGGGTTCAAGGCTTCAAATAACGAAGCAGAATATGAAGCTGTCATCGCTGGGCTCAATCTTGCTTATTCTATGGAAGCAGAGCAGCTGGAGATCTGCAGTGACTCTCAACTGGTGGTAAAGCAGATAGAGGAGTCCTACGAAGCGAGAGGCGAAAAGATGGTTCTTTATCTCAAAAAGGTACGAGAATTAATAAAGAAATTTGTGCAGGTTAAGGTCAGGCACGTGCCTAGAGCAGAGAATGCGCGAGCAGATGCATTGGCGAGGTTAGCAACGGCCTCACAAGAAGATTTGGATAGGCTAATACCAGTGGAGCACCTTCCAGAACCTTCAGTAAGTTTCGAAGAAGAAGATACACTATCAGTCGGAGCTCAGCCGAGTTGGATGGACCCCATCATCGGGTACCTGCAGAATGGGACTCTGCCAAGCAATGCCAAGGAGGCTTCCAAGCTGAGGACCAGGTCAGCTAGATTTTCCTTGTTGCAAGGAAATCTGTACAAACAGGGGTTCTCAACGCCTCTCCTCAAGTGCGTGGGAGATGAAGATACCAACTATATACTCAGAGAAGTACATGAGGGGATATGTGGCAATCACATAGGAGCTCGGGCCTTGGCAGGAAAAGTACTAAGACAAGGATATTATTGGCCAACCATGCTCAAAGACGCCACCGATTTAGTAAAAAGATGCAGGACTTGCCAGGAACATGCCAATGTTTCCCACTGTCCCCCCGAGCTACTAACCTCGGTGGTAAGCCCATGGCCCTTTCAGCAGTGGGGTTTGGATATTCTTGGGCCCCTTCCCACCGGCGTGGGGCAATGCAAGTTTGCTATCATAGGGGTGGATTACTTTACCAAGTGGGCGGAGGTCGAACCTTTGGCAACAATCACCGAACAAAAAGTCCAAAACTTCGTTTGGAAATCGATAGTTTGCAGATTTGGGGTTCCCAGAGCAGTCGTGTCTGACAATGGGAAGCAGTTTGACAACTCAAAATTTAAGAGCTTTTGTGCTGAGCTTGGGATAAAGAACTATTTCTCAGCTCCTGCACATCCTCAATCCAATGGGCAAGTAGAGGTCACAATCAGAACCATAAAGACAGCTCTGAAGACTAAATTAGAAAACCTAAAAGGCAAGTGGGTGGAGTACATCCCTGAGGTATTGTGGGCCTACAGGACCACCGTCAGGTCAGCAACTCAGGAAACCCCCTTCGCTTTGGCCTTTGGGACCGAAGCAGTAGCCCCTGTTGAGGTGGGGCTCCAATCACCAAGGGTGGAATTTGCAGATGCCGAACACAATGATGAGTCTCTCTTATTAAACCTCGATCTCCTGGATGAAAAGAGAGAAAGAGCTTTGCATCGTGTCCGACTTTACCAAAGGAAAACTGCAAGATACTACGACAGGAAGGTAAGGCACAGAAGTTTCAAGGCTAGAGACTTGGTACTTAGGAGGCTTCTGCTTGCAAGGAAGGATCCCACGCATGGGAAATTGGGACCCAACTGGGAAGGACCCTATATCGTATCAAGGGTAATCAGACCAGGGAACTATGAGTTGCAAACAGAGGAGGGGAAGGTCCTACCACATTCTTGGAATCCCGAACACCTTAAGAAGTTCTTTCAGTAAGTGTTACTTGTAGTAGAGCTGTTTTAATAAGAATAAACGAGTCTTTTATTCACCCTTATATGATTCCCAAAGTAAAGGAATATGTAGTAAGCTCTACAGCTAACGATAAACTTCTAAGCTTATAAAATACAAGATGAGCTCTTCATCTCATAAATAAAAGATAAGCTTCTAAGCTTATAAAGAACAAGATGAGCTCTTCAGCTCATAAATAAAAGATAAGCTTCTAAGCTTATAAAATACAAGATCAGCTCTTCAGCTCATAAATAAAAGATAAGCTTTTAAGCTTATAAAATACAAGACGAGCTCTTCAGCCCGTACACAAGCAACAAGCCTCTAAGCTCATAGAATTCAAATCTGGTCTCTTCTTGGAGACACCAACAGTCTTTCCCCCACGACTAGTGGTCCTTGTGCACTGCCTACGTACTCGAAGACCCCAATATATTTGATACAGCAGGGATCAGCTACAAAATCAGTTGGGAATTGAGGTCAGTGCAAACATGATCTTCTGTTTTCCATCAATGTTCGTGGTTCGACCGATGGAATCAGTCAGGAACTAAGGGCAGTGCAAAACATGATCTTCTGTTTTCCATTCACGTTCGTGTTCTGAACACGAAGAGCGTGCTAAAATAACCTTACAGAGTTCGGAACGAGCCCGTCAGCTCATAAAGAATTGCATATTCAAAAATAAAAGATCTGGTATTCAGAGTATCAGAAAGTCTGAAGACAGAAAACCAAGAATTCGCAAGGACAGAAAGCTAGAAGACAGAGAAGAAGTTGAACGGTGGAAGAAGCGGTTCAGATAGCCGTTCGGGTATTTAAAGCTTGGGGGACGTGGGCTAAGACATGCGCGGGAATCGAGGAGAGTCATGATTGTTGTAAACCGTCAAAAATCTTCAGCCACGTGAGAAGCCTAGGGAGACCACGTGCAGATCCAACTCAGATTGAGAAGCAGTTCAGCTCTTACCTAAGCTAACTTAGAGCAAGAGCTGGGGGGCAACTGATGATACCTAAAATAAACCCCAGACACGAGCTCAGAAAGTGAGCTCAGCTCAGGAGCTCAGGTAAGGTAAGCAGAGCTCATCCGGCCATAGTCTGAGCTCATCCGGCCGGTACTAGAGCTCCCCGCTGAGAACACGAATTGAGAAATGACAGGAGGACAGCGAGATGACAGAAGATACTTTAATAAGGGGAATTGAGTCGATCCAAGGCATGAAACCCGTAACTAACCAGGATCCTCTCCTAACGCTAAGGAGAGGATCCTTTGATATAAGGAAAGGATCTCGCCGGTGGGAGCCTGCCTTAAGGAGTTTAAATAACTCCAGGATTATAGATGAAGATAGGGCACGATCCCTTCAATAAAGGAAATAATTTCGAATTAGAGGTAAGCATGAGGCTATAAAAAGGGAGGGCAAGCCCCAACAAGGGAGAGAGGACGAGAAACCCTAATACCCTGTGTATCCTACTGTAATACGCTCAACTTGATCAATAAGAAAGAGAGGAGCCATCTGACTCCATTGCAGAGTGGACTAGCCGAGCTCAAGCCGGTGAACCACTATACTTCCGCCGTGCTATCAACCCTTTCCCCGAATCCCCTAACCATCAATCTACATTATCAAGAACGAGCCTTGCAGCTTAGATATAGCACTTGAATCCACACAGACCGTCCATAATGAACTATTCGGTTCCATAGCTCATTCACGTAAGATTTACACTATCAGATATATATATATATATATATTTTTTCCCAAGGCCACCCAGTGTGGGTGGGGGGTTTCGCAGACCCCTACCTGTATATATAACTAAAAGTGGAAAAGTACAAAGGAGGAGGACAAATAGTCAAACCTCCAGAAGTACAAAGTGGGAGGATCAAAGCAACAAAGTGGAGACTCCCCACAGAACAAAATAACTGAAAACATAAATGAAAATAAAATTCACCGATGAACGTGAGGAGTCTGTCGAGCATCCAAGGCGAGGATGCCAACAATCCCAGAAGGAAGGGATGACGAATCAAGAAATCGCTGATTGAGCTGCTGAGAACAAGCCCAATTAGCCATGAAGTCAGCTGCCTGATTCGCCTCCCGCAGGACATGGCAGACGCGAGTCGCGAGAGAAGTACACAAAAGCCGAATCCGAGCAAGCAAGTAAGCATAAACCCAGCCTCCAGTACCCTGAGAATAAACCCAAGAAACCACTGTAGCTGAATCTGACTCCACTACCAACTCCGAAGCTCCCAAATCTGCGGCCAACTCCAACCCAGCACAAACAGCCTGCATCTCCGCATACAGAATAGGCTGATGCCCTAGAAACAAGCCAAAAGTCCTGAGAACTCGACCCTGGTGGTCCCGAATAACACCCCCTGCCGCAGACAGCCCCGGATTGCCTTTAGAACAGCCATCAACACTGATCTTCAGGCAACCTGGTACATGACGAGTCCAAGCAACCAAGCGAAGAGGCCGAGGCCGAGGAACCAAGACCCTAGGAGAACCCACAAACTCAACCGACTCATCCCGACACAACTGACTCGGAGCAAACCCAAAAGCAAGCCCAATCAACTACAAATCGGTCATAACCCTCTGAACCACAACAGGCACCTGGAAGGCTCGACCATCGAACCTATAAGCATTACGTGCCTTCCACAGGTGCCACAGAATAAAACACGGTAGTAGTACCCGCACATGACCTGTAGAAGGAGCACAACGCCGCCAACGAAGCATTAAAGCATAAGGAGTCTGAAACGGCCAAGATCTGATCCCAAACATCTGATAAAAGTGACCCCACACCTGAACTGCAAACGGACAATCCAAAAAAAGATGCCTAAGAGTCTCAACAGCCCCACCACACACACATCGGGATACTACATGAAAACCCCGTCTCTCTAATCCATCATCTGTGGCCAAGAAATCATGAAACAACCGCCACATAAAGAATGAGACCTGAGTCGGAATATGCCTCTGCCAGACACAAGAAAACCCAGGCCGAACTGGAGCCACACCTCGAATATCAGCCCAAGCAGTCCTCAAGGAAAAATCCCCATCCAAAGACAAACTCCACCTCATCTGATCAACCCCCTGATCCAGAATCGGAATCTGCACAATCTGCTCAACAATTGTAGAAGGCAAAACTCCCAACAATCGGCCTCTGTCCCACTGTCGACCCGCCCAGTAAGCGGAAACAGGAACCCCAGGAACTGCCCCCGGACACACTAAAGCCAACGGGTAATCCCCCAACCAACAATCATACCAGAAACTGACCTCACCGGACCGTACTAACCACCTGATCTTCGGCTCAGCCACGGATCGAATCCCACATAATCGCCTCCAAATAGGTGAAGCTGGGTAACAAAACTCAATCAGCCCAGGATGGGCGGATGCTTCAACTTTAAAAGTGTAAACCCAAGCGCAGGTTGAGCAAAGTAATATATTCTCGGAAGTCCGAGGTCGATCCCACGAGGAATTGTAACAAGGAACAATCACACAAACAACAAAAGTAATTTGAACGGAAAAGGATTTGTTTAGAAAGTTGTTGATTGGAGAAAAGTGATTTTTGATAATTAAAACAGTAATAAATAAAATACTAGAGCATCAGGTACTCCCTCTCAACTTTATACAATAATAGTTAAAGACTCAAAGCTTGACTTGAAAGAGGAATTAAATATCAGTTAAACCAATTAACAAATCAAGTGATAAATCCAATGGTTATAATCAAAAGACTACCAGGAACCTGAATAATCATTCAATCATATTATTTTATGAAATAATGTTAATCCTTCCAGCATGGAATAACCAGTGATTTACACGCAGGGAAAATCAAGCAATTGATGTACGTGGCACAACAACTCAAGAGTTTATACAGAATAAACACTTTGCTAAAATATTAAGGATTAAATTAACACAGTTTCATAAATCCTTAAGTACAAGAGTCAATAAAAATACCGTACTCCGTTGAGAGGTTCTCCCCTAGCCCTAGCTTAGCGTTCTAGCCAGACATGGTAAAGGATTCAGAAAAATAGACTAAAAACAAAGAGAATAAAGATAGATCCTTTACAAAGTCCTAGGTTTGTATTTATAAATTACATTCCCCAGAGATTGCATCCCACTAGGATTCTAAATTCGGCAGCAGAGGTTTGACACGCGTCCGGACGCGACTCTCTCAACCGTCCGGACGCGCCTTCCAGAATGGTCCTTGCTTCGTTTGTCAACTTTCTGCCAATCACGTCCGGACGCGTATACTTCCTCCGTCCGGACGCGTGTTCCAGTGTGATCCGTCCTGAGCTATGCTTCCTTTCTTCTCATAGCTTCACTCCAATTGTGCACTATTAACCTGCAAAACAACACAACTCATCTTTTATTCTCATAGCCTTAATCTTCAATTAAATCATCATAAATATCACACTTTCACAATAAAATGATTAATATTACCTCTGACAAATGTAAATATTAGACCTGAATCATACCCCCCCACTTAAACCTTGCTAGTCCCTAGTAAGGCAAGCAAATAAAAACAGAATACTAACAAAAACAAAAGACATAACCATTTTCGTAGGCTTCACGATTGCATTTAGCATATGCAACAAGCCTTTAAACCCCTAGGTTTCCCCTAGTGGACGAGTATAGTCTCGTGAGGGTTTCCAGAGATGATACCCACAAACATCACCTTGTGCTCAAACATCTGAATAACACTTGTACAATATAAGTTGCTACCACATTATTGAAATTCTAAAACACAAACTTTTTTATAAGCATATGCAAAACAACATATAGAACTATGCGGTATATCGCTGTATGCACTTATCATATTCTCATATAAACTCGTGTGTAGTGTGAATTAACTATACCAAATCAGTAATTTATCTGGTAATCACCTCTACAACTATCAACAAATCTCACTAGATAATTCACTCATAAAAGATTCTCTCAGATTATAGTGACTATTCCCTCAAATATCACATGTGAGAAGAAGATATTTAAGTCAAAACAAAATAATGCTCACATGTCTATTAAAAAAAACGTAATCCAAAAGAAAAAGATTTGACATAGTCTCATGAAAGGAAATCAACACACAATAAACAAATAATCACTATTCTCTTCCTTATTCACACAAGTCATGCATCATCAATACACTCTTGAGATCAGATAGGACTTTATTTAAGGTTGTAATGGGGCCTTGGGATTAGGGTTTTGAAACGAAGGATATACAGGAATTCAAAAGACTATCCCGAGAGAACATGTACATTACACAACCAAACTTTTTTCCATAGCCTTTCACTCTCCATCCTTTAGAAGCACAATTTACATCACTTGTTCATATTTTTTTTTTTTTTTTTTTTTCAAACACATGCTTGCTATTTTTTCTCTTTTTTTTTTTTTTCAATCTGTTTTTTTCACTGCTAGACATATTGTCTTTCCTTTTTTTTTTTTTTTTTCAATTTTTTTTTTTTTTTTTTGCTAAACCAACATCTCCCAAATTACATAAACAATAAAAATTCAATCTCAGGATAACCAAGGGTAAAAGATATTATTTTTTTTTTTTCTCATTGGCTTGGTTATTATATGTTGGGTATAAGAAATAAAATTTTGCTTTAAAGGCTCAATCATGGCTTCTAGGGATAATAATATTCAAAGAATAAGGTTTAGGCTCAAATAATGACAAAGATGGCCTAAAATCATATCTCAAGAGCTTTTGATAACACACTCCCCATGCAAATAATTCAAAGTCAAGCAATCATTCACAATATTGGTGTTAACCAAAACAAAAATAATGAGATTATTGAAGGAGATTAGCTGAATAAAAATATTTTTTTATTGAGTAAATGTAAATAACCCTCCAAGAAAGATTGGATCAAAACTCACTAGGGTTTTTATGCATCTCTACTATATGTTTCAAGTTCTCAAGGTAACATACCTAACAAATTTTCAACTTGGTAAAGTCTAAAGTGCACAAATTTTGAGTTTTTTATAAGAATATGATACGAGATACAGAAATATAAAATAAAGTTCTCTGTGATGCTTAAACAGTTGCAAATTTAAAGTTGAGCAAATTATTTCTATATTGTGGTATCAACTTATTCATAACAATGTTGTTTAGATATTTGGTAACACACCAAACAAAATATGCATTTTATATAATACTGAGAATTCAAGTACAATGCATATTCAAAAGAGAAAAGAAATCAAGTCTAACAAAAACTACCCGAAATAGGCTTTGATTTCACAAATACAGTAAAGAAAATAAAAGAGACAACTGTCAAACCCCGGGACCTAGAAGAAATAATCCTAAGATGAGGGGCCTACCTGATCATGAGAACTGTGCCCTAGCCCTCTCATCTGTGCCCTCAACTCCTTCATCTCCTTCCTCATCTCTCTCTGTCCTCTCAACAACTCAAACAAGATCTGCCTATCAGTCCTGGGATCAGTGTCCTCATCCACTGGTATCTCAAAGTCCTCATCAATACTGAGAAACTAATCCCAATCCTCCTCATCTTGTCCCACCCCTGGTGGTGCTGCCTGCTCCTGACCTGGACCCCTCTCTCCTGGCACTGGCCTGGCTACACTCTGACTCTTCAAAAGGGTGCCAGAGTTGAGTGCCACCACTTTCTTTGCCCGCTCCATTGTGGCATCAATCACCACCCCTGCTTGCTCGCACAAGGCAGTAGCCAAGCCAGCAAAAGGGAGAGATGGTTTTTTCGGGTCAACGATGGCTCTCCGCATTTCAGAAAAGATGAGTGAGGGAAGGTCTATGGTCTTACGAGTACCTATGGCATAGAGGAGTCTGGCTCGGTCAAGATAGATGTGGTTATTTCTCAACAAAGGAAAAATATTTGATACCGAAATCAAATTGAGAATTTTGTACTTGTTGGTCAAATCTCCCTGCTGGAGAAACTTCACATTCTCTGTCCACACAAAGTCCGGGTCCCCAAGTAGCTCCTTCCCCACCTCATTTCCAGCATAATTCTGTGGGTACTCCGGATTGACCACCCGAGCCTGACTCATTCCAACTAGCCTAGCTATGACAGTGGCGTCCACCCTAATATTCTTCCCCCGAACATAGGTAGTGATAACTCCATCTCCACAGTCATTGGCATTACTGTAAAACTCTCTAGCTAGAATGGGGATGCACAGCCACTCCTTCCCCATAAAACCGGCCCACCTCCTAGACACTATTAGTTCCTGAACTCCCAGCCTGGCAAAATCTTCATGCTCAACCTTCCTCTCACATACAATAGGTTTTGTTGCATAGTACTTGAAAAACCTCACCTTTTCTTCCAAAATCTGGAAGCGGACTGGGTCAAAAGTGGTGTCCTCTTCCTCTTGAGGCTCGTGAGTACTGGTTCGGGGTCTCTTAGAGGTTGAGGCTCTAGGTGGTGCCATGGCAAAACGGGATGAAAGGCAGGTATAGAGGAAGAGGGAATGTATTCTGGTTTTGGAAGTGCAAGAAATACTGACCGGATAGTCGGTATTTATAGATTTTTCACACGCGTCCGGACGCATGGGGTTAACCCGTCCGGACGCGCCTCAACTGCCGCATTAATTAGCCTTAAAGATCACGCGTCCGGACGCATGGGGTTCAACTGTCCGGACGCGTACTCTGAATTTCAAACGTTTGGCTTTCCCGTCTGGACGCGTGTTGGTATTCCGTCCGGACGCGAAGTCCAGAGAGTTCAGGCTTTTGGATCCCGTCCGGACGCGACTTCCAGTAGGTTTTGCTCTATGTCCTTGCGTCCGGACGCGTGTTCCAGTGAGTTATTTCTCTATACTTAGAAAAATTCACACTTTTCTTCAACTATTTCTCTCCCAAGTGATTCCCTTCTACTTCTAAAAATTTCTAAGGCCAAAAATAAGAAAATTCTACTTAACTATCTAAAAAAAATAAACACAGTTGCATGTGCACATCAAATTCAAAAAAAAAAATTTCAAAATTCAATATGCTTTGTATTATCAAGTAAATGCTCTCCACCCCCCCACTCAAAAATTTGCATTGTCCACAATGTATGAATACATAGAGTAAGATCAAATAAGGGATAGAAAGAACATACCGGATGCGCGTAAAATGTGCTCATGCATCTGTAGAAAAATTAAAGAGAAAACAACATACACTAATATACAACAGTATACACCAAATGGTTTGAGACAGATTATTCATAGTGGGGATCCATCAATTCGATGGATTCCACTTCCATGATACCTTCCTCCAAGAATGGTTTCAATCTTTGTCCATTAACCTTAAAAATGTTCCCATTACTTGGGTTTTCAATCTCCACTGTTCCATATGGGAATACTTCCTTGACAACGTACGGACCACTCCATCTAGTCCGAAGCTTTCCTTTAAAGATGTGAAGCCTAGAATTATAAAGAAGAACTTTTTGTGCAGGTGTAAAGTTTTTACGCACAATATTCTTATCATGAAACACCTTCATGCGTTCTTTACTAATTCTAGAGTTCTCATATGCTTCATTGCGGATCTCATCAAGCTCATTTAGCTGTAATTTTCGTGCAGTGCCAGCTTGGTCAAAACTAAAGTTGAACATTTTAATGGCCCAATATGCTTTATGCTCTAATTCCACATGCAAGTGACAAGCTTTTCCATAAATCAATCTATATGGAGACATACCAATCGGGGATTTATATGCAGTTCGGTATGCCCATAATGCATCGAGTAGTCGTAACGACCAATCTTTACGATCTGGATTCACCGTTTTTTCCAAAATGTAAGAAATTTCCCGATTAGCAAGCTCTACTTGACCACTTGTCTGTGGGTGATAGGGAGTCGCAACTTTATGTGTTACACCATATTTTTTCATCAAATTCTCAAAAGGCCTATTACAGAAATGCAATCCCCCATCACTGATAATGGCTCTAGGTATACCAAATCTGGACAAAATATTTTCCTTTAAAATTTTCAAAACAACTTTATGATCATTTGTCCGACATGGTATAGCTTCAACCCACTTAGAGACATAATCTATTCCCACTAAAATGTACATATACCCAAAAGATGGGGGGAAAGGACCCATGAAATCTATTCCCCAACAGTCAAAAATTTCTATAATCAAAATTGGGTTTAGGGGCATCATGTTCCTACGGGTTAATCCCCCTAGTTTTTGACATCGCTCACACACTTTACAAAAGTTATGAGCATCCTTAAAAATTGTAGGCCAATAAAAACCACACTGCAAAACTTTCGCAGCGGTCTTTTTCATAGAAAAATGGCCTCCACAGGCTCCCGCATGACAAAAAGATAGAATGCTGCTTACCTCATTATCGGGTACACATCTCCGGATAATCTGATCTGGGCAATATTTGAAAAGATATGGGTCATCCCAGAAGAAACTCTTTACCTCTACTAAAAATTTCCTCTTATCCAAAGCAGTCCAAGGTGGTGGCATGTTACCTGTAACAAGAAAATTCACAATGTCAGCAAACCATGGTATTGAAGAAACTGCCAACAACTGTTCATCTGGGAAAGTATCTTTGATCGGCACTGTCTCAATAGGCACATCACTCACTAGTCTAGACAAATGGTCAGCCACTACATTTTCCACTCCTTTTTTATCTTTAATAGTGATATCAAATTCTTGGAGTAGTAGGATCCACCTCAACAGTCTCGGTTTTGCATCTTTCTTAGTTAATAAGTATTTGAGAGCTGCATGGTCTGTGAAGATAACAATGGGAAAACCTACTAAATATGACCTGAATTTGTCTAGTGCGAATACTACAGCCAGTAACTCTTTTTCTGTGGTAGAATAATTCATCTGTGCACTATTTAAAGTCCTACTGGCATAGTAGATGACATGAGGCTTTTTGTCATTCCTTTGTCCTAAAACTGCCCCTACAGCATAGTCACTGGCATCACACATGATTTCGAAAGGAAGACTCCAATCTGGGGGTTGCATGATTGGAGCAGTGATAAGCATGCCCTTTAACTTATCAAAAGACTCTTGGCATGCATTATCCCACTCAAAAGGTGTGTCTTTCCCTAGGAGACTGCAAAGTGGTCTAGATATGGAACTAAAATCCTTTATAAATCTCCTATAAAAACCAGCATGACCCAAGAAAGATCTAACATCCTTAAGGGCTTTAGGAATAGGTAAATCAGCGATTAATCCAATTTTTGCCTTATCCACCTGAATTCCCTCAGAAGAGACAATGTGACCAAGAACAATTCCCTTTTTAACCATGAAATGGCACTTCTCCCAGTTAAGTAACAGGTTCTTTTCTTCACATCTTATAAGCACTTTTTCAAGGTTAGATAAACAGTCATCATAGGAATCACCAAAAACAGTGAAATCATCCATAAAAACTTCAAGAAAACGTTCAACCATATCACTGAAAATACTCAGCATACACCTTTGAAAGGTCGCAGGTGCATTGCATAGTCCAAAAGGCATCCTTCGATAAGCAAAGGTGCCAAAGGGGCAAGTAAATGTGGTCTTCTCTTGGTCTTCTAGGGCAATTTCAATCTGGTTATATCCAGAGTAACCATCTAAAAAACAATAGTATAAGTGTGAAGCTACCCTTTCTAAAATTTGGTCCATGAAAGGTAAAGGGAAGTGATCTTTTCTAGTAACAGCATTAAGTCTCCTGTAGTCTATGCACATTCTCCAACCAGTAACTGTCCTAGTTGGCACAAGCTCATTATTCTCATTGGCAACTACAGTGACTCCAGATTTCTTAGGAACTACTTGTGTGGGGCTTACCCATTTGCTGTCTGCAATAGGGTAGATAATTCCTACATCTAACAGTTTCAACACCTCTTTTTTCACAACTTCTTTCATATGTGGATTTAGCCTACGTTGCATCTCCCTAGATGTTTTAGCATTATCCTCCAAATAAATTTTGTGGGTGCAAACCAAAGGACTAATTCCTTTTATATCAGCTAAAGTCCAACCAATTGCATTCTTATGTTCCTTAAGAAGATGTAACAACATACCTTCCTGTGCTGAATTCAATTGAGAAGAAATTATTACCGGATAAGTTTCATCATCTCCTAAAAATGCATACTTCAATTCTACCGGTAATTGCTTGAGGTCTAGCTTGGGGGCTTTATCCTTGGATGGTATTGGTGGATCAGTTCTTGGTGGGAGCTCCTCAAATCTCTGTCTCAACTCTCTCATTTCAAGTACCTGCAAAGAGTTTAATATATTAGTTGAAACAGAAATGTCAGCATTCTTTTCATCTATCTCTAACTCAGAATATTGTTCAAGCAAACATGCTTCAAGTGGATCAAACAGGGAAGAATCATACACTCTGCTTGGAACAATAGATTCAATCATGTTAACTTCATGCACATCCTCATCAATATTCCCAGGTTGTTTACACACATTAAAAATGTTGAGCTCTAATGTCATATTCCCAAATGTCAATTTCATCACACCATTCCTGCAATTAATTAGAGCATTTGAAGTTGCTAGGAATGGTCTGCCTAAAATGACGGGAATTTGAGCACTAGTACTTAATACAGGTTGAGTGTCTAAAATTATGAAATCCACTGGAAAATAGAATTTATCAACCTGTACTAAAACATCTTCCACTATACCCCTCGGTATCTTCACTGATCGGTCAGCTAATTGAAGTGTAACCGAAGTGGGTTTTAACTCCCCCAACCCTAATTGCTCATATACTGAATAAGGGAGCAAATTCACACTAGCTCCTAAATCCAGTAATGCTTGTTCAATTCTATGGTTGCCTATAACACAAGAAATAGTAGGACAACCTGGGTCTTTATATTTTGGTGGAGTTCTATGCTGTATAATAGAAGATATCTGCTCAGTCAAAAATGCCTTCTTTTGCACATTTAATTTCCTTTTAACAGTGCATAACTCTTTCAAAAATTTTGCATAAGAAGGTATTTGTTTAATGGCATCCAACAAGGGAATATTGATTTTCACCTGCTTAAAAATCTCTAACATATCATTATGCACAACAGGCCTAGTAGAAGTAAGCAATCTCTGTGGGAATGGTGCAGGTGGAACATACTTTTCAGATTCATTACTTTCAGGCAGGCTAATCTTATCATCACTCTCCATGGGTTGAGAAATCTTTTCAAAGTCTTGAGTTTCCAAAGGAATGGTTTTATTAATTTCTTTCCCACTGCGGAGTGTAGTGATAGATTTTACATGCTCGTGGACAGTCTCAGAAGTGCAAGTCTCATTTACAACAAATTGACCCTGTGGGTTCGGTTGTGGTTGTGCTGGAAGTCTACCTTTTTCCTGATGGCAAGGGTCAATGGTCAATTTAGTGATTGCACTCCTCATATCCTCAATAGCCTGAGTTGTTTGTCTATTGTATGTTCGTTGATCCTGCATGAATTGTGACAACACCTCCTCAATATCTCTTTTTGGGCGTGGAATGTAAGGTGCAACATTTGAAGAGTTTTGTTGGGGTGGTTGTGATGCATGATTGTCATTCCTCCAACTAAAATTTGGATGATTCTTCCACCCCGGATTGTATGTGTTCGAGTATGGATTATTGTAAGGCTTTGAAAAAGTGTTTACAGCATTTGCTTGGTCATACACTTCTTTTAACGCAGGTAATGATGGACACTCCGTCACAGGATGTCCAGGAATTTCACAGATACTACATAACTCCTCAACCTGAACTGTGTCAACCTGGTTAACCTTTTTGTACTCCATAGCCTCTAACCGTCTTGTTAAGGTGGCAATCCTAGCTCCTAGGTCATCCTCCTCCCTCAACTGGTATTTACCCCCACTAGATGATGATAATTGTGCCATTTTACCCTTAGATGGCTCATGGGATGTAGTATCCCAAGATTGTGCATTCTCGGCTAATTGGTCTAAATAGTCAAAAGCATCATCTGGTTCCTTATTCATGAAATCCCCATTACACATCATTTCTATAAATTGACGCAATTGTGGGCCTAAACCCTCATAAAAGAAACTTATTATGCGCCAGCTTTCATAACCATGATGTGGGCAAGATGCAAGAAGGTCTTTAAATCTTTCCCAACTTTGATAAAAATTTTCAGACTCCTTTTGAGAAAAATTCATTATCTGTCTTTTCAAAGAATTTGTGCGATGTGTGGGAAAAAATTTCTTTAAAAATTGTTTCTGCATCTCTTGCCATGTTCCTATAGACCTAGATCTCAACGAATATAACCAAGTTTTAGCTTTTTCCTTTAATGAAAAAGGAAATAACTTCAGCCTGACTATATCCATTGCCACATTCTGATCATGAAACGTAGCACATACATCCCCAAATTCTCTGATGTGCAAATATGTGTTCTCTTCACCTATACCAAGGAATTTTGGAAGTAGTTGAATCATGCCAGGTTTGAAAACAAAATGAATGGCATTCAATGGAAAAATGATGCATGACGGTTCAGTGAGAAGTACGGGTTGTAAATATTCACGCAACGTCCTACCCTGATTGACATTCAAATTATCCACATCATTCTCATCATGATTGCTCACTCTATCAATATGATCTTCCCGTTCGGGAAGATCATTCTGCCTATGTCCATTAAGATTAGCAGCCATTGTGTGCAAGAAGTGATTCGACACAGATAAATCAAATAAATTTCCAAACAGAGTATCTGAATCTTCTCTTGTTAAACGTCCACTTAAATCACGATGCCAAAAGCTCATAAAATAGATAAATAACCTAAATAAATTCTAAATTAAACTAACAAGAAAAATAACTTAAATAAATAAACTAAAAATTAGAACGAAGTTACCGGATTTCCGAAGACTCGCAAATACTGCAAACCTCAATGATGTAATAGCTCCTTGTCTTTCAAGTTCCCCGGCAACGGCGCCAAAAACTTGCTTCAACTTTAAAAGTGTAAACCCAAGCGCAGGTTGAGCAAAGTAATATATTCTCGGAAGTCCGAGGTCGATCCCACGAGGAATTGTAACAAGGAACAATCACACAAACAACAAAAGTAATTTGAACGGAAAAGGATTTGTTTAGAAAGTTGTTGATTGGAGAAAAGTGATTTTTGATAATTAAAACAGTAATAAATAAAATACTAGAGCATCAGGTACTCCCTCTCAACTTTATACAATAATAGTTAAAGACTCAAAGCTTGACTTGAAAGAGGAATTAAATATCAGTTAAACCAATTAACAAATCAAGTGATAAATCCAATGGTTATAATCAAAAGACTACCAGGAACCTGAATAATCATTCAATCATATTATTTTATGAAATAATGTTAATCCTTCCAGCATGGAATAACCAGTGATTTACACGCAGGGAAAATCAAGCAATTGATGTACGTGGCACAACAACTCAAGAGTTTATACAGCATAAACACTTTGCTAAAATATTAAGGATTAAATTAACACAGTTTCATAAATCCTTAAGTACAAGAGTCAATAAAAATACCGTACTCCGTTGAGAGGTTCTCCCCTAGCCCTAGCTTAGCCTTCTAGCCAGACATGGTAAAGGATTCAGAAAAATAGACTAAAAACAAAGAGAATAAAGATAGATCCTTTACAAAGTCCTAGGTTTGTATTTATAAATTACATTCCCCAGAGATTGCATCCCACTAGGATTCTAAATTCGGCAGCAGAGGTTTGACACGCGTCCGGACGCGACTCTCTCAACCGTCCGGACGCGCCTTCCAGAATGGTCCTTGCTTCGTTTGTCAACTTTCTGCCAATCGCGTCCGGACGCGTATACTTCCTCCGTCCGGACGCGTGTTCCAGTGTGATCCGTCCTGAGCTATGCTTCCTTTCTTCTCATAGCTTCACTCCAATTGTGCACTATTAACCTGCAAAACAACACAACTCATCTTTTATTCTCATAGCATTAATCTTCAATTAAATCATCATAAATATCACACTTTCACAATAAAATGATTAATATTACCTCTGACAAATGTAAATATTAGACCTGAATCAGCGGACCTACAGTACTTGGCTCTCATAAAAGTGGACCAAATTGACTGTTGAGCACGAAAATTCCACCACAGCTTCATCTCACAAGCCTCAGCTAAGTCAGAAAAAGAACACACCCCTAAGCCGCCCTCCTCTACAGGGTAACATACCTCAGCCCAGTGACACCAGTGAATCCTCTGATGGGTAGCTGTGTCACCCCACAAGAAACGAGTGAACATCCTCTCTAACTGGTGGAAAACATCCGCAGGAGGCCTCAGCACATGAAACAAGTGGATAGGCATCGACGCGAGAACATGACGAATCAAAGTGAGCTTACCTCCAAAGGAAAGCAAGTGATTCGCCCATCCAGAAATCCGCTCGCGCACCTTCCGAATCATCTCATCAAAGTACGAAATTCGAAGATGACCCAAGTAGATAGGGCACCCCAGATAGGTCACGCCTCTGAAAACCAGTGGTCTGTCGTGCAATCACCTCTCTAGAATGCGAGGCACGCGAACTGATATAGAAACTGCTCTTGCTCTGACTAACTAACTGACCAGAGGCAGCCTCATAGTGATGAAGGAAATTCATAACTCGCTGCAAGCTCGACCGGCACCCATTAGCAAAAATAATAATGTCATCAGCAAAAGCCAAATGTGAAACCGAAACCCCAACTCCAGTACTATAAGCCACCCCCGGAAACCTAGCATACAAAGAGTCCAAGCCTCGAGAGAGATACTCTGCAGCAATGATGAACAAACAAGGAGAAAGGGGATCACCTTGCCGCAGCCCCCCCTGCGATTGAAAAAAACCCTGACTAACCCCATTCACCATCACAGAAAACCACGGCCCCCAGATAGCCCGCCGAACCAAAGAAATCCAGTCCTCAGAGAACCCAAAAGCCCGCAACATCTGGAGTATGAATGGCCAAGACATCCTGTCATATGCCTTAGCCATATGAATAGTCGGGCGAACGGCCGGGGTAGTCACAGGTCCATCACGGACTAGCTCAAAAACTGTATCTACTGAATGATCGGGGCACAAACTCTGCTCCTGCACAACACTAACAGGGATAGTATCCGAACTGACCACAACCATTGGCTCACCCACAATATGCGGCTCAACAACAAGCTGGACAGGAGCAACTGAAGTGGACTCCCCAGCAGTAGCAACTATATCCCTAGGGGGATGAACAACGATAACGACATCTGTCCCTCCCCCAGAGGATACTCTAACCCTATCGGTACTCTTGGGAGGAACAGTAGGGGCTGGGGCTCTAGGTGCTCCCTCCTGTGGTCTAATCCTGTGCTGGCCATCACCTCGACCATGCTGTGGCCGGTCTCCACTAACCTCCTCCCGGGGCTGGGAATGGGTGATGCAGGTAACAATAAAAGATATATAGAAATATAGAATACAACAGATTATGCTAGTCGATTGATTGTGAAGGACTGTGTAAATGACCTAAAATGTGTTTTCAATGTATATACATCACATGACTCCATGTGTACAAAAAGGATATTTAGCGTGGATATGGAATACAAAACATTCGATATCCTTATTTTGCATTTCTTTTTTTTCAGAAGGTAAATTGTATTAAAGTAAATAAGATTTACAAAAGTAATCACCCACAAAATGTACGATGAAGTCAAACAGAACTCAAAGACAAATATCAAAAACACAAAAAAGTCAAGGCTCAAAACAAAAGTCTATAGGAGATGCCCTAGATAAAAGCATCTGCCACAGATTTGTTGACAAAAGAATACATTGGTAGACAAATCATCAAAGCATGATGCCAATTAATCATAGAGGCAGTCCAGGGAGGGAGGGGGTGGTTGGTGCTGTTTTTTTTTTTTTTGGGGGGGGGGGGGGGGGGGGACTTGGGATATTGAGTGTCGTGATGCAGAAGATTTAGGCCCTCAATAAGAAAAAAAATTCATTATTGTAGAATATTAGTTTTAAGTTTGTATGTGACCCAAAAACCACCCAAAAAAAAAAAAAGGAGAAAGAAATGAGACTAAGTGATAGTCAATAACAAAAGGTAAAATTTCGTCATTACCTCAATTATAGCTTCGTAAGAAGTTTCAACGATATTCTAGTTATAGAATATAGCATTTGGGTATCAAATCAGAACATGATATTCTAGTTATAGAACTAATAAACTTGTGTTTATTAGTTGTACGTGTGCCGTAGAAAATAATATAGTACACCATTATTATTTATCTGCACATGGAATGGACATTACTTTGATTAATATGGACCCAAAATTAGTGGGATCAAGTTTGAACATGCTCTCCTCTACAAGGAGATTAACGTGGTATATAAAGAATTAAGTTTAATGAAGTGTAGTGTATAAGATTTGTCCCACATTAGAAAGAAACCAAAAACTAGTAGAGTTAATATATTCTTAGTTGACTTCATAGGTTAAGTCCCAAGGGATGTCACACTTTTGTGGGTAGAGCGAGCACATACACAACCTTGGTTATAACGCACACGTGCCGCCCGTCTACCACGCCACAACCATGACCCGATCGGACTTGGTACTTGGGTCAAAAATATTTTATCTTTTTGGTGAAAGTTTATTTGGTACGGTACAGGTTGTGTGTCAAACCAAACGAATTATGGAATTGGGTCACTCTTATTTTTTCAACCGAATTTTTAATTTTTGTCCGTTAATTTTGAATTTGGCGCAAATTCCTTGTGTGTCTGCTCACATTCTATAAATGTGTCTTTTCCTTTCATTACGGTTTTTTTTAACAGTGTGTATGTTCGACGAATAGTGGTGTCTCGTACCTCTTCAGGCAATCTAAACATATACCCGATGGTCTATAAAAGGACTGCCTTCAAGCCATTTTCAGATACAAAAAACAAACAGAAAAATTATACATATTGCTGCATTTGTTATTTCTTTTTCTACATTGCATTTCTGTTCAGTTCAAATACAAAACACAAGTTGTGTTCGTTGGTCTTTACAGATTGACGTACTACTTCTGCAAAGGCGAAATCTATTATATATTGAGAGGCTGTTGTTCATCAACCTTGAGTACCGAGAGAGCAAATTTATCTTAAAGAAACTATGGTTTCACAAGGCTTGTGTTCTTATTATTTTTGTTATTATAATTATTATTTTGTGTTCTTGTTAGTGCATTTCTGTTTTATTTATACATTCTATTTTATTTATTAGCTTGCATATAATATTATATATAGTAATTAACATTTAATTTTGAATATATATTGGATAACTTTTCTTACGTAAAACTTGAAAGTTGCTATTTCAGATCAGGTATTATTGTGTTGATTTCTAACCAGAATTTGCTTCGTTTTCCATATATATTCTTTTATTGCGGGATTGGTGTGGCACAACCTCTTTGACTCGAGATTAAGAAGGAAACTTTGGGATGTTTTTTTTACTACAAACTATCAGAAAAACTAAACTTATTGATGCGATGTTTTGTTTCAATTTTCTTGATGCCTTCAATTGGACCCAATCTTTTTATGCACCTTTTAATCTCGAATCCAAGCATGAGTCTCAAGATGAACGTTAAATAAATCGGTCCAAAAAGTGTACACTTCATGCCTTTTTTAAGGTGGTATTGACTTTGGATTTTTTGACTTTTCTATCTTCCTGTGATCCTGATAACATTTGGATAAACAATTGCATGTTTTATCTTTTGTTTGTATATAAACAAACAAGTGTTTACATCTTGTTGATGTGTCATTGTAATTTAATATTTTAATTGATAAATTGGATTTATTAAAAAAAAAAGATATTACAATAAAACTCAATGCAGTCAAAGGCCACACACAGTAAATCTCATACGATAGCCTCTACAAAGCCTAGTTCACAGAACTGAAAAAGACTACATAACATATTGCTTGTGTGAAGTATGCCATCACACGCAAAAGTTGCCTATAAGAAAGGTAACTTAATTAACATTGAGGCAAATTTATTGGAATGATAGTTTTATTTCATAATTATTCGACGTGACAAGATCACGGAAAATCATCAAAACAAAGCAAACTTAATAGAAGACTTGGAGGAGAATCATTTCTCGTCCATTATTTGTGAGTCTCTTTCTTGAGAAAAACATTGAACCATTTAGCTGAGAGTTTTGGATATCTCTTCTGCTCATTTTTGAAATCAACATAGTTTAATCCAAAACGGACAGTGTAACCGGAGCTCCATTCAAAATTGTCCATTATTGCCCATGCAAAGTATGCCTTCACATTAACACCATCCCTGAATAGAAGAAAAAAAAGGAGAGAATAGAAGGGCCAATTAGAGCTATTAATATAAACTTATAGGATAAGGAATTATCAAATTCGATAACATTTTACTTTGCCTTAATTTATCGACAAATTTGCTGACCAAACCCACTATTATGACTGAATTTATAGTAGACGCCATCTATTAGTAATGGAATCCACTATTAATCCAACAACAACAATGAATTCGGCTGACAAATTTTATTAGTAATTTGATAAAAATAGCATTACTAGAACAAACTTGACTTAATGTGACGTCATCTCAAATCAATTTCAAATATATAGCTTGCGATTAAGAACTTACTTGATAGCTTTCTGCATATAAAACAGATGTCGATAATGGTATTGTATCCTGAAGTTATCGATGAGGGATTCCTTAAGCGATAATGTTGCGTTGTTTACCTTATCAACCCCTATAAAAGAGCCATGGATTTTAGTATAAACATTGTATCTAATTTTCGATGTCCTAATCAAATGAACTTTAAAGCTTTAATATGAAATGTAGTTTTTGTTTAAATAATGTCTTAGCAAATGATTGTTTTGATAGGAGTAGACTCGGTAGTCAACGAAAGGAGACAGAGGTTGTAGTAGGACCATCTCTTGCAAACAAAGAAAACTCTTTGGAGGAATCTCTGTTAAAATTGTGTTAGAAAATATTTTTTTTACAATGAGGACTTTGTAGTAGAAGACTTGTCTATAAGAAAGGAGAGAGTGGTTATATGACGATGATCCATAGTATACGACGCATACATTTATTAGTAAAAAAAAAATACCGTTCTCCGTAATGTAGATAAGTGGATTATTATATTTTGTCTTTACATAGACGAGAAGATCCCTTATCCCTCTTGGATAAACATGGAGCCATGTTGAACCAGCCTGAGACATAATAGAGTATATTAGGTTGACTAAGAATATGGTCATTTTTAGACAAATTGTCAAGAAATAAAGCATAAGAAAGTTTTATATATGTTTAGAGTATACCTGTGGACCAATAAGATGTCCATTTCTCACAACTGCCATGAGAAAATACTGTCTTTAGCATAACATTTGCTTTGATTTTGTACATCACATTAAATTTGAGGGTTTGATGTCAGACTTACATGTAATGATTGCATGACTATCTGTGCTGTAACTTAAGTTGACCGTATTTGGGTTAGGGTTATTGGCTGCATAACAAGCTGCATAGTAGTTCAAGCCAATAAAATCGAATGACCCCTTTACCATTTCTGATTCTATTGTTGAGAACTTTGGCAAACGTTTTCTAACAATTGATTGCATGACACGTGGATAGTAACCACTTGTTAATGGTTCCATAAACCTACATTGCACATAGAATTTGAGTTAAGAAAAAGAAGTTTATGGTTAGTGACTTTATAACATGGTCTTTTAATACGACAAGGTGGACATATACACGTGTCATGCATTTTCATGTACAACAAGAAATCTAGTCTACTCTCGAGGAGAAAGGAGATAAGACCCGCTAGATGACTCGTGAAACTCGATTCAAGTTGTCTATAGGAGGTGGCAGCTCTGTAACAACTAAGACAAACTCATTTTGTTCTATATCTATACAAGTTTTATTCAATATGTGCATGTATAAAAATTCTACATAACAAAATGGTCCACAATGGCAAAGTTAATCATAGTGTAAATGATGTGGCATGTGAATGTTTTTTTGATTTTGTGTGATCCTTTAGTCAGTGAAGTAACAAACAATACTAACCACCCAAGTTCGAAGTCCAAAGACCGCCTTGCAGCACGGTAATCATCTGTCGAATTGGAGAATGGCACGTACCAAAAAGTTGATAGCGTAATTCCAATACTACCATTTTGCAATTTCTGCACAAATTCTATATTCAGTAATGCCAAGGATACCATCATCCTTAATAGTTATATGTCATGATTTAGTTGTTGAATTATAAACCTGGTATTTCTCCTTATACAATTTCACGGCTACTGCGTGCGCCAGAAGTTGGTGGTGTGCAACAATATATGGTTCGGTGCTTGAGTTCCCACCGGTGCAATTTGGGCTTATCCAAGAGGAACATCGACCTAGTGCAAAAGTACCCTTGTCGTACCCATTTATGCTGAAGGTCGATGGTTCATTGATTGTGATCCAATGTTTCACCCGATCGCCAAATCTCTTGAAGCAAAGCTCCACGTAATCACGATAATCATACCTGTGAGGGATCATTAGTAATTAAGGACAAAATAAGATTTAGCTAATACTCTAACATATGATTTGGTTATATAATAACTTCTTGGTGGATAGAAGTAAAGCCTCTTTGACCTTGTGGAATTCATATAAGAGTTTAGAGTAAATTACATATATAGTCCTCAAACTATGACCTTTGTGTCAATTAAGTTTATATTTTTTTTTGGGCAAAATCCAGTTTACGCCCTTGTGGTTTGGGTGTTTTGCACATGGCCCCCTATGATTTGGAAATCAGCACATTACCCCCTTATGCTTTTGGACCGATATGCACAGTTAACACCGTAAACAAAAGTGATAAAATGACTTTAGTACCCTCAACTATTCATCATCTTCTTCCTCCCTCTCAATTGTTGCCTAATTTTCTGAAAAATCAACCAACCACTCAACGTTACAAACTTTTATCTCTCTCTACAAAGAACCAAACTTACTCAAACCAATGTCAATATCCTCTACTCTCAACCTAGTTTTAAACCCCACAGACTTGTTTCCTTAAATAGCCCCCATGATCCACGAATTTAAGCTCAAAGGTGATCACAAACTCATTTTGACAGGTTATGTATATACCAGATTTTTTTTCAACATTTGGGCCAACTTTGGCCCTTAATTTCTCCCTCGTTTCTCAACTTTTTTGGGTGATTCAAATGTCTAAATTTAACGTATTTCTACCCTCTTTCCAACCATGTATTTAGTTTGTCCAGATCATGTACAAGGTAAGTGGAAATCAAGCTCCAAAGTGACGGGTTCATCATTTTCAAAAATTATCACGATTTTTAATTCAATTTTTCACCCACCGAACCTCATTCTTTCTCGATTCTAACTTCAAAAATGGATTCCTTGACCTTAAAAATGGTGGATTAGGCCCCCCTTCACTGCCAAAACTCGAAATTTTGAATACCCAAAAAATTCATGTTTCAAGCTTAAACAAGGGTTTTGATTTTCTCTCACTATACACCACGGCCACCAAAGAAACTTTAGAAAATTGTTATTGAATATGAAAACAAGAGCTTACCCTATCACAGGATTGTGGATGATGTCTTGTAGCAAAAGTTCTCTTTGCAATTATCTAGTCAATCGAAGGAAGAAGATTTTTCCAGAAGGAAATGAAAGGGGGGTCATCTGCTCATAGCATTAGAGGGGCATTTTTGACATTTGTGTATATTTATTTTGGAGGGAAGCTGATTTCTTCTTTCATCAATCGCCAAATCAGCGCGTCAACTCCACTGCCGTTTTTTTTTTACGGAAAACGTGAGAGTTGCAGTTTAGTCCATAACCACAAGGGGGTGATGTGCATATTTCCAAATGATAGGGGGGTCATCTGCTCAAGGCACAATCCACAAGGGGGTAATCTGGATTTTGCCCCTTTCTTTTGTCAATTGAGCCTCTAAACTCTCTAATTATGTCAGTTGTACCCTTATGTTTCCTCCGTTAGAGTGTGCAACTCACGTGACTATATAACACAAAAGAAAAAATGGCTTAATTGATATAAGTAGAGAGTTCAGGAGCTCAATTAAGACACAAAAAAAAAAAAAAATCATAGGCTTAATTGACACAAGGGTCATAATTTCAAGGCTATATATGTAGTCTACTCCAACTATTTGTGTAGTTTATTCAAGAGTGTAAATAGTAATTTTCAAGTTCCGGGCACTAGTTTAACCAACTAGATCTTCCAAATTTTGATCAATCTTGACTTCATACTACCCGTGTTTACCCTATTTTACTAACTTTTAATGAATACTTGCAAACCTACACAAGTTTATCAATTGGATCTACTTTGGTACACATTCTCTTAATTACTCTAAATAGCTCTTTATATATTTGATAAGGAATAAACTTAATTATAATTGGGTTCACATAAATTTATTACTGGTGATTCACCATTGATGATAAATTGAGAGAAAACATAGACATCTGGATCCATTTTTAACATTTCCAAAAGCAAAATTAGTGTCTATGTTACTCGCCTTCCTTTTGATTTAGTTTTTGTTTTTTTTTTAAAAAAAGACATTAAACATTTTCTTGTTTAAAAATTTTTTGTCATGTTGATATGTCCTGTTGTATGATCTTCAATTTGACTGCATTGGGTTTATAAAGAATCAATTAAGTAATTAACCACTCAATAGATAGGAGCCTCCAATATAAGGACTATATGAAAGTCACTTACACAATCCGCCGACTTAGGAAACCACCATACTCATCTTCTAGGGCTTGGGGAACATCAAAATGGTAGAGAGTCACTAAGGGCTTCAGACCTGCATATATACCATAACATACACAAATTTGGACCACACTTCACACGCAAACCAATGCCAATAGTTAAGTATCGAACAATAACCTTTGAAGAGGATGTCATTTATAAGGTTGTTGTAATACTTAATTCCTTCCTCATTCACACCTCCGCTTAACTTTCCACCTATCAAACGTACAAGTAAAAGGAAAAAAGATAATGTGTGATGCACTAGTCAAAGGACCATAATGTACAAATGCTTGTCAATTTCACTTAAATTCTTTACTGGGGTCCACCATACTATGAAACTTTATTTCACTAATCGGGTTACCACTTCTACAAAACTGGAACGCAAGTCGATGTAGTTGACACTCTTACTTGGTAAGACTCTCGACCATGCAATAGAAAATCTGTATCCATCCATATTCATATTTTTTATCATGTCCACATCTTCCTGCGACGTTATAAAGAACCATACCATAAGAAATAATTTGTAAAACATGATAGATACAATCTCATAAAAAATATTCAGATTCAAATAATTTCGAGGATAAGCTCGATATCCGTTCTACCTTGTATTTATGGTAGGAATCACAGGCCACATCTCCATTGCTACGATCGGCTATCGTCTCTGCATTTTCACCATAGACATGTTTCAAAAGTTTGCCACATAAAGGATTCACAAATACCACAGATATTGACTTAGTTATTATTAGAAGGAGAATTTATTTATTTTCAACACTCAAAACATTATTTGCAAGAGAAACATTACACACTGTTTAAGATATAATTATGATTCTATATATATATATATTGAACATGCATCGTGTAGTGAGCATTCGGACTACTATGCGCTAGATATACACTTGATTATACTTTTGTTTTGTATAATGGACATATTCTATATTTTTCTCACAGCACCTATAATCATATAAGACTAATGAAATAGGTTTGTGTATTCATATACTCAATCTGACTTTGGCATCATCCCCGTTCTAATGGCATAATTTTTTTATTAACACTTATTCTTCTACTGATTAATCCTTTTTGGATCTCAAAATATTGTTAATTATTGGAGACGCAAATGTCTGTGTGTATTGTAGCAGAAAGGGTATGCAAATATTGGAAGGTTTTGCTCCCTTTGTATATTCATCTCGAAATCTTGTAAGGATTGGAAAACAATTTGCTTCAAACAATGGTTAAGGGACATGTAAGGGTAGAACCCAATCAAAAATTCTACAGTTGATGATGCCACCAAATATGGGAATGAGAGAGTAATATTTTAATTTTCAATAGAGATTTCAAAAATGAATACGAATAGTTTGATGAATAGTCACATGAGAGAGAGAGAGAGAGGACCAGGATATTTGTGAGTGAAATAATCCCATATACTTGGCCCTTTACCATCTTCATTCCATGCACCTTCAATCTGAAAAGGAAGAAACCAATAAAACAAGTAAACAACAACATCAAGTTGGGGTACAGTGCTGTATGATTCAATACACCATTAGGCAAACCTGATAGGCAGATGAAGCTGCCCCAAAGAGAAAGCCCTCCGGAAAACTCGAACGATTAAGCGTAGCAATGCCATAAGTAGGTGTTAAAGGTGTAGTACTAGGGTCTACAGAAACCCTAGCATAAGTCCTAGCAGGTTGAGCCTCACTACTACTCAGTGAGTAAGTGAGGAGCATAAGGCCAAAGAAGAGAAAATGGCATTGAATCCCCATTACTACTTCACTGATTTTTGAGATACACACTCAGAGCTCTCTTTCTTGGCTTTATATAGAGTGCATGTCAAGCTGTGTAGCAGTGGAGGAGGTGAACGTGATAGTTGAGGAGGTGAACGTGCAATGTAGCTGTGTGTCGAAGCTGCCAAAATTGCGTTAGCTTACTGATGAATTTAATTAGTACCTAGAACAAATTAATTTTTGTTATGATGACCTATAAAATTATTTAATACAATATTCGTTATTTTTTAAGAATAATTTTTAGTTTTCATTTGCCATTTTTTTAGTAATAGTAGTCTATAATCCAATAAAATACGGTTGTATATAAAAGACAAAAAGTTGTAATCCAAAAATATTTCAAGCTATTTCGAAATAGGGACTTGCTCTACAAGATCGACAATGGTCTCAACTAAGTTTTGTAACTAAATGAAGAATGATTTTACTACGGACTTGTGATTATGCGCATTGATAGAAAATTAGTGTAAAATTAATTTACATTTAATTAATATACAAAATTTTAGCGATTTTAAAGAACGTTACATTTTATTGAAATATATAATTCGGTTAAAATGTACTAAAAATTTAGATTTTATTTGGATTAAATAAAAATTGAATTTACTATTTCACAATAATCTTGTCTCAACTCTTACTTTTATGTCATTCTTGAACTTAATTTTTTTATATCAACTAGTGAATTATTTTCAGTTATATTTGTTCCTCTTCATAGATATTTCTGGCTCCGTCCCTGTACTCAGGTCCTGATTGACTCTACCGTAGAGACTGACGATAATAACTCAAAACAAAGAATACACAAATTTAAGTGGTTAGGAAGAACCTTGTCTACATCTACTAAAGCAGTTATATGTTCTTCTCTATAGTATAAGAACAATAAGGTTACAACTTATCTTTATATACTAGATAAGAATTCAATGCATCTTACTGTCTACAATGTAATATATCATAAGAATGATAACAACAATCCTTTTCAAAAAAAAAAGAATGATAACAACAAAAGAAATAGAGAAATAGAGAAATGTTGAATACGAGATTATGTGTGTCGATGGATTGTGAAGGACTGTATGGACAACCTAAAATGTGTCTGCAATGTATATACGTCACATGACTCCATGTGTATAAAAAGGATATTTAATATGACTATAGAATACAAAACATTTGATATCCTTATTTTACATTTAATTTTTTTCGGAAGGTAAATTGTATTAAAGTAAATTAGATTTATACAGGTAATAACCCACAAAATGTACAATAAAATCACACAGGACTCAAAGACAAAACATCAAAAACACAAAAAACCAAGGCTCAAAACAAAAGTATGTGGGAGGTTCCAGCTATGCAATAAACCAACGTTCAAAGGGCTTCCCTTGAATTTAAGAGACACCAATCTCTCCTAATTAATGGTTTGCTTGATAATGGTAGCTGCTGTGGTGGAATCCTTGGATTTATTCCTAAAAATCCTGTTGTTTCTTTCCATCCATAGATAGTAAACAGTAACAGTCAGAGTGATCCTAAGAGTGCAAGCTTTCATAATACATTAGTTGGTAGAAGATAAACATCAACAATTTCGTATATGTCATACAACATTTGATCCTAAGAGTGCAAGCTTTCATAATACATTTAGTTGGTAGAAGATAAACATCAACAATTTCGTATATGTTATACAACATTTGCCAATAGTTGTCACCACCAATGCATAATGTGGTTCATAATCAAGTATATATGAAAATCTCGAGAAATATTAGAGATTATTCAATTAATTATTATGGTGCTTTCTCCTCGATAATTTTCAATTTATCTGCAACTTAATTTACAAATTAAGGTATTGCAGATAGGGTGTTAACTGACCACTATTAATTTTATGTATATTACTCTATTTAGAATTTGTCTATTTATTTTATGAATTTCTTTTGGGGTGGCCTCTGACCAGGGAGGGAGGGGGGTGGGGGGGGGGGGGGGGGGGGGTTGGGATATTGAATGTCTTGCTGCTGAAGATTTAGGCCTTCAATAAGAAAAAAATTTCATTATTGTACAATATTAGTTTTAAGTTAGGATTTGTGACCCAAAAACCACCCCAAAAAAGAGAGAGAGAGAAAGAAATGAGACTAAGGTATAATTAATAACAAAAGGTAAAATTTTGTCATCATATCTTTTTTTTTTTTTTTTTGAAAAGGGGTGCAACTCATCATATCAAGTATAGCTTCCTATATAAGAAGTTTCAACGATATTCTAGTTATAGAATATAGCATTTGAGTATCCAATCAGAACATGATGTGCTGTGTGTGATCGTGTGCCAACATACTAGTATTAATGCACTGAATGCTTCGTTCAATGATAAATAAGTGATGCTATTTAAACATAAAAATATGACCTAATTTATTAGCCTAACGATGTAATGTTATTATAACCATTTCATTAACACCTAATTCTAATGTTTGATGAGATTCACAGTTAATACAATGGTCATAGTAGATTAGGTTAATATTACTCGATAAATAATTGTACATGAAAATCTCGAGGACATTAGAGATCTTACAATTAATAGTAGTGCGATACTTTCTCGTCGATAATGGCATCGTGGCGGTGGCTGTTGATGACTTAAGTGTTTGAAATAGATGATTGTTTAATATAGTATCAGAGCAAGAGGTCTTACGTTCGAATTTCGCCGTCACCCTAATGATTAAAATATTTTCACGTTCTAAACCTAAAAAATTAGTCTGCACGTGATGGGTCGTGTTGCAGTATAAATACTTAAGTTACACTCTCTCTAACATCTTAAACTTTTAGAGTAGATGATTGTTTAATAGTGGCAAAGTTTGGTAGAGGGTGGTGCCACATATGTATATGTGTGTGCGCACTCACATGTAGGGTTTGTTAGTCGAACGAGCTCAAGCCAAGTTCGAGGCGAGCTTAAAAATCTTATTTCTTAATTGAGTCTAAAAAATTGTTCAAATTCGACTTGTTTAAAAAACGAGCTGAGTCTGAACGAGCTCAAAACAAGTCGAGCCCGAGCCGAACCCGAGTATTTGCACATAAACGATCATGACTCAATAGATTTGAGTGGGTTTACAATCAAATCACGGTACTAAAACAAGTGGACTTGACTATATTACCGTCAAAAAAAAAGTGGTACTATATCTTTAAATTTTATTATTTTAAAAGATATTTTTATAATTTTATGGGTTATTTTTATCACTATTTTAGATATTTTTATCATTGTTATGTTAATTATTTTTACCACTTTTCTTCGGTACAAAAAAATTTACTATTTTTGTAGGGCTTTTTATCACTGTTGTGAGTGTTTTTACTACTGCTGTGATAATTATTTTTATCACTTTTTTTTAGTACAATAACAATAAAAATATCCACAATAGTGATACTTTTTTTATTTTTTTGGTACCACAGTCAAGTTCAAAACAAGGAGGTCAATTTGCTGAAATTACTCGTGGGAATCGAAGATAAGAAATAATTTGTTAAATCGCAGAATAATTTCAAGCACGTGTTCTGATCTGGATTGATCATAAGAGTTAATAGACACGTCAATAATAATCTATACTAATTTAGAATAGAAAATTTGATAAATAATTTAATAAGCATGACATAATTAATTTAATAAGCATTAAAAATAATTTAGAAGTAATGTTATTTGAACCTAAAAATTTGTTTACTTGATTTGCTATGATTTTTGAATTGACTGTAAGCCCCATCAAACATTATAACTTACTCTTTATCCGATAATTTTAATAAAATCACATCATCAAATCAATGAATGAGATTTTATTGATATATAATACATCCTCCCAACAAAATCAGCCACAACATGATATCTCTCTTTTCTTTGAGGTGAAATTATAAAAGACATCTCTACAAACTTATAAATAGTAAAATGAAAATTTATTGGAATAATTGACATCACTCTATTTTTACTATATAAAGTAGCTTAATAAACATTGTAAAGAATGGATTGTTAAACAGTCAAACAAAAAATATATGTATACTCGTATTTTTTGAATTCAAATCTCTTTAGTCATATAATCTCAAATTTGTCTAATGCGCATACGTAATTGTGAGTATCCAAATTTCGCGTTGCTACCACTAAAAGAAACGTACGTGATTAAAACGATTCCCTTTATTTGAAAAGAACAGCACTAGCATTATTCAGTTGGTTCAAAGATCGTAATCAAAGTAGCATTTCAAATTTATGTGTACACACAATTAGCACAATAAGGATAAAAGCATGAAGTTATAACCAAAGTAGGCAGACATGTGAGTTGTACAGGCCATGAGGACTTGCGAAGCTCAGGTAATATACAATGGATCATCATTCAGTTGGTTCAAAGATCGTAATCAGTCTTCATGAAGTCTTTGCTTCTTGATTCAAAGAATCTGGTGCACATGTGATAACGTTGTTTAAGGAAAAGAAACAAGTGGCATAGACTGAAATAATCTCTTACTTCATATGGTATCAATTTCCAAGTTCAAAAAACTGCTATCTGTTTATTAGTTGTACATGTACCGTAAAAAATAATATAGTACACCAATATTATTCATCTCCTTTGTGTACATGGGATTCATATATGAATCCTACCCATACCTATATTTGATAAAGAATACACACACACACAGACACAGATATATATATATATATACGGATTTATCACAATTATCAACACTTTTTTATAAATGACTATATTACCCACCAGCCAATCTAATCTATACTCATGTTTGTTTAATTACACATAGGAGTAATTGGGGGGTTGGGATGTAATTTGATAGATAAGATATTTTATTATGGATAGAAGAGTCATTTGGCGTAGTTAACATAAGATAGGATATATGAAACCCCCCCCCCCCCCAGGTTGCCCAACCCCATGTATACGGATTTAATACACCAGGCCACCTACGGGTCGGGGTATGAATCTCGAATTTAAAAGTGCTAACCAAACACGAAATTATGGGGTCTATCGAACTATTTTTCTTATACCCCCCTCCCACCCAAACCCAATAAACAAACAGGCCCTAAGGGTGTGCTTCAATGACAAAGTTGGCCTGGATTGAAGATCTAAAAAAATATATTTTCCTATCCAACTCAAACCCACCTATCATTGGACTGGTTATGATTTAATGGCTATATCTTATCATTTCAATGTTTGGATAACACATAAGCACTTCTATGGGATACATGAAAAAGGGTGATAGAATATAGTATCATTGACTGTTTTGTCTCTAACCTATCCAATCCAACACCTTGTTTGGTTTATAAATTAGACTTTGACCAATTCCAAATAAATTTTTCTTACATGTAATTTTTTAAAATGTTGTAATTTCATATCCTCTAGACGAGTGTTCATATGTTACGATGACTATTGAGAATTAACTCAAGTTTCATTAATTAGTTATTTTATTATTAGCTGTTAATTAATCTTAGTCTAAATAGGATATTACTATTAGAGTTAGTTTATTATTTAAATTAATTGTCTTGTTGGAGAAAACGTATTGGTCTTCTTGAGGTATGTCGGCAGAGCCTTGCTTTGACAAAATAGATTTATTGGAATAAAAAATCATAGTTGTGAAAAGATAGGAGGAGGAGACGATGCAGACGAGAGAGAGAACAGGGATATTTGGTCATTTACATTAGTTATCATGTCTGGCAAAAAAAATCCCAACGCTCCCCTCCCTCCCTCCTTGGGTTTCATTTAACACATGTAGATAGATTAAAATTGACTTTTTAAATCAAGTTGGTATAAACTCTGCCCTAAAACCTTAAAAGCTGTATATAATTCTTGTACCCAAAACGTTAAAAACTGTTAAAAAAATGGTGTTAAAACCATAAAAGCTTTAAAAAAAATGGTGTACTATGATTATGGGTAAATTTCACTAATACCCTTAAAAAATAGCCAAATTAGAGGGACACTTCTATGACTTTTGAAATATCATTATCAACTCCTATACTGTTTATGTTCATTTCACATGCTACCCACACCATCAAAAGAATTACTTACACATCCAAAAAATGATCGGCTAATATTTTTTGTAAATGATAATTTGATCCTTTAACTATATATAAGTCTTGTTTCCAAACACACTTATTATTTTATCAAATAAAACTAATCCTAAAACCAAACAACTCTCATGTTCTTCAATTTCATCTTTTTCATATCTCACACACATACATACTCGTAAACACACAGATACGTTCAACCAATTTGTAAGCTAGGAACAACTTTAGCCTTTACTATCACTTGTCACGACCTAAATTCCACCATTTGAACGTTAATTTAGTATTGGAATAATAAATATAAAATATCAATTTGGTATCAACCACCCCACCGTCATTGTCATCAACATTAATATTGCTATCACTGTTGCTACGCCACCACCACAACCTAATACTTTGTATGTGTACAATAAAAGAATTGTGATGTAGTTGCTAGTATTGCTTATGGAGGATGAGGCTTATCTGCAGAGAGAGAGAGAGAGAGACTTGCGTGCTTTTTACTTTTCAATCAAGCGCACACACATATATTGCAAAATTCTGGACAAATTAAGAAACTTCAAAAGACAAAGGATGGGCAATCCTAATCCGTTATTCAGTAATGTATCCAACTCACTCGTAAATTAGTGGGTTGGATACCTGATTTATTTTTACTAGCTAGAAATATAATATTAATCAAATTTATTAAGCAGGTTGAATACGATTGTCCAACGGGTCTAACTTTATGAATGTAACGCCAAAATTCAACATTTGTTTTCTCATTACTTGAATTCAGGAATAACGATCTCAGTAGTTTATTCAACATTTTCAAAAAATGTTATTTAAACGTGATTTTTTTTTTTTTGAATAACCGAGTGTTTATGGTCTTCTTACATTGTTATTACATAATCGATCTTCTTTACTAATCTATTTCATTGCAATCATTGGATCAACATTAGGTTTTAATATTGTTGTATATATGGGTTTCTCAATTAATCCAACATCCAAATTAGATTATATCAAAATCTGAATAGTATTATTGAAGATAAAATAAAAGTTGAACGATAGCCCCCTTAAGATGATAAAATTACAAAGACAGCCCACCCCTTTCTTGTTTTTGAAAATTCACTACACCTTTGTATAATATTTACAAGAGGAAGCCTCGAAAGGCATACGAGTGCACCTCTCGAAGACGAATACCGACTCAGTCCTCTCCTATTGGGTGGGAGTATCTGCCGATCGGTGTCGGGTCGGCCCCTAGGGCACTATTTGCCTTGGGAGTTGGTTCGGCCATCAAACTACTTTGTGAGGTAGGGGACTAGACCGGTGACTACTGCAATTATTGTGTTCATTTGTCAGACTATCCCAATCGTTAAAGACGCTAAAAATGACTTCAAAAGTTGCTTGATTTTATAATTTTCTCAATACTTGTTACCAAAGGAAACACATTAATTTGGCCACCTGCGAATTGGTTTTATAATTTTCTCACCAAACAATGTATTGGTTGCTAACACAATTCAAAAGGTTGTTTTTCCTAATTACAACTGAGAGTCTTTAATCTCTCATAAATACTTTAGTTCTAGCGTGGATAGTTTGCCTTTGACAGGCCGGAGAGGGGAATAGTTGTGATGCATGTAAGTTGATCCGGACACTTTTTACCGTTAAACCAAAAAAAAGAATAAAAAGTTGAGAGCCATTTATGTTAAATTTTAGTTACGTTCAATCACCGCAAATCATCAAAACCCTTTTGTGAGAGTCAAATTTAAAAATTTAAGCCAGTGATCCTTGAAAATTTTCTATCCAATTAAGGTCAAGACTAATTTTATTTTGTGATAAATATATATCTCTCTCCATAATATATTGCAGCCAATTTCCTTATGATCCCAAGGAAAAAAAACACCTAATTTGAATGGTTAGGCGTATTCTATATTCGAGGATTGATTACAAATTATTCTATTTAAGTTTGAGTCATGACACAATTTACTATCTCCATAGCGTGACAGCCAATAAAAACAGTGTTCTATTACCCAATCCCTGTACTTTTTTGGGACAATACGTTACTGTGTTACTAAAAATGTGTGTATTCAGTAGCAGACGCTACTACTGCTGCATAGCAAGCAGAAGTGTCATATTGGTCTATAACAGCTGGAACATAAAATTTCTGCTATCAGTCCAATTTTTGGGATACTTTCTTATCTTCAAATATCCAAACCAATCAAAGGAGACAATTATCACCGATTACATTGCATAGCTTTAAAGCATGCAATTTTACTTCAAATTTTGTCACTACAATTTTGTGTTTTTAGCTTCGCAAGTCGTATCCATTGGATTCTCTTAGATTTTGATTGGTTTTTTAGAACATTTTGTTATAGAAAGTAGATATATAATTAGATTATATTAAACTGTATAAAATCTAACTTATGCACTAATCCAAACAAAATGTATAGCAAGTATAACACTACAACAAAAATCGTTTTTTGCGACGATTTTTTTCGTCGCTAAATTAAAAAAAATCGTCGCAAATTATTTTTTGCGACGTTTTTTTTTCGTCGCGTGTTCGTCGCAATAGCCTCGTCGCAGAAAGTATTTTGCGACGCAAAGTTATTTTCATCGCAAAAAAAATTATTTGCGACGAAAAAAAAACGTCGCTAAAAGTTATAAAAACGCAGCTAAAATCTGTTCCACCAGCGTAACAAAATAAAAAATAATAATTTAATTCATTTTTCGCGACGTAAAAAAATCGTCGCAAATATTTTTTTACAAAAATAAAAAATGTAAAAAATAATAATTTAATTAATTTTTAGCGACGTAAAAAAAATCGTCGCAAATAATTTTTTACAAAAATAAAAAATAATAATTAAATTAATTTTTAGCGACGTAAAAAAAATCGTCGCAAATAACTTTTTACAAAAATAAAAAATAATAATTAAATTATTTTTTAGCGACGTAAAAAAATCGTCGCAAATAGTTTTTTACAAAAATAAAAATGTAAAAAATAATAATTAAATTAATTTTTAGCGACGTAAAAAAATCGTCGCCAATAGTTTTTACAAAAAATAAAAAATAATAATTTAATTAATTTTTAGCGACGGAAAAAAAAACGTCGCAAATAATGTTTTACATAAAAAATAATTAAATAAATAAATTTGCGACGTATAAAAATCGTCGCGAAAAAAGATTGTTCCTACAATTTTCGCGACAATTTTAATTTCGTCGCAAAAAAGTTCATTTTTTGTTAAATAATTCATAAAAATTGATATTCCAATAAAATTTTTCACATGTACACCAATAATATCTGTGTTCAATAAAAAACTAACATAATTAATACATTTCACATCTTTTCTATTCAACATACATTTCACATCTTTTAAAAAAAAAAAAAAAAAATTTATTTCGAAAAAGAATGAATTACAAGAATCAAAGAACCAGAAGTTCTAAAAATTAAAAAAATGGCTTTAATCTTTCAAGAGGATTTAAACCATCTCTAATTACATTTAATGTCTCTTAAACTTGAACAGCTCCAGCAGTCCAGCTCCATGCCTTGAAATACCATCCAGTGGCTCTCTACAGGAAGGCGAAGGCCAAAGATCTGGATATCCAGAACCCCTACAAGGAAAGCAGATCAAATTTTTACCTTGGAGGATATTGTTTAGTAAATAGTTCAAAATATGGGTTTAATTGCAAAATGAGACTGGACAATCTTTTGAAGTGTCAAAGCCTTACAAGCAGCTCAGTCTAATTTTCCAAAAGTAAAAGGCATTTAAAAGATTGAAACAATCAATACCGCCCTTAATATATATATACACGTCCATTAATATAACTAATAATCTTTATGCCTAGGCATAAGAAGATATCCTCCTTTGGGAGGCTCTTTTGTCACAAAAGCATTAACAGAAAGAGGATTATCGAAATATAAATCCTTTGAGAGATACATGCAACATCAACACTACAACAGGCAATGACCCCTACACAACCCGAATACTCCATTGTAAAAAAATTCAAGCATTAAAAAGTTCATGCAAAGAACATCACATCATACACAATACCAAGGAGCTTGAATAAGAGAGACCAAAAAAAAGTTTTCTCCAAAAGTACTTTACCATGATTCTGCATGACCCGGGATGTCTATCTCTGCCATAACATTGATACCTGCAGATAATGATTCAACATAATCAACTAAAAAGCATAACTCGAACTCAACAGATAACTAAATTTGTACTGATACGTAACTCACTAAAGCCAAAACTTGCTAAAAAAACTAATTGACTCTACAACACACTTTTGGGGTGTCACATACCTTTCATTTTGGCAAAGCTTTGTATTATTCCATATCAATAGGACATAAAACAGAAAATTCCACGTTAGCATATTAAATCAGAAAAGGCATGAAATGCAGGAATGTAAAGTATAAACAGTCAAAGTGGCGTAATGATTAATGAATCCCAAGGTGTCCGATGAATGTTTAGAAATCCTGCAGGCCTTGATTTGCAGCTGATCTCTATAAAACCTATATAGAATATCTCAGTTTCTAAGCCCAAAAAGCCAATTAATAGCGAAAATTTGAGTATCAATGCGCACAAGCAGAACAATTTTCCCCCATTTCTTTACCAACCCAAGATACAATCATCAATTAAGTAAGACACGTGCACACCTAAGCAACAAATCTGAAAGCCTAAAGACTGAGTTCAGTCACATGTATTTAAGAATGAAGCATGTATATTAAGATATGAGAATAGACAGACAATGTAGGTGTTTGACAAATTTCTTTTCTATGGAGGTGGGGGTGGAGCCATTAATTTTCTGAAACTTATGCAAATCTATGGACTATTGAATAAAGTAAATGAAATATATTCCTAATAACCAAGGTCTTTCTTTTCTTTTTACTTTCTTTTTGGCTGGGGGGAAGGAGCACTGGAATCCAAGACACTTATTGTCTTTTCTCAAGTAAAGTGAGAAGATCCTACATTAAAACATGGGCATACACGAATTACAAAGTCAATAACCTTGACACAGACACCAATAAAAAAAGGCTCTCAAAAAGGAAAGTAGTCATCTCCATCACACAATCAACATTAAAACCAACGATTTGGTTCCAAAATAAATGGAAAGGCAAGAATTTGAAATTACAGAATCTGCCAAACCTAGAGCAGCACATAAATGCTATGTGGCAGCAGACAGTAAGGCTTGCATTAACAATACCAATGTATTGTTATATCACAATTTTAACATTGTCAAGTCATATCACAACTTGACAGTGTGATGTCATGTCAACATTTTATATAATTTTACTGTAATTTTAGAATGTACAATCAGACTTATATAAACCATCATCCATAACTGTGTAAATCATAGAAAAAAAAATATCTAGGTGCCCATCAAATAGGCAATCCAGTCAAACCATCGAAGGTTCTTCATCACATGATGAACAACATAGTTTATTTTCAGCCAACGAACGTCAATGCTCAACTGACCGACTAGCATTATTCCATCAAGTTTATATGTATGTGGTCAACCTCTATGTTGTTATAAATATCAACCACATTATTGATAGACTGTATTTTATACAGTGCCATGTAATAAATTTATTTTTTTAATGCATAAGTATCATTTTTTCATATGCGCATGGTGTGTACAATTTTAGGAAACAAATCATATTGTTCGATGAATTTATGACATTGTTTTGAAATAGACAAATTAATTTACATAAAACGAAAATTGAAGATATGATGAATTTATCACAAAATTCATATATGTTGACCGACTGTATTTTATACATTTTATGCAGTGTCATGAAATGAATTTACTATTTTTAATTCATAAGTTGCATTTTTTGGTATGTTCTTGATTTGTAAAATTTTGGACAAAAGATAACATTGCTCGAAGAACTTATAGCATTGTTTTGGATTACACAAATTTTATTTATTTCAAACGAAACTTGAAAACATGATGAATTAAATATCACAAAAAAAAAATTTTGTGTGATCCAAATCTACATTTCAAATGATGACTTTAAAGACGTCATACCTAACACCATTAAGTTACCGCTTAAAATAGCTATTGACAGACGTCATTTGAAATGACATCTTTAAACTTGTCATTACAAATGACGTTGTATTTTTAAATATATTTAGACTTGAAAAAATTTCTCAAGTTTAAAAATCTCATTTAAAATGACATTTTTAACCATAGAGGCGTCATTTCAAATAACGTTTTTAAAAAAAGACTGAATTTAAGAAATAAGTTTAAAAGTGACTGGGTTTGGGAAAAAAAAAATTGAGGGGAATGGGTATGATAAAAAGCTCAATATTTTTTTGTTTGAATTTAGCACACTACATGGCAGTATTAAGTGGTCTACATAACCAATCAGAAGTTGTATATTCAAAAAAAAATATCATTCATTGTGTTGTAAAAAAAAAAAAATTTCCAAAAAAAAATTAACTAACTTATGAATTTGATATGATAATTTTTTATTAGATGTGTGCACCATATATCAATGCCATGGGATTAGGGATGGAAGTGGACGGAGAAAAATGGGGATTCGTCCAAACTCGCCTCGTTTGGACTAGAGATAGACTATACGTATTGGATGATAAATGTATACGGGGATATCCATATAAACCCATGCAGGAATGGAGGCGGGGATTGACTGACACTTACCCCCGCCCCGCCCCGCCCCGCTATACTCGTTAATTTATATATATACTCCCAAGTCCCATACTCTTTATTCAGTATTTATAGTCTTCCTAACTCCCAACTCCTTTATTCTGGTTCGATTTAATATTTGCTTTATGTTTTATCATATTAATTTTTTTTATTTATACTTTGTTTATTTATAATCGTTGTATATAATTGAGAATATGTCATTTAGGATTTTTATCTGCATGTTGCAAGTCTTGGGCCTAAAAATATACATTGTTTATTTATAATGGTATGATGTTCTTTGTTAATAGCACTCCTGGAGCTATTTGGATGGGTTCCTCCCATTAGTTGACATTATGATATAGGGATATCATTTTTTTTTTTTTGTTTAATTATTAACACATTTTTAGTTAGTTCGTGTTGGGATGGATTTGGGTTAGTTTTTATGGTTAGTAATTTGGGTGTTTATGATATTATTTAAGTGAATTGCTAGGTTAGTAATTTGGTTGTTTTTACTCTAGCTTTTTTTATAATAGGCGGGGGCAAGGGACTGGTTGCGGGGGCGAGGGCGGGGATGAGGATTAGGATTTACTTGTTGGACGGGAATGAGGATTAAAACTAGCCCGTAAATGAGGGTGGACTGGGGGTAGACGGACTTTTTTTAGGCAAGTACGGGGTGGAGACAACTCTCCCGGCCCGCGCAGGTCCACTGCCATCCCTATATGTGATGTGTTAAACTAAAATATTCTGGCCGTGGTTTGGTTATTTAGTTGATGGGAGAATGAGTTAAGACTGAAATAATCTGGTGGGTGAAGTTCGGAAAAATAAATAAATAATTAAATAACTTTTGGTGGTTTGATTATTTTCACCCAAAAAAATAAATATGAATAAGACACTTTACCAAGTATAAATCAATAAATCAGCGGGTATTTGGTCCAATAGTATTACTTACCTTATGAAAGTTTTGCCTTTTTTAGGTCAAAGATTCAAGTCCCCACTCCCCCTCCCTCTCTCCCCCTGCAAAAAAAAAAAAAATTACTATAAATCAATACGAAATTGGGATTTTTGTGTTTTGTACCCTGAAAGATGTCGCGATTTTCATTTTGTACACTGAAAGATTAATTTTTTCACTTTGCACCTTGAATGTCATAAATTGGTTCCAATGTAGCCATCGAACTAGCACTCGATTCAAATTCCATTAAAAATTGATGCACATGCCCCCTAGAATATGAATGGTGAGTTTATATTTTTGTCCAAAAACAACACGTGGGAATATGAATGGTGAATTTATATTTTTGTTCAAAAGTAACACACGTGGGTGACATGTGCATCAAATTTTAATGGAATTTGAAACAGATGTTAGTTCGAGAGTCACATTAGCACCAATTTGTGATATTTAGGGTGTAGTGTGGGAAAATAATTTTTCGTGGTGCAAAGTAGGAATTTAGACATCTTTGGGAGTGCAAAAAACCCTAAGTAATTTGATAACAATAACAGTTGAAAATGGGTGTGAGAAACCCAAAGAGTAACTCAAGTAATACGGTCGAACTGTAAATTTAAATATCTTGAATTTGAATCTTGAAAATTTTTTGGGATCAGATTGTGATAAATTTTTCCCTCATGAATACTCTAATTTTAATGTGAATGACCTATTTTTGATCAAATTATAGAGAAAAATGTAAGTTGACTTGAATATCCTGGACCGTTAAATATAAAAAAAAATGAAAATGAGAGTGTGGCAAACATTGGGTGAGGGGAACCATCATGAGCCTCTGCACGTTCTACTTATCCAGTTGGTTCCCTTCAGCGGTCGGCACACCAGCCTCCATAGCTACTTTGACTGGGTCCCAATTTTCACCAAACTCAACCTCAAACGTTCTGTGGGTCCCACCTTGAATAAGTTAACCACCCACCAAAACCAAACACTCTCCACGCAAAATCATCCGCTCAGACTTCCTAATTCCCCTTTTGTATCAAATCCATGGGCCCAATGCTACACGCCCACCGATGACTTCAATTGGACCCAATCTTTTTATGCAGCTTTTAATCTCGAATCCAAGCATGAGTCTCAAGCTGAACGTAAAATAAATCGGTCCAAAAAGTGTACACTTCATGCCTTTTTTAAAGTGGTATTGACTTTGGATTTTTTGACTTTTCTATCTTCCTGTGATCTTGATAATATTTGGATAAATAATTGCATGTTTTCTCTTTGGTTTGTATATATAAAAAACAAGTGTTTACATCTTGTTGATGTGTCATTGTAATTTAATATTTTAATTGATAAACTGGATTTATTAAAAAAAAAAGGATATTAAAATAAAATTCACTGCAGTCAAAGGTCACACACAGTAAATCTCATACGATAGCCTCTACAAAACCTAGATCACATAACTAAAAAAGACTACATAACATTCTATACTAGGTTCGAAAACACTTCTCTTAACAACTTGAGGGTAAGCATTCAAACCTGTCCATTATTGCCTTTGTGAAGTATGCCATCACACGCAAAAGTTGCCTATAAGAAAGGTAACTTAATTAACATTGAGGCAAATTTATTGGAACGATAGTTTTTATTATATAATTATTCAACGTGACAAGATCACGAAAAATCATCAAAACAAAACATCTCAACAAAGCAAACTTAATAGAAGACTTGGAGGAGAATCATTTCTCGTCCATTATTTGTGACTCTATTTCTTGAGGAAAACTTTGAACCATTCAGCTGAGAGTTTTGGATATCTCTTCTGCTCATTTTGGAAATCAACACAGTTTAATCCAAAATGGACAGTGTAACTGAAGCTCCATTCAAAATTATCCATTATTGTCCATGGAAAGTATGGCATCACATTAACACCATCCTTGAATAGAAGAAAAAAAAAGGATAGAGAATAGAATGGCCAATTAGAGCTATTAATATAAACTTATAGGAGAAGGAATTATCAAATTCGACAACATTTTACTTCGCCTTAATTTATCAACAACTTTGCTGACCAAACCCACAATAATGATTGAATTTATGGTAGACGCCATCTATTAGTATTGAAATCCACTATTAATTCAACAACAACAATGAATTTGACTAACAAATTTTATTAGTAAATCTGATAAAAATAGCATTACTAGAACAAACTTGAATTAATCTGACATCATCTCAAATCAATTTCAAATATATAGCTTGCGATCAAGAACTTACTTGATAGCTTTCTGAATATAAAATAGATGTCGATAATAGTATTGTATCCTGAAGTTATCGATGAGGGATTCCTTAAGCGATAATGTTGCATTGTTTACCTCATCAACCCCTATAAAAAGAGCCATGGATTTTAGTGTGAACATTGTATCTAATTTTCGACGTCCTAATCAAATGAACTTTAAAGCTTTAATATGAAATGCAGTTTTTTTTAATTAATGTCTTAGCAAATGATTGTTAGGAGTAGAGTCGGTAGTCAATGAAAGGAGACCGAGGTTGTAGTAGGACCATCTCTTGCAAACAAAGAAAACTCTTTGGAGGAATCTCTGTTTCAAATTGTTTTAGAAAATTTTTTTTTTACAACGAGGACTTTTTAGTAGATGACTTGTCTATAAGAAAGGAGATAGTGGTTATATGAGGATGATCCATCGTATACGAAGTAGACATTTATTAGTAAAAAAAATAACGTTCTCTGTAATGCAGATAAGTGGATTATTATATTTTCTCTTTACATAGACGAGAAGATCCCTTATTCCTCTTGGATAAACATGGAGCCATGTTGAACCAGCTTGAGACAAAATAGAGTATATTAGATTGACTAAGAATATGGTCATTTTAAGACAAATTGTCAAGAAATAAGCATAAGAAAGTTTTATATATGTTCAGAGTATACCTGTTGACCAATAGGATGTCAATTTCTCACAACTGCCATGAGAAAATACTGTCTTTAGCATAACATTTGTTTTGATTTTGTACATCACATTAAATTTGAGGTTTGATATCAGACTTACATGTAATGATTCCATGACTATCTATGCTGTAACTTAAGTTGACCGTATTTGGGTTGAGGTTATTGGCTGCATAAAAAGCTGCATAGTAGTTCAAGCCAATAAAATTGAATGACCCCTTTACCATTTATGATTCTATTATCGAGAACTTTGGCAAACGTTTTCTAACAATTGATTGCATGTCACGTGGATAGTAACCACTTGTTAATGGTTCCATATACCTACATTGCACATAGAATCTGAGTTAAGAAAAAGAAGTTTATGGTTAGTGACTTTATAACATGGTCTTTTAATACGTCAAGGTGGACATATATACGTGTCATGCATTTTCATGTACAACAAGAGATATAGCCTACTCTCAAGGAGAAAGGAGATAAGATCCGCTAGATGACTCGTGAAACTCGATTCAAGTTGTCTATAGGAGGTGGCAGCTCTGTAACGACTAAGACAAACTCATTTTGTTCTATATCTATACAAGTTTTATTCAATATGTGCATGTATAAAAATTCTACATAACAAAATGGTCCGCAATGGCAAAGTTAAGCATAGTGTAAATGATGTGGCATATGACTGTTTGTTTGATTTTGTGTGATCCTTTAGTCAGTGAAGTAACAAACAATACTAACCATCCAAGTTCGAAGTCCAAAGACTGCCTTGCAACACGGTAATCATTTGTCGAATTGGAGAATGGCACGTACCAAAAAGTTGATAGCGTAATTCCAGGACTACCTTTTTGCAATTTCTGCACAAATTCTATGTTCAATAATGTCAAAGATACCATCATCCTTAATACTTATACGTCATGATTTAATTGTTGGATTATAAACCTGTTATTTCTCCTTATACAATTTCACGGTTACCATGTGTGCAAGAAGTTGGTGGTGTGCAACAATATATGGTGCGCAAGAAGTTTGAGTAATTTATGTTAAATTTTAGTTACGTGCAATCACCGCAAATCATTAAAACCCTTTTGTGAGAGTCAAATTTAAAAATTTAAGCTGGTAATCCTAGAAAATTTTCTATCCAATTAAGGTCAAGACAGACTAATTTTATTTCCTGATAAATATATCTCTCTCTCCTGAATATATTGCAGCCAATTTCCTTACGATCCCAAGAAAAAATAAAAAAATAAAAAAGGTGCGACCCTAAGTTAATAGGATCATTGAGCGAGGGAGATACTAAGTAAAGACAATCCTTATTCTCCCTTAAATACATAGTAAACAAACACCTAATTTGAATGGTTAGGCGTATACTATATTTGAGGATTAATTACAAATTGTTCTATTTAAGTTTGGGTCATGATTCAATTTACTATCTCCATAGAGTGACAACCAATAAAAACAGAGTTTTATTATTCTATTCCAGTACTTTTTTTTTTTTTCTGAGAATACATTACTATGTTACTTAAAAATGTGCGTATTCAACAACAAACGCTGCTACTGCTGCATAGCAAGCAGAAGTATCGTAGCAGAAGTATCATATTGGTCTATAACAGCTGGAACATAACCTTAATGCTTTCAGTCCAAATTTTGGGATACTTTCTCACCTTCAAATATCCAAACCAATCAAGGAGGCAACTATCACCGATTACATTGCATAGCTTTAAAGCATACAATTATACTTCAAATTTTGTCACTACAATTTTGTGTTTTTAGGTTTGCAAGTGGCATCCATTGGATTCTCTTCCTTAGATTTTGATTGGTTTTTTTAGAACATTTATGGTATGGCATTTGTTGAAGTTATATTACACACTACGAGAGGTATTTTCCTAAGCCTAATGTAGAGCACTTAAATTTGATTGTCATAACTTCATACTTAGCGTAATATAACGCTTATTGTCCGGTGCACAAGTATAGGCAGCCATGGTCGATTTGTAACGGGTCTTAGCCGATGCATTCAAGGTATTACTAATGCTTTACATGATGAAGCTTGGGCACCATTCCTGGGTACTAAATTAGCAATTGATCTGGGTTGCTAAAGTATGATATTAGAAGGTGATTCAAAAGGAATTGTTGAGGCGATTAAGTCGAGTCAGACCAACCTCTCTGAAATAGGAGATTTTGTTGACCAGATTAAAGGTTTTCGTAGAGGGTGTATGTCAGTTTAATGCCTCGTGGGTACGAAGATTTAGGAATAGTATGGCTCATACATTAGCTAAATACGCTACACTATTTGCTCAATATATTGTATGGAGAGTTCAAGCATCAGAATTCTTGGTTCATATCCTCCAAGATGATATTTATGTTTCTTAATCAATGAAAGAATCTTCTTTTCGTTTCAAAAAAAAAAAGTATAGGCTCTTAAGAGAACAACACATGCAGCACGTTTTGCTAAAATCCCTCTCTAATTATTCCCTGAAGTTTGAACTTTCCATTCCTTGTATAGAATTTAGTTTTTACCAATTACTTTATTTGTATGGCAAGATTCTTGGTACAAATCCCATGATCTATGGGATAGAATGTCCACCTCCTGTATATATGTACAAGCATAGACGTGAGAAAAGATATCAAAGAGAAAAGCTTCTTCTCCTTCCTTCATCATTCTTCTACTCAACCTTTGGTAGATTATTTTTCCTTTCTCTGCTTCTATTTTTCCTTTCTCTGCTTCTCATTTTATCATGGTATCAGAGCAATCGATCCATAGTGTTTGCTGAATTTTTTTCAGACATCCTGATTCTTCGACATAATTCTATCCTATTTCAATGTCATTGAGTCTGTCCAATTCAATGAGTTCGGAAAATTTTGCCTTCAACGAATCCAATCAACGATGGATCTTCCCCATACTTCCTTCACTCTTCTGATCACCCTGGAGTTGTCCTTGTCTCTACTCCACTTAATGAAGAAAATTACCTAACCTGGAAAAGGTCCATGAAGATGGCTTAGTTTACTGTGTTGTGTTTCTTGCGAATGCGTACCTAAGACCCAACTCATTGAGCTATTTAAACCTTCTAAAAAGAATGATGTGGCATTGTAAGGGTCCCATCAAGCCGACTGGATCCCTCATAGGGGTAATCGTTAGTGAGTTATTCTATTTTAGAGCTGCGCAATTACTAGGCTTGGGGGAGGTCAGCATCTACTCAGGATATAGCCCAGTAATAATTATCCTGTTCGGGATGCCGAGCACTCAATGCACGTCCCCACAGGATTTAATGGTCTCTGCAAGGTATTTATTGAGTTGTGCCAAGCAGTCATTACTTTGACCCCAAACATTAAGTTTGCGTACCCCCGAGAAATCTACGTCAACAAGGATCATGCCTTTCTCTTCTCTGAATTTTCTGAGATTCAAAGTACACTTTGATGTGACTTGTCTACGGTAGCAATCATTTTTTGTAACTTGTTGCGTCATGGTGGGTCCGTTTCCTTGCATAGCGTTAAATGCTCAGTCCCGGGATGCACCTTATTTCTTTAGTTTGCTAGAGCATATTCCCCTAGATTTCCTTTTTAGGACCAAACAATCTCCTCGGTGTTTCATTGTTTAAATCCACGTGTCATGCTTTGATACGAGAGTTCGTGTCCCTTTTGTTACTATTCAATCCGGTGAGGTCACTACATAATGTGATTATTTGAGATTGATTCTAATATTCTAAAATCAATCCCAACTTGTTTTTATTAAAACCTTGTTTTTCAGTACCGTAACCGGCCTTTCAGAAATTTTCGATTACGTTACTCGGACTTAAAAAAGATAAAAGTTAAAACAATAACCCACAAGTAGTATATATAGTACTATTGGATTGTAAGTTTGAGTCTTGTCTAACTCACTGTACATATCTTCTGTGCTTCTGTGCATCTGAAATTTATATGCTCGTAACTACGTTTGGGATAATCCTTTGTAAGTAAATAACAACAATAAAAAAAAAATAAAACTATCACAGAATGTTTGGTTACTATCAGAAAATATTTGATTTTACCAAGAAAGTGGCTTGGTCAGTGAAAAGCTTTTGTTTCAGCCCTAGTAGAGCCGATACTTCAATGAGTTAGATCACCCAATAAAACTTACTTATTCACCTGATCAGCACTTGAAAGATATCTCATGAATTATAAACCTGCAGATAATATGGGGAAGAGTTTGCTAGTGAAAAAATATATTGGAGCAGTGGCATTCAACAACATAACAAGACTTGTATTTGGGAAGAGGTTTGTGAACTCTGAGGGTGTGGTGGATGAGCAAGGTCAGGAGTTCAAGGCATTCTCGCCAACGGACTAAAGCTCGGGGCATCACTTGCCATGGCCGAGCACATCCTGTGGCTCCGCTGGTTGTTCCCGCTTGAGGAGGATGCGTTTCTAAGCACGGGGCACATCGGGGGACCGTCTCACCCGAGCTATCATGGAGGAGCACACCCTTGCCCGCTAGAAGAGTGGTGGCGCCAAGCAAACTTAGATTCGACTATGAGATTTCAGAGTTGTTGATGATTTGAGCTAGGTACTAAATACTAATTGTATACCTATTCTTGGAGGGTTTACCCTAATCCATGGGGTTTTTAAACTTTATACCCAAAAGATGGTAGTTTTTAAACTATTTCTCAAACCCATGCCCTTTTAAAAAGGTCAGTTGGAATGAAGTTTTCAGTTTAAAAATGTCAGACCAACTAACGTTTTCTCTTGTAATACACAACCATGTAATATGCCTAAAAACGTGAGTTGGACTGATGTTCTCTAAAAAACGTTGGTTCAAAATAACGTTTTTATTGAAAACGTCAGTTGGATTGACGTTTTTCAATGTCCAAAATTTTGATTGATGAGTAAAAAATAAAGGATTTTGCTTCATAAAAATTTAAAAGGAATAATCAAATTGAGTTCGTGGATTTACCTCGATCAGTTTATGGGCCAATAAAGGATTTTTTGTATCTTCGAAACCCATTGGAAGGAGCAGTGTGCGAGAAATCATACAGAAATGATCGATTCTTCGGACACCAACGTTGTTACTGACTGACGTTTTTAGAGTTTTTCTCCCTCTCTTTTTTATGAGTAAATGTTTAATTTTATTTATTGAAAAAATTAATGATATTGAAAATAAATAAATTTTGATGATTATTTCAAAATACATAAATTTTGATCATATCAAAATTAAAAAATTGAAAACGTATACATATAATTTATTTTAATTTTATCATATAATTTTAAACGTATACATATAATAAAAATAAAGTTTCATTTTTAATTTTGATCATGTCGACAATAATGTTATTAAGCGATGTAAAAATAGAAGTTATTCATAACCAAAAAACTAAGCATTTATTTCATAACACGTTGTAGTGAATCTGTTGGGGTAAAAAAGGTTGTCAATAATGTGCTTGATGTTCAAAATAACATAAAGGATTATCGAGTACACATAAACATGATGGGATAAAAGTGTCAGCCGCTTCATGTTCCAAATCAGAGAAATCAGAAAGTTCAGGATCGAAAACAAGTAACGGATCCTCTAAATTTCTTTTTCGGCATATTCAGGATCAAAATGCTCTATTTTGGCATAATCGATTGCATTTGATCATTTTCACGTTCAAGTCTTGATATAATCTCGTCATAATTGTTTGAATTCTATGGATCGTAAATATCAGTCGAACGTGTCTTTGGTACAGTAAGTCTGTGACAACGACAAAATAATTCAAGGTCACAATGTTTGTCATATAACTGTCGTCATCTTAGTGTGGGTTCGATATGAGCACCTGGAGGCGGATAGTCAGTTATAGGTCCAACAATTACATGTCCAGCTTTACCGAATGGGTGATAAGGGTCGATGGGCTCATTGCGGAATGCACGCTTTCATCCATACCACGTTACACCACTGAAATCAGTATATGATCAAATAGAAGAAACTTTCTTCAGCGATGTTGATTTGCCAGTTGAGCGTTCACGTTTGTTAGCTGGAGATGAACTATTTTGATCATTGCGTGAAGAAGAACCTTCATCACTGTATTGTGTATGTGATATGAACCTATAAATTTTGTTTGGTGGCGGTGCATTTACACAATTGTGACTGCTAGTATTTATATGCTCAGTTTGGCAATTTAAAATAACAGCGAAAGGACATCACACTACAAAGTTCGGAACTAATTTGACAATGACAAGATGTGACAATGAAAGAGTTGTGATATGACAAAACACTGAATAGACTGATAAATCCATGATATTGATTAACACTAAATATGACGAAAACATAAACGTTATATGCTTTCATCAGACATATACTCATCTAATAGGTATTGTTCATTAGACAATACAGTAGATCGCTCAGTATCTGTCAACTCCCTATCAAATGCAGTTGTCATCATGTCAGTTGCTATTTCGAGCATATAATATTGACACTTAACGCAATATTATTCTATTATTCTCCTTTCGTACATGTTTAACTCCTACTTCATAGTTCACTCTATTTTTTCGCGGCATGGTAAGTGAAACTCTATGTGGCACCGGTATACCAAGTTCTCTTAGACATGTGCATAATAAGTGTGATTCATTAGCACGAAAAAGCCACTCTCGTCGGAGTCCGACATAATACTCTTTTGGATTAGAAAATCAAATCATCATCTCGCTCTTGTAATAACCAAACTGGCTGATGGCTACGACTGTTATCACCGACTCGTGATCTTGATGTAAACATAATCTGCAATACATGTGTTATGAACCACCCCGTGTTGTGTTTTTATTGTGGTTTCACTGTCTTAAATGCTGCATTGTGCAGTCATTTATTTTGTTGTATAAGCACATTTGTCAGCATTGCAGTAGTGTGTAGTCACCTTTATATTTGAGTTGATTGTCAAACATTGAAAAAAATGTGCAGACAGTGTGACTACACACTGTTATTTGTCAACGTAACCACACACTGGTACATGTCAATGTGACTACACATTGAGACGACGAATACACTAAAGTTACTAGACCCTGATTCACCTTGATTCACACTGATTCACGTCGATGATACATTCAACAATGTCAGGATTTTTTAGCATTGAACTAGTGTGTAGTCACAAGATTTTGATTGTAACTACACACCAGTGCATTGAAGTGCGATGCAGGGTCTTCATCATCATGGTACATGATATTGTTGAATTGTCATTCATTGTGACAACACACTGCTTCAATGTCAGTCATTGTGACTACACATTGAAAAAATGACAGTCAGTGTGACTACACACTGTTATCAGTCAGTGTGACAACACACTATTTCAATGTCAGTTATTGTGACTACACATAGAAAAAATGATAACAGTGTGACTGCACACTGTTATCAGTCAGTGTAATCACACACTGGTACATGTCAATGTGACTACATACTAAGACGACTGATACATTAAAGTTACTAGACCCTATTTCAGCTTGATTCACAGTGATTCACGTTAATGATTCATTCAACAGTATCAGTATTTTTTTTGGCACTGAACTATTGTATAGTCATAGGATTTTGATTGTGGCTACACACCAGTGCATTAAAGTGCAATGCAGGGTCTTCATCAACGTGGGCTGCTGAACAAGAAACAGGTACAACATGACAATTGCATCATTGTCAGTCATTGTGACTACACATTGTAAAAATGTCAGTCAGTGTGACTACACAATGCTTTAATGTCATTTATTGCGGCATGCAAACTGGCGTACTCACATACATCATTTGCATATAAGTTTGAACTCATGTGCAATGTTCAATGTCCCAAATTCATCTCTAACCTTGAATTATAGTCCGAGAACAGTGTTTGAAACTCTGGGTTATCATTGGACTTTAGATGATGAGTTCTTTTACCTAATGAATCCTTGCTTACGCTACTTACTAACAGCAAGAAACACAATAATGGTGGAATGACAATATCGTTTGATGGAACGAGAAAATCTAAGCTTAGATTTACGTTCGTGCAACATAAGAAGGTCTCGACAATTTGTTATTGGTATGCCTATTACCAGTCCTTAAGAATTAGAGTGAGCATTGTTTCGCATTCGAGCTAAGAATAATCGAATGACAATCCGTTGCAATCGGTACAATATGTGCCGTATTGCAAGCGACCGTGTTGTAGAAGGGATGATACAAGAAGCAATTTTAAGCTTCCAATTGAGTGGGGAAGCTGGATGTATTTCTGATGTGGAGATGTTTGACGAAGATGAAGACCCATGAAAAAGTGTTATTCAACTCTTGTGTTGTAACATTTACACTTCAGTCGTCGTACATGTAACTGTCGTGCGGTGCGCTCACTGCGCTTGCAGTGCAAAGGAGGGGGATCTATGCCCTACCATATGTAGTCTAATTGATGCTCTGACTGTAACGAAATAACAGAGTGCTCATGTGGACCAGGATATACTGACTGCCTTCCATCAGTGTCCATGACGAAGAATTAAATTAATCTGCAAAAACAAAATACAATTATGAATTATAATGAAAACCGCAATCATATATTGATAACTGTAAAATTTCCAACATCTAACATCCAACATATCATAATGATATCATTTCAACAAACATGTACTTATAAGCCCGTGTACCAACAAAATATTACAATATAAACACATCGTAAGGTCCAATACACACTTGATTAAAACATAGGACAACTTAACAAGTTCACAAAATAACTTGGGACTATCTAGTGAAGGGATGTTGAAGCTCACGTGTTTATGGATGAACACTTCCGACAATTGTGACCCACTTCGCCGCATAGCTCATAATGTATCTGATTACGACCCTCTGGCGGGAAGTCCATCTCATTCTGTATGTGCATCGTCCGTGGCCGACCAACCAAGTCTCGACGTTGGTTAAGATTAGGGAGTAATTTGGGACGCGGAGGATCATCCCAATAATGTTCATGCTCAATAAGATACATTTCGGGCTCCCAAATTTTCGCCAAAGTGTCGATGTTGTATATGGGATCTATGTACGAATGAAAATGCAATTGAAAATGAGAGCATATAGCCAATACATAAGAGTAAGGAATTCTATAAATTGCCTATTTTTCGCATGTGCACGAGCAATCTTCAAGACACACAACTTGCTTCTGACCACCGTCAGTCACCACCTCAACAAGACCACGCTCCCTATGAAATGGCGTCACTTCGTGGACACGACTCATTTACTTTGCATGTTGTACTCGTTCCACAACACGTTTAGGGAACTTCAACCCATTTTCTTTTCATTTGGCCACATTATCTCGATGTTCAAAATGATACTTAGTGACCCGATAAAATATTGATTGCACACAAGCAGTTATGGGCAAATGTCTAGCACCTTGGAGAATACTATTAAAAATCTCAGAAATGTTGGTTGTCATTATGTCATATCGTTATCCACCATCATGGGCTAATGTCCACTTCTCCAATGGTATATCATTCAAGTACTTAGCCGCTTCTTCTTTGACGTTGCGTATCTGGGTCATCAACTCATCGAACTTTCGAATCTGTGTTGCCTTGCCAGCCCTCCACATAAGATCGTACAAATGTCCATCCTTAAACTGTGTATTAAAATTACTACGAACATGCCAAAGACAAAAGTGATGATAAGCATGTGGTGGATGTCACTCAGAATCTTCCATGTTCACTACATAAAGGATCCCCGCGTGCCTATCAGAAATTAAATATATCCCTTGCCGATGTCTAAGAACTATCCGCCGAAGGTAATATAAGAAAAAAGCCCAACTTGATTGATTCTCCTCTTCAACAATAATAAATGCAATGGGAAACAACTGCTTATTAGCACCAAAATCAGTCGCCACTAACAGCTTTCCCTTATACTTCATATGCAGAAATGTCTGATCCATACTGATAACATGTCGACAATATTTAAACTCTTTAATGCTGGCATTGAATGCCCAAAATACTCGTAAAAAAATATTATATTCAGGAGATTCATAGTTGTACCGCCACTTCACAATCGAGCTAGGGTTATACTTCATCACGACACCCAAAAACTTAAGCAACACGTCATATGGCGAGTCTCAATCACCGAAAATCTTAGCAATGGTCTTATTCCTCGCAATCCATGTTTTCTTGTAAGAAATATCATACTTAAACTTCTCATTTGTATTCTTCTGAATTGTGGACATTTTTGTTTGTGGTGTATCACCAACAAGTCCTAGTATATTATGACATATGAAGTCAGAGTCTAACTGCCGATGGTCACGACTCATTCGAGAGTAGAAACAGGTATGAGGTCCATCATATTTTGTAATCTGAAATATTTTGAGTTTTTTCCTAAAACAAGCATGTAGTCTCCACGTGCAGTTAGGCTGCATGTACATGGTGCACTGTATAGCCCACACCGTTGTGTTCATCTCAACCACGACATAATCCTGATTCAGCTTGATGCAATACCTTTTAACTGCCTTAATCAATGAAGTTTTATCCTGAAAACCATGCCCTTTGCCAACTCTATCTTCACCGGATCCCACAAATTCATTTCAAACGATGATACTAAGCTATTTGCTTAAGAATGTTGACCAAATTCAGTGGTTGTGAAGGAGGCGGAGTAAGGCTTATGCATCCGAACAGCCGATGGGCCAGCCTCAATGTCTTCACCATTCTCATCTTCGTCATCCGGCTCAGAAATCATTACTTTCTCAAACTCTTCTTCTTCTTCTTCTTCATCGGAGACATCTATACGATCATTTGCACATATTTCTTCATATTCCCGGATTGGGCTTTGTTGCATTATTAGTTGATGGACATCATCTTGTTCACCCAACTCAATTCTCGCCTCACCCATTTGAAAATTCTGATTCAGTGAATTATTGGCTGAGTACCCACCGTATGTTGCGGAACCAGTTCTTTGGTGGGTGTACGAGTACTGCCCAGACTCATCCATTACCTGCATCCCCACGGGAATTGAACATTCACCCGTCTACCCGGAAGTTAAAAATGTCAAGGTACCCATCTCTCACTTAAGCAACTGAGTGTAAGACATGGTAATGGTTGTTAGGCACCCTCCGATCTGACTACTGTCTATGCTAGTATTGATGTCTTCCGTCTCCACGTACAAAACAACACTAGCAATGATGGGGTTGTCAAGTACCACAACAATCACAAAAGTCAGAAGTTCATCGTTCACAATTTTCAGACCGACATATGTATTTATGTTTGGTCCTGTTTCAAGTGTAAATGAATATCTACATATCAACTTCAACTTGTTATGCGCCCTGTCCAACCTCATTACAGTGTAAATTTTACTCAATAACTCTGGCAAGTTATGTGCCACTATTAATAACAATTTCACATTTGGGAGGACAATTGTATGATAAACCCTCCGATTCATATTCCATTCGTCCACCCCAATATAGCAAAACGGTTACTTGTTTTCCTGCCATTTCAATTAGTTTTCATTGTGGAATAAGTTTTGAATTCACAAGAACTTGGGAATAGATAGAAAAGGTTAATACTTGAGGAAGAATAGATCCATAGTTAATCAAAGACTCATGGAATTTAACGCATGCGACATACAAGAATTGATAAAATACGAAAACCTTAGGGTTGGAAGTGGAGAACAAGCAAACAAACAAACTGGGAGATCAAACCAATACCATGAACTTTGATACAAACAGTGACATTGGTGGTGTTTACGAACTAAGAGACATAACAACAATGCTATTACTGAGATTGAGAGTCTGAGATGGTGTTGGAAAATTGTGTTGCTTGGACATTTATGAAAATTTTATGGAACTTTAATCATATAAGAAATCTTAAACAATTTATAGAAATGTTGGTTCAATTGACGTTTTACATCGTTAGCAGAGGTTTAGGTCGTCTTAAAACTACTATCGCAGAACAGAAGGAAAGCTTAGACCTTACTAAAGGGGTGGTCTTCCTTTTTTTGATAGGCTTTTATTGGAGCTATATGTTCTCTTCATTTTTTCGACATATGAGAACCTTTCTATTATATCCAAAAAAATTCAAGTCCAATACATTCAAGAGACGTGGCCAATCCAAAACATTATAAACATAAGAAAAAAGATAGATTTATCTTATTCACAAAACTCATTAAAGTAAACAAAAAATTTCAGTTCAATGACTAACAAACGCAACAATAAACATCAGATACTATTCATAATTTTGTTTGATCTATTTAGGTGTAATGCATATCCACTCATCCTAGTGCTTAAAAATACATCTTTTTATTGTCTATCAGTGAGAAATTAAGCATCCAAAGTTGTAGACTACAAAAAATGAAAGATATATTTTTAACCTCAGAAATGCAAGATGTTTTTAGTAAGATGTTAAACTCAATTGTCTCTTGTTTTCTTGAATCCTATATTTTTCCCATTTCAATTCACGTTGTAATGCAGAGGATCCATCTTGGCTACCTAGACAAACTAAGCCTATTAATTCTAAATACAATCCAAAAACCCAGCACAAAATCAATACAGAATTAGATGAATTTAAGTTGAATATTAGCGGGTTCAAATGGTAAGCAAATTAACCCATCGAATCTATCATGTAAATGGATTGATACTAATCCAGTTAAATACGACAAAAATCTTACTAAATAAGACTTATAGACGATGTAAACTCTAATAGCACCATTTTGAATTTCAAATATCAAGGCTCAACAGATAGATCAAAAGATGTTGTTATCTCCTCATGATCTTCTTCTCTTATCAGGATAATTAATTCCTAGATTTACAGTTATTGTGCACATACCCATCAAATGAGTTTGCATACGTTTTGTACTTTTAACTATAAATAATGAATACATTGACTCTCTCACACTCACTGTGAGATAGATTTATTCTCAAATTCTTAACACTTGACATGATATGAAATTCATTATTATCATTTTATGTGTTACCTATAGAGTGAACAAATTTTAACATACCATAACTAAAACACTTAGCAACACGACGTGACATGATCCATTAACAATCCTACACCACCACCGTTACCATTGCCTTCATCATCCCCATTGAGTTTGAGCTCATTGTTATACACAAAAGCAAAAGATAGAGAGACATGCACATAAAATAGATTTTGAACAGTTCAATCAAGACACCCTTACAAACCATGAACTGATTAAGACAAACCCTTCCAAACAATCTTCATTGTCTAAATAATGAGGATTGGTACCCATGTTAGCTACTCTAGATCTGAACCCAACAAAGTTACAATAACCAACCTTCTAATGTATTCGATATAATAAAGGAGATAGCCCCATCGAACAGATCAAATCCTTGCTCCAAGATTTAGCATTTTTCTAAGATGTTAATTACATTAAACACAACGCACTTGTAACAAAAAACTATGTGAATAATAAAGTATTGAATAACAATACGTTAGACGTAGCACATTTTGTTTGATGGACTTCAAGAAGAAAAAAAAACTCATACATAGTTGAAGAAATCACAGACTCCGATGGACTTCAACCTAGAAAATCACCAACTCCGATGGACTTCAACCCAGAAAATTGGTGGCCACAAACAGTCAATGGTGGTTTTGCTAGGGTTGGGACTGGGCTAGGATGGTGGTGGTTGTGGGTCTAGGTGATTTCGGATAGTGGTGGTGCTAGGTCTGTGGGTTTCCGATGGAGGTGGTGCTGGGGCTGTGGATTTCCGATGGTGGTGGTGCTGGGTCTGTGGAATAGTGATGGTGGTGGGGCTGTGGCCTTGGTGGTGCTATTGCTCGTGGTGGAATGGGGGTCTATGATTTCGAATTTCAAATGAGGTAATTTGGGGAAAATGACAGAAGGAAGGCAAGAGGGAAAGAGAAAGGGGCCATAAAAACGTTGGTTCAACCAACGTTTTTAAGGATTTTTACAAAAACGTTGGTTCAACCAACGCTTTATCTGAATTTTTAAAAAAATAAAATATTTTTAAAGACGTTTGTTCGAACAACGTTTTTACACAAAAATGTCATTTTAACTGACGTCTTTTAATCTAAAAAGTCAGTTGGAATGACGTTTTTAAAACTGCATGGGTTTGGGAAATGGTTTGAAAACTACAATATTTTGGGTGTAAGGTATAAAAAACACTTGGGTTAGGGTAAAAGCACCCTATTCTTGTATCAATAGGACATGATCACTGCAGGATTGGACACAATTGCAAACTCTCCAGACTGGGTCATGGCTGAGTTGATCAAGAACCCAAGGGTCCAACAAAAGGCCCAAGAGGAACTAGACCGAGTTATCGGACTCAAACGCGTATTGACTAAAAATGACTTCTCAAACCTTCCTTACCTCCAATGTGTAGCCAAGGACGAGCTCCAGTTGCACCCTACAACCCCACTTATACTCCCTCACCGAGCCAATGCCAATGTCAAGATCGGTGGTTGTGACATTTCCAAGAGCTCGAACGTTCTCGTAAACGTCTGGGGCGTAGCCTGTGAACCCGCCGTGTGGAAGAACCCGTCCAAGTTCTGGCCCGAACAGTACCTCGAGGAGGATGTTGACATGAAGGGGCATGATTTTCGTCCACTACCATTTGGTGCTGGAAGAAGGGTTTGCCCTGGGGCATAATTGGGAATCAATTTGGTCACTTCCATGTTGGGCCACCTTTTGCATCATTTTTATTGGGCTCCACCTAGTGGGCTGAGTCCAGAAGAAATTGACATGGTGGAGAACCCGAGACTGGTGACCTACATGCTGACCCCACTACTGGTTGTGCCCAGTCCAAGTTTGCCAACAACCTTCATGTATGGATTCTTCATTCTGGCATTGCCCTTGTCCTGATTCCTAAAGTTACATATTTGGATGTTGTTTTTCATCTATTTTCCTTGTTTTTGGACTTATTGCTATGTCTGAGTCATTTTCGTATTTGAATTGTGTCATGTCAAAATTGACTCGATTCATAAATAACACATTTCTAGTATTATATAATGGGGTTCTTGTCATTTATAGTCTTTTATACTCAAATTTGTATTGTGTATAATCGAATTCGTATTGATCCATTTATTAAGTTGGTGTTGTGGGTTGGTTAACTCAGTTATCACTCGAATGTACGAAAACTAACTCATATCAAATAATTTTGTGTCAGTTACGTATTGAATTCATGGATTATTTTAAGAATTTCCAATGTTATTATCTTTTTTTAAGAGATAAAGAAAAATAAATTGTTTAATTTAGCAAATTCAGAATAAGCTCAGGGAATCATTATGGCATGTTAGTGTTGTTTTTTTTTTTTTTTTTTTGATCAAGATGTTAGTGTTGTTCTAACAGTTTATATTTTTCCCTTTTTTACAGTGAATTGGCTATCATTTCTGTTATTGTATTTCTTTTTCTTTCTTTTTTTCTTTTAATGAATTGGCCATCATCCAACTGTGCCACTCTACTGCAAACAGCAGAGCCGCCGTCCCTCTACGCCCATGGCGCCTCGCCTGCAGCACCCGACGACCACTGTGCCTCGCCTGCGGCACCCGATGACCCTGGCACCTCGCCATTAGCGCCCCTCTCCCGCTCGCCGGTGCACGGCGCACGGAGACCATGACGCGTAGCCCTCGACGTCGACCCATGGCGCCTCTGCCTCCCTGAGTCACGCCTCATCCTCGGCGCTCTCTCGATGATGGGAGCGTCCTGCCAGCAGTACCCGAGGCTCCCCACAATCAACGACGCCCACAAGGTCTCGCCCATGGAGCCCTCTCTCCTCCTCGCAGCTTGGGCGCCCCACGTGAATCGGACCATTGTCGACTGTGGAGCCTTCGAGCTCGCCTTCACCGCCATGGTGCCCAACTCCTCCTTCGGTCACCACTACACCAGCAAGCTCCTGACCGCCTGCCTCAATGTCAATCATTCCATCGCCATGGATATCGATGGGTTCTCCTCCTTCGCTCGGTCATGACTTCTAAACACTAATCTCAAGAACAAGATCTTTACCCTCACTCATCCAACTTGGATTCTCAAAGTGTCTCAAGAAAGGAATCCCCTATCAAAGCAAAAAGAGTTTATATATCAGGAAGGAAGGAAAAGAGTCCTCAGTCAAGAGAAGTCTCCGACAACCGAAATTCAGGTTCAACCAAATGTCCTCTTCTTCAAGTTTGATTGGACACAAGGCATTGGAGGGCAAATGATGGATCAGGCCCAATGACCCAATTCATGTTATAAGTCCAGTTTAAATTAAGAGTCCAACCTGAAGAGATACACTGGGTCTAATCCAAAAGAAACCCGCACCCAATCGAGCTCATCAAGATTCGGGGAGTTATATCGTTAAGAGAGGAAGGGTCATCCTAAGAGCATCATCCTAACCACCTTGAATTAAAGGTCATCCAAAAGTCTCATCCTAGCCACCTTTGGAGTAAGGGTCATCCCAAGAGCCTCATCTAAGCCATCTTGGAGTAAAGGTCATTCCAAGAGCCTCATCCTAGCCACCTTTGAGGAAGGGTCATCTAAGAGCTTCATCCACGCCGCCTTAGAAGAAGTCAACCACACGTCAGCCTTTGACCAGATCTTATGGGGAGCGTCGTAACTGCCTCATCCGTTGAGAAGATGGCACCAGCTCCACCAACTTAACATTTTAGTTACTAATAAGTCGCCTCAATCTGTTAGGAGACGACTATAAATTGTAAGTCCCGCCAATACTTGGGGGCAAATCACACTCAATTGCACACATTGCTATCACTCTTCTCTCTATCTCATAGCTTGTATCTCCCTGCTTTCCCTACTCTCCTCGAAGTAATAAAACACTAGGTCATTCAAGCTCTTCAAAGTGGACGTAGATCACGTTGACCGAACCACTATAAATCCTTGTCTCATTTAGCTTATTATCTTTCTCCAATTTATTGCTGCATTATTACTGATCACTTGACAGGTGACGTGCAAAATCAATTTGTGCATCATCAAATAGTAGTGGTACTTTTTTTTTGATAATGGCAACATGTCAATGCCTGTTGACAACTTAAATTTTTTAGAGTAGATGATTGTTTAACATAATATCAGAACAGGAAGTCTTGATGTTCGAATCTTACTGTCACCCTAATGATTAAAAGATTTTCATATTCTAGACCTAAAAAATTAGCATGCACGTGAGGGAATCTGGTGCACATGTGATAACATTGTTTAAGGGAAAGAAACAAGTAACAAAGACTGAAATAATCTCTTACTTTATATGGTATCAATTTCGAAGTTCAAAAAACTGCAATGTGTTTATTAGTTGTACGTGTACTGTAGAAAATAATATAGTACACCGTTATTATTTATCTGTACATGGAATGGACATTACTTTGATTAATATGTACCCAAAATTAGTGGGATCAAGTTTGAACGTGTTCTCATCTACAAAGAGATTAACGTGGTATTAAAAGAATTAATTTTAATGAAGTGTAGGGTATAAAATTTGTCCCACATTGGAAAGAAACCAAAAACTAGTAGAGTTAATATATTCCTAGTTGACTTCATAGGTTAGGCCCCAATGGGTGCCACACTTTTGTGGGTAGAGCGAGCACATACACAACCTTCATTATAATGCACACGCGCCGCCCGCCTACCACGCCACAACCACGACCCGATCGGACTTGGTACTTGGGACTTGGGTCAAAAAGATTTTATCTTTTTTGTGAAAGTTTATTTGGTACGGTACAGGTTGTGTGTCAAACCAAAAGAATTCTGGAATTAGGTCACTCTTATTTTTTCAACTGAAATTTTAATTTTTGTTCGTTAATTTTGAATTTGGCGCAAATTCCTTGTGTGTATGTTCACATTCTAAATGTGTCTTTTCCTTTCATTATTGTTCGTTTAACAGTGTGTTTGTTCAACGAATAATAGTGTCTCGTACCTCTTCAGGCAATCTAAACATATACCAGATGGTCTATAAAAGAACTGCCTTCAAACCATTTCCAGATACAAAAAACAAGCAGAAAAATTATGCATATTGCAGTATTTGTTCTTTCTTTTTCTGCATTGCATTTCTGTTCAGTTCAAATATAAAACACAAGTTGTGTTTGTTGGTCTTTACAGATTGACGTACTACTTCTGCAAAGGCAAAATCTATTATATATTGAGAGGCAGTTATTCATCAACCTTGAGCACCGAGAGGGAGCAAATTTATCTTAAAGAAACTATGGTTTCACAAGGCCTGTGTTCTTATTATTTCTGTTATTATTATTATTATTTTGTGTTCTTGTAAGTACATTTCTATTCTATTTATACATTCTATTTTATTTATTAGCTTGCATATAATAGTACTAGTTATTGTATGTGCCTGAAGGCACAGTATAATAAAAAATGGTAAACAATAAACATATTTGTATTCATATCCAAAATCAAATCACAAACATAGAGAAGAGATAAACGAATTTAAGCATCGGTTTGTAGTGGAGGTGAGAGGTGGTGGGCGACAGTGGTGGTTGTAGGAGACGGTGATGGTTGTGGTAGGTGGCAATAATCGTGGCGGCGGCGGTGGTGGTGGTGGCTGCTGCGGTGATAGTGGCGGTGGTGGCGATGGTGATGGTCGCGGTGGTGGTGGCGGCGGTGGCGACGGTGGTGGTGGCGGCGACAGCGGTGGTGATGGCGGTGGTGGCAATGGTGGTTGTGGGGGTGGTGGCGACGGCGGCGGTGGTGGTGGGGGTGGTGGTTGTAGAGGTAGTGGTGGGGCGGTTTGAAACACTATTATTTTTTTTAAAGTACTTATGAGAAATAATTTATAGATGTACTTTTAAAAAATCACTCCAAACACACCCTTAGGGGCCTATTTTTCCTATTAAATTTAGGGTGTTAATATTAGCCATTAGATTAACTTTAAAGTAAAATTTAAAGCGATCTCAACCACAAATAGCAAAAGTCATTTGGTTTATCTTTTAAAATTTGAATTGTAAGCTACTTTATTATATAGATATATAATAATTAACATTTAATTCTGAATATATATTGGATAACTTTTCTTACGTATAACTTGAAAGTTGCTATTTCAGATCAGGTATTATTGTGTTGATTTCTAACCAAAATTTGCTTCGTTTTCCATATATTCTTTTATTGCGGGATTGGTGTGGCACAACCTCTTTGACTCGAGATTAAGAAGGAAACCTTGGGATGTTTTGTTTACTATAAACTATCAGAAAAACTAAATTTATTGATGCGATGTTTTGTTTCAATTTTCTTGATGACTTCAATTGGACCCAATCTTTTTATGCACCTTTTAATCTCGAATCCAAGCATGAGTCTCAAGCGGAACGTAAAATAAATCGGTCCAAAAAGTGTACACTTCATGCCTTTTTTAAGGTGGTATTGACTTTGAGCTTTTTGACTTTTCTATCTTCCTGTGATCATGATAACATTTTGATAAACAATTGCATGTTTTCTCTTTTGTTTGTATATAAAAAAACAAGTGTTTACATCTTGTTGATGTGTCATTGTAATTTAATATTTTAATTGATAAACTGGATTTATTAAAAAAAAAGATATTACAATAAAACTCAATTAACATATTGACTGTGTGAAGTATGCCATCACACGCAAAAGTTGCCAATAAGAAAGGTAACTTGTTACATAATTATTCGACATGACAAGATTATGAAAAATCATCAAAACAAAACATCTCAACAAAGCAAACATAATAGAAGACTTGCAGGAGAATCATTTCTCGTTCATTATTTGTGACTCTATTTCTTGAGGAAAACTTTGAACCATTCAGCTGAAAGTTTTGGATATATCTTCTGCCCATCTTGGAAATCAACATAGTTTAATCCAAAACGGACAGTGTAACCGGAGGCCCATTCAAAATTGTCCATTATTGCCCATGCAAAGTATGCCATCACATTAACACCATCCCTGAATAGAAGAAAAAAAAAAGAGAGAGAATAGAAGGGCCAATTAGAGCTATTTATATAAACTTACAGGATAAGGAATTATCAAATTCAATAATATTTTACTTCGCCTTAATTTATCAACAAATTTGTCGACCAAACCCACTATTATGACTGAATTTCTAGTAGACGCCATCAATTAGTATTGGAATCAACCATTAATCCAACAACAACAATGAATTTGACTGACAAATTTTATTAGTAAATTTGATAAAAATAGTATTACTAGAACAAACTTGACTTAATGTGACATCTTCTCAAATCAATTTCAAATACATAGCTTGCGATCAAGAACTTACTTGATAGCTTTCTGAATATAAAACAGATATCGATAATAGTATTGTATCCTGAAGTTATCGATGAGGGATTCCTTAAGCGATAATGTTGCATTGTTTACCTCATCAACCCCTATAAAAGAGCCATGGATTTTAGTGTAAATATTGTATCTAATTTTTGATGTCCTAATCAAATGAACTTTAAAGCTTTAATATGAAATGTAGTTTTTGTTTAAATAATGTCTTAGCAAATGATTGTTTTGATAGGAGTAGACTCGGTAGTCAATGAAAGGAGACAGAGGTTGTAGTAGGACCATCTCTTGCAAACAAAGAAAACTCTTTGGAGGAATCTTTGTTAAAATTGTTTTAGAAAATATTTTTTTTACAATGAGGACTTTGTAGTAGAAGACTTGTCTATAAGAAAGGAGAGAGTGGTTATATGACGATGATCCATAGTATACGACATAGACATTTATTAGTAAAAAAAAATACCGTTCTCCGTAATGTAGATAAGTGGATTATTATATTTTCTCTTTACATAGACGAGAAGATCCCATATCCCTCTTGGATAAACATGGAGCCATGTGGAACCAGCCTGAGACATAATAGAGTATATTAGGTTGACTAAGAATATGATCATTTTAAGACAAATTGTCAAGAAATAAGCATAAGAAAGTTTTATAGATGTTCAGAGTATACCTGTGGACCAATAAGATGTCCATTTCTCACAACTGCCATGAGAAAATATTGTCTTTAGCATAACATTTGTTTTGATTTTGTACATCACATTAAATTTGAGGGTTTGATGTCAGACTTACATGTAAGGATTGCATGACTATCTGTGTTGTAACTTAAGTTGACTGTATTTGGGTTGGGGTTATTGGCTGCATAATAAGCTGCATAGTAGTTCAAGCCAATAAAATCGAATGACCCCTTTACCATTTCTAATTCTATTGTTGAGAAATTTGGCAAACGTTTTCTAACGATTGATTGCATGTCACGTGGATAGTAACCACTTGTTATTGGTTCCATATACCTACATTGCACATAGACTCAGAGTTAAGAAAAAGAAGTTTATGGTTAGTGACTTTATAACGTCTTTTAATACGTCAAGGTGGACATATATACGTGTCATGCATTTTCATGTACAACAAGAAATCTAGCCTACTCTCGAGGAGAAAAGAGATAAGACCCACTAGATGACTCGTGAAACTCGATTCAAGTTGTCTATAGGACGCACTACAAGAAAAAATGGCTTTTGTGACAAATTTTTTACGACGGATGTGTTCGCTGTCACAAAATACGTATTTGAGACAATTTTTTGTGGCGGTTGTATTTACCGTCACAAAAAGCGTGTTTGTGTTAATATTTGTGGCAGTTATTTTTTCTGCCGTAAATAGTGTCATAAACTCAAAAAAAAAATCTGTATTTGAGACAGTTGTTTTTCCTGCCTCAAATAATATTTATAAATTCAAAATAATATTTTATATTTATGACAGTTATTTTTCCCGTCGTATATAATATTTCATAAAACATTAAAATGTTGTTTTAGATTAAAAAACAGTTTATAGTTTATAAAAGAAAAACTCTAAAAAAATTTTGTATTGGCAACGGCTATTTTTCATGTTACAAATAATATTTTATAAAATTACATAGTTTAACATCAAAAGACAATTTCTACTTCAAAGAAAAAAAATTAAACTCTACAAAGTCAAGTTTTTATATCAAAATTAGGAGTGTCAAAATATGACACGACCCGTTAACACGACATAAAATTAGTTGGTTTGAGTCTTCCTTAAACCACTTGTTTAGTAAACGAGTGGACCCGTCACGATACGTTATAAACGAATTACGTATTGGTAAAACCAATTATAAGAAATGTATACGATATGACTCGTTTATATGTCATTTACATAATTTGACAAGCCGTTCAGAGAAATATTGCGTGACCCTCTGTTGATGTATATTCTAACTTCTTTTAGTTCTTTATTGTATATATGTATATGAATATTATTTCAGTATAGTAACAATAATTTTATATTTTTTTTTCAGATGTCACTGAGAGAGTAGATGGTTCGGGAAGAATGTTTAACTTTTTGCATTAATTTCTTGTACTCATAGATCGTTATGTTTTATAAAAGTACATATTTTACATTTCGTTTAACTCGTGCGATTATTTTTTTTGGATATGAAAATATTTCTATGTTTTTTAAAATGTTGATTATATTTAGTTTTGTGTTTATCTATATATTAAATTGGGTAGTTGTATGAATACGAATGGGTCTTTGATCTAATGGTATTCCTTACATTGTGAAAGGTTTCCCTTCTTGAGGTCAAGGGTTCAAGCCCCCTTCCTCCATCCCTCACCCAAAAAAAAAAAGTTGTATGGAGCCTATATATGCATATGGTATATAACATTGGTTATCAACGGTCTATAATAATTAAATTTTTTTTTGTGGCGGCATCGTTACCGTCATAAATATATCTTCTATTATTTACGATAGCCAAATATGGTATTTGAGGCAGCACTTTTGCAGCCGTGATAAAAACAAATGTGTCGGATTTTTTGTGACAACTTATTACAATAGGGTCTTGCTGCCGTAAATACTATTTGAGACAGACTGTTGCTGCCGTAAAAACCTTTTGAGACCACACTTATTATGGCGAGGCAATGCCGCCACAATACCGCCACAAAAAGTATTTGTGACAGCAAATAAACTTTTTATAACAGCACTTTACCGCCGTAAAAACCCCTTTTTCTTGTAGTGACGTGGCAGCTCTGTAAAGACTAAGACAAACTCATTTTGTTCTGTATCTATACAAGTTTTATTCAATATGTGCATGTATAAAAATTCTTCATAACAAAATGGTCCACAACGACAAAGTCACCTCGCTTTTGCTTCGACTTTCTTCCACTTCTGGAGGCTTGGTTTTATGACCTCCTCTCTTGTACATTTTTCCTTTTAGTTATATATACTGGTAGGGGTCCTGCCAAACCCCCCACCCACACTGGGTGGCTTTGAGGAAAAAAAAAAATGGTCCACAACGACAAAGTTAAGTGCAAATGATGTGGCATTTTTTTGATTTTGTGTGATCCTTTAGTCAGTGAAGTAACAAAAAACACTAACCATCCAAGTTCGAAGTCCCAAGACCGCCTTGCAGCACGGTAATCATCTGTCGAATTGGAGAATGGCACGTACCAAAAAGTCGATAGCGTAATTCCAATACTACCATTTTGCAATTTCTGCACAAATTCTTTGTTCAGTAATGTCAAGGATAGCATCATCCTTAATAGTTATATGTCATGATTTAGTTGTTGGATTATAAACTTGGTATTTCTCCTTATACAATTTCACGGCTACCGCGTGCGCAAGAAGTTGGTGGTGTGCAACAGTATATGGTTCGGTGCTTGAGTTCCCACCGGTGCAATTTGGGCTTACCCAAGAGGAACATCGACCTGGTGCAAAAGCACCCTTATCGTACGCATTTATGCTGAAGGTTGATGGTTCATTGAACGTGGTCCAATGTTTCACCCGATCGCCAAATCTCTTGTAGCAAATCTCCACGAAATCGCGATAATCATACCTATGATTGGATCATTAGTAATTAAGGGCAAAATAAGATTTAGCTAATACTCTAACATATGATTTGGTTATATAATAACTTCTTGGTGGATAGAAGTACAACCTCTTTGCACTTGTTTAGAATAAATTACATATATAGCCATCAAACTATGATTTTTGTGTCAATTAAGTTTCTAATTTTTTTTTGTCCCAATTGAGCCTCTAAACTCTCTAATTGTGTTAGTTGTACCCTTTTGTTTATCTCCGTTAGAGTGTGTCACTCACGTGACTATATAACACAAAAGAAAAAAGGGATGAATTGATATAGTTAGAGAGTTCAGAGGCTTAATTGACACAAGGGTCATAATTTGAAGGCTATATATGTAGATTACTCCAACCATTTGTGTAGTTTATTCAAGAGTGTAAATAGGAATTTTCAAGTTCCGGACACTAGTTTAACTAACTAGATCTTTCAAATTTTGATCAATCTTGACTTCATACTACCCGTGTTTATTCTATTTTACTAACTTTTAATGAAGACTTGCAAACCTACACAAGTTTATCAATTGGATCTACTCTGGTACACATTCTCTTAATTACTGTAAATAGCTCTTTATATATTTGATAAGGAATAAACTTAATTATAATTGGGTTCATATAAATTGATTACTGGTGATTCACCATTGATGATAAATTGAGAGAAAACATAGACATGTGGATTCACCATTGCCTTCCTTTTGATCTTTTTTGTGTTTTTTTTTTTTTAAATCATTAAACATTTTCTTGTTTAAAAAATTGTTGTCATGTTGATATGTCCTGTTGTATGATCTTAAATTTGACAGCATTGGGTTTATAAAGAATCAATTACGTAATTAACCACTCCATAGATAGGAGCCTCCAATATGAGGACTATATGAAAGTCACTTACACAATCCGCCGACTTAGGAAACCACCATACTCATCTTCTAGGGCTTGGGGAACATCAAAATGGTAGAGAGTCACAAAGGGCTTTAAACCTGCATATATACCATAACATACACAAATTTAGACCACACTTCACACGCAAACGAATGCCAAGAGTTAAGTATTGAACAATAACCTTTGAATAGGGTCTCATTTATAAGGTGGTTGTAATATTTAATTCCTTCCTCATTCACACCTCCGCTTAACTTTCCACCTATCAAACGTACAAGTAAAAAGAAAAGGGTAATGTGTGATGTACTAGTCAAAGGACCATAATGTACAAATGCTTGTCAATTTCACTTAAATTTTTTACTGGGTTCCACCATACTATGAAACTTTATTTCACTAATCGGGTTATCACATCTACAAAACTGGAATGCAAGTCGATGTAGTTGACACTCTTACTTGGTAAGACTCTCGACCATGCAATAGAAAATCTGTATCCATCCATATTCATATTTTTTATCATGTCCACATCTTCCTGCGACATTGTAAAGAACCATACCATAAGAAATAATTTGTAAAACATGATAGATACAACCTCATAAAAAATATTCAGATTCAAATAATTCCGAGGATAAGCTTGATATCCGTTCTACCTTGTATTTATGGTAGGAATCACAGGCCACATCTCCACTGCTACGATCGGCTATCTTCTCTGCATTTTCACCATAGACATGTTTCAAAAGTTTGCCATGTAAAGGATTCACAAATACCACAGATATTGACTTAGTTATTATTAGAAGGAGAATTTATTTATTTTCAACACTCAAAACATTATTTGCAAGAGAAACGTTACACACTGTTCAAGATATAATTATGATTCTATATATACATATTTTATGACCATGCCTCGTGTAGTGAGCATTCGGACTACTATGCGGTAGATATACACTTGATTATACTTTTGTTTTGTATAATGGACATATTCTATATTTTTCTCACAGCACCTATAATCATATAAGACTAATGAAATAGGTTTGTATATTCATATACTCAATCTGACTGTGGCCTAATGTTACATAGTTTTAGTTAAAATAGTCTATCGTGGCATCATCCCCGTTCTTACAACAGAAATATTGTAACAATGGGTCATAATTTTTTTTTATTAATACTTATTCTTCTACTGATTAATCCTTTTTTGGATCTCAAATGTCTGTGTGTATTGTAGCGGAAAGGGTGTGCAAATATTGGAAGGTTTTGCTCCCTTTGATTCATTGATTCGGGAAACATGCTCCTAATATAGCAAAAGTGAGTGGCATGAACTTAAAGTTGTTTGTCCAAAAAAAGCTAAGGGTTGAGGGAGAGGGAGATTGTATTAGATTACTCTATACAAAAGGGGAGCTACTCAAACCATCCATTGGGTAGCTACCAAGAAAGAAAGGGTTCAATGACATTTCATCAAACGATATACTTGACAAATCATTATGTCTCATCACATGGCTATATATTCTCTTGTCATTATTGTGAGGAAATCAAAGCAAAAAAAATTATTAAATGCTTAGATTTTCTCGTAATATTTTTATCTCGAAATCTTGTAAGGATTGGAAAACAATTTGTTTTAAACAAAATATCTGACAATTTATAACGCCACCAAATATGGGTATGAGATAGTAATATTTTAAATTTCAATAGAGATTTCAAAAATAAATAGGAATGGTTTGATGAATAGTCACATTAGAGAGAGAGAGAGAGAGGACCTGGATATTTGTGAGTTAAATTATCCCATATACTTGGCCCTATACCATCTTCATTCCATGCACCTTCAATCTGAATAAGAAGAAACCAATAAAACAAGTAAACAACAACATCAAGTTGGGTTGCAGTACTGTATGATTGAATACACCATTAGGCAAACCTGATAAGCAGCTGAAGCTGCCCCAAAGACAAAGCCATCCGGAAAACTGGAACGATTAAGCGTATCAATGCCATAAGTAGGTGTTAAAGGTGCAGTACTAGGGTCTACAGAAACCCTAGCATAAGTCCTAGAAGGATGAGCCTCACTACTACTCAGTGAGTAAGTGAGGAGCATAAAACCGAAGAAGAGAAAGTGGACTTGAATTCTCATTACTACTTCACTGATTTTTGAGATACACACTCCAGCTCTCTTTCATGCTTTATATAGATTGCATGTCAAGATTTATGATAATACAATATGTGAATGTGATGAGCATGCAATTACAAAATTTAAGAGATAGTGGAGGAGATTTTATCATATCACCGACGCAGAGTGATAAAAAGACCCACAAAATTTATCATATCCGCGTATCATATCACCGACGCAAAGTGGGTTTGTGCCGGGTAGAGTGTTGCAGGACAGTGTACTTTTAGCTCAGGAGTTGGTTCATGATTTGGGGGAGAGGTTCCCGGGATGGGAACGTCGTGCTGGAGCTAGATATGGCTAAGGCATATGACAGGATGTCTTGGACATTCATTCTCCAGATGTTGCGGGCTTTTGGGTTCTCTGAGGGCTGGATTTCTTTGGTTCGGCGGGCTATCTGGGGGCCGTGGTTTTCTGTGATGGTGAATAGGGTCAGTCAGGGCTTTTTCCAGTCACAGGGGGTGCTGCGGCAGGGTGACCAACTTTCTCCTTGTTTGTTCATCATAGCTGTAGAGTATCTCTCTCGAGGCTTGGACTCTTTGTATGCTCGATTTCCGGGGGTGGCTTATAGTACTAGAGTTGGGGTTTCGGTTTCCCATTTGGCTTTTGCGGATGACATTATTATTTTTGCTAATAGGTGCCGGTCGAGCTTGCAGCGAGTTATGGATTTTCTTCATCACTATGAGGCTGTCTCTGGTCAGTTAGTTAGTCAGGCCAAGAGCAGTTTCTATATTAGTTCACGTGCCTCGCATTCTAGAGAGGTGATTGCACGGCAGACCACTAGTTTTCAGAGGCGTGACCTTCCGTTTATTTATCTGGAGTACCCTATTTACTTGGGTCATCTCCGGATCTCGTATTTTGATGAGATGATTCGGAAGGTGCGTGAGCGGATTTCTGGATGGGCGAATCACTTACTCTCCTTTGGAGGTAAGCTCACTCTGATTCGTCATGTGCTCGCGTCGATGCCTATTCATTTGTTTCACGTGCTGAGGCCTCCTGCAGATGTTTTTCACCAGTTAGAGAGGTTGTTCACTCGTTTCTTGTGGGGTGATACAGCTACTCATCGGAGGATTCACTGGTGTCACTGGGCTGAGGTATGTTTCCCTGTAGAGGAGGGCGGCTTAGGGGTACGTTCTTTTTCTGACTTAGCCGAGGCTTGTGAGGTGAAGCTCTGGTGGAGTTTTCGTGCTCAACAGTCACTTTGGTCCACTTTTATGAGGGCTAGGTACTGTAGGTCCACCCATCCTGGGCTGATTGAGTTTCGTTACCCAGCTTCACCTCTTTGGAGGCGGTTGTGTGGGATTCGATCTGTGGCTGAGCCGAGGATCAGATGGCTAGTGCAGTCCGGTGAGGTCAATTTTTTGGTATGATTGTTGGTTGGGGGATTACCCATTGGCTTTAATGTATCCGGGGGCAGCTACTGGGGTTCCTGTTTCTGCTTACTAGGCAGGTCCGCAGTGGGACAGAGGCCGATTGTTGGAGGTTTTACCTTCTTCAGTTGTTGAGCAGATTATGCAGATTCTAATTCCAGAGCAGGGGGTTGATCAGATGAGGTGGAGGTTGTCTTTGGATGGAGATTTTTCATTCAGGACTGTTTGGGCTGATATTCGGGGTGTGGCTTCAGTTCGGGCTGGGTTTTCTTGTGTCTGGCAGAGGCATATTCCAACTCAGATCTCCTTCTTTATGTGGCGGTTGTTTCATGGTTTTCTGGCCACAGATGATGGCTTAGAGAGACGGGGTTTCCATGTAGTATCCCGGTGTGTGTGTGGTGGGGCTGTTGAGACTCTTAGACATATTTTTCTAGATTGTCTGCTTGCAGTTCAGGTGTGGGGCCACTTTTATCAGATGTTTGGGATTAGATGTCGGCCGTTTTCAGTCTTTTTATGCTTTGATGCTTCATTGGCGACGTTGTGCTCCTTTTGCAGGTCACGTGCGGGTACTGCTACCGTGCTTCATTATGTGGCACTTATGGAAGGCCCGTAATGCTTATAGATTCGATGGTCATGTTTTTCAGGTGCCCGTTGTGATTCAGAGGGTTATGACTAATATGCAGTTGGTTGGGCTTGTTTTTGGGTTTGCTCCGAGCCAATTACGTCGGGATGAGTCCGTTGAGTTTGTAGGTTCTCTTAGGGTCTTGGTTCCTCAGCCTCGACCTCTTCGCTTGGTTTCTTGGACTCGTCCTGTAGCGGGTTGCCTGAAGATCAGTGTTGACGGCTGTTCTAAAGGCAATCCGGGACTGTCTGCGGCAGGGGGTGTTATTCGGGACCATCAGGGTCGGGTACTTAGGGCTTTTGGCTTGTTTCTGGGGCATCATCCTATTCTGTATGCGGAGTTGTAGGCTGTTTGTGCTGGGTTGGAGTTGGCCGCAGATTTGGGAGCTTTAGAGTTGGTAGTGGAGTCAGATTCAGCTACAGTGGTTTCTTGGGTTTCTTCTCAGGGTACTGGGTGTTGGGTTTATGCTTACCTACTTGTTCGAATTCGGCTTCTGTGTGCTTCTCTCTCTGCTCACGTCTGCCACATCCTGCGGGAGGTGAATCAGGCTGCAGACTTCATGGCTAATTGGGCTTGCTCTCAGCAGCTGAATCAGCGATTCCTTGATTCGTCATCCCTTCCTTCTGGGATTGCTGGCATCCTCGCCTTGGACGCTTGACAGACTCCTCACGTTCGTCGTTGAATTTTTATTTTTTTAATTGATGTTTTATTTTTCATGCTTTTGATGACGAGTCATCACCAAACTTTTGCTTTCACTTTCTTCCACTTCTGGAGGCTTGGCTCTATGTCCTCCTCCCTTGTACATTTTTCCTTTTAGTTATATATACAGGTAGGAGTCCTGCCAAACCCCCCACCCACAGTGGGTGGTTATCAAAAAAAAAAAAGTTGATAATTATTGTTCAAGTCCAAAACAAGGAGGTCAATTTGCTGAAATTACTCGTGGGAATCGAAGATAAGAAATAATTTGTTAAATCGCAGAATAATTTCAACCGCACATGTGATAACATTGTGTAAGGGAAAGAAACAAGTAGTAGCAAAGACTGAAATAATCTCATACTTGATATGGTATCAATTTCCAAGTTCAAAAAACTGCAATCTGTCTATTAGTTGTACGTGTACCGTAGAAAATAATATATCACACCATTATTATTTATCTGCACATGGAATGGACATTACTTTGATTAATATGGACAGATAACAAGTCATAAATTTCCAGGGAAAATTATTATAATCACATGGGTTTGATTTCATTAATATTTATCAAAATTTTCACTTAGTGCTAATAAAAGAGAAATTATATAATATTATTGGATACGAGATGTCAAATACAGACGGATATTCTCTTATACTTTTTTTCCTAACACTCTCTAATGGCATGTTTGGATGATTTTAGGTTGAGGGATTGGATTAGTTTTATCAAACACTTCTGAACCCAATCTCTGTCTTTGTGTACATGAGATTCATCTACCTTTGTGTACATGTGATTCATATATGTATCCTATCCATACCCGTGTTTGATAAAAAATATGTACATACGTGGAACTTACGTATTTATCACAATTATCAACACACATTTGTTTTATAAATGACTATATTATCTATTAGCCAATCTAATACAGACTCATGTTTGTTTAATTACAAAGAGGAGTAATTGCGGGGGTTGGGATGTAATTTGATAGATAAGATATTTTATTATGGATAGAAGGGTCATTTGGTGTAGTTAACTTAGGCTAGGATGTATGAACACCCCCTCCCCCTTGCGTTTGCCCAACCCCATATATATGGGTTTTAACACATTGGGCCACTTACGGGCCGGGGTACAAATTTCAAGGGGAAATTGGAAGGAGGTACACCAAATTAGACTTAATTGTAAAAAAGTACACAGAAAAAAATGTTGGGTAATTAAGTCTTTAATTTTGATACTTATTTGTATCTAAGTACATTATTTGAATTTTATTGATTATTTTGTGACATTTTTGTCCTCCATTGATCCATGTGTATTTTCTTTGGAAAGTGGTGCATTAAACATCTCCTAGTTTTATGGGAAAGTGGTGCATTAAATTCGTGTATATACTTGTTTGAATATATATACAAATTCAAACAAATATATATATATACACACACACACACACATATATATATACACGAATTTTTATATATATATACACATATATAATTTATATATATACTAGTTATTACCTGTGCCTGAAGGCACAGAGTAATAAAAAATGGTAAACAATAAACATATTTGTATTTATATCCAAAATCAAATCACAAATATAGAGGAGAGATAAATGAATTTAAGCATTAGTTGTAGTGGAGGTGAGAGGTGGTGGTGGTAGGAGACGGTGATGGTTGTGGTGGTGGTGGTGGCGGCGGTGATGGTGGTGGTGGGGAGAGTGGCGGCGGCGGTGGTGATGGCAGTGGTGGTGGTGACGGCGACGACATCGACAGTGGTGGTGGTGGCAGTAGCGAGGGCGGTGGTGGTGGTAGAGGTAGTGGTGGTGGGGGTGGTAGTGGTAGAGGTAGTAGTGGAGCGGTTTTAAACATTATTTTTTTTTTTTAAGTACTTATGAGAAATAATTTCTATAAGTACTTTTAAAAAGTCACTCCAAACACACCCTTAGGGGTCTATTTTTTCTATTAAATTTAGGATGTTAATATTAGCCGTTAGATTGACTTTAAAGTAAAATTTAAAGCGATCTCAACCGCGAAAAGCAAAAGTCATTTTATTTATCTTTTGAAATTTGAATTGTAAGCTACTTTATTATATAGATATATATATGTATATATACGTATATAAATTCGTATATATATATATATACACATATATATATATATATGTATATATATATATATACTTGTTTGAATTTATATATATATATATATATATATATATATATATATATATATATATATATATATATATATATAAATTCGTGTATATATATATATTCGTACACACATATACATATACTAGTCATAACCCGTGTCTGAAGACACGATAGAACAAAAAATTCGAGTCCTAAAAAAATTGATATCACTATATTAAATAATAATTTTTCTTTCCTTCATTTATTTGATTAAATCATTCAAAATTATTTTTACCCATTATTTTCTTAAAGATATTGACAAAATTTAAATTTTTTTAACAGATCTATACTATCGTGTATGGATAATATCTGAAATAAAAATTATGTTAAATTACAAATTAATCAGATATTAAATGACTGAACATGTGATAGAAATGAGTGATGTGATTGTTTTTTTTTTTTTTGGGGGGGGGGGGGGGGAATATATAGAGGATAAAATTCAACTTCCTATATGTTTTATTATATAGATTTGTATAGATATAAAAAAAAATTTCATATAGATCCCCTGTAGTTAGGTCTAAATTGAATGACACCTCCTTCCGATTTTGAATTTCACTGTCACTCCCTGTTACTGATTGTCGGGTTACACCGTTAATGGCAATGATTGATTTATAGAAATATCCCCGAGTATTTTATAAGATAAATTTTATCCACACCCCTTATAAATAAACATAATTTTAACAACACCCCCTGTAAATAGACCTAACTTTAACAACAACCTCTCTTGATTCTGAAATTTTAATGCACTCCTTTTTAGTTCTATTATATTAGCTTTTATTTTGATCAATTTAATATTCAATTTTATCAAATTAATTTTCTTTATTTAATTTAAACTAAATTAACATTTCATCTCATCAAATCAACGCAAAATTAATATTTAATTTTATCAAATTAACATTTAGTTATATTAATTTAATATTTCATTTCATCAAATTAATATTATTTCTTTAATTTAATATTAAGTTATTATTTATTTTTATTAAATCAACATCAAATTGACATTCAATTTTATTAAATTAAATTATTTAATTTATTAAATAAAATATTAAATTCCATTAATTTAAAATTTAACCTTATCAAATTAATGTCATTTCTTTAATTTAACACCAAATGAACATTCAACTTTATTAAAACAACATTCAAATTTATTCAATTAACATTAATACTAAATTAATATTTAATTTTGTCAAATTAAAACTAAATTAATATTTAAATTTATCAAAATTAAGATCAAATTTATTCAATTAATATTAAATTTTATCAAATAATTTTAAATTTTATACATGAAGTATGATGTGTGAGAAGCGGTTGGGCGACGTTGTGAATGACATATGATAGGAGAGGAATTAGAAATGGATGAGATTTTGACATTGACTTTATCAATTATAATTTTTATTATAGAAAAATCATTTTTAACTATAAAAATTATTATGATAAAAAAATATAAAATTATAAAAACTTGATTATGTAACCAAATGAGTGATAATATGATGACTAATATTATAACAAAGTTATAATACAACGTTTTAAAATAAAAAAATTCATTGGGATAATATAATGTTTGAAGTTATGTTTGTTGGGTGGCTAGCGCATGTATAATGAGGAAATAATTGATGACATTTTAGTCTATTTACATAATAAAAGGTAATTTTAGTATTTTTCACAAAATATTTAGTTAAATCATTATTTTATCTACTGATAGAAACAAAAGTTATTGTTATAGGGGTTGTCATTGAATTTAGACTTAACTACATGGTGTTAAGATGAAACTTTCCCTAGATATAACATATAGATATAGTATGTCTTCGATCTTTGTATTATATATATGTACAGTAAAGATATGTGTGTGATATGAACAGTAAAGATGGAGAGCAGCTGCATTAGGATATAATTTTGGGGAGACATGTGTCTCAGTTTGGAAAGAGAATCATGAAAGATGAGAGTGTGAGAGACAGTCAGTGTCTCAGTATAGAAAGGGATCCCTTAACATAGAAAATAAAATCAGGGAAATAATGATAAGAATTGTAATCTGTATTTTAGGGAGAGAGACAGAGTTGAGGAATGAGAGATTGCTTAATTGCCGGATTTGATTGGATTGGGGAATTAAATTTAGAGATGTTAGTTTTGGAAACTAAAAATTTTGAGGGCAAAAAAATTTTAATAGCTAATATGGTACGTCGGATCAAAACGATCTGAGACGTCAATAGCTTAAGAAAGTTTGAAATGTCATCGGCCGTTGGATGATGCCTTTTTTGATCTCGAAACGATCTGAGCCACTCTTTGTCTCTTGAATTCAAAATCGTTCTACTTTATTATATAGATATACATATATAAATTGGTATATATATATATATATACTAGGGATAACCCGTGCCTGAAGGCACGGTGCAATTAAAAAAAATCGAACATTGAATTTGAACGCGAAATAATCAAGCACTGAACTCGGACACGTACTAAACTGAAAGCCTAAACTCGTCCTATATCACGTGTCTAAAAGTACTGTACATAGTTCTTAAACACGAAATAATCAAACAATGAATATAAACATGCATTAAGCTAAAAATCGTTTGGTCATTTTTAATGTCATGACTTTAGTGAAATAAAAATGGTCAAAATGTGGATATTCTGTAAGAAACTTATAATTTTTCGGCAGAGTATCCTCTGAAAATATGATGTCACAAATATATCAATCTATCTACAAAACTTATATATTCCATAATCATAATCAAATCATGTCATATGCACACTGAAATCCAACTATGTACCAATTACCACAACACCATTCTTCCTACACAAACAACTATATCAATAATTGTAAAAGTGACAGACAAAACATAAGATACTTAAAAAATTGAAATATACCCATAAAATTTTTCAATCACAGACTTCTCTAATCACACAACAAAATGACATAAACTACTTATAAATCAATCGCTATAACAATGAATGAACAAAAACCAAGCAAGAGGTATTAAATTACATTTTTGGTCACGAAAAAATTTGTTTAATTCAAAAACCAAGTAATGATTCAAATTGAAATCAATGTAAGAAGCTTTCAATTTTTCGGCAAAATATCCTTTAAAAATATGATACCACAAATATATCAATCTGTCTACAAAACTTATATATTTCATAATCATAATCAAATAATGTCATATGCACACTGAAATCCAATTATGTACCAATTACCACAACACCATTCTTCCTACACAAACAACTATATCAATAATTGTAAAAGTGACAGACAGAATGTAAGATACTGAAATCCAACTATATATCAATTACCACAACACCATTCTTCCTACACAAACAACTATATCAATAGTTGTAAAAGTGACAGACAGAACATAAGATTCTTAAAAAATTGAAATAAACCCATAAAATTTTTCAATCACAGACTACTTTAATCACACCACAAAATGACATAAATTACTTATAGTATTGATCAACAACAATAGTTAAAATGGTTTTGAACCAAAAGGAGCTTACAATAATGGACTCAATTATAAATTAGTCTGAAAAAACAATCAAAACTGTTGAGCAGAGACGGAAGAGTGTGTGCATGTGTTTGTTTTCTGTGTGTGTGAATTTATTTAGGGGGGTCTTGGGAAAGCAAAGAAAGGGGGGGGGGGGGGGGGGTATTATGTGTATTCTAATCTTATGTGCACAAACAGAATTGGATAGGGTGAGCAATCCATAGTGGGTTAACTGAGGTATTAGATGGGCAGCCGTCAACAGTTGTCATCAACCAATACTTTGACCACCTAAATTAAAAAAAAAAAATTACATTAAATCGGGAATACTCCAAATTACACAACTAACCAAACAGGAAATGGAAAAAAAGGAACTAAAAGTCACTTACGTGATCTTTCCAAAACCATCACCACCTAGCACCAGTGCAACAAATGCCTAGAAGATCACAACAAAGTTCAACAAATAGGCATATTAGTACCCAGTAGATCATCATTTAAGCATGAAATCAAATGACCAACATAAAAAGTCAAACACAACAAAATAAAGAAGCACAACCTGAGTAGCAAGGTAGCTTCATAGAACCCGTTCTTGGTCTACGACAACACCAACTAACATAAGTTCTAAATTCTAAATTTCACACAAACTAAAGTGTCAAAATTCTAAATTTCACACAAACCAAGGCAAAGGAATGGCATAAGTTCTTGATTCTTGTAGCTGCCATAATGCATTATTGATACATGCCCCCTATTGGGAGATTTCTAATATGTACACAATGCACAATCTTTCACAGCAAGTCCAATCTTTTACCTCTCACATTGGCATAAAAAAGAAGACACGACTACCCATCTAAGGCTCTGAGCAATCACACTGTAAAACATTTCAAATATATAGATTTCAAGCAGAAATTAGAGTGAAAAAACATATTCAAATGAAAAAAAAAAAGACTGAACATAGAACCAATTAACTTATAGTATTTCAGTAGAGACAATTTTTGCTTGACAAAGTTCGATTCTCTGTGTAATTCAAGAGCTTATTTCAGGGGAAGAAAAATGAGGATACTTGATGTAAATAACATCAAGAAGAAATTATAGTACAAAAAAAGAACAGAAAAAAAAAACGACGAAACATAGAACTAATTAACTTAGCTTAGTTCGGTAACAACACTTTTTAACTTTAGTAACCAGTTAATAGTTGGAAGATACTTAATAAAGTCTATGTAATTCGAAGAGTTGTGCCATAAGATTTGAAAGTAATTCTCCAAACACAAAAGCTAAGTTCCATAGTAACTACTTATTATTAAAGAATGTGTGTGTGGCAGGTAGAATATTTTGGATATTCACTTATACTAAACACTGTAATTGATGGCACGAAAAGAATATGATAAATAAGAGCCATAATTCCCAGAGAAACTAACAACTAACTGAAGCATTAGTTGTTTAGTGTCTCATTGGCTCAAGAGGTCCTAAATCCAGAAAGACACACACACAAAAAAAAAAAAAGAAGAAAGAAAGACAAATAATTGGATGTCGTACACGTTTCATCATTGCAACCTCATGAACAAAAGGAAAACTAAAAACCAAAAATAGTAATACCAAGAAAATCAAACAGTTAATAATAAAACTATAGGAAGAGCTACCCCCAATTTCAGGTTGAAAGGCAAATCTTTTCACTAAAGCAAATTATAAGCTGGACCTTTTATTGGTTTAAGCCATAATAATTTATTGTGCTTGCTCAAATTTACATGTTCGCCCTTTCCATCAAGATAAACAAAGTTCAATGTTGTCTAAATTTACCTATCATCACCCTTCTTATCCCGAATCCTAGGATCCCATTAATAGAATCAATCCTTTTGAAGACTTACAAAATTCCACCGAACAACTAAAAATCGGAGGCTGCAAATTTAATAATCGTTGCAAGCAAGTAAATTCATACCAAGCCAAAAAACAGTGTTACAAAATCGTTAAAAATACCTTGTGTTATTGTTTGTTCAGGTGCTGCATGTGCAAGAGAGAGAGAAAGCGATACAAAAACTCCTGAAGAAAATAAATCAAGAACACCAAATTAATAAGAAAATTAAATTGGACAAAAGATTAACCAAATGCAAAAAAACAATGGTTAATCTTTAGTTCAATGTGCTCAAAAACATTTCCATGTGCTTGGAAACTATGATAAGCCTAACCCATCGGCATAAAGAGTGCCTGAAAACATTTCGTCAAGCACGATGCATGCAACACACAAAAAAATATCCCATAAATTCCTATAAGATATCACAAATTGCAAGTTATTATTGCAACAAAAAATCACAAATTAAAGAATATCGCTAATTGCAGTTGCTTAGCACAACTTATAAGACAACCATAACAAATGAACTTATTTATCATCATTGTAAGCATCTAAGGGAAGATACTCAGAGATAACACTTAGCATGAAAAAGATAAAGCAAAGCTCACTAATTGATAAAGCACAAAAATAAAATTAAAGCTCACCAATTGATTTAATACTATGCTCAATACAATATCTACAGTACCATTCAAGCACTTAACCATGCCACACAAAGATTGGTCATTACATAGATACACCACATAAAAGAGCAGACATAATGTGCAACTTGAAGAAGTGAAACACACATGTATAGGACAAAATCTACAACAAACACAGAAACCCATGCAAGTAAAAATTGCAAAACAACAAACCACTTTGTTCGTCCTTACCATTGCTAGCTGGAGAGGAGGAAGTAGTCTTTCGTTGGCCGTCGCTAGCTGGTCTAGGACGGAGCTGGAGAGAGATCGCTAGCTTCCCAGTGTCCCGTCGCTGGTCATAATCTTCCATAAACACAAAGGAGTAAATAACTGCAAGAACATTAGTCTATGATGATTCTGAAAACTAATGACAACTCTACTAATGAAGAGTCATGAGTAAAGACGAAATAGTAGGAAAAAACCAAGGCAACCAAAGGCACGGGTTTGCATATGCAATTTTTTATATACCTATATGAATATGTATAGAAGTATTTATTATTATATCTATTGAAACTTGCCTCTTTTTCTTTAAAAAAAACATTGGAGGATTTGCATACTGATAGGTCTAAAAAATATTCAGGTGATTATCCAACTCAAACTCCGTTTTTGTTATGCTAGATGTGTATGTGTTGTACATAAAAGATGCATTCTAAAGAATGATACACAAGTATATGGTCTATTCCATGTTGAAAATTATGCTGAACGATGCATAAGAATGCTTTTTATGTGGACATTGTATGTTCAGTATATCAGGAGCTCGACATTAGTGTGCCACATCTACATATGAGCAAAACCTGGACAGTGAATAACTGGAGAACCTTAAACACAACACAACTTATCTCCTGAGAGACTGACTTTCAGTATATAAATTGGGTGTGTATTCAATATTCCCAAATAAATAGGAATTTCTATAATCTCAGGGGAAATGATGTCCTCACTATAAATTCATCACACACACACACACACACATTTTCAGGGGTTTTCATTTCCAGCTGTTCATTTGGGGCAGTATTTTTCTTAGGCATTTTGACGAACACTTCGTGTAAACCCATAAAAATTTTCAATCATAGACTACTTTGGGGCTGGGCTGGGCAAAGAGAGATAGAGAAATAGAGTGAGGAGGTGGTGGGAGAAACAGAAAGAGGGGAGGGGAAGGGAAGAAGGATGGAGGATTACCTGGCAGTGGCAGTGGTTGTGGCTGTAGAACTCGGTGGCTGTGAAGAACTCGGCGATGTCTGTGATGTCTGTCTCGGTGGCTGTGAAGAAAGTTTGAACTCGAAGACGAAGCATGGATTTGGGGAAGTGATCGTCTGTCTTCAGCATGAATTTGGGGAAGTGGTGGTGGTGTTGCAGGTGGTGTCGCTGGAGCGTGAGAGAGAGATAAAGAGAGAGAGGGGAAAAAAAAAAGAAACAGAAGGAATGCAGGGGAGACGGCTCTGTGGCTGTGAGGTGACTGATTGGTCAGAATTTTGAAAAAATTTGTAGGTGAAAAATGATGAATTTGGGGGGAAAATGAGAGTTATCGGTGATCGTCGGATGAATGAATTGATTTGAGACCGTTGAATGTTGAAGCCGCTCTATTTTATATTATAGATGGGTATAATTTGAAACAATTTGATAGTGACCAACTCACCTTCAACCAGAAATTTTACTTGGGTTGAACTTAGAATCAACAGAAAGAGCAACCAAATATATATTTGGCGATATTTATGGCAAATGCAGCCCATTTGCTGTCTGAGAGAGAGAGAGAGAGAGAGAGAGAGAGAGAGAGAGAGCAATTGAAATCTGGTAAGCTAGCTAGAAAAGAGAGGGGGGTCTATCAGTGACTGAATGGCACAACACTCCCTTTCTTTGTTCTTGTCTCTCTCTTCGAATGATGGAATGTGAAAGGCAAAAATGGGTCTCGCAGAAAGATCAAGAGAAAGGAACTTGAGGAAGTCTCCAAAAGGGAAAGGACCTCAGCCAGCCTCGTTTCATGAGCCCCCAAAAAACAAAAGCTTGCTATAAAGGACAACAGAAGCAAAAAAAGCACTGTTCCACAGCAGAAACAACTTGTCTCAAACTCTCAATTACACATATACATACACAGAGAGAGAGAGAGAGAGAGAGAGAGAGAGAGAGAGAATAAGGGAGTGAAAGGAACAAAGAATGGAAGAAAAACAGTATCAACAAAAACCAACAGATATATTTTCAAACAGCAGACGATTGGAGGGGTTTTCAGCAAAGAGAGAGATCCTAATAAGACTATAGCTTGATGGGTATTGGTTTTCCTTCATTTTCACTCATTTGATCATTTTGTATCCACCACCATAGGTCAAACCTGCAACACACACACACCAATTAATCACTCAATTCAACCAGAAATAAGAAAAGAAAAAAAATTAACATTGAGCAAAAAACTTATTTCTCATGAATACAAAAACTTATTTCTCATGAATACAAAAATTTATTTCTTATACACAAAAATTATTTCAACCAAAAATTCACTTCACTGATCCATTTAAGGGCTCGAAAATTGAAGGAAAAAGAGGAAAACAAAAACCCATCAAAGTAATAGACACAAAATTTAAAAACATTACAGCCATTCAACACATATACGCATTCATGTAGATATGCATATACACTCCCATATATGTACCTTAAATGGGTGTTAATAAAGCACTGGTTCAAAATGGATTTCAAAGTAAAAAAATACACCTATAGTTCAATATGTTAATTTTGAACTGTCAAAGTAAAAAAAATAGTTTAGATCTGTTGAATTTCAATTCTAAATACACCTATAGTTCAAAATGGACCTGGCAATGGAGGTGAGCGCATTCTTGGAGGCGCTTGAACTCATCAGCTACTTAGCAAACCAAGCTAGTGTAAACAATGATCAAAACAAAGTTGAGGCCATTGATTAGGATTTATGGAATCATTTAAATTGAATCTTCTAATGACCCAGACACTTAATTTCTAAGTATTTTTTTCAGCTATGATTTATTGGAAACTTATAATAATAGGGGGGGGGGGGGGGGGGGGGCAGCAGAAAATAGCAGAATGAACCTCAATGCCCTCAATTTGAATGTTAACTTTTTCTCCCCCTTTCACAGTGAACTGAGAAGCTGGTTTTGGTGGTCCATTTTGTAAATCACTGGGTCGATTTAGTCCACCATACTGAACTGGAACATCCTCTGGCCTACTAAACCTGATCAAAGAACCAAACCCACTTTAAATAAAGGATCCAGAACAGTAAAATGTGAAGATGATCAATAATTAGAGAAAACAGGATACAGGAAATTGGGGAACAGAAGAACAAAACCCCAAAAATCATAAGAGCATTTAACAGATGAAAAGTAAAACAATCGTAGAATAGAAAATTGAACAGAACGCAAGATGTTTATTCTATAAACAGAAAACACTGATACAACCGAACAGAAAAGGCATTAAAGATGATCTATCAAGAGCAAAATAGGAGCAAATCAAAGGGTGAACATAAAAAAAAAAAAAAGAACAAAATGAGCCAAGGTACTTACTTAGCAACGGTAGGCGAGAGGTGAGAGGTGAATAAATTGCCCAAAGCCCAAACAACTTAGCAAACCAAGCTCATGGTTTAAAATATCAAGTAAAATGCTAGAGTATTCCACCGTGATGGTTTGTGTTGATATAGTGCTATAGAATTACTTGAAGGTTACATGTTAAATGCAGTCCAAGCAAAAGCGACTGTGTGTGCGAACACTGCCTGAAAAACAAATGTGTGTGTGATTCAGAGGGTGTCTTTGACAGAGAATGGATGTCGAAGCATTTGATCGAACAGCTTGTGGGCATTTGATCGAACAGCAAAAACCAAACAAATAGAGGCATGGAGACAGACATACGGAAACGAAGAGCAAAACCAAACAAACCCAGAAAAAGAAAAAGAAAAAGCTATAACCTTTACTCAAATAAAAAAAGAAAAAGAAAAAAAAACTCAATTGTGCTACTCGATCACAATTTGGGGGGGATGGGGAGTATTTCTCTGTGTGTGAGGCAGAGGACGGAGAGAGGGGAGGGTGTGAGGAGAGAAAGACAGTGAGAAATCGGGTAAGGTTTGATGGTGGGGGGTTTGAGGGAGAGAATCTGGGGGAAGGGGTGTCTGTGTGTGAAGCAGGGGAGGGGGGGACAGTACCTTGGTGGTGGAGTTGTGGCTCTAGCGGTGGTGCTGTGGCGCTTCGTGCGTCCATGGCGAGAGAAAGAGAGAGAGAGAGAGAGAGAGAGACAGTGTTTGTGTATGTGTGTGTGACGGTGTGCTGGGGGGAGAGAGAGAAACAAAGTAAAGGGTTAAGAGGGAGGTGATGGGTGTGCCATTGAATTGATTTGAGTCGAACGAAAAAAAAAAAAAAACAATGTAGGGGAGGCGGCAGATGAAGTGACTGGGGTTGGTGTGAATTTGAAAAAAAATTATGAGTGGAAAGAAATAAGTTTGGGGGGAAATGAAAGAAGAATTAGTGATCGTTGGATGAATGAATTAATTTGAGACCGTTGGATGTTGAAGCCGCTCTGTTTTATATTATATAATATATATATATATACACACACACACACACACACACACACACACACACACACACACATATATATATATATATATCCTCCCTTGATTCATGCGAATTTTTTTTGGAACTTTAATATTTTATATTTGTATGTCCTCCCTTGATTCATGCGAATTTTTTTTGGAAAGTGATTTTGTTTTCAAATTATATTTAATACACCTTTATTCATGCGTTTTTTTTTTTGGAAAGTTATTTTATTTTCAAATCAATTTAATATCCGAAATAGTAGAATAGTGTAACAATAACAGTGTAACAATAAAAGTGTAACAGTGTAACTATTTTTTTTTTTTTTATCAGTAGAGGATGATAAATTAATTTAATCAAAGGGAATGTGCACTAAGGCTCAAACTATGGCTCTTTTATCCTCTTCCTCATCTCTTTCTAATCATTTTCCTCCTAGCATATGCATGCATGAATGCGATCCATTGATACACTGATAAGCTTCCATTAATCTGTGAGGAATACGTATAGTTCGATAAGCACATATCCCCTTAAGCTAAAAATAAAAAAAATTATATAGAATAGTCATACCATTCGTTATACTTTATCGTACCAAGTGTTAGCAACTAAGAAACCAAACAATTTAATATTTATTGAGACTCACTACCTATTCAATGATATTGATTTATCAAGTCAAGTTTTTAAGTCAGTTTTTTAAGTCTATTTAATATTTTCCTATTTATAAACAGTTTGATACAACACCGGTGAGAAAAAGCCATATAATAGCTATTGACGGAAAGCGTAGAGTTAGAAGAAGACTAAAATTAACTTTCGATAAAATAGTAAAGAAAGATATATTAGTTAATGCTTTAGCACAAAAAAAATGACTCATATTAAAGCACAATGGCGAAACAAAGTTCATATAGACGACCCAAAATATATTGAGACAATGTTTAATTTTGTTGAGTTGACTTTTTTTTTTTTTTTTGGATCAGGAATTGACTTTTTTGTTGACTTGTGCTTTCCTAGTAGCCACTTGGAACCATATTTTAATCACTAGTGGATGATAAGACTAATATTTTTAGGAGATTTTGAACCACTTAATTCTCTTTTTTAGTAAGGGCATCTCTACATCGTGTCACACATCTCTATGTTAAATATTTAAATTTAATCAACCTTAAGCATGCAACACACACATATATATATTTTTTTATTAGTGTTTTCTAAAATTTTTACTTTTTGTTCCAAATTTTTGGAAAACTGAATACAAAGTCCTATTGTTCAAACAAGTTCTCTTCTATTTTTTATACCCAAAAAAAAAAAAAAAAAATTATTTTACATATGCAAACCTTATAGGCCCATGGAGTATTTGCTCCATATTTGCAAACAGTTTGCACAAATTTAAGCAGTGATTGATATTCACACCACAATAGAATAACCTTATAACCTTGTGAAAGTGTGGATTTATGCATACACATTTGCTCGGGCATCAGTCGGATGCTGCCATATCATATGAACACACATACGCACTCTTATGTTGATTTGTTGTTACATAGTGCCTTTAGGCACGGACATTAGTTAGTATGTCTATATTGTTAATCATGTATTTTGTTAGTTTGGTGCTCAATCTTTTAATTGTGTCAATTTAATCTCTAAACTTTTGAATTTATGTCACTTCAATTGAAAATGGAAGTTGAAATTTACTTGCGGAGATCGTCTTTTGCATCTCACATGATCACGCTTGAGACGCATTCTTTGAAAACTAAATTGACACAAACTGTAAACTTGAAGGACTAAAATGAAAGAAGTTACAAAATTGAGGGACCAAAATGACCCTTCAAGTGTGATCATGTGAACATCTCCGTTAGTTAAGTCAAACAGTTATTCTGTATTGAACCAAAGTGACATAAATTGAGAAATTAAAGAATCAAATTGACACAATTCAAAGATTAGGAACCAAGTTAATACAAAACCCATACTTGAAGGATTATTAATGTATTTTACCCTTCAAATTATTTTTAAACAATCTTTTCATATTAGGTACACGTCTCTCTGCTGTTTATAAACTATAGGAACTGTGGATGATAAATTATGAGGTTTCTCTGAGAAGATGATGAGTGTTCATTAAATTCTTTTGTCTGTCTGTATATGATAAAAGAATTGGGGTATAGAATAGTAGCACATGGTTGGTGCTAAACTAAAAAGTATAATCCAAAATAAGAGTCAATGCATTGGATTTGAAGCCATGTATAAAAAATAATTCTTCAAAAAAAAAAAAAAGAGAACCAAATTGCCAAATATTATTCACGAGATTATCCCTTGTCCTGCATGTCTATATATGCATTCATCACAAGCCAAAAGTTAAATAAGAGAAGAATAAGATGGCTCAAAACACCTTCTCTCCTCCTCGCTTCTTCCTCATCTTTCTCATTCTTCTCTTCCTAACTGACGGGACATTAGGCGATTCGCTAATAAGAACTCGACATGTGGATACCCATAACTATCAAAACGCGCACAGTTCGCTAGAAGAGGAGTCGAGCAATTATAACACACGGGGCTGAGTATGTCACACGGAACCTAGCATTAAATGAAATGTTACAGCTCATTAATGTGGGTCGTGTTGGTTTGACATACTATTAATGAGTTTTTAATCCTCAAAGAATATGGAGACAGTCATTATTAGGAAGCATTAATGGTTACCGTGCCGATAGGCAGCCCTCGGGAGATCTCGAGGGTATTTGTTTCTTCCTCATGAAAGCTCGGGCATAGGCTCCGAGCGCCGTTGTGAAGCACTTAATGGCTGGGGATTGAACCATGAATGTTCGGCGGTTCCCGAGAGAAGATCCATTTGTCCGAGCAATTAGTATTAATGAGACATGACGGAATGACATTCATTAAACTCTAGGATGGGACTCTGGATCAGGGTTATCATTACGGATCCAAGTATAAATACCTCTCAAAAAGCTAAGCTAAAATACACAATTTTGAATCAAGAATATTTTTTGCATTCTGACTTATATGCCGACTGACTTAAGTTTCGGAGGGGATTAATTGGGTAGTGGGTACACACCCGACCCCTTTCCTAATCCTCCAACTGTTTGAGGTTCATCATTCAGAATCGTGTAGAGAGTCGTTATCTCAACTCATTGCAGGAATCCACTTGTGCACTAACTTACACCGCTGAACAGTTAACAATTTTTTACATTTTGTTTCCCTTCTATTTTCCACTTACCCTTTTTTTTTTCCACTCTTTATTACAAAGGTCGGATCTTAAAGGACAATCAAACCCTTCAATGCCATGGTATTAAAACTCAGTAGGATTCTGAAAAAGTGAATGTGGACTTTGTATTTGAAATATTGACAAATAGAGGGAGGTAATCAAACAGTAATGTACATGGTGAACCTCTCTCTCTCTCTCTCTCTCTCTCTCTCTCTCTCTCTCTCTCTCTATGTTTTTGCTACGCTTCAAGGGCAGAGATTCATCCAAATACACTTGCCATTTATGCATTGGTGAGTTTCTTGCTACAGTGGTTGTCATGTGACATTTTTTTGTGGGTCTATATTTTACTTGCAATTAGGTTTGATTTAACTGTGTTTTTGCTTCCTTTGGTACATTCATTGGTGGGTTTCCATTGATTTTTTTTTTGCTCCAATCTTTGGTGGTTCCATGTAGCGATATTGCCTCTGGTTTGTATACAACTTTTTTTTTTGAAAATTAAAATGTTCTAGTTTTGAGGGAAATTTCAGATTTTACGTGTTTGAATTGAGGATTTTTTCCTAAGATTTTACATGTTTCATTTTGTCACGACTTTTGTGAACGTTGTGTAATTGAGTTTTATTACATGGTTGGCGTTGTGTTTTGTTTTTGATTCGTATACGTATCTTTATTGGTGGGTTATGGTTGTTTTGTAGATGAGATGGACTATATGTGTCTTTTGATTAACTTAGGTTGTGGCATTCATTTTTACAAATCTTAGCTTGTACTTGCAAGTGGAGGTATCGAATTATGGCTCTCTATATATATTTACTTTATATCTATTTTAGTGAGGTTCGATTGAGTACTTTAAACATTACACTAAGGCTATGTGTTCTTCCAAAATTCTTTAAATATAGACAGAACTAGCAGTGTACTCTATTCAATTTGAAATGTGATGATAGTTGTTGATATTTTATTTTTTTTACTACTTAGGAGTTAGGATTGCTAAAACACTAATTAGTTCTTAAAAAAAAATTCCTAGTGCTAAAATTTACTTTGGTCGATGCAATCAAGAGAGAAACAATTCGAGTTTGATTTCAAGCTACATATAAGGGTCATTGTTTTGGGGAATAGTTAAAGATTCCCCAAATGGTTTGGGAATAGTTATGGCGCATCTGAGGGTGTGAATTTATGCATACACACTTCCTCGGGCATCAGACGGATGTTGCTATATCATATGAACACACATACACACTCTTAATAATATGTTGATTTTTTGTTATATGGTGTCTTCAAGCACGAGTATTAGTTAGAATGTCTATATTGTTAAACATGTGCACGCCATCACAATAAGTACTTATTAAGGTGGTGTTTAGAATAACATTAAAAAGTTGTTATATGACTTATGACTTCTCATAATGTCTTGGATAAACAACGTTGGAACTACTTATATAAATTAGGGTAAAATATATTTTTGGTCCCCAAATTATGTATTTTGTATCAGTTTGGTGCTCAATCGTTTAATTGTGCCAATTTGATATCTAAACTTTTGAATTTGTGTTACTTTGAATGAAAACGACAGTTGAAATTTACTAGGGAAGATCGTCTTGTGAATCTCACATGATCATGCTTGAGACGCATTATTTGAAAACTAAACTGATTAAAGTGACGCAAACTATAAATTTGAATGACCAAAATGAAAGAAGTAACAAATTTGAGGGACCAAAGTGACCCCTCAAGTATGATCACATGAGCATCTCCGTTAGTTAAGTCAAACTGTTATTTTCGATTGGACCAAATTGACACAAATTGAGAAATTAAAGGACCAAATTGACACAATTCAAAGATTAGGAAACAAATTGATACAAAAAGCATACTTGAAGGATTATTAATGTATTTTACCCTCTAAATTATTTTTAAATAAGTTAAAGGTAGTTTTACCATTTAGTTAAGTTAATAAGTAGAAGTAAACCAAAGAAGAAAAAAAAAAATCTACATTGACACACCTCTCATGTTTTCATTTATGTAGAGGTGTTCATCTTACCCTATGGGTAGGAATTATGGTATTTCATCTTCTTACCCGATATTTTACGAAAGAATTTTTTTTTGTCCTATCCAACCCGATCAAGTGTACTATTCATACCCGAATTCTGTCCAAAACAATCGGGAAGGAAGTTAGGTAGGAAATCAGGTGAACACATTATTAATTTTTGAATCATTTTAACAATTTAATTAAGTAATCTGCATCAATTAACTAACACAATAAATCAATAACACTAAAGAAATTCGATAATACATAAACAATTACAATAAAACACAACAAGAAAGTCATAAAAATCAATACATTGTATATAAGAAAGCCATAAACATCAATAAAATATTAAAGTTTATAGATTTTTGGATTTTAATTTTTAGGGATTAACATTATATATGCGGGTAGGGTAGGGTATGACGAAAATTTTATAGGTATTCTGCATTCCTACTCGATTTTTTACGGAATACTAAAAAATCTTCAATTGGCCTACCCAATTCTTTCGGATAGCCGATCAATAGAGTCGGGTAGAGTAGGTTAAAGTCGAAATTTGTGGGTAATCAAAAATTTGAACACCCCTACATGTATCATCGCCACCGTCGCCCATGACCACAGCCTACCATCACCGGCGAAACTGCAGTGGGGGCAACTGTCCCCACTAGATTTGTTAAAAATTTTGGGACCTAGGTATAAGTTTGAAAATTTCAAAAATTTCAGTGGGAAAGTATAGAGTTAGTGTAATTTTCAAACACCAAAACATAACTTCGTAAAAATATTTTGGTCTCTGACAAAACGTAATTATTTTTCTGTCAAACCATTGTTGCCTGTTAAGTATTTGTTAAAATGCCACAGACAAAAACGATTACATAACAAATAAAGTATATCGGTTGCAATGACTATGCATGAGCCCTAAGGAAATTATGGACAGCCCAAGATTAAAAAAGTTGTAATTTTTAAATATTTTATTGAAACTATTGCAAATAAAAACGAAATGGTTGGTCCATGAACATTGTCCTTGATTACCCAGTACCCATACAACTATATTATTTCTACCATTGCTCTTATTTTTTATAAGTACCGGTGCTACTCTTCAAGCACTACAAGAAACTAAAGATAATATTGTAAAATTTTTTAGTTGCAATTTAAGTGTGACAACAAAAAAACTAATAATTTGTCACTAATTTTATGATGAAAAAGTGATTTAGTGGTGATAATTATTTATTACCACTAATGGTTTACATGGACAAATATTAAGTGGCAGAAATGTAATAGTAGGCTTAGTAGCCACTAGTAGCAAATTACCTTAGGTATCCATTGAGCGGTAGTAAAAGTTACAGGACAATAGCAAACCCTAAAAAACTCTCTTCTTAATCTCTCTTTAAAACACAACCAAACTGTGTTCTTAGTTTCTCTCTACACCACAACTCTGTCGTTTGATCTCGTGATCTAGTTGTGTCTCACACATTGTTGGCGAACTGCTGGAACAAAGATCCTGTTAACTGAGTGTTCAATCAATTCGCTGTGACCTTACTCGAATCTCTAGGGTTCTTCTTCTCCATCACTGTCCGATTTCAGCGATTGAGGTTGGTTTTTCATCTTTATAATTAAAAGATGGCGAGTCTGTCACTTCTTTATAATATTCACAAATACTTTCACATTTCGATTGATTTTGTTGTTCCAATTTAAATCAGATTCGATGTGGATATATTATATCATCAAACGTTCAAATGCATAAATCTTTCACTGTACTCTTATGATTGAATTTTTCTTGTTGGAAAAAAATGTTTTGAACAATTTGAGCAACTTTAGGCTTAAATAAAAGTGGAACCCATACCATGAAATTGGTGGGACCAAGTTTAAATGCGTTCTCCTCTGCAAGAAGATAGATTTGGTATATTTATTTGTTCAAAAACATTAAGTATTGAATGAGAAATTATGTCTCAAAGTGATCTACTTGAATAGATGGAAAAAACTAAGTATAATGAAGTGCAAGGCTTGTCCCACATTGGAAAAAAAACCAAAAACTAGTAGAGTTAATATACTCTTAAGTTTAAAATTTTGTCAGTTAATTTTGAATTTGGAGCCAATTCCTTATGTGTTTGTTCACAACAAACAGTGGTGTCTCGTGTTTCTTCAGGCAACCCAAACAGACACTAGAGGGTCTATAAAAGGACTGCCTTCAAGCCATTTTCAGATACGAAAAATAGACAAAAAAATTCTGGATACTGCTACATCTATTCTCTCTCTTTTTGCATTGCATTTCTGTTTGGTTCAAGTACAAAACACAAGTTGTGTTTGTTGGTCTTTAGAGATTGAAGTGTTAATTCTACAAAAATGAAATCCGTTCTATCTTGAGAGATAGTTGTTCATCAACCTTGAGCACCGAGAGAGTACAAAATTGTCTTAAGGGAAATGTGGATTCATAGGGCTCGAATTCTTATTATTTATGTTATTATTATTACTGTTCTACGTCCTTGTAAGTGCATTTTTGTTTTGTTTATACATTCTATTTTATTTATTAGTTTGCATATAACAGTATATATAGTAATTCAGATTTGTTACAGTATGTAACATTTAATTTTTGATGATATATTGGATAACTATTTTAAGACAAATTTAAGTTTATTGTATAATTAGATTAATTATTGTTATAATCTAAATCAGAATTTTGTATTATGTTATATTATTGCAATAGTTTGCTCAAATTAGAATGTTATAAGTTTATGTTTGTGTAACATAAATGGCTACAAATAATTATTCTCTTACAACTGTTGTTCCTACTTACATGAGTGTCTCATAGAGAGAAACTCGAGAAATTTAATAACTTAAATTTTAAACATTGACAATAAAAGATACTTTTCTATCTTGTCACTCTTAACCTTGTAAAGTTTTTAAGTGAAGATGTCTTTATACTTAGAGAAAATGAAACTAATAAGGAAAAGTTGGTTACTGTGGATGCTTGAAAGCATTCGGATTTATTATATAGAAATTACATCTTAAACGGACTGGACAATGCATTATACAATGTGTATAGTGCTGTCAAATCTGCAAAAGATCTTTGGGAGACTTTGGACAAAAAAATAAAGGACCGAGGATGTCAGCATGAAGAAATTCATTGTTGATAAAATTTTGGATTATAAAATGGTGGACTCAAAGATCATCATAACCCAAGTTCAAGAACTTTAAGTTATCCTTCACGACATCCATGTCGAGGGTATGATTCTTAGTGAGTCATTCCAAGCGGTTGTGATCATAGAAAAATTACCACCACTTTGGAAGGATTTCAAATACTATCTCAAACATAAACTCACGGAGATGAAATTTGAATATTTGATAGTTCATTTGAGGACTGAGAAAGACAACCGCAAATTTGAGAACAAAAGTGGAATCTTTAATCCCATGAAATCTAAAGCCAACATCGGAGAAGGTATAAAAAGGAGTAACAAAAAGAGGAAGCATACTGATGGACATTCAAATCAAGGATCTAAGAAGTTCAAAGACAAGTACTATAACTGTGGCAAACCGGGACATCTCTAAAGACTGTCATAAGTTAAAAATTTTCAAGAAGCCAAATGTTCAAGGCAAACATGATTGAAACGGACACGCTTTCAATGGAAGTCTCTGACATGAACCTCTCAATTGTTGTATCTGAATATAACTTGGTGGGTAACCCCAAGGAGTGGTAGATTGACACAGACACTACTCGACACATTTGTTCGAACAAATGGACGTTCTTTACTTACAAGAAGTTAGAGAATGATGAACAACTCTACATGAAAAACTCCTCTACCTCTAAGGTTGAAGGATGTGACAAGGTGATACTAAGGATGATATATGGTAAGGAATTCAACTTGAACGAAGTGCTTAATGTCACCGACATTTGCAAAAATTTGGTATCCGGCTCTCTACTTAGCAAAAATGGCTTTAAGTTAGTTTTTGTATATGATAAGTTTGTGCTTACAAAGAATGAAATATTTGTAGGAAAGAGATACTTGAATGATGGCCTTTTTAAGCTCAATGTATTGACTATTGTACCCAAATCCTTTAATAATAAGAATGAGATGAATTCTTCTTACTTGCTTGAATCTTTAAATATATGACATGCTAGGTTAGGACATATTAATTATGATACAATTATAAGATTAATTAATTTGAATAATTTGCCTAAGCTCTCTATTAATCTAAATCATAAGTGTGAGACTTGTGTGAAATCAAAGTTGACAAATTTTTTTTTCAAATTAGTTGAAAGAAATAACAAAATCTTGAATTAATTTACAGTGATATTTGTGACTTAAAGTTTGTGCAAATTAGAGGTGGTAATTTTTTTTATTACTTTATTGATGATTGCACAAGATACTATTATGTTTATTTGATTAGAAGTAAAGATAAGACAATTGATATGTTCAAGCGTTATAAAAATGAAGTTGAGAATCAACTTAGCAGAAAAATTAAGGCATTGAAAAGTGATAGTGGAGGTAAATATGAATTTTCTTTTGTTGAGTTTTGTTCGATACATAGAATCATTCACCAAACAACAGCCTCTTATTCACCACAATCAAATGTCGTAGAGGAACGCAAAAATCAAACATTAAAAAAAAATTATTAATACTATGCTATCAAGTTTAGGTGTACCCCAAATTTTTTTTTGGGGGGGGGGGGAAGCCTTACTTTCTACTAATTATATTCTTAATAAAATATCTTATAAAAAAACGAATAAGACACCTTATGAATTATGGAAAGGTCGAAGACCTTTCTATAAATCTATACTATTTATAAATGTTAACATATGTGAATTTTTTTTGATTTTCTAATTTATCCCTAATTATTATTATAAAATTAATTTTACCCACATATTTGCTTTCATCCAATTTTTGTTTTCTATACCCACTAGACTTTTAAGTTTTCTTGGACTCTTTTATTAGTAGTATTTGATTTCTAAATTCTCGTGGACTCATTTTTTAGTGTACACTTGCATAGAGTTTCTATATCTATATTAATTTATATAAAAAATAATGTTCAATCTATATTTTATTATTCGACATATATAGTTGACAGATTGGATTTTACTGTCCAATAAATGTCACATTTGTGTTTTTTTTTTTTTTTTGTATGCAACAATATCATAATACTACAATACAAACAATAGTTTATAATTTAATCAATCTCTTTGATAATAAGATAAAATAATGTATTTAGTGGTGCAAATACTCAAGAATGACAATCTTATAATGAAATTGTAGTATAATCAAAAGAGAAAATATTTAAAGAAGTTAAAGAGGTACCTAAAAAAATAATAGATTAGGTATTTAAAGAGGGGCAGAATAGATCAATAATTAGATTTTGCAATAATGAAAATATTATTTAATTCTAAAATAGAATCCATTATGAGATATCACAAATAGAAATTGGTGGATCTTCCACAAAGTAACAAACCTTTAGATTGTAAATGAATCTTTAAAAAGAAATTAAAAGTCGAGGGATCCATTGACAAGTACAAATGTAGACTTGTAGCCAAAGAATACAAGCAAATGAAAGGATTGAATTATTTCGACACTTATTCACCAGTTACTAGAATAACATCTATATAGATGTTAATTGCTATAATTGTTTTGAATGATTTTGAGATACATAAAATGGACGTAAAGACATCATTCTTAAATGATAAATTAGATGAAAAAATATACGTAGAACAACCTAAAGGATTCATCACTAAGGGACAAGAAAAGAAAGTATGCAAGTTTGTTAAATCTCTTTATGGTTTAAAACAAGCACCACAATGACACAAAAAAAATTTGACAAGACAATGTTGTCAAATTTGTTTAAAATAAGTGAGTGTGACAAATGTGTTTATGTCAAGAGCACTAACAGTGGACACATTATTGTATGTCTATATGTAGACGATATGCTAATTATAAGTAGCAATAACGATGTTATTAAAGTTACCAAACGGATGTTGACCAATAGGTTTGAAATGAAAGATTTAGGTGTTGCTGACCTTATATTAGGAATTAAAATTTCTAGAAAGTCAGATGAACTCACGTTATCTCAATCTCACTATATTAAGAAAGTACTTGATAAGTTTAAGAAGTATGAGACAAAACCTATGAGAATACCTGTCGATGTTAACATCCATCTTTCTAAGAATAATGACGAAAGCATATCTGAATTAGAATATGCACGTGTAAGGTAGTTTAATGTACGTCATCAATTGTACCTGTCTGGATATAGTATACTCTGTGAGTAAGCTGAGTCGATATACAAATAACACTGAAAAAGACCACTAGAAAACAATAATCAAGGTTTTGGGATATTTAAAATATATCCGAAACTATGGTTTGTATTTCACAAAATACCTAGTTGTACTCAAAGGATATACCGATGCTAATCGGATATCTGATACTAAAGATTCAAAATCCACAAGTGGATATGTCTTTACCTCGGGAAATATAGCTATGTCTTGAAAAATCATCGAAGCAAACATGTATTACTTGATCTATAATGGAATCTGAATTCATTGTCTTAGTTAAAGCTGAAGAATAAGTAGAATGGCTTCACAACTTCTTCGAAAATATTTCAAATTGGCCAAAGCCTGTGCCAGTAATATATATACATTGTGATAGCCAATCTACCATTGAAAAGGCATAAAATTGTATGTATAATGGTAAATCTCGACACATATATCGTAGATATAATATCGTTACACAATTGCTCTCGAATGGTATTATATCCATTGACTACGTGAAGTCAAAGGATAATATTGTGGATCCACTTATAAAAGATTTGACTAGAGAGTAAGTAGAAAGTTCATCAAGGAAAATAAGCTTAAAGCCTATTACTTAACTAAGAGTCACCATAATGGCAACCCAAGATCTAGATTCAAATGGAGAACCGAATTATGTGTAACTCAGAGACACACTGAGGAGGTTTTAACTCCTTCCAATTTCTATGATGAGATAGTGTATATTTGCCACGAGAGTTAGGGTAAGTAATGCTTTTAATGATTTTTGTGACTTGAAAAAGTCCAAATAAGGTATAGCAGGATACTCTCAATCAAAAATCACCTATGTGAATAAGAAGGGGCCACTTCTATGAGAATGGTGTTATCCAAAGTATATATATAATTAGAATTAATCAAAATCTAAATCACTAAGTATACTATTATATGTGAACTAATTTAATAAAAAGAAACAGTAATGCATTTATAGTGACGCAGAACCACGCAAATAAAATCTAGAAAACCAGAAAATAATAATAATCCAAGCCCTGTGTAAGCACATTTTCTTAAGACATATTTACTCTCTCTCAGTGTTTAAGGTTGATAAACAACTGTCTCCCAAGATAGAACATATTTCGTTCTTGAAAAAGTAGCACTTCAATTTCAGGGCCGCAGACTGCTGGGCGCGCGTGGATGGAGTTGCCTCTCCTCGTGCCGCTGGTTGGAGATTTATTTGGGCGTTGAGGCGCCTAGGCTGGGCGCCAATGGTGGTGCAGGCGAACGGGGCAGCCCGTTAGGTGAGCAGATGGGTGCCCCTTTGGGCACTATTTTGAGAAGTTTTGGAGAGGAAGCATTTTTGGGCGAGCAAAGGGTTGCCCTGGGCACCTTTGGCGAGCCTGGGGCTGCCTTGGGCGAGCCCGGAGCTGCCTTGGGCGAGCTTGGTTCTGGAGTCAAAACACAGAGTACGCCAGTCACTTTTGTTGGTGATAATCCTGCTCCTCCGTGTGCTACTTCTCAAAAACAAATTCTCCAGGGTCAAATTTCCCAGGGTCTCTCTGGTAGTGGCTTGGGCAATTCTTCACGCCCCCGCAAGAAAAAGCACAAAAGCAAAGTAGCTGATGATGGGTCCAAGGTAAGTATCCTCTCTAGTTTGCTCAACACTGATGATGATATTCTGAGGATTGTTTCTGCTTATCACATTCCCCCAACTATACTATGCCGTCGAGTTGAGATGGGTGAGCCCGCCTCTAATGACTCTTTTGGCCATGTTGCCATCTACGAGGAAATGCTTGAGATTGATGGGTGAGCCCGCCCAACTATACTAATGCTTCGTATAATTCTTTCCACTCTCTTTCCAGTTAATTGATCAAAATAAGTTGTTAACTGAGACTTCAAAATTATTTATCAAACCTCTTCCGATAGTAAGATAAACATATCTCTCCCAATTAAATTTCTATATTCCTATGCAAAGTAAGTTGGAATAGATTCATTAAGTTTAAACTTTCATAAAAGTTACACACGGCATATAGGTATATTCATATCCTATACACAAACTCAGCTATTCAATCCTAAGAAGAATTAACTAGACGCATGTCATCATATTCCGATCTAAACCTAGAATTCATCTCCCAATTTCATCTAGGTTATCAAATTAATTGTTAGCCACACAATCGTATATTAAGCATAAAATATGACAAACAACTCATGTATGATCAATAGAACTAGAATCGAGAGTAGATCAATTTAACTAGACATTAGGTTCCGTTGCAATCTTAATAAAAATTTAGTTCATAATGTAATTGAAAACATCCTTCTCAAATTAAACAACATCTCAGAAAATTAAGAAGTAAAAGTAAGAGAAAAGAATGAAAATTTAGTTGCAATCTTCAACTCCTCTCTAGCATTCAAGTCTGATTTTCTTCACGTCGCCTCCTTCGATTCTTGCCTTCAACTTTCTATCAATCCTTGGTCTTCTCCTTCTCTTTTCAGCCCCCAAAATCAGTCTATTTATATCTCCACTCAAACCCTAGCATATATGAGGCATTAGAGTCTAATTTCGGGTCAAAAACAAATCGAAATTCATGTCCAGAGCCAACACAAGCGCAGCTGCGCTGAAAATCAGCGTAGGGGCGTTGAGTTACTGGTTTTCCAGCGCAGGGGCGCGGGTCCCCTTTCAAGCCTAAAGTTTCCTTATTGCTTAGCCTTCAAAAATCCATCACTTAGGCTCCAAATTGACATTGTTTCCTTCAAAATGATCATGTTTCCTTCCAAATGATCATCCTTACAAAATAACATCAAAACACACAAAACAAATAAAAAGGAACATAAAATATTTGAAAGCTCACAATTTCATCAAACCGAAAATACTCAATTCGTAGGTATAAAACCCACTCATCAAATACCCCCAAACTTAAATCTTTGCTTGTCCTCAAGCAAAATCCTAAGAACAAAAACCTTAAAAATTAATCCTAACAACTACTCAAACAATGGATCAATATGAATCTGAATAATGACCCCAAAAAGTTATTACAAATAATAATTCACGGGAAACTTCAAAACAGTGCTAAGTCTAACAATTCAACATACTCTTTAATTTTACCTCCACTCATGACCCTTTAAATACATGTGCATATTCTAACTGTTTAAACTAGCCATCACCCAGATAAATTTACGTAGTCAAGCGCTCCATAAGAGATACTCAATATCAACTCTATGAACTTACGTTTCACATCAACCTCTACTAATTAAGGCAAAACATATAACTAGAAGGTACAAAGATTTTTTTTTCCATCTCTCTCTCTCTCTCTCTCTCTCTCTCTCTCTCTCTCTCTCTCTCTCTCTCTCTCTCTCTCTCTATTTCTTCTTTTTCATTCGTTCGGTGAGTGCATTTTATGCTCCATCTAACCTCCTATTGAGCGAATACGTTTAACGCTCCATCTCGCCTTTTCTTGAACGAGAGCGTTTTACGCTCCATCTCGTTCTCAACATGTGTTTATGAGTGAGTGTGTTTTACGCTCCATCTCTACTCACCACATGCCCCTTTCTTGTTTCTTGTCTTCCTATTTTCTTTTTCATCTACCTCATGAAGGATCAAATCAAAATAATTTTCAGAAACTCCTTTTCTTTTATACTAACCCATCATAACCAAGATTTTCCCCAAACTTATATGAATGCCTAAATGTTGCTTTGAATGATGCTTAAATAAGTTTTCTAGAGTTTCACTGATATCTCCCGCAAGCACTTAGCCAAATAAATTCTCTAAATGATAACTAACCAAACAGATGGATATGTGCTCATGAATGAAATGATCATAAACAGTATAAAACCAACTAGTTTGTCGAACTATAGACTCAACATGTTCATCAATTTCCCTTAAATTGACAATTTATCCCATTCATCATTGGCCATAATCAAATTCAATCAACTCATTGCTCAAGTCGTTTTAAAACATGTTATTTAAAGTGCAAAACATGCTATCTAAATGCATACCTAATAATGCAAATGCAAACAAGAAAACACCCACAAACTTAAACTAAACATTGTCCTCAATGTATAAAGTAGAAAAAATTAAGACAGAGGACTTCCCTGAGACTTCGCTAGTTCGCATCATCATCAGTGTCCTCGCCGTCCATTGAGTCGGGAGTGTATTCGGGGAAACAGAGATGAACTAGGAAACTTACGTTGCAAAGCTTAATCTTTACCCATGGAGAATGGAGAAATCCTTGGTGCTAGTTGATACTCATTGATGCCCATGAGAGGTAAGATTGTTACATAAAAGAGGTTGAGAGATTTAAGATGATTGAATGAAATTTGGGGTGAATAAGAGTTGGGGTGTATGTATTTTTTTAGAGGTTTAAAATTTTTAGAAGATTAGGAGTTGATCTCTGGAGCAGTCCATGAATGTGGCGCTAATGTGGTTTTTATAGTGCTGATTTTTCAGGAGCAAGGGTTGTTCTGGGTGCTGTGTAGGCCGAATGGACTGTTTTGGGCGAGTTTTGGAGCAGCAGGGGAGCGCAGGGGCACTGATCCTGGCGCCTAGGCGCTGACTTTCTGGTCTTGCATCCTCTTTTTGCTTGTTCAAGCTCCCTTATTTTCTTTCTTTCTTTCTCCCTTAATTTTGTTTTATTCAATCCTCGATACCTACAAGCAATTGACACATTAATTAAAATGCACTAATAATCTAAAAACTAAATTGACATAAACATAAAATAAAAATTAAAAGCTAAATTTTGGGTTGCCTCCCAAATAACGCTTGTTTTATAGTCATCAGCCTGACAACTTCTTGTTTCATCCCGGGTCGGCAAGGGTAATTGAGGTCTTTTGAGAATCAATGTCGCCACCCCAATAATGCTTCAGCCTCTGCCTGTTCACTTTGAAAGTTCTCTTTGACTTGGCTTTCTCGACTTCAACCGTTCCATGCAGGAACACTGGCTCAAACTTCCGCTCAATGATCTTCTTATCATGCCACATTTTTACCTTCTCTTTATGTAGCTTGGGGTTCCCAAGGGGATCTGAAATACAGCTTCCTACAAATACCTCATTCACTGCATCTTCCACCAAATCAACCCGAAAACATTCTTCCGTTTCCTCTGGAAATTTCATAGCTGAAAATACATTAAATTTCACCTCTTGATCTTGGACTCGCATAGTTAGCTCACCTTTCTGTACATCGATAAGTGTTCTTCCCGTTGCTAAGAATGGTCGCCCAAGAATAATAGGTATTTCCCTATCTTCCTCATAATCTAAGACTATGAAATCAGCTGAAAAAATGAACTTATCCACTTTAATTAGAACGTCCTCAACTATGCCCCTTGGATAAGTGAGTGATCTATCCGTAAGTTGTAATGTGATGTTAGTAGGCTTCGCTTCCTTCAAACCCAATTGCTGATAAACTGAGAGCGGCATTAAGTTAATACTTGCTCCCAAGTCGCACAATGCCTTCCCGAAAAACTGACTACCTATTGTGCATGAAATTGTAAAGTTACCTGGGTCTTTGAGCTTTGGTGGTAGCTTCTTTTGAAGAATAGCACTGCACTCCTCCGTAAGTGTCACTGTCTCAAAATCGCATATTTTTCTCTTTTTTGACAAAATTTCTTTCAAAAATTTCACATAGTTAGGTATTTTCTCCACTGCTTTTGCGACAGAGATATTTATTTGGAGCTTCTTAAACACTTCCATGAATTTAGAGAACTGCTTATCCCACTTCTGTTTCTGCAAACGTTGTGGAAACGGCACGGGAGGCACAATAGGTATCGGATTGCCTCCATTAGAATTTACAACTGGATCACATTCCTTCTTTTCATGGTCCACATTCCTGCTATCTTTTATTTATTTACCCTCACTATCATCTCCATGTGATTGTCTTAGAGTTCCACCAACAACCTCAGGTAACTCTTTTCCGCTTCGTAATGTAATAGCATTGCAATGCTCCTTACATTCCCCCTTAGGATTGATCTCCGTATCACTAGGTAGAGTTCCTTGAGGTCGGTTGTTAATGGCATTAGCAAGCTGACCCATTTGATTTTCCAGGTTTCGGATTGATTCTTTCATACTGTTCATCCTTGTCTCACTTTGTGCTATGTACCTGGAAAGCCGCTCCTCCAAATTTGACTTCTTTTCCTGCTGTGGTGGAGCTTGATTCTGAAAGCCTAGTGGGTATGATTGTCTTGGAGCAGAAGGTTGAGCTTGATTATTATTCCAAGAAAAGTTCGGATGAGTCCCCCAACCAGAGTTATAATTGTTGGAATTATTGCTATATTGCTGCTTATTGTGGTTACCAATGTATTGTACTGACTCTGGATTAATTGTACATTGATTGCTCGAATGGTTCCCGTCACACAATTCACAAACAACTGCTACACTCTGAATAAGTTGCACTCTTAAAACATCAATCTTCTTTGACAATGTAGCAACCTGTGCAGCCAATGCAGTAATCGCATCAACTTCATAAATCCCTGCTACCTTTTGCTGATTGATCCTTGTAGAAGGCCACTGATAATTGTTGGCAGCCATCGTCTCCAATAACTCATAGGCTTCATCGAAATTCTTCCCCATCAATGCCCCTCCTGCAGCTGCATCGATACTAGTTCGGGTAGCACTAAATAATCCGTTGTAGAACGTTTGAACTTGCAACCAAATAGGAATACCATGGTGAGGGCATTTTCGGAGTAAGTCTTTGAATCGCTCCCAAGCTTCATAGAGAGTCTCAGAATCATGCTGTGCGAATGAAGTAATGTCGTTCCTCATCCTTGCAGTTTTAGCTGGTGGAAAAAATTTAGTTAATAATTTTTGAGCTAAATCTGACCACGTAGTAATAGAACCCGAAGGCAATGAATGCAACCAATTCTTCGCCTTATCACGAAGTGATAAAGGAAAAAGTCGAAGTCTAATCGCATCCTCAGAAACCCCATTGTATCTGAATGTGTCGCATATCTCCAGAAAACTCACCAAATGATCGTTTGGGTCATCGTTAGGCAAACCCCCAAACTGCACTGAATTCTGAATCATTTGAATGGTACCCGACTTGATCTCAAAATTGTTTGCTTGAATTGCGGGCCTTTGAATGCTCGATTGTATTTCCGTCACAAGCGGCATAGCATAATCCCTTAACGATTTATGTTCATCTTCAGCCATAGCTTCTTGGTTGTTTACTTCTTGACACTATTTTCGCAAGTTTCGGAGCCTTCTTTCAATTTCGTCTTCATACGGTAGTAGCTCCTGACCTGTAGATCGTGTTTGCATACAAAATTCAAGAGTGCTTGCGAAGATAATTAAAACAGAAAATTAAATAAGTTTAAACTACGATCAAATTGATTGAAATTAATGTTGAAATAATTACTAGAATAATTCCCCGACAACAGCGCCAAAAACTTGTTGTCCAAATTTGGTATTGACAATTTTCGTGCAAGTATACACGATCAACAAGTAATAAAGTGATAAGTAGAGTATCGTTCCCACGGAGAATTATTTCTAATAACTTCCAAGTACTAACTTTATATCATTTCAATTTTATTTAAACAATTGAAATTGAACTATGGAATTACTAATTTAAGACTAAATCTAAAATTACTAAACAATGAGTGATTTTACCGGATAAAAGAATTTAAGATTACAACTTCCTCTAATGCTTCGTATAAATCTTTCCACTCTCTTTCCAGTTAATTGATCAAAATAAGTTGTTAACTGAGACTTCAAAATTATTTATCAAACCTCTTCCGATAGTAAGATAAACATATCTCTCCCAATTAAATTGCTATATTCCTATGCAAAGTAAGTTGGAATAGATTCATTAAGTTTAAACTTTCATAAAAGTTACACACAACATATAGGTATATTCATATCCTATACACAAACCCAGCTATTCAATTCTAAGAAGAATCAACTAGACGCATGTCATCATATTCCGATCTAAACCTAGAATTCATCTCCCAATTTCATCTAGATTATCAAATTAATTGTTGGCCACACAATCGTATATTAAGCACAAAATATGACAGACAACTCATGTATGATCAATAGAACTAGAATCGAGAGTAGATCAATTTAACTAGACATTAGGTTCCGTTGCAATCTTAATAAAAACTTAATTCATAATGTAATTGAAAAAAATCCTTCTCAAATTAAACAACATCTGAGAAAATCAAGAAGTAAAAGTAAGAGAAAAGAATGAAAACTTAGTTGCAATCTTCAACTCCTCTCTAGCCTTCAAGTCTGATTTTCTTCACGTCGCCTCCTTCGATTCTTGCCTTCAACTTTCTATCAATCCTTGGTCTTCTCCTTCTCTTTTCAGCCCCCAAAATCAGTCTATTTATATCCCCACTCAAACCCTAGCATATATGAGGCATTAGAGTCCAATTTCGGGTCAAAAACAAATCGAAATTCACGTCCAGAGCCAACACAAGCACAGCTGCGCTGAAAATCAGCGTAGGGGCGCTGAGTTACTGGTTTTCTAGCGCAAGGGCGTGAGTCCCCTTTCAAGCCTAAAGTTGCCTTGTTGCTTAACCTTCAAAAATCCATCACTTAGGCTCCAAATTGACCTTGTTTCTTTGCAAATGATCATGTTTCCTTCCAAATGATCATCCTTACAAAATAACATCAAAACACACAAAACAAATGAAAAGGAATATAAAATATTTGAAAACTTACAATTTCATCAAACCGAAAGTACTTAATTCGTAGGTATAAAACTGAGTTAATTCTTTTGTACCTTCTTCTCTTCTTTTACTTGGTGTTTTTCATCTAGGTAACATTTTATTTTTCTTGCAGCAGTAGATAGGGAGGTGATCGGGTCCCGCCTTTCCAGTAAGAGTCCTCCTCCTTCCAAGGTATTGAAGACTTCCAAGGTGGCGAGGACAGGCGACGTCTCCCAAGTGACCTCTTCAACGGCGCCGCCCGAGGTAATCTCTCCTCAGTCAACCCCTCAAGTGGTACCTCTTCGGGTGACGACTCCTTCAGCTGCACCTGTTACTTCAGTAATACCTCCTCAGTTAGAGACTCTTTCAGCTGCATCTCCTGCTCCAAAGTCCCACTTGTTGGCCACACCTTCTGCCCCCCGTTCATCCATTCCTCATGTGGGGAGTTCTACTGGAGCACCTTCTCAAATTAGCTCCATGTTGGGTAACGCGAGGGTCATCAGGGATCGGCTTGGGAGGTTTGTGTTCCCCAACGATGTGAATGAGATTAGTACCTTGGGCATTGAGGGAATCCTCAGCTCTTTTCTGGAAGGTTGGGCTCAGGTAAGGGTTTGTTATCTCCCTTCTCTCCCATCCTTCCATAAATGTCTGACATTTTTTTGCCTTTTGTTTTTCTTCAGGCCTCAACTACATCTATGTGTTTAATTTCAAGAACCCTTCTTTATCACCTGCTAAAACACAATCATGAAGTCGTGCAAAAAGAGCTTCTAGCTGCTTAGGGGAGGATTGCCGAGCTTGAAGCTGCTGTGAGAGCTTCTGATGCTAACCTTGTGGCAACCCATGAGAGGGCGACTGGTCTTAAGGCTTAGCTTTCGACGACCCATGGGAGGGCGACCAAGCTCGAGACTGAGCTTGCAAAGGTCCGTGAAAGGGCCACGCTCAGTGAGGCTGAGCTTTCGGCGACCCATGGGAGGGTGGCTAGGCTCAAGGCTGAGTTTGCAGAGGTTCGTGAGAGGGCCACGCTCAGTGAGGCTGAGCTTGCAGAGACCCGCGAGAGGGCCATGCTTAGAGAGGCTGCCGCAGAGGCAGAGGTGAAGGCTGCTCAAGAAAGAGCTTCTCGAGCCGAGGCGGACCTAGAGAATGGCATTGCAGATGTTTTTATTGACGGTTATGAGGAGCTCCGGGGAAAGATTTCTGCTGCTTTCCCCGATATTGATGTCTCAGGCTTCTTGCCAATTGAGGCGCCTGATGATAATGATGGAGGCTCTGACGATGTCGAGGGTGATGATGAGGAGGAGGATGACGACCATGAGAGTAGTTAGACTGCTAGAGACTTTTTGATTTTTTTTTTTAGGAAAGCATTTGTAGCCCTACTTTTGTAAAAGTGGTTTTTGCCACTGATGTTCCTTTGAAGTTGAGAAGTTTGAATACAAAAATACAAAGATCTTTTGAAGTAAATCTAGAAATTTTATTTTATTCATTTCACTACTTATGTACAGCAATATCGGGTAATAGCCCCAAAAAAGTACGAAAAATAAAATCAAGTTCCTAACTTTTCTACTTTGACTTTCTCAAGGTGTCATTGGTAGTACCTCTTCAAGTGCTCGGCATTCCATGGATGGGGCAAAACCTTCCCCTCAAAACTCTATATCTTGTAGGTGCCCGACCTCACCACTTCTATTATGAGGTAGGGTCCTTCCCAGTTTGGTGCCAACTTTCCTTCTCGTGAATCCTTTGTGGTGAGGATCATTTTCTTGAGGACCAAGTCTTCTGGTTGGAAGGAACGAGGTTTCACCCTTGAGTTGTAGTACTTTGCCATGCGGCGCTTGTACTCCGCGTTGCGGACCACAACCATATCCCTTGCCTCCTCTACCAAGTTGAGGTTGATGCGGAGTCCTTCCTCATTGGTGTCGGGGTCGTGGTGTTGGACCCTTAGAGAATGCACTCTGATCTCTACAGGGATGACCGCCTCAGTTCCAGTTGGAGTTCTTGGTGTGGTGTGGTAGGCCCACAATACACTTGGGAGCACGTCAACCCACAGACCCTTCACCTTTTCGAGCCTTGTCTTTAGGTTGCGTAGCACCGTTCTCACCATGACTTCTGCTTGTCCGTTTGCCTGCGGGTGCGTCGGGCTTGAATGAAGTTGCTTTATTTGAAGGTCGGAGCAGAAGGAGTTCAAAAGCTTGTTGTCAAATTACTTTGTGTTGTCGCTAATAATGGCGTGGGGTATCCCGAAACGGCAGACCAGATTTTTCCAGATAAAATCTTTGACATTTGCGTCTGTTATCTTTGCTAAGGGTTCGGCCTCCGCCCACTTGGTGAAGTAGTCGACTGCTACTACCACGAACTTGCACTATCTTCTCCTGAGAGGTAGGGGGCCTAGGGTGTCAATGCCCCATTTGGAAAAGGGCCACGGACTTGTGACGACCGTGAGTTCTTCTGGCGGTTGTCTAGGCACAGTGGCGAAGCGCTGACACTTGTCGCATTTCTTGGCAAATTCCTGGGCGTCCCTCATCATACTAGGCCAGAAGTAGCTTTGTTTGAGCGCCTTGTGGGTGAGGGAGCGTCCTTCAGAATGATTTCCACAAATTCCCTCATGGATCTCCCGTAGGGCATAGTCAGCTTCTTTAGGCGAAAGGCACCGCAACAACAACAAGGAGTAGCCTTTCTTGTACAAAGTATCTTGTAAAATAGTAAACTTGGAGGCTCTCATCCTGAGCTTTCTGGCCTCAAGGGGATCATCTGGCAATACACCCTCGTGGAGGTATGCCCTTATCGGGGTCATCCAGTTTGACTCTGTAGACGCACAGTTGACGTTTGTGGCTTCTACGTCTAATTGGCTTGCTCCGAACTGGTGACCAATAAATGCTGGCCTTGGTGAGGGTTCCGAGGATGAGGCGAGTCTGGCTAGTGTATCAGTAGCCATGTTATCCTCCCTCGGGATGTGGTGTATTTGGAAGTACTGGAACTTGGCGATCAAGGCTTTCACCATGACAAGGTACTCTTGCATTCTGGCTCCTTTTGCTTCAAACTCACCCTTCACTTGGTTGACTATCAGCTGAGAGTCACTGTGAGCGATGAGGTGTTGGACTTCTATTTCAATTGCTAACTTTAGGCCGGAGATGAGGGCCTCATACTCTACCTCATTATTGGAGGCAATGAAGTGGAGCTTCACAACATACTTGAAGGGAGTGCCATCGGGGCTGATTAGGATTAGGCCATCTCCACCTCCTTCATTGGTCGAGGAGCCATCCACATAGAGCTTCCAGAGTGACGGAGGAGAGAGTTTGGAGAGCAATGCGGGAGCCAGGGAGCCAGGAAAGGCCTGGGTGCCTGGACGCCAGGCTGGGCGCCAGGAGGGGCCTAGGTGCCAGGCTGTGTGCCAGGGTTGCTTGGGTGCCTGGCTGGGCACCAGGGGGTGTTGGGCCCGGGCGCTTGGGTTGTCATGTCTGGATGCGTGGGTGTCCTTGTCGGGCGTGTGATTGCTTTGTGTGTCTGGGCTCGATGTTTGAAGCGTGGAATATTCGTTGATCTCCTCTGCGAGCTCAGCAACAAAATCCGCCAAGGCTTGTGCTTTGATGACCGCCCTTGGTTGGTACTGGAAATCGAACTCGCCTAGTTCCACTGCCCATTTTAGGAGACTCCCGAATACATTTGGTTTTCCCAAGACTCTCTTTAGAGGCTGGTCTGTGATCATAACAACAGTGTGACTCTAAAAGTAATGTTGCAAGCGTCTTGCTGTAGAGATGAGGGCCAACACTAGTTTTTCTAGCTCTGGATATCTGATTTCTGCTCCTCGATATGCTCTGCTCACATAATAAATTGAATTTTGCACTCCATCATTGTTCCTGACGAGGACGAATCTCACTGCCAATGGGGAAGTAGAAAGGTACAGATATAAAATTTCACCAGATTCAGCGTGTGAAAGGAGTGGAGGTGTAGCCAAGTAGGTTTTAAGCTTTTGGAAGGCTTCCTCTGCCTCAGGTCCCCACTCGAAGGCCTTTCGGAGAATCTTGAAGAAATGTAGACATTTGTTTGTAGACTTGGAAACAAACCTATTGAGTGCTACAATTCTCTTATTGAGGCGCTGGAGCTCCTTGGTTGAGGACGGCGACTTCATATCTAGGATGACCCTGATCTTGTCGGGGTTCGCCTCAATTCCCCTTTGGTTGACCATAAAGCTAAGGAACTTTCTTGAGCCTATGCCAAAGGCGCACTTCTCAGGATTCAACTTCATGTGGTATGACCTGAGAACGTTGAAAGTTTCTTGGAGGTGATTAATATGATCTGCTGCTGGGAGTCTTTTTACCAGCATGTCGTCCACATACACCTCCATCGTTTTCCCAATCTGTGACTGGAACATCTTGTTCACCAGCCGCTGATAAGTTGCTCCTGCGTTCTTTAACCCGAAGAGCATGACCCTGTAGCATTAGGTCCCCCTTGGAGTGATGAACGATGTCTTCTCTTGGTCTGGGAGGTGCATGCTAATCTGGTTATACCCAAAATATGCATCCATGAAGGTGAGCAATTCATGTCTTGCTGTTGCATCGAGGAGGAGGTCAATTCGTGGTAGTGGGTAGCTGTCTTTTGGGCACGCCTTGTTGAGTTCAGTAAAGTTGACGCAGAGGCGCCACTTCCCATTAGTTTTAGTCACCATCACCACATTTGAGAGCCACTCAGGGCACTACAACAAAAAGCATTTTTTGCGACGTTTTTTTTTACGACGTTTTTAAATTTGTCGCAAATAGTTACTATTAGCAACGATTTTTTAATTTCGTCGCAAATTTCAGTTTTGGTAATTTTTTTAGCGACGTTTTTTAAAAACGTCGCAAATAAACATTTTACTTAAATAAAAAATTTTAAAAAATTAAATTTAATTGACTTTTAGCGACGTTTTTAAAAAACGTCGCAAATAAACATTTTACTTAAATAAAAAATTTTAAAAATATCAAATTTAATTGACTTTTGGCGACGTTTTTAAAAAACGTCGCAAATAAACATTTTACTTAAATAAAATTTTTTTAAAAAATCAAATGTAATTGACTTTTTGCGACGTTTTTAAAAAACATCGCAAATAAACATTTTACTCAAAAAAAAATTTTAAAAATATCAAATTTAATTCACTTTTCGTGACGTTTTTAAAAAACGTCGCAAATAAACATTTTACTCAAAAAAAAAATTTAAAAAATATCAAATTTAATTGACTTTTTGCGACGTTTTTAAAAAACGTCGCAAATAAACATTTTACTAAAATAAAAAAATTTTAAAAAATCAAATGTAATTGACTTTTGGCGACGTTTTTAAAAAACGTCGCAAATAAACATTTTACTTAAATAAAAAATTTTAAAAATATCAAATTTAATTGAATTTTCGCAACGTTTTTGAAAAACGTCGCAAATAAACATTTTACACAAAAAAAAATTTACAAAATATCAAATTTAATTGGCTTTTTGCGACGTTTTTAAAAAACGTCGCAAATAAACATTTTATTTAAATAAAAAATTTTAAAAAAATCAAATGTAATTGACTTTTCGCGACGTTTTTAAAAAACGTCGCAAATAAACATTTTACTTAAATAAATAATTTTAAAAAAATCAAATGTAATTGACTTTTGGCGACGTTTTTAAAAAACGTCGCAAATGAACATTTTACTTAAATAAAAAATTTAAAAAATATCAAATGTAATTGACTTTTCGCGACGTATTTAAAAAACGTCACAAATAAACATTTTACTTAAATAAAAAATTTTAAAAAAATCAAATTTAATTGACTTTTAGCGACGTTTTTTAAAAACGTCGCAAATAAACATTTTACTTAAATAAAAAATTTTAAAAAAATCAAATGTAATTGACTTTTGGCGACGTTTTTAAAAAACGTCGCAAATAAACAATTTACTTAAATAAAAAATTTAAACAAAATCAAATGTAATTGACTTTTGGCGACGTTTTTAGGAAACGTCGCAAATAAACAATTTACTTAAATAAAAAATTTAAAAAAAATCAAATGTAATTGACTTTTGGCGACGTTTTTAAAAAACGTCGCAAATAAACATTTTACTTAAATAAATAATTTTAAAAAAATCAAATGTAATTGACTTTTGGCGACGTATTTAAAAAACGTCGCAAATAAACATTTTACTTAAATAAAAAATTTAAAAAAAATCAAATGTAATTGACTTTTGGCGACGTATTTAAAAAACGTCGCAAATAAACATTTTACTTAAATAAAAAATTTTTAAAAAATCAAATTTAATTAACTTTTAGCGACGTTTTTTAAAAACGTCGCAAATAAACATTTTACTTAAATAAAAAATTTTAAAAAAATCAAATGTAATTGACATTTTGCGACGTTTTTAAAAAACGTCGCAAATAAACAATTTACTTAAATAAAAAATTTAAACAAAATCAAATGTAATTGACTTTTGGCGACGTTTTTAGGAAACGTCGCAAATAAACAATTTACTTAAATAAAAAATTTAAAAAAAATCTAATGTAATTGACTTTTGGCGACGTTTTTAAAAAACGTCGCAAATAAACATTTTACTTAAATAAAAAAATTTAAAAATATCAAATTTAATTGACTTTTAGCGACGTTTTTAACAAACGTCGCAAATAAACATTTTACTTTTAAAAAAAATATCAATTTAATGAACATGTTAATTTGAATGTTAATTTAATGAAATTGAAAGTCGATTTGATGAAATTACATGTTAATTTAATGAAATTAAATGTCAATTTGATAAATTGAATGTCAATTTGATAAATCGAATGTTAATTTAATGAAATTGAAAGTTGATTTGATGAAATTGAATATCCATTTCATAAATTGAATGTTAATTTCATCAAATTGAATGTCAATTTGATAAATTGAATGTTAATTTGATGAAATTGAATGTCAATTTGATAAATCGAATGTTAATTGAATGAAATTGAAAGTCGATTTGATGAAATTACATGTTAATTTGATGAAATTTAATATCCATTTGATAAATTGAATGTTAATTTGATTAAATTGAAAGTCGATTTGATGAAATTACATGTTAATTTGATGAAATCGAATGTTAATTTGATAAATTGAATGTCAATTTGATAAATCGAATGTTAATTTACTGAAATTAAAAGTCGATTTGATGAAATTACATGTTAATTTGATGAAATTGAATGTCAATTTCATAAATTGAATGTCAATTTGATGAAATTGAATGTTAATTTAATGAAATTGAAAGTCGATTTGATGAAATTACATGTTAATTAGATGAAATTGAATGTTAATTTGATAATTTGAATGTTAATTTGATGAATTGGGTGTGAATTTAATGAAATTGAAAGTCGATTTGATGAAATTGAATATCCATTTCATAAATTGAATGTTAATTTGATGTAATTGAATATCAATTTGATAAATTGAATGTTAATTTGATGAAATTGAATGTCAATTTAATAAATCGAATGTTAATTTAATGAAATTGAAAGTCGATTTAATGAAATTATATGTTAATTTGATGAAATTTAATATCCATTTGATAAATTGAATGTTAATTTGATGAAATTGAATTTCAATTTGATCAATTGAATGTTAATTTGATGAAATTGAATGTCGATTTGATGAAATTGAATGTCGATTTGATGAAATTACATGTTAATTTGATGAAATCGATTGTTAATTTGATAAATTGAATGTCAATTTGATAAATCGAATGTGAATTTCTTGAAATTGAAAGTCGATTTGATGAAATTGAATATCCATTTCATAAATTGAATGTTAATTTGATGAAATTGAATGTCAATTTGATAAATTGAATGTTAATTTGATGAAATTGACTGTCAATTTGACAAATCAATGTTAATTTCATGAAATTGAAAGTCGATTTGATGAAATTACATGTTAATTTGATGAAATTTAATATCCATTTAATAAATTGAATGTTAATTTGATGAAATTGAATGTCAATTTGATCAATTGAATGTTAATTTGATGAAATTAAAAGTCGATTTGATGAAATTACATGTTAATTTGATGAAATCGAATGTTAATTTGATAAATTGAATGTCAATTTGATAAATCGAATGTTAATTTACTGAAATTGAAAGTCGATTTGATGAAATTACATGTTAATTTGATGAAATTGAATGTCAATTTCATAAATTGAATGTTAATTTGATGAAATTGAATGTCAATTTCATAAATTGAATGTTAATTTCATGAAATTGAAAGTCGATTTGATGAAATTACATGTTAATTAGATGAAATTGAATGTTTATTTGATAATTTGAATGTTAATTTGATGAATTGGTTGTGAATTTAATGAAATTGAAAGTCGATTTGATGAAATTGAATATCCATTTCATAAATTGAATGTTCATTTGATGAAATTGAATGTCAATTTGATAAATTGAATGTTAATTTGATGAAATTGAATGTCAATTTGATAAATCGAATGTTAATTTCATGAAATTGAAAGTCGATTTGATGAAATTATTTGTTAATTTGATGAAATTTAATATCCATTTGATAAATTGAATGTTAATTTGATGAAATTGAATGTCAATTTGATCAATTGAATGGTAATTTGATGAAATTGAATATCGATTTGATGAAATTACATGTTAATTTGATGAAATCGATTGTTAATTTGATAAATTGAATGTCAATTTAATAAATCGAATGTGAATTTAATGAAATTGAAAGTCGATTTGATGAAATTGAATATCCATTTCATAAATTGAATGTTAATTTGATGAAATTGAATGTCAATTTGATAAATTGAATGTTAATTTGATGAATTTGAATGTCAATTTGATAAATCGAATGTTAATTTAATGAAATTGAAAGTCGATTTGATGAAATTACATGTTAATTTGATGAAATTTAATATCCATTTGATAAATTGAATGTTAATTTGATGAAATTGAATGTCAATTTGATCAATTGAATGTTAATTTGATGAAATTGAAAGTCGATTTGATGAAATTACATGTTAATTTGATGAAATCGAATGTTAATTTGATAAATCGAATGTTAATTTACTGAAATTGAAAGTCGATTTGATGAAATTACATGTTAATTTGATGAAATTGAATGTTAATTTGATGAAATTGAATGTTAATTTAATGAAATTGAAAGTCGATTTGATGAAATTACATGTTAATTAGATGAAATTGAATGTTAATTTGATAATTTAAATGTTAATTTGATGAATTGGGTGTGAATTTAATGAAATTGAAAGTCGATTTGATGAAATTGAATATCCATTTCATAAATTGAATGTTAATTTGATGAAATTGAATGTCAATTTGATAAATGGAATGTTAATTTGATGAAATTGAATGTCAATTCGATAAATCGAATGTTAATTTAATGAAATTGAAAGTCGATTTGATGAAATTATATGTTAATTTGATGAAATTTAATATCCATTTGATAAATTGAATGTTAATTTGATGAAATTGAATGTCAATTTGATCAATTGAATGTTAATTTGATGAAATTGAATGTCGATTTGATGAAATTACATGTTAATTTGATGAAATCGATTGTTAATTTGATAAATTGAATGTCAATTTGATAAATCGAATGTGAATTGAATGAAATTGAAAGTCGATTTGATGAAATTGAATATCCATTTCATAAATTGAATGTTAATTTGATGAAATTGAATGTTAATTTGATGAATTTGAATGTCAATTTGAAAAATCGAATATTAATTTAATGAAATTGAAAGTCGATTTGATGAAATTACATGTTAATTTGATGAAATTTAATATCCATTTCATAAATTGAATGTTAATTTGATGAAATTGAATGTCAATTTGATCAATTGAATGTTAATTTGATGAAATTGAATGTCAATTTGATAAATCAAATGTTAATTTAATGAAATTGAAAGTCGATTTGATGAAATTACATGTTAATTTGATGAAATTGAATGTCCATTTAATAAATTGAATGTTAATTTGATGAAATTGAATGTTAATTTGATGAAATTGAATGTCAATTTGATAAATCGAATGTTAATTTAATGAAATTGAAAGTCGATTTGATGAAATTACATGTTAATTTGGTTAATTTGGTGTTAATTTGATTAATTGAATATTAATTTGATTTTAATTTGATAAATTAAATTTTAATTGAATGAAATTACATGTTAATTTGGTGTTGATTTGATAAATTACATGTTAATTTGATGAAATTGAATGTCAATTTGTTAAATCTGAATGTTAATTTGATAATTTGAATGTTAATTTGATGAATTAAGTGTTAATTGAATGAAATTGAAAATTTATTTGATCAGTTTAATGTTAACTAGTTGAATTTGAATGTTAATTTTGTGTTAATTCGATTAATTGAATGTTAATTTTATTTTAATTTGATAAATTAATTTTTAATTAAATGAAGTTACATGTTAATTTGGTGTTGATTTGATAAATTACATGTTAATTTTATGCTAATACTAACCTTTTTTGTAAATAAAAATTTAAAAAATAACAATCTACCTCTTTTTTCGCGACGTTTTCCAAAAACGTCGCCAATAGTAAACTTTTTCTTAAATTAAAAATTTAAACAATAAAAATATAATTATTGTTTGCGACGTTTTTTAAAAACGTCGCGAAAATGCAATTCCCTCCTAGTAGTTTTTTTGCGAGAGAAATGGCGGGAAGTGGAAATTTTAAGGCAATTATTTTTTCGCGACGCTTTTTAAAAAGTCGTTAATACTAACATTTTTCGTAAATAAAAAGTTAAAAAAAAACAATTTACTTATTTTTTCGCGACGTTTTCCAAAAACGTCGCCAATAATACTATCTGCGCGAGATTCCCTCCCTTTTAATATTGGGGCATTTGGGTTTTCAGAAATGTTCATCTTCATCAGTCGAACCTCCCGCCAAAAACACCCCCCATTTTCTCTCTCCTCCTTCTACACCGCCACCAGCACCACCTCAACCACCCCAACTCATCTTCTCTTCCTCACAATCTTCCTCTTCCTCATCCTATCCGCCTCCGCCCATGGTGGTGCCGGCGACCACCACCCCGACTCATCCTCTGATAAACTCAACCTCAGATCTCGAGGGTTGATTTTAGTCAAGATATGGTGTTTGATACTCGTGTTCGTTGGGACTTTTATAGGCGGGATATCGCCCTACTTCCTGAATTGGAACGAGGGCTTTTTGATAATTGGGACGCAGTTCGCAGGTGGGGTGTTCTTGGGTACGGCTCTGATGCATTTTCTGAGCGATTCGAATGCGACTTTCGGGGATTTGAGTGATAAAAATTACCCATTTGCTTTCATGTTGGCGAGTGCTGGGTATTTGCTCACTATGTTGGCCGATTGTGTCATTTCTAATGTTTATTCAAAGCAAAATAATGGGTCTAGTGACCATCCTCAACTTCAAGGTTGGTGCTTTTGTGATCTTTATACACACACGCACACACATGTTGATGCAAATCTTTTGTATAAATTTGGGTATAGATGTTGAGTAGTGATACATATACCTGATTTACATGTTGCAATTGCTTAAGGCCTTATAAAGCTTGATATTGCTCCCAGTTGAGTGGAGTATTTGGTTTTATTTCTCTTTTGACTTTTGTGTGAGGTTGATGGTATGTAAGATAAGGTGATAAGTTGCTGAGGTTTACTTTAATTTTTGTATTCTTTGTGGTTTTTCTGGTTAGAAGCTAATTTTGGAAATCTCCACCCATTTAGCTCCATTGCTTTAAATCCTGATTCCTGATATTTTGAATGTTGGTGTAAATTGGATTTTGAAAATCTGCCCAACTGTCTCCACTTATATCTCCTTCCATTACTAAAATCTCCCAAAGTGTTTAGATGATGATACTACATCCTGTGTTGGTTTATCATTCAACACCATGGCTAGTTGAACCTCAGACTATATCGGAAGAATAAAATTAATGTTCAAGGCATTAACTGTGATAGTAGAAGGAATGGAAGCTGCCGAAGCGCTAATCAAAATTCTCGCACTAGTCATATTGTTACAAGCTGCTGTTGGGTTTTAGTAAGAAGATTTGATGTAGTCACTTAAAAGGAAATATGTAAAGTGCATAAACTCCCAAATACTATGTTTTGGCACTTTGTATTGTATATTTGCAGTGTTAGATTGTATATTAGCATGGATAGTTGTCTTGCTTTGTGCTGTAAGAATTCCTTGTTTATGTTTCTTGATGTTATGCCTTGTGAAGCTTATACACATGTCCCGGCTTAACTTTTCTAGATCCATGTCCTTGGAGTAATTTTAGTTCTATTTGGTTGGATTATTGGGATTCTTTGAAATTTGTTTGCCTACTTGATTTCAAGCATCGATATTCAAATGCAGGTGCAGGTGCCTAAGTAATGGAGCCATGAATTATGCACTTTTTAAAAAGGAAATGAGTAGACATGATTTGGCCTTTATGTGAGTTTTATGTTCAAAATACTCGACTTGATAGTGACTTAGTTAATTGCTGCTATTTCTTTAATTGGTTTTTTATCTTTATTTTCTTTGTAACATTTATTTAGTTGTAGATTGTTTTAGTATAGTAATCGAATTGAATATGATTGGTCTGAACAGAGATGTGAAGATCTAATATTATTATCCTAGGCAAGCTGATCCAGCCCACAACAGTATGCTTGAGCATGCTATTGGGTATTTTGGCTTTGATTTTATCACGAGTTTCTGTTGATATGTTGGATAATTGTCTCAACAAATCAAATTATGTGAATATATTCTCATATTCATGCATTCACATATAGACTATAGTACACATCGACAAAACTAGTTTATTTATGCGAAGCTTGTGTTCGAGTAACACACTGTGAATATGAGTAGAATTGCATCTCCCCAAGTGAAAGTGGAAATTGTTTAGTTAAGAGCAGCCGAATGAAATTTGATGAATTTCACAGAAAGTGGCTATAGACCAAACTAGTTTAGTTAGGATGTGAGAGATTTTGTACAAAAGGAAAGCTTTTTTATTCAAATTATAGCATCTTTAGGTATTATTACTACCCATCTAAATGTAAAATTTGTTTATCATGAATCATATCCCCTTAAGAGCTCAAAGAATATAGTAAGTTCTATTTAAGAGTTATCAAATTGAGAGCATTGATGTTATGGCTGCTTTAGCAAAATTATTTCTTCATACCATGGTCATTGATATACTATATGTATACTACTATATATGCAATTAAGGTTGGACCAAAAGAGTAAATCCGGATAAGAAGAACAAAAAAGTACGAGTTATGAAATGAGATTTAAAAAAAAAAAAAAAAAAAACTCTATCAAAACAGCGTATTGCTTATGGTCACCACATTTGTTAAGGTTTATAGAATTACGTTTTTTGGGAATGTTTCCTTCTCTCTTACTGTTAAGGGGAGTTCAAAGTGGCTCCTTTCTTATAGTCACTACATTTTCTAAAGGCTAACAAAATGACCTCTTTGTGAATTTTTCCTTCTCTCTACCTGGTAGGAGTAGTTGTTTTTTAATGCTTGTGTGTTTGTCCGTGAAGAAGTTTATTCTTTTACTTTGTTGGTCCCTAGGTTTATAAATGTTAGTAAAATTACATCTTTATGAATATTTTCCTTCTTTCTGGTTTTAATGCATTTTATGGGTTCTGTCCAACTCTTAAAATAGTTACAAGTACTCATTGCCATTCACCCTCTGAACTTTTCTTTCTTCCAGCATGGATATGATTCTGGATAGGTATGCGAGATACTCTTATGCAGAGAAGCAACTTTGTGCAACTGATTCTGAACCACAGGTATTTTACTTGACCAATCTATTAAATCATACTATAAACAACATGCATGTTGTTCTGTAGAATTTTTTCTATCCTTGTCCTCTTTCCAGTGATTGAATCCGTGTCTGCTCATAGTAATTTTTAAGTTACTCACAATCAGAACAGTAATAGTTTTTGTAGTCCTTACTGGCCATTTATAGATATTTTTTTTTAGGTAGCTAGCTGTTTTATATATCCAAAGCCAAAAAATTCCAAATGGTGAGTGATGTGTTTGAGGTTGAGGGTTAACGGTTCAACAGTCAGTTATCAAGAATTTGTGTGTGAACCAATGTCAAAGGTTCTACTAAACAAAATTAAACCTTAAGTCACTCATCTAGTTAGTCATTTCCTGAAGAGTTTTGTCCCTAATATATACATACCAGATAATATATGTTTTGTTTAGGAGCTTGTTCACACATTCAGAAATTCAAAGTACAAGGATGGAGGCCAATGATCTTGGTAGGTATCTCATTATTCATTGTGACTTCAACAAATAGAACACATACATATCGTAGATAAAATCAAGCAGAGACTTATCATAGATACAACACTCTTGCAGGGAAGCTCCAGTAGAAATTCTCCAAGTGCTCATGACTTCTTCAACTCACAACCCCCAGATTTAGTCCTTAAAGAGTCAGACCCCAACATGTGCCTGAAAGAAAAAAGCTTTAAGTCTCATTTCTTCTTAAGAAACAATCAATAAAATTATAACCAATCTTTAATAGGAGGTCAAATACATGTTTAATATCGTAAATCTATGAATATGTCATTACAAGTCATTGACTAAGACACGTGTCATGGCTAACATTGTTTTTCCAGTATACTCATGAGCTAGGAAGCTAAGAAGCTTTGTTCATCTTGTGTAGATTCATCCTGTGGTATCACGTCTATGTGCATCAATTCACAAAGCTACCATGTTGAGATTTGGTCTCATATATGGTTTTCTATGTACTGATATTTTGAGCTTGGAGATGGTATTTCAAGGCATGGAGCTGGACTGCTGGAGATGTTCAAGTTTAAGAGACATTAAATGTAATTAGAGATTGGTTTAAATCCTCTTGAATGATTAAAACCATTCTTAAAATTTCTTGTTCTTTTGATTCTTGTAATTCATTCTTTTTGGAAATAAAATTTTGTTTTTTTAAAAAAGATGTGAAATGTATTATGAATGGAAAATATGTGAAATGTATTAATTGTGTTAGTTTTTTATTGAACACAGGTATTATTGGTGTACAGGTAAAATTTTTTATTGGAATATCATTTTTTATGAATTATTTTTAAAAAAAAATAAACTTTTTTGCGATGAAATTAAAATCGTCACGAAAAAAATTGTTCCTACAATTTTTCGCGACGATTTTTATACGTCGCAAAAAATTAATTTAATTAATATTTTTTAATTTTTTACTTTTGTAAAAAATTATTCGCGACGATTTTTTTACGTCGCAAAAAATTAATTAAATTATTATTTTTGATATTTTTATTTATGTAAAAAATTATTCGCGACGATTTTTTTACGTCGCAAAAAATAAATTAAATTATTTTTTTTATATTTTTATTTATGTAAAAAATTATTTGCGACGATTTTGTTAGGTCGCAAAAAATTAATTAAATTATTTTTTTTACATTTTTATTTATGAAAAAATTATTCGCGACGATTTTTTTACGTCGCAAAAAATTAATTAAATTATTATTTTTTTACATTTTTATTTATGTAAAAAATTATTCGTGACGATTTTTTTACGTCGCAAAAAATTAATTTAATTATTATTTTTTATTTTGTTACGCTGGTGGAATAGATTTTAGCTACGTTTTTTTAACTTTTGGCGACGTTTTTTTTTTCGTCGCAAAATTTTTTTTTTGCGATAAAATTAATTTTGCGTCGCAAAATACTTTCTGCGACGAGGCTATTGCGACGAAGATGCAACGAAAAAAAAACGTCGCGAAAAGTAATTTGCGACGATTTTTTTGAATTAGCGACGAAAAAAATCGTCGCAAAAAAAAGATTTTTGTTGTAGTGGGGTATGCCACTTCTCTGACTGCCTCGTTCTCTATCAACTTTTCCACCTCCTTGTTCATCGCTTGGGCCCTTTCAGTGGAGGCGCCCCTTAACTTTTGGCGAACAAGTTTGTAGTGAGGGTCGATATTGAGGCGGCGGGTGGCGACCTCAGGGTTGATGCCCTCAAGGTTCGCATGTGACCATGCAAAAACGTCCATGTTACACTTTAAAAAGTCTATGAGTTGACGGACCAAGTCTTCAGAAAGGGAAGAACCAATGTACACTCTTCTGTCTGGATGCTTCTCATCTAAGATCAGTAGGGTGAACTCCTTGACTGGTTCTCCTCTTTCTATAGTGGCGTCATCCCTTGGATCGAGGACCTCCACTTGTAGGGCCTCTTGTGACTTTATGGTCTTCATGGAGGAGACGTAGCACTCTCTTGCTGTTACTTAATCTCCTCGGACCTCTCCGACTCCGTTCGGGGTTGGAAAATGGAGAATGAGATGGTAGGTAGAGGGCACCACTCTTAGAGTGTTAAGAGCAGGTCGCCCTAGAATGATGTTGTACGTTGACGGGCAATCTATCACCAGGAAGTTGACCATGACTGTGGAGCTTCGAGGTGCTACGCCGGCAGTGACTGGTAAGGTGATGGACCCTAGGGGATACACCTTCTCCCCGGAGAACCCAATGAAAGACGACCTAATAGGCTGTAGTCTCTCCCTGCCCAAGTTGAGCTTGTCATAAGCCTTTGCGAACAAGATATCCGCAGAGCTGCTGCTGTCCACGAGAATTCTCCGCACTTGGAAGTTGGCGACGGTCATGGTGAGCACCAGATGGTCTTCATGGGGGTGCTTGATTCCTTCCAAATCCTTGTCTGAGAAGGATATGACCTCACTGTTGCCATGCTTGGGCGCCTTAGATGAGCGCTATTCGTCGGGGTGCCTAGCTTTACTGGCATGAGCCTTCATAGCGGAGAGAGATTCTCCTCCCCCTACAAGCCCTCCGGAGATGGTGTGAATTTCTCCGATGGGCTGTTAGTCTTCCTGATTACGAGGTGGTGCCGGTGCATGTCCTCTACCGGCAACATATTGGCGTAGGTGACCCCGTTGGATGAGCTCCTCAATCTGTCTTTTGAGGTCATAGTAGTCATCAGTGTCATGGCCATGGTCGCGATGGAAGCGACAATACTTGTTTGGGTTCCTACGGTTTGGGGGAGACTTCATTATCCCTGGCCACTTTACTGCGGGGTCATCCTGAATATGTAATAGGATGTGCCCGATAGAGGCATTGAGGGGAGTGAAGGTTTGTCGTTCTCTTTGGGGGCAGGACCGAGCCGGTCTTTGGCAGGTACCCTCTCTGTCCTGCTACGCTTGTCGTTACTCTCTTTCTTGTCGTCCCTGTCTCTTTCCTTCCTTTTCTCCTCAATTCTAGAGGATTCCCCTCGTCTGGCCCTTGTAATGTCCTCAACATTCATGTATTTCTGGGTCTTCGCCAGCAGCTTTGGCATGCTCTTTGGTGGGCGCTTCATTACCGAGAAAAGGAAGCTCGGTGATCGGAGGCCTCCCAGGAAGGCGGTCATGCTGACTTCCTCGTTAAAATGAGTGAGGTAGCTTCTCAGGCTCTCATCTCTGTGTTGCTTTATGCTGAGCAGGTGGGTGGTAGGTTTCTGGTGGTGGCGTCCTCCAATAAAGTGCAACACGAAGGACCTGCTCAGCTTAGCAAATGAGCCAATGGAGGCGGGGAAGATCTTGGCGAACCACTGTCGAGCGGATCCCTTCAGGGTGGTTGGGAATGCTCGGCACATGATTTCGTCAGGGACGTTGTGCAGCTGTATCAAGGTCTTAAAAGTTTCGAGGTGGTCTAGTGGATCCTTCGTATCGTCAAAGGTCTCGACGGATGGCATCTTGAATTTCTGAGGAAGTGGATAGTTCGCCACGTCAGGTTTGAAAGGTGTGTCGTTTCGCCTTACGAGGTAGTCCACTGTCTTGGGTCCCTGTGCCTTCATGGCGTTGAAGACATCACCCAATTGATTTTGCACCTCCTCAATTTTCTTCGTCCCAATGATTGGGAGGAAGAGGAGTCATCTAGAATTATCATGAAAATGGCTCCCGTGCCCCATGCTTTGGTTTTCACACTCATCCTCTTGAAAATGAGGGTCTCCACCATGGGGAGCAGGAGTTGGAGAAAGAGGTGGAGGTTCCTTATGGTGGGCCCCTCTGTGTGGGGCGTCCAAAGGAACCCCCAAAGGTGGGGTGCCCAAGGGAACCTCCAAAGGTGGGGTGCCCAAGGGGCCGCCCAGATGGGGAGCTCCTTGATGACTGGGGTGTGGAGTTCCTCTGACATGGGGTCCAGGCGGCGCTCCTCCTTGCTGTCCTAGCATCAACAGCAGAATTTGCTGGTTCTGGGCTATAAGCTACTGCATCGTGTCCAACATCTGCTGTTCATTTGGGACTGGATTGGTAGGTGGAGGAGGAGCAACCTCCTCCTCTTATGCTGGATTGTCTTCAGGGTGATTCATGGATCTGGTGATGATCGCAGTGGATTCAACAGAGAAAGTTTTTTAGAAGGGAGAATTTTGTTGTTTCCCACAGACGGCGCCAAACTGATGATGCACAAAATTGGTTTGCACACCACCTGTTAATTAAGCAATATAAAATGCAGTAAAGTAGAGGGAGAGAGAAGAAAAAGTTTATAGTGGTTCGGTCAAGGTGAGCTACGTCCACTTGGAATGACAAGGGTCGCTGGGATTTTATTAACTCTGGTGTGGAGAGAGAGCAAATGGTTACAAGCTTTTTGAGGGTGAGGAAAGAATGATGCTAGAATGAGTGTGATGCCCCCCAAGTGTTGGCGGGGCTTACATTTATAGTAGTCGCCTCATAATGGATATTAATTAAATAGCTGATCCAGCGGTCATAACGGATTGGGGTGACTTTAATAGTAGTTAAATGGCTTGGTGACCTTTCCTCTCCTCAATGGGCAAGGGAGTTATGGTGCACTCCAAAGGACTTGGTCAAAGGATGATGGAAGGTTGACTATCTCTAGGCGACGAGAGTGAGGCTCCTGGATGCTCCCTTAGCGGCGTAGCTCCCTGATGGGCTTGACTGGCTTGGATCTCATTTGGGCTGGACTTGATGGATCTCCTGGAATTGGGCCATTAGTTTAGACCGGGCTTGTAATATGAGTTGGGCCTTTGGGCTTGGCCCATCAAAATGAACTACTAATTCTTCATTTTTCATCTCCTTGCATTTATGCTTGAAATATTTCTTGAAATCCTTCCAAAGTGGTGGTAACTTTTCCATTATCGCATCCACTTGGAATGACTCACTAAGAGACATACCCTCGGATGTCATGAAGAGTAATTTGAAGTTCTTGAACTTGGGCTATGATGGTCTTTGAATCCACCATTTTATAATCCAAGAATTTACCAACAATGAATTTCTTCATGTCGGCATCCTCAATCTTATATTTCTTGTCTAAAAACTCCCAAAGTTCTTTCGCAGAATTGACAACACTATACACAATGTATAATGTATTGTCCAGTTCATTCAAGATATAATTTCTACACAAGAAATCCGAATGCTTCCAAGTATCCACAACAATCAACTTCTCATTGTCAGTTTCATTTTCATTAATAGTAAGGTTCAGTGTGGTGAGATAGAAAAGCACATTCTATTGCCAACGTTTGAAATCCGAGTCATTAAATTTCTCGGGTTTCTCTCCATGAGACACACTCATGGTATTAGGAACAATAGTTGTAGAAGCAGAATTATTTGCAGCCATTTTTGTTACACAAATATAAACAAATAACATTCTGATTTTAATAAAGAATAGCAATAATATAACATAATACAAAATTATGATTTAAATTATAATAGTACTTAATCTAATTATATGTAAAAATCTGGCTTAAGATCCTTATCCAATGTATGTAGATAATTAGAATTAATCAAATTCTAAATCACTGAGTATCTATATAATAAAGTAGCTAGATGGTTTGTCTTTACCTTTTCGCGGCTCAGATCGTTTGAGGATTATTGATCCGATAATCCTAATTAGACTTTTTATTCTTTTTACAACTCTAAGACTCCCATCCCTTATATAACTCTCTCTCCCACTCTATCTAATTGGACTTCTTTACTCAAAAAAATTCAAAGTCAAGCTAATCATCAATAAAAAAATAATAAGTGATACCAGTTGCACCAAAAAATAAAAAAAATCAGAACCAATCTAATCACCAATAAAAAATGAAGTGATACCAATTGCACCCAAAAAAAATAAAAAAACAGAGCCAAGCTAATCACCAATAAAAAAATAATAAGTGATACCAATTGTACGAAAAAAAACTAAAAAATTCAAAGTCAAGCTAATTACCAATAAAAAAATATATGTGAAACCAATTGAAAAAAAAAAAAATCAAAACTAGCTATAACATTTTTTTCCTTGTTTACATCACTTTCCCCTTACTAATGTTCATATTTTTTTTTGAATACTTGAATAGAAAAATGGACAGCGAAATGACAAAAGGTCAGTTAAATCGATTTTTTTTTTTTGAAGTGGTGAAAATTTTATTTTGTTGATTTGATTTAATTGCAACGTGAGAATATTTCTATAGAATCTGAGAAGTCACAGTGGCAAAAAATTTAAATCAATTGTCCTCGCAGCTACAAGCAGATCCTCTGGGCAATGTTAGTTCAGTTGGGCTTTTTTCTATTTTTTGGAAATTTGATTTGTAGTTCAATGTGGTTATTTCGTTTGAATGAATTCAGTGATTTAATTTTGTGTTCTTAATGATATTCTTTATTAAAACTAGACAGCCTATTCATTAGATTTAGGTAGAGGTTGAAAAAATAAACACTCATTTGGTGTAAATAAGAGTCGCCATGAAGAAATTTATGGCATGATAATTTTGTAATGATGTTAGTTTAAGTTCATGGGGATTTCGGATTGTGATATGATTTTTCTTCATTTCAACTATTGTACTTCTTTTGTTTAATACATTATTGGATGCCCTATTTGTTTGGCAAATTTTTTGTGTTAAGAGTGCCTGAAGGTACGGGTAATGACTAGTACTATTATATGTGAACTAATTTAATAAAATAGAATGTTAAAATAGAAACAGTAATGCACTTACAATGACACAGAACCGCATGAATAAAATCCATAAAACCAAAAAATAATAGCAATCCGAGCCCTGTGTAATCATAGTTTTCTTAAGACAGATTTGTTCACTCTTGGTGCTTAAGGTTGATAAGCAACTATCTCTCAAGTTAGAACATATTTCGTTCTTAAAGAAGTAACACTTCAATCTCCAAGATTTCAGCGAACACAATTTTGTGTTTTATACTTGAATCGAACAAGAAAAACTAATATAACAATATGCAAAGAGAGAGAAAAAACTCTTAATACTGAATTTAGAATTTGGATGGATGAAAATGGCTTGAAGATAGTCTATTTATATATTCTTGGTGGCTGTTCAGATCACCTGAAGAGGCATGGGATGCCACAGTTTCTAGTAAAATAAATTGGTTAAAAAAGTGTTCACTTCTTTTCTCAATTCCTGTGATCCTGATAACGTTTGGATAAATAATTGCATGTTTTCTCTTGTGTTTGTATATAAAAAATTGTTTACTTCTTGTTGATTTGTCATTGTAATTTGATATCTTAATTGATAAACTGGATTTATTGAAAAAAATTTGATATTTACAACTCAATGTAGTTAAAGGCCACACATAGTAAATCTCACACGATAGCCTCTACAAAACCTAATTCACAAAACTAAAAATGACAACATAACATTCTAGACTAGGTCCGAAAACGTATTTCTCTTAAAAGCTTGAGAGATAAGCATTCAAATCTGTCCATTATTGCCTGTGTGAAGTATGCCATCACACGCAAAAGTTGCCTATAAGAAAGATAATTTCATTAACATTGAGGCAAATTTATTGGAACAGTAATTTTTATTACATAATTATTCAACATGACAAGATCATGAAAAATCATCAAAACAAAACGTCTCAACAAAGCAAACTTAGCAGAAGACTTGGAGGAGAATCATTTCTCGCCTATTATTTGTGAGTCTATTTCTTGAGGAAAATATTGAACCATTTTACTGAAAGTTTTGGATATCTCTTCTGCCCATTTTGGAAATCGACATAATTTAATCCAAAACGGACAGTGTAACCGGTGCTCCATTCAAAATTGTCCAGTGTTGCCCATGCAAAGTATGCCATCACATTAACACCATCCCTGAATAAAAAAGAAAGGGAGAATAGAAGGGCCAATTAGAGTTATCGATATAAACTTATAGGAGAAGGAATTATCAAATTCGATAATATTTTACTTGGCCTTAATTTTATCTACAATTTTTTGCTGACCAAACCCACTATTATGATTGAATTGATAGTAGATACCATTTATTAGTATTGAAATCCACTATTAATCCAATAATAACAATGAATTTGGCTAACAAATTTTATCAGTGAATTTGATAAAAATAACATTACCAGACTTAATGTGACATCATCTCAAATCAAATATCAAATATATAGTTTGCGATCAAGAACTTACTTGATAGCTTTCTGAATATAAAACAGATGTCGATAACAGTATTTTATCCTAAAGTTATCGGTGAGGGATTCCTTAATCGATAATGTTGCACTGTTTACCCCCATCAACCCCTATAAAAAAGCCATGGATTTTAGTGTAAACATTGTATATAATTTTCGATGTCCTAATCAAATGAACTTTAAAGCTTTAATATGTAGACTTTGTTTAAAGAATGACAAGACCATCTCTTGCAAATAGAGAAAACTCTTTGAAGGAATCTCTGTTTCAAAATTATTTTAGAATTTTTTTTTTTTTTTTTACAGGGAGGACATTGTAGTAGAAGACTTGTTTAAAAGAAATCAAATATTGGTTATATGTGGAGGATCCATAGTATATGAAGTAGGCATTTATCTGTAAAAAAAAAAAAAAAATACCATTCTCCGTAATGTAGATAAGTGGATTATTATATTTTCTTTTTACATAGACGAGAAGATCCATTATCCCTCTTGGATAAACATGGAGCCATGTTGAACCAGCCTGAGACATAAATAGAGTATATTAGGTTGACTAAGAATATGGTCATTTTAAGACAAATTGCCAAGAAATAAGCATAAGAAAGTTTTATATATGTTCATAGTATACCTGTGGACCAATAGGATGTCCATTTCTCACAACTGCCATAAAAAAATATTGTCTTTAGCATAACATTTGTTTTGATTTTGTATGTCACATTAAATTTGAGGGTTTGATGTCAGACTTACATGTTGTGATTGCATGACCATCTGTGTTGTAACTTAAGTTAACAGTATTTGGGTTGGGGTTAGTGGCTGCATAAAAAGCAGAATAGTAGTTCAAGCCAATAAAATCGAATGACCCCTTTACCATTTTTGATTCTATTGTTGAGAACTTTGGCAGACGTTTTCCAACAATTGATTGCATTTTATGCGGATAATAACCACTTGTTATTGGTTCTAGAAACCTACATTGCACATGGAATCAGAGTTAAAAAAGAGAGTTTATGGTCAGCGATTTTATAACATGATCTTTTAATACGTCAAGGTGGACATATATACGCGCCATGCATTTTTCATGTACAACAAGAAATTTAGCCTACTCTCGAGTAGAAAGGAGATAAGACCTGCTAAATGACTCGTAAGACTAGATTCAAGTTGTCTATAGGAGGTGGTAGCTTTGTAACAACTAAGACAAAATCATTTTGCTCTGTATCTATACAAGTCTTATTCAATATGTGCATGTATAAAAATTCTACATAACAAAATGGTCCACAATGGCGAAGTTAAGCATAGTGTAAATGATGTGGCATATGAATGTTTTCAATTTTGTGTGATCCTTTAGTTAGTGAAACAACAAACAATACTAACCATCCAAGTTCGAAGTCCAAAGACCGCCGTGTAGCACGGTAGTCGGCTGTCGAATTGGAGAAGGGTATGTACCAAAAAGTCGATACCGTAATTCCAATATTACCATTTTGCAATTTCTGCACAAATTCTATGTTCAGTAATGGCAATCATACTATCATCCTTAATAGTTATACTTCATGATTTAGTTGTTGAATTATAAACCTGGTATTTCTCCTTATACAATTTCACGGCTACTGCGTGCGCAAGAAGTTAGTGGTGTGCAACAATATATGGTTCGGTGCTTGAGTTCCCACCGGTGCAATTTGGGCTTATCCAAGAAGAACATCGACCTGGTGCAAAAGCACCCTTATTGTACGCATTTATGCTGAAGGTCGATGGTTCATTGAATGTGGTCCAATGTTTCACCCGATCGCCAAATCTCTTGTAGCAAAGCTCCGCAAAATCGCGATAATCATACCTATGATTGGATCATTAGTAATTGAGGGCAAGATAAGATTTAACTAATACTCTTAACATATGATTTCGTTATATACTAACTTCTTGGTGGATAGAAGTAAAGCCGCTCTGCCCTTGTGGAATTCATGTAAGAGTTTAGAGTAAATTACACATATAGCCTTTAAACTATGATCTTTGTATCAATTAAATCTCTGAACTTTTTTTGTGTTAATTGAGCCCCTAAACTCTCTAATTGTATCAGTTTAGCCCTTTTGTCTACCTTTATTAAAGTGTGCCACTCACGTGACTATATAACTCAAACAGATAAAAACACTTAATTGATATAATTAGAGAGTTCAGAGGCTCAATTGACACACAAAAAAAAATTTAGGTGCTTAATTGACACAAGGGTTATAGTTTGAAAGATATATATGTAGTTTACTCCAACTATTTGTGTAACATGAGGGTCACACTTCACCACTTTCCATTAAAAAATCTAACGGAGGCAGATAGAAAAGTTCAATTGACACAATTAGAGAGTTCAAGACTCAATTGACACAAAAAAAGAAGAAGAAGTTCAAGGGCTTAATTGATATAGAGATCATAGTTTGAGGGCTATATATGTAGTTTACTCAAGAGTGTAAATAGGAATTTTAAAGTTCCGGGCACTAGTTTAACCAACTAGATCTTTCAAATTTTGATTAATCTTGACTTCACACTGCCTGTGTTTACCTTATTTGAAAGAGAGTAGATATAACGACATAAAAAAGAATTGGGAGATGATAAAGGATATATAGACATCTAAAGGGATGTTCACATAAATTTATTATTGGTGATTCACCATTGATGATAAATTGAGAGAAAACATAGACATTTAGATCCATTTTTAACATACTCAAAAACAAAATAACTATCTATGTTACTCGCATTCCTTTTGATCTATTTTGTGTTTTTTTAAAAAATCATTAAACATTTTCTTGTTTAAAAAATTGTTGTCATGTTGATATCTCCTATTGTATGGTCTTCAATTTGATTGCATTGGGTTTATAAAGAATCAATTAAGTAATTAACCACTCCACATATAGAAGCCTACAATATGAGGACTATATGAAAGGCACTTACACAATCCGCCGACTTAGGAAACCACCATACTCATCTTCTAGGGCTTGGGGAACATCAAAATGGAAGAGAGTCACAAAGGGCTTTAGACCTGCATATATACCATAACATACACAAATTTAGACCACACTTCACACGCAAAACAATGGCAAGAGTTAAGTATCGAACAATAACCTTTGAGTAGGAGCTCATTTATAAGGTTGTTGTAGTACTTAATTCCTTCCTCATTCACACCTCCTCTTAAATTGCCACCTATCAAACATACAAGTAAAAGGAAAAGGGTAATGTGTGATGTACTAGTTAAAGGACCACAATGTACAAATGCTTGTTAATTTCACTTAAATTCTTTACAGGGTTCCACCATATTATGAAACTTTATTTCACTACAAGTCGATGTAGTTCATAATCTTACGTGGTAAGACTCTCGACCATGCAATAGAGAATCTGTATCCATCCATACTCATGTTCTTTATGATGTCAACATCTTCCTGCGATGTTATAGAGAACCATACCATAAGAAACAATTTCTAAAACATGATAGATACAATCTCATAAGAATATCTAGATTCAAATAATTCCGAGGATAAGCAAGATATCCGTTGTACCTTGTATTTATGGTAAGAATCATAGGCCACATCTCCATTGCTGCGATTGGCTATCTTCTCTGCATTTTTACCATAGACATGTTTCAAAAGTTTTCCACATAAAGGATTCACAAGTACCACATATATTGACTCAGTTATTATTAGAAGGAGAATTTATTTATTTTCAACAATCAAAACAATGTTTGCAAGAGAAATGTTACACACTGTTCAAGATATAATTATGATGATTATATATATATATATATATATATATATATATATATATATATATATATATATATTGCTCGTACCTAAAGGCATGAAGTAATAAAATAAATGATCAACAATAAACATATTTGTATTCACATCAGAAATTAAATCACAAACATAGAGGAAAGAGAAATGAATTAAGCACTGATTGTAGCGGAGGTGAATGGTGGTAGTTGTGGTGGGCAGCAGTGGTGGTGGACAACAGTGGTGGTTGTGGTAGGTGGTGGAAGCCCTAGGTGGCAACGGTGGTGGTGGTGGGTTTTAGGTGACGATGGTGGTAGTGGTAACTATGATTGACGACAGTGATAGTTGTGGGTGTTGGTGGTGGTGGGCGACGATGATGGTGGTTGATAGTGGTGGTGATGGGGTGACGATGGTGGTGGTGGCAGTAGTTGGTTGTGGTGGTGGGCGGTGACGATGGTGGTGATGGGCGACGACGGGTACTTCTAGGAGACAGTATGATGGGTGGTGGCGAATGACGGTGGTGGTAAGTGTGGTGGGGATGGGTGACAGTAGGTGGCGACAGTGGTGGGTGATGACAGGTGGTGGTGATTTATGTGGTGGAAATAGGTGACAGTGGTTGGCGGTGATGGTGGGCGACGACGGGTGGTGGTGATTGATGTGGTAGGGATGGGTGATAGTGGTTAGAGACGATGGTGGGCGACGACGAGTGGTGGTGGGTTATGGTAGTGGGTGGCGGTGGCGGTGACGGTGGATAACAATGGTGGTAGTGGGTGTTGATGGTAGGCGACGATTGTAATGGTAATAAATATAAGAATGAGATGATGATGACGGTGGGTGGTGGCAGTGGTAACAATCGGTGTGGGTGGCAATGGTGGTGGTGGTGGGGCAGTGGAGGTGGTTAGGGTAGAGGTGGGGCAGTGGCGGTGGTGGTGGAGTGGCCGTGACGGTGGTGGTGGAGTGGCGACAGTGGCAGTGGTGGTGGTGGTAGGGTGGCGGCGGTGGTGGTAATAGTGATGGTCGTGGGTGGTGGTGGTAGGGAGCAGTTGTAGTGGTGGGGCAGTAGTGGTGTTGGTGGTAAGGTGCGGCTGTAGTGGTGGGGTGGTGGTAGTGGGGATGGAGGTGGTGGGGCAGTGGAGGTGGTGGGGGGGGCGACGATTGTGGTGGCGATGACAGTGGTGGTGGTGCGGGTGGTGATTGGGTGGCAGTAGTGGTGGTGATAGTGGGGCGGTGAGGGTGGTGGTAGTAGTGATGGTGGTGGTGGGGCGATGGGTGTGGTAGGGTGGCAACAGTAGTGGTGACGGTGACGGTAGTGGCAGTGGTAGTGGTGGTGGTGATGGTGATGGTGGTAGAGGTGTTGGTGGGGCGGTTTCAAACACTATTTTTTTTAAAGTACTTATGAGATGTTATAAGTATTAAAAACACTTTTAAAAAGTCACTCCAAATACACCCTTAGGGGTCTATTTTTCCTATTAAATTTAGAGTATTAATATTAGCAGTCAGATTAACTTTAAAGTAAAATTTAAAGAGATATCAACCGTGAATAGCAAAAATCATTTTGTTTATCTTTTGAGATTTGAATTGTATTGTATTTTATTATATACTAGTTATTGCCCTGCCTAAAGGCATGGAGTAACAAAAAAAATAGTCAACGATAAACATATTTGTATTCACACCCAAAATCAAATCACAAACATAGAGAAGAGAGAAATGAATTTAAGTATCGGTTGTAGTAGGGGTGAGCGGTGGTAGTGGGGGTAGACAGCAGTGGTGGTGGTGGCAGTCGTGGGTGTCAACAGTAATGGTGATGGTGGATTTTGGGTGACAATGATGGTAGTAGTAGTCATGGGTTGTGGCGATGGTGGTGGTGGGTGTGGGTGGTGGTGGGCGATGGTGGCGGTGGGTGTGGGTGGTGGTGGGCGACGGTGATGGTGGTGTGCTGACGACGGCGGTGGTGGCGGGCGACGACGGGTGCTTCTAGGCGATAGTGTAATAGATGGTGGTGAATGACGGTGGTGTTAGGTGTGGTGGGGGTGGGTGATAGTAGCTAGCGACAATAGTGGGCGACGATGGGTGGCGATGGGTTGTGTTAGTGGGTGGCAATGGGTGGTAGTGGACAACAATGGTGGTGGTGGGTGCTAATGGTGGACGATGGTAGTAGTGGAATGATGATGGTACATGTAATAGATAAAAGAATGACATGACGATGGTGGTGGGTGGTGGACGACGGTGGTAGCAATCGGTGATGTGGGGTGGCGGCGGTGGTGGTGGGGTGGCGACAATAGCGGTTGGGGTGGTAGTGGTGATGGTCGTGGGGGAGGTGGTGGTGGTGGTAGGGGTAATGGTTGGACAGTGGTGGTGGTGGTAGGGTGGTGGCAACAGTGGTGGTGGTAGTGATGGTGGTGGGGTGACGATAGTGGGGATGGTGGTGGTGGGGCAGTGGGGGTGATGGTGGTGGTGGTGGTGGAGTGATAACGGTGATGGTGGTTGGGCGGTGGCGACGGTGGTGATTGTTGTGGCAGAGGTGGTGATGGGATGATGACGGTGGTGGTGGTGGTGGTAGTGATGATGGTGGTGGGGCAGTGGGGGTGGTGGTGGGGTAGGAGTGGTGGTGGTAGTGTTGATGGTGGTGGGGCTGTTCCAAGCACTATTTTTTTTTAAGTACTTATGAGAAGTTATAAGTTCTAGAAGCACTTTTAAAAAGTTATTTCAAACACATCCTTAGGCTCTATTTTATTTATTAAATTTGGGGCGTTAATATTAACCATCAGATTAATTTTAAAATAAAATTTAAAGAGATCTCAATTGCGAAAAGTAAAAATCATTTTGTTTATCTTTTGAGATTTGAATTGCATTATATTTTATTATATATATAGATATATTGAACATTGGGGGTGCAACTTGGGCAGGCCAACCCGAAAAAAATAGGACTTGAGTTAAAATTTGTAATACTTGTGTTGGGTTTGGGCAAAAAAACCTAACCCGAATTGAATCGGACAAGTCTCGGGTTAAGGCCTCGAGTTGTCGAGTTCAACCTGAATATTAAAATCGGGTAAATATACATAAATATATAATATATTTAAATAGGGTTAATATTTGTTTTCGCTTTTCAGAATCCAGACTTTCACTTCATTTCAAGTCTTCACCCCTGCACCTCCATCACTCTCAGATCTCTCTCTCACTCGCCACTCGTTTTTTTTATCAACCTGAATAAAGTAACCGGAGCCCAACCCTTTTTTAACCCGAAATCAGTCTGAGTTAAATAACCTGAATTCAACCCGAGCTCGCCCAAATTAAACTCGGGCAATACTCGGGTTGAAGTCGGATTATAGTTAAAATTGAAGATTATATACCTAGGATTGGACTAGAGTTGACCTCTCAACCAGCCTAACTAACCCGAGTTGCACCCCTATTGAACATGCATCGTGTAGTGAGCATTCGGACTACTATGCGGTAGATATACACTTGATTATACTTTTGTTTGTATAATGGACATATTCTATATTTTTCTCACAGCACCTATAATCATATAAGACTAATGAAATAGGTTTGTATATTCATATACTCAATCTGATCGACTTTGGCCTAATGTTGTATAGTTTTAGTTAAAATAGTCTATCGTGGTATCATCCCCGATCTTACAACATAACTATTGTAACCATGGGTCATAATTTTTTTATTAATACTTATTCTTCTACTGATTAATCCTTCTTGGATCTCAAAATATTGTTGGAGACACAAATGTCTGTGTGTATTGTAGCAGAAAGGGTATGCAAATATTGGAAGGTATTGCTCCCTTTGTATATTCATCTCGAAATCTTGTAAGGATTGAAAAACAATTTGCTTCAAACAATGGTTAAGGGACATGTAAGGCTAGAACCCAATCAAAAATTCTGAAAGTTGATGATGCCACCAAATATGGGTATGAGAGAGTAATATTTTAATTTTCATTAGAGATTTCAAAAATGAATACGAATAGTTTGATGAATAGTCACATGAGAGAGAGAGAGAGAGAGAGAGAGAGAAGACCAGGATATTTGTGAGTGAAATTATCCCATATACTTGGCCCTTTACCATCTTCATTCCATCCACCTTCAATCTGAAAAGGAAGAAACCAATAAAACAAGTAAACAACAACTTCAAGTTGGGGTACAGCGCTGTATGATTTAATACACCATTAGGCAAACCTGATAAGCAGATGAAGCTGCCCCAAAGACAAAGCCCTCCGGAAAACTGGAACGATTAAGAGTAGCAATGCCATAAGTAAGTGTTAAAGGTGTAGTACTAGGGTCTACAGAAATCCTAGCATAAGTCCTAGCAGGATGAGCCTCACTACTACTCAGTGAGTAAGTGAGGAGCATAAGGCCAAAGAAGAGAAAATGGCCTTGAATCCCCATTACTACTTCACTGATTTTTGAGATACACACTCAGAGCTCTCTTTCATGGCTTTATATAGAGTGCATTTCAAGATTTATGAGAATAAAATATGTGAACGTGATTAACATGCAATTACAGAATTTAAGAGATAGTGGAGGAGATGATTTGAGGTGCTTCTCCAAAATATTATACACTCGTTGTTCCTAAAGTTTGTCATGTGATTTAAGAGATAGTGGAGGAGATGAACAGAATCTTGCACCAACAGAGTAACTGTTGCAGTAATGATGCTCGTTACTCTGGTCAATCTAAGATTTGAAATTAAAGGAAGAATGGTTTTATCATAGACTTGTGATTGTGCGTATTATAAAAAATTAGTAAAAAATTAATTTATATTTAATTAATATACAAAATGTTAGAGATTTTAAAGAATGATATATTTTATTAAAATATATAATTTGGTTAAAATATACTAAAAAAATTAAAAAATGAATTGACAAGGGAGGGAGGGCGTGGTTGGTTTTTTTTTTTTTGGGGGTGAAGGCGGGGTGGGGGGTGGGGGGGGGGGGGGTGGGGGGTGGGCCTTGGGATGTTGAGTGTTGTGATGCTGAAGATTTAGGCCTTTAATAAGGAAAAAAAATTGACCCATATGTATTTAACAAATATTTCAATATCAAAATTAGTGGACAACAAGCAAACAAAATCAACAATGAGATTGAGTTGATGATCCCAAAACAGTGTTAGAGAAAAAAGTTTACCACTGAATCCATTTTATCATGAACAAACAGGAGAATTGTGGAAGCATATCAACCACTGAATCCATTTCATCATGAACACAAAAGCCTATAACTGTAATGATGAGGGTGGACTTGATGGACAGTGTGGGGGTGTCGTGGGTCTGTTGTTTAGAATTCAAAAAAGGCCAAAAACATTGACGATAATGGAAGCATTTTTCTTGTTTTGGCCATCTCTCTCTCTCTCTCTCTCTCTCTCTCTCTCTCTCTCTCTCTCTCTCTCTCTTCCACCGTTCAAATATCTATACTAATAAGATAGAGTAGTTTTCAAATTTTCTAAATTGAAATCAATTCTCCCAATTTAGAAAAGCAGAATAACGGTTAGGATTTGATTGAAATTTAAATAAACGGTTCAGATCTTATCTAAACTCATCTAATTAAATCCAATGGCTCACAATCCATCCCTCTCAAATCCCAAATCCCGCCCAACTTTACCAACACACACGCCATCCCAGTCGACTCGCCTCCTTAGGTGTACTGTCTCTCTCTCTCTCTCTCACACACTCTGCCATGGCTTCAGCGCCCAACCCAGTTGCTCCTCTGCCATGATCGCCCAGGTACTTCTCTTTCTCTCTCTCTCTCAGACACACACACACACACCATCTCTATCTCACGACTCACACCAGCATGCACAACCATTCTGTCTCACGACTCACATACACACATATCTTCATCTCACGCACAGAACACACCATGGCTCAGTCCACCATTGGTGAATCCACCAGAGACGATCATCCACCCTAGATTAGATCATGTCTATCCTCTATCTCTTTCTTCAATAGCGTTCTCTCTCTGTCTCACCTCTCTTCATCTCACGCACACAATACACACAAACCCACAACACACATCAACGCACACACGCACATAGAGCACACACACAACTAAAGAACACGCACACACACACACAGGGTGTTTAATTTAGGTTTTTATACACATATACACACATCATTTGGATGTTAATTTGGCTTTTCAAATTATGGGGTTTTTAATTGGGTTTTTGAATTTTGTTGTTTATTTTGATTTGTTTGGATGAAATTGTATGTTAGGGTTTTGATTTGAACTCATTTCGCCTTTAGCGCATTCACAACGAACATAAAGAATACAACTAAATGGTTTAGGACTTTTGGAATTCATTCCATGCTTTCTCTCGCAAATTGGTTTGATAATTTGGGTGTTTTGTAATTTTTCTATGAATCTATTCATATTGGGTGTTATATTTTCAAATGGTTTGATAAGTTTTGTAAGAAATTAAATGATAGGATTGTAGGATTTTGTTACGGGAGGCTAAAGATTGGCACGATCTCATAATTTTGCCATTTCCCCAAAACTGAGCCACCAACGCCACACCCACCACCTGTTTGATGAAGTTTATCAATAAGTTATAGGCTCTCTGATCCGAAAAATTAGATCTTCTACTTCAATAGTGTTTTTTTTTTGGGGTTAGATTTCGAGTCTCATGCTTGGATTCTCTGTAAGTGCGGGCTCGAGTCTTTGGTCCAAGAACACTTATTTTGTTCCATTTAGGTGATAAAGCTGGAGTACAATTTTTGTAACAAATCTGGGTGAATACATTAAATCTGTAGCCGAGAGAAACAAGGAGTTGATAACAATGATTGTCCTACTTTCCACCTTTATTTGTGATCCATTCTCCTTACGTGTTTTAGTTTTACTTCGAATTTTTTGATTTTCCAATTAGTGGTTTACAGGTACCCAATTTGTTGCATAAAGTGAACGCTAATGACATTTGGCAATTGCGATTGATCCATACTATACATTGCTATGATCAATTAGTTTGCCTTTCGTATATCGGTAATATGATTTGTTGGGGTTTAAATTTAATTGTTAATTATTTTGGTTATTAGATTCGAAGTGGTGAGTATGGGGAATTTATGTTTAATTGTTTATTATTTTGGTAATCGGAAAAAAGTAATTTGGATTGGTTTTGGGGTCATGAATTTGGGTTAGTTGTTACCTGAGTTAGATTATGTTGTATGCATTGAATGGACACAGCATTTATATTGCAATTGTTTCAGGGTAGCCTTCTTTGTATCATGTGAAGAAAAAATTGATTATTTGCGAATTGAATTCATTTTGCTATCTTTACAGGAATTGGAACTTTGTTTGCACTCTTTTGGGAAAAATGGTGATGTGCTTGGTTTAAATGCACTTTCTTTTTGGTTTTAATAACTTAGGCACAATTTGATGATTTTGAACTTTTGTTGGGTTAGTTACACAGTGCCTGAAAGTATGAGTCCATTGCTAGGGAGAGACAGAGCACACTCACTACAAGCCCACAGAGTACATCTACCCATTGTTCAGCACACACATCAAACAACGCACACACACACACACCCCCTGCACACAATCACACTCACACACCCAATAAGCTCTTTCTCTTTTACATCACACCAAATTCGCTCGAAGTTCGGTAATTTGATTGAAAGTCTTTGGCGCGGAGAAATACTATGGTGTACTTCTAATGTAAAGGTTTTTGTCTTTTTGGTTTTAATTCATGTAATTTGCGGAAAAAAAAAAATTTGGTTTTTGAGAATTTTGTGATAGTAGCTCATTATGAAAAATATAATGACAAATTAATTAGTGTGTTTTCATTTTTGTTTCTATAATTGGAAATGAATGTTTAATTCATCCATTTTTTAATTGCTTTGTGTAAAGAAGTGTTGGTGATGTATGATTCCGGTTACTGATGACATAATTTTCCTTCATGTTCTGAAGCTTGAGTTGAACTGTTATGGAGTAAGACATATTGTATGTGGACAAGAGCAGGGTTTAATTTGGCTGTTAGTGGGGGTTTTTCATTACATAGGGTTGCAATATAGTTTTTAGTGTTTTTTGATTGAATGTTGTGTGTCATATCCATGAAATAAGATTTGTAGAGTTATTATGATTGAGATTGTGCATTAATTGATTGAGATTGTATGTTGGAATTTTGTTGGGTGGCTTATTGTGATAAATATTTTGTGGTTGAAAAAATATGTCAGGCGACTTGAGCAAATTAATGGTAACTTTTTATAATTCACAAGTTCATGGACCACATCGAGCTCTTTAGGTACTTGATCACTCTTCCTTTCTCTAGCTCTGTGTTCATATTGAGCAGTTTCCTGAATATTTGTTGTTGTGGCTTTGTACATTTGCTTCTTGCTTTGATGGTTGTTTGCATGACAATGAATTGACGCAATCACCAATGCCGCAGGTTTTGTTTTACTAATAGGTTTGGGGGCTTGAATTTTGTTGAACTAAGGTATGCATTATGTTTGAGATTTAGGATTTGGGTGTGGTGTGGTTGTTTTTGTTGGTGTGGGCTACGAAGATGAAAAGTTGGAACATTCAATATGAGCCCAAAGTCAAGTTGGTAAATTTTAAATTTTTCTATCTTTCTCCCCATGAAATGAATAGTTGTTTCATGCGTTCAAACATATAGACTAGCATATATTCTTTCGGTGGTTGTGTGTTCATAGATTGATTTTGATATAGATTTGGGTATATGGATACGTGGGTGAATGTTTTTTTTAGAATTTTTGTTGTCATGTTTTTGGGTGTTGTTCCAAAATCAATAGATGTGAATATATCGTAAATTAATTGTGCTTTCTGTTTTCTAACTCTTTGCTCTTTATTATCATGTTTAGTGCTAGAGAACATATATTTATAGTTTTATGTTGGTTGCATTTCAAATTACCTAAGCTTTGGATGTAATGGATCAAAATACGTTTTTCAATCTAAAATTAGTGGGGGTTCAAGAAGTGAGTAAACCACCATTATTGTGAAAGGGTGTTTGTGATGGATTTGGGTCATAGGGTTATCGGTGTGGTCACTTTTTTTTTTAACTGATTGGTGATGTCACTTGAGAGGCTTTTTTTTTTTAATAAGAAGTGAGTCTCTTTTAAATTTGTGGTTTACAAATCTCTTTAATATATTGTTGATGAGACTCCTTTCATAGAACTATGCAAGTGTGGCTCCCCATAGCAGATGTGGGGTTGCTTGACTATATGTACAGGGTTGGGTCAGAGGATTTTTGCTTGACTCCTCCTTTTAACTCTCCCTTTCTTTAGTGGTAGAATCACCTTCATCACCTTCAGACTCAGTATTGTTTTCTAGCATGAATCAAACTTCATGAATTTCATCTTATTTCGTCATTGATCGCATTAAACCTTGAATCATGCTGTGAAAAACTTGACTTAATATGCGAATATTGAATCTGTTGATTTTGTTGTTGCAATCTTTATGTTTGATTTTAGTTAAAGTGACTTGATATTTATTGCGCAATTTTGTTATTTAAAATAACTTAATACTGAAATTGGATAACTCTTGATTCGGCAAATCTCAAGATTATGAATTCATATTTTTGGCTAAAATTATTTAATTAATTGTGAATTTGATCATGCAGGTGTTGATAGTGCGAAAAATGCTATGGGATCGGAACTTAAATTGTCCAAGAAGTCTTTTTTTTTAATGTCAATCTCCTTGGAAAAATTAAGACATGGGAAGTAAGATTCCTTATAATTCATTTGATTATTGTAACATTGAAAGAAACTACTTGAAGTTTTTTCCTATTTGATATGCATTATTTCCTTTAGCTTTATAAGCTTAAAATAAGCTTTCTTCAACTTATTTCAAAATAGAAATTTTTTTGTATTACACAGTATCTTTAGCCATGGGTCAATCTTTGGTTAGACTTGCGTATATAACATGTGACTGTGACCTTTGTTATTAAGATATAAATGTTATTTTAGTTTGGATTGGGTAATGATTAAAATATGATGATGTTTTTAAGTTAGATTGAGTAATTTTTTCTTGAGATTGGAGTGCAGTGGTTTGTGTCGGACAATGCAATGATTTGTGTTTGACAATGATATATACAACGAGATATATTAGTAATGTAGATAGGTTGAGATTTCTCTGAATTTTTATTTTTAAAGGAAATTGTGTCAAAAAATTTTGAAAAAATAACACGGGTTAGATTGATTTCAATTTCTTTAATTAAAAGTTTAAACAAATGAAAGAAAAATTATTTCAAATTAAAGGGTTTTTTTAAGTTGCAAAGTGCCTTTAGGCACGGGTTATTACTAGTAATACAATAAATCAAAAAGGAATTGTAGTTTTATAATTCTCTTAAAATGTGAACTTTTTGTACAATGATATATGTATACCATAGTGCTATATATTATAAACATAGGGTCCGTTTAATTGTCATATTAGAAATATATAGATTATATAAAATAATTCAGACAATAGATAAGATTAGATAGGATATTAAAATAATATGTAATTTTATCTAATGTTTGACAATACACAATATAAACGTTGGATAATAGTTATTTAATCAAATCGGTTGTTTTGTTAGAGAATTATTTAATGTTGAATTAACAAAAATATCCTTTATCAATATTTGTTACATTGATAACAACTTGATTTTATCAGTTGGCGGCTATAATAGTAAATGTGTAGAATAATATATTTCAGTGGGATTATAATATCACATCTCTTCTATAATATAAAACAGAACAGATTCCATCCGACGGTCTTAAATAGACTCATTCAACGATCACCAACATTCCTCTCAAAACTATTCATATTGAATTTTCTCCTCAATTCATCGCTTCTCACTTACGTTTCACTGTGCCTTTAGGCACAGGTTATCTCAAGTACCTTTATAATAAGGTCTATCGTACAAAAAATAGACGATACGTATACGTTTTTGAAATTAATACGCTATCAAATTTACTTACCAAATAAAATATTATGTCTGATTAAATTAAAAATAGGATAATCTAATATTTAATTCCCTCATAATACGCTTACCAAACGAGCCTATAGTGCATAAAAACAAAGTGCATATATATTATAAACATAGTACATATAAAGTATAGAGAATACAAAGAATCTCTCATGTTCACACTTTATAATGTTTTTTCTTTGGATGCTCACATAATTGTTTTGGGTTAAATGTTCATTCTATGTTCAATGGATGTCGAAGATTGTTAAACAATTATTTATTTTAAAAATTTAAGTTAAATTTTGGATTTACCACGTAAAAATCTTTTAATACTTATGGTGGCGGCAATATTCGAATACAAAATTACAATCTTTTTACTACTGTTGTGAGTGTTTTTACTACTGTTGTGGTAATTATTTTTTATCACTTTTTTAGGTACACAATAGTGGTAAAAACACCCATAATAATAATAGAAATACCTATAAATATGATAAATTTCAATATACTACCAATATTTTATTTTTCGTACCACAGTAAAGTCCAAAACAAGGAGGTCAACATGATGAAATTACTCGTGGAAATCGAAGATAAGAAACAAATTATTCAATCGCAGAATAATTTCAAGCATGTGATCTGATCTGGATTGATCATAAAGTTAATAGATACGTCAAAAGTATATGAGTCTATGATAATCTTTTGACCTATGGATCCAATACTTATTTATACGTGTGCATTAATGATATAATATTGGCACAACTATTTTGCAAATATTAAAGGCATTTTTTTGGTTTTGATGAACATATTCCTATTCCTATTCCTATTCCTATTATAATGAACCGCACAGATCTTTAAAAACACACAGAATCTGGTGCACATGTGATAAACATTGTTTAAGGGAAAGAAACAGGTAGCAAAGATGGAAAGAAGTAGGTAGCAACCACTGAAATTTTATATTTTATTTCTTTGAAGAGGCAATGTAAGAAAATTAATCATTCGAGAGATTAATCGAGAATTTTTATATCTTTTAGGGGGTAAAATAAAATTTTTTCTTATTATTAATTTTTTTGGTTGAACTGTTAAGGGTGTCCGAGTCAGTTTACGACTAATTTTCTTCTCAGTCCGATCAAAGACAGACCATTCACGTTGAGATTAGGGAATTCATGAGTGTAAGATCTCAAAATAATATCAAACACTCAAAATAATCTCACACTAAAAATTAATCAAAAAACAAATAAAGAATCATTAGAGGAAATAAAAAACAGAAAAAGAAGAAATCAAAGACAACGTTGAAAGTTCACGTCAAAGGCAAAAGAAGTCTTCCATCTAAAATTCTTGCCGAAAGTTTCTGCCACCACAAAAGATAAGGGTTCGTTTGATTATGAAGCAAAAAATGATGGAAAGTGAAAATGATAGAAAGTGAAGTGAAAGAAAAGAAAATGATAAAAAATATATTTTTATGTATGTATTTGGTTAGAATGAAAAATTTATGGGAAAGTTTTAAAAAAATTTAATTATATTGTTTGAAATAAAGGAAAGTTATAAGAAATTTTTTATAATTGTCTAAATTACCCTTAATTATATTAAATAGGTCTAAAAAAGAAAAAAATATGCAATTATAATTACAAGTTAAATTTTTTTTTAAAAGTGACTCGAAACCTAATTTTAGGACAATCATCAATACAAAGGTCTTTGGGTCAAATTATATGATTAATCAAATTCATACCAAAATTTTTTAAAATTAATAACTAATAAAATATTTTAAAAAAATAAGGGTAAAATGGAAAGTTAGTTATAGATCACAACTTTCTTCCATTTCCTTGTGTTTTTTACAAGAAAAAAAAGTTGGTTATTTGTGAGAAAATTCAAGTATGAAAGAACATTATTTTTTTTTTATCATTTTCCTTTTCATGCTAACCAGACACATGAAAATTTTAAAAAGTTTATCTTTCTTTCATTTTCTACCATTCCCTCGCTAAACAAACGAACGCTAAAGACCAAAGATATTGACTCTTAATCATAAACTAATAACTAATAAATTAATTCTAAACTAACTAAGATATTACATGACACAATAATTTTAAGCCCATTAAAATTCTAATTGTAAACTAATACTAAATAAATAAGGAATAAAATACTTGGAGAGTTTGAGTCAAACTCTGACAACCTCCCTTGAACCAAACTCTTCAATCTTGATCATCCCTATCATCTACTTTAGCTTCATGAAAACATCTACTTTAGCTTCATGAAAACATCTGATTTAAGTGATTTGGTAAAAATATCTACAATTTGATCTTCTGATCGACAATACAAAATTTCAATCTCGCCATCATTAACCAAATCACGAACGTAATGGTACTTGATATGAATATGCTTGGTCCTTCCATTAAAAATTGGATTATTTGACAATGCAATAGCTGACTTATTATCACAAAAAATCTTTGAAAGGATTCTCTGTGCATGCTGCAAAAAATTCAAGCATACGACGCAACTACGTTACCTGTGCAGCATTACTGGTGGCTGCATTATATTCTGCTTCAGCGGTAGACAAGGCAACAACTTATTGTTTCTTTGAAGATCAGAAAAAAAAACCTTGAACCAATTTGAAAACAATATCCTGAAGTACTTTTTGTTTTTTCCATATTACCTCCCCAATCACTACTTGTATACCCTACAAATTCACAAGGAATACAGTTAGAAAGTGCAATGAAATTGAAAAGAAATACCTTTTGTTTTTCAAATATAAAAGTCCAATGAAACTGATTCACCATGTTTATATCTTCACATAACAACTCCAAAAATCACTTCCATGCACTAGTGTTTTATGTTTCAACGATGGCATATGCAACATGCCATATTCCATTGTTTACATCTACTCCAACTGCTGATTATAGTTGTCCAAGGTAGGGGCCTGACAAGTGGCAGCCATCTATGCCTATATATGTTGTATAAATCCTTTTTTCAAAGGTCCTAAGCAACAGTAAAATCTTTTGAACATTTGATTCACTTCCCCAGGGTTGTTTTGTTCGTAATCTACAATTAAAGTAGACCCCGGATATGTTCTTTTTATTTCTTCATAGTAATCTCATATCCTTCTGTATTTTTTTTTTGTGATTGCCTTGAATAACATTTTTAGCAGCTTCTTTTGCTCTCCACACCACATTTATGGACACACCCACATGATGGTTTTCCTCCACAACTTCCCTACAGGCGTGTAATGGCCATTCAGGATTTGATCTAATCTTTTGCATGTATTTTTTAGATAGCCAGTTTGCTGTTACATGTCTGTTATGCCATGACCAGTTGTAGTTAGTGTGTTCGTCATTAAATGTCTTCACTTGCGTTGTATCCTCATCTTGGATCTTGGATGCAAATATCATCCACTCACAAGGTGACTTGCACTTAGCTCTGACCCTGTGCTTCTCATTTATGACAAACTTTATGTCATTCCCTTTCCAAATGGCATAATGTTTAACAACTTGCTTAAACTGCTATGATGACGCAAACAACATGCCCAACTTGAATTCAGGATGTTCCATGTCTTTGTTTGGACTAAATTCTGCATATCTCGGTCTTGGTTTAGAACTGTCCACTGCATCATCATCAGATGAACTGAAAATCATTCTAAGTTCATCAGAAGTAGCATCATCATCAGAGAGGACATCTGTGTCCACTGCAGGTTCACTATTATTTGTACATTGCTGCCTCATGTTTACATCTTCACCCAAACCACCAAACTTAGCCATATTATCTATATATGTGTCAAACAAGTAATTATCAGTTTCTTCCTCACCATTGTTAGACACTTCTTCATAATTTGATGCATCAGAATGATCACCATCAACTGCATCATATTCTTCCTGTGCATCCTTCTCACTAACCTCATCTTCGTCACCCAAGTCATGTTCCAGGTACACTTCTATTACCTTGTTCTTGGGAACCAACTCTAGCATTCCTAGTACATCATTGTCATCATTCAACACCCCCAAACCATCCTTGAGCTTCATTCCAGGAACTCTATAGTGATACCTAGTAACCACCTCACACTGTAATTCTTTTGTCATTTCACTTATCTCAGGGAGAGAGATCTTATCAACATCACACAAATCAAAATGGTTAACTTGCCCTCCTAAGTACATTCTGCAGGGCATATACTTGAACTTACCACCATAATGCATCTCTATAGTGAAAAAATTTGGGTACAGACCTGCTCATACAATGTGAAGCCAACACAAGAATAAATTACAGTCAAATACTGACAATCAATATAGAAAAATCCAAATAAATTAGTTCGATTTTATAGTCATACACCCAAATTCTTTAAGGAACACAATACCCAATACCCAACACCCAACAACACTACCCAACACCCAATTTCTTTAAGAAACATAATACCTTAAACCCAATACTCAACACCGAAAAGCCAACAACACGAAAATTAGTCTAATACCTAATACCCAACACCAAACAACCAAAATTACAGGTATGAGATGCAATACTTACAGTAGAATTGTTGTGGATGTAAGATAACACCCGCTGTTTGCAATAACCAAGTCATTGTAGTTTAGTCGTTGAATGTAGGAAATGATTAGGAGATGGGAAGGAGATGAAAAGTCTACCTATTTACAACATTCAGTCAATATGATTGTGAGGAACACAAAACCCTAACCCTAACAAATTCATTGTGATTCACTCATTGAATATAGGAGAAGAATCGTCTAGGTCTAGGAACAGAGCATCAGGAGCTGAAGCGAGGGAATTTTGGAGCCTAAACCCTTAATAGGTGAAATGCCAAAATTGCCCTTCACTATATGCCATCTGCAGTTGCCGTTACCTATTTAATGCCGAAATCTAATGGAATGTGTTGATTAAAATAATTTAAATAGTTCAGGGGGTAAAATCAAAAAAATGAAAGTTCAGGGTGCAATTTTAAACAAACAGTAAAGTTCAAGGGCCATTTGTGTGGTTTACCCTATAAATTAACAAATCAACTAATTAGATGAATTCATTAAAAATTCAACTCAAGCATGTATATCTAGCTATTCTACTCATACAGAATCTTAAGTTTCCATCACATTTAACATAATAAATCAAGAGATTATATAAAGAGAAATCTTTGCTAAATAAGATGAATTGAACAATTAAAGAAAAACATAAATTAAAACTCAAAGAATTAATTACATACCCAAATATTTACTAAACTTTCTCCTAGCCTTAGTAAAAAGATTTAGCTAGCCATTAATTGGGGCTAAAACGCTAAATTAAACTAAGATTAAAGAAGAAATTAAAAGAAAGCTTCTAGATTTGGAAAACTCTCCAAAAGAAGAAGAAAAAAGTACAGCGGATACTTTCCCAAATTGGGAAAGATGATATCATCTTGTCCAAACGAGCTCTTCTAATTGACTGGGAGTGAGAACACGCGTCCGGACACGACAAGTGCTTAACCACGTGTCCGAACGGGACAATTGTCGTTTGGACGTGGAATTTTGTAAGTCTAGCTTGTTTTTTCCTTTGTTACAATACTTCACGTCCGAAGATGGGTAAATGAAGTCTGGACGTGGCCTTCTGAAGCTCAAACTCCAATTTTTCTCCTTTCTTTGTATGCCCTACTTCTCAGGTTTGCCTATTTGCCTCTAAGTCATGCCATTTTACCTAAAAAATAGACAACTATCAATTAAATAATGATAGATTCAAATATGAAATTAAACATATACAATTAAGTCCATACTCTTGACAATTATCTCACAAATGATAGGAAAAATATGCACTATTTAGGCTTAATCAGGCAATTCACTTGGACTGGGATGTTCCAGCTATGCAATAAACCAAGGTTCAAATGGCTTCCCTTGAATTTAATGTCGTTTGCTTGATAATGATAGCTATTGTGGTGGAATCCTTGAATTGGTTCCTAAAAATCCTGTTGTTTCTTTCCATCCATAGATAGTAAACAGTAACATCCAGAGTGATCCTAAGAGTGCAAGCTTTCATAATACATTCAGTTGGTAGAGGATAAATATCAACAATTTCGTATATGTCATATTTGACCATACTTGTTATTGGAGCTAATGTTAATTTCGATTCAGCACATGATAGTCCCAATGGATGAATTCTTAATGGATCAACTCATATGGATGATAAGGTTTATGACAAAGGCTAAGATCACATCAAAGATATAGGTCATCAAGTTATCTTCTCAAGTGTATAGTTATCATATTAAGTGTATAGTTATCTTCTCAAGTGTATGATTGTAATTAGTTGTAAAAAGGAAAGTATATATATGAATGAAGGTCTACATCTCTCTCCAACGATTTGGTGAAGAGATTTAATTCTTAGTATCAAATTCTTCACTTGTCACCACCAATGCATCATTTAATATGGTTTATAATAAAGTATATATGAAAATCTCGAGAAGTATTAGAGATTATTCAATTAATTATTGTGGTGCTTTCTCCTCGATAATCTTCAATTTAACTACAACTTAAGTTAAAAATTAAGGTATTACAGACATGGTGTTAACTGACCACTATTAATTTTATGGATTATTTAGGATTTGTCTATTTATTTTATGAATTTCTTTTGGGGATGGTGATTAACCCTAATTAATGCATAATTTAATTAAGTTAATAGGACAATTGTGTTATTTAAACAAAGTTTTTTGGGAAAGTTAGTTAAATAAAGTTAAACTAGTCAAAATAAGTCAAATTAGGGTTAATGTGTGAATTAGGGATAATGCATTAATTGTTGTTCTTTTCAAGGTTTTGTGCGTCAAAGCTACAAATTACTGGGGAGCCAATTATCAAAGCTACAAACTATAGGGTGCCAATTATTAAAGCTCAAAATAAAGGGGGATCAAAGTGTAATTCAAGCTCTTGGGGCTTGTAAAGGGCATCTTTTGGTTGCCTATAAACACCACCCCTTTGGGGCTTGTAAAGATCATCTTTTTGGTTGTGGAAAACCCTCCAAAAGTAATTGCTTTTTTTTTTTTTTGTATTATTGCTTTCTTTTAATTGCTTTCTTCTAATTTAAGTATTGCTTTCTTTTATTGTATTATTGCTTTCTTTTAATTTATTGATTTATTTTACTTTCATTGTTTGAGCTTCCTTCTTCCCTTAGAGGAGTGAAACTCTTCCACTTTTCTAGAGCTTTACCAAAGCCGTGAAGGGTGGAACGTGGTTCACTCATTCTTTGTTGAAGATCGGCTCCTTGTGTAATATGGTTTTACCTTGTAACTCCTCTACTTGGAGGGATGAGTATCACTCACTTTTCTAGCTTTACCAAAGCCATGAAGAGTGAGTAGTTTCTCATTCACTCTTTAGTAAGAGGTGATGAACATGTATAAATTATCCGGAAGTTATATTGGTGCATTTCGTTTATGCTTAGCTCCAATCTTCATTTCTTCATAATGTCTTCTCATTACATTATTGTCTTTACCTTAAGCATGAGTAGCTAAGTCTTTAAGTTGGCTAATCCAAGGGAGACCTCATCTTGGATATGCCATTTCAACTCATCTTCTTTCTTCTCCTCGGTGTACAATGGTTCGATTTAACTGGGTTGAGTGAGGACATGGTGTGAATCTTTGATATCCTGTAGACTTGTCACGGGTTATGCTTGGATCCTCACTTCATTCTCGTCCCTAGCTTCCCACTAATCAATCATTCATCTATGCACCATTGGAGGAAGGGTTCGAGTCGACTTAGTATTCCCATTGGAGTGAACCCTTCGGATTAGCCAACACTTGTTTCCCATTTTAATTTCATCACAACACAAATCACAAACCAACTTCAAACAACAAAAGATTTTACACTTTTCTTTCACCAAAATTAACTTCTACACGATTCACCTCCTTCCCTAAGGAGACGACCTTGGAATACGGTTCCAAGTAAAACACGACAAACAAAAGTCTTCTTGCGCTAGGGAAGCATTTTTGTTCACACACACACACACACACACACACACACACACATTTCATTCATTCCACCATTCCGTTGCCTTTTCTTTTGACATCATTCCAAAGGAGAGTGACACTCCCCTCCACACATAGAATATACGCATTGAGGGATGATGTTAGGAGGTTAGGATATACTACAACGGAAACAACCAAGTATTTTTGGCGTCGTTGCCGGGGAAGGCAAGCGTTGAATCAAGAAGGTGATTTTCGGACAACGGAGGTAAGTCCTGCGATGTTCATCATGGGCTGAGGTACGTTGATCCTTGTATATATTTTTGTTTGTTTGCATTTTCAATTGTAGATAGTTTTGTTACATGTGGGGACAGGATGAACTAAACCGACTAGTTAGACAACCTTTGGCCCCCAACATGAACATTGACCAAGACCCACCCGAAAATGCGATTGATAATTTTGAGAATGTGGATGCCAACCCCAATGTGCAAAGGGCTGGGGGAGTGCAAGAACCTGGAATGCCCCATCCACGAATGCAATTCCCCCTCCTAGAAATGAAGAGAACAATATCCAAATTGATCCTCCTGCGAGGTCAATGAGGGAATTTCTTCAACCAACTCGTAGTACCACACCCTCATGTATCCTCTTACCGGTCCAAGCTCAGCTTTTCAAAGTTAAGCCAGGGATGTTGCAACTACTTCCTAAATTCCACGAAATTGAAAAAGAAAATCCTTATTTGCACAAAAAGGAATTTGAGGATATAGTTGCAACCTTCAATGCTAACTATGCTATGGAAGACATAGCTCGATTAAAATTGTTTCCCTTTTCCCTCAAGGACAAAGCCAAAACGTGGTTGTATTCCTCGCGACCTCGATCCATTACCTCTTGGACTCTAATGCTTTCGGAGTCTTTGAATAAATTTTTTCCGGTTCATAGAACCACCGCTTTAGAAAAAGAAATTCAAAACTTTTCGGAAAAGCCCAATGAGCAATTCTATCATTGTTGGGATCGCTACAAGGAATTGATTCAATCCGTACCACATCATGGCTTTGAATCGTGGCAATTGGTAAGTTTCTTCTATGAAGGAATCACACCGAGCTATAGACAATTCACTGACATGATGTGCAATGGCGAATTCTTAAACAAAGACCCTGATGAGACCCTTGACTACTTTAGTACATTGGCCCAGAATGCATAATCTTGGGACATTAGGGATCCCAACGATGTATCTAGGACGTCTCTGGGTAGTAGTTAATTACAAGGGGGAGGGATGTATGACTTGAGAGATCGGGAAGACTTGTTTTCCAAAATTGCCAAATTGTCTAGGAAGGTTGAAAGTCTTGAAGTCAATAGGAGACACGAGGTGTCAAATGTTTCAAAGATAGAGGAGTTTTGCTCAATTTGTGAGAGTGTGGAGCATTCCATATCGGAGTGCCCTAACATTCCAGCACTTAAGGAAGTGTATCACGAGCAAGTCAATGCCTTTAACCAATCAAGGCAATCATTCTCTCCACATTCAAATACTTATAATCCGGGGTGGAGCAATCACCCAAATTTTAGTTGGAGAAATGAGAACCCCACTCCTCATGGGTCTAATGCATACACACCTCCCGCACCTCCTAGGCAAAATCAATATCAAGGCCAAGAGCAAACATCTAGCTCCCAATACCCCTGTTCCAATCAGCAAGGGTACTCGTCAAACCCACCACCACAGAATTTTTCACCAAGTCCACCTCCCCGAAGCTTCTCCCAACAAGGACCATCCAATTCTTCCACCTACCAACCTCCACATAAGAGGAATTTGGAGGATGTGGTTCATGCTTTCATTAAAAGCCAAACCGCCATCAATAACCAAAATGCCACAGCTCTTAATGACATTAGGACCCAACTCACGAAGTTGACAAACTCCATGGGGGCATCACAACAAGAAAAGGGAAAATTCCCCGCTCAACCCCAAGAGAACCCTGGAGGTCAACATGTTGTTGAGTCATCAGAGCCCTTAAGAGAGAGGTGTGAGCAACTCAAAGAAGTCACCACCCTTCGAAGTGGCAAGGAAATTGATAAGACCATTGTGCCAAAGGCCTCACCCAAGGTCACATTGCCAAATGAAAAAGAGACCAATGGTGACACCGACGAGGGTGAGGTGAGTGAAAAGAAAGAAAGTGAGGTGGTTGAGAAAGAAAAATTGATTGATGAAAGTGTGTTTGTTTCTCCTATTCCTGCCCCTTTTCCTAATTGTTTGAAGCCACCCATCAAGGTGACTAACTATTCTGATATAATTGAGATGTTCAAGCAGGTTAAGATCAACATCCCACTCCTCGATGCCATAAAGCAAATCCCTTCATGTGCCAAGATTTTGAAGGATTTATGTACCGTGAAGAGGAGGTTGAATGTCCACAAGAAAGCATTCCTCACCGAGCAAGTGAGCTCGATTTTGAGGACAAACACTCCTTCGAAGTTTAAAGACCGCGGCTATCCCACCATTGCCATAACCATAGGAAATTGCCGGGTGGAGCAAGCCCTCCTTGATTTGGGGGCTAGTGTGAACCTCCTTCCATATTCGGTGTATCAACAACTTCAGCTCAAAGAATTGAAGCCTACTCCAATCACTCTTCAACTGGCGGACCGTAGTGTCCGAGCACCAAGGGGAGTAGTTGAGGATGTCTTAGTGCAAGTTGATAAATTTTATTTTCCTATTGATTTTATTGTGCTTGATACTCACCCTGTTGTAAATATTAGCTCCCAAATCCCTGTAATACTTGGTAGACCTTTTCTTGCCACATCTAATGCTGTGATTAATTGCAGGAATGGTCTTATGAAGCTAGCATTTGGGAACATGACTATGGATCTCAATGTGTTCAACTTGTCCAAGCAACTGGGGGATGATGAGGAGATGCCCAAAGTCAATAGGATTGATACCTTGGTAGAGGAGCACTTAGAGTTAATGAATACCTTCAAGTTGGAAGAGGAGGGATTTGTTGTTATGAACGAGTTTAATGAGAAAGAGGAGTTGGAGAGCTTAAAGGGGTAGACAAATGGATCCCTACATTTGAGAAACTTCCTCTTCAAAAAAAGAAGATATTTCCATCGGATGTACAAAAATGCCATTGCCATCTCATCTTAAGTATGCATATCTTGGGGAGGATAAGACCTTTCCGGTGGTGATTAGCTCAACCTTGGATCCAAAGCAAGAAGAAGATCTCTTGGAAGTGTTGAGGAGACATAAGACGGCGATTGGTTGGACAATTGCCGACATCAAAGGTATAAGCCCCATCATTTGCACACACTGAATTTATCTTGAAGACTACTCCAAGCCGTCTCGACAACCACAAAGAAGGTTGAACCCAATCATGAAGGATGTGGTGAGAGACGAGGTCTTAAAGCTACTTGACGTGGGCATCATCTTCCCAAGATATGCATACTTAAGATGAGATGGCAATGACTTCAACTCAAACACGGGTTTTTGTACATCCGATGGAAAGATCTTCTTTTCTTGAAGTGGAAGCTTCTCAAATGTAGGGATCCATTTGTCTACCCATTTCAAGCTCTCCAACTCCTCTTTCTCATTAAACTCGTTCATAATAACAAATCCCTCATCTTCCAACTTGAAGGTATTCATTAAATCTAAGTGCTCCTCTACCAAGGTATCAATTCTATTGACTTCGTGCATCTCTTCATCATTCCCAGGTTGTTTGGACAAGTTGAACACATTGAGATCCATAGTCATGTTTCCAAATGCTAGCTTCATAAGACCGTTCCTGCAGTTAATCACAACATTAGATGTGGCAAGAAAAGGTTTACCAAGTATTACAGGGATTTAGGAGCTAAGATTTGCAACCGGGTAAGTGTCAAGCACAATAAAATCAACAGAAAAATAAAATTTATCAACTTGCATTAAGACATCCTCAACTACTCCCCTTGGTGTTCGGACACTACGGTTCGCCAGTTGAAGTGTGATTGGAGTAGGCTTCAATTCTTCGAGCTGAAGTTGTTGGTACACCGAGTATGGAAGGAGGTTCACACTAGCCCCCAAATCAAGGAGGGCTTGCTCCACCCGACAATTTCCTATGGTTTTGGCAATGGTGGGACAGTCGGGGTCTTTAAACTTCGGAGGAGTGTTTGTCCTCAAAATCGAGCTCACTTGCTCGGTAAGGAATTCTTTCTTGTGGACATTCAACCTCCTCTTCATGGTACATAAATCTTTCAAAATCTTGGCACATAAAGGGATTTGCTTTATGGCATCGAGGAGTGGGATGTTGATCTTAGCCTGCATGAACATCTCAATTATATCAGAATAGTTAGTCACCTTGATGGGTGGCTTCAAACGATTAGGAAAAGAGGCAGGAATAGGAGAAACAAGTACACTTTCATCAATCAATTTTTCTTTTTCAACCACCTCACTTTATTTCTTTTCACTCACCTCACCCTCGTCGGTGTCACCATTGGTCTCTTTTTCATTTGGCAATGTGACCTTGGGTGAGGCCTTTGGCCCAATGGTCTTATCAATTTCCTTGCCACTTCGAAGGGTGGTGACTGCTTTGAGTTGCTTACAACTCTCTCTTAAGGGCTCCGATGACTCAACAACATGTTGACCTCCAAAGTTCTCTTGGGGTTGAGCGGGGAATTTCCCCTTTTCTTGTTGTGATGCCCCCATAGAGTTTGTCAATTTCGTGAGTTGGGTCCTAATGTCATTAAGAGCTGTGGCATTTTGGTTATTGATGGCGGTTTGGCTTTGAATGAAAGCATGAACCACATCCTCCAAATTCCTCTTATGAGGAGGTTGGTAGGTGGAAGAATTGGATGGTCCTTGTTGGGAGAAGCTTTGGGGAGGTGGACCTGGTGAAAAATTCTGTGGTGATGGGTTTGACGAGTACCCTTGCGGATTGGAACGGGGGTATTGGGAGCTAGATGCTTGCCCTTGGCCTTGATATTGATTTTGTCTATGAGGTGCGAGAGGTGTGTATGCATTAGACCCATGAGGAGTGGGGTTCTCATTTCTTCGACTAAAATTAGGGTGATTGCTCCACCCCAGATTATAAGTGTTTGAATGTGGAGAGAATGATTGCCTTGGTTGGTTAAAGACATTGACTTGCTTGTGATACACTTCCTTAAGTGCCAGAATGTTAGGGCACTCCGATATGGAGTGCTCCACACTCTCACAAATTGAGCAAAACTCCTCTATCTTTGAAACATTTGACACCTCGTGCTGCCTATTAACTTCAAGATTTTCAACCTTCCTAGACAATTTGGCAATTTTGGAAAATAAGTCTTCCCAGTCTCTCAAGTCATACATCCCTTCCCCTTGTGATTGACTACTACCCGGAGACATCCTAGGTACATCGTTGGGATCCCTAATGTCCCAAGATTGTGCATTTTGGGCCAATGTACTAAAATAGACAAGGGCCTCATCGGGATTTTTGTTTAAGAATTCGCCATTGCACATCATGTCAATGAATTGTCTATGGCTCGGTGTGATTCATTCATAGAAGAAACTTACCAATTGCCACGATTCAAAGCCATGATGTGGTACGGATTGAATCAATTCCTTGTAGCGATCCCAACAATAATAGAATTGCTCATTGGGCTTTTCTGAAAAGTTCTGAATTTCTTTTTTTAAAGCGGTGGTTCTATGAACCGGAAAAATTTTATTCAAAAACTCCGAAAGCATTAGAGCCCAAGAGGTAATGGATCGAGGTCGCAAGGAATACAACCACGTTTTGACTTTGTCCTTGAGGGAAAAGAAAAATAATATTAATCGAGCTATGTCTTCCATAACATAGTTAGCATTGAAGGTTGCAACTGTATCCTCAAATTCCTTTATGTGCAAATAAGGGTTTTCCTTTTCAATTCCGTAGAATCTCTGAAGTAGTTGCAACATCCCTGACTTAACTTGGAAGAGCTGAGCTTGGACCGGTAAGAGGATGCTTGAGGGTATGGTACTACGAGTTGGTTGAAGAAGTTCCCTCATTGACATTGCAGGAGGATCAATTTGGATATTGTTCCCTTCATTTCTAGGAGGGGGGAATTGCATTCGTGGATGGGGCATTCCAGGTTCTTGCACTCCCCCACCTCTTTGCACATTGGGATTGACATCCACATTCTCAAAATTATCAATCGCATTCTCGGGTGGGTCTTGGTCAATGTTCATGTTGGGGGCCAAAGGTTGTCTAACTAGTCGGTTTAGTTCGTCTCGTTCCCACATGTAACAAAACTATCTACAATTGAAAATGCAAACAAACAAAAATATATACAAGGATCAACGTACCTCAGCCCATGATGAACATCACGGGACTTACCTCCGTTGTCCGAAAATCATCTTCTTGATTTAACACTTGCCTTCCCTGGCAACAGCGCCAAAAATGCTTGGTTGTTTCCGTTGTAGTATATCCTAACCTTCTAACATCATCCCTCAATGCGTATAATCTATGCGTGGAGGGGAGTGTCACTCTCCTTTGGAATGATGTCAAAAGAATGGGCAACAGAATGGTGGAATGAATGAAATGTGTATGTGTGTGTGAACAAAAATGCTTCCCAAGCGCAAAAAGACTTTTGTGTGTCATGTTTTACTTGGAACCGTATTCCAATATCGTCTCCTCAGGGAAGGAGGTGAATCGTGTAGAAGTTAATTTTGGTGAAAGAAAAGTGTAAAATCTTTTGTTGTTTGAAGTTGGCTTGTGATTTGTGTTGTGATGAAATTAAAATGGGAAACAAGTGTTGGCAAATCCGAAGGGTTCACTCCAATGGGAATACCAAGTCGATTCGAACCTTTCCTCCAATGGTGCATAGATGAACGATTGATTTGTGGGAAGCGAGAGACGAGAATGAAGTGAGGATCCAAGCATAACCCGTGACAAGTCTACGGAATATCAAAGATTCACACCATGTCCTCACTCAACCCAGTTAAACCGAACCATCGTACACCGAGGGGAGGAAAGAAGATGAGTTGAAATGGCATACCCAAGAGGAGGTCTCCCTTGGATTAGCCAACTTAAAGAATTAGCTCCTCATGCTTAAGGTAAAGACAACAATTTAATAAGAAGACATTATGAAGAAATGAAGATTGGAGCTAAGCATAAATGAAATGCACCAATATAACTTCCGGATAATTTATACATGTCCATCACCTCTTACTAAAGAGTGAATGAGAAACTACTCACTCTTCATGGCTTTGTAAAACTAGAAAAGTGAGTGATGCTCATCCCTCAAAGTAAAGGAGTTACAAGGTAAAACCATATTACACAAGGAGCCGATCTTCGACAAGAATGAGTGAATCACGTTCTACCCTTCACGGCTTTGGTAAAGCTCTAGAAAAGTGGATTAGTTTTACTCCTTTAAGGGAAGAAGGAAGCTCAAACAATGAAAGTAAAAGAAAGCAATAAATTAAAAGAAAACAATAATACAATAAAAGAAAGCAATTACTTTTGGAGGGTTTTTCACAACCAAAAAGATGATCTTTACAAGCCCCAAAGGGGTGGTATTTATAGGCAACCAAAAGATGCCCTTTACAAGCCCCAAGAAGATGCCCTTTACAAGCCCCAAGAGCTTGAATTACACTTTGATCCCCCTTTGTTTTGAGCTTTAATAATTGGCATCCTATAGTTTGTATCTTTGATAATTGGCTCCCCAGTAATTTGTCACTTTGACACAATTGGCTCCCCAGTAATTTGTAGCTTTGACGCACAAAACCCTGAAAAGAACAACAATTAATGCATTATCCCTAATTCACACATTAACCCTAATTTGACTAGTTTAACTTTGTTTAACTAACACAATTGTCCTATTAACTTAATTAAATTATGCATTAATTAGGGTTAATCAGATGGGGGGGGGGGGGTTGGGATATTGAGGGCTTCAATAAGAAAAAAATTTCATTATTATAGAATATTAGTTTTAAGTTAGGATTTGTGACCCAAAAAACCACCAAAAAAAAGAGAAAGAAATGAGACTAAGTTATAATTAATAGCAAAAGGTAAAATTTCGTCATTACCTCAAGTATAATTTCGAAGAAGTTTCAACGATATACTAGTTGTAGAATATAACATTTGGGTATCAAACCAGAACATGATGTGTTGTGTGATTGTGTGTGAACATATTAGTATTAATGCACTGAATTCTATAAGAATTTTCAAGCTAAGTGTTCTTGAACGAGAGTAGTAGGATAAATGGTGCCATAATCAAAAGTACTCGTGTTGCACACTTTTTTGAAAAAAAAAATTTGGATAATTTATTATGTAATCAAAACAGAATTTTTGGACAATCACCAAAGGATTGGGAAACAACAAAGTTCCAGTAAAGAGCTTCTTGGAATATGATATAAATTACATATCAATACCAAATCCTTCGTTCAATGGTAAATAAGAGATGTTATTTAGACATAAAAATATGATTTAATGATTTAGTTTTATTGTAACTGTTTGATTAACATCTAGTTTTGAAGGGGGGGGGGGGGTATTAACACTGAGTATAAAAAGCTAAACGAAGGGGGTTTGAAATACCTTTGACTCTAATGTAACAGTTGTACAAGGGTATGTGGTAAAAAAGATATTAAACAAGATCGTTTGGAGAGACATAATATCCTTGGATGAGCTAAAGTGGGTCCAATCGAGCAGAGGATTCGACTCGACCCAACAAATAGGTAGGCTATCCCAGCGAAACTAAAGTAAGTTTGATCGAGCAGAGGATAAGACTCCACCTAGTAGATAGGTAGGTTATCACGGTCCAGCTAAGTAGGTTTGACCAAGCAGAGGGTAAGATCCGACTGAGCAGATAGTTAGGCTATCCCGAAAAATTAGAGGTGGTGCTAGGTAGCCAATAAGAAAACTGTCTAAATTATAGGAACATATAATTAACATGTAACTTAAAAAATTGAATAATGAGAAAGGAAATCATGTAAGGTTCAAACACGAAGTAAGGAATGTCTGACTGGAATCTAGGTGTGCCACCATATTCTAACCAGGACTGTAGTCCTAAATAATCGGGGATAGAATCTCTGTAAATACCGGATAAAACTTAAGTGTAAGGTACACACACTTTCTCTGGTGAATTACATATACTCTCTTGTGTCATTACTGACTTAAGCATCGAAGTGCCTCCGACCAGTACCCTACCGATCTGTGGTAGTTTGGTCATTTTGTAGATCAGAGTCGATCCCGAGTACTCATCCGAAAAAAGTCTCTTTATTTTGATAGGTGCGGATTATTTCCCCCTATAATTGGCGCCGTCTGTGGGAAATGATAATGATGAGTATTTATGGATCAACTCGAAACGATTGAGCAACCTTTGATTAAGCAAACTTTATCCGAAGGCAAAAGAGAGTTGGTCCTAATTTTCGTTCTGGTGGACCTTGTGTATTAGTCACTCTCCCAGTGTCTAGTGCAATAGATTGGTGGAAATTCCTCCATTTTGGTGTCAAATCAAGTATTCTCAAGCAGCACAAGCAATCAGTGGAAAAATAATACAAAAATCTCTGCTACAATCTTTTGTCCAAAGCAACAGTGTGGTTATTCCAAAAGCTAGAAAAATTTATATATAAAGAGAAGTACAAAAAAAAAAGAGGCAAAACATTCGTCTTTGGCATAGTGTGCCATTATGCAAGATGAACATTGGCTTAGTAGTAAGGAAAAACAATATTACTCTCGCTGAAGGAATATGGTGATTGTTGAACTAAAATAGTTTCACAAAACAGTTTTTTAAGTGTAAAAACTAAATTTTTGGTTGATTTTGAGTCTAAATTAAAGTGTGACCCATTCGTTGTTTCGATTAAACTTTCGTGGGTTCGTATTCTACTCCGTGAGGAGAATAATGTAGTATATTCATTTGCGTAAATCGAGTAAGAAATGAATGAGAAAATAGGCTCCAAAGTGACTCTCTTGAATTGTGAAAATATAGGTTGTATAGTGTGGGATTTGACACCAATCCCACATTGGTTGATGAAGAAGTTCTAGATGGACATATATAGGCCGAATTTGCTCTATGAGATTGGGCCCCAAGGGATACCACAATTTTATGAGCGGAGAGAGCACCTATATGCCTTTGGTTTTACCACACACGCGCGCGCCGCCCGCCCGCCACGACCCGGGCCGGGGACGGGTGTGTGTTAGACCAAACCCTATCTTTTTGGAGGAAATTTGTTTAATTAATTGGACGTGAATTTCTTAATCCGAAATTTAATTTCTGTATCTGTTGGATCGCACTGGTTCGGATTTATTACTTCCCTCTAGTCCAAAATCTGAGTTGTGTCTGTTCATAGAGAACAGTTACACAAGTGGTGTCTTCTAGCTGCATGTGTCTGATGGGTTGAATCCGTTCACATGGTGACTGTCCGGACCAGTCACCATTTTCTCTATAAATAACCCAGTCACATAATCATTTTGCATCCAATTCATCCAATATATTCTTAGTCATTTAAGGCAGTCTCATACATCATTAAGGCAGTCTGCATTTTGGAGAGTACACAACACAATTTCTGGTTTGCTGGACGAGTAGATTGGAGTGCTACTTCTACTCGTGTGAAGATCATTGTATTCTGGGAGACAGACGCTTGATATTTCATAAGCACCGTGTGTGGGGGCGAAATCTGTCTTAAGGATATAGTGTCAAATACTAGCTTTGATCTACCTAAAGTTCAATAACAGTTCATATTCTGCAACTGGGTTAGTAATTATATTGTTTAAACAAACAGTTATATGTAACTGTTTCGGTAAGGTTGCTGTAGCTTTTTTGTTAATTTTTTTGTAACTATTTCAATTTTTTGTATAATTGTTTCACACTTGATTGTTACTATTTTGTTATATATTATATGCTTCAAGTTTTTTTGGTTTTCACTTGATTGAGAATGAAGGCCCTATCACAAGATTTTTGCGGCTCATAAGAATATTCAAGCTCTCTTCAGTTAGTCATATGTTGACTAGAGGTATTTCTCTTCTAGCTTTCTGGCAATTATGGAGGGAAAGATGTAGGAGACTCTTTGAGAATCATAAACTCCGCTGTTATACTTTATTTAAAACTGTTTTGCAGTTTTGCCGTAAGCAAGTATATAATGTCAAACCAAAATCCATGGACTCAGAATCAGGGACAACAATTCTTCTTTCCCTAAATCTCAATCCAGTTTCCCAGGTTACCATTAAGGTGAAATGGGTTTCTTGGCTTTATCCACCAGAAGGTAGATTGAAATTGAACATTGATGGTTCTTCTAAGGGAAATCCAGGTGAATCTGGGGGTGGAGTGGTCATACGTAATCATTGGGGTCAGTTCGTTCTTGCAGGCTCTTATACCTATGGAAGATGTACAAATATGGAAGCGGAGATGCGTGCTTTACTGGATGGCCTTTCTCTAATCTATAATTATGGCTTGGAGGTTTACGACTGGAAAATTGAGACAGATTCTCAGGTCCTGTTGGACATGATTACCAAAAAATCTAACCCATCATGGCACTTATGGGCTATTACAGATCAAATTTTTCCTCTTTTACAGTCTATGGCCTATCGAATACAACATGTGTATAGGGAGGGGAATTCGGTGGCAGATGCTTTGGCTAACCAAGGGGTTATGGATCAGTCTACTAGTTTATACTTGAATCAGGGTGACCTGCCTATCTCTATCAGACTTTTTCTCCTACATGATCAGCGTGGGATCAAGGCAATTCGTAAGAGGTTCTCTGCTTCTTCCTAGACTATTTTCTACATCTTATGGGAACAACTACAAAGTATAAGCAGAAGGTCTCAAACTCATGGATTACCAAAAGCAAAGGAACTAATCTAATAAAGAGTACAGCAGGCACCTATTCATCTTCTCTTCTTCTTCTGAATCAATTCCTCTGGTATGCTTGGGGTAGCTTTTGTGAATTGACCTTGTTTCATTCTTCTCTGCTTCAACGGTTGCAAATCTGCAAGGATGGCCTTGGTCTGGTTTTCCTCTTTCTTTTCTTTATTGCAGGGGAGGAGAGATTTGCTCTCAGACGCCTCTTTGCAGGCTTTCCGCTTTACAAGTCTGCAAGGGGTCATCTGCTGCAGCTCCCCGTTTGCTCCAGTAGCCTACTGCCCTTTTTCCCTGCTGTACTTCTAAATTGGAAACAGCCGCTGAACAGTCACTGTTCACGTCACTGTTCAGCTGGCATTCCAAAAGGCAGCATTGGTTAGATTCATTTTAGGATATTAGATTATCAAGAAAATTTTAATATTTACATGTAAAATCATGCATTAAAAATTTCTTAATTCTTTTTTAAATTGTAATTAGATTGCATCTAGGGGTAAGGTACATACGTTCCCCCCTAACTAGGTGTAATTTAATTTTTTAAGTAATAAAATTCCCTCACACCGTCGAGGTTCACAAAAAAAAAAAAAAAATTATTGTTTCAAATCAGAAATTTCAATAAGTGATTTTACTATATTTAGAATACTACAAACAACAATCTTAAGACAGATTTTCGAATTTGTATAATTACTTGTTGTGTTTGTGATATATGTTTTAATGTTTTAAACTGTTCTAAAATATTGTAAATTGTTAAAACTTGTTTTTACAATCTGTGATATTTTGAAAAGACTTGGAAAATTCGTGAAAAATTGTATGTTCTGTTTATTTGTATAATTCAAATAGTTACACCAAACTGTTATAGTTACACAAAACAGTGACTTTGTTTATGCATATGATTTAAACAGTTACACTAAACAGTGACACCATACAAAAACTTTAAAACAGTAACTTCAAAACAGTGACACAAAACAGTAACATAGATTGTCTATGTTTTAGTAACGTGTTTTGAAAAGTGTTAGTATTTCCTAAATTTGAATATCTTGTAATCTTTGTTTATCAGAAATGGCTGCAAATGATAATAATGTTTATGCTACTACCAATAATGTTGTGCCTGTGGTGCCTATTTCTGTACGTACTCATATGTCTTATAGGGAGAAGCTCGAAAAATTCAATGGGAATGATTTCAAGAGATGGCAACAAAAAATGTTGTTTTATCTTCACTACATTGAATCTTGCAAAATTTCTTCGTGAGGATGCTCCTGTTTGTAGTGAGAATGAGACTAACCACCAAGTTGTTGTTGCGGTAGATGCATGGAAGCATTCTGATTTTCTGTGCAAAAATTATATCCTCAATGGATTGGATAACAAATTATATAATGTGTATAGTCCAATCAAGACGGCTAGAGAGCTGTGGGAATCCTTGGATAAAAAATACAAGAAGGAGGATGCCGGAATGAATAAATTCATTGTGGGCAGATTCCTTGATTACAAAATGGTGGATTCCAAGACTATCATAAGTCAAGTTCAAGATCTTCAAGTTATCCTACATGAGATTCATGGCGAAGGGATGGTGCTTAGTAAATCTTTTCAAGTGGCTACAATTATTGAGAAATTACTGCCAAATTAGAAGGACTTCAAAAATTATTTCAAGCACAAATGCAAAGAAATGAAACTTGAAGACTTGATCGTGAGATTGAGGATTAAGGAGGACAATAGAGTCTCCGAAAAGAAAGTTGGTAATCATTCCATAGAGTCAAAGACACATGTGATTGAAGAGGGACATAAAACCAATAAGAAAAGGAAGTATGTTGGCCAACAAGAGGCCAAGGGTGGTGATTCCAAAAGGTTTAAAGACAACTGTTTTGTGTGCAATAAACTGGGACATCGAGCTAAGGATTGTTGAAGCTGTAAAACACAAGAGAACCATAAGAGGAAGGCTGCCCAAACCAATATAACCGAGGCCGAAATTTTTTTTGAAAATGTTTCTAACATGAGTTTTTCTACTGTAGTATCCGAAGTGAACTTGGTGGGAAATACCAAGGAATGGTGGGTGGATACCGAGGCCACTAGACACATATGTTTGGATAAGAAGATGTTCTCTTCATATGAAACAATTAATAATGGAGAACAACTATTCATGAAAAATTTCTCTACTTCCAAAGTTGAAGGCAAATGAAAAGTTATATTGAAAATGACTTCCAGAAAAGAACTTACTCTCAAAGATGTGTTACATGTTCCAGAAATTCGAAAGAATCTTGTGTCTGGATCGTTGTTGAGGAAGAAGGGTTTTATGTTGATTTTTGAGTCCGACAAATTTGTACTTACCAAGAGTGGAATTTATGTAGGCAAGAGATATATGAACGATGAGCTCTTTAAGATGAATGTAATGATAATTGTATCTGATTTTAATAATAATAACACATCTTCTGCTTATATGCTTGAGTTTTCCAATGTATGACATGGTAGATTATGAAATATTAATTTTGATACTTTGCATAAGTTAATGAATTTGAAATTGTTGCCTAAATTCAATATTGATACAAACTATAAATATGAGGCATGTGTTGAATCAAAATTAATTAGAACACCATTTCATAATATTGAAAGAAGTACTGAACCTCTAGAGTTAATTTATAGTGATACATGTGATTTGAAATATGTTCAAACTACAGGTGAAAAGAAGTACTTTGTTACGTTTATTGATGATTGCACAAGATGTTGCTATGTATATTTGCTAAGGAGTAAAGATGAAGCATTGAAAAAATTTATGCATTACAAGAATGAGGTTGATAATCAAATTGACAAAAAGATTAAGGTAATAAGAAATGATCGAGGTGGTGAATATGACGTACCTTTCGATAGGTTCTGTCAAGAACATGGTATTATTCACCAAACTTCCGCGCCTTATACATCTCAGCAAAATGGGATTGTTGAACGTAAAAATAGAACATTGAAAGAGATGATGAATGCAATATTGATTAATTTGGGATTACCTCAGAACTCATAGGGGGAAGCTTGCTTTCAGCAAACTATATTTTAAATAAATTATCCCACAAGAAGTTAGACAAAACCCCTTATGAATTATGAAAAAGTTGAAGTCCTTCCTACAAATATTTAAAAGTGTGGGGGTGTTTGGCTAAGGTGATGGTTCTTATTCCTAAAAGGATTAAAATAGGACCTAAGACTATTGATTGTATATTTATTGGTTATGTAATAAATAGCAGTGCATCTCGTTTTCTCATGCATAAATATGATATTCCTGATATATATGTCAATACAATCATTGAGTCAAAAAATGCATCATTCTTTGAAAATGTCTTTCCTAGTAAAAATACATGTGAAGGGAGTTCTCTTAAAAGAACTCATGACACTGCAACTAATAATATAGACCATGAGTCTATAGATAGAAAAAGTGAAGAGACACTTAGACGTAGTAAGAGGGCAAGGAATTTCAAGTCCTATGGTCCAGATTTTCTAACATATTTGTTAGAAAATGAGCCTCAAAACTTCAATGAAGCGATGTCCACTCCTAAAGCACCTATGTGGAAAGAAGCTGTAAACAGTGAAATTGAATCCATCATGCAAAATCACACTTGGGAGTTGGTAGATCTTCCTCCAGGGAGTAAACCATTAGGGTGTAAATGGATTTTTAAGAGAAAAATGAAAACTGATGAATCAATTGATAAGTACAAGGCTAGACTTGTAGCTAAAGGTTATAAACAAAAGGAAGGTCTTGATTACTTTGATACATATTCTCCTGTCACGAGAATAACATCTATTCATATACTTGTAGCTATTGCAGTGTTGCATAATCTTGAGATACACCAAATGGATGTGAAAACATCTTTTCTAAATGGTGACTTAAATGAGAAAATTTATATGGACCAATCCGAAGGGTTTATTTCTTCGGGACAAGAGAAGAAGGTATGTAGACTTGTTAAATCACTTTATGGTTTAAAGCAAGCACCAGAACAATGACATGAGAAATTTGACAAGGTAATGATGTCAAATGTTTTCACAATTAATGAATGTGATAAATGTGTCTATGTCAACAACAAAAATAATTGATATGTTATTTTTTACCTATATGTGGATGATATGCTTATTTAGGTAGTAATAATAATATTATTACAACTACAAAGAAAGTATTGTCGAGTAAGTTTGACATGAAGGATTTGGGTGTTGCAGATGTTTTACTAGGAATTAAAATTTCTAGAATATCTGGTGGACTAATATTATCTCAATCACATTATATTGAGAAAATACTTGAAAAGTTCGACAAAGATGAAAACAATATTGCTAGAATATCAGTTGATATAAATCTTCATTTGTCTAAAAATACTGGCCAAAGCATATCATAATTGGAATACTCTCGTATCATTGGTAGTATAATGTATGTCATGAACTGCACTAGACCGAATATAGCATACTCAGTTAGTAAATTGAGTAGATATACTAGTAATCTGGGAGTAAACCATTGGAAGACAATTATCAGGGTTCTTAGATATCTAAGATATACCCTGAATTTTGGATTGCACTATACAAGATATCCAGTTGTACTTGAAGGGTATAGTGATGCAAATCGGATATTTGATATGAATGATACAAAATTCACAAGTGGTTATATTTTTATACTTGGTGGTGCAGCTGTATCTTGAAAATCCTCTAAGCAAACGTGTATTGTCAGATCCAAAATGGAATATGAATTTATTGCTTTAGATAAAGCAGGAGAGGAAACTGAGTGGCCTCGCCAATTTCTAGAGGATATTCCAATATAGCCTAAACATGTGCCAGTAATTTGTATACATTGCGATAACCAATCTGCAATTGGTAGGGCACAAAGTGACATGTATAATGGTAAGTCTAGACATATACGTTATAGACATAATATTGTTAGACAATTGCTCTCAAATGAGATTATTTTTATTGATTATATAAAAGCAAAGGATAATTTAGAGAATCCACTTACTGAAGGTTTGACGAGAGAGCAAATAAATTGCACATCGAGGGGAATGGAGCTAAAGCCTATGACATAAGAGTCACCTTAATGGCAACCCAACCTAGTTGAATGGAGATCCCAAGATCTAGGTTCAAAGGGACAACCTAATTATGCGATATTCAAAAGAAGCACTAAGGAGATAATCTCTCCTACCTATTCCTATCATAAACTAGTGTTGCCTGCAGAGTTTATTAGGGTAAGTTATGCTTTTAATGACTTTTATACCTTGAAAAATCTAAGTGGGATATTATAAGATATTCCTAATAGGTGTCACCTATATGAGTGTGAATGGGCCGCTTCTGTAAGAATTTATAAATGCTGAATTCTCTAAAGCACGCATGAAAATCAGAAGTTGTTCAGGGTCAAAATGAACACAATGATCAGAACCAATTGTGTTAGGAAAGAGACTGTGCGAAGTCTATTCGATCTGATTTATCAAACAGCTGAATAGTTCAAGACATCATATTCACTGTTTAGCCGGTAAGTCCGATGGGCTTCACTAGGGAAGGTTCAAGGCCAAAAGCTACCTATCTCGATGCACGATCTTTCCAAAGATATACTCTCTATAGTGTGTCAGCATTATCATTTGTAAACTAGCATCCAATTTTCCATTCATGTGGGGGATTGTTGGACCAAAACAATTTCACAAAACAGTTTCTTAGGTATAAAAACTGAATTTTTGGTCGACCTTGAGCCTAAATTAAAGTAGGACCCATTCGTTGTTTCGAGTAAACTTTCGTGGGTTCGTATTATACTCCGTGAGGAGAATAATGTAGTATATTCACTTGCTGAAATCGAGTAAGAAATGAATGAGAAAATAGGCTCCAAAGTGACCCTTTTGAATTGTGAAAATAGAGGTTGTGCAATGTGTGATTCGACACCAATCCCACATTGGTTGAGAAAGAAGTTTTAGATGGGCATATATAGGCCAAATTTGTTCTATGGGATTGGGTCCAAGGGGTACCACAATTTTATGAGCGGAGCGAGCGCTTACATGCCTTCGGTTCTACCACACACGCGCGCGTGTCGCCTGCTCGCCCACCACGACCCGACCCGACCTGGGGACGGGTGTGGGTTAGACCAAGCCCTATCTTTTTGTAGAAAATTCGTTTAATTAATTGGGTGTGAATTTCTTAATCCGAAATTTAATTTCAATATCCGTTGATCGTACTGGTTCGAATTTATTGCTTCCCTCTAGTCCGAAATATGAGTTGTGTCTGTTCATAGAGAACAGTTACACAAGTGTTGTCTTTTGGTTGCTGGGTTGCATCCGTTCACATGGTGACTGTCCGAATCAGTCACCATTCTCTCTATAAATAACCCAATCAATAATCATTTTGCATTCAATTCATCTAATGCATTCTTAGTCATTTAAGGCAGTCTCATATATCATTAAGGTAGTCTGCATTTTGGAGAGTACACAACACAATTTATGGTTCGCTGGACAAGTAGATTGGAGTGCTACTTCTACTCGTGTGAAGATTATTGTATCCTAGGAGGCAGACGCTTGATATTCTATAAGCATCGTGTATGGGGGTGAAATTTGTCTTAAGGACATAGTGTCAAACACTAGCCTTAATCTACCTAAAGTTCAATAATAGTTTATGTTCTGCAACCGTGTAACTGTTTCGGTAAGATTGCCGTAACTGTTTTGTTAATTCTTTTGTAACTGTTTCAATTTTCTGTGTAACTGTTTCACACTTGATTGTTACTGTTTTGTTATATATTACATGTTTCAAATCAGAAATTTCAATAAGTGATTTTACTATATTTGGAATACCACAAACAACAATGATCACTTCTTGTGGTCACATGCTTCCATTCAAGTGGCTTTCATAGTAGATGTGGAAGCCACATACCCTTTATTTGGGTCAAAATCAGGTGATGGAATTCATATATATATATTCTCATTTAATTTATTTCATATGTTAAAGCTTATCTCTTGCTTTGGCTTGTATCACATGTAATACTTCATCTTTGTAGGTGATCCGAAACATGCTCGGTATTAATCTTGCATAGGGGAGATAAATTATGAAATATGGTGTCTTTGAGATAATCCAATTTCTATGATGGTCTGTGATGAACCTTGATCCCAACACAAGGAAGTACTCGACCAATGGAGTCGGCAATGAGAAAAAGACCCAAGAGGGTACTTGATACGACAAAGAGACCCAACGGTGTCAACTCTTTGATCCGATAAAGTGACCATAGATGGCTGGAAGTAAAATACAAACAAGTATTATCTGATCTCTATCAAGAAAATATCCGTCTCAAGAGGTCATCTAACTGAAAAGACCTATGATGGATAAACTACGTGATATTTAATCGACGAGATCAATCAACTTGACAAACATGTTGTAAACTTAACTAAGAACAAGAGAAAGAGAGCATATAAAGAACAAAAGAAAATGGGAGAAGGTTTTATTTTTATTAAAGAATAATCTGCTTAAATACATGAGTTTGCAACTAAAAACTAGAAATAAAAGCAACAAACTTCCTAAACTTTAGCTACTAACATTAACAGCTAGTAAATAACAGAAAATTAAAACAAATCTCCTAAAAACTTGGTCAAAGAGTATATAATGCACTGAATATTAGTTGCAGCCCTTCAAATCTGATCTCAAAGACACCTGACATTCAAACCTGAACTTGCAGCCTCAGTTTCACATGTGCAGCCATCTCTGTTAGCCATGTCAGAATCCATATCAGCAACCCTGCAGCTACTGATGCACACATTCAACAAAACAGACCCAAGAGGGTCAATTACTTAATTGATATTCAGCCCAGGAGGTCAGCCAATGAGGATTAAATGTTATGAATCCGAAACGAATCTACTCATTTCAAGTAAGGAGGACTTATACGAGTTGAGATTCACTGTTCACGAAAATTAGTGAGGCCCAAGAATTCAGCTACACGTGATCTCATCCGTGGTAAGCATTATTTTTTACTAGAAAGCATATGGTGATCTCAGCATTGAACCAAAAGGGAAGTATTATCTTCAGCATAGTGTGCCACACGCCACTAATATTTGGAGATCACTGTTATGTGTCCCATTCTGCATGACCCATACAACATCATAAGTGGACCATCACCAGCGTCAAATAAGTTCAAGGAGAACAAGTCTCATTCAGTTCCTATTCTTTTGCATGTTTTTTCTAGTCTTATGTAAATACCTAGTCTCCAGGAATAAGTTGAGACAAGTTTGAATTTCTGTTGCATGTAAGGCTATTAATATAGCCCAGTTTAATGGAATAAGGACTCATGAATTGTCTATAACTCCTACCTCTTATCTTCTCTTCCTTATCTCCTAAATTCACTTGTAACAATTTTGGTATCAGAGCCCACAGGTTCCAGGTTCTAAGCATGGACACCCGAGGCAAATCCAATGCCGAGTTTCGCAGTGAAGTCAGCGATGCATTAGCACGACATGAGGCTAGTGTGGAGCAGGTTCATGCGGCCTTGCAGACTGTTTTAACGGAACTACAAGCACTACGTACCACCCAACAAACCTACAACTCACAAACCACCAATACCACTCCCCAACTCGAAGTTAACCCCTTGGATGGAGAAGGATCGTCACCCTACCCACCCACTGCCCATTCCAACCCCAGTACTGATCAAACATTCCAATTCCAACTCAAGTTGCAATTTCCCAAATTCAATGGCAACGACCCCACTGGCTAGATCTACAAGGCGGAGTAGTACTTCGAATTTCAGAATATCGTTGTAGCTCAACGAGTCCTATTAGCCTCCTTCCATCTGGAAGGCATTGCCTTACAATGGCACCGATGGCTAACGAAGTTTCATGGCCCTCTAAACTGGGAGGAACTCACCAAAGCTATCTTGCACAGATTTGGTTCGACTGATTACGAGGATCCAGCAGAGGCGTTAACCCGTCTAAAACAGACAACTACTGTGGCAGCGTATCAAGAGGCCTTTGAACGTCTTTCCCACCGAGTGGATGGATTACCCGAAACCTTTTTAACCGGATGTTTTATTACTGGATTATGGGATGACATTCGTCTAGATGTTAAGATCAAACAACCCCGTACTTTGGCAGACGCAATCGGAGTCGCGCGGCTGGTCAAAGAACACAATTCACTCTAAAAGAGAACCACTCCTCAAGGTCGCATTCTGCCAGTTGTTTCGATGTAGAGAGGATCTCCCAATTCGGCCATGGGAATCTTAGGCCCACCCCTACTCAACGACCAGGTCACATCTCCAATCCTCCAACCACACCATTCCGTCGAATCACCAGTCAAGAAGCACGCGAACATCGAGAAAAGGGTCTATGCTACTATTATGACGAGAAAAACTCTATGGGTCATCTCTGTGATCGACCCCAATTGTTTATAATCGAGGACTCACCTAACATGGGTGAGGAAAATTCAGACGAAAATAGGCAGGGAGCAGAAGTTTTAGAAGCACAACCCGAGATTTCATTTCACGCTATCGCTGGAGCCGAACATCCACAGACCCTTAGAGTGTTGGGAAGACTGAAGAACAAGAACCTAATGGTATTGATTGATGGTGGCAGCACCCACAACTTCATTGATCAGGCCACTGCCTCATGATTTGGGTTATACATCACTAGGAACAAGAAACTTCAAGTGGTGGTCGCCATCGAGAAAAAAATCGAGTGTGCAAGCCAGTGTCAGGGGCTCACACTCACCATCCAAGGAAGTTCCTGGGGAATATCAAGTTTGTCTTTACCGTGCCACCACTTGCAGCAGATGACTCCACTATTCTTCCCCAACCGGAAACTATTTTGGTCTGATGTGAAATTCAGAAAGGCAAATACCGCCCTCAGACAAAAATTTTAGTGAAATGGATGGGCACCACGGCTGAGGATGGCACTTGGGAGAATGCGTGGCGTTTCTCCAAGTCCTACCCTAACTTCGTCCTTGAGGACAAGGTCGGTTTAAGTGGGGGGGGGGATTGTTATGTGTCCCATTCTGCATGACCCATACAACATCATAAGTGGACCATCACCAGCATCAAATAAGTTCAAGGAGAACAAGTCTCATTCAGTTTCATCAGTTCCTATTCTTTTGCATGTTTTTCCTAGTCTTATGTAAATACCTAGTCTCTAGGAATAAGTTGAGACGTGTTTGAATTTCTGTTGCATGTAAGGCTATTAATATAGCACAGTTTAATGGAATAAGGACTCATGAATTGTCCATAACTCCTAACTCTTATCTTCTCTTCCTTATCTCCTAAATTCACTTGTAACAATCACTTGTTATGATCATTCAACATTCTTGAATGAATTCTCTAGGAGCTTCAAGAGTTTAAACATTTTTCCTTTTGGCCAACGTGACGGCCACAGCATAAAGAATGCTTAGAAAGCTTTGGTTTGGTCTATCTCTTTCGGTGTTCTTAAGAAAGAGACTTAAGAGGTTCGGGAAAACAATAAGTAGGACTTATCCAAACTCCATCTAAGATCTATTTGGCCCAGGAGATTGGCGAATTAGAGAAGATATTCAAAGGGGTCAATTACTTGATATATAACCTAAGCCATCCAGACCTACACAGATAAATATCAAATCTCCTACAATACTGTTGAAGGCCCATGCTCATGAACGGTTAAATTCTCATGTCCTAAATGATGAAAAATTCGAATGCATACTTATTTCGGGACGCAGCACTTCGCAAAAACGGATCATCACTATCTCACGTTATTCCATCAAGAACACAGCGAGCACCTCAGCAAGATAGACGGACCATCTTCTGCAAGAGATCCATCCTTATCATACAAAAAGAATTACTGGTCAATGGTGTTGAGGGAGCATCAAAGCTTAATTATATGTATGACATTCAGTCCATAATTCAAGCCTTACTTGCTGGGGGAGTTCCACCCGAAGAAGGATGGTGCCGCCTTGTGCGACCTTATCATGTTATCGAATCATGAGAGATTATGGCAAAAAAAACTTTTTCTCTGAGGTGTCTCTCTCTTTCCCCGGGATTAGATTGAAATTGATTTCAACCCAGGATATGCTAAGCTTCAGAGTTCAGAGTATATATGATAGTACAAAGTCGGACGTCCACAAAAAACGGAATGAAATTGAAAGTTATAAATAGGAAGAATTGAATGTTAATTTGACGTTAATTTGATTAATTTGGTGCTACTTGAATGAAACTGAAATTTAATGTTAACTAGTTGAATTTGAATGTTAATTTAATAAATTAAATATTTATTAGATAAAATTGAATATTAATTAGATGAAATTGAATGTTAATTAGATAAAATTGAATGTTAATTTAGACAAACAACTGACAGTTCAAAGACATCACATCCACTGATTAGCCAAGTAAATCCGATAATTTTTTACTAAGGAAAATTCAAGGGCACTAGGTTACTTATCCCAATACAATAACCTTTTCAACTATACTTGAACTAGTATCTGCATTTTCATACATCGAAATTTTCATTCATGTAGGGGTTTGTTGGAAAAAATGGTTTGAACAATCTATTTTTGAATAATTTTGGGCTTAAATAAAAGTAACACCCACACCTCAAAATTAGTGGGACCAATTTTGAACGTGTTCTCCTCCACGAGGAGATTAACGTGGTATATAAAGAATTAGGTTTAATGAAGTGTAGTGTATAAGGTTTGTCTCACATTGGAAAGAACCCAAAAACTAGTAGAGTTAATATATTCCTAGTTGGTTTCGTAGATTAGGCCACAAGGGGTGCCACACTTTTGTGGGCAGAGCGAGCACATACACAACGTTGGCTACAACACACACGCGCCGCCCGCCTGCCACGCCACGACCAAGACCCGGACCCGACCGGGCTTGGGCCTTGGGTCAAAAAGATTTTACCTTTGTGTTCAGTTCAAATACAAAACATAAGTTGTGTTCGTTGGTCTTTGAAGATTGAAGTACTACTTCTACAAAGGCGAAATCTATTCTATACAGTTGTTCATCAACCGTAAACACCGAGAGGGAACAAATTTACCTTAAAGAAGCTATAGTTTCACAAGGCTTGTGTTCTTATTATTTATGTTATTATTATTATTATGATTCTGTGTTCTTGTAAGTGTATTTCTGTTTTGTTTATACATTCTATTTTATTTATGAGCTTGCAAATAATAGTATTAGTCATAACCCGTGCCTGAAGGACGATAAAACATAAAATTTGAGTGCCCAAAAAATCGATCCCATTATATTAAATTTTTTCAACATGTGTATATTATCGTATATTGATAATGTTTGAAATAAAAATTATATTAACTATAAATTAATCAAATATTAAATGATTAAACATGTGATAGAAATGAGTGATGTGATGTTTTTAAGAGGCAAAATATGTAAGGGATAAAAATTTAAGTTGCTATGTGTTTTATTATATAAATATGTAGTAATTAACGTTTAATTCTGAATATATATTGGATAACTTTTCTTACGTATAACTAGAAAGTTGCTATTTGAGATCAGGTATTTATTGTGTTGATTTCTAACAAGAATTTGCTTCATTTTCAATATATTCTTTTATTACGGGATTGGTGTGGCACAACCTCTTTGACTCGAGATTAAGAAGGAAACTTTGGGATGTTTTGTTTACTATAAACTATCAGAAAAACTAAATTTATTGATGCGATGTTTTTTTTCAATTTTCTTGATGACTTCAATTGGACCCACTCTTTTTATGCACCTTTTAATCTCGAATCCGAGCATGAGTCACAAGTTGAACGTTAAATAAATCAGTCCAAAAAGTGTACACTTCATGCCTTTTTTAAGGATATTACAATAAAACTCAATGCAGTCAAGGGCCACAAACAGTAAATCTCATGCGACAGCCTTTACAAAGCCTAGGTTTTTTTTTTTTTTTTTGACCAAATAACACTACAACACTTCTACTTAAAAGCAGAAGTGTCATATGTCCTTATAACTCACACACACACCCAAAGCCTAGTTCACAGAACTGAAAAAGATACATAACATATTGCCTGTGTGAAGTATGCCATCACACGCAAAAGTTGCCTATTAAGAAAGGTAACTTAATTAACATTGAGGCAAATTTATTGGAACGATAGTTTTTATTACATAATTATTCGACGTGACAAGATCATGGAAAATCATCAAAACAAAACATCTCAACAAAGCAAACTTAAGAGAAGACTTGGAGGAGAATCATTTCTCGTCCATTATTTGTGACTCTATTTCTTGAGGAAAACATTGAACCATTCAGCTGAGAGTTTTGGATATCTCTTCTGTCCATCTTGGAAGTCAACATAGTTTAATCCAAAACGGACAGTGTAACCGGAGGCCCATTCAAAATTGTCCATTATTGCCCATGCAAAGTATGCCATCACATTAACACCATCCCTGAATAGAAGAAAAAAAAGAGAGAATAGAAGGGCCAATTAGAGCTATTAATATAAACTTATAGGAGAAGGAATTATCAAATTCGACAATATTTTACTTCGCCTTAATTTATCAACAAATTTGCTAACCAAACCCACTATTATGATTGAATTTATAGTAGACGCCATCAATTAATATTGGAATCCACTATTAATCCAACAACAACAATGTATTTGACTGACAAATTTTATTAGTAAACTTGATAAAAATAGCATTACTAGAACAAACTTTACTTAATGTGACATCTTCTCAAATCAATTTCAAATATATAGCTTGTGATCAAGAACTTACTCGATAGCTTTCTGAATATAAAACAGATGTCGATAATAGTATTGTATCCTGAACTTATCGATGAGGGATTCCTTAGGCGATAATGTTGCATTGTTTACCTCATCAACCCCTATAAAAGAGCCACAGATTTTAGTGTAAACATTGTATCTAATTTTCGATGTCCTAATCAAATGAACTTTAAAGCTTTAATATGAAATGTAGTTTTTGTTTAAATAAAGTCTTAGCAAATGATTGTTAGGAGTAGACTCGGTAGTCAACGAAAGGAGACCGAGGTTGTAGTAGGACCATCTCTTGCAAACAAAGAAAACTTTTTGGAGGAATCTCTGTTTCAAAATTGTTTTGGAAAATATTTTTTTTTACAATGAGGACTTTGTAGTAGAAGACTTGTCTATAAGAAACGAGATAGTGGTTATATGTGGATGATCCATAGTATACGAAGCAGACATTTATTAGTAAAAAAAAATACCATTCTCCGTAATGTAGATAAGTGGATTATTATATTTTCTCTTTACATAGACGAGAAGATCCCATATCCCTCTTGGATAAACATGGAGCCATGTGGAACCAGCCTGAGACATAATAGAGTATATTAGGTTGACTAAGAATATGGTCATTTTAAGACAAATTGTCAAGAAATAAACATAAGAAAGTTTTATATATGTTCATAGTATACCTGTGGACCAATAGGACGTCCATTTCTCACAACTGCCATGAGAAAATACTGTCATTAGCATAACATTTGTTTTGATTTTGTACATCACATTAAATTTGAGGGTTTAATGTCAAACTTACATGTAATGATTGCATGATTATCTGTGCTGTAACTTAAGTTGACAGTATTTGGGTTGGGGTTATTGGCAGCATAAAAAGCTGCATAGTAGTTCAAGCCAATAAAATCGAATGACCCCTTTACCATTTCTGATTCTATTGTTGAGAAATTTGGCAGACGTTTTCCAACAATTGATTGCATGTCACGTGGATAGTAACCACTTGTTAATGGTTCCATATACCTACATTGCACATAGAATTAGAGTTAACAAAAAAAAGTTTATGTTCAGTGATTTTATAACGTGGTCTTTTAATATGTCAAGGTGGGCATATATACATGTCATGCATTTTTCGTGTACAACAAGAAATCTAGCCTACTCTCGAGGATAAAGGAGATAAGACCCGCTAGATGACTCGTGAGACTCGATTCATGTTGTCTATAGGAGGTGGCAGCTTTGTAACGACTAAGACAAACTCATTTTGTTCTATATATATACAAGTTTTATTCAATATGTGCATGTATAAAAACTCTACATAACAAAATGGTCCACAATGGCAAAGTAAAGCATAGTGTAAATGATGTGGCATATGAATGTTTTTTTGATTTTGTGTGATCCTTTAGTCAGTGAAGTAACAAACAATACTAACCATCCAAGTTCGAAGTCCAAAGATCGCCTTGCAGCACGGTAATCATTTGTTGAATTGGAGAATGGCACGTACCAAAAAGTTGATAGCGTAATTCCAATACTACCATTTTGCAATTTCTGCACAAATTCTGTGTTCAGTAATGGCAAGGATACCATCATCCTTAATAGTTATACTTCATGATTTAGTTGTTGGATTATAAACCTGGTATATGTCCTTATACAATTTCACGGCTACCGCATGCGCAAGAAGTTGATGGTGTGCAACAATACATGGTTCGGTGCTTGAGTTCCCACCAGTGCAATTTGGGCTTATCCAAGAGGAACATCGACCTGGTGCAAAAGCACCCTTATCGTACGCATTTATGCTGAAGGTCGATGGTTCATTGAATGTGGTCCAATGTTTCACCCGATCGCCAAATCTCTTGTAGCAAAGCTCCACGAAATCGCGATAGTCGTACCTGTGATTGGATCATTAGTAATTAAGGGCAAAATAAGATTTAGCTAATACTCTAACATATGATTTGGTTTAATAACTCCTTGGTGGATAGAAGTAAGAGATAATGGGATGTGAATACCTTTTTTAGAACTTATTTGACTTAAAGTACCACCTCTAAATTTATATTTCATTAAGTCATCTTTTTCATCAAATAGTTGTCAATAAGTACACATTTTAAAACATTTCAAAATTTTTTTGAATTGTATTCCATAATTACTCTTACAATAAATATTGTCTATCATTGTTAGTTTTAATGTTTTTAAAAATAACAACTCCTAACTTGAAAATTGCGCTAGCATTAAAATTATTTTTCTATCTCATATATATATGTATGTATATATATATACACACACACACATACACGTATATACACACACACACACACGCGTATATATATGTATATATATAGTAATATTAAACAGTAACACCCTCAACAAAAAAATAGTAACATCAAACAGTAACACACTCAACAAAAAAATAGTGTCAGTTGTACCCTTCTGTTTACTTCCGGTAGAGTGTGTCACTCACGTGACTATATAACACAAAAGAAAAAAGGGATGTGTTGATATAGTTAGAGTGTTCAGGGGCTTAATTAAGACACAAAAAAAATTTCTTAGGCTTAATTGACACAAGGATCATAATTTGAAGACTATATATGTAGTCTACTCCAACCATTTGTGTAGTTTATTCAAGAGTGTAAATAGAAATTTTCATGTTCCGGGCACTAGTTTAACTAACTTGATCTTCCAAATTTTGATCAATCTTGACTTCATATTACCTGTGTTTACCCTATTTTACTAACTTTTAATGAAGACTTGCAAACCTACACAAGTTTATCAATTGGATCTACTCTGGTACACATTCTCTTAATCACTCTAAATAGCTCTTTATATATTTGATAAGGAATAAACTTAATTATAATTGGGTTCACATAAATTTATTACTGGTGATTCACCATTGATGATAAATTGAGAGAACACATAGACATATGGATCCATTTTTAACATATCCAAAAACAAAATAAGTGTTTATGTTCCTCTCCTTCCTTTTGATCTATTTTTTTTTTTTAAAAAAAATCATTAAACATTTTCTTGTTTAAAAAATTGTTTATGTCCTGTTGTATGATCTTAAATTTGACTGCATTGGGTTTATGAAGAATCAATTAAGTAATTAACCACTCCATAGATAGGAGCCTCCAATATGAGGACTATATGAAAGTCACTTACACAATCCGCTGACTTAGGAAACCACCATACTCATCTTCTAGGGCTTGGGGAACATCAAAATGGTATAGAGTCACAAAGGGCTTCAGACCTGCATATATACCATAACATACACAAATTTGGACCACATTTCACACGCAAACCAATGCCAAGAGTTAAGTGTCGAACAATAACCTTTCAATAGGGTCTCATTTATAAGGTTGTTGTAATACTTAATTCCTTCCTCATTCACGCCTCCGCTTAACTTTCCACCTATCAAACGTACAAGTAAAAGGAAAAGGGTAATGTGTGATGCACTAGTCAAAGGACCATAATGTACAAATTCTTGTCAATTTCACTTAAATTCTTTGCTGGGTTCCACCCTACTATGAAACTTTATTTCACTAATCGGGTTACCACATCTACAAAACTGGAATGCAAGTTGATGTAGTTGACACTCTTACTTGGTAAGACTCTCGACCATGCAATAGAAAATCTGTATCCATCCATATTCATATTTTTTAGCATGTCCACATCTTCCTGCCACGTTATAAAGAACCATACCATGAGAAATAATTTGTAAAACATGATAGATACAATCTCATAACAAATATTCAAATTCAAATAATTTCGAGGATAAGCTTGATATCCGTTCTACCTTATATTTATGGTAGGAATCACAGGCCACATCTCCATTGCTACGATCGGCTATCTTCTCTGCATTTTCACCATAGACATGTTTCAAAAGTTTGCCACATAAATGATTCACAAATACCACAGATATTGACTTAGTTATTATTAGGAGAATTTATTTATTTTCAACACTCAAAACATTATTTGCAAGAGAAACGTTACACACTGTTCAAGATATAATTATGATTCTATATATATATATATATATATATATATATATATATATATGTATGTATGTATATGTATATTTTTTTTTTTTTGACCATGCCTCGTGTAGTGAGCATTCGGACTACTATGCGGTAGATATACACTTGATTATACTTTTGTTTTGTATAATGGACGTATTCTATATTTTTCTCACAGCACCTATAATCATATAAGACTAATGAAATAGGTTTGTATATTCATATACTCAATCTGACTGTGGCCTAATGTTATATAGTTTTAGTTAAAATAGTCTATCGTGGCATCATCCCCGTTCTTACAACAGAAATATTGTAACCATGGGTCATAATTTTTTTTATTAATACTTATTCTTCTACTGATTAATCCTTTTTTGGATCTCAAATGTCTGTGTGTATTGTAGCGGAAAGGGTGTGCAACTATTGGAAGGTTTTGCTCCCTTTGATTCATTGATTCGGGAAACATGCTCCTAATATAGCAAAAGTGAGTGGCATGAACTAAAAGTTGGTTGTCAAAAAAAAACTAAGGGTTGAGGGAGAGGGAGATTGTATTAGATTACTCTATACAAAAGGGGAGCTACTCAAACCATCCATTGGGTAGCTACCAAGAAAGAAAGGGTTCAATGACATTTCATCAAACGATATACTTGACAAATCATTATGTCTCATCACATGGCTATATATTCTCTTGTCATTATTGTGAGGAAATCAAAGCAAAAAAAATTATTAAATGCTTAGATTTCCTCGTAATATTTTTATCTCAAAATCTTGTAAGGATTGGAAAACAATTTGCTTTAAACAAAATATCTGACAATTGATAACGCCACCAAATATGGGTATGAGATAGTAATATTTTAAAATTCAATAGAGATTTCAAAAATAAATTGGAATGGTTTGATGAATAGTCACATGAGAGAGAGAGAAAGAGAGGACCAGGATATTTGTGAGTGAAATTATCCCATATACTTGGCCCTTTACCATCTTCATTCCATGCACCTTCAATCTGAAAAAGAAGAAACCAATAAAACAAGTAAACAACAACATCAAGTTGGGGTACAGTACTGTACGATTGAATACACCATTAGGCAAACCTGATAAGCAGCTGAAGCTGCCCCAAAGACAAAGCCCTCCGGAAAACTGGAACGATTAAGCGTAGCAATGCCATAAGTAGGTGTTATAGGTGTAGTACTAGGGTCTACAGAAACCCTAGCATAAGTCCTAGCAGGATGAGCCTCACTACTACTCAGTGAGTAAGTGAGGAGCATAAGGCCAAAGAAGAGAAAATGGCCTTGAATCCCCATTACTACTTCACTGATTTTTGAGATACACACTAAGAGCTGTCTTTCATGGCTTTATATAGAGTGCATGTCAAGATTTATGAGAGTACAATATGTGAACGTGATAGTGGAGGAGGTGAACGTGCAATGTAGCTGTGTGTGTCGAAGCTGCCAAAATTGCGTTAGCTTACTGATGAATTTAATTAGTACCTAGAACAAATTAATTTTTGTTGTGAACGTGCAATGTAGTGATCAATTATATGTAAGGAACCACCGGCACTCAGCCGCAGCAGCGCTGCCACATGGGGACCACCTTTTATGATCACCTGTAAAATTATTTAGTACATTATATTTGTTTACCTAAATTTTTTAAAATTTTAATAATGGTCCTAGTTTTTTTTTTTTTTCAATAACTTAGTGGTCTACTAACCCTCTAAAATAAATGTTTTATTTTTGGATTGAGTAAATTAGATGTAACTATCCTGATCTATTTGTATATTTATCAAAAGACAACATTTCTTTTTATCTAACACAATATTCGTTACTTTTTAAGAATAATTTTTAGTTTTTATTTATCCTTTTTTTTAGTAATAGTAGTCTATAATCCAATAAAATAGGATTGTATATAAAAGACAAAAGATTGTAATCCAAAAATATTTGAAGATATTTCGAAATAGGGACTTGCTCTATAAGATCGACAGATATTTAGTTAATATTTGTAACTAAATGAATAATGATTTTACTACGGGCTTGTGATTATGCGCATTGATAGAAAATTAGTGTAAAATTAATTTACATTTAATTAATATACAAAATTTTAGAGATTTTAAAGAACGTTACATTTTATTGAAATATATAATTCGGTTAAAATGTACTAAAAAATTTAGATTTTATTTCGATTAAAAAAAAAATTGAATTTACTATTTCACAATAACCTTGTTTCGACTCTTACTTTTATATCATTCTTGAACTTAATTTTTTTGTGTCAACTACTAGTGAATTATTTTCATTTATATTTGCCCCTACTCATAGATATTTCTAGCTCCGCCCCTATACTCAGGTCCCTGATTGACTCTACCGTAGAGACTGATGATAATAACTCAAAACAAAGAATACACAAATTTACATGGTTAGGAAGAACCTTACCTACATCTACTAAAGCAGCTATATGTTCTTCACTATAGTATAAGAACAATAAGGTTACAACTTATCTTTTTATACTAGATAAGAATTCGATGCATCTTAGTGTCTACAATGTAATATATCATAAGAATGATAACAACAAAAGAAATAGAGAAATGCAGAACACAAGAGATTATGTTTGTCGATTGATTGTGAAGGAATGTATAAATGATCTAAAATATGTTTTCAATGTATATACATCACATGACTCTGTGTATAAAAAGGATATTTAACGTGGCTATGGAATACAAAACATTTGATATGCTTATTTTACATTTAGTTTTTTTCGGGAGGTAAATTGTATTAAAGTAAATCAGATTTACACGGGTAATCACCCACAAAATGTACAATGAAGTCACACAGAACTCAAAGACAAAACATCAAAAACACAAAAAATCAAGGCTCAAAACAAAAGTATATAGGAGATGCCCTCCGCAAGAGCATCTCCCACAGAGGCAGTCCACTGGGAGGTTGCAGCAGCTATGCAATAAACCCAGAAGAGAAACCAATCTCTCCTAATTAATGGTTTGCTTGATAATGGTAGCTGTTGTGGTGGAATCCTTGAATTGATTCCTAAAAATTAGAGCAATGCTATTGGGACCTAATTTATTGACCTAATTTACTGACCTAATTCACTATGACCTTTGGATTGATTGTGGGGCCTATCAAACATTGGAACTTGGTGTTGATCCAATGGTTTTGGTGAAGCCACATCATTATGTCAACAAATTAGGTCAGATTTTTAGGTCCAAATAGTATTACTCTAAAAATTATGTTGTTTCTTTCCATCCATAGATGGTAAACAGTAACAGCCAGAGTGATCCTAAGAGTGCAAGCTTTCATAATACATTTAGTTGGTAGAAGATAAACATCAATAATTTCGTATATGTCATACTACATTAGACCATACTTGTCACCACCAATACATCATTTAATATGGTTCATAATCAAATATATATGAAAATTTCGAGAAGTATTAGAGATTATTCAATTAATTATTATGGTGTTTTCTCCTCGATAATCTTCAATTTAACTACAACTTAATTTAAAAATTAAGGTATTGCAGACAAGACAGGGTGTTAACTGGCCACTATTAATTTTGGGTATTAAATCAAAACATGATGTGCTGTGTTATCATGTGCGATCATACTAGTATTAATGCATTGAATTCTATAAGAATTCCAAAGCGAAGTGTTCTTGAAGGAGAGTAGTAGTAGGATAGATGACGCCATGATCAAAAGTACTCATGTTACACACTTTTTTGAAAAAAGAATTTTTGGATAATTTATTATGCAATCAAAACAGAATTTTTGGATAATCACCAAAGGATTGAGAAACAACATTATTTACATTGAAAACATTATTTTCGGTTAAAATGTACTAAAAAAATTAGATTTTCTTTTAATTAAATAAAAATTGAATTTACTATTTCACCGTAATTTCGTACCACAGTCAAGTCTAAAATAAGGAGATCAATATGCTGAAATTACTCGTGGGAATCGAAGATAAGAAACAAATTGTTAAATCGCAGAATAATTTCAAGCATGTGATCTGATCTGGATTGGTCATAAGAATTAATAGATACATCAAAAGTACACGAGTGTGTGATAATCTTTTGGCCTATTTATTTATACATGTGCATTAATGATATAATATTGGCACAACTTTTTGCAAATATCAAAGGCATTTTTTGGTTTTGAGGGGCAATGTAAGAAAATTAATAGTTTTATGGATAAATTGAAAATTTTTGTATCTTTTAGGGGGTAAAATGAGATTTTTCTTTATTCTTTTTTTGGTTCAACTGTTAAAGGTATCCGAGTTAGCTTATGTATATCTCGAGTAATTTTTTTCCCGATCCGGTCAAAGACAGATCATCTACGTTGGGATTAGGGAATTCAGGAGGGATAAATTCTTTAAAATTTTAATAATGGTTCTACTTTTTTTTTTCCTTATAAAATAATGATCTACTTGTATATTGACCAAAAGACAACATTTCTCTTTTTAAGAATAATGTTTAGAGATTTTAAAGAATGTTACATTTTATTGAAATATATAATTCGGTTAAAATGTACTAAAAAAATTAGAAAATTAATCATTTCAAGTGACAAATTGAGAATTTTTGTATCTTTTAGGGGGTAAAATGAGATTTTTTCTTATTATTATTTTTTTGGTTCCACTATTAAGGGTGTCTAAGTCCGCTTACACGTACTTCGATTAATTTTCTTCCCGATCCGATCAAAGACAGACCATCCACGCTGGGATTAGAGAATTCATCAGAGATAAATTCCTTAAGATCTAACCCAAGAAATTACCAAAATTCGAACTCAATACGTCTGAATCTACAACTCGTTACCGTTATCACTTAAACTAACCTAGGGTTAGTACACCATTATTATTTATCTGCGCATGGAATGGACATTACTTTGATTAATATGGACAGAGAACAAGTCATAAATTTCCAGGGAAAATTATTATAATCACATGCGTTTGATTTGATTAATATTTCTCAAAATTTTCACCTAGTGCTAATAAAGGGGGAATTAGATAACCCTATCGTTACCACTTAATACTTTTATGTCATTCTTGAGCCCTTGCACTCAGGTCCTGATTGACTCTATCGTAGAGGCTAACGATAATAACTCAAAACAAATAATACACAAATTTACGTGGTTTGGAAGAAGCAGCTGTATGTTTTTGGATAATTTATTATGCAAACAAAACAGAATACAATTTATTTACATTGACAAAGTTCCATGCATTATTTACATTGACAAAGTTCCATGCAGGAAGAGCTTCTTGGAATATGGTATAAACTACCTATCAATACAATTAATTTAATGATGGTAATAAATTAGGTTAGCATTACTCGATAAATAATAGTACATGAAAATCTCGAGGACGTTATTAGAGATCATGCAATTAATAGTAGCAGTACTTTCTCATCGATAATGATAACGTGGCAGTGGCGAGGTGAGCGATGGAGGTGGCAGTGGCTGTTCACACCTCCCTACAATTTATGTTTTTTCCTTTGGATGCTCACATAAATGTTTTGGGTTAAATCACTAATGGAATAAGGAGGGCACCAGGGGGCGCGGCTAAAACACGTTATCTTAAATGCATGTATCGCAGAATAATTTCAAGCACGTGGTCTGATTTGGATTGATCATAGGAGTTAATAGATAGGTCAACAGCGTATAAGTCTATGATCATGTTTTCGCCAATGTATGGATCCAATACTTATTTATACATATGCATTATTAATCTATATAATATTGGCACAACTTCTTGCAAGTATTGAAGGTATTTTTTGGTTTTGATGAACATAATCCTATTCATATTATAATGAACCGCATAGATCACGAAAAACACACAGAATCTGGTGCACATGTCAGATTTATTTTGTTAAGTTCATTGCTTTGTTTAAGGGAAATAAACAAGTAGCAAAAATGGAAAGAAACAGGTTGCAAAGACTGAAATCTCATACTTTATGTATATGGTATCAATTCCGAATTTCAAAAACTGCAATCTGTTTATTAGCTGTATACCGTAGGTAATAATATACTACACCATTATTATTATTTACTATGGGATGTCCAGGTTTACGTTAGGTTCAGTAATTGGTCACCGTGGCTTAAAATAGGTTAGAACACATCTCTTAAAGGACAATGGTGGCTAGCCCTTAGGGGCAGGGGTGGAGCCAAAATCCATTTCCAGTGAGGGCAATCATCAAGTTCAAAGGAACAATTAAAGAACAATCATCAAAATTTGTCGTGTCTTACAAATATGAGTGTTTTGCAATTTACACTATTTATAAAGTAATTTTTCATGGTAATTTTTTGTTTTCTTACTTTAAAAGTTTGTCACGCATAAATTACACATAAAAAAATAGAACATAATTAAGAAAAGTTATATGAAAGTTATTTTATAGAAAGTACTAGTATTAGAATAATTTTCATAGAAAATGTTATTTTAACAAATTATTTTGTAAACAATTATAAATAGACATGTCAACCATCAAATTTTGAATGATTCAAATCCAAGTTCGATTCTATCAGCGATTCCCTAATTCGTCATCCCTTCCTTTTGGGATGTTGGCATTCTCGTCTTGGACACTCGACAGACTCCTCACGTTCGTCATTGATTTTTTATTTTAATTGATGTTTTCTATTATTTTGTTATGTGGGAATTCTCCACTTTGCTTTTCTATTTATTTATTTTTCATGCTTTTGGTGGTGAGTCACCACCAAACTTTTGCTTCGACTTTCTTCCACTTATGGAGGCTTGGCTCTATGTCCTCCTCCCTTGTACATTTTTCCTTTTAGTTATATTTACAGGTAGGGGTCCTGCCAAACCCCCCACCCACACTGGGTGACTTTGAATAAAAAAAAATCTAAGTTCGATTTGAAAACTCCATTTTGAATATGATTTGATTATTTATTAGATTTCGTCTTTACAATTCATATCCATTAAATATTAAAAATTTGATCGAAAACTAAATCTTATGTATAAGCGTGTGTGCATGTGTAATTATGTCAAATTTTGATATTTCTAAATTTAAATTCCTGAAATAGAATAACATATTCAAACTTGGATAATTAATTAAACATATCAATCCATATCTAGATAATCAAGTTTAGAGGAGGCCATGAGTTTAGTAACTTAGGGGTTGTTTGGTATGCGGGTTTGGGGGGGGGGGGGGGGTTTGGGAACGCGGGTTAGAGAATAAACTCCCTCAAACCCATGTTTGACAATGTACATCTAGTCCAAGGTTATGAAACCCGGCCCGGTGTAGGCTCGGTCATAAAACCCATGAACTTGGGTTTCATGAAACCCATGGGGGGTGGGTTTCATATGTGGGTTTGTTGGTTTAACATTCAAATAACATTTATACCCCTCATATATTCTATATACTCCATAGATTAAATTGGTTAAGAGGCAAAATAGTTATTTATATACAAATATATTATCATAATAGTCATATATCCCTGCGCATATCAAACATGGGTATGGACAACATTAAATATTGAATCCCATCTTTGAATCCCATCTTTGGTCAAACTCGGGTTTAGACAAGCCAATCCAAACCCCTCCCCAAAAACATATCAAACAAGCCCTTAATGTGTCATTGTAGAAAGAAGAGAAAAAACTAGAGAGTAAAGAAAGAATAGTGTGATTAACTCTCACGAACTTTGAAAAAACATTAGTGGTGGCAAATATTGAAAAATTTTATTTTTTTTGTATTTTTAAAGTAGCCCCAAAAATTTTCAAAATCTCAGTGGGAAAAATTTTCAAAATTTATTATTTTAAAATATTTTTTTATAATTTTTATGGGTTATTTTTTTAAAAAAATTATCATTTTTATGAATATTTTTATCACTATTGTAAAAAACGAGCTGAACTTGAACGAGCCAAAAACGAGTCGAGCCCGAGTATTTGCAGATAAATAAGTCGAGTCTATCGAATTTGAGCCGAACATGTCGAACTTATTTTTATGAGATATTTTTATGTAAATGTCTTGTATTTTAAACATCCAAATAGTACTTATTCAATAAATTTACTTTTTATAAACACCTATTGAAGATGTACTTTTTGGATTTTATAAATTATTCAAAACGCTGGTGACCGCAAATAAAGAGACTTGCTAGTTGGTAAAAAATTTCCACCTTAAATCTTTTGCACTCCGCCATGTAATTTTTGTAAGTAATGTACGACAATCACAATGATGACTCAATAGATTTGAGTGGGTTTACAATCAAATCACGGTACTAAAACAAGTGAACTTGACTATACAACCGTCAAAAAAATTTCGGTATTGTATTTCTAAAATTTATTATTTTAAAATATATTTTTATAATTTTTATAGGTTATTTTTTACAAAAAAATTATCATTTGTATGAATATTTTTATCACTATTGTAAATATTTTTATCATTGTTATGGTAATTATTTTTACCACTTTTCTTCAGTACAAAAAAATTTACCACTTTTGTGGGTTTTTTTATTATTGTTGTTGGTGTTTTTACTATTGTTATGTTAATTATTTTTATCACTTTTTTTGAGTATAACAACAATAAAAATACTAACAATAGTGATTTTTTTTTTTTTTTTGTACCACAGTCAAGTCCAAAACAAAGAGGTCAACTTGCTGAAATTACTCGTGGGAATCGAAGATAAGAAATAATTTTTTAAATCGCAGAATAATTTCAAGCACGTGTTCTCTGATCTGGATTGATCAGAAGAGTTAATAGCTACCTCAACCGTATATGAGTCTGTGATAAGCATTTTTTGGTTGTTTTGATGAACATATTGTCCTATTATACTGAACCACATAGATCTCCCAAAAACAAAGAATCTGGTGGTGCACATGTGATAACATTGTTTAAGGGAAAGAAACAAAGTAGCAAAGACTGAAATAATCTCACACTTGATAAGGTATCAATTTCCAAGTTCAAAAAACTGCAACTTCAATCTGTTTATTAGTTGTACGTGTACGGTAGGAAATAATATAGTACAACACTATTATTTATCCGCACATGGACTGGACATTGCTTTGATTAATATGGACAGAGAACAAGTACATACGTGTGTTTGATTTCATCAAAATTTTCACCTAGTGCTATAAAAGAGAAATTATATAATATCTATATAATAAAGTAATTTACAATTCAAATTTTAAAAAATAAACAAAATGACTTTTGCTATTCGCGGTTGAGATCGCTTTAAATTTTACTTTAAAGTTAATCTAACGGCTAATATTAACATCCTAAATTTAATAAGAAAAATAGAGCCCTAAGGGTGTGTTTGGAGTGATTTTTTAAAAGTATTATTAAAAATTATTTCTCATAAGTACTTTAAAAAAATTAATAGTGTTTGAAACAGTCCCATCACTACCCCCACCACCACCATCGCCGTCGCCGCCACTGCAGTCATCGTCGACACCACCGCCGCTGCTGCCACTACAGCCGTCGCCGCCACAACCACCATCGCCACTACCACCGCCGTCGTCGCCATCACCACGACCACCACCGCCACCATGACCACCACTGCCACCCCCCCCCCCCCCCACCACTGCCCCCACCGCCACCACCAACACCACCGTCGCCGCCACCGCCACCGTCACCATCACCACCACCGGCACCACCACAGCCATCGGCACCACCGCCGCCACCACCGTCACCGCCGCCACCATCACCATCACCGCCGCCGCCACCACCACCACCACCGCCGCCACCACCACTACAAATTGATACTTAATTTCTTTTATCTCTTCTCTATGATTGTGATTTGATTTTGTATATGAATACAAATATGTTTATTGTTTACCATTTTTTATTACACTGTGTCTTCAGGCACAGACAATAACTAGTCTATATAATAAAGTAGCTTACAATTTAAATTTCAAAAGATAAACAAAATGACTTTTGTTTTTCGCGATTCAGATCGCTTTAAATTTTACTTTAAAGTTAATCTAACAGTTAATATTAACACCCTAAATTTAATAGGAAAAATAGGCCCCTAAAGGAGTGTTTAGAATGATTTTTTAAAAATACTTCTAAAAATTATTTCTAATAAGTACTTTAAAAAAAAAATAGTGTTTGAAATCGCCCCACCACTACCTCTACCATCACCACCACCGTCGCCGCCGTCGCCACCCGCCGCCACCACCACCACTGCCTCCCCCACTGTCATCGCCGCCACCACCACCACCATCGTCGTCACTACCACCATCGCCACCACCACCACTATCGCCATCGCCGCCACCACCGCCGCCGCTGTTGCCCCCATCGCCGCCGCTGCCACCACCACCTCTCACCCCCACTACAACCGATGCTTAAATTCATTTATCTCTCCTCTATGTTTGTAATTTGATTTTGGATATGAATACAAATATATTTATTATTTACCATTTTTTATTACTCTGTGTCTTCAGGTACAGACAATAACTAGTTATTGGATATGAGATGGCAAATACATACGGATATTCTCTTATACTTTTTTTCCTAACACTCTCTAATGGCATGTTTGGATGGTTTTGGGGTGTGGAATTGGATTAGTTTTATCAAACCCTTCTGAACCCAATCTCTATCTTTGTGTACATGGGGTTCATATACCTTTGTGCACATGTGATTCATATATGTATCATACTCATACCTATGTTTGATAAAGAATATATACATACGTGGAACCTATGTATTTATCACAATTATCAACGCACATTTGTTTTATAAATAACTATATTATTCATTAGCCAATTTAATATAGACTCATGTTTGTTTAATTACAGAGAGGAGTAATTGGGGGGTTGGGATGTAATTTGATAGATAAGATATTTTATTATGGATAGAAGAGTCATTTGACATAGTTAACCTAAGCTATGATATATGAACCCCCCCCCCCCCCCCTCCCCCTCCCCCCTTGGGTTTGCCCAACCCCATATATATGGTTTTAATACATTGGGCCACTTACGGGTTGGGTATAAATCCCGGATTTAAAAGCGCTAACCAAACACGAAATTATGGGGTCTATCAAACTATTTTTCTTCAACCCCCTTTCCAAACCCCCCCCCCCCCCCCCCCCCCCCAAAAAAAAAAAAAAACACAATAAATAAACAGGCCCTAAGGGTGTTCTTCAATGACAGAGTTAGACCTGATTGGAGATCTAAAAATATATCTTTTCCTACCAAACTCAAACCCATCTATCATTGGACTGATTATGATTTAATGGTTATATCCTATCATTTCAATGTTTGCATAACACAACCAATTTTGTGGGATACATGAAAAAGGGTGATGGAATATGGTACCATTGACTGTTTTGCCTCTAACTTATCCAATCCAAAACCATGTTTGATTTATAAATTAGCCTTTGGCCAATTCCAAACAAATTTTTCTTACATGTAATTTTTAAAAATGTTGTAATTTCATATCCTCTAGACGGGTGTTCATATTTTACGAGGACTATTGAGAATTAACTCAAGCTTTCATTAATTAGTTATTTTATTATTAGTTGTTAATTAATCTTAGTTCAAATAAGATATTATTTTGTTAGAGTTAGCTTATTATTTAAATTAGTTGTCTTGTTGGAGAAGACGTCTTGGTCTTCTTGAGGTATGTCGACAGAGCCTTGCTTTCACAAAATAGATTTATTGGGTAAAAAATCATATCAGTGAAAAAATAAGAGGAGGAGGAGATGCAGATGAGGGAGAGAGAGATCAGGGCAATTCTGTCATTTATATTAGTTATTATGTCTAGCAAAAAATATCTCAAACCCCCACCCCCCCCCCCCCCCCCCCCAAGCGCCCCCGTGTTTCATTTAACCCATGTTGATGGGTTAAAGTTGATTTTTTAAATCAAGTTAGGATAAAATCTGCCCTAAAACCTTAAAAGTTGTATATAATTCTTGTACCCAAAACTTTAAAAACTGTTAAAAAAATGGTGTTAAAACCCTCAACACTGTTAAAAAAATGGTGTACATTGATTATGGGTAAATTTCACTAACACCCACTAAGAAATAGCCAAATTAGAGGGACACTTCTATGACTTTTGAAATATCACTATCAACTCCTATAGTTTATATGTTCATTTCACATGCTACTCACACCATCAATAAAATTACTAACACATCCAAAAAATAATCGTGTCAGCTAATATTTTTTGTAAATGATAATTTGACCCTTTAACTATATATTAAGTCTTGTACTCAAACACACTTATTCTTCTACAAAACAAAACTATTCCTAAAATCAAACAACTCTCATGTCCTTCAATTTCATCTTTTTCATATCTCACACACAAATTGTCTCACACACTTGTGATAGCAATATTAATGTTGAGGACAATGGCGGTGGGGTGGTGTTGATACCAAATTGATATTTTATATTTATTAATCCAATACTAAATTAACATTCAATTGGTAAGCTAGGAACAACTTTAGCCTTTACTATCGCTTGTCACTACTCCACCACCACAACCTAAATCTAATTATCTATGTACAATAAAAGAATTGTGTTGTAGTTGCTAGTACTCTATTTTTATGTTTGTTGATTATCAATAAAAACCGTATTCTGTGCTTGAATTGCTTATGGAGGATGAGGCTTATCTATAGAGAGAGAGAGAGAAAGAGAGAAAGATGCGTAATGAATCCAAGTAGGGGTGGCAATCCTAATCCGTTACTCCCTAACGTATCAAACCCACTCGTAAATTAGCAGGTTGGATATTTGATTTATTTTACTAGCTAGAAATGCTATATCAATCAAATTAATTAAGCGGGTTGAATAAGATTGCCTAACAGGTCTAACTTATGAATGTAACGCCAAAATTCAACATTTTTTTTTCTCATTACTTGAATTCAGGAATAACGATCTCAATAGTTTTTTCAACATTTTCAAAAAATGTTACTTAAATGTGATTTTTTTTATGAATAACCGAGTGTTTATGGTCTTCGTACATCGTTATTAGATAATCGATCTTCTTTACTAGTCTACTTCATTGCAATCATTGAATCAACAATAGGTTTAATATTGTTATATATATGGGGTTCTCAATTAATCCAACATCCAAATTAGATTATATCAAAATCTGAATAGTATTATTGAAGATAAAATAAAAGTTGAACAATAGGCCCCTTAAGATGATAAAATTAGAAAGACAGCCCAACCCTTTCTTGTTTTTGAAAATTCACTACACCTTTGTATAATATTTACAAGGGGAAGCCTCGAAAGGCATAAGAGTGCACTTCACGTAGGCAAATACCGACTCAGTCCACTCTTATTGGGTGGGAGTATCCGCCGATCGGTGTCGGGTCAGCCCTTAGGGCACTATTTGCCTTGGGAGTTGGTTCGGCCATCAAGCTACTTTGTGAGGTAGGAGGCTAGACTGGTGACTACTGCAGTTATTGTGTTTATTTGTAAGACTATCCCTATAGTTAAAAACAACTTAAAAAGTTGCTTGGTTTTATAATTTTCTCAAAATATGTTACCAAAGGAAACACATTCATTTGGCACTTGCGAATTGGTTTTATAATTTTCTCACCAAACAATGTGGTGGGCCAAGCCCAAGGGCTCAACTCATGTTATAAAGCCCAATCCGAGTTTATAGCCCAACTCCTAGAGGTCCAGCAAATCCAACCCAATGAGGTCAACCCAGTCAAGCTCATCAGGCTCAAGAAGATACTACATCAGCAGGGAGCATGCAAGGTCATCCAAGAGCCTCCTCCTATCCACCTTAACAGCCTCCTCCTTGTCACCTTGGAGAGTAAGGGTCATTCAAGAGCCTCCTCCTCGCCACCTTGGAATAAGGGTCATCCCAAGAGCCTCATCCAAACCACCTTGGAAGAAGTCAACCCTCACCTCATTCTTTGACCGAGTCTTATGAAGAGTATTGTAAGTGTCTCGCCCATTGAGAAGAGGTCGCCACCTCCGCCAGATCAGCTATTTAATTACTATTAAGTCACCCCAAACCGTTATGACCGCCAGACTAACTATTCAATTCCTAGGCGTTATGAGACGAATATAAATTGTAAGCTCCGCCAACACTTGGGGGGCATCACACTCATTCAGGCAAATCTCACCTCTCTCTCTCTAAGATTGTAATTCTCTGCTCTCTCTCCACACCGGAGTCAATAAAATCCCGGCGACCCTTGCCATTCCAAGTGGACGTAGGTCACCTTGACCGAACCACTATAAACTTTGTCTTCTCTCTCCCTCTACTTTACTGCATTTTATGTTACATAATTGACAGGTGGTGTACAAACCAATTTTGTGCATCATCAGTTTGGCGCCGTTTGTGGGAACGACAAAATTCTCACCTAAACACTTTCTTTGCTGAATCAAAGGCAATCACCACCAGATCCATGAATCAACCTAAGGATAATCCACCACGAGAGGAGGAGGTTGTTCCTCCACCAACCAATCATGTCCCAAATGCGCAGCAGATGCTGAAGACCATGCAACAGCTTGTGGCCCAAAACCAGCAGATCTTGCAACTGATGCTCGCCGGACAAGGAGGAGCACAACCTGGACCTCAAGTCAGAGGAGCTCCACGCCTTGGGTATCAAGGAGCTCCCCACCTGGGCGCCCCACACAGGGGAGCTTCCCGTAAGGGACCTCCACCTCCTCATCCAGCTCCTGTTTCTCATGGTGGAGACCTTCTCTTCCAAGAGGATGAGGGTGAAAACCAAAGCATGGAGCACGGAAGCCATTTTCATGATAATTCCAAAGGAGCTCCCAACCACTAGGACTAAAAAATAAAAGAGATGCAAAATCAACTGGGTGACATCTTCGACGCCTTGAAGGCACAGAGACCCGAGACAGTGGACTACCTCGTAAGGCGAACCGACATGCCTTTCAAACTTGACGTGGTGAACTACCCACTTCCTCAAAAGTTCAAGATGTCATCCGTCGAAACTTTTGGCAGTACAAATGATCCACTGAACCACCTCGAAACTTACAAAACCTTAATGCAGCTGCACAACGTGCCCGATGAAATCATGTGTAGAGCGTTCTCAACCACCTTAAAGGGATCTGCCCGACAGTGGTTCGCCAAACTCATCCCAGCCTCCATAGGCTCCTTCACCGAACTAAGCAGATCTTTTGTGGCACAGTTCATTGGTGGACGCCGTCAGCAGAAGCCTGCCACTCATCTGATCAGCGTAAAACAGGATCAAGACGAGAGTCTGAGGAGTTACCTCACTCGTTTTAACGAGGAGGTCCTCCAAATCGAGGAGTCTAATGGCAAAGTCACCATGACCGCCTTTCTGGAAGGCCTCCGCTCATCGAGTTTCCTTTTTTCAGTAATGAGGCGACCACCAAAAATCATGCTAGAATTATTGGCAAAAGCTCAAAAATATGTGAATGCTGAGGAAATCAACAGGTCCAGGCAAGGTGAATCATCTTGCAGATCACCAAAAGCTTGGCCTCTACACTGCTCTCAAGCAGGCAGCCTATCTCTAGCTTAGTGGCTCCCTCGCTCGCCAAAAAGCTTGGCCTATCTCTACTCTGTTCTCAAACAGGCAGTCTATCTCCAGCTTAGCGGCTCCCTTGCGGGTGACAAAAAAAAGCTTGGTCTATCTCTGCTCTGTTCTCAAGCAGGCAGCCTATCTCCAGCTTAGCGGCTCCCTCGCAGATCGCCAAAAAAGTTTGGCCTATATCTGCTCTACTCTCAAGTAGGCAGCCTATCTCTAGTTTAGCGACTCTCTCGCAGGTCGCCAAAAAAGCTTGGCATATCTCTTCTCTGTTCTCAAACAGGCAGTCTATCTCCAACTTAGTGGATCCCTCGCGGGTCGCCAAAAAACCTTGGCCTATCTCTGCTCTATTCTCAAACAAGCAGTCTATCTCCAGCTTAGCGGCTCCCTTGCAGGTCGCCAAAAGAGATTGGCCTACCTCTGCTCTGCTCTCAAGCAGGCAGCCCATATTTGTAACTTACCGACTCTCTCACGATCGCCAGAAACTCGGTCTCAAGAGGCACAACTCTCTCACGAGCAACCTCAAAGTTTGTCTTTGCTCTCGCGCAAGCAGCCTGCCTCTCTCTCCCAGTAATCATGTTAAATATTTTAATGTTTGGAATAACATTATTTTTGCCATCTCTAAGCAGGATCTGGAAACTCAGGTCATCTATAACCCGAGGGACTACATTAGATCAGCGCGCCCAACTGCTTAGCCACCCAAATCAGCTGCCTAGCCGCCCAGATCAGCGAGCCCAGCTGCTTGGCCGCTCAGATCAGCCCCCAGTGCTGTAGGCGCAGCCTCTGCATGTCCCTCCACGCAGGCCTCCTCGCCAAAATGCCCCAACCACAGCGCCTCCATTGCGCCAACAACAGGCAGAACCAGCACTCCTTTCGCGCGAACGACTGGCTCGCCCAGCAACTGAGCCGCCTCCTCGGTTCCCGTCTGGGCCTCTTCCCCTGCGTCACCCACACATGCACTCGGAGCCTCAGCCGCGCGCCCAACCGAGCTCACCCAAGTATGGGCACCCACCATGCCACCTACCTCAATAGAGCTCCTCAAGGGGCCTCCATCCGTACAAGCATGGGCGCCCACCATGCCACCTACTTCAGTAGAGCTCGCCCATGGAGACCTCTGCCCAGTGGAGCTTGCCCAAGGGAGCTCGCCAGATCCCAGGCTCGTCCTTGGCACATTGCCCCCACAAATCGAATTCAGATCTGAGAGCCTCTCGGCCCCAAATCAGTGCCTAAAGGGGTGCCCAAGGCCTTCTGCTCGCCCAAGCTCCTCAAGTCAGTACCCTAAAAGGCGTCCAAGGCCTCTTGCTCGCCCAGAACCGCGCGCCCAACTGCCTGCTCGCTATTTTGACCGTTACTTTTGCTCCGTAACTCTAAACGGGGCTTATTATATATCAAATTGAAGCTCTCGACGAGCTCTACAAGACGCACAGCCTATGGCTATGATTGATGCTGTAAAAAGTCCAAAAAATGCCCAGAAACAGATGTTTTGGCCTCCCAAAATTTAAAATAAAATAAAATAAAAAACTACTCGCCCAGGACGCTGCCTGCTCGCCCAAGACACAACCTGCTCGCCCAGAAATTGCTTGTTCGCCCAAAATGGAGCACCCAGCTCCCTGCTCGCCATTTTGACCGTAATTTTCACTCTGTTACTGCAAATGGGGCCCACCTCATGTTATAAAGCTCAATCCGAGTTTATAGCCCAACTCCTAGAGGTCCAGCAAATCCAACCCAATGTGGTCAACCCGATCAAGCTCATCAGGCTCAAGGAGAGACTTCATCAACAGGGAGCATGCAAGGTCATCCAAGAGCCTCCTCCTATCCACCTTGGGGTAAGGGTCATCCAAGAGCCTCCTCCTAGCCACCTTGGAGAGTAAGAGTCATCCAAGAGCCTCCTCCTCGCCATCTTGGAGTAAGAGTCATCCCAAGAGTCTCATCCAAGCCACATTGGAAGAAGTCAACCCTCACCTCATCTTTTGACCCAGTCTTATGGAGAGTATTGTAACTGCCTCGCTCGTTGAGAAGAGGTTGCCACCTCCACCGAATCAGTTATTTAATTGCTATTAAGTCACCCCAAACTATTATGACCGCCAAACTAGCTATTCAATTACTGTACATTATGAGACGACTATAAATTGTAAGCCCCACCAATACTTGGGGGGCATCACACTCATTCAGGAAAATCTCACCTCTCTCTCTCTAAGATTGTAATTTTCTACTCTTTCTCCACACCGGAGTCAATAAAATCCCGGCGACCCTTGCCATTCCAAGTGGACGTAGGTCACCTTGACCGAACCACTATAAACTTTGTCTTATCTCTCCCTCTACTTTACTGCATTTTATATTACTTAATTGACAGGTGGTGTACAAACTAATTTTGTGCATCATCACAATGTATTGGTTGCTAACACAATTCAAAAGGTTGATTTTCCTAATTATAACAGAGAGTTATTTATCTCTCATAAATACTTTAGTCCTGACGTAGATAGTCTGTCTTTGACAGGTCGAGGAGGAGAATAGTTGAGATGCGTGTAAGTTGGCCCGAACACTTTTTACCGTTAAACCAAAAAAAAGAATAAAAAATTGAGAGCCATTTATGTTAAATTTTAGTTACGTGCAATCACTGCAAATCATCAAAACCCTTTTGTGAGAGTCAAATTTAAAAATTTAAGCTAGAGTCAAATTTATTTCGTGATAAATATATATATCCAAAATATATTGCAGCCAATTTCCTTATGATCCCAAAGAAAAAAAAAACAAACACCTAATTTGAATGGTTAGGTGTATACTATATTCGAGGATTGATTACAAATTATTCTATTTAATTTTGGGTCATGATACAATTACTATCTCCATGACTCCGTAGCGTGATAGCCAATAAAAACAGCGTTCTATTTTTCAATCCTAGTACTTTTTTCAGAGAATACGTTACTATGTTACTAAAAATGTACGTATTCAATAGCAAACGCTACTATTGCTACATTGCAAGCAGAAGTATCGTAGCAGAAGTGTCATATTGGTCTATAACAGCCAATTTCCTTATACTTGAAACGAACTAAAAGAATAATGTAACAATTTGCACAAAGAGAGAACAAATTTTGAAACTAGAATCCAGAGTTGGGATGGATTGAAATGGCAATAGGCAGTCTATTTATAGACCCTTCATGCTTGTTCGGATCACCTGAAGAGTCACAAGACGCCTCTGTTCAGATCAAAGAGACGCACCCTCAGTCTGAATAGAAGTGAAATGGAAAGACACCTCTATATTGCATAGACACAGAAAAAACCTATGCATAATAGGCTCTAGCGCCAAAATCAATTTAACAGGTAGAAATTTAAAATATGGTTGGACTTTTAAATTTCAGTAGGAATACGATCTGCATTCGGATCCGTTGGTTCGACCCATGACCCGCACCGCTCCAAATAAATTTTGTCCAAAAAGATTATGGACAAAGCCCAACCCCAACCCCAACCCGATCGGGTTGTGGCCGTGACGAGATGGGCAGCGCGCGTGTGTGATTACCAAAATAGTGCAAGCGCTCGCTCCACTCACAAAAGTGTGATACCCTTTTGAGCCTAACCTATGAAGCGAACTAGGAGCATACTAACTCACCAAAGTGTTGGCATTCTTCCAATGTGAGACAAGTCTTATTTTACTACACCAATCTTAGTTTATTTCATCACTTCAAATGGGTCACTTTGAGACATAATTTCTCATTCAAATCTTAATGGTTTTGGACAAATAAATATATCATGTTAACCTCCTTGCGGAGAAGAACGCGTTTAAACTTGGTCCTACAAATTTTGAGGTGTGGATCCTACTTTTATTTAAACTTCAAGTTGCTCAAATAATCTTACTTAAAACTATTTTTTCCGACACATTTATGATATGGCATTTGTTGAAGTTATATTGCACACTAGGAGAGGTATTTTCCTAAGCCTAATATAGAGCACTTAAATTTGATTGTCATAACTTTCATCTTAAGCGTAATATAACGCTTATTGTCTGATGCACAAGTATAGGCAGACATGGTCGATTTGCAACAGGTCTTAGCCGATGTATTTAAGGTATTACTAATGTTTTACATGCTGAATCTTGGGCGTCACTCCTGGGTATTAAATTAGCAAATGATTTGGGTTGCCAAAGTATGATATTAGAAGGTGATTCAAAAGGAATTGTTAAGCCGATCAAGTCGAGTCAAACCAAATATTTATTTCAATTTCATCTCTTATTAAGTGATAATCATTGTTAAGAAATTTCATAGTTTTATTAGTGTAATCAATATATTGTCTTATCATCACTTTGACGGTATTAAGTCAGGTCATTGTTTTATCAATGTATTGTTATATCACAATTTTAACAGTGTCAAATCATATCACAATTTAACAGTGTGATGTCATGTCAAATTTTTATATAATTTCATTGTAATTTCGAAATGCACAATTAGACTTATATAAACCATCATCCATAACTGTGTAAATCATAGAAAAAAAATGTATATGCGCACATCAAATAGGCAATCCAATCAAACCATCGAAGGTTCTTCATCACGCGACATAGTTCATCTTCAGCCAATGAACATCAATGCTCAATTGACTGACTAGCATCATGGAACATAGTTCCTTTTATTGGATTGTATACAAATTCTGGTGGTGTTTAACGTGGTATGGACAAAGGCGTGAGTTCCGCAATGAGCTCAACAACAGTTATAACCTATTAGGGCATGTTGAGCACGTAATTGTTGGGCTTGCGACCTACAATCCACCTCCGGGTACTCATATCGAACTCACACTAAGATAGCGAGAGTTATATGACAAACGTTGTGAAGTTGAATTATATATTGTCGTTAGCATGGACTAGCGGTACCAAAAGCACGTTCAGCTGATATATATCATCCATAAAACTCAAACTATGATAAGATTATAGATAGGCTTGAACGTGAAAATGATTAGATGCAGTATCAACTTGATCGTTTGCATGCAATCGATTATGCAAAAATTGAGCATTTTAATCCTGACTATGTCGAGATTAAAATTTTAGAAGATCTGTTACTTATTTCTGATCCTGAACTTTCTAATTTTTCAGATTTAAGTGATGATGCATCAGACAATTTTATTCCATCAAGTTCATGTGTATGTGGTCAACCTCTATGTTGTTATAAATATCAACCACATTTTTGGCAGACTGTATTTTATACAGTATCATGTAATAAATTTACTTTTTTTAATGCATAAGTATTATTTTTTCATATGTGCATGGTTTGTACAATTTTAGGGAACAAATCACATTGTTCGATGAACTTATTGCATTGTTTTGAAATAGACAAATTAATTTACATAAAACGAAAATTGAAGGCATGATGAATTTTATCACATAATTCATATATGTTGACAGACTGTATTTTATACATTTCATGCATTGTCATGCAATGAATTTACTATTTTTAATTCATAAGTTGCATTTTGTGGTATGTTCATGGTTTGTAAAATTTTGGGCAAAATATAACATTGTTCGATGAACTTATAACATTGTTTTGGAATACACAAATTTTATTTAGTTAAAACGAAACTTGAAAACATGATGAATTAAATATCACAAAAAAAAATTTTGTGTAATCCAAATCTTCATTTCAAATGATGACTTTAAACACGTCATACCTAACGCCATTAGATTACCGTTTAAAATAGCTATTGGCAGACGTCATTTGAAATGACGTCTTTAAACTTGTCATTACAAATGACGCTGTATTTTTAAATATACTTAGACTTAAAAAATTTATCAAGTTTAAAAACGTCATTTAAATGACATTTTTAACTATAAAGGCATCATTTCAAATAACATTTTAAAAAGAGGTTAGGTTTAAGAAATAAGTTCAAAAGTGACTGATTTTGGGGAAAAAAATTGAGGGAAATGGGTATAATAAAAAGCTCGATATTTTTTTGTTTGAATTTACCACACTACTTGGCAGTATTAAGTGGTCTACATAGCCAATCAGAAATTTTATATTCAAAAAAAAATATATCATTCATTGTGTTGTCAGAAATTTTTTTTTTTTCCAAAAAAAAAAAAACTAACTTCTGAATTTGATATGATAAATTTTTATTAGATGTGTGCACCATATAACAATGCCATGGGATTAGGGATGGCAGTAGACCGGAGAAAAATGGAGATTCGTCCAAACCCGTCTTGTTTGGATCGGGGATGGACCATACGTATTGGACGGTAGACGTATACGAAAATATCCCTAAAAACTCGTGCGTGAATGGAAGCGGGGATAGACTGACACTTTGTTTATTTATGATCGTCGTATATAATTGAGAATGTGTTATTTAGGATTTTTATCTGCATGTTGCAAGTCTTGGGCCTAAAAATATACATTGTTTATTTATAATGGTATGGTGTTCTTTGTTAATAGCACTCCTGGAGCTATTTGGATGGGTTCCTCCCATTAGTTGACATTATGACATAGGGATATCATTTTTTTTTGTTTGATTATTAACACATTTTTAGTTAGTTCGTGTTGGGATGGATTTGGGTTTTTTTTTATGGTTAGTAATTTGGGCTTTTATGATATTATTTAAGTGAATTGCTAGTTTAATAATTTGGTTGTTTTTACTCTAGCTTTTTTTTATAATAGGCGGGGGCGGGGGACTGGTTGCGAGAGCGGGGATGTGGATTAGGATTTACTTGCTGGACGGGGACAATAAAACTAGCCCGTTAACGAGGGTAAATCATAGGTGGATGGATTTTTTTTAGGCAAGTACGGGGTGGAGACTATTCTCCCGCCCCCACGTCGGTCCACTGTCATTCCTATATGTGATGTGTTAAACTAAAATATTTTGGTCGTGGTTTGATTATTTAGTTGATGGGAGAATGAGTCAAGACTGAAATAATCTGCTGGGTGAAGTTCAGAAAAATAATTAAATAACTGTTTGTGGTTTGATTATTTCCACCCAAAAAAAAAATGAATAAGACACTTTACCAAGTATAAATCAATAAGAAATTGGGATTTTCGTGCTTTGTACCTTGAAAGATGTATCGATTCCCATTTTATATTTTGAAAGATTATTTTTTTTATTTTGCACCCTGAATGTCATAAATTGATTTCAATGTAGCCCTCGAACTAACATTCGATTCAGATTCCATTAAAAATTGATACACATGTCACTCACGTATGTTATTTTTGAACAAAAATATAAACTCATCATTCATATTTTAGGGTGGCATGTGCATCAAATTTTAACGAAATTTGAAATAGATGTTAGTTCGAGGGTCACATTGGAACCAATTTATAACATTTAGGGTACAGTGTAAAAAAAATAATTTTTTGTGGCGTAAAATAGGAATCGAAACATCATTCAAAGTGCAAAGTGCCAAAAGCCCTAAAAAATTTGATAACAATAACAGATGAAAATGGGAGTGAGAAACCCAAAGAGTAACTCAAGTAACACAGTCGAACCGTAAATTTAGGTCTCTTGAGTTTGAATTTTGATAATTATTTAAGATTAGATTATGAGGAATTTATCTTTCATGAATATCTTAATTTTAACGTGGATGACCTGTTTTTAATCGAATTAAAGAAAAAATCGTGATTTGAACATTCTTAATCGTTAAATATAAAAAAAAAAATTAAAAATTGCAGTGAGGCAAACGTTGGGTAAGGGGAACCATCATGAGCCTATGAATTCGACTATTATGAACCTATTTTGTTAAAAAAAAATTAAGTTAATTTGATGCAGTATGACTTAAACATATAATAAATACAATACGATAATAAAAAAAATTTAATTTTTGTGTGTATTAATAGTTTATGTCAAAATTTTGTATTCATAACTTGTTTAGACCTAACAAAAAGACCTTATAAAAATATAATTTAATTAAAACATATTAAGCCCAATAAACAAGACCTATAATTAGAAACCTACAAATGACTTAGCTGTATTATTTATTGAAAATGATATACGAAAAAAAATTAAAATGTCGTAACTTAATTTGTATTTACTCATTGATGATGCACAAAAATGAATTTGTACACCACCTGTCGAGTAATTAATATATGTAATAAATGCAATAAATATAAGGTGAGATCAAAACAATTAACACACAGATGTATAGTGGTTTGGTCAGAATAATCTACTCTACTTTGAAGACGGCAACGGTGGCCGGTGGTATTTATTGATGAAGTAGTAGGTGAGAGAGAGCAAATGTATGCTCTTGGTAGCTATGAGAGAGATAGTTGTGTAAGATGTGTAAAGAAATGCCCCTCTTATATGGAGAAGGCTTACAATTTATAGGCACAAAGCCTTGGTTGAGGCGGTAACGTGAAGGGATATGTGACTAGCTTTTCGAAGAGGATAGTTACAGCTAGGATAGGTACAATTAGAGATAGTCTTGATCTTGGAAAATGACTAGTTGTTTCCCACGTGCGTTAATCTTCTTAGATTTCTTGAACTTTGGACTGGGCCGAATCTACGAGTTAGGCTTAGCCTGCCTTATAGTTAATTTGGGCTTACTTAATTAATTAATTCTGACCCAGTAAAATCTGGGCTCAGCACTCATCTCGAATCGAAAAACAAAAAATATCTATTTCGAATAAATGCAATTTAATATCTATTATTATTATTAAATATTAATATGACCTCCTTTATAAATTTTGCTTTAGGCCCCAATTTCATTAGGCTGCCCTGCACATTAAGAAAAGGGTAATTTCATACCATACTTGCCTTTGTGGTAATTTTTATTTATTTATTTGCCCTTGCTTGGAATGACTAAGTCTCAGTAGGTATTTTTAGAATGCATGAAGTTTGTTTTGTGCTCAGCACATGGCTGAGTTCATCCTGCACGAAAGTTGTTATTTCTAAATGTCAGTCGTAGCCAGGCCTAAAAATAAAATAAAATAAAAATGACAAAAAAGTACACTCATGGTTCATTAAGTTCAAGGTCTGTTTTTTAAGGTATAAATAACATGTCACGGTACAATTTAGATTCTCTACCCAAACTAACATCTACTAGACTACTATATTTTTTTACACCGTCTAAACTGTGCTACAATATTTTAAAGGATAAATTTGATAAAAAAACATTAGTCAGCATAGTATTTACTAAGTTTTTTTATCAAGTTTTTCATATTAAGTAATGTAGCACAATTTTTATCATTAAATATTAATGATGAAAACTGTGTTACATCACTTTAAGATGAAAAACTTGGTAAAAAATATTGGTCTACATAGCATTGTTATTATTTTTTACAGTTATATTTACCAAGTTTCTCACCAAGTTTTAGCCACTTATTTGATAGTAAAAACTGTGCTGCATCAATTATGATGAAAAATTTGGTAAAAAATTTTAGTCAGCATCACATTGTATTTTCTAATAGGATGGGTATATTCTCACCCCTTAAATCTCTTTTTCCATTTCATTTAATCATCTTACTTCAAATTATTAAGTTCACTCCACCTATACTCACTAATTAGTTACTAAGTTAATCTCATTTATACCCATTCAAGTATTATTAAATATATGTCAAAGAAACTGAAATAAAAATAGTAATTAAAGCAAAATTTCAATGTTCCAAGGAGATTTGTATTATTTCGAGGTGTTTTGAGATATTTTTATATATTTTTACCAATTTCTTTGGAATATTTTGAGGTGTTTTAATATATTTTGGTATATTTCGAATAATATTTAAATAATAATAATTATTTTTTTATTAATTTTTGTCCTACTTCTGAAATATTTTTGTATCGAAATAATACACTAAAACGAAATTTTAATCGTTGCCTATATAGTAGGTTGAAATAAAATTGAATTAATTTAATTTTTAATTAGTAAATATAGATGGGGAGAGTTTAGTAACAAATGGGGTGGATATAAATAAGATAAACTTAATAGTTTAAAGCAAAAGAATTAAATAGGGTGAAAAAAGAAATTTAAAGAGCGGGAATACAAGCACCCTTTTTAATATCTAATAGTCCTTAAGAGATATTCACGGTTCAATTGTTACTTGAAACAAAGGACGCCATCTTCTTTCTCGTGTAGATCTCGAATTCTAGATGACATTTCTCTCTCTCTCTCTCTCTCTCTCTCTGGCGTATACAAGTATACTATTCTGAAGAACTACAACCCAACAATTACTCATGGTACTAAAATGCCCTTCACCAAATCTCTCTCTCTCTCCCTATCTCTCTCTCAACTTATATAATGTTTTCCTTTCCACTTCTCCTTATATAATAACTAGTCATTACCTGTGTCATAAAGGTATTATACAACAAACAAAAAAATCTTAAATAATTGTCCAAATTCAAAAGAAATTACCTAAAAATATCTTATACAAATACATCGAGAAAAAAAAAAACAATAACATAACCCATTGAAATTTATAATTTTTAAGTAATAAATAAAATAAATAAAATCTTGCTCATTTATAAGATTCACGAATTTATCACATCTACTACCACTCAATCCACTAACACAACATAATTATAAACTCAAACATCATATTTTCGATTCACCTTATTCCCATGTAATAAATACCTCAACAACAAAAAAATACTAACAGAACAAAATTAAATTCACAATCTTTAAGCAATAAATAAAATCAACAAAATCTTGGTCATTTATAAAACTCATGAATTTATCACCACTATTATCATTCAACCCTAAATGACATAACATAATTATAAATTTATTCAACAAATGTCTAATCCTCCATATATAATATACACAGAAATACACTCACACACATTTCTTTTTTAGTTATCATCCAACTCTCATAACTAATAATTGTTTTTATTATAAATATAACAATTCGAGTTTTTAAGATAAAATAATAATAAATTAATAACTAATTAAAAAAAAAGATAAAAATCACGGACATCCCTTGAGTTTTGACAATATTATACGGACACCTTCTGACATTTTATAAATAACATGGAGACCCACTAAGGTTTGAAATTTATTGCACAGAAACCCCCTCTGTCTCCCTTCCGTCAATTTTGCTAACGAAAATTGGTGATCATCCCAAAAAACTTTATTATTTTACAATTGTCATTCTCCAAATTTAGTACCAAAAAAATTAAAAATTTCATAAAATCAAATAAAATTTGACTTAGTACCCCAAAAAAATTGATTAAATAAATTTCAATATTAATTTGACAACAGTAAAATTTAATTTGATATTAATTCAAAAAAGTTGAATATAAATTGAACAAAATCAAATGTTAATTTTTTATAAAATTATATATTAGGACCATCGGATCAAAACAATCTGAGCCGCGAAAAGCTCAAGACAAACAATCTAACTCTTTTCCATTCCTCCTTATAACATTTTTCTTTCCACTTCTCCTAAGGGTCCGTTTGGTTGAGAAGAAAAAAATGATGGAAAGTGAAGTGAAAGAAAAGAAAATAATAGAAAATATATTTTCATACATGTATTTGGTTAGAATGAAAAATTTACCGGAAAATTTTAGAAAAATTTCATTCTATTGTTTGAAAGAAAGAAAAGTTATAAGAAATTTTTTATAATTGACTAAATTACCCTTAATTATATTAAATCGGTCTAAAAAAGAAAAAAATATATATAATTATAATTGAAAGTTAAAAAAATAGCTCGAAACATAATTTTAAGACAATCACCAATACATACCAAAATTTTTTAGAATTAATAACCAATAAAATATTTTAAGAAAAGTAAGGGTAAAATAGGAAGTTAGTTATAAATCACAATTTTCTTGTATTTCCTTGTGTTTTTTACAAGAAAAAAAGTTGGTTATTTGTGAGAAAATTCAAGCATGAAGGAAATTTATTTTTTCCATCATTTTCCTTTTCAAGCTAACCAAACACAGGAAAAAATTTAAAAAATTCTCTTTCTTGCATTTTCTATCATTCTCCCGCTAACCAAACGAACTCTAATATAATAATGTTTTCCTTTCCACTTGTCCTTATATGATAACATTTTCCATTCCACTTCTCCCCCTAACACCAATCCCACAATCTCTCTTCTCCCCCCCCCCCCCCCCCCCCCAAAAAAAATGGCTTTCCTTCCACTCCTCCTCACCTTTACCTTTATCTTCCTCCTATACCACCTCTATCAAAAGCTCAGATTCAATCTCCCATCAGACCCCAGACCATGGCCGGTCATCGGCAACCTCTATGACATAAAGTCGGTGAGATTCTGGTGCTTCGCCGAGTGGGCCAAAACTTACGGCCCAATGATATCTATCTGGTTTGGTTCAACTCTTAGGGGCTGTTTGGTTGCTTTTTGGGGATGGGTTTGGATTGGGTTCTCCAAACCCAAACCCATCTTTAGAAATATGGGATTCAATATTCAATCTCATCCATACCATGTTTGGTATGACCACAGATATATCACTAGTATGATAATATATTTGTATATAAATGACTATTTTGCTCCTTCATCAATCTAATCCAAACCTATGTTTGTATACATACATTTTCTTGGACTATTTTTGGTTTTCACATTTGATTATTTTATCTTCCTAACTTATGAAAAAAAAAACATGAATGTTGATATCTTGCTTCTCTTCCATCGGTGGCAGAGGATAGGACAAGATTCTTCCCTTCCCCAGAGATCTCCATGTTACGCGAATCTCCCTACTCCTCCGTTGATTTCTTCAATCGTTGCCAGGAAGAAGACAAGCGTCCAGACCTGTCTTTCCCAGACCTGTCTTTCCCATAGATTTCCCAAGATTTGGGTCTGTTTGGTTTTCCCAGGCAATTGATCGTTGAAAGGGTTTGGGGGTTGGGAACTTATTTGGGTAAATATGTGGTTTTAATAGGGATAAAATTGTCTTTTAACCATCATATCCGGGTTGGGCTGACTTCAAACCCACCCCCCCTGGATTTGGTGAAACCCACCTTCATGGGTTTTAGAGGGCTTGTGTGTTGCGGGCCGGGATTTATATACCGGACCTTAAGCCTGCATCCAAACATGGGTTAAGCCACTTCATTGGACTATTTATGTTAAACCCATCTTTATACACCCACCCAAACCCTCATACCAAACAAGCCCTTAACGTTATCATTTCCAATTCTGAGCTGGCCAAAGAAGTCCTCAAAAAACATGACCAGCAATTGGCCGACCGACATCAAAAACCGGTTGGCGGTGAAGTTCAGTAGAGAAGGGTAGGACCTTATTTGGGCTGATTATGGACCTCACTATGTGAAGGTGAGAAAAGTTTGTGCACTTGAGTTTTTCTCTCCCGAGAGGCTTGAAGCTCTTAGACCCCTCAGAGAATATGAGGTAGCAACCATGGTGGAGTCCATATTTAAAGATTGTACCAATCCTGGTATGTTTTATTTGTAGTTAATATTGTTATCAATGTGTAATCAAAATTAGATAATAATTACTTGGGGTCCCATCAAGCCAACTGAGGGAGCCCTTATAGGGGTAATCATTAGTGAGTTATCCTACTCTGGAGCCGTGCAAGTACTAGGTCTGGAGGAGGTCGGCATCTACTCAAGGTTTAGCCATGTACTGATTACCCTGTCCGAGATGCCGAGCATTCAATGCACATCCCCACATAATTTAATGGTCTCTGTAAGGCATTTATTGAGTTGTGCCAAGCACTGATTACATTGACACCAAACATTAAGTTCACGTGCCCCTAAAAAATCCACGTCAGTAAGGGTCATGCCTTTATCCGGATTTCTTGATATTCGAAGTACACTCTGATATGACTTGTCTACGAAAACAATCATTTTACATAACTTATTACGTCATGGTGGGTCCACATCCTTGCATAGCGTTTAATGCTCGGTCCCGGAATGCACCTTATTTCTTTAATTTGTTAGAGCATATTCCCCTAGATTCCTTTTTTGGGACCGAACAATCTCCTCGGTGTTTCAATGTTCAAGTCCACGTGTCATGCTTTGATACGAGAGTCGTTTTGTGTCCCTTGTGTTACTATTCAATCTGGTGAGATCGCTACATAATGCAATTATTTGAGATTGATTCTAATATTCTAAAATCAATCCCAACTTTTTTTTATTAAAACCTTGTTTTTTAGTACCGCAACCGGCCTTTCAGAAATTTTCAATTATGTTATTCGGACTTAACGAAGATAAAAGTTTAAACAATAACCCACATGTATAGCACTATTGGATTGTAAGTTTGAGTCTTGTCTAACTCAATGTACATATCTTTGGTGCTTGTGTGCATCCAAAATTTATATGCTCGTAACTATGTTTGGGATCATCCCTTGTAACTAAATAATAACAATAAAAAAATTAAAAAAAAAACTATCACAGAATGTTTGGTTACTATCAGAAAATGTTTGATTTAACCAAGAAAGTGGCTTGGTCAATGAAAAGATATTGTTTCAGCCCTAGTAGAGCTGAGAATTCAATGAGTTAGATCACCCAATAAAACTTACCTGATCAGCACTTGAAGGATATCTCATGAATTATAACCTTGCAGATAATATGGGGAAGAGTTTCCTAGTGAAAAAATATATTGGAGCAGTGGCATTCAACAACATAACAAGACTTGTATTTGGGAAGAGGTTTGTGAACTCTGAGGGTGTGACGGATGAGCAAGGTCAGGAGTTCAAGGCAATTCTCGCCAATGGACTAAAGCTCGGGGCATAGCTTGCCCTGGCCGAGCACATCCCGTGGCTCCGCTCATTGTTCCCGCTTGAGGTGGTGTTTCTAAGCACGTGGCATGTCGGGACCGTCTCACCGAAACTATCATGGAGGAGCACACCCTTGCCCGCCAGAAGAGTGGTGGCGCCAAGCAAACTTAGATTTGATCAAGAACCCAAGGGTCCAACAAAAGGCCCAAGAGGAACTAGACCGAGTTGTCGGACTCGAAGACGTATTGACTGAAAATGACTTCTCAAATCTTCCTTACCTCCAATGTGTAGCCAAGGAGGCGCTCCGGTTGCAACCTACAACCCCACTTATCCTCCCTCACCGAGCCAACGCCGATGTCAAGATCGGCGGTTATGACATCCCCAAGGGCTCCAACCTGCATGTAATTGTCTGGGCCGTAGCCCGTGAACCCACCCCCCTCCTTGGAAGACTGTCCGAGTTTCGGCCCGAACGGTACCTTGAGGAGGATGTTGACAAGAAGGGCATGATTTTCGTCTACTACCATTTGGTGCTGGAAGAAGGGTTTGCCCTGTGGCACAATTGGGAATCAATTTGGTCACTTCCATGTTGGGCCACCCTTTGCACCATTTTTATTGGGCTCCACCTAGTGGGCTGAGCCCAGAAGAAATTTACATGGCGGCGAACCCGGGACTGGTGACCTACATGCTGAGCCCACTACAGGTTGTGCCCAGTCCAAGGTTGCCAACAAACGTGTGGCTGTTGATATGTGATTGCTTTGATGGATTTAAATCAGGTTGTGATTGGTGTGTGCCCAGTCCAAGGTTGCCTCGCTTCTTCATTCTGGCATTGTCCTTGTCCTGATTCCTAAAGTTACATATTTGGATGTTTTTCATCTATTTTCCTTGTTTTTTGACTTATTGCTATGTCTGAGTCATTTTTGTATTTGAATTGTGTCATGTCAAAATTGACTCGATTCATATATAACGCATTTGTAGTCTTGTATTGTGGGATTCTTGCCCGTTTATAGGTCTTTTATACTCAAATTCGTATCGTGTATAACTGGATTCATATTGATCCATTTGTTAAGTTAGTGTTGTGGGTTGGTTAACTCAGTTATCACTCGAATGTATGAAGACTAACTCATATCATATAATTTTGTGTCAGTTACGTATTGGATTCATGGATTATTTTAAGAATTTTTAATTTTTTCAAATAATCACTTAATTTTTTTAATATTTATCTAGAAATATATACATATTTCGAATCAGATCATAATCGGATCAGATATATGTATATCTAAATTCGAATCCGTGAAATATAAGATTGTAGATCTGGATTTGGGATCAGTTGTTGGTAAAAAAATATCAATCCATATTAAACTAAATGGATTCAGATCAAATTCTGATCCATTGATAGGCCAAGTTGGAATCAATTCAAGACATAATCAAATTTGGATCTCTGCAACATCAACCCACTTAGCTCTAATTCTCAATTTATATCCTTAAAGAATTGAATTCTCAAGGGTGAAATTTAAGATTGAGGGTGCGATTTGAGCTTGAAATGGGGCCACATTACACATGTTTTATGATACTGAGGGTGGAAGGGTGCAAATTGAGAATTGATGCATCTTTCAGAGTGCAAAATGAAATTAGCCTTTATTTTAAAATCGTTTTCTTGAATTTTGGAAGTTACGATGGCTTCAAGCAGGGCTATTAATTTTATCCATCGACACAAATACGACACAACAAAAAATGAAAAATAATATGATTGATTAACACAAAATTATCCTCGTTAAAAAATAATTTTCCGACATTGTATAATTAATCCCCAAATTTTTATTTTTTTTTAGGCGTACGCCATATAAGCTTATGAGAATTTAGAATCCTATCAATAATCTTTTCTTAATTTTTTTTTAACAAAACATTCATCAGTAATGAGTAAAAAACTTATTTATATATAATGAGTACTACTTGATTTCCGAGGCAACTGCCTCACCTAGACAAAAATCTAGTACTATTAAGGGAGAGAGCGTGGGTTGAGCCCACTTATAAAATGTCTAAATTATCTTTCATTTCTTTTCAAATAATTATTCATAACTCTCTCTTTAACCTTATTTAACCATTTGCACTCATGAAATGTCACTATTAACCTTAGTGGATTCCTACAATAGGTTGAGATAATTGTACTAAGATGGAGATTGTGCAATTTGTTCCTCCAACAGAGAACAAGGTCAAAAGGAGGCCAGAGAGATGTCCAACTTATCCCCTCCGATATCTAAGTTAGTAGGTGTTCAAAGGGAAGATAACTTTTACTATGCTAGGTTGCTTGCGAGTTTGTACCTCAGACCCAACTCATTGGGCTATTTATACATTCTAATAGGATGACGTTGCACTATAGGTGTTCCATCAAGTCAATTAAGGGAGTCTCCATAGAGGTAATCATTAGTGAGTTATACTTTCCTCGAGCCGTGCAATTACTAGGCCTAGGAGAGCTCGGCATTTCCTCGGGGTCTGGTCCTGCAATGATTACCCCATTCGAGACGTCGAGCACTCAATGCACATCCCTTGAACATTTAATGATCTCTACAAAGCTTTTTTATTGAGCTGCGTCCAACACTCATTATGTTGACACCACCTAACATTAAGTTCATGTGCCCCCGAAAAATCCATGTCAATAAGGGCCCACATACCTACCTAGTGTTAAATGCTCGGTCTTGGGATACATTTTGTTCCTTTAGCTTGCTAGAACATGTTCACCCAAATTTCCTCCTCCGGACCGCCCAACCTCCTCGATTTTTCACTCTTTGAGTCCACTTGTCACGCTCTAATACGAGAGTCGTTTCGTATCCCGTAAAATCCTATTCCCTTTCCATCTTAACTACCCATTATTTTCTTATGCAACTAAGCTAAACTACCCATGTAATTTATTTGTTTTTATCTCTTTGCATTCTCATATCTCTCATTATCTTCTTATCTCAATCTATAATTAGGCACACTAATGATCGTGTGCAAAGCCCACTAATAAAGAAAAAATGTTATAGGAGAGATCTTACTCCAACTTACATGTAAGCATGTCAACAGGTCGAATTTTAGTCGATATAAATCTAATTAAAAACTTCGGATCGAATCTTATTTGCGAATTCTATTTTTTTATAGGCCGTATCCAAATTTGATGAGAATTGAATATCCTATCCGACAATTTGATCAATCCGAATAACTAAATGTAATTGTATGCTAGTGAATTCAATCTAATTTTCAATACAATTTCATCATATAATCATTTAATCTCATGATATATTTACATAAATATAAATGCATAACTTGGATTGGATTATTATTGGACCGGATATTGATACATCCGAAGCAAATCCATTATAAATATAATAAAATATATTCGTATTCAAATTTAAATTTAAATTATTAGTAAAACATGTCATCTAAATTGAATTCGAATCAAAATTTTATTACTTGACATACCTAACTAGCATTGCTCTGTGCGATGCACTATATTTTCAATCTTTTATATCACAATTCTACCACATTTACCGTCACCTCGACCTCGAACTTCGTATTATTGAAAAATTGCCTATTATTATGCTGATTTAAGGAGAATGAAAAATTCAAATTTAAAGTAGTTTCGTTGAAGTAGTTATGTAAGTCATATAAAATAATTTAATTTAACGATATCAATGTATTATTTTTTTTTTTTTTTGGTCAAAGGACAAACACTACAATCAATGTATTATTATTAAATAGTTCAAGATTATAAAAATAAGGTATTTGATAATGAATGGTAGACAAAAGTTGTGTGGAGTTTAGTCAAAGAAGTTTTTGAGGAAGTTAAGGATTGACAAAAACGGTGAAAGACTACCACCAATTCAATTCGGGTTAGCTAATTGGAGTAACCAACAATTATATTATATCAGCAATATTAATGTGGTGCAATCATCTAAACTACAAGACTACCGAGTAGGGTGGTCTAGTGCTGGTACCGGTCCTACTCCTCACCCAGAGGTTAAGAGTTCGAGTCCTGGAGTCCCCATTAGAGTTCGGTAGTTGGCCACTATGCTAGCCTAATTAGGTCTGGTCCGGATAGGTGTTCCAGGCGCGATCATTATCCCACCGGTGAGGGCTTAACAGGATAGTTGGTAGGCGCTCTTCTTTGTCCCCACTTTTTTTTTAACAAGCGAAAAAAAAACCATCTAAACTATAAAATGAATAAAATGGAATTCATTTTTGAATTATATAGTAAGGTGGTTATGAATTTTTGAGAAACTCACATACAGACTTATTTATTTATCAGTCAATAATTATGCCACATGACACTCTGACGGAGTGTGACGATCACACATAATATTTTTTGAGTAATACTATGTATCCTAAATTTTTAACTCAAATTTTCATCCAAAATCAAGAGAGATCGTTGAATCAGTGGGTCCCATTTAAAAAAGTTGATAGGACCCACTCATCTAATGGTCTCTCTTCATTTGGGATAAAAATTTAAGTTAGAGATTTGAGATATATAGTATTTCCCATATTTTTTTCATCTTGTGCCTGTCCACCTTCTACTTATCCATTTGGTTCCTTTAGGCACACCAACCTCTATACCTACTTTGACTGGGTCCCAATTCCACCAAACTCAACCTCAACGCTCTGTGGGTCCCCAACATTGACTTCTTTAACCACCCACCAAATACCAAACAATCCCCACCAAAATTCACTAACACAGACTCCTAATTCCACTATCTATCAAACCCATGGGCCCCAATGCTAAACGCCCACAGAAACTACACATTACCTCTGTCCAGTAATCTTTTAAGAATCAAATTATCAGACGAAAATTTAGTATAATGGTATGAGATTACTTACACGATACGAATTCCACTATTACGAACATATTTTGTATAAACTTTTTAAGTTAATTTGATGCAATATGACTTAAATATATAATAAATACGATAGTATGGGTATTAAAATATAACACGATCAGTTAACACGATACGAAATTAGAATGTTTGAATCTTCTTTAAACCACATATTTCGTAACCAAGTGAACCCAGGGGCAGTGCCAGAAAATTGTATCAGAGTTGGCACAAATATTTCAACAAATTATTATTTTTTTCTTATAATTGATAGAAATAAGACAATAATTTATTTAATTACGTCCTATTTAATACTTAAAAGTTCATTAAACCCACTATACCGAAATTTGGTAAGCCTAATTAAACGATAACTTTTTTTTTTACAAAATATTAACTAATTAAAATCATTTAAAATTAACTTCGGTGAATTTTTGTACTTTTAAAACGTTGAATAACAACTTTATTATTCTTTAGATACATAATCATGTTATCACTTTGGTATTTATAAATCATTTAATCGATTATGCAATTTAATATGCACTCTATAATTTTTACCATAATTAGCAAAAATAAATGCAAAAATCACAAGTAAACTAGCGAATATGTATATCATGTCTTTTTTAGTCTTAGAAAATATAAAATAATTCTATTATATTCAAAATTTATCTAGATAGGTACATAATCATGTCAAAATGTCTCAAAAAATTCATATTCATTTGATATAAATATACACTAATTGATGTGTCAAAAAAAAATAGGGAGGACATAATTAAAATTATTCATTTGATATAAGTGTACATTAATATTTTTGTTTTTGATTTTGGGTGGGCACAAATAATATATTATACAAATATATAATATACATACCTAGATAATAAAAGAATAAAAAATTTGAGGGGGGGCACTTGCCCACCCTGAACAGGGTTGCCTCCGCCCTTGAGTGAACCCGACACGACACGATAAATAAACGAATCGAGTATAATTGAAATCAATCAAAAGAAATACACGACACGAACTCAATATGACATGGTTCGTTAGACACGAATTAATAAATAAAATGGGTATAGATGAAATACTTTTTGACACCAATCCACTAACGATCGACACAAACCTCACTCAACATGATTGACAGACCTATACGTTTCGACACGGCTCATTTTTAACAATTACAGATACTCATATCATACTATTATGCTGATGGCTTATCTAACAAGGGGATGGTAGTCACTGGATAGTCCATATTAAGAAAGGGATAATTTTATGTCATACTTGCCTTTGGTGATAATTTTTATTTATTTATTTGCCCTTGCTTGGAATAACCAAGTCTCACTAGGTAATTTTTTTTTTTTCAACGATCAGGAATGTTCAGGCCAATTTATGCGTACTTCGACTAATTTTCATCTCAGTCTAATCAAAAACAGTCAATTTATGCCGGGACTAAAGTATTCATGAAGGATAAATCTCTTATGACCTGACTCCAAAGGATTACTAAAATTTAAACTCAAAATATTTAAATTTACGGTATATATCTGTTACTAATTGAGCGACATTTGGGTTGTCTCGGTAAGCATTTTTAGAATGCATGAAGTTTGCTTTGTGCTCAACACCTGGCTGAGTTCATCATGCATGAAGCTGTTATTTGTAAATGCCAATAGCCCGGCCCAAAACTTAAAAGGAAAAAAAGAGAAAATTTTCAAAAACTAAATGAGAGACTCTTTTGTTTATTAACGATGGTGTTCAAAATCAATATGCCCAAGTGCAGAACAATGACGGGATAATGTCCAGTGGGGGTAGTGTGAATATTAGGGTTGATAAAAAAGTAAGAGATAAAGTTGGATCAAGAAAAACAAGATGTAAGTAGTTCATTCTAACCGAAGGACCAAGATCACATCTACTGCAATAGAGATTCTTGCTCTTTGGATTTGTATTGCTTGAAGAAGAAGATTATTGGGAGTTTCTTTGCTTAAAGCATTTGTACAAAGCACATATTGCGAATACAATTTTCTGAAACTCTCTTTTTTTTTTATTTACAGTGTTTTCGTTTTCTATTTATACATGTGGTCATCTAGGATTTTCTACGATTCTTTCTTTTTCTTGGCTGATTTTGTGGTTTCCTCTTCCTTTGTCCTGTAGTGATGTCTACCATCTGACACATATTGTGCCCACGATCCTCCAAACGGTATATGTACAAATATTCTCTTTATCAAAGAGTGCATGTTCGTTAGGGACTCCAGAAGTTGTTCCCCTATCCCCTGGACACGTGGCGCAATGGGAGCGGTTTGGGATCTATCGCATACCGAGCCCCTAGTTCTCAAGTTGGTCTACTCTTCTGAGCTTGATATAATCGAGCAGGTATATACCGATTTAGACGTTGTTGGACTTCCTTTCTTATGTTGTAGCCCATTTTTATGACGGGGTGGGCTTGTTACGAATGGCCTGTTTAGACTGTCATGTAGCCAAGTGGCATATCGGGTGTTTTGGACTTCAAATGGACAGCCTAAGTCGAAATTCATCATTATCAATGAAGTTCAAATTCTCTTTTTGTAAAGTCTAAATAACACGTCACAGTACAATTTTATTTCTCTAGTTCAAATTAACAAACAACTGTTATTTGTGAATACTAAAAATATCCCTTAAGAGATATTCACGGTTCAATTGTTGCTTGGAGCAGAGGACGCCTTCTTCTCTCCTCCTTTGTCTCTCTCTCTCTCTCATCTCTCTCCTCTTTGTTTCTCGTGTAGATCTCGAATTGTAGACGGCTTTTTTTTTTTTTCTCTCTTCTTTGTCCTCGCTCTCTCTCTTTCTCTGGCGTGTACCAGTATATTATTCTGAAGAATCACATACCACACCAACAGGGCGGAGCCAAGATTTTGTTTAAGTGGGTCAACTAAAATTTTTATATTGAATGTCTCAAAGTATGAGATTTGTCTCGTTTTAATTCCTAATATTTTAATTGCATTATTTTAGTCTCTGAAATATTGAGTATGTTTTTATGTGATCCTTCAAATAAAAAGCGTTCAAATTATTAGCGATTTTTTATTATAAACTTGTCATATAATAGACAAAAAAATAATTTGGACAAAAAAAATATGTCCTTATCTCTTAACTCCCCACTCTCTCTTCATGACTCTAGTTAATTTATTCGGACACTCCTGACTTCAAATTTGCACTCATTTTATCGTTTGATCTCATCCAATTTCAAAATCACTAAAAACTTGAAATTAAATTGCATCGCAACTCTCTGTAAAATGTCTAATAATCATATAATATATATTCGTATTATGATTCTAAATATTGATAAAAATCTTATGTGTTTGGTGGCCCTTGAAATCAATGGTGTTGACTATCTCTTTTATTTATTTTTTATTGGGCATATTGGAAAAATTTAACTATTAAATGTTTGTTCGATCAAACAACATACAAAAAGGTTAAGTTCAAAAGCGTTTTTAAAATTGTAAATTTTGAATTCAAATTAACGTTGTTGTTCACTACATTTTTCTTTTCATTTTATTGAACAAATTAAATAATTATATTTATTTAATGCCTGTTTAGATTGGCTCAAAACATCCTATCAAGAGGTATGTTTTTGAAGTAAACTAAATTTCTATGGCTAGATATTTTATTCCTTTTTTGACAATTGTGGAAAGAGAGTGTCCAACCTGCTTGTCTCGATCATTATTAATGATATTTTATCACGGTTTAAGACTTCGGTTTGTTTTAAGAGATCGAAGACCTAGTCATTTCGATTGAATTAATAAAAAAAATACATTTTTATTAATTTTTTGTTTTAAATTTTTTTTTTGCACAGTGAGAATCTCTATGATTTTCATCTAAAAAAGTCCTTAAATATGGTATTTAAACTCATTCCAAACAATCACCTGAAAGTTGTTTGTCGATTATGACAAATGTGCATGTTGATAAAGCTTGGGATGATTAATTGAGACAAGAGTGTACAAATCCTATGACATCTCGTATTTCACATACAAAATGAAATTAAGTATAATTTTGGGGTTACAAGTATAATTACAAACTTGAAAGGATCAATTTTAAAGGTGAAATGAGGTAAAAAAAAATTGCCCGTGCACTACTGTGAAAAACTCTCTCTCTGTCAACCATTACATCCTTGCTTTAATGCTCTAATCCACTCTCCCAGCTGATACACCGTAAAAACCAACACACACTCTCTCACACACACAACCAGTTCACCCTTACTTCAATGCTCTAACCCACTCTCAGGCTCTTATACACTGTAAAAACCAACACACTCACTCTCTCAAACAACCAGTACACCCTTGCATCAAGGCTCTAACCAGGGGCGGCGTCCGAATTTTGTTTTAGTGGGGTAACTTAAAATTCTTAAATTTAAACTATAAATGTAACATTGTTTTCATTAAAATGTATATTCTTAATAAACTTTTTTTAATGTATAATTTTATCAAAAAAAAAAATGTCATTTAAATGCGTAACTCATATATATAATCGATGTCCAAAAAAAGGCAACAAAAAAGACTTCACATCAAAAAAATCATCTATTTCTTGACTAGGAGGCGGTTGTCTCGGTGTTAATTTTAAGATTCAAATTTAATAGTTCGTCATTAAGTTCGTAACGAATGACGTAATGTACTACACATAATCAAAATATAATCCATAATAATATAATCCATAAATCCACAATACTTGTGTGTGTTTGTTACCGAAATTTCAGATCTAGTTCTCTTGTATTTGGATCTTGTTGTAATGAATTTTTAATTGAAATAGACAAGTTTTTAGAGTGGAATTTATGTGATTCAGTGCTGCAGATTTTTTGTCCTATTCATGCTTTATTTTGTGTTGAAATTAAAGTGATACACCACAGCAAAAATCAGCCACTGTTTTGTTTTTCTTGAGTCTTCTTCTTATAGTTTTGGTGAGATAATTGTTGTTATATACCCCAATACCAACAATCAATAGCCAAGTAAGTCGATTTGTTGATGAATATACCAAAGCTTCCAAGAAATCAAATGAAGGAAATGAGTAAGGGCTAGCGAAAAAAAAAAAAAGAGTCGTAGAGACCGAAATTCGAACGAAGAAGAAGTACGGACGAGTAAAGAGCATGAAATGAATGAACTGTCAAATTTATGTTTAATGGTTTAAAAATTACACTAACCTCAATATTTTATGAAAATTTTAGTGGGGCAAGATTCAAATTTTTTTAAAATTTTCCAAAATTCACTTAGGTCCTGAATTTTTAAAAATTTCACTGTAGGCAGTTGGCCCCATACTAAATCCGCCCCTGCACACAAGAAAAATAACCTATTGGAAAGTCGATATAATTTTTTGGCCATTATATGGATTATTGGTTTAATGGTTAAAATTTGATTCAATAACCTCGACAGTAACGCTATACTGACAAAAATTAGGGATTAAATAAAGAGTTCAAATGATATGACAATTGCTGATTAACTGCTATATCAACAAAATCTTTTCATCTTCTCCAAATGAAGGACAGATGAGACATATCAGCAACTGTCATATTATTGGGGCTCTTTATTTAGTTCATAATTTTGGTCAGTATAACATTACTGTAACCTCGGAGGTTGTAGGTTCTAACTCCCAATATGTCTCTCCGAGACTTCCCAAAACAAAAACTAGATTGGGTGTTGTATTTTTATTTTGTGATGCTTAAGTTGATATAATTGCCAATTGCCATTTTGGGGCCATATGTCTTGTGGGACCTAATAATAATGAATCGGTTAGTTAAACAAACTTGATGGAAAATGAAACATATTCGAGATTCAGAGGATCCAAATACTTCATAATGACCTTACTCCAAACCCAAACTTATTTCAACAACTACTCATGGTACTAAAATGCCCTTCACCAACTCTCTCTCTCTCTCTCTCAACTTGTATAATAATGTTTCCCTCACCACTTTCCTCCTTACACCAACCCCCCACCGTCTCTCTCTCTCTCTCCCACCCTCCCCCCTCTCATGGCTCTCCTTCCACTTCTCTTCACCTTCTTCTTCATCTTCCTCCTATACCAACTCTACCAAAAGCTCAGATTCAAGCTCCCACCAGGCCCCAGACCATGGCCGGTCGTCGGCAACCTCTACGACATAAAGCCGGTGAGATTCCGGTGCTTCGCCGACTGGGCACAGACTTACGGCCCAATCATTTCTGTCTGGTTCGGTTCAACCCTTAACGTTATCGTTTCCAATTCCGAGCTGGCCAAAGAAGTCCTCAAAGAACATGACCAGCAATTGGCCGACCGGCATCGAAGCCGATCGGCGGCGAAGTTCAGCAGAGAAGGGCAGGACCTTATTTGGGCTGACTATGGACCTCACTATGTGAAGGTGAGAAAAGTTTGTACACTTGAGCTTTTCTCTCCCAAGAGGCTTGAAGCTCTCAGACCCATCAGAGAAGATGAGGTCACAGCCATGGTGGAGTCCATTTTCAAAGATTGCACCAATCCTGGTATGTTTCACTATGTGTTTGATTTGGTGAATTCTTGGTTAGTATGAGGTTGGCATCTGCTAAATAGCCATGTAGTGGTATTTTTTTGGTAAGGGGAATTGTCTTAATCTTGTAAATTTTAGGGTATTAATTATAGTTAGTACATAAACTTTGTCTTTAGTTTTAATTTGGTACCTGAAGTTTTAATTGTCATAATTAAGTCTTTTGATTATTTATTTCATCTTAATTAAGTATTTTCATCAATTTTCATCGTTAGATTGGACGAATCAATATTGATGTGTTATTACACTGCCTTTTATGACCTAAAAGTGCTTGATTTATGAGCTTTACTGGCCGGAGACCCCGACCTCCCCTCTCTAGCTCAATCTAACTCATTTTAGCGTTGATCAAATGGTAAAAATGAACGAAATAAGATAAAATTGATAATTGAGAGACTAAATTTGGACAATTAAAAGTTTAAGAATCATTTTAAAATAGGAGACAAAATTTAAGGGTAAAAATTATATTGGTCCCTGAACTTTGCCGGTTTTAATTTGGCCCCTAAACTTTTAATTATCTCATTTTAGTCTATTAATTATCAATTTCTTGTTAATTAAGTCTTTCCGTCAATTTCAACCCTTAGAACAAATGGTGACACATGACGTGGAACGATCATGGCAATAACATGTGGCTTGCTTCCGTTTGTTCTAACCGGTGAAATGAAAGGAAGAACTTTATGGACACAAAATTAATAGTTAAGGAATTAAATTGAGATTATCAAAAGTATATAGACCATTTTGAAAAAGAATGTAAAGTTTAAGGACTAACTGTGATATATTTAGCCTAAAATTTTTTTTTTTTTAATATAAACCTTAAATATATTTAATTATTTGCTACTCATATACAACAATTAAATTGAATTTTATGTGATTTAGAGAACTTCAACTCGGCACGTACGAGTTTATGTCTTTTTTTTTTTTTTTTGTGTGTTATTTGGCTATTTGAACCAAGGGTGTGGATTATCTTTCTTGTAGTTTGGTTGACCTGATCAAGATGTTGTTTAGATGGGTGTTTAGGTCACAAGCAGATAATCAATTCGATGCCTGCTTTGTTTTTAATTCACGCTTTGTTGGTTGGTACAACTACACCAGAACAAAACTTAGTTAGTAATCTTGATGGTGACAATTATAGAATGCTTCAAAAATACTTGATATTTTAAATTACACATTTACCCTCGTACAGATGTATATATGTATATCCTCATGCCTGAAACAAATTGTCCACTAGACATGAGTCTTGACTCAAATTTTTACTCTCAAGCCTATTTTTGGACCATTATGAAAAGAAAAATTACGTATATTAGAAGTGAAATCGAAGTTTTAAAACTTTTACCATGTTCATAATTTGTTTGACTTTGATTGGAACCATACATTTATGGTCGGATCTGGATTTTCTAAATTTGAAGATTCCCTAATTTACGGTGAGGTTAGCAGTTGATCTAATGGTCACCGTCCACTGTTAAACCTTAAGGTTGCAGGTTCGAACTTCGTCATTTCCCTCCCAATAATAGTGTCGGACCCAAATGTATAGTACTGTTAAATTGTAAGTTTGAGTCTTGTCTAACTCAACGTACATATTTTTGATGATTGTGTGCATTCGAAATTTATGGCATGGTCAATGAAAAGCTTGTGTCTCAGCCCTAGTAGAATTGGGACTTCAGTGAGTTAAATCACTCAATAAAACTTATTCCCCTGATCAGCACTTGAAGGATAATCTCATGAATTATAACCCTGCAGATAATATGGGGAAGAGTTTCCTAGTGAAAAAATATCTTGGAGCAGTGGCATTCAACAACATAACAAGGCTTGCATTTGGGAAGAGGTTTGTGAACTCTGAGGGTGTGATAGATGAGCAAGGTCAGGAGTTCAAGGCAATCGTCGCCAACGGGCTAAAGCTCGGTGCATCGCTTGCCATGGCCGAGCACATCCCATGGCTCCGCTGGTTATTCCCGCTCGAGGAGGAGGCATTTGCTAAGCACGGGGCACGTCGGGACCGTCTCACCCGAGCCATCATGGAGGAACACACCCTTGCACGCCAGAAGAGTGGTGGAGCCCAGCAACATTTTGTTGATGCATTGCTTACCCTTCAAGATAAATATGACCTTAGTGAGGACACCATCATTGGCCTACTATGGGTACGTCCATCACTCATTCTCATGATCATGTGACATTACGATAGCCTTACAAAAAAAAGTGACTTTACGATATCTTTACAGACAAAAAACCAAAACATGTCTAGTTGTTGGAGCACATCGATAGTATTTTGAAAAATTCAATGTGAGACTCTCAATATTAGAGGGTTAAAGTACAAATTCAAGAATTTTGAGGGGGTTAAAGTGCCATTTTTATCAATAGAAACTCTATAGTAAACTTAGATTGGACTATGAGATTGCAGGGTGGTTGATGATTTGAGCTTAGTACTAATTGTATATCTATTTTTTTTGTATCTACAGGACATGATCACAGCAGGAATGGACACAACTGCAATCTCTGTGGAATGGGCCATGGCGGAGTTGATCAAGAACCCAAGGGTCCAACAAAAGGCCCAAGAGGAACTAGACCAAGTTATCGGACTCGAGCGCGTGTTGACCGAAATTGACTTCTCAAACCTTCCTTACCTCCAATGTGTAGCCAAGGAAGCGCTCCGGTTGCACCCTCCAACCCCACTTATGCTCCCTCACCGAGCCAACGCCAACGTCAAGATCGGTGGTTATGACATCCCCAAGGGCTCCAACGTGCACGTAAACGTCTGGGCTGTAGCCCGTGATCCCGCCGTGTGGAAGAACCCATCCGAGTTCCGGCCCGAACGGTACCTAGAGGAGGATATTGACATGAAGGGGCATGATTTTCGTCTACTACCATTTGGTGCTGGAAGAAGGGTTTGCCCTGGTGCCCAATTGGGAATCAATTTGGTCACTTCGATGTTGGGCCACCTTTTGCACCATTTTTATTGGGCTCCACCTAGTGGGCTGAGCCCAGAAGAAATTGACATGGACGAGAACCCAGGACTGGTGACCTACATGCGGACCCCACTACAGGCCATGCCCAGCCCAAGGTTGCCGGCCCAGTTGTACAAACGTGTGGCTGTTGATATGTAATTTTTTTTTTTTTTGTTGTTGTTGTTGTTGGATTTAAATTAGGTTATGTGATTGGGGTGGTCCAGGAGAGAGAATGGGCCAGTCACCAGTGTGTATCGCTTCTTCATTCCGGCATTGTCCTTGTTCTGAATCCTAAAGGAGTAAAGTTACATATTTGAATGTTGTTGTTCATCTATTTTCCTTGTTTTATTTTTTTTGGACTAACTACTATGTCTGAGTCTTTCTCGTATTATAATACATATGTAGTCTTGTGTGATGGGGCTTTTGTCGTCTATAGGCCTTTTATGTTCAAATTTGTATTGTGTATAATCAAATTCATATTTTTTTATTTGACATGTAGGACAAGTAAATATTGAATGTAACGGTGATACCATGTCGGCAATGTTGACGTGGTATTACCAACTAATAATAAAACACCAAGTGGGCAAAGTGAATCTCACTTAGATAGTTTTTTACTTACATGGAAAAAGAGAGGATAGTTATTCGCTTATGATGATGCACAAATTGGTTTTCGTGCACCACAGTCAAGTAAATAATATAAAAATGCAGTAAACAAGCAATCAATGCCAAAAATGACAAATAAATGAGTAAAACAGAGATTTATAGTGGTTCGGCCGTGGCCTACATCCACTTTGAATGGCAACGGTGGCCTTTGGTGTTATCTATTGATGAATAATCGTCACCGGAGCTACAGAGCTTTTAGGGGAAAATGAGCAATGACCTTGTGGTATTGAGGCAGGAGATGAGGTATTTTTTGGGAGGCGTGCCCTAGATGGTGAGAGGGCTTACATTTATAGAGTTAGGGTTTGGAGGTGAGGCGGTGACGTGAGGGAAGGGTTTTCTACTTTGTTTTGGTAATTACAAATTTGGTAGGGTTTCTCCGTGCGCTGCATTTCCCTCCCTCGCATTCCAATTCCTTTGGAGGAGGGCCCCAGTTGGATTGAACTTGAACTTGGACTTGGTGGGTCTTTGCATGGTTGGACTCTTCAATCGAGGTTGGGCATTTTCACATAAATTGGGCTATTTGGGCTTGACCCATCATTTGCCCCCCAATGCCCCTTGTCCAAGGAAACTTCGGAGAAGGGTGCATTAGTTTACATCTTGAGTTTTAGGTGGTGGAGACTTCCTCTGCTAGATGCATTTTTGCTTTGGTGCATACTCCAAGTTTTTTCCACTTTTGCTAGGATTTCTAAGAGGACAATGTCGATTGATGAAGGAGATGTACAAAGGTCTATTGATATCATGGTGGGTGGCGAAATTGGATCTGAATCCGGCGGTCATGGAGTTCTTGGAGCTGCAAGCATTGAAGGAGGAGGAGCCCCGCTGGCCGCCGCTGCCATGGGCGTGCAAGAGTTAGGTGAGCAGGCCCCAGGCGCTGCTGCCCACGCAGTGGGCGAGCAGGTCTTGCAGGTTGTTCCTTCCGAAGACGCTACGGGCGCAGTGGAGAAGATGGTGGGCGCCACTTTGGGCGCTGAAATTTCTGTTCTGGACAGCTTGGGCGCAGAACAGTGGCAGGCGGACAGCCCCTTGGGCGCGCAGCAGTGGCAGGCGGACAGCCCCTTGGGCACGCAGCAGAGGTGGGCGGACAGCCCCTTGGGCACGCAGCAGAGGTGGGCGAACAGCCCCTTGGGCACGCAGCAAAGGTGGGCGGATAGCAGGCGCTGATCAGCGCTGGTCTGGACAGCTCAGGAGCGCTGGGGCAGCTCAGGAACGCTGGGGCAGCTCAGGAGCGCTGGGCAGCTCAGGAGCGCTGGACAGCTCAGGAGCGCTGGGCAGCAGCTTGGATGCTGTTTCTGCTATCCTGGACAGCTCAGGAGCGTTGGGGCAGCTCAGGAGCGCTGGACAGCTCAGGAGCGCTGGGCAGCAGCTTGGATGCTGTTTCTGCTGTCCTGGACAGCTCAGGAGCGTTGGGCAGCTTGGGTGAGTCTGGGACTTGGCGAGCTCCCATGGGCGAGCCTCACTGAAGTAGATGGCATTTTGGCGAGGAGCCCTGCGTAGAAGGGAGTGCAAAGGTTGATCTGGGCGACCAGGGCGGCTGACTAGGGCAGCCAGACAGCTGAGTACGCTGATCTAATGTAGTCCCTCGAGTTGCAGACGACCTAAGTTTCAAGATCTTGCCTAGAGATGGCAAAAATAATGTTATTTCAAACATTAAAATATTTAACATGATTACCTGGAGAGAGAGAGAGAGAGAGAGAGAGAGGGAGGCTGCTTGCGTGAGAGCAAATGCAGAGTTTGAGGACTGCTCGTGAGAGAGCTACACCTTTTGAGAGTGAGCTTTTGGCGACCCATGAGAGAGCCGCGAAGCTGGAGATGGGTTGTCTGCTTAAGAGCAATGCAGAGGTAGGTGGGCTGCCTGCTTGAGAGCAGTGCAGAGGTAGGCTGCCTGCTTAAGAGCAGAGCAGAGATATGTCAGACTTTTTTGGCGACCCACGAGAAAACCGCGAAACTGGAGTTAGGCTGCCTGTTTGAGAACAGTGCAAATGTAGGTGGGCTGCCTGCTTGAGAGCAGTGCAGAGATAAACTGCCTGCTTAAGAGCAGAGCAGAGATAAGCTGCCTGCTTAAGAGCAGAGCAGAGATATGCCAGGCTTTTTTGGCGACCCGCGAGAGAGCCGCTAAGCTAGAGGTAGGCTGCCTGTTTGAAAACAGTGCAGAGGCAGGTCAAGCTTTTGGCGATCTGCGAGATGATTCACCTCGCCTAGACCTGTTGATTTCATCAGCATTCATATATTTTTGGGCTTTTGCCAATAGTTCTGGCATGCTCTTTGGTGGGCGTTTCATCATGGAGAAAATGAAGCTCGATGATCGGAGGCCTCCCAGGAAGGCGGTCATGCTGACTTTTTCATTGGGCTCTTCAACCTGAAGGACCCCCTTGTTAAAACGAGTGAGGTAGTTTCTCAGGCTCTCATCTTGGTCCTGCTTGACACTGAGCAGATGGGTGACAGGCTTTTGCTGGCGGTGTCCACCAATGAACTGTGTCACAAATGATTTGCTCAGTTCGGCGAAGGAGCCTATGGAGGCCGAGGTGAGATTGGTGAACCATTGTCACGCTGATCCCTTCAAGGCAGTTGGGAACGCTCTGCACATGATTTCGTCGGGGACGTTGTGCAGCTGCATCAGAGTTTTATAGGTGTCGAGGTGGTCTAGTGGATCCTTCGTTCCGTCAAAGGTTTCCACGGATGACATTTTGAACTTCTGAGGGAGGGGGTAGTTCACCACGTCAGGTTTGAAAGGCGTGTCTATTCGCCGCACAAGATAGTCCACTGTTTCTGGTCCTTGCGCCTTCATGGCATTGAAGACGTCACCTAGTTGGTTTTGCACTTCCTTGATTTTCTCATCCCAAAGGTTGGGAGCTCCTCTGGACTGATCGTGAAAGTGACTCCCATGCTCCATGCTTTGGTTTTCGCCCTCGTCTTCTTGGAGATGAGGGTCCTCACCATGGGAAGCATGAGGAGGAGGGGGTGGAGGTCCCTCATGATGAGCTTCCCTGTGTGGGGCACCCAGGGGGACTCCAAAGGGAGCGCCCAGCCCTACGGGGGCGCCTAGATGTGGAGCAGCAGGGCGTGGAGCTCCTTGACCCCAAGGACGTGGGGCTCCTCCAAGCTGTGCTCCGCCGAGTTGTGCTCCTCCTCGTCCGGCGAGCATAAGTTGTAGCATCTGCTGGTTTTGGGCCACCAGCTGCTGCATGGTCTCCAACATTTGTTGAGGATTTGGAGCTGGAGCATTCGGCACATGGTTGGCAGGCGGAGGAACCTCCTCCTCTCGTGAAGGATTGTCTTCATGCTGGTTCATGGATCTGGTAGTGATCGCCATTGTTTCAGTAAAAATGGATTGTGTTTAGGAATGAGAATTCTGTCGATTCCCACAGACAGCGCCAAACTGATGATGCACAAATTGGTTTTCGTGCACCACAGTCAAGTAAATAATATAAAAATGCAGTAAACAAGCAATCAATGCCAAAAATGACAAATAAAGGAGTAAAACAGAGATTTATAGTGGTTCGGCCGTGGCCTACATCCACTTTGAATGACAACGGTGGCCTTTGGTGTTATCTATTGATGAATAATCGTCACCGGAGCTACAGAGCTTTTAGGGGAAAAGGAGCAATGACCTTGTGGTATTGAGGCAGGAGATGAGGTATTTTTTAGGAGCGTGTGCCCTAGATGGTGAGAGGGCTTACATTTATAGAGTTAGGGTTTGGAGGTGAGGCGGTGACGTGAGGGAAGGGTTTTCTACTTTGTTTTGGTAATTACAAATTTGGTAGGGTTTCTCCGTGCGCCGCATTTCCCTCCCTCGCATTCCAATTCCTTTGGAGGAGGGCCCCAGTTGGATTGAACTTGAACTTGGACTTGGTGGGTCTTTGCATGGTTGGACTCTTCAATCGAGGTTGGGCATTTTCACATAAATTGAGCTATTTGGGCTTGACCCATCAGCTTACATGGAGGGTTAGTTATTAATTTTAGTGTGGCTTATTTGTTTATTTATTTTGATATTATTGATTGATGATACAATTTCAATATTATCACGTGATATTACCGTTGTAATAAATATTTTCTCCTAAATGACACCTCTTTCCGCACCTATGGTTTGGGTGGAAAGAACATTGCCATATGCCCGAATTCTACAAAATTGGCCAAAAAACTTTCTCGAAGATCGCTTTTCACTAATCAGGTGAAGAATAAAAATGTCCGTTAACGCCAACGGAATAAGATCTTGCGGTTGTACAAATAGAATCAAAACATGCATGCCACGACCTCAACTCTACGTGTATAATTCTAATTACATTAACAACAATAAATAAGAAAATACATAATAAAAAGAAAATATTATTTATATCTAATTTGAGAATTTAATTCAATGCAGTCATTCAATTAGAAATATGTTCGACCAAATATTAAAAACTGCATTGAATTAGGTCTCAAATTAAATCCTTATAGCATTGCTCATAACAAATTGTCTCAATCTAGCCTCGATATAGAACTAGTACACCACCACAACATCGTCACCACCATTGCACATAATTAGAGGATGTCATTTTTATACATCGACATAAGTACGATACAAAATATGAACTCTACACAACAAGAATTCAAAAATAATATGATCAATTAACAAAAATAATAAATAAGTTAGACTAATGTTAGACATGAATAACACGTTTATGAGTTGTCTTAAAATTAAATATTTTTTTATTGGTACAAACACGTCACAAATTGAAATAGCACGACTCAGAATGTCGACATAACACGACACAAATTCACACCCACACCATGGCACCACCAAATAAAATCCCCAATTCAAAAAACAAAAAAACGAAAAACTATAAAAGCAACCAATTTCACCAAAAATTGTAACCCGATAATAGATAATAGATAAGTTAGACTAATGTTAGACACGAATAACACATTTCGATGGTATTGTTTATAAAAAATATCTATTTTATTTTTAATAATTAATTTTTTTATACAGTATTATATGAGTTGTTTTAGAATTAAATATTTTTTTTATTGGCACAAACACTTCACAATTTAAAAAACATAACATGAAAATGACACGATATGACACGAATTAACACCAACACTATCACACCACCAAATCAAATTAGCACGTATTCACAACTCCAATGATGGTTGGAATTAAGTCCGATTTGGATCCGATTATCGGATTAATTTTTTTTTTTTTATGATCTATATCTAAAAATCCGATTCGATCTGGCCGAATAACTTAATGTAACTAAACTTTAACAAATTTACATCTATATTTCACCTAAAATTTTTCAAATATTCACTTAAATTTTTTAATATTTATATAGAAATATATACATATTTTGAATCATATCATAATCGGATATCCAAATTCGAATCCGTGAAATATAAGATTGTGGATCTGGATTTGAGTTCAGATTATTGATAAAAAAAATTCAATTCATATCAAACTGAACGGATTCAAATCAAAGTTTGATCCATTGATAGGCCAAGTTGGAATCAATTCGAGACATAATCAAATTTGGATCTCTGCAACATCAACCCACCTAGCTCCTTCCTCCATTACTCAAATTGACATGCTCGTACTGTATTTTTTTTTTATTGTTTTAAATTCCTTTTCTTGAATTTTAGAAGTTACGAAGGCTTTGAATAGAGCTGTTAATTTTATTCATTAGTATAAATACGATACAATAAGAAATTGAAAATGACATCATCAATTAATACGAAATTATATTCATTAAAAAATAATTTTTTGGCATCGTATAATTAATCACCAAATTTTTTATTTTCTTTCTTTCAAGTGTACGCCACATAGGCTTATGAGAATCTAGATTTCTTTCAATAATTTTTTGTTCAAAATATCCACCATTAATGAGTAAAAAATCCATTTATATATAATGATTACTACTTGATTTTCCGAGGCAACTAAGACAAAAATATATTGGGGGGGGGGGGGGGGGGGGGAGGGATTGGATTACATTCATGAAGCTTTTCGAAACCTAAACCTAAGAATTTGTATATGGGAGTCAAGCAATAAATCATATCCCTTGTTTGGTAAGTGACATGAATATATTTTGGGATCATAGATTTATGTTAAATTATATTTCCCAATTAACTAAAAGGTTCATTATTAAGTAAATACAAAAATAAATTTTTGGGTAAAGTAGTCTTTTTATCTACAAATTTCATCTTTCACTTTTGAAACCGTCCTCTCCCACCTCGGGCGGATTTCATCAAATCCACTATTCATATTTGATCAAAATTAGCTCAATTGTTTAATCCTTTTTCTTTAAAAATGAACTAAACATGAATAATGTGGGCCCCGAACTATTTTTTCTCAATTCCATTCACTAATTCACCTTAAACCCATAAACCAAACAGCCCCTTAAAGTAGAAATTATCTAAAATATATAAATTACCCTTTGTCTCTTTTCAAATAATTATTCATAACTCCTTCTTTAACCCTATTTAAATGTGTGTTCTCATGAAATATCACTATTAACTCTATTCTTTTTCCATCTTAACTACTCATACTCACTTAACTACCCATTACTTTCTTATGCAACTGCGCTAAACCACCCCCATGTAATTTATTTATTTTTATCTCTTTGCACACTCATATCTCTCCCACTATACTTAGCAAGATTTTAGTCGATCCAAATCCTATTCAAAATTTTGAATCGAACCCGATTCAATTTTTTGATGGATTCAACTTTTTATAGGCCTTACTAAATATCCAATCCGATAATTTGATCGATCCTAATAACTAAATGCAGTTTTATATTAGCGAACTCAATCTAATTTTACCAAATAATCATTTATTTTTATAATTTATTTACATAAATATAAATGCATAATTTGGATTGGATTATTATCAAACTGGATATTAGTATATTAAAATTCAAATCAATTAAACTTGGTATAATAGATTTGGACTCAAATTCAAATTATTGTCAAAAAAAAATGTCACATACCCAATTAATTCATTTTAAATTTAAATTGAATTCAAATCAAAATTTCATCCCTTGACAGACCTACTTCCCTTTTTTTTTTTTTCTGGTTGCTATGGAAGAGTACAAAACTAACACTACACAAATCATCGTTCAGAAAAAGACACAATGCTAACAGGGGGAATATCTAATTCCACCAAATCCTCTAAGTGGCCAACTCCAAGATTGGAGAGATGATCCGCACACTGGTTCCCCTCTCTCAGGGTATGCATGGTTCTGATGTTGCAGCCCTTCATGATATGCCTACAATTTTCCACCTAAGACTTTGGAGGGATGAGTGACTGGTGCATTCCCTAACATATGGAGGGCGTATGTTTCTAAGGAATCTGTCTCCAGTATGGCAAGCACTCCCTTGGCTTTGATCATCTGAAGTCCTTTAAACCCTACTCAGAGTTCTGCTTTCAAGCTTGTTGTACAGTTGATTTTCCCAAAGAATGCACTGCACCAGAGTCCCCTCTCATCACTCATTATCCCACTAATTTCAGTTGGTCCAGGATTGCCATTAGAGTTGCCATCTGTGTTCATCTTGAAATAACTTGCAGGTGGAAATGTCCAACCAATCAATTTAGGTATTTTACATTGAGTTTGGTCTCTCGCTCTTTCAAAAGCATCTAAGAACTCTTTAGCCAGACATCTAGGGCTTGTTTGGATGAATTTAGGTGAGGGGTTCGGATTGACTTCTCCATACTCTTTCAAACTTAAACTCAAACTCTTTTTTGTAAAGACGAGATTCAACATTCAATCCGGTTCATACCCATGTTTGGTATGCAACACATATACATGTAAGACCTACGGATATATCATAATTATTATCAACTATTTGTCATATAAATGATTATTTTACCCTAGATCAATCTAATTCATACTCATGTTAAGGGGTACAATTATTTTTTAGATTCTTAACCCCTTACCCATCTTCCCAAACCCACCTCCCCCTAGGTTTGACGAAACTCCTGATCATGGGTTTAATCTTCGACCTACCTACGGGCCGGATTTGGAAACCTGAGACTGAATTTTTCATACAAACATGAGATTTTGGGAAGTTTTAGACTATTTTTCTCAAACTCATCTTACTAGTTCCCCTCATACTCCTTTATCAAACAACTCCCTAGTCTTTTAGGTATTTTACATTGAGTTTGGTCTCTCATTCTTTCAAAAGCATCTAAGAACTCTTTAGCAAGACATCTAGTCTTTTTTGTAAGAAAAATAATGAACAATCCAAATAAAATTAAAAAAGTATAACTCGGAATATATAGTATTCATCGGATGAGTATTTAATGAATAAGTCTTACTAAAAAAATTGATAAGACACACTCATCGATGAGATAATATATATCTCACTTATAATTTTTTTAAATTTTGTATCTCTTTTTGCAACGACTTGAGACTTGAGAGCCAAATTCCGGACTTACGAAGGAAGTAACTAGGATAACCATACTAAAGAAGTAATTGTATATAGTACACGGACTCCCACCACTTGCTTGCTTAGATAGTAAGCAATAGAAAAGAAAAGACAAAGATTTCGGGCCCACAACTCGACACGCGTCAAATTCTGAGGCTGTCCACGTCCCCTTGGGAATAACGTGTAAGCCCAAAAGCTTAAAATAGAACAAAGCCCTCGCACTCTAAACCGAAAACACCATCATATAAATCAAATGAAACCCCAATCCTTCATCTTCTTCATCATAAGCTTTCTCTCCTTTGCGTTTTCGATCACTGCGTTTCAAACTGATCAGAAGAATTTGGGGTTTTGCGGAGGAGGAGATCAGATTCCAATGGCCACTCTCGGAGGAGTACGCGATTCCCCCGCGAATTCTGAGAACAGCCTCGAGATCGACACTCTCGCTCGCTTTGCTGTCGATGAACACAACAAGAAAGAGGTTTTTCTTTGGCCCCCACCACCCCCTTCCCCTTTTTTTTTGGCATTTGGATACTCTACATTTCAATATTTGTCGATTTGAGAACTTTAATCACCGATAAATTTAGTGGGGTTCACTCAATTCGTTGGGGTTAATCATCCAAAGTGAAGTTTAGCGGGTTACACTGGGAGTTAATGGACCAATATGCTCACTAGTAAAGTCCGATGGCTCGAATGAAATCGATGAAATCTGAAGTTGGGAGTTGGGAGTTGGTGAATGGATCAACACATTCACCAATACCAAACAATATTATCAATCTACACCTACCTTTCTTTTTTCTCTCTTTATTTTAATTTTAAATTACGTAATTAAAAAACTAAATTACTATTTAAAATATAAAAATTAGAGAATCAATATTCAATTTTGAGTATTTGTATAATGTCTTCAGATACAGGGTTATTGCTAGTATATTTATATACGTTATGCACAATGTGTAGATGGTTGAGTTGTTTTGTGTGGTTATACATATATTTTTTGGCTTATTATTGGATTCTTTATTTCATAATTATGAGAAATAACTAATTGTATGTGCCTTGTGGAATTAATTTGTTAGTTTCGTCCTATTTGACTCCAATGGCTTAAGGAGCTCTGAAATTCTCTGCAACATGTTCTCTTTTGAATCCAAAGCTTTACATGGCCATATTTAGACTTGGAACAATCCTGGGAAGTGGACATTTTGACTGCTGATAATAAATAAAAAATAAAAAACTGGGCATTTCCTCTTCGAAAAAACCCATGTAAATTTGTTAGACCCATATTATAAAACCCAACAGCCCATCCATTGAGCGAAATTGTAGAAGTTTCTTTCATTTTTGAATGTACTCTTTGTTGTGCTTCTTGTGGACCTTGGTATAATCAGAATAGTCTTGTAACTTTGTGTTTGCTTTATAATAAAACTATCAAAATCGAAGCAAAATCCTCAGTTAGGATCTCCTGTTCAGACTTGGACTTAAGTCATTCATGATCTCAATTCTCTCCTTTGTGAAATCTTCCAATCACATTTAACCTATAGGTAAATTTTTTGTCATGATGCTCATGGAGTTTTTTTTATTTCCTTGAAGAATGCATTGCTTGAGTTTGTGAAGGTGGTGAAGGCACAGGAACAGGTTGTTGCCGGTACTTTGCACCATCTCACTGTAGAGGCTATTGATGCGGGAAAGAAGAAACTCTATGAGGCAAAGGTCTGGGTGAAGCCGTGGTTGAACTTCAAGGAATTGCAAGAATTCAAGCATGCTGGTGATGCGACCTCATTTACCCCTTCAGATCTTGGTGTTAAGAAAGGTAGATAAGCATGAATTGATGCAGTTCCTTTCAAATAAATTTCTAGAACTTATTACACATGACAGGCTATCCGTCCATACTACATAGGGTTCCAATTTGAGAGTATAATGATGGTGTTTGTGGTGATGGAGGAGCATGCCAAAAAATCCCCTCCTAAGAAACTGCACTAACATTCTGCACTAAAATCCCCTCCTTCCTGTTTCTTTCCTATAGACTCCTTGTGCTTTTGATTTTTAGCCAAACTGAAGAAGCAGACCAAGATTATCACATGGAAGCATAATTAGAATGAAGTTCAATACAGCTTTTTGTTATTTGAAAATATATCTGGATTTTTTTGCAGACCGAGACTCGATTTCGATTTGGCCCTACCCGCGCCCTTTCTTTTTTCCTCTCTCCTTTATATGGAATGTGCCTTGATCTTTTTATGCATAAACTACCTTGAGTTGTATGGATATGACCACAAATGGTCATGAAGTGTTAGTTTTGGTACACATCTTATCGGGAAGACACGAGAAGGGTGATTTGCAGGAGGATGAGAGGGAGGAGAGGAGAGAGGAGATAACATCCCACGTGTCCAGAGAAAGGAAATGTGGAGAGAAAGTGTAGATGGATAAATAGCCAACGTTTATTTCTTGTTCACTAACGTGGATAATGAGCAAATTGAGGTACTTATAGACTCTGTCACATGTATGCCTAATCATATGTTAGAAATAGCTAATGAGGTGGGGACGTGTGTTGTCTTTACTACCATATTTTAAGAGGTACATGTCCTGCACTTACCCTTGCCTTGTAATACTCAGATATGAATAACTAGCTTGTGGTGCCCATGGAAGGTGTAGAGTAGGTGGAACACTCCATGGCGCCAAGGCTTCCCCCGCTCTTGCAGAACCAAGGGCACCTGTCAGACCATTCAACCCGCTTGTAACTAGGACTCTGTAGTACCAAAACTAGTTGTCACCTCATGGTTAGACCTGCCAAACAATGCCTCTTAAGAGTCCCTTGGTGGCATGCCAATGGCAAAATACCATCCACGTGACACCTATATGGTAAGCGCCAAACTGTGGTTTTACTAGAGGTATGAGGAGGGTATTGTGTGGAGATTAAACTACAGAGTCCTAAAGATGTGTTCAAAAGGGAGATGCATGGACTTTATGTTGCAACAATGAAAGAGATTGATATGGAGGTTACAAAGTCGATGCACCTTCTAAAGACGAGTTCTAGGTGCAATTGCCAACATTTTCACCTGTACAGCACATATACAAAAGTATACTACTCCTGTAGATATGTTGTGTCATTTTAGTTTATCTTGCATTATTAATCTATGATTCACATGTTATGATCTAGAAATGTTTCTGCTTGACCATTTATTGATTCTGGTTACAAGCAAGATTTTCGTGGTTCAAGATGGTAAAAATATATCATTTTCTTTGACATATTATGTTGAAATTTTGTTCTTCTTTCCTTACACTTATACTTTGGTTTACCAACCAGACTGCCATGGCCCAGGATGGCAAGCAGTGCCAGTACATGATCCTGTGGTCCAGGATGCTGCAAACCATGCTGTGAAGACCATCCAGCAGAGGTCCAACTCTTTATTTCCATATGAACTTCGTGAGATTGTTCATGCAAAAGCTGAGGTCAGCACCTTTAATCTTGGACACATAAATGTATCCTCTTAAGAGTTTTGACATGGCTAAAGTTAAATACTATGTTATGTTCTTGGATGTGATCAGAGATATGTTGAAGATGACTTTTTTGACTTATTTTTTTAGTAAATATATGATGATATTAACGTATGGAATCAGTTTTAAGGTTTGCTGATTTGCTTTTTCTATTTTTAGTGTTGATGATAACTTAAAATTTTACTTTTCATGGACATTATACAATGATGCTTGTAATGAAAAAAAATTATGGGATCTGCGATTATATAATCATTCCAAGGCTTTGTTGAGTTTAGTTGAGATGATAACATTCAATGTTTGTGAATATTATATTTTTCTGTCATGAGATATTTTTGGTTGACAAATCAGTTTAGGGACATTTATTTGTCGGTTTTACAACATAATTGGAATACATCATCTAGCTTATTTTTTTTTATTTTTTTTTGTGTTGTATTTTTTGTTTTTGGGGGGATTTCTTAAACCGCCATCTATGTACTTTTTTCACTTTCTATGAAATGAAAGTTTGTTTTCTTATAAAAAGATTGTTGTATGTTTAAGGTATAACTAGGTCTTTTTTTTATTTTTCCCGGAATGTCACTTGAACCAGGGCTTACAATGTATTGAATTAAATTTTTATCTGAAGTATACAAGGAACAGTGGCTGATAAACATGAAAGTGAAACACAGGCAAATTTCGCGTAGAAGCCTGCAGTAGGTGCCTTTGTGGCTTCCTCTTGGTACATGTACTTTTATTCTATATTTGTCAAATCTCTCCTTGATGCCATGGGCGCTATTCAACTGAACACTCACCTGCTTGGACTATAAAACGGGGGTTTGTGATTCTCTAGGATTCTGTTCGGATTATATCTGTATTTGTTCCTTACGGGAGCTTGGTTTTCTGGTATATCTTTTTGTATATTCTTGTGTACAACCTTTTTCTTTTTGGACCAGTGGGCCAGCTTGCTGTGCCTGAATGGTCCCGTGGATGCTCAGTGAAACATTTAAATCTTGTGGTGTGGCGCGCTTCATGTTTTAGCATTCTTGCTTATGTCTTTGATGCATGTCATATTTGCATTTGATTGATGGCATTTTTTTCCTTGGTAGCATAATGAATTCAGTTAACAATCGAGTGTCTAATAAATGTTGAATTTGCATTAACAGGTTATAGAGGAATCTGCCAAGTTTGATATGCTTCTGAAGGTCAACAGAGGAGACAAAGAAGAGAAGTTCAAGGTTGAGGTGCATAAGAATCATGAAGGTGCTTTCCATTTGAATCAGATGGTGCCGGATCACTCCTGATTCTGATGCTTGTATGAAAAGCAGCATATGGAGCCAGATCATACTGTAATACTCGAAGTAATGGTATCCATATCTTTGGGCTTCTGCAAAAAAAAAAAATTATGTTAATGACTTGTGTCTCAACTGTTGTGTGTATAATAACACCAGTAGGTGGATTGTGTCAAATAGTGCACTTCAGACAATGCTTTTATGCATGTCTTGCTGACAAAACTTGTTCTGTTTCGATCTCGGATTTTGTTAATTATAAGCACCTGATGGAAACCTTACTAATGCTAACCCTAAATATTCTGTCATGTAAGGTCACCAATGCATGTATGTCCCTTAGGGTTGAATTGAAAGCTCCATTATATGTGCACGCTGTTTCCCAGAAAGAAGCTCCATTATATTTGCATTTTCAGTATCCGTCCAGCCCCCTTTATGAACAGAAGCAGCGGAAGATCCTCAGTAGTATATTCGGTTGTTTGCGGTGGAATAGATTCAAACATCCGGGCCAGTAGATCCAGAGCAAATAGGCGTTGACTTAGTATAGGTTTAGAGAAAGATTCTAGCTCCAGAAGCCTTAAAGGGTTGTTTGGTATGGGGGGGGGGGGGGTGTTTGGAACATGGGTTGGGGTATAAATTCCCTTAAACTCATGTTTGGTATGGATAGGATTTGAAACCCGGCCCAGTCATGAAACCCAGGGGGGTGGGGGTGGGGGTGGGTTTCATATGTGGATTAATGAGTTTAAGGTGCAAATGATATTTATATCCTTATATATTCTATATATCTCATATATTTAAATTGGTTAAGGGACACAATAGTCATTTATATACAAATATATTATCATAATAGTCATATATCCCTGCGCATACCAAACATGGGTATGGACAGCATTGAGTGTTGAATCTCATCTTTGAATTCCATTTTTGGGTCAAACTCGGGTTTGGACAATATAATCTAAATTCCTCCCAAAAAACATATCAAACATGCCCTAAGGGTGTGTTTGGATAGTGAGATAAAGTGGGTTAATACCAATTAGGAGAGGTTAATAATGTAGTGGGATCCACAAATATTTTGTTTGGGAAGACAAAAATGAGTTAGGATATAAATCCCGGGACCAAGCTTGACCCGATTGCTACAGTAAATATTAACCCTCCTACATGAGTTAAAATTAACCCACCTCTCTCCTGGGTTTAAATCCCACTTGATAGGTTTTTTTATGGGTAATGACATATTTATCCCTTTCTTTTTTCGTTCCATTCTTGTTTCAAGTCATCTCCTGGGTTTGATCGTTCTGTGAAGGCGATGACGAAGGCGAACAAGAAGTTGTTTCAAGCCATGTTGGTCTCTCTCTCTCTCTCTGCTTGACTGGTATACTATTTCAACGAAGGTAATGGTATATGTTTCGCTCAGACCTCTCTCTCTTTCTCTGGTTCTCCAACTGGTACTCATGAGACGATTTTTTGGATCTCATATGGTTTCTTTGATAGCTGTTTGTTTGGTTTCTCCGATTGGAACAAATTTAATTTTTTATGTTAGGGGCGGTAGTGGGGTGGGGTTGGGCGCTGATGGGTTAGATGAAACAGGGGATAACGTTTTTGAATTGGGTTTTTTTTATTGTGGGTGGAAATCAGCATGTGTGAGTTTATATATATATCTGACTATATATATCTGTGTGTGTGAGTTTATACCCAATTGCCATGAGAGAGAGAGAGAGAGAGAGAGGGAGGTGAAAATGGATGGTTCTGGACGAAGGGGGATGTGGCTGGGATATGGATGGTTTTGAATATAAATTGATGTTTTGGAGTGGTTTTTCGCCAAAAAAAAACGTTAAGGGGTAAAATGGTCAAGTTAACCTAAATAATGTTTTTGATATCATTCATATCTGTGAGCGCCACAAATATGAAAAATTATTTACCAAACATCAGATAGGACATGACATCACTATATCCAAACTAATTCAAGTGAACGGTGAGTTAGGCATGGATAGGAATGGATATGAATTTGATATCCTATCCAATCTTTTCCGAACATCCAAACACACCCTAAAGGTGAAACTATGTCACGTAGAGTCGGAAGATGTTGGAACCTTAAGTGCTTCCAGCAGAGAAAGTAGTTCAGTTTTGAGAAGGGGAATGAACTTTGGGCTAATTAAGGAAAAAAATTTATCATGTGCATAGGAAGACTAGACCATGTTAATGTTTAATATGTGGTGGTTAATCTCCAGAGGATAGCAATTTACTTTTTGCTGAGATTCTTTTTCATTTTATCAAGTAGAGGAACATAATACACTATCTTTATTCTCTTGGAGGACAAGGGATTGTCCACGTATTTAAGAGAAAAATCACTTTTTTCATATATATATTTCTCTTCAGTAATTTGGAATTTCGAGCAATATTGAAGAGGAAGCACAAGCTCTTATTGAAATTCACCTTTTTTCATATATATATATATATTATAATCTCGTTTTCCAAATAGAAAGAACCCACACCCAGAAAAAATAAAAATAGAGCAATACGGATTTAATGTAGGGATTTAATCAGAGGGACGTAATTAAATAAAATTATTAGATTAATTGTGAGTTCCAGTGTTTAATTAGGTTTACTCTACTTCCAATCTAATGATTATATTAAATTAAATTCAAATATTATTTAAAAGAAACAAAATATAGTTTATAATTTCTGAGCATTGAATAGGGAGTCGGGGAGCATTTTTTCTCAATTGCCTTCATGTTTTATAGATGGCTTGGGGTGAGTCATCACACCTTGAAAAAGATGGCATCATATTCAACTAAACCATGTGCTCCTCCTTAAAAGTTAAAACCGTGGATTATTTTTTTAAGTTTGTACCTGGTAAAATTTGTTGGATTGGATAGAAAAAGAGTGGTTCGAATAACGTCCAATTGGTTGTGCATGGCCATAACCACCGGTGATTGTGATCTCAAGGGTAGATCCTTGACCATTTTACTGATATATCCTATGAATAATTGACAGTTAAATTTACATGGAAGGAAAGGATAGCACAACTTGGTGAAATTGTATCCAAATGTCTCATCTTCAGAAATGTTCACCTCCTAGAGTAGTCAAGAGGTGTGTACACTGATCCAAACACACCCGACCATTAAACAGTAAAATGAATGCCACACGATAATCGGATAATTTTGAAATCCCTTCTCCTTCATTGTTTTTTTCCGAAAATCCTTCTCCTTCATTATTATTTCTTCCCATATCCTAAAAATACCATGAATGAAAGGTGTTAACGTATTTATCATCTTGACATCAAGCTATTTTTCTGAAGATCTCCTGACAAAATTGTCACCTTGATAGACTTCAACCACCCAATTTTTGGGTGTCTTCGCGAGGAATTAGCACCTTGTTCAGAACAAAGTTGAAACAACGGAAACCATCAAGTTAAAGTGAACAAGAAACACATTGACCTACTCACTAACTCTCCGTCGTTCACCTCCCCTCACTGCCGATCATCAAGCTCCTTATCTACGCTAAATGTTTGTACCATAAGTTCTTTTTTGCAAAAAACGACCTCAACCAACCAAACCAACACCTTATCAAACATACTTTATTTTTGTCAAGGCTCTCACAGGCAGCCCTACATAATACCCGACATTTTGCACCCACCTGCGGCAAAGGCCTGGTCAATCGTATAAGATCATCAAAATCGGAGTTGCTAACACCCATTTTGAGTTGCCTAACAAGAAACATCTCCAAATTATGTGTTCACGGAGAACTAATCCAAACAAGAGCCCTGTAGAGACATGGGTACAATGCAAACATCAAGAGCAACAAAACAACTCGTCGAGCAAAGAGAGTCAAAGCTCAAACTTAGGATCTTGAGTTACTAACTCCCAACATCCTCCCAACAAGATATTACTCTAAAACATTTGTTAGCAAATGTTATTACAGCAAACATATGTTATATAGCTACACGATAAACGAAATAGGAATAAGCGCACAAAAGAGAGAAGGAAAAATCTACCTTAGGTGAACAGGTCATCTTTGTGCTGGCATCAGTCCCTTTTGTCTTTCTCTGCGAATTCCTGCCATTCTGTTCCTAATAAATTAGCACCCTAGAGAAACTACTTCGATGACAGACTAGCTTTCTTCATCATAATCCTCATCCTCATCCTCATCCAACTTTGAATTAAGGTTTGCAAGATGAATCGGGTCAATTGCAATCCTGTCCACTTCAGAAAGAGGCCATCCGGGATACTCTTCACCTTTAGCTTCGGTAGGTGTTGATGATGAGGTGCAGGCTGCTGCTGGTGCAGCTGTTTTATCTGCTGCTGGTGCAGCTGTTTTATCTGCATTCTCATCCAAGCCAGCATTTAGATCAAACTTCAGTACTGCTGGATTGGCACCATCACTGACTGTAACGTTATCTTTTAATGATTCTTTTGACTCTAAACCATTCTCCATTGGCCTTCCAGGGCTCAGACCTTGCTTGCTATTGGGCTGTACAGATGTGCAGGAGTCAATATCAACCTCCGGATGAGAAATTTCTCTATCTGCCATTCGACTGGCCCGGCCTCGCCCTCTTCCTCTACCTCTGCCTCTTCCCCTGCCACTGCTGCTAGCATGGCTCATCTCGGGCTACAGTGAAGGAGACAATGTGTTTTTATTACTAATATAAAACAATCTGATTCAAAACCAGAAGCAATCTATGCTTTCACACTAGCATTTAAGAGGCATATATATGGACATGACCCATCACATAATAAACAGCAATTAGGTTCAGTTTATTTTTACATTAAGTACATGATAAACAATATATATTGTCTATATGATGGTTGAAGTACAATATCAGCCTTTGAAAAATAAGTCTGAATTCATAAATTAGATTCAACTCTTAATAGGATCAAATCCACTAATACCAGAGGTCCAGAGTTCGACTATACCACATATCATAATCCATATTTGAATTCGCTCTGACAGACCCCATTTGATTCAATAATCAGGTCTTGATCAAGTTAAATATGTATCCAAGTCCGACAAGTGACAATTCAACCACAACACGATACAGTAAAACTACAACAATATAAAGTTGATGAAGTGAAACCTAGGGATATAAAAAAAATTCCTTACTAATATTGAATGCCATAGAATCTAATTTTTCTTAAATTTCGTTGCTGATATCTCTGATACAATTTTGGATATTAGTCAGACGCATAGAACTAGGTTAGAAGTCCATATATTATATGATTAATGATAATGAAATGACTCAATTTGATTTTCCTTGCAGAAAGCTAACAGGTAGGTCATGGATTTTGGAACCACAAAATAACTAGTTAATAATTAAAAAACTATAAAACTATAAAATAAAATAAAATAAAATAAACTAGACATGCATTCATGTTACTAATGTTTTTAAGTGCACAATTTAAAAAAAACATCATCAAATGCTACTAAAAGTAATTTGTTTCTTGCTTGTTGTGGTTTGCAGATGGATGTAATGGTTCCAAGCCAGGATCAAAATATCATTTCGAAACGGTTGACCCATCCGAAATGTTTCCGTTTTCAAAGTGACCGAAACGAATCAGTGATGGAATCAAAATTTTAATACTTCGACGTGTTCCATAATGTTTCGAAATGTTTTGTTATATTTCAATGCATTTGCACAATTATTTCAGAATGTTTCAAGATATTTTGATATATTTCGACCAATATTTTGAAAAAAAATAATTCTTAAATTTTTATTTTTTTTCATTACGTTTTTGAAATTGGTCGAAACGTTTTCGTTTTCTAGGTGACCGAAACAAAATTTTGATCATTGGTTCCAAGTAATTTTAGTGGACATACATTAAAAGACCATGATGAGATGAGGGGATATCTTACCATCTTGATCCTCTTTGAATCTTCATCGCTGTCATTACAATCATCAGCTGCAACTTTCCTGGCCGAGGGCAATGAAAGATTATATCTCTCTCATTAGTCTAGATAACAAGATTGGTGCAAGGGATGGAAGAGAATATTAATGGAAGCAGAGAGAAGAAAACGAGAACATAAGAAAAGGTTTTTCTAACCTTCTCTTTGGCGTGTTTCGATCATCAGCAGCAGCATCAGAATGACCATAGTCAGGAACTTTGTTGACAACTTCCCTCAGAAAATCAAACACATTGTAGCTTTGTACACAATGCTTTCTGCATTTTGAAAGAGTTCTTTGGCAATCATATTCAACACTAGAGAGCTAAAACATAGAAACTAAACGGAAAAAAGAAAAAAATGAGCAGCATAAGACTGGTATAAAAGTACAAAAATGCAGTTTTGCAACTAATCATTGTCAGAACCGTGGCATGTAGAACATGTAACTATGTGAGAGCTAACCAAATGGCAGGGCATGATTTCAGCCTTACCATCCAAAAGGGCATATACAGATGATCATACTGTAAAAACTGATCAAACAAACTAACCACCTGCCCTTGCATATGCATCCAAGGATTAAGGCTTGCTAAATTTATTTTACCACCAAGGTTTTGTTGATAAGAAATAGTTAGCATGCTAATGGCTTTTGATGATTTCTTCACACAGTAAAACCAGTTCCCAACAAGTAGCAAAAGGGTTGCCTATCAGATTTGTCCAATAAACTAAATACACTGATGTTCTGTAGATGCCATTCTCATATCATAAACCATAAATGTAGACAACTTACTACATGATTGGTATTTAAATTTGTTTTGATTTCTTTATTTTCACTTAAAATCCACCATCCAACAGAACCTAAGCAGGATATCCTATATGAGAATCAAAATGTTTTCCTCTAATATTCTTTCTCACAAATGGGACATCGGGGAAAACGGCAGAAGCAAAATCAATCAATGGCCTGAATAATTTACCTGGACACTTTACTTGAAAATATAAAATGTTGCATTTTTCAGAAAAAGAATCCACCAATTAGATGGTCAAATGCATCTTTCTTAATTTACTTGGGTAATAATTTCAGTTGAAGGGATGCAAATGACATGCCAAATACTCAACTGCCATTGCGAACATCAAACATATTTCATCTACAATGCTGTTCACCCCCTAAACCATCCGATGTTGGGTCAATAAAAATATCCAGCCAATTAAAAGTATGAGTCATACAATTCCAGGAACATATTTGGGAGTAAAAGATTTTTGCCAACACTTTTATAAGCCAGTGTTGTAGTTGCAAAACAAAGGGAAAGGGTAAAACTAAAATAAAATTAAAAAACAAAGCAGCAAGGTCAAAGTTGTTATAGCAAAAGCTACGGGTTCAAATGGAATTCACATTGTGACAAACCACTTAACGAGCTGTATTACTGGAATGCTTCAGCAAAAAGCTATTGTATTACAAGAACATATGTATGTCTGCTGAACTAATTCTTTTAGCAGAAATTTTTATTACACCACTAAAACAACAATTAGTAAACCTAAGTTTAGCTACTACAAATGAAATGTACAACTGTTCCTTTTGGATCATCAAATAGCATTCTCCCATAGGACCCATATGATTTGTTTCCACACTAACACACCCGGTTGCACCACAATATAAGAGCTAACAAGTGATTAAAAAAGAAAGGAAAATCTACAGAGCTGTTTTTCTTCTGTAGTTAACTGAATGCTAATAGCTGGGCAAGAAAGACTTTAAGAAAATGGAACTTCACTTACAAATGCAGAGAGTTAACAGTCTTTGCTCCTCTCTGAAGGGTGATATCATATGTACGATCGCAAAGGTCTTGTAAAAATAATTCCAAAGCTTTAGCTGCATTGATACTCTAGAAGAATAAGCAATCAAAATATACATCAACAAACTGTGTAGGCTGCATTAACAACTACTTACAAACCAAAACAGGCACTGCCATGGCAATTTTCCCAACATCCTCATCAGCTTGCATTATCTTTTTTATCCGAGCCTGAGAAACAAATTTTGCATTAAGATGACACGGATGAATATAAATATACCTCATTCATTATGGTTCTTTCTTTCTCACAAACATAGAAGCATAAATCCCTCAGATTGGGGTTACAAGAACAATTTCACACATGAAATGAACAGAATAATGTGGTCCTGTAAAGAGGCTAGTATCCAGATTGATTTAGATGGTTGATGGACTTCTCCACGCCTTCAAAATTGGTTTTGGGTTGATTGCAATCAGAGTTGAGCCCTTGAGTGGTTAGTAGACTAAGTCTCTCACTCATTTAAATTTTCCGTATGTATGGTTGTTTGCTTGTTACATTAGCGCACACAAGGGAGAGTGTAAAGAAAGTTTGTACTCTACATAGCAAGGTTAAGGTCACCCTAGATTTGTTTATATGGTTGAAGTGCCTCGCCACTCATTATCAATTGGTTTGGGATGGGTTTCTTTAACAGGTTCTGAATTTATGTAGAGGGTTTTATGCCCAGTCGGAACCATCTTACTGCTTGGCATGGACAACTGAACCCCCCAAGCCCCTCAAATTTTCCAACATACTTCTTTTTTCCGTATATTCTGAATGTAACCCCAATGATATTTAAGGCAAGCCCACCAATTTTTAAGGTTTCTAACCAGAAATTACATATATTTTTTAAAGTTTGAAGCCCGTACATTTCCTATTAAGAAGATTCCAATATTAATTAGAATATTTCTATACCAATTTAGCTTATTCAAACTGGTATCGGTCCTTAAATTATCTAGTCAAAATATTTGTTTCTAATGAATCGCAAGAATTAGCTTAATTCTATATACTTATGTTAACTTTGTAAGGTTTATCTTGGCCCCTCAAAGACATGTCCATAGCTTTATCCCTGCCACTTGGTGCATTAAACACGTATTTCACAGACTCAGCTGAACACTATCAATAGCATACTGAACTTAGGATCCTTGAAAACTACGAGCTCATCCTTAGCTTAATGAGATCGAGCAGGGACGAAAGTCGGCCTTAGTGATCCAACGGTGCCGGGTGGAAGGGCCATCGCTCAACGGAGAAAAGTGACTCTGGGGATAACAGGTTGATCTTCCCCAAGAGCTCACATCGACGGAAAGGTTCACACTAAAGTACTGCCCAAATCCCATCCTACCCAGTTGTATATTCTTATTATAAGAAAAATAAACTTTAAAGGGAAAATTCAGTGAAAGGGCAGGAATTAAGATTTCAAAGGCCTCACAAAAGCTCTACACTGCATGTCTAATCACATAAATTATAGGGTATCCATTACCAATTAATTTCTGAATATTGCATTTTGATGCAATAACACAACCAAATTTGCTGACAAGCAAAAGGAAAGTCTCCCTCCTACGACTAAATCAAATCAATACAATATACTAATATGGTCAGGCTCACATTCTAATAAAAGAAAAGCAAGGGCCTCTTAACCAAAACTTGTGCAGTTTGATAGGCACTTTCCCTAATCGATGAATAGAAAATATTAGAGGACTCAACGTAGACATTAGCAAAAGAAAAAGCTGGCCTTGAAGTTAAAGATGGATTCTACATGCCACTCCAAATGGCAGTGGGATATCAATGTGCACCTTTGGTAACCCCAGTTTGCACATTGGAATAACTATCAGGGAAAAAAAGGGCCGTAAAGTCTTCCAGAGGCTGAAACACATGAAATGGAAGCCCAACTGTGGTAGTGTTCAGAAAAAGCTCCAAGTGGTCATCTATAATATACAAAACACAAGACTCCATGCGTGTAGTACAAATATGCTCAATTAGGTCTCAAAAACAACAATAATCATTAATCGCAGGAGCTCGGGAAGGGATCAAGCCATTAGGAAACAGATAGTTCTGTGTCACTTCTGCCATCCACTCTTTGAGCCATATATTAGTTTTGAACTCTTCACTGCTTGGCCAACATTATTAGCCTCTACAAAAGCTGATCAAGCCCATAGAGAATCCAAGTGCTGCGCGCATATGAACATGAAGCCAGTTCATGGAAGCAAACCAAATCAAAGAACTGTATTTAAGGAGTTAAAAAGTGATTGGCTTAGAAAGTAGCCTACTCTACTACTAGTGAAGGACGGGTAAAAGATATACATCCGATGCTGAAGGTAGAAGGACATCAGCCTCTGCCAAACCCACAAAAAAGACTCCCAACCGTGCCCAAGCCTCAAAGCCATCCATATATGTACACATACACACAATCTAATCAATACAAACCATGGTACCAAAATATCCAAGCCCATAAAATAATACAAAATTAAAACTTCAGTGTCAACAAGGCTACACAAGCACAGCACAAGCTCATTCCTCAAATAAATCTCAAATTAACACACTACTTGACTTACCAGAGACATTACATCAAGTTCCCCTATTAACGCCAATAACACAGTCAAATTCATTTACATGACCCATAAGGAAGAAAAAAAAACCCTACTTACAAGCATAGCTGAAATTACCAATCTCAAATACAAAACAAAGCCAAACCCATATCACATAAACCCTCAAAACACCCAGAACTAAAATACCCATAACCTAATTTCACCAAAAAGCAAGAAAAGCAAATCTATAACCGTATCTACACACATAAAGAGTAAAATCTCTACCTATATATCTATCATTCTCTATACATAACCAACACAACAAATTCAACACAAAGAACAAAGAGGAACTTACAGCAGGGAAACGGGTATCCAGCTTCTTCCTCATGGTTTCAGATTTGGGCCATTTGTTGGAACTTAAAAATAAATTAAAGAAGAGAAGAAGAAGAGGCCAAAAGACGACTAATCAATTCTGAAAAAACAATTCAAATCACAAAAATTGCTCTAATCACAATAAACTATTTCCGACAAAACCCATTTCAGATCCGATAAGAATTTACAGAGGAAATTTTTGGGTTCGCAATAGGCATCGATCGGGCCGTGCGGGTTTGATATAAGGAAACAGAAATATTAAAGGGAATACTTGGAAGTTTAGTCAAAGGTGAAAATTGATATGATTTTATCCAATGATGGTTCTTCGGACAAGCCTTGTCACAAGATAAACCAGTCCTAAAATGCCATCTGTATAAAAAACGACAAGGATAAATGAAAAAGAAAACGATAAAATTACACTTTGACCCCTTATCATGGATTCAGGAAATTTCACTATCCATTTCTTTTAGAAGTGAAATAAAATTAAAAATTAAAACTCCTAAATTTTAAGAGTTTGACTAATATTAAAATTTTTTTTCTCTCATATCTATTTATATCCATATATAAATTATGACTATATATATATAATAACATTAAAAATAAAAAATAGTAACATTCAAATACAAAAAAAAAATATCATTTAAACACAAAACATAATACCATTTAAATATAAAAAAATAGTAACATGTTCAACAAAAATAGTACTATGCTTAACAAAAATAATAACATGTTTAATAAAAAGAGTAACATACTCAACAAAGAAAAATAACAATATGGAACATTGAACAAAATTGAAAATAAAAATAGTAACATTCAAACCCATAACCAGAGAACGAAGGCTCCAAGTTTTCAAAATTTTTATTATTTTTTGCATTCCTAATTTCAAAATGCGATTCATTGTTACTAAATTAAATGATATAGGTTTCAATTTTTTGGATCTTTTGTTATGCAATACAATTGAAAAATGCTTGATTGTGTTACTTGTGGGAAAAAATTGATGCTGCTGTGAGAAAAAAGGAAAATCGTTTTTACATATTCGATGTCTTGACATTCACAAGTGGTGATGAGTATCCTAATTGATCAACTGACGATTATGTGTTACTACTCTAAATAATGTAATTTTTTGATTTGTGGACCATATTTTGTGAAAAATAAGGGAAAATTATTGTTACTGTGAAGGAAAAAATATTTCATTGATATTACTGTGTAAAAAAATATCTCGTTGATTTTACTGTGCAACATATATCCTCTTGAGTTTTGATAAAGTCGTTGTGTTACTGTGCATAAAAATTTGATGTTACTGTGAAGAAAAAAATAGATGTTACATTACGATTTGCAATTGTTATTATGAAGGTTTGCATTTGTTATTGAATGAGATGATCTTCTTCTAACGAGAGAGAGAGAGAGAGAAAGAGAATATAAATTTTAATTTCAATTTAAGAGTGAATTAAGGGATAATAATTTCTAATTTAAGAAATTAATTTAAAGTTACTTTTAAGATTTTTAAAGTTTCTATAATTGAATAGAATAACATTGTTAAGGGTATTTTTGGGATTTAAAAAAATAGTGGACTTAAGTACATATTAGTAAGATAAAAAATGGACTTATCACCAAATAAGTTTCCTTGAATGATTCAAGTCATTATAAGTCCATACATGAGGACTTAACCCTAATTTTCACTTATCAAAACTAGCTACGATTCACTTTCACTCATCGTTAAAGTGTTCATGGGCTGGGGCAGACCAGACCCTGAAATTGTTTGGGTCCTTTAAAAGTCGGTATATTAAATTAGACATAATTATAAAAAAATACACAAAAAAATATTTTGAAAAAAAGTACACTACTAAGATTCAAAGACGTAAATGCCCATTTTGTAAAATTTTCTTTCCTAAAAACTGTAACAAGTCATTTATCTTAACCGCTGAAATTTAGGAACATTTATTTCGAAAATCTCTTCATCTTCGGTAATCGTTTTGTATACTCCTTCCTCACAGAAAAAAGGTTCATCTTCTGCAGAGAAACTTCCCAACTTTCTGTCTTCCATAAACAAGGAGAGGGTTTTCGACTGTGAAAGGTACATCGATTGACAAAGGATTTCATGTTAAATTGGCACAAACTCAAGAATGGTGAAAGTTTTGTTCGCAATTTGAAGAGATTTCGAACTTCGGCATTACTGAAACCTGAACCAGGATCTCATTGTTTAATAAGGTGATCGTTGAACTTCGTCATTCCATGTATTTTTTTTTTTTTGTATTAACATCATGGGTTATCCAAAATAAAAATACATTACATTTATTTTGATTTTAGTGTTTTTTTTTTGACTGAAAGTTCTTGTTAATTCATGTTTTGGAGACATATTGTCGCCGTTGAGTAACATAATAGATCAAATTGAAGATTGAAGACAAATGTGGTACACCTTTGATTTTTTTTTTTTTTTTGCAAAAGCCCTAAAATTATGTATTTTTTAAACCCTAGATGTTTTCCTCTTAGAGAAATTGATAATTTATTGGATTTTGTACACTTAATAATTTTTTGTTTTCAATTGTTTGAATATAGATCTGAAATTATGTTAGGAAATGTAAAGTCAAATTAATTGGTTACGTTTTTGATTGTGTTCAGTAGTCATGTGCATGTGATACCAAATTCAAAACAGAGATGTACTATTTTGAATGAAGTTATATACAAATATATGTTTGTCAGAATGTAATATTACAGTGTTTGTGTAGTGTATTGTTACACAATTATTAGTACACTTTTATTGTTATACTATTTTTGGTACACATATTTTGTTATATTGTTATAATTACACTGAATCTTTTGTTATACTGTAATATTACAGTGTTTAGGGATGCTATGACGCCCCTAAAACTGGGGGTCATTTGTCAACCCGTTGATCACTCATTAACCCGCGAAAATATCTGTGAATACCGCATAACCCAACACTACGACACAACAACCCCTTTATCGGGATCACAACAACACAAAGTTTGGGCAAGGTCTCCCTTGTACCGGGTACTCCCAAACGCATAATATGTGTACCATTCAATCACATGACCAATCCAAGGTCCAATATACATCAATTTACTCTCATTTATTGTCCATTTATATCATTTGAACAAAAGAACCCAAGACCCAAAGGCCTAATAAAAACATTTCAAAATTTGATATTTGAACAAAACTTACCGGTAGAAGATGTACAAGTTCTACCGGTACAAAAAGGCTACTGGAAATGTTCTACCGCAGAAACGTGATGTTCTACCGGTAGAAAAAGTCTACTGAAAAAGTTCTACCGGTAGAAGAGCTCATCGTTCTACCGGTAGGTCTTACCAGTTTTCCCCCGTTTTCATCATTTTTCAATTTCAATTCATTCCAATCCTTTACAACACCAACTCAAACTCAAACTCATATAACATCCATTTTAAACAAAATATAGTTCATATAAGTTCTATTATAATCATTTACATGACATTACATGTCCAAAAACTAGATTACATCTTAGTTTTACAAAAACATGATTCAAAAGCCACATTTCGGCTTTTTTTCAACAATGAGGGTCCGATTGAGAGCCGTCCACCGGCGCATATCCCGCAACTGAAATGTTGTCCCCATAAAGGGTGAGCCACGCTCAATAAGGTATCTCCTAAAGAGGCTACTCCCCAACCTAGGTGCATATGAAATGTTCACATGTAATTCACAAGCAACAATCACTTCATTCAAGAATATACAATTCAACAATTAAATCATCTATGCCATGTCATGATATGAGATGATACTCACACATGCAACTCAACCCAAGCTTTTATTGACTCCCTCAACACATGCAACGCCATGCGTATGAATTCGGACATTCCAAGCTCCCGCCATTAATGTTGCACATCCAATGACCATTATAAATCTAGGGTCTTTCTTGGGGTGGGTATTTATGGACTCCCACCAACGGGCACCCAACCGACACGGCATTAATGGACTTCCACTAATGGCTCCGCGTACGCTGACACACTTTATGGACTCTACACCAACGGAGTGCGTATCCAATAACTGAGTTTTGCACCTAAGGGACAATCTATCCCTTCTTGCTAACCATAACCCTATTTTCAATGCAAACCGTGCGACTCAGTAGAACCATCGGCCCAACTATCCCGAGCCCACGCATTATCCACCAAGAATAATGTTTGATCAAACCATGCACACACACCCACACCCATGTCAATGCCCACGAATGCGATGTTTCCCGTGGATATGCAATGTAAATGTACAATTGCATTTCATATCCTTATACAACTAAGATCTCAATTGCAATTTCACATCATGTTTCTATGTCATGTGCACATAATGAACAACATTCTATCTCATTCAACATTCTCAATTGTCAATTATATCATAAACATATAATTACAATTTACAACATCATCCAAGCATGTTATTCCAATTTCATCAAAACAACATACTTCAATCATTCAAGGCATTTTATCAAACACCCACATACATCATTTAAGGCATTTTATCAACACCTACATATATATCATTCAAGACATTTTATCAAACACCCACATATACCACATTTCTCAAGAAATCACATCAAGTAATTTCTACATACCTAATTCAAGTTAGATTTGATTTTACTCACTTCTATACCCACTTTCCACACTTCAACTATCATAGGTAAGTGTCACACAAGAGATTACACCTCTAACACCCTACCCATTTCATATAACAACCCTAGGTTGAAAATAAACCTAATTAGGAAAGAATCCTACCTCTTGAAGCGTAAAAACAAGTTGTAGAAACCTTTAAGAACACAAATCAAGCTCAAATTTTGATTTCCCTCAAAATCCCATTTTTGAATCTTCGGTGAAATTTACGATTTTTGGTACGTAGTCATAGGTCTCATCGTATAGATGAACTTTAATTCTTGCCCCAAATGATTCCGACCAACGGGTAGCCGTAGATCATAGAGAGAAGTTGAAAACTCTCTCTTTTTCCCTCTCCAATGAAACCCAGCTGAAAAACGGGGAGAAAATCCCTATTTATACCATTTGGAATGTTTGACCTTCGTCGCACTACACGTCCTCCATTCTCGGGTCCGATTTTGCCCCGAAACGATTAAATTTCATTCCAGTTCAAGTTCAAATTTTTTTTATATGAACTTCCTTTTATATTATTTTCTAATTTTAATTACATGTCTCATTTTTTAGGTCACGCGACACCCGATCGCCTCGTAAAACGCAAAAAATTCGACTGTCTCGAAATTCAATGAAAATTGACTGGGTAACTAGATTTTGCTAGACGAATCTAACGATGAGGTCCTATAGAAGAAATCTGCAGTATTTGTGAGATCCCTGGACATCCTATAAAGGAGTGTCCAACAATTCCTGTTTTGAAAGAAGTTTTACATGATCACGTAAATGTTGCGAACAACTTCTCAAAGCCTTACAACAACCCGTATTCAAAAACTTACAACCCTGGGTGAAAAATCATCCTAACTTCAGTTGGAGGGATGAGAATCATGCATCACAAACACCTCAATAAAATTCCTCTAATTTTGTTCCTTACACCCCACCTCCAAAGAAAAACTTTGAAGAGATATTTTCGCAATTCATACAAAGTCAGACGAATTTTAATAATCAAACTACTCAGGCTATTAATGATATCAGAAGCACTCTCACTAAATTGACCATTACTCCATGTCATCAGGAGAAAGGTAAGTTTCCGGCTCAGCCACAACCGAATCCACAGGGTCAGTTTAATGTGAGTGAAACTTGTACATCTGACACTGTACACGAGCACGTAAAGTTTGTCACCACACTCCGTAGTGGGAAGATAATTGATAAAACAATTCCCACTCAGTCCCAAGAGTCCGAGACACTTACAAAACCCACGAAGAATGGTGACAAACTTGACCAACCTGAAATCATTAAGCATGGGAAGTACCTGATATCTACACCTTTTCCACAAAGATTACTTATTTCTATCAAGCCAAACATGCACAATAATATGTTGGAGATCTTTAAGCAAGTAAAAATCAATATCCCCTTGTTGGATGCAGTTAAGCAACTACATTCTTATGTAAAATTTTTGAAAAATCTATGTACTGTCAAATGGAAATTAAATGTGCAAAAAAAAGCTTTATTGACTGAGCAAGTATCTTCTGTCATTCAACACATGACTCTCCCAAAGTATAAAGATGCTGGTTGTCCCACTATTTCTTGTGTTATAGGAAAATATAAAATTGAACAAGCGTTACTTGACCTAGGAGCCAGTGTGAACTTGCTTCCTTATTCAATATATGAGCAGTTAGGTCTAGGAGAGTTGAAACCCACTTTGGTGATGCTCCAACTGGTTGACCGGTCTGTGAAAATACCGCGAAGAATGGTGGAAGATGTGTTAGTCAAAGTTGACAATTTTTACTTTCTTGTGAATTTTATTATCTTGGACACACTGTGTTAAGTACATGGTTCTGAATAACGGTAACGGCCGTCGTAACGATAACGGTAATGGTGTAACAGACGCAGGGTGAAACGGGCGTTACGTAATGGTAATGGAACTCGAAAACATGAATTTTTTTTTTCCGATTCACAACCATCCATAAAACATAAATATTTACATGTTTCAACTCTAAAATCATACAAAAAAGTGTTTAATGCTTTCTAGTGCATTTTATTATATTATAAACATGATAATAAAATATTAAAAGTATTTACAATATTTCTTAAATTGTGAGACTCACATAACCTTCATTTGTTTTTTGAACCAACAGAACCTTCATTAAAATAATTAATGAACCATTAAAATTAGTTAATTTTGAGACCCACAAAAGCTCCATTACAATAATTAGTAAAGTAGGAAAAAGATTTGATCAAAGATAAAACAAAACAACACATCATTTCTCAAAAAAACCCAAAAGGGACGGTGGCTTGGAGACTGGAGCAACCTGGCCGTTCGATTCGTCTTCCACCATTCAACGCAAGCAGAAAACAACAGATCCAAAATGCAAGATCCGAAAGCAGTCTCAACAACAGTTCAACAGTTGTGGTTTCGAGCTTTTCAACAATTCAACGCAATCAAAGATCCAAAAATAACCTCAAAAACCACGACCTGGAACGTATAGGTGGGTTTAATGCCTTCTTTGTATCTATTCAAAGGATTTTGTAGAACTGGTTGTGTGTAGATCTTGATCTGAGTGAAGGGAGATGAGGAAAAACTCGGCTGAATATGGGTTTCCGATGGAGGGGACCCCAAATCGATTTTCAAGTTGTAACGGGCCAAATCGGCCCGATTTTACCCGTATCGTGCGTTACGACTATTACAGGGTCGTTACGGCTGTGAAATTCATTCTAACCACTATATCAGAATGTAACGAAATCGGAGCTAAACATTACCGTTATGTAACGGCTCTTATGTGCCGTAACGATTGACTTTCAAAACCCTGGTTGAGTACCAATGCTCAAATCCCTGTCATATTAGGCCAACCATTCTTAGCTACTTCAAATATATTGATTAACTATAGGAATGGTGTGATGAAATTAACTTTTGGCAATATGACATTAGAATTGAATATTTTTAATGTGTGCAAACAACCAGGGGAGGTTGATGATGATTTGCATGATGTGAACATGATTGAGTCCATTGTTCCAAACAGATTGTATGATTTTTCTTCATCGGATCCACTTGAAGCATGTTTGTTAGAATGTTCATCTTCGTTAGATTTAAGTGAAGATAATTATGAGATTATTGCATTAACTTCTATTCTGAATTATTCATAGATCCTTGAAGTCAAAGATTGGAAGCAAAAGTTTGAGGAGCTTCCGCCGAGAATTAACCCACAGGTTTCGTCAAGTGCCAAAGCTCCCAAGCTAGAATTGAAGTCATTACCTGGTGACCTTAAATATGCATTTTTAGGCGAAAAGGAGACATTTCCGGTAATAATTTATTCTCATATAAGTTCAGCACAATAAGGTATGCTACTACAACTTCTTAAACAGTATACGAGTGTTATTGGTTGGACTCTTACTGATATTAAGAGGATCAGTCCTTTAGTTTGCACTCGTAAAATGTACCTAAAGGACAATGCCAAAACATCTAGGGAAATGTAAAGGAGACTTAATCCTAATATGAAGGAAGTGGTAAGAAATGAAGTGTTGAAATTATTAAATGTAGGAATAATTTATCACATTGCCGACAATAAATGGGTGAGTCCCACATAGGTAGTTCCAAAAAAATCAGGTGTCACTGTAGTTGCTAATGACATTAATGAACTTATACCAACTAAGATAATAACTAGTTGGAGAATGTGCATTGACTACAGGAAATTGAACTTTATGACAAGAAATGATCATTTTCCCTTACCATTTATGGATAAAATCTTAGAAAGAGTAGTTTCACATTTGTTTTATTGTTTTCTGGATAGTTATTCGGGATATAATCAAATTGAGATAACCTTAGAGGACCCAGAGAAAACTACATTTACATGCCCTTTTGGTACCTTTGCATATAAAAGGATGTCGTTTGGACTCTGCAATGCACCTACGACCTTTCAAAGGTGCATGCTTAGCATTTTAGTGATATGGTAGATCGTTTTCTTAAATTATGGATGATTTTACTGTCTTTGGTAATTCTTATGATGAATGTCTAGCCAATCTTAAAAAAGTTTTAATCAGATGTGAAGAAAAGAACCTTGTACTAAACTGGGAGAAATGCCATTTTATGGTTCAAAGGGGAATTGTTCTTGGTAATATTGTCTCTTCTGTAGAAATTCAAGTTGATAAAGCGAAAATTGAATTAATTTCTAATTTGCACACCCCTATGACCCTTAAGGATGTTAGGTCTTTTCTAAGTCATGCTGACTTTTATAAGAGATTTATAAAAGATTTTAGTTCTATATCTAGGCCACTGTGTCATCTCCTGGGGAATGACACACATTTTGAGTGGAATGAGTTGTGCCAAGGGGTCTTTGATAAACTGAAAAGCATGCTCACTACAGCTCCAATTATGCAACCGCCAAATTGGAGTCTTCCATTTGAAATCATGTATGATGCCAGTGATTATACGATGAGTGTAGTTTTAGGGCAACGTAAAGATAAAAATTCGCATGTCATATACTATGCTAGTAGGATCTTAAATAATGCACAAATGAATTATTCTACAACAGAAAAATAATTACTAATAGTAGTATTTGCATTGGACAAGTTTAGGCCTTATCATGTTGGATCCCTTATCATTATTTTCACAGACCATGCAACTCTAAAATATTTATTGATAAAGAAAGATGCAAAACCAAGGCTGCTCATGTGGATCCTCCTACTCCAAGAGTTTGATATAATAATTAAAGATAAAAAAAGGGGTAGAGAAAGTAGTGGCTGACCACTTGTCTAGACTTGTGAGCGATGTGCCCATGGAGACAATGCCGATCAATGATACATTCTCAGATGAACAACTATTAGTTATTTCATCATTACCATGATTTGTTGATATTGTAAATTTTTTTATAACAGGTAACATGCCTCCAACTTGGAATGCACAAGATAAAAAGAAATTTTTGGTGGAAGTACGAAGTTTCTTTTGGGATGATCCATATCTGTTTAAATATTGCTCAGACCAGATTATTAGAAGATGTGTACCTGATAATGAGGTAAGTAGTATTCTTTCTTTTTGTCATTCAAAAGCATGTGGGGGTCATTTTTCTATTCGAAAAATCACTGCAAAAATTTTGCAGTGTGGATTTTATTAGCCAATATTTTTTAAAGATGCATACAATTTCTGTAAAGCTTGTGAGCAATGTCAAAGATTAGGGGGAATAACCCGTAGGAACATGATGCCCCTTAACCCTATTTTGATAATAGAAATTTTTTATTGTTGGCACATTAATTTCATGGGACCTTTCCCTCATTCTTTTGGCTATATTTATATTTTAGTGGCAGTTGACTATGTGTCCAAATGGGTTGAAGTTATACCATATCGGACAAACGACCATAAAGTCGTTTTGAAATTTTTAAAACGAAATATTTTGAACAGATTTGGTATACCACGAACCATTATTAGTGATGGAGGATTGCACTTTTGCACCAAACCTTTTGAAACTTTAATGAAAAAATATGGTGTAACACATAAAGTTGTAACTCCTTATCACCCATAGACAAGTGGCCAAGCAGAGCTTGCCAATCGGGAGATTAGCTACATTTTGGACAAACAATGTTATTGAGACCTAATTTACTGACATAATTTGCTGACCTAATTCACTATGACATTTGGATTCACTGCAGACCCCATCAAACATTGAAACTTGGTGTTGATCTAATGATTCCTATGAAGCCACATCATTATGTCAGTAATTAGGTCAAATTTTTAGGTCCAAATAGTATTACTATTTGGAAAAAACAGTGAATTCCGATCGCAAAGATTGATCATTAAAACTAATTGATGCATTATGGACTTATCGCACTACATTTAAAACCCCGATTGACATGTCTTCGTATAGATTGATTTATGGAAAAACATGTCATTTACCTGTGAAATTGGAACACAAAGCATATTGGGTCATTAAAATTTTAATTTTAGCCTTGACAAAGCCAGTTCTTTACGAAAATTACAGGTGAATGAGTTTGATGAGATCCAGAATGAAGCATATGAGAATTCAAGAATTAGCAAAGAACGAATGAAGATGTTTCATGATAAAAATATTTTGGGAAAAATTTTTACACCTTCACAAAAAGTTCTTTTGTATAATTTTAGATTGTGTATCTTTAAAGAGAAACTTCACACTAGATGGAGTAGTCTTTTCATTGTTGAAATTTTTTTTCCCTATGGGACAATGAAAATTGAAAACCCTAAGAATATAAATATTTTTAAAATCAATGGCCAATGATTAAATCCGTTGTTGGAATGGGGTATTATGGAAGTGGAGTCCATCGGGTTGATGGACCCCAAATATGAATCAATTGTCCATATTTCAACCCAATTGTTGTATAATAGTTTTTATTGGTGATATATAATTTTAGCCTTACTTGTTTTGTCTTAGATTTTGAGTTTGTAGGGCGATACATTGCCTTGTTGTTCTGTTGGTGATTAATTGCATTGCAATGTTTATATTGGGGGGTGAACATTTTCAATGTGTGTGCATTGCATCATTAATATTTTCCCCTAAATTCTCCCAATCTTTTTATTGTTTTGTTGGACAACGCGTCCGGATGGCTATGCTCTTGCGTCCGGATGCACGTTAAGAATTAAGTCAAAAAAAATTCTAAGTGTTGAGGGAATTCGCGTCCGGATGGTACTTGATCTGCGTCCGGACGCGCGACATCAAACGTTTCAATTTCAGAGTATGTGTCCAGACCGTACCTTTCCTTGCGTCCAGATGCATGGTTATTAAGGGTGATTAAATGAGGTTGACTTGTGTCTAGATGGTACCTCACTTGCATCCAGACGCATGTGGCAAATCTATAAAAAAATAGCTTCCTGGATGAGTTTTTGCATCTCTGCCCATAACAACTATTTCAAAAATCCTTCCCTCCTTTTCTTGTACTCATTCAATGGCACCTCCTAGGGCTTCTACTTTGAAGAGAGCAAGGAGAGATTCTCAAGAGGCTAGTGATGAGGATCGTACTTTTGACCCTCACCGTTTCGAGACACTAGAGGCAAGGGTAAGATTTTTTCAGTACTATGTGAACAAACCCTTCGTTTGTGAGAGGCAGCTTGAGTATGAAGATTTTGCTAGGCTAGGAGTGAGGGAAATATCTGTTCAAGGAGGTGGGCTGAGTTTATGGGTCGAGAATGGCCTTGTGTGCCAATTTTGGCATGTGAATTTTATAGCAATGTGGATGACCATGAGGATGACACTTTTCTTACTTTTGTCCGTGGCAAGACTATTCGGGTAGACGCTACTATTATTGTCCGGTTGGCTGGAATGACTCAGGCTAGAGTGGCCGACCTAGATTACCCTCAGGCATATTCAAATGATCTTGTTGCGAGAGAACTGTTGGCCGATCTTGATTTTGTTTGGAGAAATGATAATAGGTTCCTTCAGCAGGGAGCTTGACGAACAAGTATAAGATACTGAATTTAATTTTGGTGTCGAATATTTTGCCCTTGCTAAGGAACAACCACATCTATCCAAACCGAACAAGACTGCTTTATGCTATGGGCACTGGTCACTCTATTGATCTCTCTTCTTTGATATTTGCTAAGATGTGGCGGGCGATAGTTGATCCCAAGAAGGGATCTCTCCCTTTTGGTGGTATTGCGACTGCATTATATGAGCAGGTTGGAGTGGTGGTGGACACTACCATGGAGAGGGCTAAGAAAATTGTAGTTCTGAACTCTGGCTATTTGTTAAAGAGTCAGAGTGTGTCGAGAACAACAGGAGAGAGAGCCCAGCCCGCCGAGCAGCAAGAGGAGCCAACAGCTAAGGTGTCATTGCCCATGGACGAGCAGTGGGATCAATTCCTCAATTTGGATGAGGATTTTGATTTGCCAGTTGATGAAGAGACTGATCCTAGGTTTGATAGGCAGCTGTTTTCGCAATTCTGAGAGAGCAGAAATAGATTAAAAGAGAGATGAGAGAGATGAGGGCTCAAATGAGAAGCCCAGGGCAGAGTTCTCAGGGTCGTGTGGGCCCACCCACTTAGGGTTGTGAGATTTCTTCTATGTCTATGAAGTCCGGTGTGGACTTGGGGAGGAAGTTTTTTTTTAGATTAAAGCTTGTTATAGTTAATCAAGTCTAGGCTTGATCTTGTTATCTTTTGGGGTATGTAGTTTACAAAACTTTTATATATTAGAAAATACATATTCTGTCTTAGTGTGTGTTGATTCTAGTCATTAAATATCTAAATAATATGTTTATGCATAATTTAATATCGCAACATAGGAATGATTTGCTTAACTTTAAATTTGTAATTGTTTAAGTGTCATATATAACTTAATTATATATTTTTGTATATCATATCAGGTTCTTATAAAAACTCATAATTTGTGCACTTCAAACTTTACCGAGTTGAAAATTTGTAAGGTATTTTACCTTGAGAACTTGAAACATACAGTGGAGATGCATGAAAACCCTGGTTAGTTTTGATCCAATCTTCTTCGAAGGGTTATTTACATTTACTCAAAAGAATATTTTTATTCAGCTAATCTCCTTCAATAGTCTCATTATTTTTATTTTGGTCAATACCAATATTGTGAATGATTGTTTGACTTTGAATTATTTGCATGAGAAGTGCATTATCAAGAACTCTTGAGATATGATTTTAGGTCATCTTTGTTATTATTTAAGCCTGAGCCTTATTCTTTGAATATTATTATCCCTATAAGCCATGATTGAGCATTTGAAGCAAAATTTTATTTATTATGCTAAACATATAATAACCAAGCCAATGAAAAAATATAATATCTTTTACCATTGATTATCCCGAGATTGAACTTTTATTGTTTATGTAATTTGGGAGATGTTGATACAAAAAAGATGATCAAAAGGAAAAAAAAAGTGCATACTTGTGATTATCTACATTAGATGTTTTGCTGGAAAAAAAAAACGAAGTGTATACATTCAGGTTTATTGCTAGAAAGAAAAGTTGAAAAAAAAGAAATACAATATATCTAGCTGTGAAAAAACAAATTGAAAAAAGGAGAGAAAAAAGTAACAAAAAAATATGAGAAAGTGTTGTAAATTGTGCTTCTAAAGAATAAAGAGTGAAATATTATGGAAAGAATTTTGGTTGTGTAATGTACATGTTCTCTCGGGATAGTCTCTTGAATTCCTGAATATCATTCGTTTGAAAATCCTAATCCTAAGGCCCCATTACAACCTTAAATAAAGACATATCTGATCTCAAGAGTGTATTGATGGATGCATGACTTGTGTGAATAAGGAAGAGAATAGTGATTATTTGTTTATTATGTGTTGATTTCCTTTCATGAGACTATGTCAAATCATTTTCTTTTGGATTATAATTATTTAAATGGAACATGTGAGCATTATTTTGTTTTGATTTAAATATCTTCTTCTCACATGTGATATTCGAGGGAATAATCACTATAATCTGAGAGAATCTTTTATGAGTGAATTATCTAGTGAGATTTGACATTGAGACGAATAGTCAATAGTTGTAGAGGTGATTATCAGATAGATTATTGACTTGGTATAGTTATTTCATACTACACACGAGTTTATATGAGAATATGATAAGTGCATACATTTATATAGCATAGAGTTCTATATTTTGTTTTGCATGTGCTTATAACAAGACTTACAGCTTAAAATTGTTATATTGTAGTAGCAATTTGTGTTATAAAATTATTATTCAAATATTTGATCACAAGGTGATGTTTGTGGGTATCATCTCTAAAAACCCTTATGATACTATACTTGTCAACTAGGGGGAGTCTAAGGGTTTAAAGGTTTGTTGCATGTGTTAAATGCAGTCGTGAGTCCTACGAAAGTGTGGAGGGATTTATTTCATTCTATTTTACCTTACTAGGGACTAGCAAGGACTAGGTTGGAGGTATGATTAGCATCTGATAATGTATTAGTTTGGTAGTTGATTGGAGTTAATTATATGGGATAGAGTGTTAGATGTATTAATTTACCAGGGTTTCGGTATGATTCTACTTATGGAATGTTTGTTCTCATTTTGCAGGTAAATAAGATAAATTGGAGGAATGGTCATGAATTTTAAAGGGGCAAACGCTAGAAGTAAGAAGAGGAGGAAGATACTGTTTATCACGTCAGAACGGAGTCTACATACAGGTCCAGATGGAATGTCCAGAATGGACGTGCGGAGATTTTGAAGGTTGGGGAGCGTATTTTCTATTGCATCCGGACGGTACCTGTCTTGCGTTCGGACACGTGTTCTTTCTTGCCCAAAACGCTGAGCTTGGCATTGTAACCTAGTTGGGATTATTTTTCCTAGGTATAAATAGAAGAATAATTATTAGGTTTAGTTGTTAACTATGTCTAGCTAAAGAGCCCGACTAAAGTTAGGGGAAAAACTTTTAATGAAATACGGTACTATTATCAATCCAAGGGTTTAATTGCTTGTGTTATTCTGTTAATTTAACTTTTGTCTTTTAGTGAAATTTTTGCTCTGTAAAGGTTCTTGATTCGTTGTGTCATGCATATCGGATTGCTTGAATTTCCCTGCGAATCAAATAACTAGTTATTCTACGCTAGAGTTAATTGACATAATTTTCACAAGATAATATGAACAGATGACTATGTGGGTAGGTTTGGAATTGATTAGTTAAGAAAGTTTGATTTGTCGTATACTCCGAGCTCGACAAATGCTTGCAATCTGCAGATGAATTTTCAGGCTTATTTGGATAGAATTTAGGTTATTAAAATTGGTGCTTTCATGTTCTTATTGTTAAATATTCCGATTGAGATCACTTATCAGCTTGATTCTCAATTGAGTTTGAAAATTGGATTTTTAGTAGATGTCGTATGGATTTGAAAGAGTATTCTTGATGCTTTAGTATTCTAATTATTATTTTAATCAGTTCATTCTAGTTTTGACAAGTGGAACTTCTCTTTACGAGACTTTTTAAACAATTTTTCTTTTATTAAACTTGTTCTGTGATTCTCTTATTTTTGCAATTCCCTAAGGATTCGACCTCAGACTCCCGAGAATATATTATTTCGCACAACCTACGCTTAGGTTTACATTATTGAAGTTGTAGCAACTACTATTCGACTGGAGGTATATTGTTCTCTCTTGTTTTGTCCCTCTATTTATCTTAGAGTATTTTCTGTCACAGTTGTCAAAGTATTGTTGTTGCTATGACCACCACTGAGGGACTTGAGACCCCTACCGTTAAGACCCCTACTGTTAATACTTCCACTTATAATGTACCGCCCACTTATGCAGGGATTACCTTTCCCACTTTTATGTTATACAATACCTACTGGCACAGTTGCATTACCGGCAATGTCGGGTATGATCTCTCAGAAGGTTACAACATAGTTGTTGAATGACCGTAACTTTGCTGAGTGATCACGCTCATTTTAGCTTTTCTTAAGGCGTGTTGGGAAGCTTGGTTGGCGACCCTGGATATTTTGCATGGTTCTCTGAGAATTGCGCTATTCTTAGATGGTTATTTAGCTTGATGGAGCCATTTGTTTGCAGAATTCATCAGTTTCATAACTATGTTTCGAAACTATGGAACGCATTATCAGAGATGTATGCCCAGTCAGGAAGTGGAGTTTGTGTTTATGAGCTTTCTCAGGAGCTCTTATATGCTCAACAGTGAGATATGACGGTTTAGGATTATTATGGTTATTTGACTCAGCGTTGGCTTGAGCATGAGACTCTACGTCCTCTTATTGCTATTTCGAGGATAAAGCCCGAGGGAGCGACATTCTTGCATACTTGAGAGTAGGAGAATAGGATTCACAACTTCCTGATGAAGCTTCGTGATGAGTTTGAGGGACCTCGTTCCCAGATCTTGTCGATGTTGAGGCTTCCGTCGCTTTATGAGGCGTATGCGATGATTGAGCAGCATGAGTGCCGCATCCGTATTGTATCACTTCCAATTGTGACATTGACTCCTCAGGCTGACCAAATGGCCCTTGCAGCTGCTATAGGGTCTCGCTTAGGACCCCCAACCTGGGGTGGACAGCGTCCGGACCAGGGTCAACAGGGCATCCCAGATCAGCGCAGACAGGGCGATTCTCATTAGTGTGATTATTGTGGCTGACTAGGACATCTCATGACTGTTTGCTGGAAGATCTATCTGGAGCTTAAGCCGCCTCCTCGAGGCCATACTGCTGCTATTGTTGAGGGATCATCACCTACTGTCGTTGCCCCTGCTACTGCTACTATTGTTCCTCCTTGGCAGAGTGATATGGATGCTATTACTTCCAAATTGGATATACTTATGTCTGCCCCAACTTCTCAGGGTCCGACTATTGCTGTTGCGACTACTATAAGTATATCTCGTGTCTTTCATGCTTGCACCAGTCCTTCTCCCCTTTGGATGCTGGACTCAGGTGCGAATGGTTACATGATAGGTGAGGCTCATCATTTCACCACTTTTGATGAGCAGTTACACACACAGGTTCAGTTAGCAGATGGAACACATGCCCCTATTGTTAGTAGGGGTACAGTTCACCTTCCAAATGGCTTTACATTACGTTCGGCTTTTCACGTGCCAAAGTTGGCCATGAATCTATTATCTATACATCAGTTAGCCAGACATTTTTACTATGTGACCGTGTTCTTATTTGATTCGTATTATTTGCAAGACCTAAGTACCAAGAGGATTATTATCAGGGGACATGAGAGAGATGTACTGTATTATATAGGAAATCCACCTCCAGTTTCTACAGCTCCAGTTCCTACACCTGCTTTATCTTTATCTGTTCCTAACTTGCATGCTAGTATTTTACTTAATACTTATCGTTATGATTTTTTGTCACAAACTGTTTAGGTGTGTCATGACCGTTTTGGGCATACAAATTTTAAATATTTATGTATACTATTTCTTTCTTTGAGTAATGCTTATACTGGTGGTAAACTTGACTGTGTTATATGTTCCCTATCTAAACATGTTAGGACCAGTTATATTCCTCGTATCCACCAGTCACCCAAGCCATTTGGCCTAATACACTCTGATATTTGGGGATCCTCCCCTATTACTGTTCTGTCAGATGTCCGATCTTATGTGACATTTATAGATAACCATACACACTGTACTTGGGTCTACCTTTTGCATAAGAAGTCCGATGTACTCCCTGTCATCACTCAATTTCTATTGATGATTAAGACAATTCGATGTCATTATGTGTACTTTTCGTTCGGATAATACCAAAGAATATGTGTCTGATACCTTAGTGTCTCACATTTCTTCTTAGGGAATCCTTCAGCAGCTCATCTGCCCATATACTCTTGAGCAAAATAGAGTTACTGAAAGGAAAAATAGAAGTCTGATAGGGATGGTACGCTGTATGCTTAAAGGTATGAGGGTGCCCAAATCTTATTCGCATTTTATTGTTTTGACTTCTACCTTTCTGTGCAATCGTGCACCGAGTCGTGTTCTTCATCATAAAGCTCCCTTACAAGTCTTATTTCCTGAGCGGACATTTTTTTCGGTCCCTCCTCGCGTTTTTGGTTGTACATGTTTTGTTCAGGATCGGTCTCCTACTCGCCATAAGCTTGATAATAAAGTAATTCGTTGTGTTTTTGTGGGCTACTGTCATTAGTCTAAGGGGCATCAGTGTCATGATCATATTAGGCGTCATATGTATCACAATCTAGATGTTACATTTCTTAAGAATATTCCTTATTTTTCTTCCAGTCCCGTGTCTACCCCTCGAGTTGATGATACTCCTTTTGATTTTCCCTTACCACAGGAGCCAGAGCCACTCGTCACTGTCACTACAGAGTCACCAGTCTTTCCTTCTTTGCATGTTTAGGTTCGTCGCCTTCGCTCTCATCCCCCTTTTGATGTCCCCTCTACCTCAAGCGATGCAGGTAATATTTCTTAATTCGTTGAGCCTGTTGTTAGTACTGATGTGCCTATTGTTAGCACTGTTGAGACTACAGGCGGTGAGCTAATTACTTTACCTGATGAGACTTTTTCAGTGGAGGATGATGATGTAGGGCATCGTTATCTGCGACGTGATCGTCGTTTAGTTGTTCGTTATGGTTAGACTGCCAGAACTTTATATTCGATCTTTGGTTACGTTTCTTATGGTAATTTGTCTCCTACATTTCGAGCTTATAGTATGGTCTTATCAGATATGTCGATTCCTCGCTCTGTCTCAGAGGCTATACGGGAGCCTCAATGGATTCTTACTATGTAGATAGAGATGGGTGTTCTTTAGCATAATCATACATATGATCTTGTTTTTTTTACCTTCAAGGGTGAAGCCTGTTGGCTGTTGCTGAGTTTACGCCCTGAAGTTTCTTGCGGATGGTACTATTGATCGTCACAAGGCTAGGCTTGTGGCGAAGGACTTTACTCAGGTTCCAGGTCGTGATTTTGAAGCTACCTTTGGCCCCGTGGCAAAGTTGACTACCGTTCAGTTGATTATTTATCTGGTTGCCTCGTACTCTTAGCATCTTCATCAGTTGGATGTGAAGAATAGGTGTCTTCACGGTGATCTAGAGAAGACTATTTATATGGATACACCACTGGACTTTTGTGCTGAGGGAGAATATGCTAGAAAGGTGTGTCGATTGCGTAAGTCTATTTATGGACCGAAACAGTCACCATGAGTCTAATTCTCTCAGTTTAGTGGTGTAGTTGTACGTTCAAGGTTCATTAGATGTTATTCTGATCATACATGTTTCATTCTGGGCAGTGTGTCATTCTTTTGGTATATGTGGATGATATTATTATTACTGGAGATGATATTTTTAGTACTGCACAGGTCAAGGTTGACCTTGGGAAGGCTTTCGATGTGAAGGACTTTAGATCGCTGGGATACTTTCTTGGGATTGAGGTTGCCCGTAGTAACAAGGGTACTGTTCTTTCTCAGAGAAAGTACGTTCTAGATCTTTTCTTGGACATTGGGATGCTGGGGTGCAAACCGACATCATCACCCATGATTCTAAATCTGAAGCTTACTGCTGAAGGTGAGGAGTTGAGAGATTCGACTGTCTATCAGAGGTTGGTCAGTCTCATCTAGATGCAGTTTATCATATACTTCGGTACCTCAAGTCTTGTCCTGAACTTGGGTTATTCTATGTATCAAGGTCTCAGACCAGTTCTCTAGCCTGTTATTCAGATTCAGGTTATAGGGGAGCGTGTGACGATCGATCTATTACAGGCTTCTGTGCTTTTCGAGGGACTCATCTTATTTCTTGGAAGAGCAAGAAGTAGACAGTTGTCTCCCGCTCGTCAGCAAAGGCAGAGTATCGGGTGTTGGCACTTTGCACGTGTGAGGTTATTTGGCTACGATCGATTCTTGGCGAGTTGGAATTTCCAGTGACTTTTCCATCCACATTGTATTGTAATAACCGATTTTCTATTCAACTCTCTTCTGACTCTGTACTACATGAGAGGATGAAACAAATATAGATCGATGTTCACTTTTTTTGAGAGAATGTCAACTATGGTATTATCACTCCATTGTTTGTGGGGATCAGTGATCAGGTTGCGAATGTTTTCACCAAACCTGTCACTTTATCCATTCTCCGGGACTCCGTTGTCAAGCTTGGCTTAATTGACATTTTTGTGCCTAACTTGAGAGAGAGTGTTGGAGTTATAGTATAGTTTATTAGATTTTTGGTTTTTTCCCTTTTTGCCTTCACTATGACTTTTATATCTTACCTCACTACAACAAAAATCATTTTTTGCCACGATTTTTTTCGTCGCTAAATTAAAAAAAATCGTCGCAAATTATTTTTCGCGACGTTTTTTTTTCGTCGTAATAGCCTCGTCGCAGTGACCTGATTCTGATTATGATGTATGATGACGAAAGGAATTTATTGTCGGTCTTAGAGCCGTAATCTGCGACGCAAAATTATTTTCGTCGCAAAAAAAAAAAAATTTTGCGACGAAAAAAAAACGTCGCTAAAAGTAAAAAAATCGTCGCAAATAAATTTTTACATAAATAAAAAATTTTAAAAAAATAATTTAATTAATTTTTCGCGACGTAAAAAAATCGTCGCAAATAAATTTTTCGTAAATAAAAAATTTTAAAAAAAATAATTTAATTAATTTTTCGCGACGTAAAAAAATCGTCGCAAATAAATTTTTCGTAAATAAAAAATTTTAAAAAAAATAATTTAATTAATTTTTCGCGACGTAAAAAAATCTTCGCAAATAAATTTTTCGTAAATAAAAAATTTTAAAAAGAATAATTTAATTAATTTTTAGCGATGTAAAATAATCGTCGCAAATAATTTTTTAAATAAATAAAAAATACAAAAATTAATAATTAATACACATTTACAAGTCAAGTCTTGAATGCACTTTGGTGTACTGGGTGTTTCAATATTTTTTTTTTTTTTTTAAACAGAAATTTTATTTCCAAAAAGAATGAATTACAAGAATCAAAGAACAACCTGTTTTAAAAAATACAAAACAAGGCTTTAATCCTTCAAGAGGACGTGAGCCATTTTTGATTACATTTTGTGCAAAAAATGCCTTGACCAGATCCTGATACATCACCATCTCTTCAACTTCTAGCCCTTGGATCACAAATCACCATCATTTGCATCCTTGCAGTAGGCATCCCAAACTGGTCATATTGTAAAAGTAGCATTTTAGACAAAGGCAACATATCAGCATAGACCCAGTACCATTGCAGCCTCATACACCCCAGCATTTGAAAAGAACCAGTACAGTAGCATAGCAACAGGTGCTACTGCATAGCAGAAACTGCTTCCAAGCCAACACTCAGCCTTTATCATCAAAGACTATCATTCTCCTCACCCTAGCAGCTGGAATCCTTCTCTGATCCTGAATAAGGATCATCTTGACCATATTAGGCAGGCCTGAAACAAAGTTGAAGAATGTAAAGTACCAATCAAAAAGTTGAAGAATGTAACTAACATACATGTGAGCACTTGAATGAGCACAGAAAAAGGACGTGATAACAAAGATTCAAGAGAGGCTGTGGGAAAAAATCTCCACAGCGTGTAAGTTTCCTCAAAGCCCTTTCAAACCTAGACTATATATAAACCCTTAAACAGTTCCCCATGAATCAAATCACATTTCTAACATAAGTAAATGATCAACAACATAATTCAAATTGAATTGTAAGCCTCTTTGATTGAGAGAATGAACCTTCATGCCCTTGACCAAAACCTTCAAAGGATTCCATCTTTGAATCCACTTGAATGGTAAATAGCAGAGAACTTGCAAAACTTGCAAACCAGAACATAAAAATGGACACCTTGCTCTTGAGAACCTCCGAACCATCTCTAGTGCAGCAATTTTTAGTAAAAACAATGCTACTTGAGCAGCAGTCCCTCTTCCAAATCTACCATGCTTTATTGAAGCTATTTGTTTTGAAGTTATTGGTGAAAAGGACTTTGGGGCTTAAGCAATCAAATGTTTCCTACTACTAGTCGCTTCAGAGTTTCTTATCAAGCCATCCGTTTTTTCAAACCTAGGAACTTGTAAAGATGATAACTAGGGGATTAAAACACATCCTTTAATGAGATGAACATACTGCTGACTAATGTCATTGACTAATTATTGTAGAAACTGAATTGAACCATTCCTAGAGATTAAGGACCAAGCTAACTTAACTGAAAAATCCCCAAAATTTGTATATACTATTCAATTCACAAATTCCACAATCTGGCAATACATTAGACCCAAAACTCCCAAAAAAGTCAAGTGCAATTGCACCATGAATACGTTGTACATTTTGACATACTGCATGTTATAATAATCCCCAAAGTTAAGGGCAGCAACCTGTGGACATCAACAAACTTAGCAATAAATATTCAACCAGTTGAAGATCAAAATACAGTACCCAGAATTTCTTTGGTTAAAAAAAAAAATATGATTCCTGTACGCTGGCAAAGGGAAAATTTTAAGCAGCGTTTCCAGCTGCACAAGACAAGGTTTGAGAGGTGGAAGATATATTTAAGCAAAAGACCACTTCACTCAATAGTATAAGTTAAAAAAAATGTTCTTCAGTTGAACAATGAACACCCATATTGCTAAAATAATGAACAAACCAGTGGGGATTCAAAAATGTAGCCCAGAGGAATCCATGAAAGGAAAGCATGCAATGTGGCCAGTGTAGCCCTGATAAGCTCAAGTCTTTGAGATGCTGACAGTACGTATAAGCATAACTCATGAATGAGTTGAAACTCGCTGTAAAAAAATAACAAACTTCTTAGACACTTATAAATGTCAATAATTTATGGTTGAGAAAATAATATTAACTAAATGTAGAAAGGCACCATAAACAAGGTACTTGCATGGAGGGAAGAACTACTCAAATACATGTGGTCATGCCAATTCTAAATAAACAACCAAAGAGCAGGGGCACTCTTGTGCTACAACTATTAAAAAGTAGCATTTACGTGACTTCCATGGCACCAAAACCCAGCATACAAAACTCCAACCCCAATATAAATAAATAAATACTTCCAAATCATCAATGAAATCAATAAAAGTTGAAAATTAAGGAGAAATTCACCTTATTTGAGGTTACTGAATCAACCAAACCAAGAGTGGCCCATCATTAGACTTTTAGTTCAACCAAAATATGTCTCCATCATTAGACTTTTAGTTCTAGCTAACCTGAAGGCAGAATCCGCCCCCCACTCTCCACCAAAAATATGCAGCCACAATTAGATCACGTAATCAAATTACGGCAAGTTTTACCTCTTAGTTCTGGTTTAAGATTGTTCTCCAAAGATCTATACGAACGATGGTGACAAAAAATTAATTCGAAGTAGTTGCTAGTAATCCACTTAGTAAGAACACCTGGTTGAACCCCAAAGGCAATGCTCGACTTATAAAAGTTTACATAGCGCTGGTAAAATACAAATTATATTTAGCAAAAGCAAATATTTTACTTATGTGCATAAATGGACAAAATTGGTAAACTAACATGTTCACATAACCTTCCAACCAATCAAGCGCCATTTGCTTCTTCATCGGCACACCAAGGTTCGAAATTTTGAAAAAGCGCATTAAGTTCAAAATACACTCTCGCAAAAGTACCAAAAATCCATTTCACCCACCACAAATAGGAAATCGAAAAAATGAGAATAAGTTCACAAATATATCAAAAATTAACAACACAAAGAAAAAAATACCAGAAAGGATTGTTCTTCGTCGGTATGGGGTTCAAGTAGAGGATGAAGGGCAGAAGGTAGTGCGGTAGTGGTTGTGGGCTGCTGGCGTAGCAGAGAAATTGAAGTAGGGAGAGATAGAGAGGGAGAGATGGAGAGTTACCTGGTGGTTGTGGTTGGTTAACTCGTTGGGGTGTGAGGGCTGTCCATTACACTACGATCCTTTTGGGCATTTCTTTGAACAATTGGTGGCCATTAACATGATCACCACATTTCACATACAAAGTTGCATACATTAAAACAACAAACATTCTAATACCAAAAAATAGTTTTCATCCTACCCTCTGAAAGGGAAAAAAACAGTTTTCATGTTAGGTTTTCTACTACCAAAAAACAGTTTTCATATTACTGTCTATGCATTCACATCCTGCTCGCATCAATTTCACCATTCGCACACTGACAACGAAGACTAACATACAAGGAAAAGTCGGTTAGAACTCAGACATCAAGGTTTATTGTAACAAAAAGGCCTTCATGATACATAAAACAATTCATCAAAGAAACTCAAGCCCAGAGCAATCAAGCTTAATCAGGCAAACCCAAAGCACACTCAGTTACAAAAAAAAAAATCAATTCAGCGAAAAATATCATTGAAGCAATATTACAAACATGTTTTAGTCATAGAGGAGAGGAGGAATGATGTTTGTGTGTGGTGCGGATTCATCGGTGAGGTTTTGGTCTTTGGTGGGTCGTTGCGGTGGCTCCACGGCATACCTTGCCAATTCATTCCGCGAAGTGGAGGTTGAGGGTTTGATTGGCTAGGTTTTTCTAACGGTTGTGGGTCGATGGGGCTATTGATGGTAGGGGTCCTGGGGTTTGATTGATGGGGATTTGGTTGATGGGTTGGTGGTGGTGGCGCTATGGCAGACGGTGGAGAGAGAGGGCAGAGAGATACCTGGGGCGACGGGCTGCTGTCGTTGATCGACTAGCAGGGAGAGGCAGAGAGAGAGAGAGTCTGTGTGTGTCGACTGAAAACGAAGAGGCAACGATGGGGAAAGAGATAGAAAAACAGAGAGAGAGGGAGACGGTGAGTGAGATAGAGAGTGTTGGAAAGGGGAATGTGAAGAAGAAGGGGCTGCTAGGACCAAATAATATAAAAAACTGAATTCTGCGACGAATATAAAACGTCGCCAAATAATAATTTTATTCAACTCCCGCCATTTTTCGGGCCAAAAATAAATTGGGAGGGAATCACCTTTTAGCGACGTTTTCCAAAAAAGTCGCAAATGAAATTGCCAAAAAAGGAAATTTGCGACAAAATTCAAAAACGTCGCAGATAGTAAACATTTAAATTCATGAAATTAACACTCAATTCATGAAATTAACATTCAGATTTAACCAATTGGCATTCAATTTCATCAAATTAACATGTAATTTATCAAATCAACATCAAATTAACATGTAACTTCATTCAATTAAAATTTAATTTATCAAATTAAAACAAAATTAACATTCAGATTCAACTAGTTAACATCAAACTAATCAAATAAACTTTCAATTTCATTCAATTAACACTCAATTCATCAAATTAACATTCAAATTATCAAATTAACATTCAGATTTAACAAATTGACATTCAATTTCATCAAATTAACATGCAATTTATCAAATCAACACCAAATTAATATTCAATTAATCAAATTAACACTAAATTAACATTCAATTTATCAAATTGACATTCAATTTTATCAAATTAACATTCAATTTATTAAATGGACATTCAATTTCATCAAATTAACATGTAATTTCATCAAATCGACTTTCAATTTCATTAAATTAACATTCAATTTATCAAATTGACATTCAATTTCATCAAATTAACATTCAATTTATCAAATTAACATTCAATTAAACATTTAAAGTAATCAAATAAACTTTCAATTTCATTAAATTAACACTCAATTCATCAAATTAACATTCAAATTATCAAATTAACATTCAATTTCATCAAATTAACAAGTAATTTCATCAAATCGACTTTCAATTGCATTAAATTAACATTCAATTTCATCAAATTAACATTCAATTTCATCAAATTAACATGTAATTTCATCAAATCGACTTTCAATTTCATTAAATTAACATTCAATTTATCAAATTGATATTCAATTTCATCAAATTAACATTCAATTTATTAAATTGACATTCAATTTCATCAAATTAACATGTAATTTCATCAAATCGACTTTCAATTTCATTAAATTAACATTCAATTTATCAAATTGACATTCAATTTCATCAAATTAACATTCAATTTATGAAATGGAGATTCAATTTCATCAAATTAACAAGTAATTTCATCAAATCGACTTTCAATTTCATTAAATTCACATTCGATTTATCAAATTGACATTCAATTTCATCAAATTAACATTCAATTTATGAAATAGACATTAAATTTCATCAAATTAACATGTAATTTCATCAAATCGACTTTCAATTTCATTAAATTAACATTCAATTTATCAAATTGACATTCAATTTATCAAATTAACATTCAATTTATTAAATGGACATTTAATTTCATCAAATTAACATGTAATTTCATCAAATCGACTTTCAATTTCATTAAATTAACATTCAATTTATCAAATTGACATTCAATTTCATCAAATTAACATTCAATTTATCAAATTAACAAGTAATTTCATTAAATCGACTTTCAATTTCATTAAATTAACATTCAATTTATCAAATTGACATTCAATTTCATCAAATTAACATTCAATTTATTAAATTGACATTCAATTTCATCAAATTAACATGTAATTTCATCAAATCGACTTTCAATTTTATTAAATTAACATTTGATTTATCAAATTGACATTCAATTTCATCAAATTAACATTCAATTTATGAAATGGACATTAAATTTCATCATATTAACATGTAATTTCATCAAATCGACTTTGAATTTCATTAAATTAACATTCAATTTATCAAATTGACATTCAATTTCATCAAATTAACATTCAATTAAACATTTAAAGTAATCAAATAAACTTTTAATTTCATTAAATTAACACCCAATTCATCAAATTAACATTCAAATTATCAAATTTACATTCAATTTCATCAAATTAACAAGTAATTTCATCAAATCGACTTTCAATTTCATTAAATTAACATTCAATTTATCAAATTGATATTCAATTTCATCAAATTAACATTCAATTTATGAAATGGACATTAAATTTCATCAAATTAACATGTAATTTCATCAAATCGACTTTCAATTTCATTAAATTAACATTCAATTTATTAAATGGACATTCAATTTCATCAAATTAACATGTAATTTCATCAAATCGACTTTCAATTTCATTAAATTAACATTCAATTTATCAAATTGACATTCAATTTCATCAAATTAACATTCAATTTATGAAATGAAGATTCAATTTCATCAAATTAACAAGTAATTTCATCAAATCGACTTTCAATTTCATTAAATTAACATTCAATTTATCAAATTGACATTCAATTTCATCAAATTAACATTCAATTTATCAAATTGACATTTAATTTCATCAAATTAATATGTAATTTCATCAAATCGACTTTCAATTTCATTAAATTAACATTCAAATTAACATGTGAATTAAATTGATATTTTTTTTAAAAGTTTTTATTAAAGTAAAATGTTTATTTGCGACGTTTTTTAAAAACGTCGCTAAAAGTGAATTAATTGATATTTTTTTAAAAGTTTTTATTTAAGTAAAATATTTATTTGCGACGTTTTTTAAAAACGTCGCTAAAAGTCAATTCAATTGATATTTTTTAAATTTTTTATTTAAGTAAAATGTTTATTTGCGACGTTTTTGAAAAATGTCGCTAAAAGTCAATTAAATTGATATTTTTTTTAAAGTTTTTTTTAAGTAAAATGTGTATTTGCGACGTTTTTTAAAAACGTCGCTAAAAGTCAATTCAATTGATATTTTTTAAATTTTTTATTTAAGTAAAATATTTATTTGCGACGTTTTTAAAAAACGTCGCTAAAAGTGAATTAAATTGATATTTTTTTTAAAGTTTTTTTTTTAAGTAAAATGTGTATTTGCGACGTTTTTTAAAAACGTCGCTAAAAGTCAATTCAATTGATATTTTTTTAATTTTTTATTTAAGTAAAATGTTTATTTGCGACGTTTTTAAAAAAACGTCGCTAAAAGTGAATTAATTGATATTTTTTGAAAAGTTTTTATTTAAGTAAAATATTTATTTGCGACGTTTTTTAAAAACGTCGCTAAAAGTCAATTAAATTGATATTTTTAAAATTTTTTATTTAAATAAAATGTTTATTTGCGACGTTTTTGAAAAGCGTGGCTAAAAAATTTACCAAAACTGTTTGCGACGAAATTAATATATCGTCGCTAATTGTAAACTATTTGTGACAAATTGAAAAACGTCGCAAAAAAAAACGTCGCAAAAAATGTTTTTTGTTGTAGTGCCTAGACCAAAGGGGTGTTCAGGTCATTTTTACTCTTATTTGGATATATACGGAGCTTTGCACTCAGTTTGGGCATCCCTTTGAATCACAAATATTTCTAGTATGATTAATGAAGCAATGACCGCGTCCAACTGTGTTTCTGCTATCCAAATAAGTATTTAAGGCTAGGAAAATAAACCTTTAATGTCCCTATGAATCTTCCCTTCAGTGTGGAGATATTCAATTGCATGGAGCAAGTCACGTAAAATGCAAGCTATAGACATTTCATCCAAAGGCTGATTTGGTCCAATCTGCAAAGCAAAACTGGTATAAGTATCAATGTAAAATTTCTTACGTTGGGTGTCCTTATAATTTATAATTAGAGATAAATGTAGCATGAGCTGGTCCATCCCGACAAATTTATCACTGCAGTGCAAGGTGAATAGCTTTTACAACTTCATGCATCATAAAGTAACTGAGTTCTTTTATAAAGCACTGCTGATGGGAAGATTTACATCCCCCCCCCCTCCCCCCAAAAAAAAAATCAAAGAAAAGGTTAAATTCCTCATTTTTTTTCTTATTCCAACCTATAACAACCAAGCATTAAACGATTACCAAGGGCACACCATTGCAAAGTCAGAAAAAGGTACTTTCTCCCCAAAGAAATGCAAAAATAAAAAACAACAAAAAAGAAGAACATTGGGATGCAAACCTTGTAAGTTACGCAAATGAATAGGACTAAAAAACAATATTTGTTTCCTAGGATCCTTGAAATGCAAAAACTAGAAGATTCTTAATATAAGCATTTAGAAGTCATTAAAAGTAACCTACTAGATCAGCAACAGAGCCACCAGCCATGAATTCCATATTATCCATAATTTAGTTTAGTGCAGATAGGACCCATAGTATTCTGTAATATATGGAGATCGACATTGTGACAGAATTGCAATTTCCTGAACATAAACCAATGGTTTAGTAAGAGTATGAATCATTTATATGGTACAAATTCAATCTACAAGTCCATCAATAACTGGGGGTGTACCTTCTGAATGTCCTCAATTTCATCCTCTCTGTAGAAGATACATTCCAAAAGCGAAGTTTAGCATAAACTCAACACGAAGAAGCAAACCAACCATTCAGTAACGAGAGTTTGGTGTGCCTCAGAATAGAAGTTAACGGGAAAAGATACTGCTAGAATTGTAAGACTCGCAAACTAGCTAGGATAGGCTGAACAATGAACTCCAGGGCAGAAAAATGTAGATAAGAGGGATTTTCCTAACCTCAGTTTTCCCAAATTCCTTAGACTGCATTTCGCTCAAAGTTTGAGAGTGGATTTTCTGGTAAGTTTACATTTGGGCTTTTCAAATGAAATCTTGCATATGCAGTGTATCCTCCTGTTGAATTTGAAACCCATCTCAAATCCAAAACTTGGGTTTCACCAATTTAGGGCTATCACCACTACAGGCACAGCGCCACTACCCCAACTCACCTTCATTTTTGCCATCACCCACCACTATCATATTGTCATTCTCAATTTCTCAACACTCCCACCTATCCTCCATGATACCCATCCACAACCACTGTCATCACATACACTACCACTCAGTGCTATATAAGACACTTTCATGCATAACTAGTACCACCACCATCAACACCACACTTCTCCTTCAATATTGTCACCATCACAATCATTGTTAGACAATTTCTTCATCACTATCACCACCATCTCATCATTAGGCAGTCATTATTGGAATACAGCCAATAAAAATAATGTGTCTCTACATCCACTTTTGGTAAAACAGATCCAAAATGACCCAACTAAATAGAAACTTTTAATTCCATCTAACTGAATGACTTACATACTTAATTTTAAAAACCAAATATCTGCATACCAATTTCTAGGGGATTCCACTGGCGAAATTTTTTTCGGGCCGGGCTAGGTAATGTAGGCCCAAGCCCTTACCCAAGTGAGTTATCAGGCAGGCCGGGTCACGCTTCGGGTAGAGGTAGGTTACCCGTAGCTCAACCCACGAGCTTATTGGGCGAGCCTGCTCGCGGACTTTTTTATATACAACTTCATTTAAAAATAATGAATATTTTTGTAACTTAATATTTGTGTAAATTATATTTTTGAATCAAAAGTAGAGTTAAAATGGATAAAAATAAAAGAATGAATAATTTTATTTTTAATTAGGGGATGAACTACATCCAATAGAATGAATACATCCCAATTAGGTTAGCACCTACTCACTTATCTATCATTTGCATTACTTTACCCTTTAAAACTTGTATGTTTAATACATGAAAAAGCTAATAATACATTATTTATAGTATCTAAATTTTTAAAATTTTAAATTTCAACATTGGGAGAATTATTTCAAAGTTTCAAATTTAATGATCTAAAAGTATAACTTTTTTTCAAAGAAAGGGTGGGCGGGCTCTTAGGCCGGCTTTTAACGGGTTATTGGGCCTGGCTTCGGGCCGGGTAATGGGTTTAGGGGCAAATCCAAGCCCTCTTTTTAAGGATATTGGGCTCGGGCTCGGACTCGAACTTGGACGGGCCAACTATCGGGTTTCGGGCCTATAAACACCCTTACGGCAATTTTAATCCACTGAATCAACTGCACACAAAATTAAAATCAGGATTTCTTCATGGGGAGGCGGTTGATATCATCTTAGACCTCCATGATACTTAAGCGAATGACACAAATGAAGGGCAGCACCACCTATGATAGTGCAGTGCAATTGGTGGTAATGATGTGCAATTGGACTAGTTTTCACCATCATTCTTCCCCGTTCGCTGTTCCTTCACCCCTCAAAGATAGTCCTAATACAATGGTGGGGGTTGAGGCCCCGGTGCAGTCTCCTACTAGGACGGAGGCTTTGCCTAGCCGTTCTGCTTCGGGCAGTAGTTCAGTATCCATGCTGCAGGACATGAAATTGGCTAAGGAACGGCTTTGGGGGTTTGTGACTCGTGCGGAGATCCAGGAGGTTGCCTCACGAGGTCCAAAGGGCATTCTCGACGCTGCCATGGAGGGATTTGCCTTGGTATGCCCTTCATTCTTCTTTTGTTTCGTACTGACTTATCTCCCTTATATTCCATCTTTTGAATGCCTGTAGGTGGCTGCTGCTTTTCCCTGCTTGTTTTCGAGTACGTTGAAGATTAGAGAGGCACTTGATGGTCAGGCAGCGGAGGGGCAGGAACGAAGGGCTGCTAAAGAACAATTGTGGCTCGAGCGACAGACGCCAAAGGATGCCGAGGAGTAATCGAGGCTAGCACACGAGAGAGCTGTCATACTTGAGACCGAGCTTGAGGCGTCCCGCGAGTGGGCCTCTGAGCTGGAGGCTGAGAAAAACGTTGCAGAGACAGAGCTGCGAGCGTCCCGTGAGAGGGCCGCTGTATCAGAGGCTGACCTTCGAGCAACTCTTGAGAGAGCTACTAGGGCAGAGGCTTACTCCATGGAGATGGAGAATAAGAGGGATGCTGCTGAGAGGGCCGTGGCAGGCGCCTTTATCGATGGCTATAAGGAGCTTAGGGGGAAGGTCTCAGCAGCTTTTCCCGCTTTTGACTTTTCTAACTTCGTCCCTTATGAGGCTCTAGGGACTGATGATGAGGACGCGAGCGATGATGGGAGCAGAGGCAATCAGTGTCGTTAGGAGCATGGTATCTTTGTATTCACGTTTTTGTTGCTAAGTCATGTTCTATATTTTGTAAAAGCTTTATGAATTTCTATGAAATACAACTTTTTGAAAAAATATTGCGAAATTTTATTTCATAATCCGAAGTAAATATTAAGGAAAATTGACTAAAACAAAAAATAGATAATCTAAATGGTGACTGCTGACTTATACACTCACTGCCTTGCCCCCAACTACTGGTTATATTTCTTTAAGTGCTCTGCGTTCCACGGATGGGCCAGAATTTTCCCCTTGAAATTCTGAATTATGTAAGTGCCCGGTCTTACAACTTCCGTGACCGTGTAAGGTCCTTCCCAGTTGGGTACTAGTTTTCCTTCCCGGGAGTCCTTGGTAGATAGGATGACTTTTTTTAGGACTAGGTCCCTGGGCAAGAAGGAGCGAGGCTTCACCCTCGAGTTGTAGTACTTGGTCATGCGATGCTTGTACTCTGCATTCCTGAGCATGGCTATCTCCCTCTCCTCCTCTACCAAGTTGAGGTTGATGCAGAGATCTTCTTCATTATTGGTAGGGTTATGGTGCTGGACCCTAAGAGAGTGTACCCCAATCTCAACGGGTATAACCGCCTCTGTCCCATAGGCTAGAGAAAAAGGGGTCTCACCCGTGGGGTTCCTTGGTGTTGTCCGGTAAGCCCACAGCACTCCTGGGAGTTCATCTACCCATCATCCTTTCGCACTCTCCAGTCTGACTTTCAAATTATGGAGGATGGTCCTGACGGTGACCTCTGCTTGTCCGTTTGCCTGTGAATGGGCGGGTTGGGAGTGGGGCTGTTGATCTGTAGGTCGGCACAGAAGCTGTTAAGGAGTTTATTGTCAAACTGTTTGGCATTGTCACTTACAATGGCATGAGGTATTCCGAAGCGATAGACTAGATTCTTCCATATGAAGTCTTTTATCTTCTGGTCTGTTATCCTGGCTAATGTCTTAGCTTCTGCCCACTTAGTAAAGTAGTCAATGGCTATCACTACGAACTTGCACTGGCCCCGACTCATAGGGAGTGGACCTAGGATGTCGATCCCCCACATGGAGAAGGGTCATGGGCTTTGAATGGTGGTGAGCTCTTCGGGTGGCTGTCTGGGCACAATCGCGAAGCGTTGACACTTATCACATCTCCTGACAAACTCGCGGGTGTCTCTGATCATGGTAGGCCAGTAATAGCCTTGCCTAACTGTTTTGTGGGCTAGCACACGCCCTCCTGAGTGATTTCCACATATCCCATCGTGGATTTCCCTCATTGTGTAATCAGCTTCCTCGGGGGTAAGGTAGTGGAGTAGTGGTAGGGAATAACTTTTCTTGTAGAGGGTGTTTGCAGGATGACATATCTGAACGTTCTCATTCTCAAATTTATGGCCTCTACTGGGTTGTTTGAGAGCGCGCCCTCCTCTAGGTAAGCTTGGATGGGAGTCATCTAGTTGGCTTCCGAGGATGCACAATTGACATCGTCCTCCTCTGACTTAAAGGTGCATGGTTCGAACTGGTGGCCTGTCACTGCTGGACCCATGAGTATGTTGGCAGAGGCGAATTTGGCGAGGGCGCGTTCTCCTCTCGGGGCACATAGTGGATTTGGAAGCAGGTAAAATTTTTTAACAAGGCTTGGACCACTGAGAAGTATTCTTGCATTCTTTCCTCCTTTGCCTCAAAGTCTCCCTTTACCTGGTTGACTATGAGCTGGGAGTCACTGTAGGCTGTCAGGCGGAGGGCCTCCATCTCCAACGCAAGCTTCAAACCTGATATGATGGCCTCATATTCAGCTTGATTGTTTGATGTAGCAAAGTGGAGGGAGACGACGTATTTCAACGGAGTGCCATGGGGGCTGATCAGCACTAGTCCTGCGCCGCTGCCCTCGGTGGTGGAGGACCCATCCACGTAGAGTCTCCAACTTGGTACAGTAAACTGTAGCAGTGGCTCCAGCTCTACGGGTGGCGCCCTCTGCGACAAGGGGATTCGTAATGGCGCCGAAGAGGCAAGCGGCAGTGGACTGCTGGACGGCGCCCGGGGAAAGAGGAAAATGGGAGGCGAGGCCCTGGGCAGAGTGGGTGGCGTCCTGGGCTGTGCAGGCTGTGCAGGCTGTGGAGCTATCCTCTTGGGGTAGTGTCTGGGCTAGTCCCATAGTGGGTGGAGGCAGTATGTATTGAGCAGGCAGGCGCAGGGGCGCTTGATACTTCCTTTCGGGACTCCTGTGACGGTTTAGACTCAGCCACGAAGTCCGCAAGTGCTTGTGCTTTGATAGCCGCCCTCGGCCGGTACTGCACATCGAACTCACTTAACTCAACGGCCCATTTGAGAAGTCGGCCGGACACATCGGGCTTTCCCAGAATTCTTTTGAGCAGTTAATCTGTAACAACCATGATGGTGTGGCTCTAAAAGTAGTGGCATAGATGCTTGGCGGTGGTGACAAGTGCGAGAGCTAACTTTTCAAGCTCCGAGTACCTTGTCTCTGCCCCTCGGTATGCCCTGCTTACATAGTACACAGGCTTTTAGACGCCTCCATCCTCCCTGACGAGGACAGAGCTCACGACAGAGGGTGAAGAGGAGAGGTAGAGATACAGGGTCTCTCCCAATACAGCATGGGAGAGCAAAGGTGGCGTGACAAGGTAGGCTTTGAGCTTCTGGAAAGCCTCATCTGCATCTGGTCCCCACTGGAAAGACCTGCGGAGGATTTTAAAGAAAGACAGGCATTTATCTGCTGACTTAGAGACAAACCTGTTGAAGGTCGTTATCCACCCGTTAAGGCGCTGGACCTGCTTTATCGAGGCTGGGGACTTCATCTCCAAGATGACTCTAATCTTGTTTGGGTTGGCTTCAATGCCCTTTTTGTTGACCATGAATCCTAAGAATTTTCCTGAATTGACGATAAAGGCGCACATTTTAGGATTCAGCTTCATCCTGTAGGCTCTCAGTACATCAAAGGTTTCTTCGAGGTGTGTCACATGGTCCGCCGCAGCCATACTCTTTACCAACATATCGTCTACGTAGACCTCCATAGTCTTCCCTATCTGAGCCTCGAACATCTTGTTCACAAGATGCTGATATGTGGCTCCAGCATTCTTGAGTCCGAAAGGCATCACCCTGTAGTAGTAGGTGCCCTTCGGGGTGATGAATGAAGTTTTTTCCTGGTCTGGAGAGAACATGCTTTGTTGAGCTCCGTGAAGTCTACGCAGAGGCGTCACTTCCCATTAGCCTTCGTAACCATCACTATGTTGGATAGCCAGTCTGGGTAGGCTACCTCTCGTACTGACCCATTTGTCAGTAGCTTCTCTATTTCCCTCTCCATGGCCTGGCCTCTCTCAGTACTTACATTCCTCAACTTCTGGCAGACGGGTTTGTACCTAGGATCGACGTTGAGTCGGTGGGATGCTACTTCGGGGTCGATGTCCTCCAGGTCTTTGTGGGAGCAAGCGAAGACATCCGTGTTCTGCCTAAGAAAGTCTATCAAGGTGGATGTTTGCTCTTGGGAAAGTGAGGAGCCTATATAGACTCTCCTCTCTAGAAGGTTGTCATCCACTACTACTGGCCGAAGTTCTTCTGCTGGTTCCCCTTTCTCCAAGGTGGTGTCATCCCTCGGGTCAAGTACTTCGACTTGTAGAGTCTCGTATGGCCTTCTGGCCCTCATAGAGGCCACGTAACACTCCCCGGCGGAGACCTAGTCTCCTCTGATCTCTCCAATTCCATTAGTGGTTGGAAAACAGAGGAGAATGTGGTAGGTAGACGGTACTACCCTTAAGGTGTTGATGGCAGGTCGTCCAAGAATTATATTATATGCAGAAGGACAGTCAAGTATAATAAAATTTACCCTGATAGTGGAACTCCTCGGCGCTGTTCCTACTATGACCAGCAGGGTGATGGAACCCAAGGGATAAACCCTTTCTCCCAAGAAACCAACAAGAAGAGTCCTGACGGGCTGCAATATCTCCTTGCCCAGATGAAGGCTGTCATAGACTGTTGCAAACAAAATATCGGCTAAGCTGCCGCTGTCGACCAGGATCCTCTTAACCTAGTAATTGGCTACCATTTGGGTTAAGACTAGAGGATCATCATGAGGAACTTGGATCCCCTCGAGGTCCCTGTTTGAGAAGGTAATGACCCCTTTCTCCCCATGCCCGGGTGTCTTCTTTGGGCGAGAGTCATGTGACTCTGCCTGTCTGGCTCTTCGGGTGTGCGCTTTTCTGGCGGAGTTGGAGTCATCTCCTCCTCCTAACCCTATGGCGATAGTCTGAATTTCTCTGAGGGGATGTTAGGGCTCTCGATCCTCGTGTGGTGGAGCCGATCCTCGGCTAGCAACGTACTACCTCAACTGGCCACGCTGAATAAGCTCATCAATCTGCCTCTTCAACTGGAAGCAGTTGTCTGTGTCATGACCGTGGTCGCGGTGGAAGCGACAGTACCTGTTGGTATTTCGGCGCTTTGGGTCAGACTTTATTTTTTTGAGCCAGCGAAGCGTGGGGTCATCCTGTATTTGGAATAGGATGTGCTCCACCGAGGAGTTGAGTGGTGTGAAAGGTTGTCGTTCTCTTGGGGGTACTAGATCGAGACGGTCCTTGACAGACACTCTCTCGGTTTTCTTCCTCTTGTTCTTCGCCTCCCGCTTGTCTTCGCGAATGTCCTTCCTTTTTTCCCCTCCTCGGGAGGACTCACCTTGACGGGCTTTGGTGATATCCTTGGTGTTAATGTACTTTTATGCCCTTGACAGCATCTCGGGTATGTTGGAGAGCGGCTTCTTGAGGACGGAGAACATAAAGCTAGAAGAACGCAGACCAGTAATAAAGGCGGCTAGGGCTACCTTATCGTCTGGTTCATCGATCTGGAGAGCCTCCTCATTGAAACAAGTGAGGTAGCTCCTAAGGATTTCATCCCGATCCTGCTTGATGGTAAGCAGGTAGGTAACAGGCTTCTGATGTCGGCGTCCCCCAATGAAGTGAGAGACGAAAGATTTACTCAGCTTCGCGAAGGAGCGGATAGAGGAGGGTTTGATCTTCGTGAATCATTGTCGAGCAAACCCCTTCAAGGTGGTGGAGAAGGTTCTACACATGATCTCATCAAACACGTTGTGGAGTTGCATAAGAGACTTATAGGTGTTAAGGTGATCCAGAGAGTCTTTGGTACCATCGAAGATCTCGATGGCATGCATCTTGAACTTCGAGGGTAAGGGGTAATTGACAATATCTGCAATGAACGGGGTATCAGTGCGCCTTACCAAGTAGTCTATAGTCTCTGGCGCTTGTGCCTTCATGGCGTTGAGGGCATCACCAAGTTGATTTTGCATCTCTCTTATCTTCTCGTCCAATTGGTTAGGGACATCCTCCGTTGGGTTGTTGTACTAGCTTCCATGATCGGCATATTGGCTTTCTTCTTCGTCCTCCTGCGCAGGTACATGAGGAGGGGGAACATGTGAGCTTCCTACGCGCTGAGGATGAACTGCTGGGCAAGGGGCACCCTGGCGTTGTCTAGGGGCATTCTGGCGAGGGGCCCCATGGTGGGGGGCTGCTTGGCGTCCAGAGTGGTTAGGCTGCTGCACTTCTCCCATTGGAGGGAGTGGTGCTCCTCCTACGGGCTGAGGGGCAACGCCTCCCTAGGCGAGCATCAACTGAATGATTTGCTGGTTCTGATTTACCAGCAGCTGCATAGTCTGTAAGAGCTGTTGCCCGACGACGGGAGTTGCCGTAGCAGATGATTTCGAGGGTGCGAGGGGAGGCAGAGCCTCCTCCCGGGGGGCCAGGTTGTTGTCTCCCGGTTGTTGACTCATTAACCTGGTCATGATTGTCATGGAGTAGTAAGGTAGTAGAAAACTTAGTCGTTTCCCACAGACGGCGTCAAACTGATGATGCACAAAACAGTCTCGTGCAAGATCAACAGTCGAGTGTATGAAAATGTGTAATTAATAGACAATAAATAAAACAATCAATGACAGTAATGTAAATATTGAGTCAACACGCAGATATATAGTGGTTCGGTCTGGGTGACCTACTCCATTATGAGAAACAGCAACAGTGGTCGGGGGTCTTTATTGATGAATAAAGGTGAACGGGAAAAGAGTAATGGTTAGCTCCGTGAGAGATACAATAGCTAGGAGAGAGAAGATATGTGTGTGTAGAGAGGTGTGGTGAGATACCAAGATGTGTCCCTCCATGTGGAGAGAGCTTACAATTTATAGGTATGGTGAGACGGTGACATGAGTGTGAGGGTACTAATTTTCCGGGGAGGATAGCTACAAAAGGTAAGTACGACTAATTCTTGTGTATCTATCCCGATGATCTCTCCCCCCACGTGCCCCTTTCTTCATGGATTCCTTAGATCTTGGACTGAGTCATATTGATAAAGCGGGTTTGGGCTGCCTTTTAGCTGAATTGGGCTTACTTGATTTATTGGGCCTGACCCAGTTAGATTTGGGCTCGTCAATCTTGATTACAAATTACACACATTATCGCTTAAGCTAGAGTGTCACTTTCCTTAGTCTTGTCTTGAATATTATAGAACTAAAAATTATGAATAAGTTTGAATAAGCGAAAACCGACCTAAGTCCGAGCTGAACTCTAGCAGATATGTTTAACTTCTGATTTAATTGTCTTTCTTGTGTGGAGAGAGTACTGCAAAAGACAAGTCTACAAGCCCCATGGATATAATAAGAAGCTTACTGGTAGATTATCATATTGCAATGCTACTGCCAGATTATTATTATTACCACACCACTATATGGTTATTATCAATTTAATTTGTTAAGTAACCATATTAGATAAAAGATTATATTATGATAAGCACCTTTTTTATTTGCAAGTGAAATCTAATTACTATATATTGCATTAATATATGAATTTATAGCAACCTTAATAACGTATTTGGTAAGGATTTAGAATTAAAGATCTTGTCTTAAAAATGGTTTGTAGACAAAATTTTTAATTAGAATTCCCATACAAAATGAGGCAGAGAATGTAACGTCAATTATCTTTTTTCGCTTTTAAGGAAGCGGAGCGGAGCTAATTTCTCGTACTTGCTTAGTGTGCTCCCCTTTCGTCGAGTGCCCCGCCCGATTCATTGGTGTTGCCTTACAAGGCACTTAGGGATGGCAGTGGACCAGAAAAAAATAGGTATTCGTCCAAACCCGTCCCGTTTGGACCGGAGATGGACCATACGTATTGGACTGTGGACGTATACGAAAATACCTGTATAACTCCATACGGGAATGGAGGCGGGGATGGACTGACACTTACCCCCGCCCCGTCCCCACCCCACCCCCGCTCCCCCACCCATAAAGTTAATTTCAAAATTGAGTAACCCACTTCTTTTTCTTTTTTCTTTTCCTTTCTTCTTTTTTCCTCCTTCCCACGCCCATCTAACAGAACAGGACAATGTTTTTCACCATGCTTCTCTCTCTCTTTTACGTCTCTTTCTTCTTTCTTCTCTCTTGTTGATCAGACTACTTGAATATGATCTTTGTTGAATTTTGATTATCTATACTACTAATAAAAGTACCTTAAGTGAAAATGTTTGATTCACTATTTTACCCTTATAAAAGATTTTAAATACCACATTATCTTTTCATGGTTAAATATCTAAATTACAATCACAACCTGATGTATTTAAATCTTCAAACTATCCTCTAATATCTCTTTTAATTCTCTATTATCTTTGTATAAATATCAATATCTATGAAAAATTTTAATTCACTACGCAACCGTTAAAAATATATATGTATCATCATATTTTTCAATAACGTGTTCAAAAAGTCTATTAATAGATCATTACTCTTTTTAAATAAAAAAATAGCAGTATGTCTATATATATGTATTTTTTTCTATCTATACTACTAATAATCTATATTACCAATACAGGTACCTTAAAATATTAATTCTTTTTATTAATATTTTGTACACGAAAATTATTCACGTGCAAAGCACGTGTTACATTGCTAGTAGTATTAGATATGATTTTTACTGATTTTTGAGTTTATTCTACTTAAATATGGTTTTTGCTCTTTAAAAATTGTTGGGTAGACTTTTTGCTTGAAAAGTGTTGGATAGATTTCTTTCTTGCTCACTATACCAAATGCTAGTCCTTATTGATGAGAAGAATTATGTTGGAATTTTTGAGTTGGCGACATGCAATTTTTTTGATTTTTTAGATTATTTACAATGCTGGATTATGTTGGGCTTGGGCTTGGGCGGGGGGTGAAAGCGGGAGTGGGGATTACAAATTTACCCACATACGAGAATGTGGATGAAAATTATATCCGTTAACGGGGATAGACCGGGGATGGACAAAGTTTTTTTAAGCGGGTACGGGGATGAAGACTACACTACCAGCCCCCACTTCAGTCCACTGTCATCCCTAAAAGTACTTGCTCGATGTTCCTATCGCCTACTTGGCAGCTGGAACGCTCATTAACCTTACTTTTCTTTACGTCGGGGACCCTCCCAATTGCTTTCAAGGGCGGAGCCATTAGTGGGCTCTGGTGGGCTGAAGCCCAGAGTAAAAAAAAAAAAAAAATTACCACTTTCATCCCAACCCAACCCACTAAAAACATCTCAACGGTTACCTGCAAATTCCCCAAAATTACTCTCTTCTCTCCCTCAGACGGGTCTCTCTCAGTCTCTTCTCTCAGTCACTTCCCCCAAAATCATGCCGATTACATGCTGGCAATATCTTCTTTCTCAGGAGGCCAGTCACTTCCCCCAAAATCATGCCAGTCTCTTGCCACTTCAACGCAAACACCCTCCCCCCATCCGGCCATCCCTCTTCTGCGCCAACAGGTACGATTCATCACCTCCTCCTCTCCCCTCTTGTGTGTGGAAGAATAAGCAAAGCAACGGTTAAGTATTGTCAGAGATGGCTGTCTCTATTTGTTTGGTTTTGCTCTTTGTTCAAATGCCGCCCACAAGCTGTTCGATCAAATGCCCCTGAATCACACACACATCTGTTTTTCAGGCAGTTGCCGCAGCTGTTCGAATCAAATGGCCAGGTTCATACTGTTATCAGGTTGAGTAGGCTGAGGTTCATAATAGAGCATAATAGCAGGTTCATAGAGTAGGCTGTGTGTGCCGCTGTTATCAGTCGAATCCAAGGGACTCCCGTATAATCAAATGCCTGTATGGTAATGGAGTAGGTTGAGGTGAGGATTTCTTGATGCTCTAGCAGGTTCATACTGTTCGAAACCTGAATTTATATTTGGTTATGCAGTAAAAATTCTGTTCGAAGCCTGAATTTATATTTGGTTAGATTTGATTGTAGTTCAGACAGTGATGTGCTTGGATTCAATTTTGGTTTGCTGGAGTGTGACTGATGGTTTTCTGATTTCTATGCTGGGAGGTGTTTTGAGGATAGCTGCTGTTGCTGGTCTGTGATTATTTGATCTGTTTCAGATGCTTTCTGCTATTCTGGCAGTTTGTTTCTGTGAGCTGATCTGTATGACTGGAGCAGGAACTGAGCTATGAGGTTTATAGCACAATGAAATTATTTGGTTTTAGTCCTTTTGGAGGATTAAAGCCAACTCTGTGGAGTTAGAATTTTAATTCCTATGTGCTGAGGCTGCTGTGCTGTGCTGTGCTGTTGCTGTGGAATGGTCTGATGGATGCTGCAGCAGTCTGTGTGTTGGTGCAGTCTGTGCTGTGTTGCAGATTGTGGCTGGTGCAGTCTGTTGCAGATGGAGGAAGTTGATCAGGCAGGGCAATAGCTGAGCTACAGGGCCAGAAAACAGTTACTGTACAGATTTGCTTGTTGATACAGAATGTTTGTTTTGTACAGTATACTGTTTTGCTTGTTAAAACTGTTACTGATTTGCTTATCAGTTTCTGTTTTTTGTTTCTTGTAATCTTTGATTTTTCATGAAATAAATTTTCTCTTTTCAAAAAAAAAAAAAATGCTTACCTTAGCCCGGGATAAACAAAAATCCTGGCTCCGCCCTTGATTGCTTTAGTCATAAGCTATGATCACTCCACCTTGCAACCACGGGGCCAGCCTTGCAAGGCCAAAGTGTGCTCAGCGGTCAACCTCTATTCGAATTATGTTCATTCTGTATAACCTCTATGTTTGCGTAGCGTGATCATATTAATTCATCATGTATAAACCCGAGTATGTCAATGATTTTTGTATATTGATAAGTAGAGAGAAGGATATATATTATTGATCTTACAAGATGTCCTCTTGCAGCCTTCAATAACAAAATCTTGCTTCTATAAATTGCGTTGTTTGTACAAGGTGTTGTATTGAAAGGCCTTCCAAATACTTAAGTTCCATCTAAGGAGGATGATTAGTTGCTTGTAGTTTCGCATGTTGTTTAAGTTTAAAAAAAAATAAATACGTTGGATTAAGTTATTATTCAACAAAGAAAATTTTGGTATTTGGTATGTAATTAAAGTTAAAGATATGCACCATATCCCCAAGGGTACAATAGGAAAAGATATATCAAACCTTCAAATAAGGTAATTTTGGCAAGTTATTTAAGACATCGGATTTGAAGTGATGACAAGTAATACTCATCCGTCGAAGAGATATTTCACGAATTCGGATTTTTAAATTAATCTCTTAAAAAGGGATAAGATTACCTGTCACTTACTTTTTCCGGACTTTGTTATAGTCGCACCCGCCTTTTAGAATGGGTACGAGTGTACGAACATTTTGTTTATGTGTCAAACAATAAAAATATTAAGATTTTTTTTGTGCTATATGGCACTTGGCTTGAAACTAAAGTTAAGATGTACCCCATATCCACCACATTCACAAGTGCAATTTATTGAAAGATAATGCCTTCAAATTAGGAAATTTTCAATATCACATGCATTTAATTTGTGCAACTATCAAGGCATATTTTTTAATTTTCAGTTTAATTGGCTATGGAGAAATAAATTTTCAGCATTCTTATGTTCAAAACTTCAAATCATTAGCGCCGTATTATTATCATTCACTTTTTTATTATATATCAAAATTGGTGAAACGTGGACGACACCGAATCAATAGGGCTTGAACCCATCGCCTATTATTCGAAAATCAGAATATTTACTACGATTCGAGACCTATAGAGCTAGTTTACCACTTAAACATGCATTAAATTTCAAATTCAACCTGCAAAAATAAAAAGAAAAGAAAATTTCAATAATGTTAATATGAATCTCATCCTTTTTACATGGAGACACTTTAATTGCTAAATATATGAAAGACTTAAGACACAATACCTCAATCACATGTCAGAAGGTAAGATTAAACTCCATGAAAGTAGGTAAATTAATTGTGGGGTTTATTAGGAGATTCAAAGATAGTAGTTGATAATATATTTGGAAATATTGCATGCAAGCTCTGTCAAGACACAAAATCAAAGCAACTTCGTCAACCCTTAACAGTGATTTGCTTATATAACGCCATGCAGTGATTCATTGAAGATATCTTTCCATATGTAAGGATCTAGCATTAACTCTCTTCTTATTTAAAGAACAGTCTATCTCCTCCTCCTTACCCACAAACAAACCCTAAACCAGTTAATTATCCATGGAGGCACCCATTGAACAATGTCCCTCCGAGGCCTCCAGTATCTCAGCAGCATCAGAAGGATCTCCTAGCAATAATGGTGATGACAAGAGGATGAAGATGAAAGAGAAAGTTGTGGATGGATCTGAAATGAAGCTACCTGAATCGGGATCTCGCCTTTTTCTAGATCTCAAGCTCTCAAACAATGGTATGACCAGTGATTCAAAGCTCGAGCTTGATTTGTTTAACCCACTAAATGCGAGTTTCTCTCCTGAAGGAGAATCCTCCAGTGAGGCCGCGGCTCTGGAAAAAAGATCTGAGCCGCGGGTTTTCTCTTGCAACTTTTGCAAGAGAGAGTTCTCTACCTCCCAAGCACTAGGAGGGCATCAGAACGCGCATAAACAAGAACGCGCTTTGGCAAAAAGGCGACATGGAGGGATGGATGTGCCGCCTTTTGGTCATCCACCTTATCCCTACTATCCATACCTAGGTTTCCCTCAAGTCCCTCTATATGGCTCTTTTAACAGATCACTTGGAGTTAGGTCACCATCCATGATACAAAAGCCTTCTTACCCATGGTCTTCGTCGGGCTATGGTTATCGTTTTGGCAACGACGGGTGGTCTAGGTCTTCAATGATGAACTCACAAACATCCTTTGATAGATTAAGGATGGAGGGTGGTTTTCAGGCAAATCACGGTGGGTTCGGAGCTCCCGGGACTTCTTCTTCTTCTTCTAGGTTTGAAGGAAGTGGTACTGCAGTTAGTAACTTTGGAGGTTCATCCCTCACAACTCTAGATGGTGCAACTAAGAAGGGAACCGATGGTGAATCCTCGGGTGGTCTCGATTTGAATCTAAAGCTTTAATTGGTTTTGTTCAAATCTGTTATATGATTGATGTTTTAGGTTATGATTTAAGAATTGTTTTATCTCCACATTTAATTGAATGAATTTCAGATTTTCACAATAGTAGTGTATAATCTTATTTATTCCTTAGATCCTATATATGCTGTTATGTTTTTGTTTCAATAAATGTTTGTTCTAATTTGAAATTCAAAATATGATCTTGTTGAATTATTGTGAGACCATGCAAGGTAAGAAGGTAGTTGGCATGGAATATATTCATTATTCTACTCTCTCTCTCTCACTTGGTGTAAATATAAGTAAATATTGAGTGTAACGGTTATACCATATTAGCATTGTCGCTTGTGTAACAACTCAATGATAAATTAAACAAATAGGCAAGTGAACTCCACTTTTTTAATATATGGGGTTACCATCCTACATGGAGGGTCAGTTATTTGAATGAGTGGGTTTCATTTTGCCTAATTATTTGTTTATCATTAGATTGGACGGTTACACACGTAGAAATGTTGACGTAGTGCAACTGTTATATCCAATATTTACTTTGTAAATAGGGCCAAGACCCACTCATTATTCAAATTAAACCTCCTCGAAGGGAACTAAACTGGGTGTTATTTTTTTCTTCGACAGTAATGATAAATGTCCCTCAAATCTCAATATATCAATGTGCAATGTTTGATGGCATGCGATATGGAAGGCTTGATGATAAATTCATGGTTATTTTTTTTTTTGGGGGGGGGGGGGGGGGTTATATCTTGCCAAACAACCATAACCAGCATTTTTTTAAGGGTACCGAACTTATCTACGTATTTACCAGAAATAAAACAAAAAAAAAAAATTTGTCTTTCAAGAATAAAGAAGTTGCCTTCTTGGCTAAATCATTTTAAAAAGGGTTAATTATGTTTTTTTTTATACTTACTCCGATTCTCAGTTTGGTCCTTGAGATTTTTTTATAGGGTTGTCAATTTATGTCGTGTCGTGTCATCTGCGTGTTATTATTTTTAGATCGTGTTATTGCAATTTATGTCGTGTTCTTGCAAATACATTTGGGAAAAAAATTATATTTAATGTGTTATGAGTGTCAAACATTAATTCAATCCTTTTATTATGCATATTTATCAGTCGCGTGAATTTTAAAGTCGTGTAGTGTCGAGTTTATATTGTGTTTGTATTGATGGGTCAGATTGACACCTCTAATTTTTTATGAATTTTTTTGTAAAATAAGAGAGGTAGGGGAGAGATAAGAGGGAGATAACTGTGAATTAGTGGGATTGTCTGGCATTGAGAGTTGTACAGTGAAAAATACGTTTTTGAGTAGAAAAAGAAATTTGGCGATGATTTTGCATCGTTGGATCAAATAGAAGAAGATTAGATCAATCTTCACTGTTGTTATGCTTTTAAAAGTTGAGAAATCAACTTCTTACCTATAAGGGAGAGGCTATGGTACCGAACGGTCAAAATGCGATACGGTACCGAAAAAAATATGTGGCCCTCAATTTTTGCCATTAAATATTAGAAAGTTACTAACTAAATGTGTGGTAACTTTCCCAATAAAAGTTATACCATTTTTTCTAAAGATTGTAACCTCAGCCGCCGTTTTTTTGTGGTACTTTTATCTTTACTAGTTGTAACTTAACCTTAAATACTTGTAACCTAACCTTAAATGTAGTAACTTTACCATAAATAGTTATAACCTCCCTTTCAAAGATAGTAAGTTTACTTTTAATTGTTGTAACCTTACCTAAAGAGTTTGTACCTCACCTTTAAATGTGGTAACTTTATCTCAAGAGTAATAACTTTGTCTTTGCAAGTAGTACACTCAATTAGGATCGAACATGATTAATCATGATCGACCCTAATTGAGTGGGGAAAAAAAAATTTGGCATTGGGATCGATCTTAATTAATCATGTTCGATCCTAATTGAGTGTACTACTTGCAAAGGCAAAGTTATTACTCTTGAGATAAAGTTATCACATTTAAAGGTGAGGTACAAACTCTTTAGATAAGGTTACAACAATTAAAAGTAAACTTACTATCTTTGAAAGGGATGTTATAACTATTTATGGTAAAGTTACTACATTTAAGGTTAGGTTACAAGTATTTAAAGTTAAGTTACAACTAGTAAAGGTAAAAGTACCACAAAAAAACGGCGGCTGAGGTTACAATCTTTAGAAAAAATGGTACAACTTTTATTGGGAAAGTTACCACACATTTAGTTAGTAACTTTCTAATATTTAATGCCAAAAATTGAGGGCCACATATTTTTTTCGGTACCGTATCGCATTTTGACCGTTCGGTACCATAGCCTCTCCCTACCTATAATATTATATAGATTTTTGTAGTACATTTGCATGTACTATATAATTATAATTAATGATCATTGCTTTGTAGTACATTTGCATGTTGTAGCAAAATTATAGTGATATTTACCATCAACGACTCATTCTTTAACCTAGCTTATCAAAATATGTCATTTCTCATTCATGTCATCAATCTTTATCTTCATCACCATCCTAAATGTCCTTGTATTAGCACATTCACATCCTCCCAATTGAGAGAATGTACAACAATCTCATTATTTTGCTTTAATTAGAGAAATTGAAATCCATCTAGGCTTTGCAATTTTTTCAAAAAAAGTTTAGTGGGGTCACCAATATATTGAATTTGCCCACGGCTTTTTAGATGGTACCCATTCACAAATTATTCTCAATGTTGAAATATAAATACTTAAATTACACCCTCTTTAATTTCTTAAATTTTTGAAGTAGATAGTTGTTTAACATAGTATCAGAGCAGGAGGTCATATGTTCAAATCTCACCGCCACCCTAATTACAAGATTTCCACGTACTAGGCACAAAATCTAGCCTGCACATGAAGGTGTGTTAAAATATAAATACTTAAATTACATTCTAAATTTTTGAAGTAGACGGTTGTTTAACACTCAATAAGGTATGTATAGTTGTATGAATGAATGGAAAAACAAATGAATTGGTTGACAATCCTAAATTTTTGGAATAGATGGTTGTTTAACACTCAATAAGGTATAGTTGTATGAATGCATGGAAAAACAAATGAATTGGTTGACAAACTGTGAATCTTATCAGTAATGTTATACTTACCAAGTTTTTTATTTTAAGTGATGTGACACAATCTCCATCATTGAATATTAATGGGACCTACTTATTTGATGGTGAAAACTGTGTCTATCATTTGGGATGAAAATTTTGATAAAAAATCTTGGTCAGTATAGTAGTGTTAGAATCTTATTAAGAGGTGTAGGCCCTACTAGTCTTACAACAAGTGCAAGTAGATTTCACCCATTTTAGTGATACTATACATTGCTAAAAAAACATGTCCTGCAATTTAACTCTTCATACAATTATTTAACCCACCAATATCTTCATACTTAAGGAAACTGACATTTCTAGAGTCCCAATACCCAATAATCATAAAAAGTGAAACTAAACCACTATACAATTAAGAAAGGAAAAAAATTTCTAAAAGATAGTCAACCTATGCTAGAAAACAGAAACAGTTTTAATCAGTACAACAATATCTTGTGTTGGCCCCTATCTTCCACATAAAAGAGATTAGAATTTATATGGTGCATTCACTTACTCTCACTTATACATAAAAGAGATCACACATAAGCCTATGACATGTATAAGGGAAAACTCTAAAAAATTGAACCCAAAAAGTTCAAGAATAACAAAGGCAAAGTCCATACGACTAAACTAAAGAATTGAAGCAATGAAACACCAAAATTCAAACATTTTAAAAAGATGAAATTTGAAAGTGAAAATTTTATTGAAGAATTAAATACCAATCGAAATGTTGTTGCAACCAATATCGAGAAACATCCTTTTGTTCACTCATGTGATATTCAAAGCCTTTAACTTAAGCGGAAATAAAAAAAAATGTTTAGAAATAGAATTGGCAAAAATCCGACTGTTAGATAAATCGTTGATTTATCATTTAAAATTTGCTTAGAAACGTGTGAGCGTGATGAAAGTAACATGCATTTGTCCTTGGAATAGATGAAAACAGAGAAAAATAATAATGAGAATTTCGCCTAATAATACGGAGTCGTAAGATAGTCTACTTGCAATTTCACAGCTTGAAGTAACATCGCAACTAGTGACTTTAGCTTGATCGTTGCACTGAATCCTCGTTACCGTGGCGGCAATGCCACAATAGGTACTACAACAAGTAAAATTGAGTTTGGCCTAAGACAATTTCAAAAATAAAACCACACTCACTTTCACAAACACTGAGCTCTTGGTGTTTATCCACCTAATGTTCAATTCAAGCAAAAGAAATGCAACTACTAGTCCAATTACTCTTAATCTTGAATCGAACATGAATTAGCATAAATTGAACCTAATTACAAAACTTGCATCAATCAAACCTACTTACAAAACTCGCATGAAATTGGAGACGAAGAGGAGGGAAAGGGGGGCTAAGAGTAGGGGATATGTTTTTCTATGAGTATCAAAGATAGAGAGTGAAGAGTATTTTTGTTTGGTTGGGGGGGGGGGGGGGGGGGGGTTGTGGGGGTGGGGGGGAAAGAGAGCTTTTAAGGGGTGTTGTAGAGATGGGAGGGGTTTGGGGGTTTGCAAGGTGGGGGTATGTTGTGTGTTCTGCATATGTTATGTGAAAGGAGAGAGAGATGAGAGGTGATGGAATAGATATGAGCGAATGTTACATTGCACTATGAAATTTTTTAAAATTCTCAATTTATACTTTGAACAATTAAAATTCTCAAATTGCACTTTCAACGGCTGTTTGGTAACATTTTTCAAAGAGTAATGTTATTTGGACTTAATTTGTTAACTTAATTTGTTGACTTAATAATGTGACTTTATTGGAACAATTAGATCAACACCAAGTTCCAATGTTTGATGGGGCCCACATTCAATCCAAATGTCATAGTGAATTAGGTTAACAAATTAAGTCAGTAAATTAGACCCTAATAACATTGCTCTTTTTTAAATGGGATTGTTGGTAACCGTTTTTGTTTTCATTTTTCTATTTTTGTTTTCACTTTTTTTAAAAAATAAAAAATGACAATGCATTTGCTAACATTTCGATGTTGTTTTCGTTGTTTTTTTCTAAAAAAAACGTTTCCAATTTAGAATGGGTTTTAATTTTGAAACCAAAAAAAAAGAAGAAGTCATCTTTTTAAAAATAGTAAAATTGAAAACGAATGGATGTTTGGGCTCAATTTAATAACGTCATGACAAAACACTTCTCCGCCACGCCACCCTCGACCCACTACTATTACAAATCTCGCCACCGCCACCCCCACCGCGACTACTTGTCCAGAACACTTTCACCACTACCACCCATCACCACTACCACAAACCTTCACTAACCATTTTCACCATAACCGCCCATGACTCCATCGCCACTATCATCACTACCACCCACCAACGTCACTGCCATAACAATTACCATCAACAATCAACCATCAACCACCCACCACCACCCCCCTCCTCGGCCAGTACCAACACCTGCACAAGCACTAGCCATTGTCGCCACCACCCTCTATTAGCACCAACACTCACTGTCGTCGCCACCCTTCACCGTCGCCACCAGCACCCCCGCCCTTCACCACCACCTCTCATCACTATCCTCCGCCACGCATTGTCACCACCACCATCCTTGCACTGCCACCATTCACTACATCACTGTCATCTTGACCCTCCACCACCACCACCAACCACCTCTCATAGCATCCACCTGTTGGAACGGAAATTTCAAGAGCCGTTGATAGTGCGTATGTATCGAATATCAAAAATTTTCCTTTAAAACCCTACAAGGCGGAATTAGGGTTTACCTTCGAGATCCCTCAGGATTGATCTCGTCTCAGCACGAACGCAGAACCGAACAACAAGCAACTGAAGGTCAGCTCGACAAACCTCGCGGCCTTCTGTCGTATATCCCCCAATGTCAGAATTCGGATGTAGTGTGGGTTGCCAAGACCTCCGAATTCCCGCTCTCCCTTTCAGCCTCTCTAAAAAACGTGATTAAAGAATAAATGCTGAATTAAAGAGTCTAGACGTCTATATATAGGTTACGACAGAAACCCTAAGGAGAAATAAAGACCGGGCTTCCAATAGGATTAGGATTTCTATGTTCAACCCAGAATAAACATCCTACAACCCATTAATAATAAGTCAGTCCACTAAAAACTTATTATTGATCTCCTGAGCCTTATTTCAAAATTATATTCGAGCTCATTATTATTATATGCTTAATAATTTTCCCATGTTTAGAATTACAGATGTTCATCAATTAAATAAATTACTTACAATTATATTTAATTGACTTCTTTTATTCTTTGAGACCTTACCACTCAACTTATTTGTCATGTCGGATAATTAAATCCACCTGCAGGGTTTGACATGAACAAAACTTATGAGCTTCCTCAAAAGAACATCATCAACCCATTTAAATACTAGGACGTGGTTTCCTTTAATAATTAATTTTCACCATACAAAGAACATCGTCTCCCAATTCACCAAGCTTATTGACTCAATATGAATCTCACCATTTGATGAATTAAGTGACAAACATTATATGCACGTGACAATTAAATATTTTGAGATTAATAGCATAAGCAATCATAATAATCATGAGGTATTTATTATCTTATTGAGTCAGTAAAAGATAATAACCTCAACATGGGTCTGTTTAATACACAAAGTGTACTAGTGTAATAATCCGAGACATCAAACAATCTCCTACAGTCAAGGCATATTATGCCAAAATATTACACTACAATCATACCGATGGCGTGTCCAATTCCATCTAGGATTGTGAACATATACTCAAATTATACAAGGATTAGATAATCTGGTCTTCTGTGTATAAGTTAAACTCTACACACCAGATTATCTACAATGTAAAATATAAGACACACATGCATACCATATATTAAATATAATGCTAATATTTTGTCCATATAGATTATCAATAAAATGGAAAGAACAAACTTTTATTAATTAATAAAACAATTTTTACTAGAAAAGTAAGTTTTTAGTGTACTATTCTATAACCACCACCATCTGCCACTCGTTACCTCAGTTACCACTCGCCACCCCTTGCCCCCACCACCCACCGTCATTACCATTATACACCACCCATCATCGTCGCCACCACAACCCACAACTTCTTGCCACCACCACTACCGTCATGCACTACCACCTCGCGACAAAAAAAAATGGAAATGAAAAAATAAATTTATTTAAAGCAAAAATAAATATAGTTATCAAACAGGTTTTCAGTTCCCAATTTTGTTAGTTTGAAAACAAAAGCAGATGTCAAACATGTTTTTGTTTTTAGTTTTTTGAAAATGAAAACATAAATAATTTTAAGTTTTCATTTTTCAAACTAAAAACTGAAAACAACAAACTAATTACATAAAAATGTAGCAATGTAGTCTGTTTTGATTAAATTAAGTATGAAATTTTCATGTAAAATATTTAAAATAGAATAGTATTGAAATAATTGAACATAGAAATGGGAAAATATAAAGACAACAACACAAAAAAATTGTCATACAAAAAAAAAATTTGTTGTTTTTGGACCACTTTGCTACCTTTTTGGCTGATTGTGTGTACAATCTAACAATTTTGATCTTTTATGGGTTAAATTAAAAAATTAAAAATCTTTTAGATTATAACGTGTAATTCACCGGTAGATATTTAGTTCAATATACATCCAACAGCCACCCAAAAAAAGGATAAATCTCATAAATATCCCTTTAAACTCTGACTTTTATTCTAAAATATCCCTTTTAACTCTTATTTATCTCAATTTACTCATTAAACTATGTAATTAATTTATATTGACACCTTCTCTTAATTTTACACGTTTTTTAAGACAGATTTACATAGTAAATCTCAAATGATTAGGACAGAAGATATGATTTGGTTTGGTTTGATTTAAATTATTTAAAATAAAAGTGATAGTTTAAGAGGCAGTTATGATATTTACCAAAAAAAAAAAAAAAGTTATGTTATTCGTATCGTAGTGTGAGTTTTACTGTATGTTCGTACTTGCTTTAAGCTTTTTGTCTCCAAATTCCCAAAGTCTAAAAGCAAAACAAGGAGGAGGAAAGTTTTCTTCCTACAGTCTTGTTAGATCGGGATTTTTGGGCATCTGAATTCGAGTATCGGGATTTTCTTTTCTCTGTTTTTAATTTTTGATGGGTTCAACAAAATTTCTTTCTGGGTCTGCTAAATTGTGTGATTTTGGATTGATTTAGGTGGATAAAGAGGATGGCGATGGACGCAGGCGATTGGAGGAGTCAGCTGACACCAGATACTCGACAGAGGGTTGTTAACAAGATGTAATTTTGCTTGCCTATTACTGAGTTTTATAATCACCACTCATGTCTCTTTTTCTCTTGGGGTAATTTGATAAGCTATCGAAAATTATTGCTTTTTTACCTTTAAACGATGTAAGTTTACGAGTGAAAACTGTAATTATAACATTTTAAGATCCACCGGTCCTTTTGTAGTTATAATTTGACCTTAAAAACTTGTAAATTTCGATAAGGTTATTTTAGCTAGCACATAGATGATTAACAAGGCTGTGGATCCTCTGATGTTAAATAATTAATAGCAGTGGTGGTGTTGATCAAAACGGTGTTATTTTGATTCAAAACGGCTTGTTAAATAGAATGACTCCGGTTTGATCAACAATACCTCTGCTGTTAAAAAATAACAGTAGAGGAGCTGGACCCTGATTAATAATACCGTTATATCTGATGTAAGTGTGGTGTTTACCCATATCTAAGCTAGGATAGTGATATAGTTCTAAGTTTGTGTTGCAGAATGGAAAATGATAACTGTGCCAGACTTAAAATGCAGAAATAAAAAGTATTGAGGTTAGTGATGGTATTGAATGCATAAGAAAATATGGTCCAATTTTCCTATGCTATGCAGGTAAACTTACGGGTACATCAATATTTGTGTTCTATTTTGTCGTTAGTTGTGTAAGAATGGAGGACCATGAGGACAGAGAGACATGTTAATGGATGTTGCTTTAGGACTACAATTGGAGATTCATGCTACTTGTTCTACAAACAATAACGTCAAGTGTATATTCTGTCAAAACATGCGTTGAGTTATCTCGCCCGTACTGATTACTTATTTCCAATTCTGATCTGATTATGGAAATAACTGGTTTATCTCCCAATAGATGCACTGTGCAAAAATCAAAGCATCTAGACGAGATTCATGGTCATCAAATATATTCATAACAGAATTAATGAGTCCAGGATAAATCTCTGGCAAGAATTCCTTACCCGGAAAAAAAAAGAAGAAAAAGAAAACACACTCGAGCAAACACTTGAATGCAATATTGTGATTCCTCTCTGTTGTATTGCATTGTCTCTTGTTGTTGGTTTATACAAATATGTTAGGTTGGGAATTTTGGGATTGTTCCTTAACATAATGGGTGGATCTCATATTACTACTTACCTCTTGGTTAGAAATATGTCATGTTTATGGAGGATACTAAACATCTACGGATTTCTGATTTTAGTCCTGTCTTGGTTTGCTTGTTGGGTTAATTCAAGGTTTTACATTTGGGAAGAAATGCCTTTTGCTTACATGAAGTGAGTGGTGGATAGAGACTTACCGATTGGTTTGCGTAGTGCATGAGTGTTTGGTCAGTATATTTGATGAGATCACGAGGTTAGAACTGATACAAACACAAGGTGTTTGGTGTATCTGACAAGCTAAAATTATAGTTCAGGGAAAAAATAATGAAGAGGAGAGACATGGTCAACATGTGTGTTGATAAGGTGAGTCTAATGCTCTAGTGATTGAGGAAAGGAAGTTAGAAAGGCATCGTGAGTTATTTTGAAGACATTGTTGGAAAAGGTGTCAATAAAAAATTGTTGCTCAAGTGGTTGGACTTTCACTTGTCTAGTGATACCTTTCAAATGCTTCCACATACCACCTACATAGGAGGAAGTGTTAGCAGCAATAAAAGACTTAGTGGAGATAGAGTTTCTTTATTCTAGGACAGGTTGGATACCTTAGGATTTTTCTCTAATTCGGATGGAAGGGGTTAAAGAAACTTGCTCAAAGTTGTGATTTTGAGAAATGCTTGAGTTCTGATTCTGACTATTGTTCCTTGATTTCTGTGAAAAAGAGGGGCTTATTACACTAGTGGATGTAGGCCAATAAGCCTTCTTTGAGCACTTAGAAGGGTACTTCTGAAGTTTTGGCCAATGGATTAAATTGGTTATTCAATGGTGGTCTCAAGACACCAGACTGCTTTTTTATAGGGTAAGAAAAATATTGGATATTGTTCTCATTGCGAAAAATGGTGTGGATTCTATATTGTGCAGTCGATACCTGGAGGGAATTTGGAATCTTGATATGGACATTCCGTTTGGTCATGGAGGTTGTGGTTTTTTTTTTTTTTTTTTTTTTACTTGCACTATGTCTACGTCTGTTGTAGTTTTTTTCAATGACACTAATTACGAGCTTCTCTTTTCTTACTTTCTTAGGGGCCAACTCATATTTACTGCATTTGTTTTTGGTTTTATTTATTCTTTATTGTGTATCCTGTGTGACCATGATTTTGAAGTAATTTGTTTGGTATTTTGATATTTAACACGCATACATGCTCTCAATAAATATCTTCTTCACGCCTGCGTAGTCAATAATCAATCGAAATGTATTATTTAACATCTAGAATGGAGACCCTGAAGAGGCATCTTCCCTTCTCTGGACAAGAGGGACAACAACAACTTAAGAAACTTGCAGCAGGGTTTGAGGAAAAGATTTATACTGCTGCCACAAGCCAGGTTTGCATTTACACTGGTATTTGATCATTGGTGGTATTTGCCTTTAATTTCAGTATTGATACATGGTTGGCTTCATTATTCGTGAATTTGTCGTGAGATATAAATGGTACATAATATTTTTATTGCAGTCGGGTTATCTGAGAAAAATATCTCTTAAGATGCTGACAATGGAGACAAAATCCCAAAACCCCATGGGCAATTCCCTGCAGTCCAACTATGCTAGTAATTGCGAAATTACCCCAGTTCCAGGTAATGGGATAAAAGTGCTATGTGCTTCATGTAATAGCAATATGTTTACATAGTGCTGACAGATTCCATTTTCCATCTCTGTATCTAATCCTAATATGCATTCCCCTGTACTTAAAATAGTTTATTTCAGCAAATTAGACATTGTGCATGTCTCGATGTCATATTCATTAGTTTTTATGAACCTTAATTAACTATTACTGTTTTGCTTCTCTTTGTCTGATATTCAAGTGACAGAGCAAATGTGATAGCTTTAATTTTGCTAGCTATATTGTGTTTTAGCACTTGGCGAAGACGGACTTATATAGCCGACCGCAAATGATTGAGACATAAGGTTTGGTTTGGTTTGGTTTATTGTATTTTAGCAGTGATCGGTGAACTTTCAAAACAAAAAGGCGCAAAAAATAAAAAAAAAGAATGCAGATATGGCCTATATCTTTCTAGTGAGTAATCTGCCTTTCGCTACTTAGTGAACACCTAATTTGCATCCAACTGTTTTTCTCCATCAGGTCATTTGGCTAATTCCCAATTATTCTTTTCTGAAGAGATTTTTTTCAATCATTGCTTCCTTCCATTTTGAACTACTAGTAGCATCATGCTAACTTCGAGGATCGTGAAACACAATGCCCAACAAGATGGTCAGAGATTATGAGAAAACACAAAATTAGAGAGTGGTGGAATGGCGATGAGTGCCTTGATAGATTTCGAAAATATTCCTGGAACAAAATAGGAACGAAGACAAACTTCGAAAATTTGTTGGCGAAACACTCCTAAACATGGGTTGAAACATTGAAACATCTCCTAACACCTCGAAACTCTTCAAAACATAGGAGCTTTGATATTTATTCACTGTTTTGTTTCGTTGCGGCTGTTTCAAAACGAAATTTTAATCCTTATTTAAAACTCGAGTGAAGGGACTCTTGTGAACTTCCTAGTTCTGGCATTTATAGGCGCATACTGCCTAAGATGGTGTCTGTCTCTTTGCTTGTTTTATATATATTTCTTCCCCTTGCCCGCGCTTTCTGTTTTTTGTTATAATTGTTCTTTTTCTGTGTGATGCAGATAGTAACATTGGAGATTCATCCCTCACAACTCTTACTGCTGCAACTAACAAGGCAACTGATGACTATGGATCGGGTCTTGATTTGAATCTAAAGCTTTAGTTTTTCTTTTTCAAATCTATTATGTGCTTGATGTGCTATGTATAAGAAAGTTAATCTCCACATTTTCTTGACTGAATTTCGGATTTCACATTATTATCTAAATCTTGTTTGTTTGTTGGATCTTATGCTGTTTCGTTTTTGTTTCATAGATGTTTGCTCTAAGTCAAAATTCCAAAAATGGTCTTGTTGAATTCATGTGAGACCATGCAAAGTTTAAGAAGGTAGGTGCTGGCATGGAAGATAGCCATTGCTTTCTGTCTCCGACTGAAATCCGAAGATAATGCAGCTGCTCAGACTAAGAGATACCTATCGGACTCATAGACTAGTTTTAAATGAGATTGCTCCACATAAACGTGTGATAGTCTCTCACAATCCGATAGGTGATGGTCTCTATGTATACATCTCTATATGTCACTAGACAAATTTGATAAAGAATTTTTTTTTTTTGTCCTTTTTTGTGGGTCAAAAGTGTCCGGTTAAAGGCAGGTTATCCACATCAGTATTAGGGTATTCATGAGTATTCATGAGAGATTTATTTTTCATGGCATAAGATTTGAACACTTGTTGATAAATTAGTGATGGTATTAGCTGAAAATCATGACCGTTGATGAATTCGATATCTGTTGCAACCTGTTAAGTATAGAAGATTAACATTAACATAATATTAGAGAGAAACAGAGAGAGGTTCAAACTTAACCTAGCGCTCATACATCACTAGTATTTATAGTTAACTCACAGTAATAAGAATTACACATACACCCTCTTACTATAGACAATTTACACATACTACCCTAGTACTCTTAACACTCCCCCTCAAGCTAGACTATATATATCATATAATCCAAGCTTGGAACAAATCGCTGTAAGTCGTGTACGACTCAATGCTTTGGTAAACATATCTACAAGTTGATCTTCAGATTTCACAAATGGAGTTGTAATAATCTCCCCAGCTACTATCTTGTCCCGAATAAAGTAACAATCAACCTCAATATGTTTGGTTCTCTCATGAAACACAGGATTGGCAGCGATATGGATAGCTGCCTGGTTGTCACAGAACAACTGTAAAGGATGTTGAACTGGAAGTCCAATTTCCTGGAGGAAGTGTAGTAACCAAGTCAACTCACTCGTCGTATGTGCCATTGCCCTATACTCAGCTTCAGCACTGGATCTCGCTACCACAGATTGTTTCTTACTTTTCCATGAGACAACGTTACCTCCTAAGAAAGTACAATAACCAGTGGCTGATCTTCGATCAGAAGGAGAGCCAGCCCAATCAGCATCTGAGAAACCTTCCACTCTAAGATGTCCATTAGCTCGATATAACAATCCAAGTCCAGGAGCTCGTTTGAGATATCGCAGAATACGAGTAACATCCTCCCAATGTGGTACTCTAGGACAACCCATGAACTGACTTACTATACTGACTGCATAAGAAATATCCGGTCGAGTAATAGTGAGATAATTGAGCTTCTCAACCAATCTGCGATACCGACCCGGATTCTCAAACAGTGCACCATCATCCATTAATAGTTTCTGATTCCGATCCATAGGAACATCAATAGGCCTGCCACCCAGCAAACCTGCTTCCTCTAGCATGTCAAGTACATATTTCCTCTGGGATAAACAAATACCTTGTTTAGATCGAGCCACTTCAATACCCAAGAAATACCTGAGTTTTCCCAAATCTTTAGTGTGAAATCGATCCTGCAAGAATATTTTTAACTTGGCAATCCCCTCAGAATCATTCCCAGTAATCACAATATCATCTACGTAGACTACCAATAGCACATATCCAGCATCTGTCTGTCTATGAAACACAGAATGATCTGTCTGACATCGAAGAAGACCAAACTCCAAAACTACATCTGAAAACTTACCAAACCATGCCCTCGGTGACTGCTTCAAACCATACAAAGATTTCTTTAACCGACATACACTCTTACTATACTCCCCCTGAGCAGTAAACCCAGGTGGCTGCTCCATGTATACCTCTTCAACCAAGTCACCATGTAAGAAGGCATTCTTGACGTCTAACTGAAACAAGGGCCAATCAAGATTAGCAGCCAAAGAAATCAAGATACGAACAAAGGAAATTTTAGCAACAGGAGAGAAAGTCTCCTCATAATCAACACCATAAGTCTGAGTAAAGCCCTTTGCAACAAGTCGGGCTTTGAGACGCTCTATAGAACCATCCGGATGAAACTTAACAGTATACACCTAACGACAACCAACAGTTCGTTTACCAGGAGGTAAAGGAACGAGATCCCAACTCCCATTATGATGTAAGGCATCCATCTCATCCTCCATAGCTTTCCTCCAACCCGGATCAGATAATGGATCCTGTAAACGCTTAGGAATAGATATAGTAGATAATTGAGAGGTAAAACAAGAGAAGACAGGAGATAAGGCATCATATGAAACAAAATGAGCAATGTGATGATTAGTAACACACGAACGAGTACCTTTTCGAAGAGCAATAGGTAGAGAGTCTAAATTACCTGATGGACCAGGATCAGCAGACGGCAAGGAAGACGGTACGGGCACCTCAGTCGATGGGCGAGGACGGCGAGAGTAGATACAGAGAGGTAAAGTAGATGGCAACACAATGGGCAGCGGAATATCTGAAGTACATGGTGGTACAAGAGATGACCCAAAGTCCAAATCCAAAGGCTGAGAAGGTGCTGAAAAATATGGAACAGATTCCTCAGACGTGACATCGGCACTAATAAAGTATCGTCGCAGAGAAGGACTGTAGCAACGATACCCCTTCTGTGTGCGGGAATAACCAAGAAATACACATTTGGTAGCTCGAGGGTCAAGTTTATCAAACCCAGGACCCAAATTGTGAACATAACAGACACAACCAAAAACCTTAGGTGGTAAGGAAAATAAGGGCTTACTAGGAAAAAGGACAGAATATGGACTTTGCCCATTTAACACAGAGGATGGCATACGGTTAATAAGATGACAAGCAGTAAGGACAGCATCACTCCAAAGATACCGAGGAATATTCATCTGGAATAACAAGGCACGGGTGACTTCCAACAAATGACGGTTTTTGCGTTCAGCAACACCGTTCTGTGGAGATGTGTAAGCACAAGAAGTTTGATGAATAATGCCAGTTTTACTAAGATAAGCTGAAAAAGGATCAGATTCATATTCCCGAGCATTATCAGAACGTAAAATACGTATACGACAACCATACTGAGTTTTTATTTCTTTACGAAAGGTCTCAAATATAGAGAATAATTCAGACCGAGCTTTCATAAAAAAACAACCAAGTCACACGAGAATAGTCATCCACAAATGTCACAAAATAAGGATATTTATTAGATGAAATATTTTTTATTGGACCCCATACATCAGAATGTACCAACTCAAATGGACTAGACACACGATTATTGACTCGAGACTGAAATGATACATGGTGATGCTTACTAAGTTGACAAGCTTCACAAGACAAAGATGACACACCACTAAGACTGGGAACTTGACGTTTCAGATTCTGGAGAGAAGGATGTCCAAGGTGACAATGCCATGGAAAAGGAGACAACGAGGTCTGTAGAGCCCGAGTAGGTGAGTCAAAATCAAGGTAATATAAGCCACCAGCTTCATGTCCCGTACCAATCTTCCTCTTCGTCTTGAGATCCTGAAAGACACAATAGGACGGATAAAAGGTTACGGAACAATTGAGAGAACAGGTAATCTTGCTAATGGAAAGTAAACTAAAAGGAAACTGAGGAACAAATAACACGGAAGATAGGGACATATCAGGACTCAAGTGAGTAGTCCCCAAACCTGAAACTTTAGAACAAGTACCATTAGCAAGAGTGACACTACGTGTGGAACTAGTAGGCTGATAAGTAGAAAAAATACTAGACGCACCAGTCATGTGGTCAGAAGCACCAGAGTCTATGATCCAAGGACTGCGAGTGGAGGACAATAAACAAGTGGAAGTAGTACCTGACTGAGCAAAAGTAGCAGTGGAGGGAGATGTAACAGCTTGTTGTTGGGACAGGAACTGAGCATACTCCTCTCGTGTAATAGTAACCAACCCAGAGTCTTGCTTGGGGTCCATAAGTGCAGCAAATAGAAAAAGAAAAGCACTGGATCACTGAACCGGACAAGAATCACCTACTGCACTACTGAACCGAAGAGGAGAAGATTGTTGGATCACTGATCCAGAGACAAAACAGGTGGAACCGGCCTGAACCGGTCTAAAACTTAATGAACCGGTCTAAACCGGTTTGAAAACTGGGCTGGAACCACTGAACCGGCCTAAAACTGGGCTAGAACCACTGAACCGGCCTAAAACTGGGCTGGAACCACTGAACCGGACTGCTGGAGCTCTTGAACCGCTGAACCGGACCGGTTTGGGCTTCTGGACCACTGAACCGGACTACTGAACCTGCTGGACCATTGAGCCGGTCTGGAAAATCAGATTAGAACACTGAACCGGACCGGTTTACCTTCTGGACCGCTGAACCGGTCTGGAAAACCGGATTAGAACCCTAAACTGGACCGGCTGGAGGTCCTGAACCGAAAATAAAATAATTTAGGGTTTCGGGCTTGACCCGATCTGATCCGGACCCCTTCGTCTTCTTCGATTAGGGTTCCAGAGGACCCCTCTGGTCTTCGACGGCGCAAAGGCAGCACAGCCTCATCACCACAGCACACCACCACCACACGACCACAGCACACCACCACCACACGCGATCACTACAGTCGATCGCGACTGCACCTCCACAACCACACGACCACAGCACACCACCACAACACAACCACAACACACCACCACCACACGACCACAACACACCACCACCACAGTACACCACCACCACAGTCGATCGCGACCAAGTCTTCGACTGCCTCGACAACCACCACCACAGACAACCACCACAACAGTACTACACCAGTCGACTACCACCAACGTCGACTACCACAATACAACACAACGAACAACACAGACCACCACCAACCACCACCAATGATCAACACAGACGCCACCAACGATCAACACAGACCACCACCAACGAAAAATTAATTTATTCAGAGTATATATTTATGATCGTAATACTCTAATACCATGTTAAGTGTAGAAGATTAACATTAACATAATATTAGAGAGAAACAGAGAGATGTTCAAACTTAACCTAGCTCTCATACATCACTAGTATTTATAGTTAACTCACAGTAATAAGAATTACACATACACCCTCTTACTATAGACAATTTACACATACTACCCTAATACTCTTAACACAACCAAAGGTAATTAATGGCAATGAAAAATATACCTATATCTATATCTAACTAGAAAAACTTTTAATTTCTCTTTTTACTTTTCAACAATTCAATAAAGTCATTCTTTTTTGATGTGTCCCTTTTCTAACTGATAATAACATTGAAGTTTTGTTGCCCATTTGTTTTCTTTCTTTATACCTATTTTCATTAATACATTAATCATTTAAAAGATGAAATCATGAAACTGATCCAAGGGGAGGAACCCGTCCTTTCCTTTTCCCTTCAGTTTGCCATCCTCCACACTCTTCTTGGCCCTTTGGTTTCACCATTAAGACATTAATCACTTTACCAAAGACCACATGAATGCTATGTTCTATTTTGTAAGACTTACAGTAGCTATAAAAAAACACCAAACATATTGGATTTTTTTCAGGTGTAGCTGCCTCATGGGAGGGAAAGGGTTTATACAGACAAGGTAATTGACTACTGTTGCATATCAGTCAAATGGTTGTAAATGGGTCGTGTTTATCAATCTGCAACAAATGAGATTGAACCAAAATTAAACAAACATTAGACTCATCTAGCCTACAATGTTTCAGGTTGGCGTGTCTCATTAGATGTATACTGTTGATTTACATTTCTAAAATGTTATTTAATTATTTTTTTATCTTTTCATGTGGTTTTCTTGTGTTAGGGTTTGGTTCTAACAAGGGTCTTTGCAGAATATTGTGTTGCCTACATTGGTCTGAGCTGTTTGATTTTATTGATAATATAACCTCGGACAGACAAAACATCCAAAGAGTGTTGCACTTTGTATTCAGGCAAAGCCTCTGGATGCATCTCGCTATTGACCAGTAGCCTTGGTTCGGAGGTGGATGAGGACTGATTCTCCATTTGCTTTGATCATCTGAGGATGTCTATGACATTGAAGAGTGATATCCTCTTTTTATATGCAACTTTATAATTTTTAAACTGTTTGTTTAATGTTTCACATGCTTTTTGTTCATGGGGAAAATTGCTTGATGGAATGTCAAGGGAAACTACAGATATCTTATTAGGAAAAAATAGGTTGATCCTTACTTTATCAGTAACCCAGATTAATCTATACAATATGAAATCTCATTGACCAAAAAAAAAAATGGAATCTCAAATTGGAACATTTTTGTCACAATCTAAACTTATTTTTTTTTAATCAAGTAAAGAACTTAAAATTTTCCCACATTCCTATTAATTGTCCCAGTGAAATACCAAAACAATAATGGCAATCATGTGCCCACACACCCTATAATAGTGCAAAGAAACCCTATCAATATTTCTTGGAGTGAATAGTAAAGTTGTACATAAAATGGCTAAAATATCACTATGAGCTAGTACTTTTCTATCGCTTTCTTTTCTGTTAGAGCTTTTGTCTTTCCTAAAAATTATACCAATAGATATATATTAAACACCTCAAATTTTGAATAATAAATCTAAAAATTAAAATTAAAATCACAGGTCAAAATGAATCACGTGTGCACTAACTAGTCAACCTATGCTAGAAAACAAAAACTTGAACCCAAAAAGTTCAAGAATAACAAAGGAAAAGTCCATACGACTAAACTAAAGAATTGAAAAATAGGAAAAAGGAAAAAAATAAATATGCATTTGATCCACTTTAAGGGACTATAAAGAAAAAAAAATCTAATATCCCCATCGAAGGAGAAGTGCATCAATACTCCATTAGAGGATAGATGGATTAAATTTTTTTAAAGATTTTTTTTCAAAATTTTTAAATTTTTTTTATAATTTTAAAGAATAAACTTTTTATATTGTATCCTCAATATATTAAAATTATTATAATATCGTCGTTCCGTTAACGTCTGTTGTTCATTTTGCCAATGTCAATGATATGTATTTTGACCGAATAAGTAATGAAAGCTAACAAAAAGATCATATTATAATACTTTCAATATATTAATGATATAATATACAAATATTCATATTTAAAAATGCAAAATAAAAATTCTTAAATTTTGGGCAAATTATATTATGCACCTTAAAATTTTAAATATTATCAATTTGTACTTTCAAAAATTAAATTTTTTATATTATATCTTTAATATATTAAAAGTATTATACTGTGACATTTATTTTAACTTTTCATTAGTTTTTTCGTTAGTGTAAATGAATTGACTTTTGACAGAAAATAACGGAAGCTAAGAGAAGGCCACACTACAATATTTTTAATACATTTAAGGTATAATATGAGAAATTTAATCTTTAAAGGGTACAAAATAAAAATCTTAAAAACTTTAAGGGTACAAAGTGTGAAATGTCCTAAATCTTTTGGCTACAAAGTCTGATTCCTTATAAAGCCGACGACATTAAAAACACTCCGACGGGAAGACCACAGTTCTTCTTCATCCTCGAAACGGCACAGTACCTCTCTCTCTCTCTCTCACACACACACACACACAGACATAGTGTTCATAGCGAGCGAGCTCAGCTGCTCGTTTTCCTTCTCGTTAGAACGGTATGAAATCCTAACAAACAAATTTCACTTCATTCGTAATTACCTAAAATTTCCATTAATATATCAATTCTTAGCGGACTTTGTTTCTTGGATTGATACAGGATTTCTTGTGAGAGCGAAATTAAGTTAGAACAGTGGAGGGCATGCACGAATGTGGACACATTTGCGCAGAGAAAGTTTCAGAATGAAGTTACATTGCTTTGATGGGAAATTCTTTAGTTCTTTACCCCCTCTGGTCCCTGTACAACTTCCATCTCCAACGTACGATCCCTTTTATGGATTCTTTGATTGCTAATTTGTCAATCATGTGGTTTATTTATATGAAATCTGTTCTAATTTTCGGGTGATATGCAATTAATTGTATTGATGTTCGATATGGTAAATTGTGAAGATTGATGCGATAGCTCCTCTTAACGCTTCTATGTTGTTGCAGAAATTTTACTTATTATATATATACTAGTAATTACCCCTGTTAGACACTCTATATTACCAAATATCGAACATGATCACAATTTTATTTTTTCTTTTTTTTAATTACACAATTTAAAATTTAAGTGAACAGATGGACAAAAAAAGAGAGAGATAGTTGTGGATTAATGAAGTTGTTTAACCTTAGGGAGTGTGTTAGTTGAGTTGTCTCACCTAGAAAAGGATGTTTTTGAGTGCGAAAAAAGTTATTTGGATGAATTTTGTACAATTGGATCAAAGTAGATGAGATTTTGATCAATCTTGACCGCTGTTGTGAATTTAACTGCTTTTATAAGTTGATAATTTAACTTTTAGTTATATAAGCTGTTGAGAAAATTTATATATTCTGCCTGTGTAGTGCTTTTATGGCATATTGTTTTGATCTTTAAATGTACTGAAAAAAGTTTTCTTTTAATTTGTAGGGAAAACCCATTTATGGTATCTTTTACCCAATGAAGTGAAGAGAAAACCCCTGATAGATCAATATTTAGAATTTCTATCACCATGTGACAAGGAATATGTTTTTAGCATGCGTGGAGAGGAGCTGAGGAAACGAGCTCTGCTTGCACGTGCTTTGGTTCGCACTACCATTGCAAGATGTATGAAAATTTTCTTTTTTGATAATCATTTCATTGGAATTTTGCTTAATTTTGTTAGTTATTAGTTTTGATCCAAAAGGTGAGCTCCCTCTCGACATCAATAAAGCTTGCAGTTAATATTCATTCTGAGTTATTATACACCCATAGCAAATTTGGTGGTTCTGAGAAAGACAACGGTTCCAGCCAAGGGATAGAATATTGAATTTAGAGCGCCAATGTAATTGGAAATACTGTATTTGAGGCATTTCTGAAATATAATTGCAAATACTATGTTTGAGGCAATTCTGAAATCTGTAATGAGATAGTTAAATAATGTCGTTTCTTCCTAGATCGGACAAATCCTGAAGTTAATCCCAGATCCTTGAAGTTTAGGAAAAACATCCATGGAAAGCCTGAGGTTAGTTTGTTTATTACACTCTGAGATGTTAGTGGACTTTCGATCTGTTTGCTCATGAAATTTCTCGGTTTTACTTTTATATTTTTTGGAGTTGTATACCTTAAAAACACTATAGTGGATTACGTTTATAGGTAGACTGGCAGCACAGTGATGATTGGAACCCACCACCATTGCATTTCAATTTGTCACACACTTCTTCATTGATAGCCTGTGGAGTGACCCTGGATTCTCAAGTTAGTACTCTGATTGCTTACGTTGGCGACATAAAATTTCAGCTAATGTGGTACCTAAATTTACTTGTATTTTTTGGCTGTTATTCCTTGAGGTAAACTCATCTTGTTCAACTTTCTGATTATAGATTGGTATTGATGTGGAAGAAAAGCAACAGAAAACAAAGAACAATATCTTGGCTTTTGCCGGGCGATATTTCTCTCGCTATGAAGTGGAACTCTTAACTGCTATTTCAGACCTGGAGGTTCATAAAATTATGGACCCTCAAGGTCAGCCCAGGTTCTTGGATAATTGATGCCTGCTCTGATTAAAAATTTTCTTGGCCAAAAGGCATGAAGTTTATAGTTGTCAACGTAGAGTTTGATCTGAAAAAAAAAATGTGCCATTACCTGGAACGCATTTGCTGTGAAAGAATCTGCTAAAAAAGCCATGAAAGCCTCAGATAGGAGGCTGACTTTGTGGATCGAAACTTGCATTCTGAATCCTTCTTAAATTGTGCATATCTACTTTCAACTAATTTAAACATTAGCTGGCTACTTACTGGAAAAAAACAAAAGATAAGCCTGCAATGCATAATTTTTCAGGTTTAATTTACTAATATGAAACTCTGTAAATTTGTCGGGAAAGCCTTCGTATCTTTCTTATATGTTGCTCAAAGCCTTCTTTCTGAAAGATAAATCGGTTCCAGGAAGCATACGTCAAAGCACTGGGAAGAGGCTTCTCAGGCGCCCCTTTCAAGACCTTTACTATTCAGTTTAGGGCTACCGTGACAGGGAACTTGCATCCCTCTGGTAATCTAAAATCTAAGGTATGCCACAAAACCTCCTTTAACTGGAATTGGATTATGAAATACCTAATCTCCTACAACTTGTGATCTGCTATCTTTCTGATATAGTTTCTACAACTTGTGATCTGTAATGTACTTGTTTCAAGGAGCCATGTTGTGAGGTTTCAAAGAATCCAATCAGTAGGCACTTTTTTATTCTTATGCCAGGGACTATTGGTGGATCGGGCAACTGGTCTGTTCAGTTCCAGGTTGGTATGCCTGACTTGTCATTGCCACGATAGAAGTGAAGACTTGCGAGCACTAAGGAGATGAGCTCCATTATTCCGGCACATGACAGCACACAGTGGGAATGGGTTCTATTGCTTCATTGACATAAAGTGTTTAGCACTAACTCAACATTCAATTCTTCAAATTGCTTTTAACATGCTTCCTTTCTGTATGTTTTAGCTTTCTTGAAATTCTTCTCTTAATATGCCGACCAATATCAAGTAAATTCCTTCCTTCTAATATCCTGGTTATACTTTCAGGCCTCTGAAATAGTTGTCGAGTCTTTTGATGACCCTACCATCCTTACAAGCAATTGGCAGTTTGCACTGTTGGAATTGGCAAGTTCTCATTATGCTGCCATTTGCACAGAAATGGATGGTACCCCTGGTGAGAATATATATCTTTCTAGCAAGGAGGAAGTATAACTATACTAAGACACTAATGCTGAAAATCGTATCTGCATTACCCGTAGGCAAATGCAAGGCTCCAATCAAATTGACGGTTTGGAAGACTATTCCGCTTCTTGAAGACAAATGCATTTTTGGAACTGACGCAGTTGTAGCAATCGGTGGCTTGACCTAATCAGTTACTGTCTTATCATATTATAGGGGATGATGACTCTGCGGTATTGGGTCTACAATATTATACTACATTCAAGTAATAGAAATGGTACAATTTTTGTGCTTAACACAGCAATGTGCTGCTTTCAACTGTTTGTTGATTTGCATACCAATATTGTAGATAATGCGGATATTTAATTTTTATGCTATTTCTACCTTCGAATATATCAAGTTTGCATACTTTGGGATGTAAAAGGGATCATTTGGTTTTGCCCCCAACCCTTTTGGATTCAAACTTTTAATCATTCTTCAATTCGCGGATAAAATTATAGATGATGTTATCGTATTGTACTTGTCATCAAGGGCAAGACTTACCGGTTATTGAAAATTAATAAAGACATAACATGGAAAGATACAGTTGGTTAAGGTAGAAATTTACATTATTAAATCAACTTCAGTTATAGCCATTAGTGTTTTTTTCTCTAGGATACTTTGGAAAAATGAGCATAGCAGTCCAACTTCAATTCACTTGGAGGTGGGACAATAGTCAGGTTGTGGTGCAAGGAGGCAAGGGTGGTCTGATACCAGCAAGTGTGCTAGTGTGGGCATTCTGTATTGCATTTTGTGCACACTTGGCTGCTTTAGTGTAATGTAGTCTAATGAAACCCAGCTGTTACTCATATGAAATAGACAAAAAAAATTACTGGGTAATGGTTATGAATTTAGCCTTTCACAAATAGAATGAATTGATTAGCCAAATCCGTTAAAAAACCAATTGATATAAATTCGATTATGTATAATTCACTTCCAGCATCATTTGAATACTATACATCCTTACAAAATTGAACTGATATCGATCAGTCAATTATGATAGAGGGTACATATTGATTGCAATATGATGTTGGTTAAAATATGTTCAAAATAGGTGATGATCGGACTTGAGTTTATTGGTTTTCTTGAGCTCTTGCGACTAGAATATGATATTGGATAAAATATGTTCGAAATATGTATATATTCTCTTATGTGTGTTCTTCGTAATAAAAACTTAAACATTAATCAGGACCTTACACTTATCAATCATGCATTTAATGTCATGTCATCATCGCATCGAAGTTTTTAAAAAGGGGTGGGGCAAAGGAGAGTATCCAGAGACCACCTGGATAGGTCTTCAGTGATGGGATCATAAGGCCTCTAACTGTGCATGTACCCGTACCCGTTACTCCTCTCGAGAATAAACTTAACATGGTTATCATAGTGGTCAACCACTGAGCCCCAATGTGGATTCCAAGATTCGAACCTTCAACTTCAGAGTAAAAAATTCGATCGATACTCCACTGGACCACCCCACTTGGTGCATCAAATTAAAACACCAATGGGTCATAAAATAATTTTGAGATTTGCTTGAACAGTAGTGATATTAGATCATAATTTGTGAATTTAATAAGGACTTCTGCCATTGATTCATTGAGTTAGTATTATATATATATAGGGTGTTCAGATTTACGATAACCACTTTAATGCTGATTATCGTAATTCAAACGAATTTAGAATATGTTCTTTAAAAAATAAAAGTGACCGATTTTTATGAGGTATAAAAATTAAAAGAAAAATATTATGTATCCCAAATTTGTAACTCAAATTTGCATCTCAAATGAAGGGGATCATTGGATCGGTGGGTCTCATCAACTTTTTTAAATGGGACCCACTGATCTAATAATTCTCTCTTATTTAGATACAAATTTAGATTATAAATTTGAATTACATATCATTGTTCTAATTAAAAAGTACTAAACTTGAAAGTATGAGATATCTAATCAGTTACATAACCGAGTAAGAGTTTAGTACTACATTTAAAATCTTCAAATCGGTAGCATTGGACTAGATCCTTAAGTGGTGAAATGAAGATTAGTTGATCTTCTGTTCCCATTCTTTTATAATCGGACGGCCCATAATCTTTCAAAATCAAAACAACCGTAGTCCGCGATGTACTGTATACAACCAATAGAATGAGAGCAGTATAGATTGCAGTCCGTTTCTCAATGGATAAAACCAGACAGAAGAAAATAAGAAGTGTGAAAAACCTCTCTTCTTCTGATCGATCTCTCCGGTCCTCCATGGAAGCTTCACCTTTCTCTACCGTTACTTCCCGCCATTTCTCTGCTACTTCACCTTCACTTCCGCTTTGCCGAAACCTCTCGAATTCAAAATTCACCAGAAAGCCAACAGGCACTTTTTCTTCTTCTTCTTGGACTGGCTCGACTCACTCTGTCTTGTTCTCTTCAAGAAATTCATTCACTGTAAGTCAAGAAAAAAAGCACACAATCACAGTATTATGTGTGTTTTTTTTCATCGTTTCGATTTTTTTTGTAGAGAAAGGTATGGGGAGTGATCAACTCCAAGAGCATTGTTTCGGTTAAAAGAGAAATGCGCGGCGTGGTTAGAGCTGAGATGTTCGGGCAACTCACCAGTGGACTTGAGGCAGCTTGGAACAAACTCAAAGGAGAAGGTTTTTCCTCTTTTTCTTCATTCTCATTTTTCATATATGACGATCGTGTTAATCCTCAATCCGATTTTCTTCTATTTTTAAGCATTCTGTAGTTAAAACCTGATGTTTTATTGGTGGAGTTTTCGAGTGGTTGAGATTGAATCTATTGCTAAAGCTTTAGATGAGCAATTGGGAGTATGCTCCGTCTATGTTCGAAATTAATGGTAAATAACTAAATATTTATCATTTTGCTTAGATTTTTAGTCCGATTCCATTTTCTCTATGGCTAAAAGCATTCTCGCGTTGTTCTGCCAATTTTGAGCTTTGCCTCGAAAATGGCTGCCACGATGCATTCCAAGTAATCTAAAAAAGAACCTATAATGAATTCCACGAATAGAATACCATAGGGCTTGGGGGTGAAGCCAGAAAAGATGATACTCGTAATCAGACATAGACGATATTAACAAAAATTATGGCAGTCCATTGCACGAGACTTCTAGTAGTGCGGGGTCCGGAGAGGATTAGATGTCCGCAACCATACCTCACATACTGAAAGGTTGTTTCCTCTTATAAGACATTAATACTTTTAGCAATTAGATGAAGAGGTGAAGATGTGTTCATAACTAGTAATCGTTTTTAAAACATGATGCTAAAATTACAGGTGTATTCATTGTCTGTTATTTGCTAAATTTTTAAATATTCTAGAATATTAGAATTCCAAGTTGCCTGTGTAACAAAAAATTTTTGGTATGCACATGGTAATTTTGTGTAGCTCACTCATATAATACAATGATCTCAAATTTGAGGAATCATAGGATCGAGATCAGTTATGTTAAAATTGTAAAGGTAGATTTAAAGCTGGCTCATCTCATCTTTACCAAAGTGGTTCTCATTCTCATTCTTTATGAATAGCTGTCTTCTTCTGTGAATTTATTATGCATCAGAGGTCTTGACCAAGGAGAATATCGTGGAGCCTATGAGAGACATCAGGAGAGCTCTTTTAGAAGCAGATGTAAGCGGCTCTATACTGTAGGACTGTATTTTACTTGTGGAACACTCTGAATAATGAATACCTTTTCTGTTGACAGGTTAGCCTTCCTGTTGTGAGAAGGTTTGTCCAAGCTGTAAGTGAGCAAGCTGTTGGTGTTGGCTTGATTCGAGGAGTGAGACCAGATCAGCAATTGGTTAAAGTGTGTATATTTGATAACTTACTATATAATACAGGTTTCAATGTTTTTATCTTGCAAGTGTAACATATCACTACATGTTGACCTTCACTCTTCTACTTTAGGGGCACTGAGACTAGGTATGGACTTGAAAAGTCTCTTTTCTAGACCTTAACTGGTGGTTTGGTGATATTGGGATCTTTATGTACATCAAAAAGTCATGGATCATCATGAGTGGATACTTCTTTGATCGGTCTAGTCACACAAGTGATGTTTTTTTCTTATTTATTGTCTACTATTTTCATTTCTATATTGCTGCGAATGGCATTCCATCCGAATTTTTCCTGTTAAGCATGTGGTTGGCACTCTGCCTTTTTTTCCCTCTTGTGACCATCATAATGCATGCTTCAAATCACACTGAATTAAATTAATAAATCAAAGCTAGTAAATGTTGTGTCAATTGCCAGAAGTGAATCTTTCTTGGTGCTGGAGCTGTGGTTACATGTTTACTCGTTGACGCAGATTGTACATAATGAACTTGTGAAACTGATGGGAGGAGAGGTATCAGAACTGGTTTTTGCAAAATCTGGCCCTACTGTAATATTATTGGCTGGTCTACAAGGTGTTGGAAAGACAACTGTTAGTGCTAAGTTAGCTTTGTATCTGAAGAAACAGGTACATATACTCGCATCTCTCTCTCCCTCTCTATCTCTCTCTCTCTTACACACACACACACACAGAGTCGTATGTGTGTGTGTTAGTTAGCCTGCCAGTTAGTTATGCCTCTGTAGTAGTGATGAAGTTGTGATATGACTTGCATCACAGGGGAAGAGTTGCATGCTGGTTGCTGGAGACGTGTACAGACCGGCTGCAATTGACCAGCTTGTTATTTTGGGTGAACAGGTACCTGAATTTGCTTTCCCGAGACATTTTTTTAAAAAAAGAGCTTTCTTTTCAGTTTGTGTTATGGGTTGAATGCTTTATGATGCTAAATGAAGGTGATGCAATAATGTCGGTAGGCTTTATTAACAAAGTACCCTGGCACAAGATTTGAATTCTGAACTACTCTTTTTTTACTTAGCTTTAATCAGTTGATGAACAAGAGGCTAATCATTTGTTTTAAGATGAGATGTAAAATATGTCTTGAGCATGGCACATTCTTTTCATTTTGTGTCAGGGAACCAAGCAAACCCGATTCTTTAGCTTTCTTTGCATATTTGTATTGTTTTACTCCTTCATGTTTATTCCGAGAGCTGTAAGAGAAAACAAATGTAAGAAACAATATAAAACAAAAGATCAGGATATGTTATGAAATTTTACTTTCATGTACAAAGAAAAGTGTAGCACGCTTTATGTGACTTCTATGCAAAACAAGAAGATGTGTTGCCGTTATTTCTTCTGTATACTTTATGATTATTACCTTCCGTTTGCTCTTCAAGTTTCATTGATAACATTCGGACAGGTGGATGTGCCTGTTTACACAGCAGGGATTGATGTTAAACCTGCAGAAATAGCTAGGCAAGGTCTAGAAGAGGCCAAAAAGAAGAAGGTAGACGTGGTCATAATGGATACAGCTGGGAGACTTCAGGTCACATCACCTATGCAGTGATAATTTGGAGATAGTTTTGACAGTGATAATTTGGAGATAGTTTTGATAAGTTTGTCTTTCTGGTAAAGGTAAACCTGGTTTTTTTGTCTTTTTTTTTTCACACTTCTGAATAGATAGACAAAGCAATGATGGATGAATTGAAAGAAGTGAAGCGGGCTTTGAATCCCACAGAAGTATTGCTTGTTGTGGATGCAATGACTGGCCAAGAAGCTGCAGGTATCACTCATTTGAATTTGGCAGTGCCCTATGAAACCATTCACTTATGGTCTTCCATCATGACACTAGACTGCGACTTTTCAACAAAGCCTTGTTCTAACTATTTGGGGTCAGCTTCATGGATCTTATGCTGCCATTCTGGTCTATGAAGGGGTCATTTTTTTGCTAAATTGCAAGCTAGTATATCTTTTATACTATCTCATTTAAAGTTAATTTGGTCTACCTCTACCTTTTGTATTGCATTCAATATGTGGTGCAGTAACATGTCTTTTACAAACGTGTTCAAACCAGCGTGGTGCTACTTCTTCTGTTTCACCAATATATTCATTCTTAATTCTGTACTTTTGAGTTTTACCCCCCATCTATATGAACACACTCATTTCCGACACTTAGTTTTTGAGCTTGTTGTTTTCTTCATTGTCCAACACTCTATACCATAAAGAATTGCTGCCCTAATGGCTAATCGCTTCTTGTCGAGGTTGTGTCCATATGAGTGTAAAAAACAAATTGCTTGCTTTCTTGTTCTTCTGGTCTAATAGAGTGGGATTAAGAATGTACCTTAGAAGCACAGAATAGTTGCTCTTAAGCAAATGTTACTGTCTTTTCTATTTGCATACCTTCCTAGGATTTTGCGTTTTGTTACTATTCAAACAATAATGCCAATTGCAAATTCCATAGTATCGCCTCTTGTGATTATCTTTGATGAACTTGCAGCCCTTGTCACTACATTTAACCTTGAAATTGGAATCACTGGTGCCATTTTGACAAAGCTTGATGGAGATTCTAGAGGTGGTGCAGCTTTGAGTGTTAAAGAGGTTGGCCTTGGTATTACCATAAACTGCTGATGTTTTATTTCAACTCCTTCTGAAAGAAATTGATGTATGATTATTGTCTATACGATGGGAACTAACATGTCTATTATATTTCTGAAATGGGCATTCCTTCAGATTTCTTCTTAAAGTAAAGCCTTGATACTTAAAAGTTTTCTAACAAATAGCCACACAGAGATTTATGCCAAACCTCCCATGATGAGTTAGATATAAAGGAAAAGGAAAGAGAAAATAACTATGGGTTCTTATGTGCAATAGAACAATACTCTGCACAACTTTACGCTGTTCAACGGTACTGTTCGGGAGGTTTTTATAAAATAAAAGGAACGTAAAATGGGCTGTGAACACCATTTGCATTCACGTCTTACAAAGGCAAAAATCAGAAGCATTTGGTTTAGATTTCTTGCTCTCGTTTCTCTGTGAGTCCATATCTTGACTTTTCATCAAAGTGCTAGCTTTTAAGAAGGGTGGTTGAGTTTATAGCCTTTGAACAAACCTCATAGCCTTTAAACAAAATGCAGTGATTTTGAAGCTGCTGGTATTGATATTCAATTAGCTGAAAACTTCAAGAGTTAGTTAGCAGACTGACATGTTTTTTGATGAAATTGTTATACTTCTTCATTTGTGGATCCATTATTTAAGGAAAACAGAAGGTCATTGTTGCCCTTTTATCATAGTTTTTTTTTCTAGAAATTATGAAGAGACTAACAATGGGACTTGACAGGTATCAGGAAAGCCCATCAAGCTTGTCGGACGTGGGGAGCGCATGGAAGACCTTGAACCTTTCTACCCAGATCGTATGGCAGGACGCATATTAGGGATGGGAGATGTTCTATCATTTGTGGAGAAGGCCCAAGAAATCGTGAGTGTTAATTGTATGTCGTTTTTCCTTGAAAGGATCATAGTTTAATGTGGCGTTCACATAAATCATGAGTAGATGCGCCAAGAAGATGCTGAAGAATTGCAAAAGAAGATCATGAGTGCAAAGTTTGACTTCAATGACTTCCTTTCGCAAACTCGTGCGGTTGCACGGATGGGTTCAATGTCCCGTGTCATTGGAATGATTCCTGGCATGGGGAAGGTATGAAAATCTGGGTTACCTTTTCCTATGATATCTCTTCTGCCTGTTTTTTAAACCCTATCTCTCGATCTGTTTTTGGCATTTGCTTACAAAACTAGGTATCATGTGTATGGTTACTAAAGTAATAGCTGATGAGACAGTGGCTGAAGTCCAAAAGGCATTCCGTTGTTAATGTTGCATTATTAAATTCTAAAAATAGAAAAGTTGCAATTGATTCTCCTTTCTCTTTGTTATGCAAACAGGTTACTCCTTCACAAATTCGAGAAGCAGAGAAGAGCTCAAAGATAATGGAAGCAATGATTGAAGCAATGACCCCAGGTTGTTTTTCCTTTAGTTTTTAGAGAATTTATAGATCTTCAAAGAATGAACTTAAGTTAGCCTCTTTAACATCCTCTGGCATTGCTTCCCAGTCTCAAGACACACTTCCATTGTTCTGCAAGTTGGCAATCTGATTTAGGATGCAGAAGTAACCAAGGACTTATTGCAAGGCTTGATCCCTTACTTTTTCGACCCCTTTCTTCTTAGGCGTGAAATTGGTTGACACTTGACACCTTCCTGACAGGTTTGAGATGAATCTTCCGATGTAAAAGCTTATGGAAGATGCAGGATATGAAATCATTTTTTATTCCCCTTGGCATGTATTTTCCCTTCATTGTGATTGTTAAGGCAAAGAATCGGAATTATGTATATATTTCAGTTAACCGGTATCAGCAACACCTCAAATTTTCCTTGCTCTTGCAAAACTAAAGCAGCATTTTACATGGGTTTACTTAGTATAAATTATGGCCATACGGCGCATTGGGATGGCTTGTGCTCTATCCTTTGCTGATCCTGATGGACTTGGCGGTTATTTTCCCATCGATATCGGAGTGTAACACAACATGATCACCTTTTGATTTAATAAAAGCTTGCATGGGTATTACATCTGAAATGTGAGGGAACTTGTTCACCATTTACTTAAGAAGTTTTCAGTCTATCTTTCATTAGTCAGTTGAATGGTTTTACTCGTCAAACCATATCTTATTTGCCTTTCTATTTACAGAGGAGAGGGAGAAACCAGAACTGCTAGCAGAATCCCCTATCAGGAGAAAGCGGGTTGCTCAAGATTCTGGGAAAACAGAACAACAGGTATACTGAGTGGCACGAGATATAACTTTAAACAACTGTCCCTTTATAAGTAGTGTAAAAGCGGCTGTTTCTTATGGCCTGACAATTCATATATTCAACATCCACTTTCGAAAGAAATATAACATGTGCCTAAAATTATAGGTTAGTCAACTTGTTGCTCAGCTTTTTCAAATGCGTGTTCGTATGAAGAACTTGATGGGTGTAATGGAAGGTGGATCTATTCCTGCACTGAGCAATCTTGAGGAGGAGCTTAAATCTGAACAGAAGGTGCCTTTGCTTGTGTTACCATTACATTTGTATTTGCCCTTTTGTGCATACATCTTAAAAGTTTATGAATATGCTACTTTCCCAGATAGTTTGAACTATGTTTTATTAAGTTGTACATGCACGTTTATTGTCATTACCCATGAACATGCATTTATTCTCAAGGATGACCAACACCACGTGATTATATAAGAAATGCAATGTAGTTGCTCATCATCTTCTCATCCGTTATGGTTAAGTTTAATCATTCCTGCACTCGGAACAAAACTAGTTTTATGTATGATCAAGCTGACAAAGTGAAAAATTCCCTTTTCCCCACTCGTATATCAGGCTCCACCTGGTACTGCAAGGAGGAAGAGAAGATCAGAATCAAGGAGGCAATTTGCGGACTCAGCATCAGCTAGACCAAGTCCTCGTGGTTTTGGGGCCAGGAATTAAGAAGTTTCAGACTTTATATCAACAAAAAAAAAAAAAAAACATGAGGATACGATAAGGACTTGTAGCTTAATGATCGTCAGCTCTATGTCATAAATTTTGCTTGTATTCACCTCTGATCATGGAACAGAGTTTGTGCAAGTTTTTCCAACCAAGAGAATCCATCAATTTCTCGTGTCCAGAAATCGTTTCCTCAATAGTTGATGATGTAACTGAAGATGATACGGTGATATGATGCCAAATAGTTCATTATTGTTTCAATTTGTTTGTATTGTAGAAAATGTTGATGCGTGAATTTTGTTAGTCAACCATGAATTCTGTTTCGTCATTCTGTTTTATGTATGATGCTAAAGCGTATGGCCAGACACGTATATTTGGCATGTTTTATGTAGGATGCACATTTCATGGTGTTCTCTTGTTTTCTTTTTTCTTCTTCTGTGGTAAGTGGGTGGAAAGGAGCAACCAGCCATGGCAGCCATCCCAGAATGTGACCTTAGTAACCCCTAGGAGGGGCCTAGACGATTGGATGGTAGCTGGCACTCCCTCAAACAGGTTAAGTCATAGCATGACCCAGTGACCAACGAGGGTTAGGAGATTCATGGCGAGCATAGGACCACCAAGGGACCAGAATATTGCCACCGTGTCTTGATCTTCGCTACCAAGTTTCAATCAATGCTATCGAGTCTCAATACCTGACTATCATGGGGTTAGAAGGCGGGAGTAAGACAGGACTAACTGACCCCTTCCCCATTCGGTCGTACATGTCATGTTGTTCTTTTGTATGTTATAGTTTCTATTGAAAATCTGATGGTAGAACTATAAGAGATACATAGGACTTGCCATTTAGTTCAATAATACTAGTAAGGATTAGCACAAGTGAGGAGTGCAGTTCAAGTCTAAAAGCATTTAGATTATGGTTTTGAATGTTAGCACAATCACCTTATTGTCTACACAATATTAGTTTAGTACATTGTATTACGTTACTATTGTCGAATGGTTTTATTGTGGAGTAGAAATAAATCACAACCTCTCTTTCCCTATGTAGAGAAAAATGGTTGTAACGGTAATATCACAACATCATTGACACGTGGTGTCGCTAACTGATAATAAAATACCAAATAGGAATGGTGAATCTCACCATTCTAATATGGTAATCATTAGATATGATGGTTATTGGTAGTTATTAAAATAATGGGATCTACTAAGTCTACATAGGATTCTATAATTGGTTGATGACACTATATGACATTGATGATGTGGTATCATGGTTACATTGAATATTTTCTCGGGAAGGGTGAGGACTTTTTAAACATTATGAATGTAATAATGAAGTAAAATTACCAAAGAAATCGAAGTATACATGTTGCTCCAAAATCTGTTGTCGAAATTAATGTTCTAATCAACAGACAGCTTTCAGGCGATTATTTGGAATGGGTTCAAATGCTTTGTTAAAGGATATCGTTGGATGAAAACGATAAAGATTTTCCCTGCCCAAAGGCGAAATTCAAAACTGAGAATTAATAAAAGAAAATTCTTTTATTAATCAATCGAAAGAACTTCGATTACAAGAGACTTAATTACAATATTAACTGCACCTAAACTATCCCAAAAACTACTCTTAATGATGTCTAGATCGTGGGTATTTTGGGGATTTGAATATGTCCCATCTTCTTCACTAAATACCCTTTTTATAGCTATTTTCATCGACGGTTTTCTCTCCATCAACGGTTATCTTTTGATAATTTCCAGTTAGTTACCTCCTTGGTTTCAAATGTGATTGTGATCAATCCTCTCCCGCCTTTCTTCAACCTCTGTCACGTGGCACTTTCTTAGTAAATCTGGAATGCCAAATGTGAATACATTAAATATTTCTAGAATTTTATATTTTAGGTCCAAACAATACCATATGATTTGCTAAGAGAAGCAGGGGCGGAGCCACCTTATGCCCAAGGGGGGCATATGCCCACCCCCAAATTTTTTTTTCCAAAATTACTTGTATATATTTTAAGTATTTTTTTAATATATTAAATTGTGCCCACCCTATTTTTTAATCAAGACCAAAAAATACATGATATATCCATGAGTTTACTTATAATTTTAACATTTATTTTAGTAATTATCACCGACATGATAGAGAATATATTTTATTGTGTAATCGAATGAATGATAAATAGTCAAGTGATAATATGATTGTGGATATAAATAATAATAAAGTTAATGCAAGACTTTTAACGTATAAAAATTTATCGAAGTCAATTCTAAATAGTTTTTGATGATGCACAAATTGGTTTCGTGCAAGTTTATCAGTCAAGAAGGTGAATAGGTATAATCAATGTGCAGTAAACAAACAATCAATGACCAAAATAACAAATAAAGGATCAACACAGAGATTTATAGTGGTTCGGCCATGGCCTACGTCCACTTTGAATGGCAACGGTGGCCTTGGTGTTCTTTATTAATGAATAATCGTCACTGGAGGGTTTACACCGGAGAGCTACAGTGCTTTGAGGGAGAGAGGAGCAACAATGTTGTGCAAGGTAGGAGAGGAGGTTTCTTGGGAGGCATGCCCTAGATGATGAGAGAGCTTACATTTATAGAGTTAGGGTTTGGAGGTGAGGCGGTGATGTGAGGAAGGGGTTTCCTACTTGTTTTGATAATTACAAATTTGGTAGGGTTTCTCCGTGCGCCGCATTTCTCTACCTCGTATTCCAATTCCTTCGGAGGAGGGCCCCAACTGAATTGGACTTGAACTTGGACTTGGTGGGTCTTCGCATGGTTGGGCTCTTCAATCGAGGTTAGGCCTTTTCACATAAATTGGGCTATTTGGGCTTGACCCATCAGTTTTGATTAGCCTTTGTTTGGTAAAAGGATATATTTTTTTTTGTCATTTGTATCTACTATATTTAGCAATTTTAGTCTTTTAAGTTTAATGAACTTTTAAGAATTAAATAGGATATAATTAAATATAAATACATTATTCTATTTTAATCAATTACAAAAAAAAAATATATTAAGCTTATTTAAATATACAGTGCCTACCTTGAAATAATTTTCTGGCTCCGCCTCTTAAGAGAAGGCAATTGTCGAGTGCAATCTGGTCATTTCTACAGGTCCACCCCCCCCCCCCCCCCAAAAAAAAAAAACACAAGTTTCCCGGGGTAGTTGAAAGCAAGAATAGGAAGTTGTTGAAACACTTTACATGTGTTTGGTTAAGTATTCTTTCTTTGCTTATATGAAAATCTCTTATATCTTCTTTTTTCACTCTCCCCCCTCCCTGCACAAAAATAGATGAAAAAGTCAAAGGAACTAAGGAAGCAATTTTAACGTGAATGCAAAAAGTTTTCCAGTGAAGAAAATGGCAAGCTCAGAGGACACTTTTTCGGCTGTCGATGCAGACAGCGAGTTGAATCCTGGCCGGAACAAGAATTTTGAGGTTGATCCCGTATCATCGGAAATGGCTACCTCATTAGAGATTAAGGTAAATTTTTGGGACTTAGCTACCATCTGTTTTTTTGGTGAATCGGATTTAACTACTTTGATTACACGATGATGTGTGACAACATACGTAGATATGGAACAAGAATTTCCAAAATTCAGAACGGGATCATTTTCATTGAAAGGGAGAAGAGTTACTATTTTAATAACCGATTGAATAGCAAAATTTTCAACAATTGACGGGTTTGGGGTCTCTTCTAGGCCATCACTAGGCTTCGTCTTTAAAAATTTGATCGTTGCACTGAATCCTCATTACCGTGGCGGCATTGCCACAATAGGTACTATAACAAGTAAAATTGAGTTTGGCCTAAGACAATTTCAAAAATAAAACCACACTCATTTTCACAAACACTGAGCTCCCGGTGTTTATCCACCTAATGTTCAATTCAAGCAAAAGAAATGCAACTACTAGTCCAATTACTCTTAATCCTAAATTGAACCTGAATTAGCATAAATTGAACCTAATTACAAAACTTGCATGAAATTGGAGACGAAGAGGAAGGAAAAGGGGGTAAGGGTAGGGGATATGTTTTTCTATGAGTATCAAAGATAGAGAGTGAAGAGTATTTTTTTTTTTTTTTTGGTTTGGGGTGGGGGGGGGGGGGGGGGGAGAGAGAGAGAGAGAGAGAGTTTTTAAGGGGGGTTGTAGGGATGGGAGGGGTTTGGGGGTTTGCAAGGTGGGGGTATGTTGTGTGTTCTGCATATGTGTATGTGAAAGGAGGGAGAGAGGAGAGGTGATGGAATAGATATGAGTGAATGTTACATTGCACTATGAAATTTTTTAAAATTCTCAATTTATACTTTGAACAATTAAAATTTTCAAATTGCACTTTCAACGGCTGTTTGGTAACATTTTTTAAAGAATAATGTTATTTGAACCTAAAATTTGACTTAATTTATTGACTTAATAATGTGGTTTTATTTGAACAATTAGATTAACACCAAGTTTTAATATTTGATAGAGTCCACAGTCAATTCAAATGTCTTAGTGAATTAGGTTAAGAAATTAGGTCAGTAAATTAGGCCCCAATAGTATTGCTCTTTTTTAAATGGGACTGTTGGTAACCGTTTTTGTTTTCACTTTTTTAAAAAAATAAAAAATGACAATGCATTTGCTAACATTTCGATGTTGTTTTAGTTGTTTTTTTCTAAAAAAAACGTTTCCAATTTATAATGGGTTTTCATTTTGAAACCAAAAAAGAAGAAGTCATTTTTTAAAAAATAGTAAAATTGAAAACGAATGGATGTCTGGGCTCAATTTAATAACGTCATGACAAAACACTTCTCCGCCACCGCCACCCTCGACCCATTACTACTACAAACCTCACCACCGCCACTACTTGTCCCGAACATTTTCACCACTGTCACACATCACCACTATCACAAACCATTCACTAACCACTTTCACCATAACCACCCATGACTCCATCGCCACAATCATCACTACCATCCACCACTGTCACTGCCATAACAACTACCATCAACCACCCACCACCACCCCTTTCCCCGGCCAGTACCAACACATGCACAAGCGCTAGCCATCGTCGCCACCACTCTCTATTAGCACCAACACTCACTGTTGTCGCCACCCTTCACCGTCGCCACCAACACCCTTCACCGTCGTCACCACCACCTCTCATCACTATCCTTTGCCACTCATCGTCGCCACCACCATCCTTGCACTGCCACCACTCACTACATCACTATCATCCTGACCCTCCACCACCACCACTAACCACCTCTCATAGTATCCACCTGTTGGAACGAAAATCCCAAGAGCCGTTGATAACGCGTGTGTATCGAATATCAAAAATTTTCTTTTAAAACCCTATAAGGCAGAATTAGGGTTTACCTTCGAGATCCCTTAGGATTGATCTCGTCTCAGCACGAACGCAGAACCGAACAATGAACAACTGAAGGTCAGCTCGACAAACCTCGCGGCCTTCTGTCGTATATCCCCCAACGTCAGAATCCGGATGTAGTGTGGGCTGCCAAGACCTCCGAATTCAGGCTTTCCCTTTCAGCCTCTCTAAAAAACGTGAGTAAAGAATAGATGTTGAATTAGAGAGCCAATATGTCTATATATAGGCTACGACAGAAATCCTAAGGAGAAATAAGGACTAGGCTTCCAATAGGCTTAGGATTCTTATGTTCAACCCAGAATAAACATCCTACATCCCATTAATAATAAGTCAGTCCACTAAAAACTTATTATTGATCTCCTGAGCCTTATCTCAAAATTATATTCGAGCTCCTTATTATTATATGCTTAATAATTTCTCAACGTTTAAGATTACAGATGTCCGTCAATTAAATAAATTACTGACAATTATATTTAATTGACTTCTTTTATTCCTTGAGACCTTACCACTCAACTTATTTGTCATGTCGGATAATTAAATCCACCTGTAGGGTTTGACTTGAACAAAACTTATGAGCTTCCTCAAGAGGACATCATCAACCCATTTAAATACTAGGATGTGGTTTCCTTTAATAATTAATTTCCACCATACAAATAATATCGTCTCCCAATTTACCGAGCTTATTGACTCAATATGAATCTCACCCTTTGATGAATTAAAGTGACAAACATTATATGCACGTGATAATTAAATATTTTGAGATTAAAAGCATAAACAATTATAATAATCATGAAGTATTTATTATCTTATTGAGTCAGTAAAAAATAATAACATCAATATGAGTCTGTTCAATACACAAAGTGTATTTGTGCAATAATTTGAGACATCAAACAGTCTCCTACAGTCAAGACAGACTATGTCAGAATATTACACTACAATCATACTGATGGCGGGTCCAATTCCATCTGCAATTGTGAACATATACTCATATTATACAAGGATCCGATAATCTGATCTTCTGTGTATAAGCCGAACTCTACATACCAAATTATCTACAATGTAAAATATAAGACACACGTGCATACCATATATTAAATATAATGCAAATATTTTGTCCATATAGATTCTCAATAAAATGAAAAGAACAAACATTTATTAATTAATAAAACGAGTTTCACTACAAAAATCAAGCTTTTAATATACTACTCTATCACCACCACCTTTTACCACTCATTGCCTCAATTACCACTCGCCACTCCTTGCCACCACCACTACTGTCATGCACTACCACCTCGCGTAGGGGTGTCTATGGGCCGGGTTACCCACGAGTCTCGTTACCCGGCCCGAAAAAAATAGGCCCGATAGTTGGCCCGCCCGAGTCCGAGCTCAATATCCTTTAAGAAAGGGCTTGGGTTTACCCCTAAACCCACTACCCGGCCCGAAGCCCGGCCCAATAACCCTCCCACATACCCGAAGCCCGCCCGAAGCCCACATACCCCATATCTATACTAATAATAAAAGTACACTATTAAGAAAAACTTTTGATTGACTACTTTAACTTTAAAACAATATATAAAGACAATACTAGTCTTATTTAATTTGGAACTCATATTAATAAGACTAGATTGATGTTAAACTTTTAATTGGACAACTTGACTAACACAAGTCACAATACTAACATTATTAATATGGAATTTATATTAATAAAACTTCATTAATATTACACATAGTCAAGCCTTTCATATTCTTTCTTTTAAAAGATAAAAATGAATTGTTAAAATAATTAAATTTATTATTATTTATTTCTAACTATTTTCATTAATTGATGACAAGTTTCTGAATTTTCAAATGAAATTGCATAAATGCACTAGAGTTTTATTTAATATAAGATTTATTTCAATATAATTTGGATAATATTATCAAACCCTTACTTTTCATTTTGTTTTCTTTTATGTTTTAGTTTTAATAAATCCTCTTTAGTTATGTTTATTGGTAATACTAGAAGCCATTTTATTTGTATCAATTATCAATGCTACGAATATGTTCAATATTACATTAAATTACTTATTACAACTTAACTTTTTAAATTTGCTCAACCAATTTTATAATTAAATGACCACCATAACTTAAAATAGTTCGCTTCCAAAAGGCCCAACAAAGCCCGCCCAGAAAGCCCGCCCGCAAAACCCGCCCAATAGGTGACGGGCTGGGCTGCGGGTAGCTTACCCCTACCCGAGCCCGGTCCGGCCCGAAAAAAAAATTAACGGGCCAAGCCCGACCCGGCCCATGGATAGCCCTAACCTCGCGACAAAAAGAAATGGAAATGAAAAAATAAATTTATTTAAAGCAAAAATAAAAATAGATATCAAACAGGTTTTCGGTTCCCAATTTTGTTATTTCGAAAACAAAAGCAGATGTCAAACATTTTTCAAACTAAAAACTGAAAACAACAAACTAATTATATAAAAATGTAGCAATGTGGTCTATTTTGATTAAATTAAGTATTAAATTTTCTTGTAAAATATTTAAAATTGAATAATATAGAAATAATTGACCGTAGAAATGGAAAAATATAAAGACAACAACACAAAAAAAATTGTTATACAAAACACAAATTTGTTGTTTTTGGACAACGTTGCTATCTTTTTGTCCGACTGTATGTACAATCTAACAATTTTAATCTTTTATGAGATAAATTAAAAAATTAAAGATCTTTTAGAGTGTTATGTGTAATTCACCTAGTAGATATTTAGTTCAATATACATCGAACAGCCACCCAAAAAAAGGAAAAATCTCATAAATACCCCTTTAAACTCTGACTTTTATTCTAAATTATCCCTTGAACGCTTAATTATCTCAATTTACTCATTAAACTATGTAATTAATTTATATTGACACCTTCTGTTAATTTTACATGTTGAATGACGCGGATTTAAACATGCGAGATTCATATGAGATGTGTCATTCAACATCTAAAATTAACGAAATGTATTAATTGAAATTAATTACACATGAGTTATTTGGGACACATAAAAATTTAAGAGATAATTTAAAGTTCAACGGAGATTAATAGAGACGCCGGTTAAAAAAAAAAGGACATAATTTTTTTTATTGGTATTAGGAGGGAGAGTAGACTTAAATTAATATTAAACAAAATAATAAGAAAAAATATAAAAATATTTAATTTAAATGAGTATATAACGCATAACCAAAATACTTACATAGTCGATTTTAAATGATTAGGACATAAGATATGATTTGGTTTGGTTTGATTTAGATAATTTAAAAGGGTTAATTTCATTGGAGGTCCCTAAAATATGTAGTTTATCTCATTTTAGTCCTCAATATTTCAATTGTATTATTTTAGTTCTTGAATTATTGAATATGTTTCTATATGGTCCCTCAAACAGACAGCGTTCAAATTGCTAACGATTTTTTATCATAAAATTGTTACGTGATCCTTAAATATGGACAAAAAAATAATTTTGATAACTTTTGACAAAATTTCTACTCAAATTTTGGTTAAATAACTATCCAAATTATACAGTTTTGATCATGAGCTATCCAAATTTTGGTCAATAGCTAACACATTTTTGTCAATAGTTACCCAAATTTTGTTTAAGAGTTATCAAAATTATTTTTTTATCCATATTTAGGTATCACGTGATAAGTTTATGAAAAAAAATCATTAGCAATCTGGACGTTGTCTGCTTGAAGGACCATATAGAAACACTAGTTATTGTCTGTGCCTGAAGGCACAGACTAATAAAAAATTGTAAACAATAAACATATTTGTATTCATATCCAAAATTAAATCACAAATATAGAGAAGAAATAAATGAATTTAAGAATTGGTTGTAGTGGGGGTGAGAGGTGGTGGTGGCAGCGGCGATGGCGGCGACGGCGACGACGGTGGTGGTGGTGGTGGTGGTGGTGGTGGTGATGGTGGCGGTGGTGGTGGCGGCAATGGCGATGGCGATGGTGGTGGCGGCAATGGCGATGGCGATGGCGATGGCGGTGGTGATGGTGGCAACGGCGGCGATGGTGGTGGTGGTGGCAGTGGCGACGGCGGCGGTGGTGGTGGTGGTGGTGGTGGTGGCGGTAGCAGTGGTGGTGGGGGCAGTGGTGGTGGTGGCGACGACGGCGACGGTGGTGGTGGTGGCGACGGCGACGGCAGCAATGATGGTGGTGGTGGCGACGACGGCGGTGGTAGCGACGATGGCGGCGACGGTGGTGGTGGTGGCAGTGGTGACGGTGGTGGTAGTAGAGGTAGTGGTGAGACTATTTCGAACACTATTATTTTTGTTAAAGTACTTATGAGAAATAATTTCTAAAAGTACTTTTAAAAAATTACTCCAAATACACCCTTAGGGTCCTATTTTTCTTATTAACTTTAGGGTGTTAATAGTAGCCGTTAGATTAACTTTAAAGTAAAATTTAAAACGATCTCAACCGCGAATAGCAAAAGTCATTTTGTTTATCTTTTGAGATTTGAATTGTAAGCTACTTTATTATATAGATATTCAATATTTCAATGACTAAAATGATGCAATTGAAACATTAGGGACTAAAATGAGACAAATTTCATAATTTGGGGACCTCTCAGACAATTAACCCAATTTAAAATATAGATCATAGTTTAAGAGGCATTCCGAAATTTACCAAAAAAAAGAATATTATGTTATTCGTATCGTAGTGTGAGTTTGACTATATGTTCCTACTTGCTTTAAGCTTTTTTGTCTCCAAATTCCCAAAGTCTAAAAGCAAAACAAGAAGAAGAAGGAAAGTTTTCTTCCTACAGTCTTGTTAGATCGGGATTTTTGGGCATCTGAGTTGGAGTATCGGGATTTTCTTTTCTCTGTTTTTAATTTTTGATGGGTTCAACAAAATTTCTTTCTGGGTCTGCTAAATTGTGTGATTTTGGATTGATTTAGGTGGATAAAGAGGATGGCGATGGACGCGGGCGACTGGAGGAGTCAGCTGGAACCAGATACTCGACAGAAGATTGTTAACAAGATGTAATTTTGCTTGCCTATTACTGAGTTTTATAATCATCACTCATGTCCCTTTTTCTCTTGGGGTAATTTGATAAGGTATCGAAAATCCACCGGTCCTTTTGTAATTATAATTTGACCTTAAAAACTTGTAAATTTCGATAAGGTTATTTTAGCTAGCATAGATGATTAACAAGGCTGTGGATCCTCTGATGTTAAAAAATTAATAGCAGTTGTGGTGTTGATCAAAATGCTGTTATTTTGATTCAAAACGGCTTGTTAAATAGAATGACTCCGGTTTGATCAACAATACCTCTGCTGTTAAAAAATAACAGTGGAGGAGCTGGACCCTGATTAACAATACCGTTATATATGATGTAAGTCTGGTATTTACCCATATCTAGCTAATCGTGGTTAATATTTGAGCTAGGATAGTGATATAGTTCTAAGTTTTTGTTGCAGAATGGAAAATGATAACTGTGCCAGACTTAAAATGCAGAAATAAAAAGTATTGAAGTTAGTTGAATGCAATATTGTGATTCCTTGGGAATTTTGGGATTGTTCCTTAACGTAATGGGTGGATCTCATATAACCACTTAGAATGCAATATTGTGATCCTCTCTGTTGTATTGCATTGTCTCTTGTTGTTGGTTTATACAAATATGTTAGGTTGGGAATTTTGGGATTGTTCCTTAACATAATGGGTGGATCTCATATTACCACTTACCTCTTGGTTAGAAATATGTCATGTTTATGGAGGATACTAAACATCTACGGATTTCTGATTTTAGTCCTGTCTTGGTTTGCTTGTTGGGTTAATTCAAGGTTTTACATTTGGGAAGAAATGCCTTTTGCTTACATGAAGTGAGTGGTGGATAGAGAGTTACCGATTGGTTTGCGTAGTGCATGAGTGTTTGATCAGTATATTTGATGAGATCACGAGGTTAGAACTGATACAAACACAAGGTGTTTGGTGTATCTGACAAGCTAAAATTATAGTTAAGGGAAAAAATAATGAAGAGGAAAGACATGTTCAACATATGTGTTGATAAGGTGAGTCTAATGCTCTAGTGATTGAGGAAAGGAAGTTAGAAAGGCGTCGTGAGTTATTTTGAAGACATTGTTGGAAAAGGTATAAAAAATTGTTGCTCAAGAGGTTGGACTTTCACTTGTCTAGTGATACCTTTCAAATGCTTCCACATACCACCTACTTAGGAGGAAGTGTTAGCAGCAATAAAAGACTTAGTGGAGATAGAGTTTCTTTATTCTAGGATAGGTTGGATACCTTAGGATTTTTCTCTAATTCGGATGGAAGGGGTTAAAAAACTTGCTCAAAGTTTTGATTTTGAGAAATGCTTGAATTCTGATTCTGACTATTGTTCCTTGATTTCTGTGAAAAAGAGGGGCTATTTACACTAGTGGATGTAGGCCAATAAGCCTTCTTTGAGCACTTAGAAGGGTACTTCTGAAGTTTTGGCCAATGGATTAAATTGGTTATTCAATGGTGGTCTCAAGACACCAGACTGCTTTTTTATAGGGTAAGAAAAATATTGGATATTTTTCTCATTGCGAAAAATGGTGTGGATTCTATATATTGTGCGGTGGATATCTGGAGGGAATTTGGAGTCTTGATATGGACATTCCGTTTGACCATGGAGGTTGTGGTTTTTCTTTTGTACTTGCTATGTTTATTTACTGTTGTAGTTTTATTCAATGACACTTCTTACGAGCTTCTCTTTTCTTACTTTCTTAGGGGCCAACTCATATTTACTGCATTTGTTTTTGGTTTTATTTATTCTTTATTGTGTATCCTGTGTGACCATGATTTTGAAGTAATTTGTTTGGTATGTTGTTATTTAACGCGCTTACATGCTCTCTGTAAATATCTTCTTCACGCCTGCATAGTCAATAATCAATTGAAATGTATTATATCACACCTAGAATGGAGACCCTGAAGAGGCATCTTCCCTTCTCTGGACAAGAGGGACTACAAGAAGTGAAGAAAATTGCAGTAAAGTTTGAGGAAAAGATTTATACTGCTGCCACAAGCCAGGTTTGCATTTACACTGGTACTTGATCATTGGTGGTATTTGCCTTTAATTTCAGTATTAAAACATGGTTGGCTTCCTTATTCGTGAATTTTTCGTGAGATATAAATGGCACATAATTTTTATTGTAGTGGGATTATCTGAGAACAATATCTCTTAAGATGCTGACAGTGGAGACAAAATCCCAAAACCCCATGGGCAATTCCCTGCAGTCCAACTATGCCAGTAATTGCGAAATTACCCCTGTTCCAGGTAACGGGATAAAGTGCTATGTGCTTCATGTAATACCAATATATTTACATAGTGCTGACAGATTCCATTTTCCATCTCTGTATCTAATCCTAATATGCATTCCCCTGTACTTACAATAGTTTATTTCAGCAAATTAGACATTGCGCATGTCTCAATGTCATATTCACTAGTTTTTGTGAACCTTAATTAACTATTACTGTTTTGCTTCTCTTTCTCTGATATTCAAGTGACAGAGCAAATGTGATAGCTTTAATTTTGCTAGCTATATTGTGTTTTAGCACTTGGTGAAGACGGACTTATATGATTGGGACATAAGGCTTGGTTTGGTTTGGTTTATTGTGTTTTAGCAGTGATCAGTGAACTTTCAAAACAAAAAGCGCAAAAAATAAAAAAAGAAGGCAGATATGGCCTATATCTTTCTAGTGAGTAATCTGCCTTTCGCTACTTAGTGAACACCTAATTTGCATCCAACTGTTTTTCTCCATCAGGTCATTTGGCTAATTCCCAATTATTCTTTTCTGAAGAGATTTTCTTCAATCATTGCTTCCTTCCATTTTGAACTACTAGTAGCATCATGCTAACTTCGAGGATCGAGAAACACAATGCCCAACAAGATGGTCAGAGATTATGAGAAAACACAAAATTAGAGAGTGGTGGAATGGCGATGAGTGCCTTGATAGATTTCGAAAATATTTCTAGAACAAAATAGGAACGAAGACAAACTTCGAAAATTTGTTGGCGAAACACTCCTAAACATGGGTTGAAACACATTGAAACAGCTCCTAACACCTCGAAACTCTTCAAAACATAGGAGCTTTGATATTTATTCACTGTTTTGTTTCGTTGTGGCTGTTTCAAAACGAAATTTTAATCCTTATTTAAAACTTGAGTGAAGGGACTCTTGTAAACTTCCTAGTTCTGGCATTTATAGGCGCATACTGCCTTTGATGGTGTATGTCTCTTTGCTTGTTTTATATATATAATTTTCCCCTTGCCCGCCCTTTCTGTTTTTGGTTATGATTGTTCTTTTTCTGTGTGATGCAGATAGTAACATTGGAGATTCATCCCTCACAACTCTTGCTGCTGCAACTAACAAGGCAACCGATGACGATGGATCGGGTCTTGATTTGAATCTAAAGCTTTAGTTTTTCTTTTTCAAATCTATTATGTGCTTGATGTGTTATGTATAAGAAAGTTAATCTCCACATTTTCTTGAATGAATTTCGGATTTCACATTATTATCTAAATCTTGTTTGTTGGATCTTATACTGTTTCGTTTTTGTTTCATAGATGTTTGCTCTAGTTCAAAATTCCAAATATGTTCTTGTTGAATTCATGTGAGACCATGCAAAGTTTAAGAAGGTAGGTGCTGGCATGGAAGATATCCATTGCTTTCTCTCTCTCTCCGACTGAAATTATTTCATGTTTATCCTCCAGATTTAATGTCACAATCTATACCTATATCTATATCTAACTAGAAAAACTTTTAATTTCTCTTTTTACCTATCAACAATTCAATAAAGTCATTCTTGTTTAATGTGTCCCTTTTCTAACTGATAATAACATTATAGTTTTGCTGCTGCCCATTTGTTTTCTTTTTTTATTCTTACTATCATTAATACATTAATCATTTAAAAGATGAAATCATGAAACTGATCCAAGGGGAGGAACCCGTCCTTTTCCCTTCAGTTTGCAATCCTCCACACTCTTCTTGGCCCTTTGGTTTCACCATTAAGACATTCATCACTTTACCCAAAGGCCACATGAATGCTTTATTCTATTTTGTAAGAATTACAGCGGCTATAAAAAAATACCAAACATATTGGACTTTTCAGGTGTAGCTGCTTCATGGGAGGGAAAGGGTTTATATAGATAAGGTAGTTGACTACTGTTGCCTATCAGTCAAATGGTTGTAAATGGGTCGTGTTTATCAATCTGCAACAAATGAGATTGAACCAAAAATAAACAAACATTAGACTCATCTAGCCTGCAATGCTTTAGGTTGGCTTGTCTCATTAGATGTATGCTGTTGATTTACATCTCTAAAATGTTATTCAATTATTTTTCATCTTTTCAAGTGATTTTCTTGTGTTGGGGTTTGGTTCTAACGAGGGTCTTTACAGAATATTGTGTCGCCTACATTGGTCTGAGCCTGTTTGATTTTATTGATAATATAACCTCGGACAGACAAAACATCCAAAGAGTGTTGCACTTTGTATTCAAGCACAGTCTCTGGATGCATCTCGCTATTGACCAGTAGCCTTGGTTCGAAGGTGGATGAGGACTGATTCTCCATTTGCTTTGATCATCTGAGGATGTCTATGACATTGAAGAGTGATATCCTCTTTTTATATGCAACTTTATAACTTCAAAACTATTTGTTTAATGCTTCACATGCTTTTTGTTCATGGGGAAAATTGCTTGATGTAATGTCAAAGGAAACTATAGACATCCTAGCAGAAGAAAATAGGTCGACCCTTACTTTATGAGCAACCCAGATTAATCTATACAATATGAAATCTCACTAACCGAGTAAAGAAATTAAAATTTTCCCACATTCCTATTGATTGTCCCAATGAAATACCAAATCAATAATGGTAATCATTTGCCAACACACCCTATAATAGTGGAAAGAAACCATAATTGTTATAAGAACCTGCTACCATATTTACTTCAAGTTTGTAGAGCACTGAAATAAGAATGCATGACATAAAGTTTGTACTAATGGAAAGTCATGCTCAAATCGTAAAGTTTGTACTAAAGTTTAACATGTGGGGCGGTCTTGCAAATCACCACAAATCTTTGTAATGTATAAGTTGGCTTGAAATGATGTCATCATTAAGTTAGTAAGCCACCATGTTACTTGGAGGCTATAATAGAAAGCTAATAAAAATAGAATAGAATGCCCTTTAGTATTCAATAAGAGTTTGGAATGTTCATGTGAGAAATTGGATTCTTAAAATAGAAATGCGGTTTGGTGAACGCATCAAGTATTTCTTGGGGGTGAATAGTAAAGTTGTACATGAAACGGCTAAAATATCGCTATGAGTTGATGTTTTTCTATCGCTTTCTTTTTCGTTTTAGTTTTTGTTTTTCCTAAAAATTATATCAACAGACACATACTAAACACCTCAAATTTTGAATAATAAATTTAAAAATAGAAATAAAAAATTAAAATTAAAATCACAACTCGAAATGAACCACGTGCAATGCACGTGTGCACTAACTAGTATACTAAAAGAACTGGTTAAAAACAAGTACATCTTGCTGAACAACCCTAACTAGCAATTAGGCTTGGGAAACTTATTAGGCTATATAAGTTAGTGTGTGTCGTGCCATAACGAGTTTGTATTAAAAATCACTCAATTCATATAAGATTTTTATTAAACAGGATTAAATTGCAAAATCGAGCATGACTCGTTTATTTAAACAGGTTATACAACACTCTTATCATCCGTTATATATGTGTGTGTGAGAGAAACAAAGAAAAGGACTAGAAATGCCTAGAACCAAAATCCTAAGAACAATGCTATTAAGACCTAATTTGCTGACCTAATTCACTATGACATTTGGATTAACTGTGGGCTTTATCAAACATTAGAACTTAGTATTGATTCAATGGTTCCACTGAAACCACATCATTATGTCAGCAAATTACATCAAATTTTTATGTCCAAATAGAATTACTCAAATCGTAAATGCAAAAAATCAATCAAGTACCAAAACCTAGTTGCTCAAAACAGGAGAAGAGAGACTCCTGAGAAAATGAGAGGATGAGAGATATTGTTCAATTTTGGTAGGCCTATTAGCAATCTTTAAGCGAACAGAATGTGTACTTAAGCGTAAGGACAACATTACGGTATCAAAATGCCGAATATCAATATCGTTAAATAGCAAGGAGTAGCTCAGCGGAGACATAGATGAATTGTAAATTCAGATATCTTGAGTTCGAAATTTGGCAGTTATTTTGGGATCAGACAATAAGTGATTTATCCATCATGAACTTCTTAATTCCAACATAGATGGTCTGTCTTTGATCCGACCGAGAAATGAATTAGTCAAGATATACGTAAACTAACCTAGACATCCTTACCGTAATACCCAAAAAAAAAAAAAACAATATTGTTCCAAAAAGTTAGGGGTTTCAGAAATAAACACATGTTTTTTTAAAAATAATTATGACTAAGTAGAAAATGTCACAATTTTGAGTCAAATTACAATCATTTGATGCCAAGTTACCACCATGTATGGTGAATTTACCACTATTTCAGATGAGGTTACCATCATTTAAGGTCAAGTCATCACCATTGAATGTGAAGTTACCATCATCCGAGGTGAGTTTACCATTAGTTGAGCTGAAGTTACCACAATTTGAGTGACATTAATATGTGAAAAATTATAAGGAATGTCTATGTAATTAGACCATTTTACAAATGGAGTTATTGAAATTTACGCTTTGATTTTAAAGGTCGTCCATCCATTAAACTCCGTCCAAGAAAGTAATTGGCAAAATTGGACCATGTGCCTATCACAAGGATATTGGAGGGTTTTTTTTTTTAAAAAAAAAAAATAGAAGTGATAGATTTTATTCAGGGAAAATTGAAATTTATGCCCTAAAAGATTTAAAAAATTTCACTTTATACTCTTAAAGATAAAATTTCTCATATCGTACTTTCAATATATCAAAAGTATTGCAATGTGACCATTTTATTAGCTTTTGTTATTTTTTTTGGTCAAAAATAACCCCATTGATAGTGACAGTGATAGAAAAAATAATGAAATCTAATAAAAGGGTTATATTGTAACACTTTTTATACATTGAGAGTGTAATGTGAAAATTTAAATTTTATAAGTATAAAATAAAAATTCTTAAATCTTTTAGAATACAAAGTGCAATTCTCCATTTTACTCATACTGAAATAAGAAAAAAAAAAAGAGCAGCACAACAAACTCATACAAACACTCTTGCCAAATAAATGTATTATCAATAAAACTAGCATGTTGTGCTAAACTTTGAGCTACTTAGTTGCCTAATTTGTGCACAAACGCCACTCCATAAACCCGAAACTTCAATAGTTCATTTGTGATTTCGGCTAACATAGGTCCCAAAGTTGAAGGCCCTTCCTTCCCCAGACCCCCTTATTAGCTTTAGTGTTATATATATACTGATAAATATATATATGGTTATTTACTAATAGTGATATATATATATATATAAAATAAAGTAGTTAAATTTCTTTGTCTTTAGCTTTTCGTAGCTCAGATCACTTGAGATTATTGATCTAACAGTTCTCATGCAAATTTTTTTAAGCCTATCTCTCATCTAACTATCTTTTATCTTATATTCTCTCTCTCTCTCTCTCTCTCTCTTATATTATTATCTTATTTTCCTGTGTTATTTTTTATTATTTACTCCATAAAACATAGTAAATAACACTTACTGTAAATAAAAAATAGCACACATTTTTCACAATTTGACAACTTTTTTATCTGAATTTCACATCTTTGCCTAAAATTAGGTCTTAATTGATTCAAGGCCTAAATTCCTCTAAAATTCTCATTGACAATGGTTTTTATATAGATTAGATTTGTAATTTTTTTAATATTTGCTCTATTTGTTATAATTTTGGTACTAAATTTTTTCGAACTATCAATTTTTTAAAATTTTTTGTCAACTTTTTAATTTACTTTCACGTATTTTCATGTGAACCAGAGATTTTTGAGTTTAACAAGTAGAGGTGAGCAATTTTCTTAAAAAAAAAAAAGTGGAGGTGAACAATTGGTTTGGTTTAAGTATGTGTGGTCGAATCTTGACCAAAAGAAAATTTATCAAATGATATAGTAAGAGGAAAAACGCTATGCTATGAAAAAATATGTATTTAAATTTTATGGGTTAAAATACAAATTTTTAAGTTTATATACAACAAAAAAAATTATAAATTTAAGGTCAATTTAACAAAAATTGACATTTAATTTTGTCCAATTTATATTCAACTTTTTCAAATTAATATCAAATTAATTTTTATTTATTATCAAATTAATATTAAAATTCATTTAATCAATTTTTTGAGGTACTAAATTTTATCAAATTTTTGGGTACTAAATCAAATCTTATTTCATTTTATTAAATTTTTAATTTTTTTGGATACTAAAGTTGGAGAAAGGCAATTATAAAAATAATAAATTTTTTTGGGATGAAATCAGCACTTTCCATTAGCAACATTGACAGAAGGAGACAGAGGGAGTCTTTGTGCAATAAATTTTAAACTTTAGGGATCTCCGTGTTATTTATAAAATATCAAGGGGTGTCTGTATAATATTGTCAAAACTCTGGAAAAGTCCGTATTTTTTAACCTATTTTAATTAGATATTATTTTATTATTAGTTTACCTTAAAAACTTGAATTATTATATTTCTAATAAAAGCAGTTGTTAGTTAGGAAGGTTTGTTGATAGACAAAAAATAAATGTTTGAGAGTGTGTTTCTGTGTATATTTATATGTGAAGGATTGAACATTTAGTAATTAAATTTATAATTTTATTTTGCGATTTGGGGTTGAATGGTGATAATTGTGATAAATTCATGAGTTTTATAAAGGAGCAAAATTTGGTTGATTTAATTTATCGCTTAAAGGTTGTGAATTTAATTGTGTTCTATTAGTTTTTTTTTCTTTTTTCTTGAGATATTTATTACATGGAGATAGAGTGGATTGAAAATATGGTGATTGAATTTATAATTATGTTCTTTTATTGGATTGAGTGGTGGTAGAGATGATAAATTTATGAGTCTTATAAATGAGCAAAATTTTATTTATTACTTAAAGATTGTAAATTTCAATAGGTTATGTTAATATTGTTTTTTTTTCGGAGACATTTATATATATGGTGTTGTTTTGAAGAGTTTTTATATATTTTTATGACAGTTCTATTAATATGGAGGATATGGTCGGCGATATATTTCGAGTCATTTTAAAAGAAGAATTGGTATGAATATTTTTAGGCCATTCTTTTTGAATTTGGGTAATTGTGTAAGAATTTTTTGTTTGTTATATAGTATCTTCAGGCACGGGTAATGACTAGTCTATATAATAAAGTAGCTTACAATTCAAATTTCAAAAGATAAACAAAATGACTTTTGTTTTTCGAGGTTCAGATCGTTTTAAATTTTACTTTAAAGTTAATCTAACGGCTAATATTAACACCTTAAATTTAATAGGAAATATAGGGCCCTAAGGGTGTGTTTGGAGTGACTTTTTAAAAGTATTTCTAGAAATTATTTCTCATAAATACTTTAAAAAAAAATAAATAGTGTTTGAAATCACCCCACCACTATCTCTACACCACCACCACCACCGTCGCCGCCGCTGTCGCCGCCGCCATTGCCACCACCACCACCACCACCACCATCGCCGTAGCCACTGCCATCGCCACCGCAGCCACCACCATTGCCGCCGCCGCCCCACCGCCACCACCACAACCATCATCGTCTCCTACCACCACCACCTCTCACCCCCATTACAACCGATACTTAAATTCATTTATCTCTCCTCTATGTTTGTGATTTGATTTTGGATATGAATACAAATATGTTTATTGTTTACCATTTTTTATTACTCTGTGCCTTCAAGCACAAGCAATAACTAGTTATTTAATATAACATAATTTACATGTATTGACATAAACATTAAATACATATACATAAAAATATAGATGTAGTATACATAGAGTACTTGTAGTACTTGTACAACATTTGGAGTATGTGAATTGGAGGGCAAATACAAGGATCTCACACTGGTTCTTAGGGGTTCTTCATGGATTCATCTTCTCCTATAAATAAAAGAAGAACTTCTTCTCCACTTAAGGTCTCAAGGAATCCTCTTTAAGAGAAGGCCTACATAATAAGAACTTCAAGTTATAATTTTGTATATGTATGTATGTATGTATATATATATAGAAAAAAGAAGAAATAAAAAGAAAGGATGGAGGAGATGTTCAAATGAGTCATGCTCTCAGTAAGTTTTTAGAATCTTAGTTTCTGATAGAAACTGAGATACTGAGACTTCGATCTGTTCGAACGCAATCCACGTTTGAATGTGAATTTCTCCCAATACTTTGGCGAAAAGCTCATAATCGATATATTGAGATTTTTTGTTTGAGATTAGTCTTTAACGGCTATATTTTTGCAGTCCTTTCAAGGGGTGTTTTCTGCCATAATTATGAAGGGTTACATTCCTTCATTGAGGGATATATAGAACACTATAAATAGGGTTCAAGTGCAAGAGCGAAGTATCAAAAAGTTGATTCTTCTTCTCCTTGATTCAAAGTTTCTATATTTTCTAATTTTCTATATTTGGGTTGAATGTTTGATTCCAAGATTACTAAGGAGTGTAGTAAAGATAATATTAAAGTTAGGCATAGTATCCTAACGGTAGAATTTTTAAGAGTTCATTTGCATTATAAGTGGGGAAATTATTATCTCAAAGATAGAGAGTGTCGCGTCTTACCTAGCGATATATCTTCTTCAGTTTCATTTATTACTTTTCTACTACTTGACCACACTATATTCTACAACATTTAGAGCCTTTGTAAAATCCCCTTCAAGCACTATTTCTTCCACTCCCTGTTGTTGAGCAAAAAAAATAGTCTCACTCATTGCATAAAGCCTAGCATCTTGATCTAGCCCTCTAGCATTCACCTTCTTTGAAAGACCAGCCACAAATAGACCATTTTCATCTCTGATAACAAACTCCAACAAAAATTGTTGGAGTTCCAGAACAGACCCACTGAAATTGACCTTGAATGTGCATGTTGTGGGTGGGGTTATAATTCATTGCATAGAATGGAGGGTCCTTTAATACTCTAGTTTCCTGTGCTTTTTGAAACTGTATAGTGTAATCCATAGTTGCTTGGGAGATTTCTGCAATGTCTTTAGAAACATCTAGGTGAACCATGTCGTTTTGACGCCGAAAGATCATCCATCATTGTACTAAAAAAAAGTAAACTCGTTTTCCTTAAGTAGTTGATGTATACCCCGTACCTATTGTGTAAGATCTAAACATGGAATATGAATGCTTTTGTGTATGAAGCTTAGCTTCCATGAAAACTTTTGTCCAATAACACTCCTGCAAAATGTGAAAGCCCAGATTGAGCATCTCTTCAACAAACGTTGCATAGATCCCAAAATCTAGCTCTCAATACCTTGTGAAGAAGAGTACGAGTTTCATTGCAAACTCTCCACACTTGCTTTGCCAAAAGAGCCAAATTGAAAGCCCTAAGATCCCATAACCTATGCCTCCCCTTGATTTACTTTTACACATATTTCTCTAGTTAACCCAATGCCCTTTCCTTTCATCGTTCTTCTACCCCCACCAAAAGTTTAGCATTGACATTTCCAATGCGGCACAAAAGTTCTCTAGAAATTTGAAGCAACCCACCGTAATAGCTTGAGTTAACTTCTTTGCTAGCCTCCAATAAAAACTGATCCTTCCATCCTTGTAATTTCCTCTAGACTCTATCTCTTATCCCATTAAAGAATTTTTTTTTTGATTGAAAAAACTATAGTTGGCAAAACTAGGTATTTGTACTCTTAAGATTGCTTGAAGTTCGGTTGTTTTCACCTCAAATACATTTTTGCTCGATACCATCATTGATTTCTCAAAATTGATTTTCTGCCCTAAAACCAACTCATAACTCTGCAAAATTACTAGATGTGTAATTTTATTTTTTGATGCATTGGATTGTCTTCTATTTATTTGGTATTTAGTCAATCGTTTGTGACTTGTTTTAATGTGAGAAATGAATAACATTGGGTCTTTTGGATTGCATTTTTTTGGCAGGTTTGATGAGTTTGTAAAATAAATTTTCCTGTTAAAGACATATTTTACAAACACGTTTTTAATTGATACTAAAATTTTGTTCAAAGCTTATTTTCAACCCACTTCTTTACCTTTAGAAGCGTGAGGTTGAAAACAATTTTTAAGAAGAATGATAGGTTTTTTTAGACTATGAAAATTAACAATTACTATGATAATCTATTAAAAATGCAAAATTGTCAGGAAAAAAAATCCACAAAATATAATACAACTTACTGGTGTAAGAGAAATTAAGTGTAGGCGAAAATTATGAACATGTGTATTCTTGTATTGTGGTTAACCCCCCCTCCCCCCACACTTTCTAGAGTTTTGGGTGTAAGTACAAATCGCACTTTGCACGCTAAAAGATTTTAAAAATTTTATTTTATACAATAAAGATTAGATGTTTAAAAATGTCCTCAATTTATTAAAAATAAGGTAATTTTTGACAAATTTTAGCAACGGAATCTAACGGAAGTGCTACGTTATAATACTTTTAATATGTTGAGGGTGAAATATATAAAAACAAAAAATATCTATACCATTTATAAATGTTAGCATCTGTGATTATTTTGTAATTTTCTATTTTATCCCTAATTATTATAATAAAATCAATTATACCCACTTATATATATATACTTTCATCTACTTTTTATTTTTTTACATATATTTAACTTTCAACTTATTTTGAACTCTTTTATAAGAACTTCTAAATTTTTTTGAACTCATTTATTAGTTGTAAAGTTTACATACAATTTATCTATATCTACGTATGAAGAAGTAAAGTCTTATATATGTTAAATTATTGTACATATGATATGCAATAATATAATAATATTATACGCAATCTAATCAATCTATTTAACAAAATAAAAATTAATAATTTTATAATATAATTAGATATGCAAATGCCTAAAAAGGTCAGAGAGATTTCTAAATAAATGATAGATTACGTACTCAAAAACTTATAGAATAAATTAATAATTAAATTTAATAATAATTAAAAAACTAATTAATTTTTTGGAATCTAATTTATTATTTAATTTAATTACACATATAATTCAAGTTTTTCATAAAAAAATTATTATTTAAATTTATTTGCGTGCAAATGCCCGTCGTGCATTGCTAGCTAATTTTTAAGTATATAAAATAAAAATTCTTAAATCTTTTAAGACAGAAAGTACAATTTTTCCTTTGCATAAATGAAGCTTCCACCTTTCCTAATTATGGACTACATGTCCAACCGCCATTAATAAGCATTAAGCAGCCATACGAGGAACAAGTATGTATTTTAAAGTTAAATGTCTAAAATGCCCACCAAACTTAATTTAATCATTCTAAACACGACTTGCAAAATAGATACAAAATAAACAAATTTAGATTAGTTTGTGAATCCAGTTAATAAACATGTGGAATCGAATAAATGAGAGTAATGCTATTAGAACATAAATATTTTGATTTAGTTTACATACTTATTGGTGTAATCTAAGTCACGTAGAACGTAAACAGGTGCAAGAGCAGGAGGGAGAGCAGTAAAATTTAAAAAACTCTTACAGCGAGAACGTCTTAAGAACGTTATATTTTATAATATATATATATATATATATATATATATATATATATAATATTTCATATGAATATATATAAAAGTAACATTCAAGTGTAATAGTAACATATAATTTTTGAGAATTTTAGGTGTTAAATAGAAAAATATCATAAAAATAAAATTTAAAATAAAATTTTACCATAGATTTATTATTGGTTAAATAAAAAATTTATTAAACATCCAAATCTAATTAAAATAATTTTACCCAAAACATAAAAGTGGAGTAAGATCATCTCCAACTATGACTCAAATTTGAGTAAAAAACTTGATTTGGTATAGAGTACTCAAATGGGCAAACTCAAATATCTACTCAAATATTTTAAAAAATTCTCTTATTATCTCAAAACTCATTTTTTGTGACATTCAAATCATAATATTTGATAAAAAAAAATGAAACTGTCATCTCTCTACAAATTGATAATTAAAAAAAAAATGAATATGTATACAACACTACATGAAAATAAATAAACCACCCCATAATTCTAAGATTATTCTAATCCCTTATTATTTTTTATAAATTCAGATAAAGAAAAAAAATAGTTAACATGGGCATGGTATGAAGAACACAAAAACATACGTTTTTAACAAAAATGGAAGATTGAAAAAATAAAATGACAAATTTTCTAAATTTGTAGGTACCAAAGACTTAAAATTTCAGGAAGAATCGGTTGTCTGAAATTGTATTACCGATAGTATTTAACTCGAAAAAAACAAAGAAAAATTTGATGGGTAGGTTTAGAGTTTATATAGTATAAAAGATGGGTGAGATTAGAGTTTTGGAAAATACAAAAAAATTAAGAAGATGAAAGATGAAAAACAAAAAATTTACCTGCACGCCTTCAAATGATTTGTGAAAGCTTCGGTGGTGGTTGGCGATAGAAACAGTGTAGTAAAGAAGAGGCAGAGAACAAATAGTTAAAAAAGTCTTTTAATTTTGGATAGATTAAAAAGTTACTGCAAGAAATTTAGTAAAAAATTTGAGTCTGCTTCAATTTGTGTCCAGAATAAGTTTTGTCTTGATTTAGTATAGGTTTGAGTTTAAAGTTGGAGAAATTTTTTAGTCCATTTTGACTCAAATTTAAATTTAAATATAAATTTGAGTCAAGAGTTAATGGTTGAAGATGGTACGAGTGTTAGCCAGAACGCCTTCATTTTTCACTTTTCGGTGTGTGTGTGAGAGAGAGAGAAGCAGCAGCAATCTCATAGATGAAAAGTGGTCCTCGCTGCGTCGATCGTTGGAGGAAAGCGCTGGGCTTATCTGCCTTCTACTGAATGCTTCGTGAAAACGAAGTCGAAGACAACGAAGGTGAACACGAAGAAGGAAAAGTGAGCCTCTGTTCATTGTGATTCTTGCACGATTTTACTGGTATGTCTCAGAAATTCTCTCAATTTCATCTTCTGTTTGTGTAATTGCAAAAAAGGTGTGATTTTGAGGTTGAATGATTGAACGATTGCAAGTGGGTTTCGGTGAGTTAGCGTTGAATTGGGTCTGCAATTTTTTTGCTTTCTTCCCATCAATCTTGTTTTTCTTTGGCTTTTTCCTCGTTTGCTGGACGATTCTATCTTGTTCGATTCTGTTGCAAAAATTGGGGACTTTTTGAACGGGTTCTATGTCAAGCAGGGGCGGAGCCAGGAATTTTGATCAGGGTTGGTACTTTAATTACGCATTCTAATTTTTTTTCTTCCTAACCAATCATACGATATAATATATTTATATTTATTATATTATATTTGATACATGAAGTCCATTTAACATAAAAATGCCAAAAAAAAAATGTATATTGTTAGGGGCGAAGCCGTGAATGTCTACGAGGGGACAAAATATAACTGGTATAAAAAAATAATACAAAAAAATGCAGTTCAAGAATAACAAAAAAGTAAGAATCAAAACAAAATTATTGTAAAATAGTAAATTTAATTTTTATTTAGCCGAAACAAAATCCTAATAAAAAGACACAAAAAATTTTTTTAGTACATTTTTAATCTAATTATATATTTCAATAAAATATAAAATTTTTTAAAGTCTCTAAAATTTTGTATATGAATTAAATGTAAATTAATTTTTTACTAATTTTCTATCAATGCGCACAATCACAAGTCCGTGGTAAAATTATTCTTTATTTAGTTGCAAAATTTGTTTGAGATCATTATCATCTTATAGAGAAATTCTCTATTCGAAATAGTTTAAAATATTTTTGGGTTACAAACCTTTTGTCTTTTTGTATACAATCGTATTTTATTAGGTTATAGACTACTATTACTTAAAAAATGGTAAATGAGAATTAAAAATTATTCTTGAAAAATAACGAATATTGTGTTAGATAAATATAAATATTGTATATTAGTCAATATACAAATAGATCATTGACTCAATCCAAAACTAATATATTTATTTTAGAGGGTTAATGGTCTACTAATTTTTTGAAAAAAAAAGACTAGAACCATTGAAATTTTCAAAAATTTAGGGGGGCAAATATAATGTATAAAATAATTTTATGGGTCCTCATCTAAAGTGGTCTAAAACTTAGGGTGGGGGTGGGGGTGGGGGTGGGGGGGGGGAAGTGCCCACCCAGATCCCTATGTGGCTCTACCCATGCTTGTGAGCTATATTGAACCACATACAATGTCATGATATTAGAATCAAACAAGTTGTAGTCATTATAAGCTCATGGCTGAGTTAAAAGAAGCAAGATTGGTCAGCTGAATTTGAAGATGGTTTGATAGAAGAGTCTTTTCCTTCGTACATAGTTTCTTAACTCTGATGGGAGTGAGAAAAAAAATATTGGTGGCCCAACATCACTCACTTAGCTGGGAGTGAGACAGAGAAAAAAAAAAAAAAAACTTTGTTTTTAATAGGTGTTACTGATGTTGGGCCAAAAACTTTGTTTTTTAATGGTGACCCAAAAGTTTTATTTTTTTAATAGGTTTGGGTGGATTGTAGTAGGTCAAATATTTGATTTTTTAATAAATTTGGGTAGATAATATTGAGCTCAAATTTTTTTGTTTTAAATGGGCTTAATTTTTTTAATTCTTTTGGGTAAATAATGTGGGCCTAATATAAATGAGGGGGGCACACATAATATATTATATAAATATATAATACATATACCTAACTAATAAAAAAAAATTTTTTTTTAAGGGGGGGTGCACTTGCCCACCCTGGCCCGGCTGTCCCTCCGCCCCTGATGTCAAGCATGTTAATTCATCTAGGATCCTTGACAAATTCGCAGATTCCATAATCTTAATGCGCGGTTTTGGTTAGTTCAATTCGTTGAATTCATTAATCAAACATCCTGATTTGCTTAGTCAAATTCTCGCATTCGTAAATTTGAATATGCGAATTCGATAACTTGACACTCTCAAAGTACGAATTCGCGTGAGGAGCGATAGAGCGCAGGTCAATATGGACGAATTATGTGACTCAGGTTGCCCACTGTAAAATACACTTTTGGTCCCTAAAGTATGCACTTGATGTCTATCTTTCAATTGTGTCTATTTCGTTCCTAAGGTTCCTAATTTGTATCTATGGGGTCTAATCTCAAATGTCCGTAAAAAAATCGTTAATGGCTCCAATCATGTGGAACTCAATAGATACAAAATTAGGAATCACGTAGTTGACGCGTGTCCAGAACGGTTACGATATTTTTACAGACGTTTGAGATTGGACCACATAGATACAAATTAGGAATCTTAGGACCAAATAGGCACAATTAAAAGATTGGAGATCAAATAAACACTAAACACAAACATTGAGGACCAAAAATGTATTTTACCCTATAACCCAATAACATTATTTTAATTATAACTTTTAGACGTTCTGGTTGAAAGTACATCACTTAACACATAATTGGTCAATATATTAGTTCAATTTTTTAGGTACGAAAAACATTACTCAATAAATAAATGGACACAAATTTGTTAAACATAACTTTCAAAAGATATAAAAACAATACAACACGATTTTTGTTGTGCATAATTATAAATAAATCAAGAATAAATTAAATAAATTTTGATATAATATAATTTAGACACGATACGAATGAATAGGCAGCCCAACCAAACCTCTCTCATCCTAACATAGAGTGGGAGAAGACTTTTTGTGAAAGAAGCGGACAATTCCGTAATTGCACTTCCGATATGCGTGAAATGTTGAAACCAATTGCTAGATTACCAAATAACCACACAACGTTCTTAGAAAGAGATTACGAAATATTTAAATCATTGATTAGATAAAGTAGTCTGTAGAAATAGAAATATACGTCGAACACCCACTCACAACCCATACTTTTGTTGTTTTTATAGTAGTGTGTGAGTCTGTTCTTATCTATGCCTTTTTTCCCCAGATTCCCCAAAGTCTAAAATTCAAAACAAGAAGAAGAAGTCATTTTTTTTCTACCAGTTGTCTCGTTTATATCGGGGCTTCTGGGTATCTAAATTCACAATTCTAGGTATGTGAATTTTGAATTTGTTGTTCATTTTTGCTGGTTTTAACTATTTCTTTCTAGGTTTGTGAAATTGAGTGATTTTGGATTGATTTAGGTGGAAAAAGAGGATGGATAGTAATAACTGGAGGCCAGGTGGCGATGAATGCCGGCGATTGGAGGAGTCAGCTGCAACAAGATTCTTGACAGAGGATTGTTAACAAGATGTAATATGGCTAACCCATAATTGAGTTTTATATTAAGTACTCAATTCCCTTTTGTCTCTTTTAGTTTTTGGTGAAGTTATATTAGCTCACACATAGATGATTTGCAATGCCCTTATATTTCTTTAATGAGTAACTTTGCTGCTTTTAAAATGGGGTGGTTGTGATATGTTTGCTGATGTTAGTTTTTCGTTTTTTTTTAATAAAATGTGTTAGTGATACAATTTTAAGTTTGTGTTGAGAAAAGCACAAAAAAAGGGCTGATTGAAAATGCAGATATCAAAGTGGTGAAGTTAATGATGATGTTGAATGCATAAGAAAATATATTCCAATTTTCATGCACTGTGTAGATGAATTTATGGGTACATCTGTATCTAGGTTCAATTTTGTGTTTAGTCCTGGGGGAATGTTGGACCATGATAATGGGTGTTGCTAACTACAGTTGGAATTTGATGCTACTTGCACTTCAAACAATAATAGTTCCCAAACATCTAGTGTAGTTATGGTCCAAACATGTGCTAAGTTATCTCACCCATAATGGTAACTTATTTCCAATTTTGGTCTAATTATTGATATTAACTTGTTTATCTCCCTGTTGGTGCACTTTGCACAAATTAATGCATCAAGGGAAGATTCTTGATCTTCCATGATACAATGAGCGAGGCAAGGATGAAACTCTTTCAAGCACTAATTACCCCAAAACAAAAAAGTAAAATAAAACACACCCAAGCAAGCAATTTGAATGCTCTATTGTACCTCCTCTTCATGTATTGTGTTTGAGTGTATAAGTTACGTTACATCCACTCCAATAGTTTAACCTTTTGAAGTAATTGAAAGTGTAACATGGTATTAGAGCACAAGGTTATGCGCTCGAATTTAACTATCAGCTTGATAATTAAAATACTTGCATGTCCTTGGCTAAAATTCTAGCCTGCGCGTGAGGAATGTGTTAAAGTATAAAAATTCTTATGTTACATCAACCGTAACAAGCAGCTTTTAGAATAGTTTGGGGTTTAATAGCTTGCATTGTCTCTTATTGTTCGGTTGCACCAATATGAATCTGTTGAGATTATTCCGTAACACGAGTTGGGATCGTATCTTAACATTGTGGGTAGGTCTCATAATACCACATACCTCATTCGTTAAAAGTATGTCCTCTTTGTGAAGGATACTGTCCATTTATCATGTTTCTGAGTGGGGGTGAGTTGAATGCATTTTTGATTCTAGTCTCGTTTTGGGTTGGTTGTTGGTTTAAAACCAGGTTTAACATTTAGTCAGAAATGTGGAGCAATGCTTGGTGGTGATAGGTTGACACAAACGGTAAAATGTAGACATTAATACGATGTTGCTGAAAGTATAGGGTGTGCACAACGAATATGATGTTGCTGAAATTATAGGGTCTCCACCCTTGTGCCTTTTGGAGTGGGTGAAATAAATGGTGGATACAGAGTTGCCCAGTGCTTTGCAGTGTATGAGTGTTTGGCAATGAAGAGAAGTGACATCATCAACTCTATCTTTGGTAAGTGATGCTTCAATGGTTTAGGAAATGGACTATTTCGAAGATATTGTTGAAAAGGTGTCGATAAAAAATTGTTGCTGGAGTAGTGAGACTTTCATTTGTGTAGTGGGGCCTCTGAAACACTTCAGATACCGCCGATGTGGTATTCTAGGATAGGTGGTGTGCCTTTGGCATTCTCTCCAATGCGCGTGGAAGTGGTTAAAGAAACTTGCTCGAAGTTCTATTTTGGGAAAAGCTAGAGTTCTGACTATAGTTCCTTTATTTTCCAGAGAGAGATGATATTTATGCTAGTGGCCCTGGGCCAATTAGCCTTCTTAGAGATGTTGGAAGGGTATTGCTGAAGTTTTGGCTAATGAACTAAATTGATGATTACAATGGTGGCCTCACAACACCAGACTGCTTTTTGTATGGTAAGAAAAATATTGGATATTGTTCTCATTGCAAAAAAAGGTGTGGATTCTATATTGTGCAGTCGATACCTGGAGGGAATTTGGAATCTTGATATGGACATTCCGTTTGGTCATGGAGGTTTTGGTTTTTTTTTGTACTTGCACTATGTCTACGTCTATTGTAGTTTTATTCAATGACACTAATTACGAGCTTCTCTTTTCTTACTTTCTTAGGGGCCAACTCATATTTACTGCATTTGTTTTTGGTTTTATTTATTCTTTATTGTGTATCCTGTGTGACCATGATTTTGAAGTAATTTGTTTGGTATGTTGATATTTAACGCGCTTACATGCTCTCTGTAAATATCTTCTTCACGCCTTTGTAGTCAATAATCAATCGAAATGTATTATTTCACATCTAGAATTGAGACCCTGAAGAGGCATCTTCCCTTCTCTGGACAAGAGGGACTACAAGAACTTAAGAAAATTGCAGTAAGGTTTGAGGAAAAGATTTATACTGCTGCCACAAGCCAGGTTTTCATTTATACTGGTACTTGATCATTGGTGGTATTTGCCTTTAATTTCAGTATTGATACATGGTTGGCTTCCTTATTTGTGAATTTTTCGTGAGATATAATTGGTACATAATATTTTTAGTGCAGTCGGATTATCGGAGAAAAATATCTCTTGAGATTCTGACAATGGAGACAAAATCCCAAAACCCCATGGGCAATTCCTTGCAGTCCAACTCTGCCAGTAATAGCAAAAATCCCCCAGCTCCAGGTAATAGGATAAAAGTGGTATGTGCTTTGTTGAGAGTATTATCATTATATTGTCACTATTTTATATGATTGTAATATGTATACCTCTCTATGGATATATTAGTCTTTTATGTTTTCATTAGGTAACTATAAATATAAGTTGAGAGGGAGAGGTATGTATACTTCTCTGCCTACTCTCATATTGTTCTCTCATGCAATAGCAATATGTTCACAAAGTGCTGACATTCCATTTTCCATCTCTGTATCTAAACCTAATATGCATTCCCCTGTACTTAAATAGTTTCTTTCTGCAAATTAGACATTGTGCATGTCGATGTCATATTCACTAGTGTTTCTGAACTTGAATTAACTAATACTATTTTGCTCCCCTTTCTCTGATTTTCAAGTGACAGGAAATGTGATAGCTTTAATTTTGCTAGCTATAATATGTTTTAGCACCAATCAGGGAATTGCCAAAACAAAAATTGCACAAAGAAAAAACAAGGCGGATATAGCCTATATCTTTCAATTGAGTGATCTGCCTTTTGCTATAGTGAACACCTAATTTACATCCAACTGTTTTTCTCCATCAGGTAATTTGGCTAATTCCCCAGTATTATTTCTCTGAAGAGCTTTTCTTCAATCATTGCTTCCTTCCATTTTGAACTAATAGTAGCATCATGCCAACTTCAAGGATCTGAGAAACAAAATGCCCAATAAGATGGTCAGAGATTATGAGGACACACAAAATTAGAGATTGGATGTCGAATGCGAAAACTGACTCTTTTACGAATAACAATGGGAGCATAAACATAGGAAACACATTCAGAACACAAGGAGAAATAGTAAAGGAGAAGAAGAAAGTGACATAGGCAATACCTCAATATGTGCTTGGAGATTCAAACCCTAGATGGTATCTTTGCTTATATTGTGTGGCAGTAAGAAGAGAATCACTCAAGTAAGATTTAAGGAGATTTATGGACATAACAAGGTTCCTGCAGTAACCTCAAGAAGATGCCATTTTTTTCCCCCTAGTATCTCCATTTTGCTGGGGTGCATATGCACACAGAGTCTGTTGAACTATGTCATGCTCATGAAGATAAGTCTAAAGACCAGCATAAAGATACTTGTCCCCATTGCCAGAACGAAGTGCCTAATGGGAATATGACCATGGGTTGACACTATTTTTGTGGAATGTCTTGATACATGAAAAAACATCACTAATTTATTTCAAATAATATCCCCAAGTTGTCTTATAAAAATCTTCAATAAAACTTAATGAACCAATAGAATCCACATAAAGAGACAACATGAGAAATGCCCTAAAAATTATTATGTACACTAGCAAAAGGTTTGAAACTTTTATTCATGCTAGATGTAAATGAAACACAATGATTTTTAGCAAGTTCATACGTTTCCCAGCGAAACATAGAGAGGAAAGTCGTTGAAACCAAGGAAGCAAGGATACGTGATACGAGTACGATACGATACCGATACGACGATTCGATAAAACTTAAAATAAGAAAGATACGGGTACGCCCAGGATACGCATAGAATAAAATATATTTTATATTTTATTATTATTTAATGACTTAAAAATTATAATTTTCAATAATTCTTTAATAGTAGTAAACAAAATTAGAAATTTTTCCAAGAAAACGATGTAATATCGTCTCATTATGATATATCCATAAAATGAGCGTGAACAATTAAAGGAATCAAAACTAGATTTAACTAGTTGGTTTGTTTACGAGTATTAGTTTTTAAGATTATAGTGTAATTAACTCATTTTTTTAATAATCTTTTGACGTGTAATAGTAGATAATACTTAAAAAATACACGGTGTCTTCAAAATCAGATGGAATTTTGTTGATGTTTTGTATTATATACGAACTCAAAAGGAGATGGTATAAATTAACATTAAAAATTGTACATCTTGTTTCATATTTAGAAGTATTCGCGAAGTATCTACATATTTTATTAATTATCGGATACATATGATGTGTATCCGATACGGGTACGTCGACCTTGACGAAATATCCGTGCTTCATAGGGTGAAAAAAATAAGGAAAAATAGATTTCAACAAATGAAATGGTGGATGTCCAAGTCGACTACGCCACGGCTAAATCTTCACTGTTGATCGTCTTCTCCGTCACCAAGTCCTAAAAACTTTGAAAGGGGGAAAATGTCAGGTTGGAGTTTAAATATCTAGTGATGAATGGTGGTTGAATTTGGGTACATTTAACACTAAAGGTGGGGACATCATGTTGTAATAGAAACAGAGCATTTGCTCAAGAGTTAAGACAGATGTCATGGAGCCATTAACGACTTTGGTTTTGTCACTGCCTGAACAAATATGGTAAGATGGAAATAAAGTTGGACAACTAGTAATGGGATTAGATTTTCCTGAATTGATGATCCAGGGGGACTGAATAGTATTTGGTACACTAGAAGAAGCAACCAACTTATTTGAATGAGCAAAGGAGGTGGAAGCAATGGTGGATGTACCCAGTTTAGGCAAAGAGCATCTAAGACTCTCGATCTCATCCTTAGTAAGATTTTCTACATCTAATGCGAAAGGAACTGGGGTCCTAGTATGCTCGATTGCGATAGGGTGAGCACAATTGCAAATATTACTGGCTGAACAACCCTTTCTATCTCTGAAAAGATGCTAATCGGTGTAGTCTAGCATGTCTATTGAGTGTGCTGTGGTTTGTCACAAAAGTCACAAACAACCTATTCTTATCATTGGAGAGGGAATCCACAGTCCTACTGTCGTCCCCACTCACTTTATAACCCTGTTGGGAAGTTATATTATTGCTGATCACTCCCCGCAACGTATTGCGTCATCACACCCTTCCTACTCTCCTCACTTCAAACATACGCATACACTTCCGTACCGGTTAGAAACATAAAGATACGATCTTGCTCAACCACCAGATGGATCTCCAAGAATTTACAGCACATGCAGCCTAAAAATACTGATAGTGATGTAACTCCTACCAGAAATCCCGAAAAATTTCAAAGTAAGCAGATAGAGACGTATCACCCAGTGACGTATTATGGATATGACTCCTCAATTCATAAATCTAGGATATGTTCCCATCTTCGAGTTGGTCTGTGTGATTGCATCTCAAATTTCATTCTTGGTGTTAGCAAAAACAAGCAACCCTTGCTAATTTCTGATCTCAGGAACGTAACAACTAAGACATAATTATAGGATTTTCCCTAGCCATTTTTCAAACAAAGGATATCCTCCGATGGTTCTTCGATCTTCTGTTCAGATATCTTATCTTTCATATACTTTTAGTAAAGAGCATAACAGACTGTGATCAAACTAGGTAGTTACGCCTATCCAATCTTACGGTTGTAGTTTGGAGTATAGGGTTTTCGTTCGGGGTCCTAGGGTTCCAATCTGATCCATTGTCCCCTTTTGTACATGTAATATGCTATCCAAAAGACCAAACCGGTATTTTTAGTGTTTTATTTGGTGAAGTCGACGATTACTGTTTATTTCTTCCATGCACAACAAAAAATAAAAAAACATTAAACATGCTTTGATACCATGTTGATTCTAGTACAAACCTATAATCTGGGAAGGAAGAAAAGGAAGGAGGAGAGAAGAAAATAGGTTTATATATGGCTTAAAAGAAAGTGACGGGGGTTCTCTCACTTGTATGTTGTTATCTATAGTCATTCCAATATAGAGACCTAAATACCCTTCAAGACTTAAAAAAATACTTATTTCAATACTGCAACCTTTCCAATCCATCATAATTCATCCTTCCGGTGCATACGAGCTTTTTGCATCCCTCACTATGACTTTCGAGTCTCCTCAAATTTTTTCCCTTAGGACAAGAAGTATGATAGAGCCTATAGGTTTTAGGCTAGTCCCTAGCTTACTATATAAATAGAAAAGAGAACTTTTCTGTAGCAAATAGTCCAAAGGTTACTTAGATAAATTTGTATTCCTACTAACAACACTATTCTTGTTCCCCCCAAATGTGTTATGGATTCAAGGATCTGCATTATTTTGTTTTTCTTTGGTGAACTTACGAAGCATATTGAAGATGATGTGCTTTTATGCATGCGTATGCAGACAAGGTACTGATGTAGTTTAGTTTACACAAGTGGGGCTAAGTTAAAGTTCTTGGAAAGATAATCTAGAAACTAAATATCTTAGGTTGAAGTAGACCTAAGACAATAAGCATTAAGAGTAACTTTTAACTTTTTAAGCAATATTTGAAGTGGGGTGATGGTATAACAAAAGTTTGATGGCAAAGGATATACCTTAGAGCAACCCATTTTCAGAAATATGATGGATTAATTATTTATGAGGAGAGGGGGGGGGTCAGGAGGGCATCACCTATTAAATTGATATACGACAGATTGAACAAAAAAATCTTCAAGTATGTTGTATGATTGTAGAATTCCTGCGAAGTAGATAAGAAAATTCTTCAAACAGGTACAAAACCAGCTATGCCTGTGGTACATAACGTAATGCTGGCAGCTGACGTGATGTTTTAAAAAAGGTGAAAATATTGATGTGTAGATGGATGAGTTTTGTTACCAGAAAAGAAATAATAAGAAAACCAATGCATTTACAGTAAGTTAGGATTTGTTGTGGGTGAAGATAAAATGAGAGTGGCTTGTCAAGGATGTTGAACATGCTTGACATGTTGGATGAGTTTTGTTACGTGAACTTGCTTGACATGTGGAAAGGAGTGATTTGGTCCAAATGCCTGTTGGAAAGGAGTGATTTGGTCCAAATGCCTGTTGGAAACCACGTGGTACATGAAAAACAATCCCACATTAGATAAATACTGGACGATGGCTTCATATGCAAATATTGTGGACCAAACCAGTAACGCCCCGGTTTCCCAGACCCGTTACTTAATTAAATTGATCGATCACAGTAAACTACAAATAAAACTCCGAATACAGGGCCAAAGCTCTAACTGTCTCAATAAATTTATAATCTCCATTTTGATCTCCAAATAATAAAAATAATCTCCTCAATATACAAAATTAAAAAAAATATATCAAGATTCGTCCGTCTTCGATTCCTCAAATATCAACTCTGGTCCTTCCCTATGAGATAATCCTGAAAAAAATATTAAAGGCGGGAAAGTATACAATATGACAGGAAACAATATGCTCAACGAGAAAAGAATGTAAATGATCAAATACCAAATAATTCAATCGATAGACAATCATAGATAAAAGAATCGAGAATCCAATTCGATAAGTCACATAGCTCAATTTCTATCAAACATGACCTCATACTGGGGTCATCTTGGTGACATGATAAGTGACACTTGGGCATTTAAAATCCATACTTATATCGAACCATTACACCCCTCAGGGCTGTAATCACAATCACTCCCCGCAGGGCCATAATCACATTTTACCAATTATGCCCCAAGTACACTTCGTACATGTACCAATCAATCCCAGAGTATTTAGCCCAACGTCCACGTACAGGTCAACCGATAATATTGACAGAATTTCAAATCAATCAGAATAATCAATAGGAATACAAATTTCAGATAATTAAAGGACACTCTTTGCAAAGAGATTTAAAGATAGGAGCATATTGTCTATTACCCCGTACCTCAAAATCATTAATAACTTCAATAGATAAGAAATTCGAAATACCCCGAACAAGACACTTCAATTTGGTAAATTCACTATTTAATTTTTGACTCCAAAATCTCATAAATTTCTCTCTCCCTTGCTCTCTTTCTTTCTTCTCTTTCTCTCTCTCTTCCTCCCTCTCTTTCCTTGCTTCTCCTGGGTGTGCCGTTTGAAAGGCCAAAGGCTTGGCTATTTATAGCCAAAAGCCTTGCCTTCCCGGCGCATGGCTGATGCCATTTGCATGCCTCACTTGGTGCATCACTTGGACAACTGTCCAATTCTTTGCCTCTTTCTTTTTTTTTTTTCTATTAGACCACATGTCTAATTTTAACACACTTGGCAACATTTATGTACATTGCCATTTTTTTCCTTTCTTTCTTTGACACCGATACATCTAAAATATATACATATACATATATATATATATATATACACACACACACATGCACTTACATATATTATATATGTAACGGACGTATTACTTATATATTATATCATTTTAACAATATGATATTTTATTTTAACACGAAATATGACCTATATTATAGTCATTTGACTTGTTTTCACGAAAAAAATTTATATTTGAGGTTCATTTGAAATTTCTAAAAATGATCATTAATTATATAAAATTATAATTAATGACTTAAATTGCATGTTAGCGATTAATTTTAATACGGGTCGTCACAAAACCACCCCGAGCTTGAGGTTAAACTTTTGAGCCAAGCTTGAGTTCTATTGTATATGAGCCTATATTCCAATATTTCAAGGTGTTGAGAAGACGAGAAGAAGGTCCGAGAGGACATGCCAAGGACGTTGAAAGTCATGTCTGCCTTTGGTTTAGATGAGGATAGGGCTTTTCAAAATTCTAAGACTTGACTGTAAAAAAATGCTTGTGTGGCTAGCCACATTAAGCCATGTTGAGTTTAACCATATCCAATATTTTTCTAAAGTTAGTATGTGGTCTGAATATCAATTTCTAAAAGGTTATCCTAGAATATATTAAAAATTGGGCTTATGCCATTAAAAAGCTATCCTAGAATAGATTCTTTATTAGGTTTACTCCATTGAAGAACAAGGAAATGTGGATGATTCAGATAATTCAAATATTGAACCACCATCTACTAAAAAAGTTTTAGTTGTCAGAGACAGAGATAGTGTAACTCAAGTATTTATACTTAAAATGCCTCCTTACATGCTGGCTAAATTTTGGGTTTAACACGTGAAAATCTTTTAATCATTAGGGTAACGGCGAGATTCGAACTCTGATACCATGTTGAACAACCATCTACTCTAGAAGCTTAAGTTGTTATAGAGGGTGTAATTTAAGTACTTATACGTCAATACCAGCCAAGCACTGCTCACTTACAAACACCTTGAACCACCATGTTTTCTATCAGAATAGATCTCTTGGAACTCATCTGCGCTAGCTTTATCCAAATCTAAAAGTGGATAATAGCTTCCTTTAATTCACATTCCACTAGCAAAAGAAATATTAGCAATTACTTATTTATGATCATGACTATAATGACATATAAAAATATATTGTCAGCAACTATGTACATATTACGTAAAATAATTTTTGATAGAGATCGAAAAGGGATTGGATAAGCTTAAATTGAGAGTTTCAGTAGAATAGTCATTTAAGAGTGTGATTATGAAACTCTTTTAGAATTTTAGTGGGAGACTTGGCTAATAAATATTCATGTAGACAGTGATATTAGTAAAATTGTTCCTAAGCGGAGAATTTGTGTGTTTATTGATCTAATCCTTGCGAGGATCTGGTATCTTTTTTTTTTTTTTCTTTCTATTTCCTGATTTCTTCTTTTTCCAGTCCTATATCAAATCCCTACTATTTCATTGTAAAATGTGATAAGAATAGAAGTGTTTCTTTGTGGAGAATGTGTGTTTCTTGATCTAATCCATTCGAGGATTTGATATCTCTTCTTCTTTTGTTCTATTATCTTCTTTCTTCCTCTTCCGTCCAGCATCAATTTTGTTTTCGAAAATAGATTTAGCCCTTGAACTTGCTAGCTAGTAATCCATTGGGGTGCTCATTATTGCCATTCTGTTGAGTTCCAAGTCACATTTTAATCGAATATTGTTCTCATTTGCAGCGCACTAGCTCAAGAAACCTTTCAGAAGTGTACTACATCTACGACTGTGATCATGTTTAATACTGTCAATATCGTTGTTAGAGATGTCTCTTTTGGGTGCATTAATACGCAATTCCGGTTTTAAAAATGGACCAACTTCTAGATTCCGTTCAACACCTGATTTAGCCAAATGGTTATTCGTGCCAATTGCAAACCAGAATAGGAATTTTGTGATATTGGATCCGTCTGATGCTTTGGAGTCATAGTGGATCTTGCCCGAGAGGTATGACCTGCCCATCTCTGCTGGGACACAGGGTTTAGAACCTCAGTGGGGGCCTAGGGATGGTAACCCAGTCTATGGGCTGAGATGAGGTAAACTACCAAAAAGAAAGAGGATTATAAATGATGGTTTCGAACATAATCTCTAGTTTCTAGGGTATCTTTCCAAGGGAAAAAAATCTTTAAATAATGTTTTGACTTGAAGAATATTTCTTCACTATGTTTACCCAGAAACCTTTAGGTCTGTGATGTATGTCCAGCCCAATTTTTCTAGGTTTTAGAACTGGAAAAAATTCATAATATCAAGGGTTCCTTGGGCCTTTAGCATGCAAATACTGTAGGGTTGGTGGCATATACCATTTATAATGTGGAGTATTTGATAATGTTCTAAGTATGGGAGAGGACTGGGTGGGTACTATAAGAGGACTACATATCTCCTTGTTAGACCTCAAAAAAAAAAAAGGAAATAAAATATAAGCAAGAGCTACTCTTCCAGTTTGTGAACAAATTAGTAGCTTGTATAACTAGACATCTGCAAAAGAGTTACGAACAGTGTGGATAGAAACCAAGTTTACCTTCCCTTTGAATTACATTTTTTGAAATTTGAGGAAATAGTTTATCAACTTTCTGGCTGGAGGGTCTGCAATAACGGTATAAATTAAGGTAAATTAAGTATATGCTTTCCTAAAAGCACTTAGGACAGCAGTCCGTATTTAGAATTTTGTCATCAGGATCTTTGTTAAGTTTTTTTAACTTTTCACTTCTCTGTTTGCCATCCTTATATTTTCCCACTTGTACTATGTCTGATAAGATTTTAAGCTTATCACAAAAGAATGGCAAAAGAACTTTAACAAGGTTGAGGACATGTGCCAAAAGAGAAAATTATATATGTGATTTCTCATATGTTCTTTCTTATATTTTTCCTAAACAAAAAGCAATAATTTATCCCCCTCCTTCAGATATTCTTGCTTGAAATATGATTTTTTTCCGTGACGTTCATTTGCCTCTCACGTTAAAAAGAGTCAATGCTCATAATTTAATTTGTTAATTGTTTGGTTTGCATTCCTTAACCTGCTAACTTCATTTTTTCCCACTCTCCCTGTCTTGAATAGCATCTCAGAGCATTCAGTCCCAAGTTAATAGCCAAGGACAACCACTTCCTAATCCCATGGTGACTAATCAGTCTCAAGCACGCCAGCAGATATTTTCCCAAAACATTCATAGTAACATCACATCAACTGGAGTGCAAGGTGCTGTTGGTTTAACATCTGCACTACCACCCGTTGGCAATTTAACTCAGAATACGGTGCCGAATGCAGTTGGCCATAATTCCAGTTTGCAGAACATTCAAAACATCTCGGGGGTTTCACAGAACTCTATAGGAACAATGGGGCAAGGAGTGCCTTCCAATATTTTTCCCAATTCTCAGCGACAGATTCAAGGAAGGCAACAACAGGTTGTTCCCCAACAGCAACAGCAGCAATCTCAGAATTATCTTTACCAGCAGCAGCAGCAGCTACAACAGCAGCTTATGAAGCAGAAGCTCCAGCAGGGAAGTGTCCCACACTCCATAATGCAATCTCACATCCAGCAACAGCAACAACAACAGAACCTCCTGCAATCAACTCTGTTGCAGTCTTCTCAGCAATCTGTCATGCAGCCTAATATGATGCAATCAGCTCCGCCCACTGGCCATCAACAGAATCAACAGTCTTCCATTCAACAACCCACACAAGCTGTGCTTCAGCAACACTCTCAATCTGTCCTCAGACAACAGCAGCAGCCGCAGCAGGCTGCCATTATGCACCAACAGCCGACACAGATGCAGCAACAGCAGCAACTAGTGGGGCAGCAGCCCAATGCTGCAAACATGCAACAAAACCAGCTAATTGGGCAACAAAACAGCATTCCTGATATGCAGCAGCAGCAACAGAGGTTGCTAAGTCAGCAGAATAATCTTCCAAACCTACAGCAGCTGCAGCTGCAGCTGCAGCATCAGTTAATGGGTCAACAAAACAACCTCACAAATATGCATCAGCAGCAGTTGGGACCTCAAAGTAATGTTTCTGGGCTCCAGCAGCAGCAGTTAATTGGAACACAGTCTGGTAATTCTGGCATGCCGAGTAATCAGCAATCTGTACACATGCTGCAACAATCTAAAGTTCCAGTTCAGCAACAAACCCAGCGGAGCACACCGACTTTGCTACACACTCAAGGGCAGCAGTCACAAGCACAGCTGCAGCAGCAGATGATGACACAGATTCAATCACAGCCAGGACAGTTGCAACAGCAGTTAGGCTTGCAACAGCAACAAAGTACCCTACAACGAGATATGCATCAAAGACTTCAAACATCTGGCCCCTTGCATCAGCAGCAGAATGTAATGGATCAACAGAAGCAGCTATTCCACTCACAAAGACCCATTCCGGAGGCATCATCGAGTATGTAATTGTAGTCATGCAACTTCGATCATGTCCTTATTCTCCATTTCTTCTTCTAATCTTGTGCTTATGTTATTCTTCATTTCATATATGCGTGGTGTTGATTTTTTCTCCTTGCAAATTTTTACCTTTCGTTTCTAATTATACTAACCCAGGAGTCAATAAGACGCTGCAATATGCTTTATTAAGATTATCACATTATTTTAAGAGCTTGGTATTTTAACTAGTTTTGAGTTTAATCATGAGTCAATCAGCAATAGATGGTATTTTTTTTTTTTGTTGTTTGATTGTGATAAGATGGTGTCAGAGTATTTTTAACAAATTTCATTCTTGATATCAAGTTATATGGTTTTTCCTTTTGATCCTCTTTTTGGAAATAGAACCCATCCGGGCTGGACCGGGGAGGGAGAAAGGGGGGGGGGGGGGAGAGAGATTACAACACCATGCCCTGCAACTTTGGTTCACACGAAAATTTCCTGACCCTGCCACTGCATAGTTTTGTGGATGTAAAATTGTTCTCCTTTCTAGAAAATTATTGAGTTACGCTAGTTCCTATTTTATTTTTATGTTTACGTTCCATCATGGATGGGTTCTCAATCAGATAGTGCATATATTGTGCTTATTTTTTTTTTTTGTGTAGCTTCTCTAGATTCCACAGCTCAGACAAGAAATGCAAGTGCCGGAGATTGGCAGGAGGAGGTTTATCAAAAGGTACAATATGATGTATTCTTTGGTAGTAGTTTTTTTATGATTTTTGAAAGGAACACAGAGGGTTAGGGTCCATTAGTGCTGGAAAATAAGTGGAGTTTTAGATTGGGAATTAGCTTTTTACTAATTATGGTTACTACAATGACTTAAAAGTTGCTAGGTGCTTCAGAGATGCTGAAAGACATAAAAGAAGTTAACCAGAAGCCCACCACGTCAAAGAATGGCATCATAGGGTTTGAATTGAGAACTCAAATTCGGCATTCAAATGATAAAAATTATGCATCAATTCTTAGAGGAAAACATTGCAATGTTTCATCAATTTCCCACTACTCCTGTTGACTATGTGGAACTTATGAAAATGCTAATCAGGATCATCTACTCATTAGTAGAATATTAGCTAAAACATAAATTCTACAAAATAGATACAAGACCATCCAATCTTATGGTAGAGCATGTTGAGCACAAAGTGTTGCTGAAATGCCGATAATAACAAATACGTATGGTATAACAAGGAAGGATTGAGTTAGAAATGACTGACTTGTGAAATGCTAAAAGTAGTGTGCGTAAGAGATAAATTGAGAGAGAAATGACTAAGGCTGTTTGGCATGTTTGAAGAAAACCTGTAAATATAGTAGCGAGTGAGAATGAAGTGATAAAGTCAGACAAAAAATAACAATAGCTAAGAGATTGCAGAATGATATGATAGCTCGTGGTTTATTAAAAAATAAGACACTGGGACAGAACACAATGAGTAACAAGATTCATGTAACCAGTTCTAAAGCTGTAACATGTCTTTGTTAAGTTATTAATTGGTTTTGTTCTTTGTTTCGTGGTTGAATAATGATGGACAATGTGTCTTTATCTTAATACTTTAGTGGTAACAACAAGAATATTGTTACACATAAGATTTCCTAAAAGAACATTGTCCAGCATTTATAGAATTATGCTTAGTAATCTGCACTTTTCTCTTCTAGGCTCAGATAAATGAGGAAGAAAAGTAACTTAGGTGTTACGATGAATGGACAACATACATGTCCATCATCGCTTTTATCTGTTTAGTTGAGGTTATGTTGGCACTGGCTTAAGAGAGGAGTTGGGAGAGAGGATAATTTGGAATGCTATTATCAAACCTTACAATATATTTGTTTCCTTCAAATTTTTTGATGCTTACTGTTGAGTTTTATTAGTGAAAAGGATGGCCAAGTGCATGAGGCGCTCGCTTGCGGTAGTTGGGGTAGGTCAGATGTGGGCATCCTTACGCCGCTTATAGAGAGGCTATTTTTTGAGAATTGTTGAGTTGCATTAGTATTGAAATATATACATATTTATGTTTTACTCTCTCTTAACAATTCAAAATTTTAGAATAGATGGTGGTTTAACATGATATCGCAGCAGGAGCTGCTGCATTCCAATCTTGTTGTCACTCATGCTTGCAGGTGCAAGGTGTAGCTATACTTTTTCTAACAACTTAATCTTTTAGAGGAGATGGTTTCATTCTAATCACGCATAACATATTATCAAAAGACTTGAGATGTGCAATTTCTCTCAATTTTTCTCTTTTTAACATTTATAGACCAATACGATCAGGATCGATATTTCGTATTGGATATCTTGGAAGTAGAAATGTTTTGGAGATGTTTAGAAGATAGAGAGAAAAAAAATTAAATTTTGATTTGGAAACATTAGCCGAAACATTCCTATATATTCCTAAAAATGAGAATTTTGATTTTCCATTACTGATTTCATTTGTTTCCACTGTAACTGAATTGATTCGGTTAATTTGGCGGAACCGGAACAAACTTTTGATCCCTGCATACAATCTAAGATGAATTCAAGTATGATGTACGACTTTGAGCTTGTATGTATGAGAATCTTTTTCTATATTCTTTGTTTCTCAATGGGAGGTAGGTAGAGAGAATAGCATATATGGTAACTTTTGTCAATCCTTGCCTGCTATATTTCTACCTTCATATTTCTTGTGGATTCCTAACGTGTCTTATAAATACCTAAGACGACAGTTCCGTCTCTGTAGTCATATACATAGTTATCAAATCGTGTATCGGAAGGCGTATCGTTTTTTAAAAATAGTGTATCGTATCGTGTATTGTAAGATACGGTGTAATTTTAAATAAATAGTAATAAAATATATATACCTTTGAAAAAAAAAGATTACACTCATAAAAACATAGAATTTCATTAATACTCCACCAACTATTCAAGTCATCAACATAGTTCACTTATATTATAATGCAAAGTTCATAACCATAGCTTTGTAAATAAATTAGAGACCAAATAAATTATCAAATAAATAGCTTTGTAAATAAATTAGGGACCAAAAAGGCAGCTGCAACTTTGCAATAATTCACAAAAAAAAAAAATTATTTGGCTTTGTAAATAAATTAGGCAGCAAACATCGCAGAAGAGAGGAAAAGAGGGATTTTATTTTTTTTTGTAAACCCTAGCCACTAAACAACGTCGTTTCAGTGGCAGGGATAAAAAAAATCAGCCTATTATTAATACAAAACGACGTCGTTCCAGAAAAAAAAAAAAAAACAGCTTTTGCGTATATCGTACGTATCGTACCGATACGTATCGTATCGTAAAAGCGTATCGTGTATCGGACGATACGATGCAAAAACGATACAGACTTACGAGCCGTATTGTTTTGGCTCCGTATCGGAACGTATCGTACGATACGTATCGCGTATCGTACGATACTAACAACTATGGTCATATATGAATAAATTAGTAAAAGACTCAAGTGAGATGATTTCATGCATGATTTTTGGCTCACTGCTTCTATCTTTGAAATTTTTGTTTGTTCTTTCTCTTTCTGTTTTCTTCTATGTTATGTTTGTTCCTTTTCTTTTGTGTATATTTTAAAAGTTGGCAATTAAAGTAGGTTGCACTGATGTAAATGAACAAGCAAGGGGGGAAATGATTCTTTTTTTTCATTTTCAATGATTTTCAAGTGGGTATATGTATCACTACCCTTCTGTAGAACATTGAACCTGAAATTATGAAGCTTCTATTTGCAGATTAAGGCCATGAAGGAGAGGTATTTTCCAGAACTACGTGAAATGTACCAGAAAATTGCTGTTAAATTGCAGCAGGTAAGTCACTAGACTTTGTGTGAATTTTGTAGCGTTCTAAACAGCCTTTACCATCCCAGTTACGGCTGTAGGTAATCTTTAGTTGGTTGTTGAAGTTGGTCTATGGGTTCTCTTAGGACTCCATGTGAACAATGACTTCTACCTGCAGAGAAAAAAGAACAGTGTCATTTCAAACTTTGTTCTCTGCTTTCTTGACAAACCAGGCTGCCAAGTGGACAGATGCATGTGGGAAGCAACCAGAAGCTTCCATTGAACAAATTGCCAAACAACCCATCCCCATCCAATTTCCAACCAAAAAAAAAAAAAAAGCAACATTAAGTTCCTGTACAAGTTAGAAGATATTTTGTGTTGTCTTCCTATTATGCAGATCTACTTTCCCAATTTTGATTCCATGACACTTTTATTTCTGATTGTTGTCCAGCATGATTCTCTTCCTCAGCAACCAAATAATGATCAATTTGAGAAGCTCAAGATATTTAAGGCTATGTTAGAGCGTCTTATAGCATTTTTAACAGCTTCAAAGAGCAGTATTACACCTGCTGTGAGGGACAAGTTGGGATCCTATGAGAAGCAGATAACTATTTTTCTGAATTCAAACAGGCCCCGTAGGCCTGTTTCTTCATTGCAGCAAGGGCAACAACTCCCCCCAGCTCATATGCATTCAATACAGCAACCACAAGCAGAGTCTCAAAATACTCAATTACAGCCCCATGAAAATCCAATCCACTTCCTCTAGGACTTCCTCTAGTATTGAGTTCTGATTCTGACTATTGTTCCTTGATTTTTGTGAAAAAGAGGGGCTATTTACACTAGTGGATGTTTTGGCCAATGGATTAAATTGGTTATTCAATGGTGGTCTCACAACACCAGACTGCTTTTTTATAGGGTAAGAAAAATATTGGATATTGTTCTCATTGCGAAAAATGGTGTGGATTCTATATTGTGTAGTGGATACCTGGAGGGAATTTGGAATCTTGATATGGACATTCTGTTTGACCATGGAGGTTGTGGTTTCTCTTTTGTTCAATGACACTTCTTATGAGCTTTTCTTTTTTTACTTTCTTAGGGGCCAACTCATCATATTTACTGCATTTTATTTTTGGTTTTATTTATTGTTTATCGTGTATCCTTTGTGACCTTGATTTTGAAGTAATTTGTTTGGTACATTGTTATTTAACGCACTTATATGCTCACTATAAATATCTGCTGTGTAGTCAATTATCAATTGAAATGTACTGTTTCACATCTAGACCGGAGACCCTGCAGAGGCATCATCCCTTCTCTGGACAAGAGGGACTACAAGAACTTAAGAAAATGTCAGTAAGGTTTGAGGAAAAGATTTATACTGCTGCCACAAGCCAGGTTTACATTTACACTTGTACTTTGATCATTGGTGGTATTTGCCTTTAATTTCAGTATTGAAACATGGTTGGCTTCCTTATTCGTGAATTTGTCGTGAGATACAAATGGCATATAATTTTTATTGTAGTCGGATTATCTGAGAAAAATATCTCTTAAGATGCTGACAATGGAGACAAATTCCCAACGCCCCGTGGGCAATTCCCTGCAGTCCAACTATGCCCGTAATTGCGAAAATACCCCAGATCCAGGTAATGGGATTAAAGTGCTATGTGCTTCATTTAATAGCAATATTTATACATAGTGCTGACAGATTCCGTTTTCCATCTCTGTATCTAATCCTAATATGCATTCCCCTGTACTTAAAATAGTTTATTTCAGCAAATTAGACATTGTGCATGTCTCGATGTCATATTCACTAGTTTTTGTGAACCTTAATTAACTATTACTGTTTTGCTTCTCTTTCTCTGATATTCGAGTGACAGAGCAAAAGTGATGGCTTTAATTTTGCTAGCTATGTGACTTATATAGCCGATCCCAAATGATTGAGACATAAGACTTGGTTTGGTTTATTGTGTTTTAGCATTGATCGGGGAACTTTCAAAACAAAATGCGCAAAAAATAAAAAAAAGAAGGCGGATGTGGCCTATATCTTTCGAATGAGTAATCTGCCTTTCGCTACTTAGTGAACACCTAATTAGCATCCAACTGTTTTTCTCCATCAGGTCATTTGGCTAATTCCCCATCATTATTTTCTGAAGAGCTTTTCTTCAATCATTGCTTCCTTCAAGTTTGAACTACTAGTAGCATCATGCTAACTTCGAGGATCGAGAAACAAAAATGCCAAAGAAGATGGTCAGAGATTATGTGAAAACACAAAATTAGAGTGGTGGAATGGCGATGAATGCCTTGATAGGTTTCAGTCACCTAGGAAACGGATAGGTTTCGAAAATATTTTGAAAACAAAATAGGAACGTAGACAAACTTCGAAAATTTGTTGGAGATTCATCCCTCACAACTCTTACTGCTGCAACTAACAAGGACAACGATGGCGATGGATCGGGTCATGATTTGAATCTAAAGCTCTAGTTTTTCTTTTTCAAATCTAGTATGTGTTTGATGTGTTAGGTATAAGAAAGTTAATCTTCACATTTTCTTCAATGAATTTCGGATTTCACATTATTATCTAAATCTTGTTTGTTTGTTTGATCTTATACTGTTTCGTTTTTGTTTCATAGATGTTTGCTCTAATTCAAAATTCCAAATATGGTCTTGTTGAAATCATGTGAGACCATCCAAAGTTTAGAAGGTAGGTGCTGGCATGGAAGATATCCATTGCTTTCTCTCTCTTTAACTGAAATCCAAAGATAATGCTATCGTTCCAAAGGAATTAGCTGCTCAGACTAAGAAATACTTATCGGACTCATATACTACTTTTAAGGGAGATTGCTCCACATAAACGTGTGATAGTTTCTCACAATCCGATAGGTGATGGTCTCTATACATACATCTCAATATGTCAGTAGACAAATTTCATGGGGCAAAATGAAGAAAGAATTTTTTTTTTTTCCTTTTTTGTGGGTTAGGGATGTCCGGTCAAAGGCAGGTTATCCACGTCGGGTTAAAGTATTCATGAGAAATAAATCTCTTATGGCATGAGATTTGAACATTTGTTGATAAATTTGTGGTGCTATTAGCTGAAAATCTTGGCCATTGATGAATTAGATATTTGGTGTAGCCAATGGTGATTAATGGCAATGAAAAATATACTAAAAGAACTGGTTAAAGCGTGTATATCTTGCCAAACAACCCTAACTAGCAATTAGGCTTGAGAAACTTGTTGGGATAAGTGAGTTTGTGTCGTATCATAACGAGATTATATTAAAAATCACTCAACTCATACACGATTCTTTTTAAACGGGATTAAATTTCAAAATTGAGCAAAACTCAATTTATCTAAACGAGTTGCACAACACTCTTGTCATCCGTTGTTGCAATAGATATATGTATTTGTACGTATGTGAGAAACAGATAAAATGACTAAAAATGCCTAGAATCAAAATCCTAACCGCTAAAAATGAGGCAACTATCAAAACCTAGTTGCTCAAACAAACCCAAAAGCAACAACAGAGCAGAAAATCCAAAGTGAGAATGAGAGAAGAGGGGCTGAGATTGAGAGAAGAGAGACTCCAGAAAAAATGAGAGGCTGAGAGATCTTGTTTAGTTTTGCTAGGCCTATCAGGAATCTTTAAGAGCATCTCTAATAGGTTCTTTTACTCTCACACAATTCTCTATTTTAGATAGTCGATTATCAAAAATCAAGCTCTAATAGATTTTTTATTTAGACTAGTTAAAATAGAGAACTCTGTTTGACTCTCTACATTTAGAAAGTCCAACTCACTCTCTCTATTTTATTTTTATTGAATGAAATATGACTCATGTACATTCTTTATTATAAAATTATTTTTCTACTATAATAAAGAGCGTATCAGAATTGTCTAAAATATTTAAGTGTTTATTCCAAAATTTTATCAAAGATGTTTTCTATTTCAAAAAAGATGCTCTCTCAAAATAGAGAGTACTAATGTGTACTTAAACATAAGAACAACAATACGTATCAAAATGGCAAATATCAATATAATTAAATCCGAAGGGGTAACCCATTGGAGATCACTAATACTATTGAGACATAATTAATTATCACAAATGAAATGATAGTGAAATGTATTTAATGATGGGTCTCATTGCAACATTAAATGCATTCTACTATTATTTCTTGGTGACAACTCATTATGTACCTAAATTATGTCTCAATAGTATTGCTCATTGGAGATAAGGATTAGTTGTAAACTCTGATATCTTGAGTTTGAAACTTGGTAACCCTTGGCGCCAGGTCAATATGGATTTGTCTCTCATCAATTTCCTAATCCCGGCGTGGGTGGTACTTTTGACCAGACCGGAGAAAGAATTAGTCAAGACGCACGTAGACTAATCCGGACACCCTTGACAGTAAAACAAAACAAAAAAACAAAACAAAAAAAATGTTCCGAAAAGTTTGGGGCTTGAGAAATAGACATGTTTAATTTAACAATAATTATGACTAGGCAACCGGATTCACTGTGTTAGGGGATTGGGAAATAGACACGTGTTTTAAAAAATTAGTACTATTAGGGCTCTTTTGGTTGCTGTATTAAAAATAGATGGATTAGATAAAATAATCCGGTCTAATACAATACAGAATGACAAAAGACAAGACTAAATAGGGTATTAGAATAATACGTAATTTTATCTAGTGTTTGGTAATACACAACATAAACGTTGTATAGTAATTATTTAATCAAATCGGTTGTTTGGTTAAAAAATTATTTTATGGTATTAATGTTGAATTAACAAAAATACCCTCAATCAATGTTTGTTACTTTGATGACAGTTTGATTTTATCAGTTGGGGGGTTATAATGGTAAATGTGTAAAATAATACGTTTGAGTTGGATTATAATACCACCTCTTTTGGTGATATTAAAATACCTTCATAATACAAGTCTAACTTATAAAAAATATACGATAAGTATACAATTAGTATACGTTTTTGAAATTAATACGGTCTCAAATTTGCTTACCAAACAAAGTATTAGGTCTGATTAAATAAAAAATAGTACAATTCAATATTTAATCCCCTCATAATACGTCTACCAAACGAGCTCTTATTATTTAAGGTCAAATTCCATTATTTGATGTCAAATTGTCACAATTTCGAGTGAAATTATCTACATTTGAGGTCAAGTTACCACTATTTCTAGTGAGACTATCATCATTTAAGGCCAAGTCGTCACCATTTGAGTGATCTACAACATTGAGAGTGATCTACAATACTGAAAAAAAATTCAATATAATTTTTTTTAGTGAAATAACCCGAAACAAAAAAAAAAAAAAAAAAACAAGCAAAAAACAAAATAACATAATAGCCACTGCACAAACGAAACAGTAAAAAAAAAAGCAACAATTATACAAGAAAAGACAAAATAACCTCATAGCTACTGCACAAACAAAACAGTAAAAATAACTAAATAAGAAAAAAAAATAACCTACTAGATACCGCAAAAATAAAACAATGAAAAAAAATGAAATAACACACCTAAAGCAACTGCCATACTAGCGACAATCAATAATGGAAGAGACTTTGTTGCAGAAAACAATAATCTAAATGAAAACATATATATACACACATATAAATTTTAAATAAAAAAATTATTAAATTTGTCAGAGATACAAAAACACATAAAAAATAATGAATAAAACCCATATTGAAAAAATTGTTTTTGTGAAATCCATATTGAAAAAGTGTACCTTGCTAGATAATTATTTTTGTAACTGCACTAAATGAGATAGTAAATGAAACTCTAATTGTGAAAAAATATAAATTGGACTTATTTATTAAAGAGATGTCTATATAGGGGTGTTCATGGGCTGAATTGCTCACGGGTCCCGTTACCTGGCCCAAAAAAAATAGGCCCGATAGTTGGCTCGCCCAAGCCCGAACCCTATATCCTTCAAGAGAGAGTTTGAACCTACCCCAAACCCATTAGCCGGCCCAATAGACCGCCCCACAAAAGCCCATTAAAACCTGACCCAAGAACCCACCCGCCCACCCTGTCCACTTTCCTTTGAAAAAAGTTAGACACGTTAAATTTGAAATTTGAAAAAAATATATATGTGAGTAGGTGTCAACCTAGTTGGGATATACTCATTCTATTGTGAGGCAATTCCTCCCTTATTTATAAATAAAATTATTCATTATTTACTTTTTTATCTATTTTGATTCTACTTTTAATTCAAAAATATAACTTACAAAAATATTAAGTTATAAAAATATTCATTATTTCTAAATGAAGTTGTATATGGAACGTCCGTCCAGTAGACCCGCCCGCAGGCCCACCCAACAAGCCCATAAGCTCGCGCCAACAAGCCCGCCTAATAGGCTAGTCTATTGAGTGGTGGGTTGGGCTGCGAGTAGCCTACCCTGACCTAAAGTCCGGCCTGGCCCTCCCAATAATTCACCCAGGTAAGGACTTCAGTCTCACTACCCAGACCCAGCCCAAAAAAATTTCGTGAGCGGAGCTAGACACCCCTATGTGTATAGCATAAGGTGGGCTTAGCTACTAATGTGGTGAGTGTAAAATGGGTGAGTGTAGAATGGATGAATTTAGTAGTTTAATAAGAAGAAATTAAATGGTGTGTGAATGAATATTTGTGGAATGAGAATAACTCCACCCTATACCATTAGTTAAAGTGAAGTTACCATCGTTTGAGGTGACAATAATATTTGAGAAATCATTAGGGATGTTACTATAATTAGACCATTTTACAAATGGTGTAATTGAATTTTACCCTTTGATTTTAAAGGGTGGCCACCCATTAAACTCCGTCCAAGTAATTGGCAAAATTGGACCATGTGTCTATCATGATGATGTATTGGAGGACTTTTTTTTTTTTTTTGATAAAAATGATAGATTTTATTCAGGGCAAATTGTACTTTATGCCCTAAAAGATTTTACTTTATACCTTTAAAGATAAAAATTTTCATATTTTACTCTTAATGTATCAAAATTGTTGCAATGTGACCTTTCTGTTAGCTTCTGTTATTTTTTTCCGTAAAAAATAACCCCATTGACAGTGACGAAAAAATAACGAAATCTAACAAAAATGTCACATTATAACACTTTAAATATATTGAGGGTGCAATATAAAAAATTTAAACTTTGAGAGTGTAAAATAAAAATTCTTAAATTTTTTAGGGTACAAAGTACAATTCTCCCTTTTATTCGTACTGACATCTTATAAAACAAAAAGTGGCATAATAAATTCAGGGTGTGTTTGATTTAAGCATTAGATAATATTGGATTGACAAACCCGTCTATCCCATACCCATCCATCCGGCCCTTGAACTAATTATAGTGATAATGTCTCGTCATCCCATATTTGATTCAAATATTAAGAAGTAGTGGGTTTGACATTTATCTTATCCTATACTTTGTTTGGATGGAGTATTGAATGATGGTATAAATATTAAATTACTAAAGAACCCTCAAGATAATTATATCCTAGAGATTTTTTAGGGTAAAAATATCTTTTGTTAGAACATACTCCAACCGGACTATTTAAACCCACTAAATATGTGAGTTTATTTAAGAGGCTATATGTGAGTTTAAAAACACAATTCATTTGGGTTGGGAGTATTTTTAGGTAATAATATTGGCTTCAATTTTGTTAGTGTGATGAAATTAATATTCAAATTAATGAAAAATGTCTATTTGATAAAAATTGAAGTTCAATTTGATGTTAATTTGATGAAACTAAATTCTAAATTAAATTGAGATGTGTGTAGGGTAATTGAGAAACCATAGGGGTTAAAGGGTAAATAATAGGGTTGAAGTATTGAAGGGTAATTCAATAAAATTATAATCTATGTTTAGTCCGTTAATCGACATGATCTGATAGAGGTGATAGTGACATTTCAAAAACTATAAAGGATATCCCCACAATTAGGCCAATCTCGAGGAAGTGTCAGTGAAATTTACCCTAGTTCATTTGTGATTTCGGCTACCATAGGTCACAAAGTTGAAGGGCCTTCCCCCCAGACCCTTTTATTAGCTTCAGCGCTTTTGTAGAATCCTCTTCAAGTACTATTTCATTTCACTCTTTATTGTTGTTGAGCAAAAAGAATAGCCTCCCTCGTTGCATATATACCTGTGTTATCCCCTTAGCTTTTGGCTCGACATTGGCATATGACTGTCTCGCTCAAAGGCGCCCATGCCTTAGCCAAATTGAGTTTTGCTTGGTGAAGAAAACCCTTAGTGCAAAAGTTGGCTTCCTAAGGACTTGGACGTGTGTTTGATTGGGTTACAAAGTGTTTCGACAAAGGCTCAAGTAGCATGCAACGATTATGCCCCTAGCTTAGGTTATTATGACTCTTCGACTCAAAGTATGTCTGTTGTTGCCAATAGGGTTTTTCTCATTTACGCTATTATAGGAGGGGTGCTTCGCGAAAGAGATGTCAGGTAAGCTTCCCCCGGGACCCTTATGCCCCTAAGCCTTGGCACACCAAAGTAAGGCACGACCCCAATAAATGCTTGCCATAGGTGGAGGCAAGACATTCCAATATCCGAGACCTGAGATGTGGGGCCGATGATCGATGGGACTCGTCATTGGCAAAAGTCCCATGCATGACTAAGGGAGGGTAGCGCATGCATGGGCACGTTGGGCATGACCAGTGGGTTGATTAAAGCCCCATGCATAACTGAGGAAGGCAACTCGTGCATGGGCACGTCGACACAACTAGTGGGTTGATTGAAGTCCCATGCATGGCTGAGAAAGGCAACTCATGCATGAGTACGTTGGGCATAACTAGTAGGTTGATTGAAGCCCTATGCATGGCTAAGGAAGACAACTCATGCATGGTCACATTGGGCACAAGCAAGCAAGGCTAGCCGGTGGGCTTGAATTGTGGGACAATGCTAGTTGGAAGACCAAGCCATGAGTTGTGTATGACTTGACACGAAGACAAGGCTAATCAGGTGTTGTGGGCTTGCAAAGAAGGCAGGTGCACAAAATGTGAGGGGATTCCGAGCAGTTGAGGCATGTGCACTGCAAGTGGTGACGATTCTGGACGGTTGCTAGCATGTGCACGACATGCAAGATGGTTCTGTGCAGTTGTTGGCATGTGCATAGTATGAGAGAGATTGCTGGCATGTACACACAACATGCACAGTAGTTATGGGCAGTTGCTAGCTGGGTCAGCCAATAGTTGCAACTGCCCCCTATCATGATCAACACATTGTAGGAGTGGAAGAGAGACTAATCCAAGATCAGCAGGCTATGAGAAGTTTTGTGGGTGAATCTGATTATTGATTTGCATTGCCTAGGTAGTTGGGCTTGTAACTGCCACATTGTATGCTATTTATAGGCATGCTAGGGCTTGCAGTGCAACCAAAAGAGTTTGGACACGTTTTGTAAGTAAAATCCTAGTCGGTTTCCTTGAGGTTTGCTAAGAAGTAAAAAGTTTGGTCATTTGGCCTGTATTTCTTGTGGGCCTGTATTTCTTGTGTGTTTGTTGTGTGTTTGTGTGCTTGCCCATATTCTATTCATTGTGTGCATTTCTGTGAGCGATTGGTGCATTGGTTGAGATTGAGTGTGAGATCTCAGTGCCATTACGAGGCAGAAAATTCGAGTGAAATTTGACTCTGTGACACCCTGCATCTTGATCTAGCCCCCTTGCATTCACCTTCTTTGAAAGACCAGCCACAAATACACCATTTTCATCTCTGATAACAAACTCCAACGCCAACAAAATAGCTGAGTTGTATAGCAGACCCACTGAAATTGACCTTGAATGTACTTATCGTGGGTGTCCATGTCCACCATTCTTTAATACTCTAGCTTCTTGTGCTTATTGGAATTGTACAGTTTATTCCATAGCTGCTTGGGATATTGCTGCAAGGTTTTTAGAAACACCCAGGTGAACCATGTCATTTCGATGCAGACAGATCATCCACATTGTCCTAAAAAAAAAAAAGTAAACTCGTTTTCCTTAAGTAGCTAATGTATACCCCGTACCTATTGTGCATGATCTAAACATGGAATATGAATGATTTTGTGTATGGAGCTTAACTTTCATGAAAGCTTTGTCTAATAACACTCCTGCAAAATGTGAAAGCCCAGGTTCAACATCTCTTCAACAAACATTGCATAAATCATCCACTATGATTTCTCTACGCTTAAGGTTGTCATCAGTTGGTAAACTGCTACATAACAGACAGTGTGTACTGAGAACCAACCATTGACATTAAAATGTCAAATCAATTTATTATCTATACAGGTATCCAATAAACTAATATTCTTGATGATTGCTGCTTCATGGGGGAATAGGATGTGTCATCCATCAATTGTTCATCCCATTGTCTAAAGATGGGAGTCGATTAAATCACTCACAGTAGCTTAAGCGTCCAATATATTCGGTGGCGGGACAGGTTTGAATGTGGTCGGTATAAGTATCCACTTATCATACCATATTTTAACCCTGGTACCATATCCAATCTTCCATCTAGATTCCACTTCAATAATCTTTTGAGCTTCCATGAAAGTTGACAAAGGGAAATACCTAGCTCTCAATACCTTGTGAAGAAGAAGAGTATGAGTTTCATTGCAAACTCTCCACCCTTGCTTTGCCAAAAAAAGCCAAATTAAAAGCTCTAAGATCCCGAAACCGATACCATACCTCCCCTTGATTTACTTTTACACATATTTCTCAAGCTAACCCAATGCATTTTTCTTTCCCCATTCTTCTACACCCACCAAAAGTTTGTCGTTAACGATTCCAATCCGACACAAAAGTATTCTAGAAATTTGAAGCAACCCATCGCATATGTTGGAATAGTTTGAGTTACCGCTTTTACTAAAACTTCTTTGCCAGCCTCCAATAAAAACGGCTCCTTCCAACCTTTTAATTTCCTCTAGACTTTATCTCTTATACCATTGAATAATATTTTTTTTATTGACCAACTATAGTTGGCAAAACTAGGTATTTATCGTGTTGTTGCACCAGTTGTACTCTTAAGATTGTTTGAAGTTCGGTTGTTTTCACCTCAAATACATTTTTGCTCCATACAATCACTGATTTCTCAAAATTGATTTTCTACCTCAAAACCGACTCTTAACCCTGCAAAATTATTGAATGTGGCACATTATTGGATGCGTAATTTTATTTTTTGATACATTGGATTGTCTTCTATTTATTTGGTATTTAGTCAATCGTTTGTGACTTGTTTTAATGTGAGGAATGAGTAATATTGGGTCTTTTGGATTGCATTTTTTTGGCAGGTTTGATGAGTTTTTTTTTTTTTTTTGTGCAAGGAGTTACATTAGATGTAAACAAAAAAAAAACATAATTTACCAAACCCCAATTCAACAAAAGACGAGTTTGTAAAATAAGTTTTCCTGTTAAAAGCATATTTTATAAACACGTTTTTAATTGATATTAAATTATGTTCAAAGCTTATTTTCAACCCGTTTCTTTACCTTTAGAAGCGTGAGGTTGAAAACACTTTTTAAGAAGAATGATAGGCTTTTTTAGATTATGAAATTTAATAATTACTATAATAATCTATTAAAAATGCAAAATTGTTAGGAAAAAAATTCACAAAATATAATACAACTTACTGGTGTAAGAGAAATCATGTGTAGGCGAAAATTATGAACATGTATATTCTCGTCTTGTGGTTAAAAAACCCCCCACTTTTTAGAGTATTGGGTGTAAGTACGAATCGCACTTTGCACGCTAAAAAAATTAAAAATTTTATTTTATACAATAAAAATTAAAATTTTAAAAATATTCTCAATTTATTAAAAATATTACAATGTGATTCTTCAGTTAGCTCATTTTGACAATGTCAATAAGGTAATTTTTGACAAATTTAGCAACAGAATCTAATGAAAGTACTACGTTATAATACTTTTAATATATTGATGGTGAAATATATAAAAACAAAAAAAATTTATACCACTTATAAATGTTATCATCTGTGATAATTTTTTGATTTTCTATTTTATCCCTGATTATTATAATAAAATCAATTATATCCACCTATATATATACTTTCATCTAATTTTTATTTTTATTTACATAAATTTAACTTTTAACTTATTTTGAACTCTTTTATAAGAACTTCTAAATTCTTTTGAACTCATTTATTAGTTGTACACTTACATACAATTATCTATATCTATATATGAAGAAGTAAAGTCCTATATATGTTAAATTATTGTACATATGATATGCAATAATATAATAATATTATAAGCAATCTAATCAATTTATTTAAAAAATAAAAATTAATAATTTTATAATATAATTAGATATACAAATGCCTAAAGAGGTTGGAGAAATATCTAAATAAGTGACAGATAAGTACTCAAAAACTTATTGAATAAATTAATAATAATAATTAAAATACTAATTAATTTTTTAGAACTTAATTTATTATTTAATTTAATTACACATATAATTCATTTTTTTCATAAAAATAATATTATTTAAATTTATTTATGTGCAACCGTCCGTCGTGCATTGCTAGCTAATTTTTAAGTGTATAAAATGAGAATTCTTAGATTTTTTAATATACAAAGTGCGATTTTTCCTTTGCATAAATGAAGCTTCCACCTTTCCTAATTATGGACGTATACATGTCCAACCGCCATTAATAAGCAGCCACACGAGGAACAAGTTTGTATTTTAAAGTTAAATGTCTAAAATGCCCACCAAACTTATTTTAATCATTCTAAACACGACTTGCAAAATCGATACAAAATTAACAAATTTAGAATAATTTGTAAATTCAATTAATAAGCATGTGAAATCGAATAAATAAGAGTAATGCTATTAGAACATAAAAATTTTGATCTAGTTTAATCTAAGTCATATAAAGCGTAAACAAGTGCAGAAACGGAAGCGAGAGTACTAAAATTTTATAAAAATTTAGAGCGAGAGTGCCATATTTTATAATAATAAATAAATATATATATGTAATATTTCATATGAATATATATTATAGTAACATATAATCTTTGAGAATTTTAGGTGTTAAATAGAAAAATATCATAAAAATAAGATTTAAAATAAAATTTTACCATAGATTTATTATTTTGTTAAATAAAAAATTAATTAAACATCCAAATCTAATTAAAATAATTTTACCCAAAACATAAATGTGGAGCAAGGGACTGATTTTTAGCCAGAACACCTTCATTGCTCGCTTTTCGGTGTGTGTGTGTGAGAGAGAGAGAGAGAGAGAGAGAGAGAGAGAAGCAGCAGCAGCCTCATAGATGAAAAGTGGTCCTTGCTGCGTCGATCGTTGGAGGAAAGCGCTGGGCTTATCTGCCTTCTACTGAATGCTTCGTGAAAACGAAGTCGAAGACAACGAAGGTGAACACGAAGAAGGAAAAGTGAGCCTCTGTTCATTGTGATTCTTGCACGATTTTACTGGTATGTCTCAGAAATTCTCTCAATTTCATCTTCTGTTTGTGTAATTGCAAAAAAGGTGTGATTTTGAGGTTGAATGATTGCAAGTGGGTTTCGGTGATTTAGCGTTGAATTGGGTCTGCAATTTTTTTGCTTTCTTCCCATCAATCTCGTTTTTCTTTGGCTTTTTCCTCGTTTGCTGGACGATTCTACTATCTTGTTCGATTCTGTTGCAAAAATTGGGGACTTTGTTGAACGGGTTCTATGTCAAGCATGTTAATTCATCTAGGATCCGTGACAAATTCGCAGATTCCATAATCTTAATGCGCGGTTTTGGTTAGTCCAATTCGTTGAATTCATTAATCAAACACGCGGATTTCCTTAGTCAAATTCGCCAATTCGTAAATTTGAATCCGCGAGTTCGATAACTTTACGCTCTCATCTCAAAGTACGAATTCCCGTGTGGAGCGATAGAGCGTAGGTCAATATGCACGAATTATGTGACTCAGGGTGCCCATGACAAAATACACTTTTGGTCCCTAAAATATGCACTTAGTGTCTATTTAATCCTTAATCTTTCAATTGTGTCTATTTTGTTCCTAAGGTTTCTAATTTGTATCTATGGGGTCCAATCTCAAACGTCCGTGAAAAAATCGTTAATGGCTCTGGTTATACGCTAATCATAATAGACACAAATTAGGAAATTTAGGGATCAAATATATATAAAATTAGGAATCACGTGATTGGTGCGTGTCCAGAACTGTCACGATTATTGGACGGACGTTTGGAATTAGACCATTTAGATACAAATTAAGAATCTTAGGGAGCAAATAGGCACAATTAGAATATTGGAGATCAAATAGACACTGAACACATACTTTGAGGATCAAAAATATATTTTACCCTATATGCCAATAACATTATTTTAATTATAACTTTTAGACGTTTTCGTTGAAAGTATATCACTTGACACATAATTAGTCAACAGATTAGTTCAATTTTTTAGGTACGAAAAACATTACTCAATAAATAAATGGACACAAATTTGTTAAACATAACTTTCAAAAGATATAAAAACAATACAACACAATTTTTGTTATGCATAATTATAAATAAATCAAGAATAAATTAAATAAATTTTGATATAATATAATTTAGACACAATACGAATGAATAGGCAGCCCAACCAAACCTCTCTCATCCTAACATAGAGTGGGAGAAGACTTTTTGTGAAAGAGGCGGACAATTCCGTAATTGCACTTCCGACATGCGTGAAATGTTGAAACTCGTTGCTAGATTACCGAATAACCACACAACGTTCTTAGAAAGAGATTACAAAATATTTAAATCATTCATTAGATAAAGTAGTTAGTAGAAATAGAAATATCCGTTGAACACCCACTCACAACCCATACTTTTGTTGTTTTTATAGTAGTGTGTGAGTCTGTTCTTATCTATGCCTTTTTTCCCCAGATTTCGCAAAGTCTAAAATTCAATACAAGAAGAAGTCATTTTTTTTTTCTACCTGTTGTCTCATTTATATCGGGGCTTCTGGGTATCTAAATTCACAATTCTAGGTATGTGAATTTTTGAATTTGTTGTTCATTTTTGCTGGTTTTAACTATTTCTGTCTAGGTTTGTGAAATTGAGTGATTTTGGATTGATTTAGGTGGAAAAAGAGGATGGATAGTAATAACTGGAGGCCAGCTGCTCAAGGTGTTGAGCAGGTGGCGATGGACGCCGGCGATTGGAGGAGTCAGCTGCAACAAGATTCTCGACAGAGGATTGTTAACAAGATGTAATTTGGCTAACCCATAATTGAGTTTTATATTAAGTACTTAATTCCTTTTTGTCTCTTTTAGTTGTTGGTGAAGTTATATTAGTTCACACATAGATGATTTACAATGCCCTTATATTTCTTTAATAAGTAACTTGCTGCTTTTAAAATGGGGTGGTTGTGGTATGTTTGCTGATCAGTTTTTCGTTTTTTTTATAAAATGTGTTAGTGATACAATTCTAATTTTGTGTTGAGAAAAGCACAAAAAAAAAGGGCTGACTGAAAATGCAGATATCAAAGTGGTGAAGTTAATGATGATGTTGAATGCCTAAGAAAAGATATTCCAATTTTCATGCACTATGTAGATGAATTTATGGGTACATCAGTATCTAGGTTCAGTATTATGTTTAGTCCTGTGGGAATCTTGGACCATGATAATGGGTGTTGCTAACTACAGTTGGAATTTGATGCTACTTGCATTTCAAACAATAATAGTTCCCAAACATCTAGTGTAGTTATGGTCCAAACATGTGCCAAGTTATCTCACCCATAATGGTAGCATATTTCCAATTTTGGTCTAATTAGTGATATTAAGATGTTTATCTCCCTGTTGGTGCACTTTGCACAAATTAATGCATCAAGGGAAGATTCCTGATCTTCCATGACACAATGAGCGAGGCCAGGATGAAACTCTTTCAAGCACTAATTACCCCAAAACAAAAAAGAAAAATAAAACACACCCAAGCAAGCATTTGAATGCTCTATTGTACCTCCTCTTCATGTATTGTGTTTGAGTGTATAAGTTACGTTACATCCACTCCAATAGTTTAACTTTTTGAAGTAATTGAAAGTGTAACATGGTATCAGGGTACAAGGTTATGCGTTCGAATTTAACTGTCAGCTTGATAATTAAAATACTTGCACGTCCTTAGCTAAAATTCTAGCCTATGCGTGAGGAATATGTTTAAGTATAAAAATTCTTATGTTACATCAACTATAACAAGTAGCTTTTAGAATAGTTTGGGGTTTTTGCATTGTCTCTTGTTGTTCGGTTGCACCAACATGATTCTGTTGAGATTATTCCGTGACACGAGTTGGGATCGTATCTTAACATTGTGGGTAGGTCTCAAAATACCACATACCTCCTTCGTTAAAAGTATGTCCTCTTTGTGAAGGATACCGTCCATTTACCATGTTTCTGAGTGGAGGTGAGTTGAATGCATTTCTGATTTTAGTCTCGTTTTGGGTTGGTTGTTGGTTTAAAACCAAGTTTTACATTTAGTCAGAAATGTGGAGCAATGCTTGGTGGTGATAAGTTGACACAAACGGTAAAATGTAGACATTAATACGATGTTGTTGAAAGTATAGGGTCTCCACCCTTGTGCCTTTTGGATTGGGTGAAGTAAATGGTGGATATATAGTTGCCCAGTGCTTTGCAGTGTATGAGTGTTTGGCAATGAAGAGAAGTGACATCATCAACACTATCTTTGGTAAGGTAAGTGATGCTGCAATGGTTTAGGAAATGGACTATTTCGAAGATATTGTTGAAAAGTTGTCGATAAAAAATTGTTGCTCGAGTAGTGAGACTTTCACTTGTGTAGTGGGGCCTTTGAAACACTTCAGATACCGCCGATGTGGTATTCTAGGATATGTGGGGTGCCTTTGGCATTCTCTCCAATGCGCGTGGAAGTGGTTAAAGAAACTTGCTTGAAGTTCTGATTTTGGGAAAAGTTCGAGTTCTGACTATAGTTCCTTTATTTTCCACGGAGAGGTGATATTTATGCTAGTGGCCCTGGGCCAATTAGCCTTCTTAGAGCAGTTGGAAGGGTACTGCTGAAGTTTTGGCTAATGAACTAAATTGATGATTACAATGGTGGCCTCACAACACCAGACTGCTTTTTGTATGGTAAGAAAAATATTGGATATCGTTCTCATTGCAAAAAAGGTGTGGATTCTATATTGTGCAGTCGATACCTGGAGGGAATTTGGAATCTTGATATGGACATTCCGTTTGGTCATGGAGGTTGTGGTTTTTTTTTGTACTTGCACTATGTCTACTTCTGTTGTAGTTTTATTCAATGACACTTCTTACGAGCTTCTCTTTTCTTACTTTCTTATGGGCCAACTCATATTTACTGCATTTGTTTTTGGTTTGATTTATTCTTTATTGTGTGACCATGTGATAGGAATCAGATTATATTTCGTTATAGCAGGCGTAGAAGTAGGAATTAGGAGAGATTTATCATTTTACTTTTCAGGGGTTTAGTTGTCATTTTGACTATTTATTTATTTTAGGGTTTGTGCTCTCTTTATATATATATAGGGGATATGGTATTTATTTTAGCAGACTTTGATTATTATTGAATACTAATATTATTTGCTTCTCAAATTCTTTCTCTTTTCTCATCCCTTTATTTTTCCCTTCTCATCCATAATTGTTCCTTTCATAGTCTACATCAATTTGGTATCAGAGCCTAATTTCGATTCGTACAAATCACATCATCACTGTTCATCGCGCACACTATTCATCGAAAAATACTGTTCATCGCAGACTGTTCTTCACCATAAGCAGTAAAAAAAAAAAAGGAGAAGAATCAGATTCGTAATCGTCCTCCATAACACTCGTGTTCGACTTCATCGATGCCACTTGCTTCTTCGTCATCGATCCATCTTCGTTTGGGTGCCATTGTCGTCGCCGTTATCCTTATCTTCTTGTTGCTGTTGCTGAACTTGGCGCTAGGGTTACGCCTACAGGCACGATAAAGAACGAGAAGACAACCTGATTATCTGGTGGGTTAAATTTTGACCCATCGTTCACAATTTTAACCCTTTCACCCCAGAAAGTTCTAGAATTGCAGGAACATCCCCAGAAGATCCAGAAAATTACAGAATCACCTCCATAAGTTTAAGCAAATTGCAGAAATACCATCCAGAAGCTCCAGAATTGCAGAAACCTCCCCAGCATATTCAAAAAATTATAGAAACATCACCCCAGAAGTCCCAGAAGTCTCAGAAATTGCAGAAACACCCCTAATAAGTTCCAAATTTTGTAGGATCATCTTCTAAATTGTCAAGTAGCCTCTTGGAGTGGTATCTAACACCAGGTACAAGTTCTCTTCGTTGAGAATTGGTGACTAGTATTTATATTTGTTGGTAAGTTAAAAAATAAAAATAAATCTTACCTAAACTTTCTTTGTTTGTTTTTCCTATATACCACCTTCATAACTTAGCTTGTCCAATTCCTTGTTAAACCCATTGTTGCTTGTTTCACATTTATTTGAGTCTCTTCACAATAAGCTTGTTATTGTGTGTGACCATTTGCATTGATTTATAGTTTTTATTTCTTGGTTTAATTTTTAGTCTAGTCGGCATTTTATATTAGCCCAAATTTTACATCACATTCACTATGACCCTTCGAGAGCTTTCAGAGTCTCATACTACACTGGAACAAAAATTTGAGACCTTCACCATTGATATGACCGACACTAAACAATCAGTCGACTTGCTACGTGAGGAAGTTAAAGGAATGGGGCAACAACTTTCTCAAGTTATTACTCAACTAGCCCAATTGATTAAGTTTATTGAAAAATGACCAATAGAGTATGACCAGGGTGAGTCACCAGTTTCACCTAAGTTCAGACAGGCACACCATGTTAGGCACATGCCTCTCCCAATAGATCCTGCTGACTCATGTCAAGGTGTCCTACCCATTCCTCAGGTAGCTCAGGGGAGCCGAGTTCAGTGTCCAGATAGGAGGCCACCTCCTAATACCGTTTTTGGACGAAACGTAGGTCGTAGGAATTTTCAGGAGGATTCCGTTGAGGTAGTCATGTCTGACTATTCAGTAGAGGGTGATATGGATGGTTATCGTGAGCCCTTCCGACCACGTGTCAGATACCATAGGCCTCCCCTCTGCGTTACCATAATCCTCGACATGGGCATGTCCATGAAGAATCTAGGGATATCACACAAAGAGTCAAAGTGGATGTTCATAGTTTTGATGGTAGGTTAGATCCTGTTGTTTTCTTAGATTGGCTGGATGAAATGGATGACTATTTTGATTAGTATGGTATGTCTGACGACCATCAAATTTGTTTTGTCAAAATGAAACTCGTTGGTTCGGCTAAGAGATATTGGCAGGGTGTCCAACGAGACCAAGAGTGTTTAGAGGGACAACCTATTACTTTATGGGTTGAGATGAAACAAAGATTGCAAGATAAATATCTCCCTAGTTACTATAAGCGTCAACTCTTAGACAAGTGGATGAACTTGCGTCAATTGACGTCGAGTGTGACTGATTACCTAACTCGATTTGAAGAGCTCTTTATGAGATATGACATAAAGGAAGAGCCTTGGGTAATAGTTACAAAATTCATTAATGGTTTGAGATTTGAGATTAAGAGAAAGATTTACTTACACTCTCCTGAAACGGTTGAGGAAGCATATTATAAAGCCTTAGAGATTGAAAAATACCTTAGGCCACCCTTTCAGCGTCGCATGCCTTCTCAAACTGGAGAGTCTCAACCATTGAGGTCAGTCCTATTTAATAAGTCTCGAGGTGTCCCCCAGTCAGGGCCTGTCATATTCAGGGGTAACACTTACCCCAACTTGAGAGGTAATGCCACTAGGGGTCGAGACTCTACACTCACGGGTTCTCGCCAGGATAGTTCTTCCATAGAGTGTCACCGTTGTCATGGCAAGGGTCATATTACTTTACATTGCCCTCAGCGTACCTTGACCATTGATCAGGGGTTGGGGAATTCACTTGACGAAGTGGATGTTGACTAAAAAGTTGATCCTTTAGATGAGGAACCCTTAGAGTTACTAAATGAAAGTGAGGAAGAATGGTAGAACGATGACACCCGTGTCAGTGTGAAGCGATGCATCTTATCCACCCTTTCAGGCACAGAAGCATGGAAACGCACCAACATTTTTCATACTCTAGTCCGATGTGGGGGTCAAGTTTGCAAGGTGGTCATTGATGGGGGAAGTTCATTGAATGTCATCTCTAAGTCGGCTGTAGCTCAGTTGCAACTTAAGCTAGAGTCACACCCACAACCTTACAAGGTTGCATGGGTGGACAAGACCTCCTTGCCAGTCTCGCAGAGATGTTTGGTCCCTATTCAAATGGGTGACTATTCATATCATATATGGTGTGATGTCTTACCCATGGATGTCGCTCATGTCTTGTTAGGTCCCCCGTGGCTTTTTGATCTAGATGTGACAAACTATGGGAGGGACAATTCCTATGTTTTTAAGCACAAAGGGAAAACCATCAAGTTAAAACCTGCAAGACCCTCAGAAGGTAATAATTTAATGCATAAGTCATCTTCCCAGACAATTCACAAGAAAGACCTTCACATCTTGATCCATAGGGAATTTGAAAAAGAGAGAAAAAAGTCTAGCGTAGTGATAGTTCTAGTTGTCAAAGAAGTTTTTCAGAGTCCTTTGGAATTTAAGGACGATCTTTTGCCTGAGGTTGATAATCTATTGAGAGAGTTCCACGATGTGATCCCTGAGGAACTACCCGATGAGTTGCCACCAATGAGAGATGTTCAGCATGTGATTGACTTAGTTCCAGGATCTCAGTTGTCTAATCTTCCCCATTATCTTATGAATCCTACTGAGCGTGCTGAACTCTAAAGACAAGTAGATGGACTTTTGCAAAAGGGGTTTGTTCGTCATAGTCTTAGTCCATGTGTTGTCCCTACTTCGTTGACCCATAAGAAAGATGGCTCTTGGAGAATGTGTGTTGATAGCTGTGCCATTAACAAAATTACAGTCAAGTATCGATTTCCTATACCGAGACTTGAAGATATGCTTGACCTTTTGGCCGGTGCACTTTGGTTCTCCAAAATAGATTTGCGCAATAGTTATCATCAAATTCGAATTAGACTAGGAGATGAATGGAAAATCGCCTTTAAAATCAAAGATGGACTTTATGAGTGGTTGGTCATGCTTTTTTGGATTATCTAATGCACCTAGCACATTTATGAGGGTTATGACTTAGATATTGCGTTCTTTCTTAGGGAAATTTGTGGTGGTCTATTTTGATGACATCTTGATCTATAGTCGGTCTAAAGAGAAGAGGACTTGGATTATCTTCGACAGGTGTTTCAGGCATTGCGTGTGGAAAAATTCTATGCAAACCTTAAGAAGTGCTTCTTTATGCAAACTCAAGTGTTTTTTCTTGGATTTGTTATTTCTATGCATGGTATTGCAGCTGATCTAGAGAAAATTTGTGCTATTAGGAATTGGCCAGTGCCAAGAATAATTTTTGATGTTCGAAGTTTTCATAGTTTGACCACCTTCTATAGACGATTTATTAAGGGGTTTAGGTCCATTATGGCTCTCATCACAGAGTGCATGAAAAAAGAGGAGTTTCAATGGACTCTTGCTGCAACTAGGGCCTTTCAAGAAGTTAAGCACAAGATGACAGAGGCACTCGTCCTTCAACACCCAGATTTTTCTAAGGTGTTTGAGGTTGCCTGTGATGCATCTGGTATAGGGATAGGTGGAGTTTTGAATCAAGAGGGTTATCCTATTACTTATTTCAGCGAAAAGCTCAATGAAGCTAAACAACGATACTTTACATATGACAAAGAGCTCTCCGCCGTGGTACAAGCTCTCCACCATTGGAGGTATTATTTATTGTCATATGAGTTTGTGTTATATTCTGATCATCAGGCATTGAAATACATTCACTCCTAGAAAAAATTGAGTGTTAGGCATGTTAGGTGGAGTTGAGTTCCTTCAGGAGTATACTTTTGTTCTTCACCACCGAGCGGACATTGAAAACAAGCCTGTGGATGCTCTTAGCCGTGTAGTTGTTGTTTTACAGACTATGAGTGTTCATGTGATCGGCTTTGACAGGATTGGAGATGAGTATGCCTCTTGTCTTGACTTTGGTATCATTTTCAAGATGTTCAGGCTGGTAACTGTCATGAGTACATTGACTTCTCCTTAGAGATGGTTACTTGTTTAGAGGGTCGCGCCTATGTATTCCCCGTACTTCACTTAGGGATTTCCTGATTTGGGAATTACATGTGGGAGGTCTGGCAGACCACTTTGGTAGGGATAAGACATTTGCACTTGTTGAGGATAGGTTTTATTGGCTCATTTTGAGGTGTGGCATTATTAGGATAGTGTCACAGTGTTGCACTTGTCAGTTAGCAAAAGTTAGGAAACAAAACACTGGGTTGTACACACCATTACCAGTTCCACATACAACATGGAGAGACCTTAGTATAGACTTTGTGTTAGGATTGCCTTTTCTAAGATGGCCCATTTCATTCCTTGCACTAAGTCTGCTGATGTCTCACATGTAGCAAAGTTATTTTTTCGAGAGGTTGTCCGATTACATGGGTTGCCTATTTCCATTGTGTCTGATAGGGATGTCAAGTTTGTGAGTTATTTTTGGAAGACACTTTGGAAACTCTTTGAGACTAGTCTTAAGTTTGCTTCTGCCTTTGATCCCCAAACTGATGGTCAAACTGAGGTTGTCAATCGTAGCTTGAGAGATTTGCTTAGGTGTTTAGTGGGTGAGAAGATGAAAATTGGGATTTGTTGTTGCCTACTGCTGAATTTGTCTATAACAAGCCCGTCAACAAGTCGACTGGTAGATCCTTTTTTGAGATTGTTTATGGCCATTCCCTTAGACAGCCTATTGACTTATTACCTTTACCTCCTGATTCCCGTCCTTCACACTTAGTCGAAGCTTTTGCCCAGCATATTCATGACTTGCATGCCGACATAAGACAAAAAATTACATTAAGTAATGAGAATTATAAATTAGTTATAGATGTTCACCTTAGGAATAAAGAATTTATTGTGGGAGATTATGTCATGGTTCGTGTGCATCCTGAACGTTACCCTAAAAATTCTTTCAAAAGTTATATGCTCGAGCCACTGGCCTTTTTCTTATTCTTCGTAAGCTTGAACCTAATGCATATCACCTTGACTTACTTTCGAATATGAGTATTAGTCCTATTTTCAATGTGGAGGATTTGTTTCCTTATCATGATAATTTTGAGCCTCCTATGTTACCAGTAAGTGTTCCTATAGGTGGAGTTGCTTCGTCATCAGCATCACCTATAGTTCCTATTCTTCCATCGTTTCCACCACAGTTGCATGACCAGATTACAGATGTACTTGACGATCAGATTGTGGGCTCTTCGGATGGAGGATATCGTCGTTATCTTGTTTGGTGGAGAGACTGATGCTTCATGGATTACTGTAGAGGAGTTTCGTCGGCTTGACCCTGATCTTCTAGAGCATTATCATGATTGTATCTCTCCGGAGGCGAGTTCTTTTCAGCCTGGAGGAAATGATAGGAATCGGATTATATTTCGTTATAGTAGGCACAGGTGTAGAGATTATGAGTTATTTGTCATTTTGCTTTTCAGGGGCTTAGTTGTCATTTTGACTATTTATTTATTTTAGGGTTTGTGCTCTCCTTATATATATAGGGAATATGGTATTTGTTTTAGCAGACTTTGATTATTATTGAATACTAATATTGTTTCCTTCTCAAATTCTTTCGCTTTTCTCATCCATTTCTTCTTCTCTTTTCATCCCTAATTGTTCCATTCCTAGTCTACATCACCATGATTTTGAAGTAATTTGTTTGGTATGTTGTTTTTTGACACGCTTACATGCTCTCTGTAACTATCTTCTTCACGCCTGTGTAGTCAATAATCAATTAAAATGTATTATTTCATATCTAGAATGGAGACCCTGAAGAGGCATCTTCCCTTCTCTGGACAAGAGGGACTACAAGAACTTAAGAAAATTGCAGTAAGGTTTGAGGAAAAGATTTATACTGCTGCCACAAGCCAGGTTTGCATTTACACTGGTATTTGATCATTGGTGGTATTTGCCTTTAATTTTAGTATTGATACATGGTTGGCTTCCTTATTCGTGAATTTGTCGTGAGATATAAATGGTACATAATATTTTTATTGCAGTCGGATTATCTGAGAAAAATATCTCTTAAGATGCTGACAATGGAGACAAAATCCCAAAACCCCATGGGCAATTCCTTGCAGTCCAACTCTGCCGGTAATAGCAAAAATCCCCCAGATCCAGGTAATAGGATAAAAGTGGTATGTGCTTTGTTGAGAGTATTATCGTTATATTGTCACTATTTTATATGATTGTAATATGTATACCTCTCTATGGATATATTAGTCTTTTATGTTTTCATTAGGTAACTATAAATATAAGTTGAGAGTGAGAGGTATGTATACTTCTCTGCCTACTCTCATATTGGTCTCTCAATTATCTATTCCTAAACTAAACATGCTTCATGTAATAGCAATATTTTCACAAAGTGCTGACAGATTCCATTTTCCATCTCTGTATCTAAACCTAATATGCATTACCCTGTACTTAAATAGTTTCTTTCTGCAAATTAGACATTGTGCATGTCTCGATTTCATATTCACTAGTGTTTGTGAACCTTAATTAACTATTACTATTTTGCTTCCCTTTCTCTGATTTTCAAGTGACAGGAAATGTGATAGCTTTAATTTTGCTAGCTATATTATGTTTTAGCACCAATCGGGAAATTGCCAAAACAAAAAGAAAAAAAAGGCAGATATAGCCTATATCTTTCAATTGAGTGATCTGCCTTTTGCTATAGTGAACACCTAATTTACATCCAACTGTTTTTCTCCATCAGGTAATTTGGCTAATTCCCCAGTATTATTTCTCTGAAGAGCTTTTCTTCAATCACTGCTTCCTTCCATTTTGAACTAATAGTAGCATCATGCCAACTTCAAGGATCTGAGAAACAAAATGCCCAATAAGATGGTCAGAGATTATGAGGACACACAAAAATTAGAGATTGGATGTCGAATGCGAAAACTGACTCCTTTACGAATAACAATGGGAACATAAACAAAGGAAACACATTCAGAAACACAAGGAGAAATAGTAAAAGGAGAAGAAGAAAGTGACATAGGCAATACCTCAATATGTGCTTGGAGATTCAAACACTGGATGGCATCTTTGCTTATAATGTGTGGCAGTAAGAAGAGAATCACTCAAGTAAGATTTAAGGAGATTTATGGACATAACAAGGTTCCTCCAGTAACCTCAAGAAGATGCCATTTTTTCCCCTAGTATCTCCATTTTGCTGGGGTGCATATGCACACAGAGTCTGATGAACTATGTCATGCTCATGAAGATAAGTCTAAAGACCAGCATAAAGATACTTGTCCCCATTGTCAAAACAAAGTGCCTAATGGGAACATGACCATGGGTTGACACCATTTTTGTGGAATGTCTTGATACATGAAAAAACATCGCTAATTTATTTCAAATAATATCCCCAAGTTGTCTTATAAAAATCTTCAATAAAACTTAATGAACCAATAGAATCCACATAGAGAGACAACATGAGAAATGCCTTGAAAATTATTACATACACTAGCAAAAGGTTTGAACTTTTATTAATGCTAGAAATAAATGAAACACAATGATTTTTAGCAAGTTTATACGTTTTCCAGTGAAACATAGAGAGGAAAGTCGGTGAAACCTAGGAAGCAAGGACACGTGAGACGGGTACGATACGATACGGATACAGCGATACGACTAAACTTAAAATAACAGGATACGGGTACGTCCAGGATACGCCTATTATAAAATGTATTTTATATTTTATTATTATTATTATTTAATGACTTAAAAATTATAATTTTCAACAATTCTTTAACAGTAGTAAACAAAATTAGAAATTTTTACCTTGAAAAAGATGTGATATTGTCTCATTATGCTATATCCATAAAATGAGCGTGAACAATTAAAGGAATCAAAACTAGACTTAACTAGTGGGTTTGTTTACAAGTATTAGTTTTTAAGATTATAGTGTAACTAACTCATTTTTTTATAATCTTTTGACATGTAATAACAAATAATACTTAAAAAACACTTGGTGTCTTCAAAATCAGATGGAATTTTGTTAATGTTTTGTATTGTATGTGAACTTGAAAGGAGTGGGTATAAATTAACATTAAAAACTGTACATCTTGCTTCATGTTTAGAAGTATTCGCGAAGTATTCACATATTTTATTAATTATCGGATACGTATAATGTGTATCCGATACGTATATTCGAGTATCTGACGAGTATCGTATCCGATACGGTATGTCGACTTTGACGAAGTATCCGTGCTTCATAGGGTGAAAAAAAATGAGGAAAAATAGATTTCAACAAATGAAATGGTGGATGTCCAAGTCGACTACGCCATGGTTAAATTTTCACTGTTGATCGTCTTCTGCGTCACCAAGTCCTAAAAGCATTGAAAGGGGGAAAATGTCAGGTTGGATTTTAAATATCTAGTGATGAATGGTGGTTGAAATTTGGGTACATTTAACACTAAAGGTGGGGACATCATGTTGTAATAGAAACAGAGCATTTGCTCAAGAGTTAAGACAGATGACATGGAGCCATTAACGACTTTGGTGTTGTCACTGCCTGAACAAATATGGTAAGATGGAAAAAAAGTTGGACAACCAGTAATAGGATTAGATTTTCCCGAATTGATGATCCAGGGGGACTGAATAGTATTTGATACACTAGAAGAAGCAGCCAACTTATTTGAATGAGCAAAGGAGGTGGAAGCAATGGTGGATGTACCCAGTTTAGGCAAAGAGCATCTAAGACTCTCGATCTCATCCTTAGTAAGATTTTCTACATCTAATGCGAAAGGAACTGGGGTCCTAGTATGCTCGATTGCGATAGGGTGAGCACAATTGCAAATATTATCGGTTGAACGACCCTTTCTATCTCTGAATAGATGCTAATCGGTGTACTCTAGCATGTCTATTGAGTGTGTTGTGGCTTGTCACAAAAGTCACAAAACAACCTATTCTTATCATTGGAGGGGGAATCCACCGTCCTACTGTCGTCCCCACTCACTTTATAACCTATTGGGAAGTTATATTATTGTTGATCACTCCCCGCAACGTTGTGCGTCATCACACCCTTCCTACTCTCCTCACTTCAAACATATGCATACACTTTTGTACCGGTCAGAAACATAAAGATACGATCTTGCTCAACCACGTGATGGATCTCCAAGCATTTACAACATATGCAGCCTAAAAATACTGATAGTGATGCAACTCCTACCAGAAATCCCGAAAAAATGTCAAAGTAAGCAGCTAGAGACGTATCACCCAGTGACGTATTATGGATATGACTCCTCAATTCATAAATGTAGGATATGTTCCCATCTTCGAGTTGGTCTGTGTGATTGCATCTAAAATTTCATTCTTGGTGATAGCAAAAACAAGCAGCCCTTGCTAATTTCTAATCTCAGTAACGTAATAACTAAGACATAATTATAGGATTTTCCCCTACCCATTTTTCAAACAAAGGATATCCTCCGATGGTTCTTTGATCTTCTGTTCAGATATCTTATCTTTCATATACTTTTAGTAAAGAGCATCACAGACTGTGATCAAACTAGGTAGTTATATCCAATCTTACGGTTGTAGTTTGGAGTGTAGTGTTTTCGTTTGGGGTCCTAGGGTTCCAATCTGATCCACCATCACCTTTTGTACATGTAATATGCTCTCCAAAAGACCAAACTGAGGGCCTGTTTGGTTTGCGTCTTAAAAAATAGTATCCGAAAATAGTTTTTGAGAAAAGTTTTAAAAAAGGTGTTTTTGATATTTTCTAAGACAAATAGCTTGTTTGGTTAGATGATTCTAAAAATAATTTTACAGAACAAAAAACAGTAAAACATGATTGGACAGTCTAGATATAATATATGTTTGGACAATAATTCAAAAATTAATACAAAAAATATGAGAAAGTAATTTTTTTAGATGAACAGTTTCATAAAAAAAAAGTTCAATAAACCAAACTTTAAAATAAACCAATTTATATATAATTTTTTGATATATAAATTTAAATTTATGTATCAATTTCAATATCAATATAAATTTATAATAGATTCAATATCACTTTATTATAGATTTAATATCAATTTATATATAAAATCAATAAATCAAACACCAATAAATTTTTTAAAAAAAAATAAATAAATAACGCCACAAATCAATTTATATATGAAATTAATAAACCAAACACCAATAAATTGAAAATGGACAAAAAAATAAAAAACAATAGAACAAAAAAAGATCAACACAAATTTGAACCCCAAGATCTATTACCAGTAACAAAAAAAGCCACCACCCACAATCAACACATTTGACAGGGAAAAAAAAAGTAATAGAGAGCTAAATCTATAACCAGTAAAAAAAAAAGATAGATCTGGTATTCAACCCAAATTTGAAGAAGATCTGCCCAGATTTAAAGAAACTCAACATAGATTTGAACCCAGATTTGAAGATCAACCTAGATTTGAAGAAAACCTAATCAAAGGAAACCGCTAAACACCGACGTTGGAGAGAGAGAGAAAACCAATGTTGGAACCGACGTTGGAGCCAACAACGGAGAAAACCCAGATCTAAAATATGATGTGTGTGTTCTTCGTTTGGTTTTGCCGGAGTGGAGAGAGGGGGCAAAAAAAAGAGAGGCAAAAAAAATTCTGTCAAAGGCAAAAAAAAAAAAACATTTTTATAGTAGAATATGTTTTGCTACTAAGAAGGTTCGAAGGGGAGACCTCATTAATGAGGAATTGGGGTGTTCTCCGTGTTTCCTTCTTTTGTCTCCAAAATACCCAAAAACAAGCCCAACTTGTTTTCTATTTTCTGCTCTTTACATCCCACTTTTTCCAAAAATTGGAGAACTAAAACCCAAACCAAACAGTTTCTCATTGTTTTTTAGAATTTTGAGATCAAAAAACTGTTTTCAAAAACCAAACCACACAGGCCCTGGTATTTTTAGTTTTTTATTTGGTGAAGTTGACTATTGTTGTTTATTTCTTCCATGCACAACAAAAAATAAAAAACGTTAAACATGCTTTGATACCATGTTGATTCTAGTACAAACCTATAATCTGGGAAGGAAGAAGAGGAAGGAGGGGAGAAGAAAATAGGTTTATATATGGCTGAAAAGAAAGTGATTGGGTTCTCTCACTTGTATGTTGTTATCTATACTCACTCCAATATAGAGACCTAAATACCCTTCAAGACTTAGAAAAAATACTTATTTCAATACTGCAACCTTTCCAATCCATCATAATTCATCCTTCCAGTGCATACGAGCTATTTGCATCCCTCACTATGACTTTCGAGTCTCCTCAAATTTTTTCCCTTAGGACAAGAAGTATGATAGAGCCTATAGGTTTTAGGCTAGTCCCTAGCTTACTATATAAATAGAAAAGAGAACTTTTCTGTAGCAAATAGTCAAAAGGTTACTTAGATAAATTTGTATTCCTACTAACAACACTATTCTTGTTCCCCCCAAATGTGTTATGGAGTCAAGGATCTGCATTATTTTGTTTTTTCTTTGGTGAACTTACGAAGCATATTGAAGATGATGTGCTTTTATGCATGCGTATGCAGACGAGGTACTGAGGTAGTTTAGTTTACACAAGTGGAGCTAAGTTAAAGTTCTTGGAAAGATAATCTAGAAACTAAATATCTTAGGTTGAAGTAGACCTAAGACAATAAGCATTAAGAGTAACTTTTAACTTTTTAAGCAATATTTGAAGTGGGGTGATGGTATAACAAAAGTTTGATGGCAAAGGATATACCTTAGAGCAACCCATTTTCAGAAATATGATGGATTAATTATTTATGAGGAAAGGGGGGTTCAAGAGGGCATCGCCTATTAAATTGATATACGACAGATTGAACAAAAAAATCTTCAAGTATGTTGTATGATTGTAGAGTTCCTGCGAAGTAGATGGGAAAATTCTTCAAACAGGTATAAAACCAGCTATGTCTGTGGTACATAACGAAAGGCTGGTAGCCGACGTGATGTTTTAAAAAAGGTGAAAATATTGATGTGTAGATGGATGAGTTTTGTTACCAGAAAAGAAATAATAAGAAAACCAATGCATTTACTATAAGTTAGGATTTGTTGTGGGTGAAGATAAAACGAGAGTGACTTGTCAAGGATGTTGAACATGCTTGACATGTTGGATGAGTTTTGTTACCTGAACATGCTTGACATGTTGGAAAGGAGTGATTTGGTCCAAATGCCTATTGGAAACCACGTGGTACATGAAAAACAATCCCACATCAAATAAACATAGGACGATGGCTTCATATGCAAAGATTGGACCAAACCACCCAGAGCTTGAGGTTAAGCTTTTGAGCCAAGCTTGAGTTCTATTGTATATGAGCCTATATTCCAATATTTCAAGTTGTTGAGAAGACAAGAAGAAGGTCCAAGAGGACATGCCAAGGACGTTGAAAGCCATGTCTGCCTTTGGTTTAGATTGGCTTTTCAAAATTCTAAGACTTGATTGTAAAAAAGTGCTTGTGTGGCTGGCCACATTAAATCATGTTGAGTTTAACCATATCCAATATTTTTCTAAAGTTAGTATGTGGACTGAATATCAATATCTAAAAAGTTATCCTAGAATATATTAAAAATTGGGCTTATGCCATTAAAAAGCTATCCTAGAATAGATTCTTTATTAGGTTTACTCCATTGAAGAACAAGGAAATGTGGATGATTCAGATAATTCAAATATTGAACCACCATCAACTCCAAAAGTTTAAGTTGTTAGAGAGAGTGTAACTTAAGTATTTATACTTCAAAATGCCCCTTTACATGCAGGATAAATTTTGGGTTTAGCATGTGAAAATCTTTTAATCATTCGGGCGGCGGCTAGATTCGAACTCTAATACCATGTTGAACAATCATTTACTCTAGAAACTTAAGCTGTTATGGAGGGTGTAATTTAAGTATTTATACATCAAAACCAACAAAACACTGCACACTTACAAACACCTTGAACCACCATGTTTTCTATCAGAATGGATTTCTTGGAACTCATCTGTGCTAGCTTTATCCAAATCTGAAAGTGGATAATAGCTTCTTTTAATTCACATTCCACTAGCAAAAGAAATATTAGCAATTACTTATTTATGATCATGACTATAATGACATATAGAAATATATTGTCAGCAACTATGAACATATTACGTAAAAGAATTTTTGATAGAGATCGAAAAAAGATTGGATAAGCTTAAATTGAGAGTTTCAGTAGAATAGTAATTTAAGAGTGTAATTATGAAACTCTTTTAGAATTTTTGTAGGAGACTTGGCCAATAAATATTCATGTATAGAGTGATATTAGTAAAATTGTTCCTAAGCGGAGAATTTGTGTATTTCTTGATCTAATCCTTGCAAGGATCTGATATTTTTTTTTTTCTATTTTCTGATTTCTTCTTTTTCCCGTCCTATATCAAATCCCTACTATTTCATTGTAAAATGTGATAAGAATTGAAGTGTTTTTTTGTGGAGAATGTGTGTTTCTTGACCTAATCCGTTAGAGGATTTGATGGTCTCTTTTTCTTGTGTTCTATTATCTTCTTTCTTCCTCTTCCGTCCTGCATCAATTTTGTTTTCGAAACTAGATTTAGGCCTTGAACTTGCTAGATAGTAATCCATTGGGGTGCTCATTATTGCCATTCTGTTGAGTTCCAAGTCACATTTTAATCGAATATTGTTCTCATTGGCAGCGCACTAGCTAAAGAACCCTTTCAGAAGTGTACTACATCTACGACTGTGATCATGTTTAATACTCTCAATATTGTTGTTAGAGATGTCTCTTTTGGGTGCATTAATACACAATTCCAGTTTTAAAAATGGACCAACTTCTAGATTCCGTTCAACACCTGATTTAGCCAAATGGTTATTCATGCCAATTGCAAACCAGAATAGGAATTTTGTGATATTGGATCCATCTGATGCTTTGGAGTCATGGTGGATCTAGCCCGAGAGGTATGACCTCCCCATCTCTGCTGGGACACAGGGTTTAGAACCTCAGTGGGGGCCCAGGGATTAGGGCGTTGGTAACCCAGTCTATGGGCTGAGATGAGGTAAACTACCAAAAAGAAAGAGGATTATAAATGACGGTTTCGAACATAATCTCTAGTTTCTAGGGTACCTTTCCAAGGGACAAAATCTTTAAATAATGTTTTGACTTGAAGAATATTTCTTCACTATGTTTACCCAGAAACCTTTAGGTCTGTGATGCATGTCCAGCCCAATTTTTCTAGGTTTTAGAACTGGAAAAAATTCATAATATCAAGGGTTCCTTGGGCCTTTAGCATGCAAATACTGTAGGGTTGGTGGAATATACCATTTATAATGTGGAGTATTTGATAATGTTCTAAGTAAGGGAGAGGACTGGGTGGGTAGGGTACTATAAGAGGACTACATATCTCCTTGTTAGACCCAAAAAAACAAAAAAAGGAAATAAAATATAAGCAAGAGCTGCTCTTCCAGTTTGTGATCAAATTAGTAGCTTGTATAACTAGATATCTACAAAAGAGTTACGAACAGTGTGGATAGAAACCACGTTTACCTTCCCTTTGAATTACATTTTCTGAAATTTTCTGAAATAGTTTATCAAATTTCTGGCTGGAGGGTCTGCAATAACGGTATAAATTAAGGTAAATTAAGTATATGCTTTCCTAAAAGCACTTGGGACAGGAGTCCGTATTTAGAATTTTGTCATCAGGATCTTTGGCAAGTTTTTTTAAGTTTTCATTTCTCTGTTCGCCATCCTTATATTTTCCCCACTTGTACTATGTCAGATAAGATTTTAAGCTTATCACAAAAGAATGGCAAAAGAACTTTAACATGGTTGAGGACATGTGCAAAAAGAGAAAATTATATATGTGATTTCTCATATGTTCTTTCTTCTATTTTTCCTAAACTAAAAGCGATAATTGATCCCCCTCCTTCAGATATTCTTGCTTGAAATATGATTTTTTCCCGTGACATTCATTTACCTCTCACGTTAAAAATAGTCAATGATCATAATTTAATTTGTTAATTGTTTGGTTTGCATTCCTTAACCTGCTAACTCCATTTTTTTCCCTCTCCCTGTCTTGAATAGCATCTCAGAGCATTCAGTCCCAAGTTACTAGCCAAGGACAATCACTTCCTAATCCCATGGTGACTAATCAGTCTCAAGCACGCCAGCAGATATTATCCCAAAACATTCAGAGTAACATCACATCAACTGGAGTGCAAGGTGCTGTTGGTTTAACATCTGCACTACCACCCGTTGGCAATTTAACTCAGAATACGGTGCCGAATGCAGTTGGCCATAATTCCAGTTTGCAGAACATTCAAAACATCTCGGGGGTTTCACAGAACTCTGTAGGAACAATGGGGCAAGGAGTGCCTTCCAATATTTTTCCCAATTCTCAGCGACAGATTCCGGGAAGGCAACAACAGGTGGTTCCCCAACAGCAACAGCAGCAGTCTCAGAATTATCTTTACCAGCAGCAGCAGCAGCTACAACAGCAGCTTATGAAGCAGAAGCTTCAGCAGGGAAGTGTCCCACACTCCCTAATGCAATCTCACATCCAGCAACAGCAACAGCAACAGAACCTCCTGCAATCAACTCAGTTGCAGTCTTCTCAGCAATCTGTCATGCAGCCTAATATGATGCAATCAGCTCCGCCCACTGGCCATCAACAGAATCAGCAGTCTTCCATTCAACAACCCACCCAAGCTGTGCTTCAGCAACACTCTCAATCTGTCCTCAGACAACAGCAGCAGCCGCAGCAGGCTGCCATTATGCACCAACAGCCGACACAGATGCAGCAGCAGCAACAGCAGCATCTAGTGGGGCAGCAGCCCAATGCTGCAAACATGCAACAAAACCAGCTAATTGGGCAACAAAACAGCATTCCTGATATGCAGCAGCAGCAGCAGCAGCAACAGCAGCAACAGCAACAGCAACAGCAGCAACAGAGGTTGCTAAGCCAGCAGAATAATCTTCCAAACCTACAGCAGCAGCAGCTGCAGCATCAGTTAATGGGTCAACAAAACAACCTCACAAATATGCATCAGCAGCAGTTGGGACCTCAAAGTAATGTTTCTGGGCTCCAGCAGCAGCAGTTAATTGGAACTCAGTCTGGTAATTCTGGCATGCCGAGTAATCAGCAATCTTTACACATGCTGCAACAATCCAAAGTTCCAGTTCAGCAACAAACCCAGCAGAGCACACCAACTTTGCTACACACTCAAGGGCAGCAGTCACAAGCACAGCTGCAGCAGCAGATGATGCCACAGATTCAATCACAGCCAGGACAGTTGCAACAGCAGTTAGGCTTGCAACAGCAACAAAGTAGCCTACAACGAGATATGCATCAAAGGCTTCAAACATCTGGCCCCTTGCATCAGCAGCAGAATGTAATGGATCAACAGAAGCAGCTATTCCACTCACAAAGAGCCATTCCGGAGGCATCATCGAGTATGTAATTGTAGTTATGCAACTTCGATCATGTTCTTATTCTCCATTTCTTCTTCTAATCTTGTGCTTATGTTATTCTTCATTTCATATATGCATGGTGTCGATTTTTTCTCCTTGCAAATTTTTACCTTTCGTTTCTAATTATACTAACCCAGGAGTTAATAAGACTCTGCAATATGCTTTATTAAGATTATCACATTATTTTAAGAGCTTGGTATTTTAACTAGTTTTGAGTTTAATCATGAGTCAATCAGCAATAGATGGTGAATTTTTTTTTTGCGGTTTCATTGTGATAAGATAGTGTCAGAGTATTTTGAACAAATTCCATTCTTGATATCAAGTTATGTGGTTTTTCCTTTTGATCCTTGTTTTGGAAATAGAACCCATCTGGGCTGGACCGGGGAGGGAGAAAAAGGGAAGGGGGGGGGGGGGGGGGGGGAAGATTACAACACGATGCCCTGTAACTTTGGTTCACACGAAAATTTCTTGACCCTGCCATTGCATAGTTTTGTGGTTGTAAAATTGTTCTCCTTTCTAGAAAATGATTGAGTTACGCTAGTTCCTATTTTATTTTTATGTTTACGTTCCATCATGGATGGGTTCTCAATCAGATAGTGCATATATTGTGCTTATTTTTTTTTGTGTAGCTTCTTTAGATTCCACAGCTCAGACAGGGAATGCAAGTGCCGGAGATTGGCAGGAGGAGGTTTATCAAAAGGTACAATATGATGTGTTCTTTGGTAGTAGTTTTTTTATGATTTTTGAAAGGAACACGGAGGATTAGGGTCCATTAGTGCTGGAAAATAAGTGGAGTTTTAGATTGGGAATTAGTTTTTCACTAATTATGGTTACTACAATGACTTAAAAGTTGTTAGGTGCTTCAGAGATGCTGAAAGATATAAAAGAAGTTAACCAGAAGCCCACCACGTCAAAGAATGGCATCATAGGGTTTGAATTGAGTACTCAAATTCGGCATTCAAATGATAAAAATTATGCATTAATTCTTAGAGGAAAACATTGCAATGTTTCATCAAGTTCCCACTACTATTGTTGACTATGTGGAACTTATGAAAATGCTAATCAGGATCATCTACTCATTAGTAGAATATTAGCTAAAACATAAATTCTACAAAATAGATACAAGACCATCCACTCTTATGGTAGAGCATGTTGAGCAAAAAGTGTTGCTGAAATGCCGATAATAACAAATACGTATGGTATAACAAGGAAGGATTGAGTTAGGAATGACTGACTTGTGAAATGGTAAAAGTTGTGTAAGAGATAAATTGAGAGAGAAATGACTAAGGCAGTTTGGCATGTTCAAAGAAAACCTATAAATATAGTAGCGAGTGAGAATGAAGTGATAAAGTCAGACAAAAAATAACAATGATTGGAGAATGATATGATAGCTCGTGGTTTATTAAAAAATAAGACACTGGGACAGAACAAAACGCGTAACAAGATTCATGTAACCAGTTCAAAAGCTGTAACAAGTCTTTGTGGAGTTATTAATTGGTTTTGTTCTTTGTTTCATGGTTGAATAATGATGGACAATGTGTCTTTATCTTAATACTTTAGTGGTAACAACAAGAATATTATTACACATAAGATTTCGTAAAAGAACATTGTCCAGCAGTTATAGAATTATGCTTAGTAATCTGCACTTTTCTCTTCTAGGCTCAGATAAATGAGGAAGAAAAGGAACTTAGCTGTTACGATGAATGGACAGCCTACATGTCCATCATCGCTTTTATCTGTTAAGGTGAGGTTATGTTGACACTGGCTTAAGAGAGGAGTTGGGAGAGAGGATACTTTGGAATGCTATTATCAAACCTTACAATACATTTGTTTCCTTCAAATTTTTTGATGCTTACTGTTGAGTTTTATTAGTGAAAAGGATGACCTAGTGCACAAGGCGCTCGCTTGCGGTAGTTGGGGTAGGTCAGATGTGGGCAGCCTTACGCCGCATGCAGAGAGGCTATTTTTTGAGAATTGTTGAGTTGCATTAGTATTGAAATATATACATATTTATGTTTTACTCTCTCTTAACAATTCAAAATTTTAGAATAGATGGTGGTTTAACATGGTATCGTATCAGGAGCTGCTGCATTCCAATCTTGTTGTCACTCATGCTTGCACAGGGCATTGCTATACTTTTTCTAACAACTTAATCTTTTAGAGTGGATGGTTTCATTCTAATCACGCATAACATATTATCAAAAGATTCGAGATGTGCAATTGCTCTCAATTTTTCTCTTTTTAGCATTTATAGACCGATATGATCAGGATCGATATTTCGTATCGATTATCTTGGAAGTGGAAATGTTTTGGAGATGTTTAGAAGATAGAGAGAAAAAAAATTAAATTTTGATTTCGAAACATTAGCTGAAACATTCCTATATGTTCCCAAAAATGAGAATTTTGATTTTCCATTACTGATTTCATTTGTTTCCACCGTAACCGAATTGATTCGGTCAATTTGGTGGAAATGGAACAAACTTTTGATCCCTGCATACAATCTAAGATGAATTCAAATATGATGTACGACTTTGAGCTTGTATGTATGAGAATCTTTTTCTGTATTCTGCGTTTCTCAATGGGAGGTAGGTAGAGAGAATAGCATATATGGTAACTTTTGTCAATCCTTGCCTGCTATCTTTCTACCTTCATATTTCTTGTGGATTGCTAACGTGTCTTATAAGTACCTAAGACAACAGTTCTGTATATGTAGTCGTATATGAATAAATTAGTAAAAGACTCAAGTGAGATGATTTCATGCATGATTTTTGGCTCACTGCTTGTATCTTTGAAATTTTTGTTTGTTCTTTCTCTTTCTGTTTTCGTCTATGTTATGTTTGTTCCTTTTCTTTTGTGTATATTTTAAAAGTTGGCAATTAAAGTAGGTTGCACTGACGTAAATGAACAGGCAAAGGGGAAAAATGATTCTTTTTTTTCATTTGCAATGATTTTCAAGTGGGTATAAGTATCACTACGCTTCTGTTGAACATTGAACCTGAAATTATGAAGCTTCTATTTGCAGATTAATGCCATGAAGGAGAGGTATTTTCCAGAACTACGTGAAATGTTCCAGAAAATTGCTGTTAAATTGCAGCAGGTAAGTCACAAAATCTTTGTGTGAATTTTGTAGCGTTCTAAACAGCCTTTACCATCCCAGTTACAGCGGTGGGTAATCTTTAGTTGGTGGTTGAGGTTGGTCTATGGGTTCTCTTCGGACTCCATGTGAACAATGACTTCTACCTGCAAAGAAAAAAGAACAGTGTCATTTCAAACTTTGTTATCTGCTTTCTTGACAAACCAGGCTGCCAAGTGGACAGATGCATGTGGGAAGCAACCAGAAGCTTCCATTGAACACATTGCCAAACAACCCATCCCCATCCAATATCCAACCGAAAAAAAAAAAAGCAACATTAAGTTCCTGTACAAGTTAGAAGATATTTTGTATTGTCTTCCTATTATGCAGATCTACTTTCCCAATTTTGATTCCATGACACTTATTTCTGATTGTTGTTCAGCATGATTCTCTTCCTCAGCAACCAAATAATGATCAATTTGAGAAGCTCAAGATATTTAAGGCTATGTTAGAGCGTCTTATAGCATTTTTAACAGCTTCAAAGAGCAGTATTACACCTGCTGTGAGGGACAAGTTGGGATCCTATGAGAAGCAGATAACTAGTTTTCTGAATTCAAACAGGCCCCGTAGGCCTGTTTCTTCATTGCAGCAAGGGCAACAACTCCCCCCAGCTCATATGCATTCAATGCAGCAACCACAAGCACAGTCTCAAAATACTCAATTACAGCCCCATGAAAATCCAATGAACTCCCAGATGCAATCAATGAACTTACAAGGTTCTGTCGCAACAATGCAGCAGAACAACATGACCAGCTTGCAACAATTGGCTTCCTTACCTGGGGTTTCAAATGCTCAACAGAACATGATAAATACGCTACAACCTAGTTCCAATTTGGATCCAGGACAAGCTAATGCACTGAATTCGTTACAGCCGGTTGCTGTTGGATCTCTACAACAAAATCCGGTGAATGGTGCACAACAGGTGAACATGAATTCCTTATCATCCCAAAGTGGGATGAATACACTGCAGGCTAACCTCAATCCCCTTCAGTCGAATTCAACTGTGCTTCAGCACCAGCAGCTGAAACAGCAGGAGCAGCACATGCTAAAGACACAACAACAGCGCCAGCTGCACCAGTTGATGCATAATAAACAGCTAATGCAACAGCAGCAGCATCAACAACTGCAGCAGCCGCAGCAGCAGACAAAGCAACAGCAGCCTGCACAGTTGCAGACAAACCAGATGCAACAGCTTCACCAGATGACTGATGTTAATGACTTGAAGATGAGACAGCAGATGGGCGTTAAATCAGGAGTTCCTCAGCAACATCATTCAGCCAGCCAGCGCTTTGCTTATCAGCACCAACAATTGAAGTCAGGAACTCAATTTCCTATTTCTTCACCACAACTCCTTCCGGTTGCATCACCTCAAATACCCCAACATCCTTCTCCGCAAATCGACCAGCAAAATCTGCTTACATCTCTTACTAAAGCTGGAACCCCTTTGCAATCTGCAAACTCACCCTTTGTTGTCCCATCTCCCTCAACTCCATTAGCTCCATCCCCTATGCTAGGGGAGTCTGAGAAAGTGACCTCTGGTGTTTCTGCACTGTCTAATACTGGAAATATTGGACATCAACAAACAACTGGTGCACTTGCACCAGCCCAATCCCTTGCCATCGGCACTCCTGGAATATCAGCCTCACCTTTGCTTGCAGAGTTCACTAGTCCAGATGGCAATCATGGTAATTCGTTGACGGCTGTTTCTGGCAAGTCAAGCATTACAGAGCAGCCTCTTGAACGCTTAATCAAAGCTGTGAGTTTTGGCTTCCCCTGTGATTGGTTTGGTGCATAATGATTGTATTCTTGAGGAACCTTAGTTGGATTGTTCTATTGATTAATTTGATCTGTATGCATAAATTTTAAAATATGTTGATTTTCAGGTAAAGTCAATGTCACCTAAAGCATTGAGTGCCTCAGTGAGTGACATTAGCTCAGTTGTCAGTATGATCGATAGGATAGCAGGATCAGCACCTGGTAATGGATCCAGAGCTGCTGTTGGTGAGGATTTGGTAGCCATGACAAAGTGTCGTCTACAGGCAAGGAACTTTATCACACAAGAAGGGACTAACGGAACAAGGAAGATGAAGCGCTGTACAAGTGCAATGCCTTTAAATGTTGTGTCATCTGCTGATAGTTTTAAACAGTTGACTAGTTCCGAAGCATCTGACCTGGAGTCAACAGCGACATCTACTATTAAGAGGCCCAGAACTGAGGTATTATTTCTTCTATTTGATTTCCTTCTGAAAGTATCGAAGCTATTAAATGTGGGCTTTATTTGCATGTGAAAACTCTAATACAGAACTTTTTCTGGGTTTCTTAAAGATCCCGAGACCTATTTGCTAAACCAATGCTTTAGGTGGAATTTTTTTGGGTTTTTTTCCCTAAGTCGAGCAACTTTGTTACTCAACTATTAAAATTGTGAGATCCTATCCACACTTTGTCGTGCCTTATATTGTGTAGTTGATATTTAATTTAACCATAATCCCAAAAATTCGAGTGAGATCCTATACATGTTTGGCTGTAGTAAGACATGTCAGATGATAAGAAGGAAAGCCTAGTCTAGTGCACAAGGCTCCTGTAATTGCAGGGGCTTACTTACCTCCAAATGCGGAGAATCTATTTCAATGGCTTAAAATTCGTGATGCTTACGTTGCAAGAAAACAACCTTATTGTTGCTCAAAGGACCTAATGGTTATCGTAATTATTATTCTCATTATTTTTGTATCACATCAATATCATAACACGTTCCAAACTACTGAGTTTTGTGGATCTTTACTCTGAATGCCAAGTGGTTTTTAAGTTAGAAGTTTAACGTAGTATTAGAGCAAGGTCTTGTGTGGTAGTGGGCCAAGTCTCTTGTGTATTTCAATTACCGGGTTTGTTTTGTTTATCTCGTTTGAACTGTTTTGTCAATTTTATTTATGAGCTCGAGTCATCTGTGAGGGAGGTTGTGAGGAGAATTTGTATCACACAACATAATATTAGGGTCTCCCTTGGTTGGTTATATGGTTGCGGGTCTTTTCATCTATTGTCATTTGTTTTTGAGTTTTTGCATGCCAACATAGTTGGGCTTTGGGAGGTTTTGGCCAATACGCCCCGTTTCAAATGTCATTGATTAGGTATTTGGTTTCCTTTTATCCGTGTCATAGGTGTGCTTTGTTATATCTTTGATCTTGTCTTCTAGATCTTCGATCTAGCTCTTCACGTGCGACGGAGAATTAGTACTTATCTCATATCATCTTAATGATACCTCTAAAAGTAGTATATGAATTTGGTGGAACTCTCTGTTGTAGTATATAAATACTTGGGTTAATTGCCCCAAAGTTTTCATTTCGTCTCATTTTGGTCTTCAACGCTACAATTGTATCGCATTAGTCTCTAATGTAGAATTTATTTTTAAGTGGTCTCCATGTATGATGTTTAGATTTTTAATGATTTTTGCTTGTGTGGTTCCCACGTGCTCCCAAATGATTGGACAAATCTCTGCCTATTGGACCCAAAAATTGCAGCGGTCAAAGTATATGTTTTCTCACTTTGGTCCCCCAACATTACATTAATATCGCATGACGTTGTCCAGATTTTTTAATAATTTCTCCCCGTGTGCTAGCCACATGGCCCCAAATGAAGGACATTTTTAACAATTCGTTGTGAATTGCAGATGGTGAGTTACAAGAAAGGGGACAATACAAGTAGGGAAATGATTTTTCCAATATGCCCTTCATTTTGGGGCACGTGGGTAGCACAGGAGCTGAAATCGTTAAAAATCTGGACAGCGTCATGCGTGAGGACTACTTAGAAACAAATTGAATACATTAGGGATTAATGTGAATATGTGATATACTTGTAACGTTGGGGACCAAAATGAGATGAAGTGCATACTTTGGGGACCACTGGCGTAATTTCTGGTTTAAGTAAGCAGTGATTTGTCCAATATGCCATTTATTTGGGAATACATGAGCAAAAACTGTTAAAAATCTGGACTGCATCATATGTGGGGACCACTTAAAAATAAATTGAATACATCAAAGAGTAATTTGATACAATTATAACATTGGGGACCAAAATGAGACATGCAAACGTAGGGGACCACCGCCTCAATTAACCCTAAATACTTATATTGTAAAGCTTTTAAGCTATCATTCATCTTACCAATTGATTTTCAGCTGGATCCCTTAATGACGTATGTTTTACAACGTTAAACAACTTAAGCTTTTAGATTAGTTAATGGTTTGACACACTACTGTTTTTTAGTTGGGCGCCTGAATTCGTTGTCGTACAAGTATTTCGATTTGATATTATTCTTTCAATAATAAGGTAGTTATGGAGAGGATGGACTGTGAGAAGCTTAATTTCGCTACAAAAAGAAAGCACCTTTGTTTTCTAGGGTCATTGTTAGTGATTTAACTAAGGTAAATGTGAAAAAGGAAAACTTTCAGGGGTGGGCAGACAGGATCCTGAAAATATTCGTAGTTTCTAGGCCTGGGTGCATCTTGCAGGTTATACTACTAAGGTTGTGAACTTCTGATACTGGCATTGAAGAGCAGTCCAGAGAGAACCATGGTGCATCCTTGGTCCCTGGCTATGGCTGATACAGAGTTACCTTAATCTATTTTCAGATGATGGCTAAATATGATATCCTGAAACTCCTTTGCCTTTTTGCATTTATGAAGCCTGATTTGTTTCCTTTAAGAACACTAAAGATTAGAACTACCTTGGACAACCATTATTCTGTTGTTCTGCATTATCTTTATAGTGGGGTGAATTGCATTCTATGTTACCTATCTACCCTTTGTCGATTGCAAGGAGCCAAATCTTTTTTGTTCAACCTTCTTTTATCAATTGCAAGTATTCCTTATTTAGTGCCATAGTCCATGATGGAGGGGTGAACCTAGAACTATTTCATTTTCCTTTGCTTTTTTGCTCCCTTTTGTTATGTTTTTTGCATAAAACCACTATAATAACAAAGAAAGGTCACCGAGTCCAATAATGTTTATTTCTTGGAAAACTTAAATTTTATCAATTTCTAAAATATTTAAATCTTGATATACAACCCCTCAAACAAACTTTATTGTTAGGTGTTCTGGAATTGGTTGTATTACTATTTTCGAATGATCAGTAAAATGTAAATACATTATCTATTGGCTCGTAGGATTAAGATCAATATCCTCATTGCTCAAATTTTTTGTGGGGAAATGACACTTCACCCGAGTTTTGTGCAAATGTTATGGCCATCCTTTGGCATTTTCCAAATTTCATGATCACCTTCTATCCATGCTATTAATTGGATGCTGTTAATAAGGGGACTGAATTGACCAGTTTAACCCCATTTTTTACTCGACCAAAATATAAGGAGTCAACATTTTGCAAATAGACAAATGGCCCTTCAAGATTGGGAAACTGCTTATGAAGTTGGTGTTTAATTGAAATGGAATGCAATAGTTATGTGAATTAAATTCCTCAGGAAATTTTTTATAGCATATTGGTGCATTTAGCTTTGTATTTTGCAAATGTCTGAATTTAAGCTAGTTATAGGACATGTCATTTGGTCAAACTCAAGGGTGTTGGTGTAATTTATCCCTTCTCGTATTGTAGACGGGAAGCTTAAATTACCAGGTTAGGTAGTATCTCCATTGGATTGGGAACAAAAAATAAAGGTATTGGTATTGGATAAACATTTTGTCAACTATTTTGGAATGGGATACTACACTTACTATTTGGCTAATAGATGTTCCACAAATGATATTACTGAAAGCATTTCACTACTCTTGCATCTCTTTCACTTTGGTATTTATGTATTCGGAAAGAAGAGGAGGGATGTTTCATGTTAAATGAGAACTTAACCCAGAGGTGGGAAAAGAATACTGGAACCATCAAGTATGCTTGTATTGGAAAGATTATGCAAAAAGGCTCATGACATAAATGTTGTTAAGAGACTTAAACCCTGGAGGAAAGGTTCAATCAACTTTGGGATAAGAGGTTAGAACTCAAGGCAGCCCATGGTGAGAGAGAGAAAGGGGGAGGGGGAAGAGAGTGAGTGCTGTGATAGTCTCCATAGAGAAGCTGTCAGAGATTCAAGTTTAGAGCATGGTTCAGGGATTGTTTAGTACATATGAGGGCTAGAAACTCTAGTAGTACTCATACTAGGGTTATTTATTGTAGTTAATGGAAAAGGTACACCCGAGGGTAAACATGAGGTTGAAAAGATGCAGAAAGAGTGTATTACCAAGTGGTTCTATGCCCATGAAGTTCCATGTGTGGAAGTGTACAGGTTTGTTGGTTGACCTGACACGTATAAAGGTGGGAACCTTTCTCATACTACTGACAGATCTGGTTGTAGGTCAGTGTTGTAGACGAGACACAACACTCTGATGGGTCCTTTGTCTTAATGATCATGTCACAAACCTTGTGTGGTTCTCATGGTACAGATCAAAACACTGCCTTACGGGACAAGACCAATTCTTGTGGTATCCTATGCTTTGAAGTATCCTTGGGTCTAGTGCTCGAAGCTCAGGAAAGAAAATCAATTGTATTGACCGACTTATATTTAATGTATATGATATGTTATTTCTTATAATGGAGGGGAATTAGGCACATGACCGCTACCTGTGGGATGTCGCACCATGGGAAGCCCTACTCCACTCCAATGGGGCTGCAAGGGAGAGTGTGGTACAGCCCACGTAAGAGACATGTCCAGGGTGTGGTAAAACCCACATAAGAGACATTTTCGAGCAACTTTTAGATGGGAGTATGACGAATACATCTTCGGTGATGCAGACATTGGTACCATGTTGTGGTGAAAGACCAATAGTAATATTGTCTAAAATAGTAAAGAAAAATAGGATGTGTAGTTGTTTGTTGAAGGATGTGGTCATAATAGATGGCAAAAGAGGGATTGATGTGGCCAATCCTAGTTTTTTTTTCCTTCCAGCAATCTTCATTTCACCTTTCACATTTATGACAGGTAAGGCTTTGTTAAGTGCAACTTTTGAAGCAAGCACCGTGCGAAAGATTTCTTTCAAACAATATTAATAACCTACTTGATTCTAAGTCCTACTCAAAATGTTATTTTATTGGAAATGATTCTAACCCAACGTGCAAGTCCTTTTTGAACAAGTCCTATTATCTGTTTGTATGAACTTGTACACTTTAGCAGTCTCTAGATTATGTGGTTGTAGAGTACACCCAATTCTGTGCACCCCGACCTTGAACCACGACAAGTGAAGGTTTAGACTTCAATATATTTTCCATGAAACATGGGCAAATTCCTAGTTCAACGCCCTTCGTAAGGAGATAAATATAAATCACCCAAAGCCTCTGCCACAAAAATGACAAAAATAAAAAATAAAAATAATTCCGTAAATAACCCTCTTATACAAAATGACTGATTTACTTCAACTAAAACGCCAAACATATTTTTCAGAAGCCACAATGAGCTATGATTTGTCCTTTTTTTTTAACTTGTTTGCATATATTTTTGGTGAAATGTGTGAAAGACTAGGGAACCTTTGCTTCATGCAAAAATAATAAATTTTGGGACTATTCTGGAGAGTTGTCATTAAGAAATATGTGATAACAATTTGGCAAGTTGTATGAACATGAATCCATAAGTGCCATTAACCATGAAATTTAAATGCAGCATTGTATATTATAAAAAGTTAGTAAATAGCATAGACATGTATATCGAAGATAGTTAGATTATTACTGGTTAGGGTTGAAGAGAGAATAAGAGAGAAAGAGAATTAGGGAAAATCATGCATAATGTAACACTCCCCTTTAAGTTGATGTCTAGATATCTTTCATGTCCAACTTGCAAACAATGGGGTGAAAAACCTTGCTATTAAGCCTCTTTGTAAAGATGTCAACCAACTAGTTTTCTGATTTCACAAAAGGCATGTAAATCAAACTCTTGTTTAATTTTTTCTTAATAAAGTATCGGTTAATTTCAACATGTTTAGTTCTGTCATGTTGGAATGGATTTTGGCAATGATGATAGCAGCCTTGTTATCATAGTATAGTAGTCTTAATAGATCCATCATCAGCCTTCGCACTGGACCTAGCCACCATTGCCTCTTTCTTGCTTCGCCATGTGACTAGATTACCCCCAATTAAGGTACAACAAGATTACCTCCAATTAAGGTACAACATGTTCAACATTTCATTTAAGTCGTATTGCCTGATACTGCGCCGCAACGCCGTGACTGATGTGTCTCAGAACTCTTCGAGTCGATGGCCGATACCACGACCTTGAACCATGAAAGATAAGCTTCTTCGGTTTACACACCTTCGAGATTAAAAACCTGGAGGAATCTTTATGTACACATCCTCCTCAAAATCTTTGTGAAGGAAGGTATTCTTTAAATCTAATTGCTGCAAATCTCACTTCAAATTGGTTGCACATGAGATAAGCGCACGAATGTAGTTCATCTTTGCCACATGAGCAAAAATCAATACCATATGTTAGCATAAATCCTTTAGCAACCAGTCTAGCTTTGTATCTCTCGACAATCCCATCAACTTGTTGTTTGATGGTAAACACCCATCTACACCCTACTGTCCAGTGCTCCTAGAGGAATAAAAATAAGCTCTCATTTGTCATTCTTTTTCGAGACTTTTATTTCTTGTACCATAGCTTCTCTTCATTTAGGATTAGTGAGAGTCTCTTTTTAACCCTGAGGAATAGATGTAGAAGAAAAGGAAGAAACAAATATACGATATGATGGAGATAAAGAATCATAAGAAATAAAGTTAGAGATAGGATGTTGAGTACAAGCTTAAACACCCTTCCTAACTGTAATGAGAAGTCAGAGTCATCAACAATTGGAGGAGTAACACTTGAAAATTCATTACCTGACAAATCAGTGGAAGATAGAACTAAAGTAGTGGAATTCAACTGGTTTGGCGACACATGGGTAATTTGTACCTTTTGTCATCGAGTATAAGTCTTCAGATTATCCTTGTGAAGATGATCATCATGTGACTACAAAACAAACACACCCAATGATTTTAGGAGGAAAGGAAGAAATGGAAGGGATAGAAGAATACTCAGAAAAACACTCAATCGGTGACTTAAACTTAAGGACATTCGAGGGTAGACGATTAATAAGATAAGTAGTAGTAAGAACAACATCTCCCAGAAAGATTGAGGAACATTCATAGTAAACAACAATGAACCTTCATCTTCAAGAAGATGATAATTTTTTCGCTCAGCAACACTATTTTGTTCAAGGGTACTCACATAGGTGGTTTGATATAGAATTTCATTCTCATTGAGATAAGAACGAAATTTTCTATCAATATACTCAGTTCCATTATCACTACGAAGGATTTTAACATTGGCATCAAATTGGGTACTTACCATTTTATGAAAAGATATAAAGCATGAGAAAACTTCACATTTACTGCGTAGTAGGTAAACCCTAATAAGACGAGAATAACAATCAATAAATGTAACAAATCAACAATAACCAAATATTGACAACATGGGAAGGGCCCCAAACATTAGAATGAATAACAAAAAGAGGTGCAGTGTTTCTGTTATTAGGACTAAGGATAAGATGAACATTTATGCGTGGCAAATTTACAAGCATCATAAACAAAAAATTGTCTACTACATTGTTTCACTAGACTAGAAAAAATATGTTCTAAAACAATAAATGAGGGATGCTCCAACCGTTTGTACCACTGATGGCCCGAACATCATCTACTTGGAGAGCTTGACAGGTAGACTAAGAAGAAATTGCAGCATCTAGGAGATACAGACCACCATGTGCTCTACCACTGTCAATCGATTTCCTCAATTCTAGTTCCTGAAAGGTACAATGAGTAGGAAAGAAAGTCATTAAACTGAGCAATTAATTGAACCTTTCCCAGAAATAGAGAATAAAGATCCATCAGCCATCTTGACTTTATCCCTACCAGAACATGTAGAATATGAAAAGAAAAAACTAGAAAAACTTGTCATGTGATCTGTAGCTCCAAAATTTATTATCTAAGAAGTGTATGAGGATGACATAGTAAATGCACTAGCAGATATACATGTATAAGTAAAGTTGGAAGAAGCGGCAGGGTCAGGATTTGTAGTAGAGGAAATATTAAGCTGAGCCATCAAACGCCTAAGATTCTGCATCTCATCTTAAGAGAAATTAGAGAGAGTAGACTGAGATAGAATCTTTGAAGATTCACTTGTGTATGTGAGAGTGGACATTACCCCCTTCAACCACGTGTACGACGTTCAGCTTCCAATAAAACTTCTTATTATGTCTGGTCTTCCCATAATAATCACATTTTAAGTGTCCTTCGAAACAGTCACTCTTCTCAGTAGACTTGGGCAAGACTGAACCCAAGTCATGGTAAGGGATCACATCCAATGCAAATCGTTCCTGTCTTCCTAAGGAGTATAGACCATAGCAATCTTCTGCCCCGCTGTTGCTTAACATGGGCATATGCCTCCTGTAAAGTGATAAAAGAAGTAGGCCCTAAAATTTGAACTCGGATCTAATCATACTCAATATTAAGACCAGCAAGGAAGTCATACACTCGTTCCTTCTCAACTATCTACTTAAGTTTGACAACATCTTTAGTACAATCGAAACTCTAATAGTAGTCAAGCTCTTATCATAGAATAGTCAACTCTGCATAGTACACCGCAAGAGTCTTATCCTTCTGATTAATCACCCAGACTTTTTTAGCTGGTCATATGCCTTAGCATCACTGGTCATTTGAGAATATGTGTGAGCCACAACAGTCCAAATCTTGTCTGCTGTATCACGTAAAAAAAACCTCGACCGATAGTGGGTTACATTGAATTAAGCAACCAAGACATAATTAAGGCATTTTCATATGTCCACTACTTCAAGGAGGAATCAGACTCACTAGGTTTGGCGGTCTTCGCAGTCAAATATCCATCCAAAGTAATAGCTTGGACTGATAATAAACAAATCTGTGATCATGTCAAATAATTACTCTTATCTAGCTTCTCTGGATTAATTTGGAGAGAGGGGTTGTTTACAAGAGACCCTAAATGGCTCAATCCACTTCCTCTAGTACTTCCTCTAGCATTGGAGGAGATCACACTAGTTTCCTTCATATTCACTATGAAATTAACACAAAATTGGCAGGCTAAATTAACATATCACAACTCAAAAAATCCACCACACCAAAAAAAAAAAAAATCTCCCAACAGCAGCCAAGTATAATATGGATAGCAGCTAGAGGGGAAAATATGAGATATTAGGTCCCTGTGCAACTGTCTAAGATGCAAACAGCCTAATCAAACAGCCAGCAAGAAATCCCGAAGCAAAAAATAGCAAAGGAGCAGATCTGAAGCAAAACCAGGCAATTCACCAACCCAGCAATAAAGAGAACCAGCAAGAAAACCAGAAAATCAACTGTCGAATGTTATCCAAGCACCAAAATCCCCTCAAATCCAGCCACTATGCAGCGATTCCTTCTGGGCATTTTAGATCCACTCCAATCACACCTTGCTGTGTAGGATCGGTTAAAAAAAAAAAACAAGTACACCCAACATATATATAGTCACATAGTACAAAGTAATAAGGGTAAAATATATTGATAGTCAAGTATGTGTTTTGTGTTAGTTTGGTCCCCAATCTTTGAATCGTGTCAATTGGTCCCCCAACTTCTCAATTTGTCACTTTGGTCCAATCGAAAACGCCAGTTTGAGACTAACAGAGATGTTCATGTGATCACACTTGAGGGTCACTTGGTATCATTTCGGTCCTTCAAGTTTACAGTTTGTGTCACTTTAGTCCCTAAAGTTTTCAAAGAATGCGTCTCAAGTGTGATCACATGACGATCTCCGTTATTAAATTCCAGCTGCCATTTTTGATTGGACCAAAGTGACAAAAATTGAAAAGTTGAGGGACCAAAATGACCCAATTAAAAGATTGTGGACCAAATTGACACAAAACACATAATTTGGTAACCAAAAATGTATTGTACCCAAGTAATAAACTACCCTTAATCTAGAAATAATGTATAACAAAGATGAACACCACACAAATCTTGAACGTGTACTAGGATATGAGCACGTTGAGGATGTGGTAAACCATCTAATTGTGTGCATGTACAAAAACTAGATAGCACAGATATATCACAGTGGTTAATCTTTTACTTCCTGTTGACATTTGCATGATGTTGAAGATGAAACTTACAATGCATTTTCGTCCTATGCACAATACTACTCACATTATGTATTTTGTTCCATTCCACATGCATGTTTTCTCTATTTCTTTTGGAAATATATTCCTGGTTGCTTTTTTGTTAAGCAATATTTCCACAAAATCTTGCTTTAGTTTGACCGTCTGAATTAATTTTCATCTCAGAACTGTTTCAACTTCATCCCATTTAGCTTCTTCAATGTCAAAAAATAGTGAAAAATTAGTGTCACCTGTTCAGGCTAACCATGCCCTTTTAGAAGAAATAAGGGAGATAAATCAGCGGCTTATAGATACAGTGGTGGATATCAGTGATGAAGATGTTGATCCAACTGCGGCAGCAGCTGCTGCTGAAGGTGGTGAAGGAACCATCGTTAAGTGCTCTTTTAGTGCTGTGGCTCTTAGTCCAAACCTGAAGTCTCAGTACGCTTCAGCACAAATGGTAAGGGGTTTTTTTTTTTGGTAAATAGCACAGATGGTAAGGTTAAGGCCCATTAAGCTCAGTGCCGGCCCTAGGCATAGGCCACCAAGGTGGCTGCCCAGGGCCCCAAGTTTTAGAGGGCCCCCAAATATTTTATAAAGGCCCAAATTTTATTTTTTTTTCGAGCTTTAGATAGGATCTAAATTTTTAGGGCCCCAAATTGTAAGATAATTTGAAAAAACATTGTCTTAAGCGTGAAACTTTTCTAAAGCATGATGTATATACTGATATTGATGGCTTAGATCTACTTTGAGAATTAAAAGTTTTAAAAGAAGTTTTAAAATTTGAAATCAACACTCTAATTGAAATAACAAACTACATAAAAAGACTAGATTCTTTTCCGAATGCATGCATTGCTTATAGAAAGCAACTTTTCAAGACTTAAATTGATAAAATCTTATTTAAGGTCAACTATTTTATAAGAAAGATTGAATAGATTAGCTATATTATTTATCGAGAAAGATTTATTTACAAAATTTGAATATAAGAACTTGATCAATATTTTTGTATCTAAAAAAGTAAGGAAAATAATTTTTAAATAAATAAAAAATTAAATTATAATAATTAAAAATAATATATATATATATATATTAATACAAGGAATATTAATAGGGCCCATCTAAAGTTTTCGTCTAGGGCCCCCTTTACATTGTGCCACCCCAGATTAAGCTAATATTTAGTGCTGGTCATATGCATTAGCTTTTCTAACTTCTGCTTACTAATTTGCAGTCACCAATTCAGCCCTTACGATTGCTTGTCCCCACAAATTATCCACATTGCTCCCCAATACTCTTGGACAAGTTTCCTGTTGAAGTAAGGTGAGGAAACGAGCATTTGATGTTTCTTGTTTTGAACAGGATATCTTGTGTCTCTTTACTGTAATTTCTTTCATTCGTTTTTGGGAAACATTCAAGGTAACTTTTGAAAACTACTTGCTGAATTTTGTTGAGTGCAGAAAATATTTTTCCAGATCTATATTTGTTTGTTCAACAAAAGGTGAATAAACCAAATATGGTTATAGTCAATTTACTTAAGCATGGAGAGTGCCTTCCTTACTTTTTTCTGATGTCGTAAGAGATTAAAGTTTCATACTGAGAATATGCTATTTCACATTTTTTCTTTTATAATTGCATCCTACTATTTTGTTTCACAGCAAAGAGTATGAAGATCTTTCCATAAAGGCGAAATCAAGGTTTAGTATTTCTCTCCGAAGTCTTTCACTGCCCATGTCGCTTGGAGAGATAGCAAGGACTTGGGACGTGTGTGCTCGGGCAGTTATTTCAGAGTATGCGCAGCAGAGTGGTGGAGGGAGCTTCAGCTCAAAATATGGGACTTGGGAGAACTGCTTGAGTGCAGCATGATCATTTTGGCATATCCAAGTGAGCATATGCAAAGGATAGCCTGTCAATGGAGGAGCACTGGTGTATTTTGTACCATAGGTAATTGTGTATGTTGCTTGTAACACAACGGTTGTGTGTATCACTATTGCTATACATGGTGCAGTTATTTATGTTTCAACTTTTGTAGTATGTACATGTGCTGTGAGTTGTTTTGTGTTTGGAGAAGCCCAAGTTACTTATGCAGCTGTGGTTGTAAATCTGGAATTTTACATTTTTACCATCGCAAACATCTGACTAGAATAGTCCTAAGAGCTTTTATAACTCTAATTTTTTTATTTTATTTTTCGAACTTTTGTTTCGCACCCAAAAAACTTAGTTTCAAAAGGGCTCATTTGTTTTGTTTTCGTTTGTTAGATGTAATGTAGTATAATTTTTTTCATGGATGTAATTCCAAGAATTGTAATCAATTATATTTGGAAGGGAGAATCTCACTTTATACCCTAAAAAGATTTAAAAAATTTTACTTTGTACCCTCAAATATTAAATTTTTTACATTGTACTCTTGATATATGAAAGGGTTTTTTTGTATTTTGCACCCCGAAAGATGTTTCAATTTTCACTTTGTACTTTGAAAGATTTTTTTTTTCATATTGCATCTTAAATGTCATAAATTAGTTCCAATGTGGCCTTCAGACTAACATCCATTTTAGTTTTTCATTAAAAATTGATGCACAATGATATATATATTAAGTAATTTTAATGTTAACACAATTTTCAAGTTCAGAGCTTTTATATTTGAAAACATTGAAACTAATAATAATAGGTAGTATTTATGGTAGAGGTAATTAGGTAATTAAAAAAAGAATTTGAAATGTGTACTTAATGACAATAATTTGATGAAAAAATGACTTAATGGAGTATAAGTCTAGGCGTGGTATTTAAAGTCAAATAAATTCTAAAAAAAATACTTATAGCCAAATATATATTATCCCTTTAGTATAGTTGGCCTAATTTTTTTATTTTTGATTGGAAAATTTGGGGGTCGGTCCCTTTTTGTTGACTTATTTGTACTTAAATCCATCAAGGAAATTTGTTTGAAATAAGTTCATTTTGATTTTCATTGTCCAAAATACCCTCCAATAGATATATTTAATTAAAACAAATTTGAAAACTAACAATTCCTAAATTTATGAGTTTTACTAGCATTAAAATTATTTTTCTCTCATATCTATCTATATACATATACAGATTATGACTATTTTATCTCTCTCTCTCACACACATATATATATATACACACATATGTGAGATAAAATAGTAACATTTAAACACAAAAAATAGTAACATTCAAAATAAGAAATAATAACATTGAATATTAACATTTAAAAAAAATAAAAACAAAAAATAGTAACATGTAAAATTAACATTTTAGAAAATAGTAACATGTAATATTAACAGTAACATGCTCAACAAAAAAGTAGTAACATGAAAAATATTTCATGCACAATGCATTCAAACAAAAGGGGAGAAGGGGCAGATCAAACAACATGGACAACATACATTCAAACAAAAAAATAATAACATTCAAAGACAAAAATTAGTAACATTCAATATTAATATTTTTAAAAATAGTAACATTCAATAGGACTATTAATTTTTGACACGACACGTTAATACGACACGAACCGAACACGAAATTAAATGGGTCAACACGGTTAAACATGAAAAAAAAAACATGTCGGGTTCATGTTGACCCGATTTTGATCCAATTAATCCGTATATTTTGAACAGGTTGATATGATTCGACCCAAACCCAACCTAAACCATTAATTACCCGTTTAACCCATTTATCCAAATATATAAAAACAAAAAAAAATAAAATTACCCTAACCTACTTCTCTTTTCCACTTTTTCACTCACACCCACCGCTGGTCTGGAGGAGGAGAGGAGGGCTCACTGTTCAGCCGAAAAGGTTCAAACCCTAGTCGTTCAAGCCCTCGTCATTGCTCAACCGAAAAGGTTCGACTCTCTCTCTCTCTCTCTTTGTGATTTGGGCAGGTCAGCTTTAAACTGTGATTTTGTGCTTCAAGCAGTACAAATTCGACTTTAATTTTGTGCTCAGTGTGTAGGGTATGCGGGGGTGTAGGACTCCTACAGTAGGAGGCAGTTGGCCTTGCTGGAGCATATCTGGAGCTGGAATGATTGTGCAGGCATTGAAAGTTAGGGGTGCAACTTGGGCAGGTCAACCCGAGCCCAACTCGAAAAAAACAGGGCTTGTGTTAGAATTTTTAATACTTGGGTTGGGCCTGAACAAAAAAACTCAACCCGAATTGAATTTGGGCAAGTCTCGGGTTGAGGCCTCGGGTTGTCGGGTTGAACCCGAATATGAAAATTGGGTTGAACCCGATTATTAAATCGGATTCAACCTGAATATACATAAATATATAAATATATTTAACTAAGATTAGTATTTATCTTCACTTTTTAGAGTCCAGACTTTCACTTTACTTCAAGTCTTCACCCCTGCGCCTCCATCACTCTCAGATCCTTCTCTCACTCGTCATTTTTTCCTCTCTTAGCTTCCCTCTCTCAATCGTTACTCGTCTGGGTCATCTCAGACTCTCAGCCTCCCTCTCTCACTCGTCACTCCTCTTCCTTCACTCCTCTCTCTTCATCTGCGTCTCACCCTTCATCTCAGATCACTTGAAAAAATCAAATCTACACTTGAAAAAATCAAATCTACACTTCAAAAAATCAACCCGAATTAAGTAATCCAAGCTCAACCCGAGCCCACCCGAATTAAACTCGGGCAATACTCGAGTTGAGTACCTCGGGTTGAACATTATATACCTAAGGTTGGGCTAGGGTTGACCTCTCAACCCGCCCAATCCGCCCGAGTTGCACTCCTATTGAAAGTTGTTGTTTTTAGTGCCCATAGAAGAAATTTTTGGTTATTTTTTTTTTCATGTTTTAAAGGATTAAAGCCATTTAATTGGAAATGGATGTTAGGAATTGGTTTCTTTTTGCTTCTTGTAATTCTTTGAATTTTTATTCAATCAAATCTTATGATATTTTTTTTTCAAAAAAAGGTGTTAAATAAGTAGAATATGATATGTGGGTTAAAGGTTAAACATGTCATGGTATGTGTTAACTCGAAAATGACCTGTTTATTAAACGTATCAAACAAGTCATGTTCAAGTAACACGTTGAATGGTCAGGTCAAGTTAGTGTTTACATATCTCGACACGATTATTAAACATGTCAGGTTCGTATTTAGGAATTTTTTACACAAACCCGACATGAAATGACTCAACTCGACACGTTTGACACCCCTAACATTCAATATTAACATTTCGGGAAAAGAGGAAAAGGGGCGGGTTTTTTTTTTTTTTTTTTTGCAGCTAAAAGAACTGAACTTTAATATATTTTCTCTCACTTGTATATGTTACAATGGTTAGTCTTATGTAGACTAAGGAAGTAATTTGAATTGGGTACAGAAGATAGAATCAGTTGAGTACATAGTTGAGCAGATGAATATGAAGTTGATGGACTTCAGAAAAGAAAGCAACAGTGCAACGTTTGAGCAGTCATTGGTGTCAATTATTCATGTGGCTTTGCAATGCTTGAAAGAATCATCCGAGGAAAGGATTAACATGAGAGATGTAGCGGTACAACTAAAGAAGATTATAACAGAGTTACATCAATATGCATGGCAAGACTATTCGAAATTTTCAAATCCACTTTACTATTCACCGGAGGAGGGGGGGGGAGAGATGATTAAGAAGAAAATGAATAATAACTACTCTTGAATTTGAAATTCAAATTTATGAAAAAAGTTTTTACTGCAGATCTTCATTAAGTATGAATCAAGGAGTAATTGTTTAGGAAAGTGATGTAAGCTGCTTTCAATGTTATAGGAAGGGTATTTTGGAGTTTTAAAAAAATTATGGACTCAGCTACATATTAATAAAATTAAAAACAGGCTTATCCCCAAATAAATTTTCTTGACGGACTAAACTTATTATAAGTCCCTTAAAGAGGACTCAACCCCAATTTTCACTTAAAAAATTTAATATTAGTCAAACTCTTAAAATTTATGAGTTTTCAAATTTGTTTTAATTAAATATTACTGCTGGGAATATTTTGGATAATAGAGATCAAAATCGACTTATTCTTAAATAAGTTTCTTTGATGGATTTATCACTAAATAAGTCAACAAAAGGGGATCGGGCCCCAAATTTTCCTAAAATTTACCTCTTTAGTATATTAGCCTTTTTTTATTTCTATTTTGTGAAAATTGGGACTGAGTTATCCTTAATGGACTTATAATGAATTTAGTCCATCAAGAAAATTTATTTGGGGATAAGTCCGTTTTTAATCTTACTAATAAGTAGTTAAGTCCACTATTTTTTTAAAACTCCAAAATACCCTTCCTTAAAAGCAACTTAAATTAATTTCCTATCTTAAAAATTATCATCCCTTAATTCAACGTCAATGAGAATATGTCAATAAAATTTTCATCATAAATTTGAAATTCAAATTCAAATTCAAAGATCTCTCTTTCTCCCTCTAGCTAGCGCCCTTCATAAGAGTGCAGGTTATGTCTTCAAGTACCACATCCACCATTGGAAAGGCACCGCTCGTCTGAAACTCCAATTCCGACGACTCTTCCTCCTTTGTCTAAAACTCCAGTGGGCATTCCAGAGTCGTCTCTTATGGTAAAAACCCTCTCTCATCTCGAATTCTCAAATGTCCAATTGAAATGAATGTGTGTGTGCATGTGTGTGTGTGGAGAGGAAAAAGAGAGAGAGTGAAAAAGAGTGAGGCACGAGAAAGAGAGATGAAGAGGGTGGGTTTATGGAGAGATTCGAATTGGGGGTGAGGGTTGGAAAGATTGTCGTAACGGGCGAGATTGTAAGACGAATCTGGGTTTCCTTTCTGTTGGACCAAAATAGTTTTTTAAGTGTAAAAACTGAATTTTTGATCGATTTTGAGCCTAAATTAAAATAGGACCCGTTCGTTGTTTCGAGTAAACTTTCGTGGGCTCATATTCTACTCCGTGAGAAGAATAATTCAGTATATTCACTTGCTCAAATCGAGTAAGAAATGAATGAGAAAATAGGCTCCAAAATGACCCTCTTGAAATGTAGAAATAAAAGTTGTGCAATGTGAGATTTGACATCAATCCCACATTGGTTGAGGAAGAAGTTTTATATGGGCATATATAAGCCAAGTTTGCTCTATGGAATTAGGCCCCAAGGGGTATCATAGTTTTATGAGCGGAGCGAGTGCCTACATGCCTTCAGTTCTACCACACACGCGCGCCGCCCGCCCGGCTCGGGCTCGGGCTCGGGCTCGGGCTCGGGTGTGTTTTAGATCAAGCCCTATCTTTTTGGAGAAAATTCGTTTAATTAATTGGGCGTGAATTTCTTAACCCGAAATTTGATTTTGGGTATCCGTTGGATTTGAATTCGCACTACTTCGGATTTGTTGTTTATCTCCAGTCTGAAATTGAGTTGTGTCTGTTCATGGAGAACAATTACACAAGTGGTGTCTTCTGACATGCATTTGTCTTCTGGGTTGTGTCTTTTAGTGTGGTGACTGTCCAGAAAGTCACCAGAATGTCTATAAATATACAGGCTCTCATTACCATTATGCATTCATTGATTTATCAATTCATGTTCAAAGTTAAGCCAGACATTAGTGCATTGCATTTCGGCATTAAGACAATCTGCATTTGGAGAGTACACAATACAATTTCTGGTTCGTTGGACGAGTAGATTGAAGTGCTACTTCTACTCGTGTAAATATCATTGTATCCTGGGAGGCAGATGCTTGATATTCCATAAGCACTGTGTGTGGGGGCGAAATCTGTCTTAAGGACATAGTGTCAAACACTAGCATTGATTTACATTAAGTTCAATAATAGTTCATGTTCTGCAACCAGGTTAGTATTTATATTGGTTTGACAAATAATTACGTGTAACTATTTGGGAAGACTGTTGTAACTGTTTCGTTAATTCTTCTGTAACTGTTTCATACTTGATTGTTACTATTTTGTTATACATTACATGTTTCAAATCAGAAATTTTAATAAGTGATTTTATTATATTTGGAATACCACAAACAACACTTTCTTCATCTAAGAACTCCATAGTCAGATAAGAGCCCAAAAAAAAAAAAAAAAAAAAAAACAGAGAGAGAGAGAGAGAGGTGGCTTATGTAGTAGTTTTGTTGGTATTGGGTTTTTTTCCCGGACCTAAGGCTGCTCTCTAAGTGCTAGTGTGTAACAGTGTGTGTTTGAACTAGCAATGCTTGAAAGGTAATTGTTTTGATAGGTAATTATGATTGAATTATTGGTACTAATTATATTTTACTTTTTTTTTAAAAAATATTATTATTTTTGGATTTGAATATTCTATGTTATTATTTTTTTTTAACCATGTTACTATTTTTTTTTTTTGAGCATGTTACTAACGTTATTTTCTCAAATATTAATATTCAATGTTATTATTTTTTTGTATTTAAATATTACTATTTTTTATTTTTAATGTTAATATATATATATGAGAGAGAAAAATAGTTCTAATCTATACATGAATATAGATAAATATAAGAGAGAGAATTTTAATGTGTCGCCTTATTTTAGTTCTAGCTAGCTGGTGCTGCTTGAAATGCGACATAAGGAAAAGGTTCAGAAAGACCTTCAACTTGTATGACGATTCTTTCTGCACTTCCTGCAAGATTCTTTCGTTTAAGAAAGAGATCTCACTTGCTAACTCTTCAACTATCCTCTATTTAATCAAACTTCTAAAATTTAGGATAATTAATTACATATAATTACTAAGGGTATTTTGGACAATGAAGATCAAAATTGAATTATTCTCAAACAAGTTTTCTTGATGGATTTATTGGGACCGACCCCCCAATTTCCCTTTTATTTTTTGTATTTTAGATATAATTCAAAATTTTAGGGGCCAAATTTTAATAATTCAAATAAATATCTAATTTTTTTAGGTGCAAAATTACTCCTGCGCATGAGCATTGATTTAAGTTTTTCTAACTCTTTTGGGTGTGTTTATTGTTGTATTCCACTCACTTACATAAAAAATTTATATACATTATTTCTTGTGGTGAAAATCTATAAAATTGATTCTTTTTTTGTCTTAATATAAATTTTCATTTCAAATAATTTAAGCTTAAATTGTATGTGTTATCAAAACTTTGTACTTCATACGTGCACATAACTCATGAGTAAAGAATAATTATTTGTTATCTTAAAATTATTTTTTGCACACATATTTTATCATTAAATTACTTGTTCAAAAATTAAATTAATAAAATCTTATTTATGATCAACTAAGATTGAATGAATTAACTATATTATCTATTGAAAAAGATTTATTGTCGAAACTTAAATATAAAACCTTGATCAATATTTTATGACGGTGTTATTTCACGTGAATGAGCAGCAAGTTAGAGTATAATTGCTAGGAACAGATCTGAGCTACAAGGCCCGTGAATTGGTGGTTGAATGCTCTAGTTGTCCGAGCTGTGGTGTGTGTAACACGTACAAATATAGTGGTTCACCGGCTTGGGAGCTCGGCTAGTCCACTCTTCAATGGAGTCTCTTGCTCCTAGAATCTATATTCATCTAGAAAATGTTTTACAAGATGCCTTTGATGCCAGTAGGGTTCTCTGCCCCTTGATTGAGGCGTTGTACAGTATTTATAGTGTAATTCCTATCGCTAAGGGATTTTCTCCGAGATCTTTGCCCTTCATCCGTGGGATCTTCCTTGATTTTTGGGAGAGGATCTTGGTTAGTTGAGAGTTTTGTGCCTTGATTATAGCTTTCCATTGCTTTGAGGATGCCATTCACCAGCCAGTTGTTTCCCTTTCAATTTCTCGTTTGTTTTCTTTGAGGAGAGCTTGAGGTCTGGATTGCGGAGCCCTGGTTATTGTGTCTGACCTCCTTATCTGACCTCCGTGCCCGAGCTCATACTTAGAGCTTTTTTCTAGGTATCATCAGTTGCCCCCTAGCCCTTGGTCCAAGCAGGTTTGGACAGGGGCTGAGCTGAGGCTGAATTGAGATAGACTTCCATACATCGACCTCGATTTGCATGAGCTTGAGGTGCAGAGAACTGCTGCTGTAAAGAAGGATGCTCTGATTGCCAAGTGCCTCTTTTCGTTTTGTCTCGTGCTTATGAGCTGAAGAGCTCATCGGATGTTTATGAGCTGAAGAACTCATCTTGAGTTCATGAGCGGAAGAGCTCATCGTATGCTTATGAGCTGAAGAGCTCATCGGATGTTTATGAGCTGAAGAGCTCATCGGATGTTTATGAGCTAAAAAGCTCATCTTGAGTTCATGAGCTGAAGAGCTAACTTTATGAACTGGAGAGTTCATCTGACTACGGAGGTCATCTTTATGAACTGAAGAGTTCATCTGAGCTACGGAGCTCATCATTATTTTATGAACTGAAGAGTTCATCGCGAGCTATGGAGCTCATTCTTAATGAACTGAAGAGTTCATCGTGAGCTATGGAGCTCATTTTTAATTTATGAACTGAAGAGTTCATCGTGAACTATGGAGCTCATCATTATTTTATGAACTGAGGAGTTCATCGCGAGCTATGGAGCTCATTTTTAATGAACTGAAGAGTTCATCGTGAGCTATGGAGCTCATTTTTAATGAACTGAAGAGTTCATCGTGAGCTATGGAGCTCATCATTATTTTATGAACTGAAGAGTTCATCGCGAGCTATGGAGCTCATTTTTTAATGTATGAACTGAAGAGTTCATCGCGAGCTATGTAGCTCATTTTTAATGAACTGAAGAGTTCATCGTGAGCTATGGAGCTCATTTTTAATTTATGAACTGAAGAGTTCATCGTGAGCTATGGAGCTCATCATTATTTTATGAACTGAAGAGTTCATCGCGAGCTATGAAGCTCATTTTTAATGAACTGAAGAGTTCATCGTGAGCTATGGAGCTCATTTTTAATGAACTGAAGAGTTCATCGTGAGCTATGGAGCTCATCATTATTTTATGAACTGAAGAGTTCATCGCGAGCTATGGAGCTCATTTTTTAATGAACTGAAGAGTTCATCGTGAGCTATGGAGCTCATTTTTAATTTATGAACTGAAGAGTTCATCGTGAGCTATGGAGCTCATCATTATTTTATGAACTGAAGAGTTCATCGCGAGCTATGGAGCTCATTTTTAATGAACTGAAGAGTTCATCGTGAGCTATGGAGCTCATCATTATTTTATGAACTGAAGAGTTCATCGCGAGCTATGGAGCTCATTTTTTAATGAACTGAAGAGTTCATCGTGAGCTATGGAGCTCATCATTATTTTATGAACTGAAGAGTTCATCGCGAGCTATAGAGCTCATTTTTTAATGAACTGAAGAGTTCATCGTGAGCTATGGAGCTCATTTTTAATGAACTGAAGAGTTCATTGTGTTCTCTGACATCTCCCCTTCTCTTGGGGGAGCGATCTCTATCTCTTATTGGGGACCTATCTCGTTCTCTTTCTTTCCTAGGACTTCGATCCCTCTCATTTTCTTCCTTCACTTTTCCTTCTGTGAGGATGAGCTCCCCACCTTCAAGAGGAGGGCTTCCTCACCGTTTATGTACTTCTCTGCCTTAGCTAACACCTCGGCTATGGTTGCCTGAGGGTTCTTGGATATGGAGAACATCAAGTCCTTGGATTGCACTCCCAATCCAGCTATGAAGGCAGTTATGGCAAACTTCTCGTCTGGGACGTCTACTTTTAGTGACTCCGAGTTGAACCTTTGGACATAAGACCTCAGGTTTTCTTGGGGTCCCTGTTTCACATTCAGTAGGTGGTAGCTCGGCTTTCTGTATATCCGAGCTCCTATAAAGTGAGATACAAAAGCTATGGAGAGCTCTTTAAAGGATGAGATCGAGGCCGGTGGAAGCCTGTGAAACCAGGCTAGGGCAGAGCATTTCAACGTAATGGCAAAGGCTCTGCAGCGTACAGGATCCTGGTATCCATGCAGCTCCATCTGGTTCTTGTAAGTGTTGAGATGATCTACGGGATCTTTCGTTCCGTCAAAGACCTCTATTTGTGGCATCCTGAACTTTGGTGGGAGAGGGAAGTGCAGCACTCCAGTGGTGAATGGGGACTCGGTCTGTTGTACTAGGGCGTCCATTGTAACCGGAGCCTTGATCTTTACAGCCTCCTTCATGTGGCTGAGCTCTTGCTGGATGCCCTTGAAGCGTCGCTCCCAGTGCTGCTCTCTCCTGTCCTGCTGGTAAGGGAAAAAATCGTCCTTCTCGCCCCTATCGTTCTGACTTTGCACTTCTTCGTTGTGGCCATTCCTAAGGGGTATGTAGGGAACATGCCCCCTGGTCTGGCTGATTTCTCCTCCTCCGTTGACCTCTCTAAGGGGGTTCAAGTGTCGTTGTTCCCTGTGAGGGGGATTACTCTGGCCTTCTTGGGCCGGTCGTGCCTCCTGTGGGCGTTGTATGAGCTTCGATAGCTCTGCGTTTTCCCTTAGCAAACGTTGGTTGACGAGGCGAAGGGCTTCCATCTCGTTGTTAATGGGGGAATTAGTCTCTTGAACGTTCTCGGGTTGTCTGCCGTTGGTGGCTTCCTGCTGATCTTGCATTCGTGGTGGGTTTGTTTGGCTTCTGCTCATGTTTCGAGTTGTTACCATCAGTCACTGAGAGATCAGCTTATTTGTAACAGGAACAGTCGTTCTCACAGACGACGCCAAACTGACGGTGTTATTTCACGTGAATGAGCAGCAAGTTAGAGTATAATTGCTAGGAACAGATCTGAGCTACAAGGCCCGTGAATTGGTGGTTGAATGCTCTAGTTGTCCGAGCTGTGGTGTGTGTAACACGTACAAATATAGTGGTTCACCGGCTTGGGAGCTCGGCTAGTCCACTCTTCAATGGAGTCTCTTGCTCCTAGAATCTATATTCATCTAGAAAATGTTTTACAAGGTGCCTTTGATGCCAGTAGGGTTCTCTGCCCCTTGATTGAGGCGCTGTACAGTATTTATAGTGTAATTCCTATCGCTAAGGGATTTTCTCCGAGATCTTTGCCCTTCATCCGTGGGATCTTCCTTGATTTTTGGGAGAGGATCTTGGTTAGTTGAGAGTTTTGTGCCTTGATTATAGCTTTCCATTGCTTTGAGGATGCCATTCACCAGCCAGTTGTTTCCCTTTCAATTTCTCGTTTGTTTTCTTTGAGGAGAGCTTGAGGTCTGGATTGCGGAGCCCTGGTTATTGTGTCTGACCTCCTTATCTGACCTCCGTGCCCGAGCTCATACTTAGAGCTTTTTTCTAGGTATCATCATTTTATAATTTAAAAAATAAATAAAAATAAAAATAAAATAATTAAAAATATAAAATATTAATAATACCTCATATAAAATTTTCGCATAAGCCCCGCCTTGCCACCCTGTGTGTTGTGTAGCATTTTCTTTGTGAATGATAGGAAATTGATTGGAAGAATTTTGTGGTTGTCCAATTAAAGAGATAAATTAAATGGGACAGATTATGACACGTGGGATGTAACAGAGTAAAGTTGAATGTCTACCCACTGTCATACCATGGAATCCTCTTCACAGTGGAGTAAATATTGAATACAACGGTAATATTTTGTCAATAATATTGACGTGATAATACCAACTAATAATAAAACATCAATTGAATAAGGTGAACCCCACTTAGATAATTTTTTGCTTATATGGAAAAAAGATGGGTAGTTATTTGCTTATATAGAGGGTTAATTATTAATTCTTGTGGGGTCCATTTACTTATTTATTTTGATACTAGTGGTTGGTGATATCATGTCAGCATTACCACATAGTATCACCATTGTAATGAATATTTTCTGGAAAGGTAGATACATGTACGCGATTTACTATATTATATTTATATCTATATTTATATTTACTTATTTGTGAATTTTTTTTGATTTTTCATTAGATTAATTACACCGAAAATCTCTAAAGTATAGAACTTATCTCATTTTAGTCTCTAATATTTCAATTACCTCATTTTAGTCCTTGAAGTATTGAATATGCTTCTATGTGACTCCTTAAATATGCATATCAATCGTGTCAGGTTAGGCGAGTTCATGTCGAGTTTTACGGAGTTCATGTCAAAAAACATTTCACTCATATCTGATTCGTTTATTAATTCATGCCTAATGAATCGTGTTCGTGTCGTATATGAACCGTATATAATTGGTATATAAACAAGTCGTGTCGTGTATTCTTCTAATTGACATCACTCATATACAATTTGTTTATTAATTGTATAGGGTTGGGTCCACTCTTTTACTAAACGGATGACTTAAGAAAAACCTAAACCTTCAAAATTCGTGTCGTGTTAACAAGTCATGTTATATTTTGACACTCTTACCCTCAAGCAAATAACATCCAAATTGTTAACAATTTTTTATCATAAACTTGTCACGTGATATATAAATATGGGCAAAAAATAATTTAGATAGCTCTTGACCAAAATTTGGGTAGCTCTTGACCAAACATGTATAATGTGGGTAGCTCATGACCAAAATTTGGATAGCTCATAATCAAAACTGTGTAATTTGGTTAACTCTTTGACCAAAATTTGGTCAAAGGTTATTCAAATTAATTTTTTGCACATATTTAAGTATTACTTGACAAGTTTATAATAAAAAATTATTAGCAATCTGCACGACATCTACTTGAGGGACCACATAAAAATATATTCAATACTTTAGGAACTAAAATGATACAATTAAAATATTGAGAATCAAAATAAGACAAACTTCATACTTTTGAGACCTCCAGTGCAATTAACCCTATCTTATTTTATCCCTAATTTTTATTATAAAGTCAATATATTAATTTCTTCTAATTTTTAATTCTTATACGTACGTGATTTCTAAGTTCTTTTGAATATTTAATTTCTAATTTTTATATAATTTTTATTTTTTATATCTATTTGATTTCTAAGTTATTTATAATCTTTTATTAATAGTATATAATTTTTAAATTCATTTATTAATAGTACACTTATATATGATTTTTTATATCTATATCTATATTTATATGAGAAATATTTTTCACACCCAATGATCAAAATATCGTTTTGAAAACATTCGAAACATTTCCGTTTTCAAGGAGACCGAAATGAATCAATGATGGAATCAAAATTTTAATACTTCGATGTGTTCTATAATATTTCAAAATATTTTGTTATATTTCAATACATTTGCACAATTATTTCAGAATGTTTTAAGATATTTTGGTATATTTATACCAATGTTTTGAAAAAATAATTCTTAAATTTTTTTAAACAGGTCGAAAGATATCCGAAATACTTCAAAACGTTTCCATTTTCTAGGTGACCGAAACCAATGCATAAAAAAAAATGTTGATCCTTGTTCACACCTAATATGTACATACATAACTAGATAATTTTTTATATAAAAAAAAAAGATGCATTAGTTATTTTTGCAAATATTTATCCCCGACCGGTTGAAAAAATTGCTTCACACTTGCAATGCACGTATATGACCTGATAATTTTTTATCGTCCCAAAAAAAATATCTTATTTATTTTCACAATATTTATCTCCAATCAATTGAAAAAATTACGTTTTACACATTACACGGATAATCTTTTTTCACAAAAAAAAAAAAAAATGATAGATGTATTAGCAAATATTTATCTCCGAAACACGTGCAATGCATGTGACAATGCTGAAATAAAAACGACTTTGTCGAAAGTTTTCGAACATCTTCTTACTCGCGCGCCTCTATATAAAAACGCAGTGACAATAGAGAGGTTCCTTGACCCCCACGTTTCATCAAACACATAGCAGTGGCCTTGAGAATCTCCATAGGGTCTCTCTCTCTCTGTGACAGCATCTCGTTATTGCATCTAAAACTTTCTCTCTTTTTTTGACTTACCACAAGACAAACACCCTTTACTAATTTTGTAGTTTTTGCCCTTTCCATCTGGCTTTGAAGGTGAATTATCAAATAATTTTCCGTAAAGAAAGCGAGGGTGGAGGATTTAATCGAAACAAAGAGAGGTATGCACATAAATATAAGCATATATATACTTATATATGTATATATTTGTGGAGATATGTGAGAATTAGGCAAAACCCATGTTTATATTATTTGTGAAGTGTGGAAGTTCACTTCTCTGTTTAAATTTTTTTGAGGATTATGTGGGGGGTATACACTGAAAGATGATGATTGCTGAAAACAAAGACTACTACATTGTTGTTTCGAAGCCTCTACAAATAACTTTGTTTATGAACTCAACCCAACTCAACTTAGTTGAAGTCAAATAGTTATTGATGGAACCAGTAATGAATTTGGGGTCATTGGCAATTGCCTTAAGCCGTGGTTATTGATTTGATCCTGATTGGACTTATTCAAGTTGAGTAATGGGAAAGGAGGAGTTTTTTTTTTTGGTAAAATTGTGAATTAGATTAGACATAGTTGGAATCTCAATGTGGATTGTAGCCTTTTGCTATGCATAATTGGGGTCGGTTATATGTTTAATTTTCTTTCCTTATAGAATTATAAATTCAACCATGTTTGGGATTTTAACCTTATACATTCCCTATTTGGAGTATTAATAGATATTGCTATAACCAAATCTTAGGGATTGTGACAATTAATCGTGTTGAAAGTTTTAAATTGTTGTGATCTTTCACTTTCATATAGTGCAATCTGTAAAAGTTGTGAAGTTATTGTGGATTGGAATCTTATGGTTGGTATACCTAAAAGAGCGAATCCTTTTTAAGTAGATTTTGTCGTGATATGGAAGGGCGATTACTTTGCCAGACTGGGATGTGAACGATTGGGAGCCTTCTTAAGATCTACTGAAAATGGAAGCCAACAATTGGAGAACTCAGCTATCATTAGAGTCTCGCCAGAAGATTGTTCATAAAATGTAAGCCTTCTTCAAATTGCCTATATTTTTTTAAACAAAAAATGTTTATGTATGATGCAAACCCTGATCAATACGTGAAGTTTTAACCTTTATTTGAAATTTTTAATTGCTACTACGCGCTTGACTTAAAGGGCCTTTGATTAGTTGATTCATTTAGTCGAGTATGGTGGTGTCCTCCTTTTAATTTTTAATCGGAGTGCAGTTTTTCTTTGCAAGTTAGGTTGATTCTGATTGATATGGACTGCCTTATTTGATAAGTGCATATTCGTGATATTTGCTAAATTTGATTTTTTTTATACCTGGAAATGAAGAGAATTGTATGGTTGTGTTAATCGCGACCATGAAAGTTGCAGAAATATTGCTTTTGTTTTTTTCTTTGATTCAAGGAAATAATGCTTTGGTTCGAAATTTGTTAATAGGATATATAGTAATTTCACCTAAATTGGGTTTCAGATATGCCAGTGATAATATGAAGCTTCTTCACTGATGTCCGTATTACAATTTCACTTGTTCTCCAATATTGTTCTCAATTGTAACTTAAAGGGTGTCTTTGACCTTCTAGTCTTACTTTAGTTACTTTTAAACACTACTCTTCTGAATTGCTTGAAAGAAAATCCCCTCTGTCTATGGTCTTCCTGTATGAATTAAATTGTTCTTGTCTGGACCAGATGCTAAGGTTACGATCACTGTGCAAAGTTGCTGTCGTCTTGATTTTGTGTGTTTATTTTGCTCTTTGGTTCCCTTTCCCTATCTTCTTATCACACTGAAAATTTTAATGTGAGGCACAATGACAATACTAGAAGTTTTTTGTGGTATCACTTATTCATTTAAAACTGGTTGAAGAAGCATTTGTTCTGTTTTGATCCTCTCTTCTTTGTCTAATTAAAAGATAGGACAGTTTGTTTCTTAAGTTCCTCCTGTGATCTTGATACCTCTGTAATTGACTATCTTGTTCTGCTTTAATGATCGTCTTGGGAAGCTGGTATGCTTGACTCTTCAAGAAACTTAGTGAAGCTAGTATGCTTAATAGGACTAAGAGATTAAATGAGAGTCACATTGACAATAGTAGAACTAATTAGGCGAGTGATATTACTTGTCTATGTAAAACTGATTGAAGAAGCATTCATTCTATTTTGCTCCTCTCTTCTCTTTGTCTAATTAAAAGATGATGATTCTATAGCAAACCAGTGAAACTTATCCAAAAAAGGGCTGTGAAAGTACACTATATTTCCAATTAAATTAAATACATAATTAGAAATGAGAGGATCCTTTCGAGGGGAAAAAATCTTCCATACAGATGTTGGAAAACTAGAAATCCTAATTGTAGTCTATATCTTCTGTAAAGAGTAAATAACAGATGCCTCTTTTGATTTGTTCATAGAAGTAAACTTTTTATTACAAGAGAAAATTATTCTTTAAAGTTTCCAAGAACCTATGTATGAGTGGCAGTAGCAGAGACTCAAGAGAGAACAAAACATTTTCTAAAAAGGTAAGGTCTATTATGAAATTCAAAAATTATTTGTTGAAGCACCTCCTTGCTCACTTCTTCTCTTTAAGGAAGGATCAAGGTGAAAGTAATAGTTAACATCTGGTGTTCTGTTCTGTAAATGCATGCCATCAGTAGTATGGCTCTTGATTGATTATACTACGTTGCATTGCATTGCTATAGGACTTCATGCAGGACAAATATGCATCTGCAAAAAGGACCAAAAATTGGCTCCCCACCCTAACTCTGAGAAAAGTAAAGAAGAAAAAGAAAACCTAATTTACGTATTTAGGAGTTGTGACAAAGATGTGATTACAGATCTGCTAATTATGGTCAATTTCCCTCATAGAGAATATTGTCAATGTGAAATATGGCCTGTATATTATTTACTATTATGGTGTAATTTTTAGCTTCCTTATTACTTAAAACACCTAAATAATATGAGAAATGAATCATGCTCTATGGTTTCAAACAATTATCGTTTTTTTTGAGTTGGCGACAATTCTCGATTTGACTTACAGATTTAATTGCTTGGCCTGTTGTTAGCTAACTTCTTGCTTGATACTGGATGTGTCTGATAAGTTACATGTTTATATATTTGTTTATTTGCTATATCAGAGGCAAATGGACCTCCTAGATAGTATCCTTTGCTTTTAATAGCTTTTCTCTGCCTTGCTTAGCAAATAACTTCTCTGAACTTGATCTTGCTTGTATAGAATAGATACACTGAGGAGGCATATTACATCTCCGAGCCAACAAGACATATATGCGACTGAGCAGCTTGCTTTAAGGTTTGAGGACAAGATATATATGGCTGCCACAAGTCAGGTATATTCATCATTTAGAAGTATTCATTGACTTTGGCTCTATTTTTTTTTTCCGGGTGGGGAGTGGGGTGGGGGAGATGCAGTATACCTTGAGTCTGCATTACTCTTTCTTTACAGAATTCTATTTTTTGTAACAAGTTAGTTCAATGTAGCCTTATCCAATCCCTTTTTTTTTTATTTGCATGGATCCGCGTTTGCAAAAATAACTTTTCCTTTAACCATCTTATTTCTTATGGTTCTTACTTCCCCTTTGGCTTGGGTCCTGAATCCTGATTCATATACCAAACAATTAGGGAACTGACTTAATTCTGAATGGACATTGTAAAACAATGGAAATGGCAAAGATTGAAAGCAAAAACCTTCGAGAATTGGAAACATGCACCTTAAAATTATGCAAATTTTCACGGTTTAGAGTTATAGTTTATCCTAATCTCATTTTAAATTAAGTCTATATTGTCAATTTTTTCCTCTTGGATTGTACGGTATGGGCAAAAGCTAAGCATTTGCTCTACTCGCCATAATTACTGCTGTTAGACTTGAACCTATGTTTTCGCTTGATAACTTGCGCTTTACATTGCACTAAGTAATGAACATTTCAATTGAGAAAGGTCTCTCCCTCTGTTGGAGCTATTACCCTTTATCTGTTTTAACAAATTCAACTAGGAGTTTTATAGTCTTTTTTTGACATTAAAATTTGTGCTGTAGGTTAGGGGTCTTCTGTTTGTCTAGGGTTAAAAAAATTAGCCTATCCAAAGCCTTATCTGGGAGCAAAATTGAGAAACATGAAAATTTTCACTCATGTTTCTCTTTTATACTTTGTTTCATAATGCTAATAAAATGATAATAATAATACTAGTAGCAGCCTTCCCCATCTGTTCTCACGCACAGATTCTGCTACTTAACATCTTTTTGGCCGGCGTCCGGATTCCTTCTACTTTCGTGCATGTCGATACTTTCAGCCTTACTCAAATAAGGGGTGGCGTTATATTCCAAACAGTAATATACTAAATTATAAATAAGGAATTCTCATAGGATTACCATTATATAGTTGATATAGGATTTGATTAACCAAAACCTTTTGATTTGTTAGAAATACTATAAAAACTCCAATTTAACTAAACTAAATGTGTGTTTTTATTTTTATTGCAATTGGGACCTTCTAGGATAATTATGAGCTTTAAATTGAAAGAGATAGAGATAATTTCTTAGTGCTCTTGTGAGAAATTTGACAAAAAAAACTAGGGGAGGGGGGGGGGGGGACAGTAACGGCAGGTTTTTCCATTAGTTGTAATGGGGGAATCGAACGGAAGGGACAGATTGTTACGATTTTAAAAATATAAGATTAAAATTGGGACCAAGTAAAGTTGAGGCGAAAAATTGAGGCAAGGTTTAAAGTTTCATGGAAATTTGTGTAATTTACCATCGAATAAACATATATGTTGCAAGCCTTGGGGACTTGAGGAGGCCATGGCACCGCCATACTGCTTAGCTTCATCCTTCGATTTTTTTTTTTGGAGCTTGAGTCTTTCAGTTTGTGCCAGAAAGTTCTGAAAATTGAGTTTTTCAATTTGTACTTGCAGGAGGATTATATGCGGCGGATAACTTCGAAGATGGCATCAGTGAAGACATTACCTCAGGACTTTGCAATTAATTGTTTGCCAATAGATGCTGCCTGTACTGGTGAAAATTCTGGGGATCAAGGTAGTAGCTCTAACATCAAAAGTGCTCTTACGCAACACCAACATAAAGATATGGACTTTGTATATTTTCAGTGATATCTGCATAGTTTTAATTTTTTGGACACTGTTTGACATTCATTAGGGATGTAAGAATTTGTTAACATCTGCAGGTTTCAAAATCTTGTATTCGAGTGTTTTTTACTCCCTTTGCAGCATAAGCTTCAGCCTTTATTCCAAATAGTTTCAGTTGTTAATATTTGAACTTGTTTTTTTTTCTCTTTTCATTGTTTTTGAAGCACGTCAGCCATCATCCAAGAGCATTCTAAATAGTATTGCATCTGCTAGAGTACGAGGTATTGCCAGTGCAAAATTGGCAATGACTCCTATCGGTGGTTCAACTCAGACTTCCATGCCCATAGCTGTTGGCCAGAGGTCCAACTTGCAATACATTTCTGGCATTTCACAGGATCCTGTAGAAAGTTTAGTTGGACAAGGGAGGCCTTCTGATAGTTTTGCCAATTCTCAGAGGCAGGTGCAGGGAGGGGAACAATCAATGACGGTTGTTACCCAACAACTTCAGCAGCAATCTCAGATTTCACAGCAACATCCTTTCAAGCAACAAGTACAAAATCAGCTTCTGAAGAAGGATTTCAATCAGGGGGTTATCTCTTGCTCAAACGTGCAAACTGAGAACCAGCAGAGGCAACAACAGCAGACCACCTTATCAACTCCTCAGATGCAGTCTCCCCAGCAGACTGTCATGAAAACACCTTCTGTTATGCATCTTTCTTTGGGACAGTCAGTTCCTTTACCTGGTCTTCCACAGAATCAGCAGTATTCTGTTAGACAGTCTAAAAAACCTTTACTTGAGCAAGATCCTCAGTCTTTCAGGAAACAGCAACAGCCACAACAGGCTCCAGTTAATAATCAAGAAGTGCCATTGCTGCGACAACTAATGTTGCCACCAGAGCAGCAACAACAGTTTATGGGACAGCTACCAGATTCCACTGACATTCAACTGGATCAATCAAAAGGGAAACAAAAATGTGCCTTTGACATGCAGCATCAGAAGTTATTGGTCCACAACGACCATTCAACTCCACATCCACAACAGTTGGGCCAGCAAAGTAACACATCTAGGTCCAATGGAGCACAATCTGGTAAGTACAGTTTGAGAATCGAGCCTTTTTCTTTTGAAGAGGGTTATGATATTTTTGACATTTTGCAAGGCATGCACTTGCTTTTCGATATTTAATTCTTTCTGTTGCTGGTTAATCCAGATGCATATCTTTTTCTTCTTTGGTTGTTGAACTCTGCATCCTAATCATCACCAATCAGCCCCTGGTTAGTGGTTACTATTGACGGTAGTTTCACAATCTCTACCACCAGCCAAAACATCATTTTTCCCATCTTATTGAAATTGGAATACTATACCTCAAACTATATGCAAACCTTAACAGTTTTATTTCGTTTCTAAACTTTAGCACCAATAACTAGTGACTACCCATAATCACCCATAAGCCATAAAAGAGTTTTTGGTGCTTTAGGTCATTAGTTGTGGTATTTGAGCGTATAGGAGTTCATTCTCACTTGTCTAAGAGCTTCATATGGGAGAATCTTCCTTGGCACTTTTTCTACTTTACATTGTGATATCTTTTATTGGGGACTCCACGTTATTATCCTTGAACACGATGATAGAGCTACATTTACCCCAAAGAAATCAATCCACAGAGTTCCACCACTGTGGCTCCGTTATGTCTGATCGCAGCAGGTTGTTGAGCCAAACAGGGAGCTCTTATCTTCTAGGTTTATCTTGAAGCCAACTTTTGGGTGGACAAATCTACCGAGATGACCTAATATTTTAGTTTTAATAATCCATGGAAGTCCTCCTGGCTATGTTGTCAATGACATTTGGGCTGCCGCTTCTGTTTTTAATGTGGGCTAAGGTTATTTTAAATGATTGCAACATCATGTTCTTTTCAATGGAATTCATTTCTTCATTTGAATGGTTTGTAATTTTCTATTTCTTTTTCCTTAGGATTATGTGGACAATTTTACTGAGTAATGTACAAATATTTGCTTACTTTGTCTCTAGTGACACTAGATTCCATATGTGAGGCCAGACAAGAAAACGACGATGATTGGCAAGAGGAGGTCTATCAAAAGGTAGAGTCCCATAATTTTCTGTTGTATCTAATTATCTTCAATAAACCTTGTGTTATCATCACCAACACTTGAGGGACGCGTACTTCCAATTCTACTATGTAGGTTACAGCTATGAGGGACATACACTTTCCAAAACTCAGGGAAGCCCACAAAAAGTTTCTTCATCTTGTAAGATCTTGTCAGGTAACCTCATCGCTTTTGCCTTTCTTGCTTCTAGAACTCAATTCCTTTTCTCCTAACCAAGTTTGGAGATGTTTCTTTGCTTCAAAACTTTACCTTTTCAACTATTATGGTTCTTTTGTTTGTAACTTTGTTTACATAATGTATATGTGTTATTTGATGCTTTGCAGGTCAATTCTCTTCCGGAACAAGAAAAGACTGCCCATCTCGAGAGGTTCAAAAAGATAGCAAATGCATTTAAGTATTACGGAACATTTTTACACCTACCCAAAAATAAGTTATCAACAGATCACAAAAGGATGGTGGATGTGATTGAGAAAAAGATCATTGATTTTCTTAAATTCGCTGGGCCAGAAAAGTCCAGTTCTTCACTGCAGCAGCATGTGCCCCAACCCCTTGTGCAGTTATCGCAAATGTCTGTGCTGCCACAATCTCAAAATCCTCAAGGTGATCCTTGTGGAAACCAAATCAATCCCCATTTTCAATTGAACAACTCGTGCTCTAAAATTGAAATGCAAAAGAATAATGTGACAAGCTTGCAGCAGTCTGCGATTTTATCTGACACCACAACTTCACCACAGACCATAATGAATTTGCAACAGCCTTGTAGAAATTTGGATGGAGAACAAGGGATTGGTTTTAGTTCATTTTTAAAATATTCTGCAAGTGCCCCTCAACCCAACACCGTTTTGTCACAAAGTCAGCAGAACATTAATCCCTTTGAATCGCATACTATGCTTCAGAGCATGCATCTCAAATCACAGAATGACCAACTACCAATAAAGGCTCAAGATGCAAAGAAACAGCTTCAGCAGTGCAACCAAACCCCACATGTTCATCAGATGAACGAAATAGACAACCAGAAAGTGAGACAAGGCATGGATGTTAAAGGGCAGGTTCTTTTGCAATATCCCTTAGCAGGCCACCATTCAATGAATAACCATCACCAAGTGAAGTCAGAATCTCCATCCCCTCTCTCTTCACCCCAACTTCTTCAGGCGGAGGCATCTCTTCAAATTCCTCAACATTCCTCTACATATGTTGACCAGAAAAATTTGCAGAGATCTCTTGCAAAAGCTGGAACCCCTTTTCCATCTCTGGACTTATCAGCTCCTGTTCCTTCTCCTTCATCTTCCTTGTCTCCATCCTCCATTAAATGGAATTCTGAAAAACTTACTTCAAGTATTTGCTCACTCTCAAATTCTGCAAGTATTGGACTTCAACAAACAACTGATGGGGCAGCATCAGCCACACCCCTTTTGATACCCACTCCTGGATCATCAACCTCGCCTTTGCTTGCATTGTGTAATGATCTGGATGGCAATCATAATAGCATTCTACCAACAGATGGTTGCGACTCTAGTGTTTCCAAGCAGCCTTTTCAGCGCCTACTTAAAGCGGTTAGTTTGAGATAAGTTTCCAGTTGATTTTATGTTAAAGTCCTTATATGGCATGCAATTTTTCAAATTTTTTGACATGTGAATGTACAGGTGAGATCAATGTCGCGTGAAGCATTAAGTGCTTCTGTTGGTGGCATGGAGTCAGTTGTCAGTATTGTTGAGAGGACAGCTGGATCAACTCCAGGTGATGGATCTAGGATGGCAGTTGGTGAGGATTTGGTTGCCATGACTAATTGTCATTTACAAGGAAGAAATTACACCATGCCAGTTGGGATTGCTGGAAGAAAGAGAGCGAGGTGCTACACAATTGAAGTGCCCTTAAATACTGTTTCATCAGTAAGCAGCGTTAATGATAGTGTCAAGCGGTTGACTAGCTACGAGGCATCTGACTTGGAGTCAACTGCAACATCTTATAGCAAGAGGCCAAGGACTGAGGTATGGTAACTGCTGCAGCTATGTCTTCAGCATGGTAGAAGCTCTTGATATATAATCCCTTGCATTTGTTATCAGTCATACATACTCATCCAGACAACTTGGTTGTAGCACATCAATACAGCTGAGCTCATATTCATCATATCATCATCATTAGGCAGTACAATTTGTTGTCCTGCCTCTGATATTTGATCCACCATCAAAGTCCTCTTCCACCAACCAAATGAAGTGCCAAATTCTCAATCCAAGCCTCTATGGTTCCAGTTTTTTTAGATATAATTTTCTTCATATGGTCTTTGTTTCCCATTCTTACTGCTCATCACTTGTCTGAGAATAATCTAAAACAGACTGACAATTTTAAGGACAAGATCAGAAGAAAAGGAAAACAAGGTAGAGTTCACTATAAAAGAAACTAAAAGACTAAAGAACAGCTGCCTTCTGATTCCATTGAAGATCCGAGAAAGGCAGCCCTCTGCAATTTCCATGACTTTGGTGCAAAAGAAACCAAAATCACAATTTTCTGATACTAATTTTGAAGGAAGATACGGTCATTGAAAATTCTGAAGTTCTGCTCTGATCAAGTACACCAAAGAATTAGCACCAATGCACCATTCCAAAGGAGTGATTGTTCTCCCAAAACCCCATAAATTGATGTGCAACAACTTCTCCTCTCAAGAAGGATAAACCCATGCCTCACCAATCCTATTGGATTAGTTATTCCATATTCCCCACTGGAATATGGATAAATTCATGCCTCGCCAATCATATTGATATGCAAAAGACCAATTGAATTAGTGAGTATTTGACACTCCACTTCTCAAACAAGTAGCAAAAATCAGGATCAAAGCCTATAACCCCTCCTTACATGCAACAAATCACCTGGGTGAGGACAGTACACCAAGAAAAGGCCTTGACTTTCGTGGTGGACTTTTGGCTTTCCAGATAGATGTTTTGAAATAAATGATTGAGCGTTTTGAGGGGTTACAAGCTATGAATAAAAAGATCTACAAGGGAAGATAGTATATACCTGATTATCCACAATACAAAGTCTACAATCGTAAGAAGAATAGTACTAAAGAAAAAATGGAGAGTGTCAAGCAAAGAAACAATCCGTAGGCACCTAAAGAAATGAAAATCTCAAGAATAAGAGTCCTCCCTTATGACAAGAAAAGTTGAAATAGGAGCCTCGTGGGGGGAGGACAAATGACAAAAACATGAAAAACAGTACTCAACCATAAATGCCCTCCTCAAGTATCCTCACAAAATAAAATTTTCAATAATTTTGTTTTTGTATTTGGGTTGCGGGATATTTCTTTTTCTAACGCTTAGTTTACATAGTCTAGGTGTTAGGTTACAACTTGGATAGATAGGTTCCTCTTTGCTACATAGATGAAAGATTTATTTCTGAATGTGGTGCAAAGGGTTATGTCTAGACTATAGTCGGCCCATTTTCCAATTGCACACAAGTTAAATCCTATTAAGTGGGGGGCTGTGCTGTTTAGATTTGAGAATATGATGTGGTTATCACTTGCGATGTTAGATTTAGGAGAACAAAGATCTTTGGGGAAATTGAGGAATTAGATAGTTTAGGAGGTTTTAGTGAGGGAGGCAAGTTGGAGGTAGAAAAGTAGGGTAAGTGGATTGCAGAAGGTGGTTGTTCTACCAAGTCTTCTCGTAGAATGGCAAATGGTAGGAGGAGAAAGAGAATCATTATAGGATTCTAAATTTAATCAGGTGAGCTTGTGACAAATCCTTCATTGATTCACTGAATCCTATAAAAGTGTATATATTGAGATGAACGTTTTTGGCCATCAATTGAAGATGATTATGGTGTTCGATAATATATAAAAGAGTGAGTTGGCTTGAAATTGAGGAGGTGGAGATGAGAAGAGCTTTACTGTGGCTTACTGTCAGAATAGCTTGTGACTTTGCTGGATGAAAGCACTGCAATGTGCAATGCTCCCCTCACCCACCTAACAAAAACACACCGATACTGGGTGACCCACATAATAGATCTAAGGGGTACCATAAAATTTTTATAAAGGTATTTGTTTGCAAATTATTTTCTACTCTACAGAGTTTGCTTCTTGTATGCAAAACACTGGTGTGCACATATGTGATCATGAGTAAACGAGCAATATTACATCATTCCAATCTATGGCAATGACTGAAACACTAGAGTTTACTGTCTCTACACTTGCCTGCATGACACTAAATTCACTTCTGTACCCAAACATGTCTGTGCATGTGCACCTCCGATGGAAGTTTCCTTTAATACTTCCACATCTAGTGGCTTTCCACATAGTGGAAAAGGATATATCTTGCAAGTAAATGTATAAACTAATTCTTCACAATTTAATTGTTTTAGTTCCTCGGGTCAATTGGAACATGTTTCATAAGGAACAATTAAATAAATTCTCTCTTTAATTTTCTAGAAAGCAGCAACGCAACGTCCATGCAATAGGTGTTTCCATGTTAATTAACTTTTATCTCAATGCAGCTTGAAAATGACGATGAAATGTCATCTCTGTTATTTCAATAAAAGAACTAATTCAACATGTTGCAGGTCAATTATTCTCTGTTGGAAGAAATAAAAGAGATAAACCGGAAATTGATAGAAACTGTGGTTGATATCAATGCTGAAGATGTCAATTCAGTGGTGGCCACTTCGGTTACTGAAGGTAGTGAAGGGACCATCGTCAAGTGTTCTTATAGTCCGGTGGCTGTCAGTCCTAAATTGAATTCACAGGATGCGTCATTAAAACTGGTGTGGGTTCATACACTTATTTTTATAAGAGAATATCACAACCTATATGTGAATCCTCTGTCTTACTTCATGCTATATGATTGTGCAGGTACCTATCAAGCCCCTACAGTTACTTGTCCCGACAAATTATCCAAGTTGCTCCCCAATATTCCTAGAGAAGTTATCCGCGGAAACCAGGTAAGTGAATTAGTGATAAGATTTTCCACACCTGACTAATTTTAATGAGCTTGCTTATTCCATAGTTTGTCCATGATTCATGGTTTTGAAGCACAATCTTGCAGTTAAATATTTTTGCACAGGTCTATGTGAATTCAGGCTGTAAATTGTTTGCACGTCGCTACAGGATTCCAAACCCATTTTATTTATTACCCAAAAAAACCAGTCTATTAGGAGTCTAAAAAAATAATCTTAATACTCACACTGCATGTAAATTTTCAGTCAGTTCATGGTTGCTGGCTTTTACTCCTCCATTTTGACAACTAGGGCAATTTTTTTTTGGATAGAAAACAGAAGATCTTATTAATAAGTAAAAATAATAAATCCTATCTAAAGGTGGATAAGACATCCAATCCCAGAGATAGGAAAAGTCATACATCACACAAATAAAAACAAAAAACACAGAAGCAAAAACAACGCAATATGAACATGCTATATCCCACAGGAGCCTGTCCAACTGGCAGTAATACAGAAAACAGGAATGGTTTGCAAATTCCTTAGACACACGATGCCCAAAAAGATGCCAACAATCTGGTCCCATAATCCTTTCTCTCTTCACTTTTGTCCTCAAAGATACTCATGTTCCTTTCCAACCAAATCACCCAAATAGTATCAAAAAAAAGCACACTGGACAAAGAGTCTTCATCTTTCTATTTCCTCCCAAGTCCGTAGCATTCAACCCAATCATTTTTTTTTAAATGAAGAAAGGGTACTCACCCAATCATTGAAGACATGGATCTAGGGTAATTTTTAATCATGGTATAGTATACATGTAACCCTCAAATTAGGCTCACATTTGTCATGTTTTCCACTTTTTTGTTTTCTGTAAATTCTCCTGTGAACACCAAAAGTTATGGGCATCCCCTGCACCCCACCCCTGCACCCAGGCCATAGAACAAATAAAACACAAAAAACCCATCCATTGCTTGTCTCCACTCAAATACATTAAGTTCTTTCCATATTTAAAATTTGAAATTTTTTGTTGCCGTTGGAGATCCGTTAAAAGTTGTCTCTCATTTTGAATCCATAGGAAATTAGCCTGAATATGGATTTATTCCATCACTCGTATGGATATTGGATTGGTCAGTTTGCTTAATTTTGCTGATGTCAATCAAACAAAAGAGTGCTAAGGATCCCAAATGACTTGGGACCCTTGGATCAGCTGGTCCTGTAAACTTTTTCAACTGGACCCACTCTCATTTGGGATCCATAGTATTTCCCCAAAGTTTTCTCTTTTTTAGTACAAAGTCAAAGCCTCTACATAAGACCAATTTTTGTTTGCTTTGCTCTTGTGCCTTCTTTCTCCCACTGTTACTACACATTATTAAAATTTGTGTGTAGCAAATGTAGGCCATGGTGAGTTAGGTTCTGTTAACATGTGGAAGTTCAAACACAAAGTTCACTCAATAAGCTCTTGAGAACAAATTTCAATTTTCAGTGGCTGATTTGCATCGGTGAAGGCTTGACGAGCTTAACAAGGCTCATGAACAAGCCTGAGTTTCGCCGAACATAAGCAAACCACGCGAATGGGGTGAGGAGCTTGAGTCAAGCTTCATTCATGCAAAGCATGCCGAAGTTGAACAAGCCCCCCCCCCCCCCCCCCCCCCCCCCCCCCCCCCACCCCACACAAATTACACTTGTTAAACCCCTGTAATATTGGATGGATTAATGGTGAGTGGGGAGCTACAGAGAGTTTTGACGTCTAAATTATTGCGAAAAAATATGCTCATGTATTCTTGTCCCATCATTGGATGCATATTAAAACCAAGACCTGCTTTATTCAACAACTAAGAGATGAATGTGTTGTGTTATGCAGTATGAGGTGTAGATGTGTAGCCGAGGACCGTGTCCATGAATTTGTTGTAGATGCCTAGTTGTAACATCATGTAACTAAAAATGAATGCAAGATTCTGATGGTTATATGCTGATATTTGGGCATTTTCCCTCTTTTGAATTTTTGTAGGTTTGAATGTAATTGTGGTTACCGGGTCTGATTGAAGTGCCTTTTTACTTCAAAAACAACAATTCCTTTTTTACTTACTCTGATAAACTTAATGTCAGCACAGCTTCTGAGGTTAAGTTGGCCATTCGTAATCTGAATTCATGCAATTAGTCTTGTTAGGGTGGTGAATCTTAAACAACAAATGAATTCCTGTCACTGCATCCTGAATATCAAAATATTTGATCTTAGTTTTCTCTCCCCAACGTTTTGTTGGTAGTGATCTACGAAAGGGACATCATAATATTCTTGGATTTTTACTTTTCTCTCTTTTAAGTATTTCAATAGTACCAGAATTTTCTCATATATTTTCATGTATGATGTATCGATTTCTTCTTCAAATTTTGGTCCAACACTGTGTGGGCAGTACGGGTGATGACGATCTCTCAGCGAAGGCAAAATCAAAGCTCGATGTATCTCTCCGAACCCTTCGCCAACCCATGTCACTTGGAGAGATAGCAAAGACGTGGGATGCATGTGCTCGCACAGTTTTTTTCCGAATATGCACAGCAGCATGGTGGAGGGAACTTCAGCTCAAGATATGGAACTTGGAAGAACTGCCTAACTGATGCTTGATCAGTGATTTTGCCAATCAAAAATGAAATATTATTCTCAATGAGGCAGAGTCAGCAGAAGGTCATCTAGATTGACTAGCACTAATATGGCTCAAAATAGTTGTGTAAATACTTTACTGTGTATATTTGGATTTTTTGTTGTTGTTTGTCTAATTTTGGTACAAGATGAATGGGATATATCAGTATATTTTGTTTTGAACAATAAATAAAGCCTAGAAATCACATGACAAACAAACGACAATGGGATCCAAAACCTCCCTCAAAAGCATATAACCAGCAGTTATTGTTTTGGTTGTTTGTTTATAGAAGGTACATGGAAGTCATCTGCATAATGAGTTCATTGTATGACTTTACTAGCAATAACCTTGTGTCTTAAGACACACTGTAATATCAAAAAACCCTACCATTCAACATGCAATATTTATATTTTAAATAACAATTTATTTTTCCTTTTATTTTCTTTAAGAGAGAGGTAGGGAAGAGAGAAAGAGGTAAGTGTAGATTAGTGAGATGTCTGACGTTGGGGATCATGCAGAGAAAATGATGTTTTTGAATGAAAAAAAAAATATTTGGGATGAATTTTTGTATCATTGGATCGAAGTTAATGAAAATTAGATTGATCTTCACTATTGTTATGCTTCTATAAATTGAGAATTTAACTTCCTAACTATAATATTAGATAGATAGTCGAATAATGCACTATATCATTTGCTTACATTTTTGTTTGTGTTTCAATCAAACCATATACTCATAACTTAGATTACCTTGAGTTTTGAAAGGTCCATATTGTTTTAACATCATTGTATTAGGCTACTTTTGGATCTTTTTATTGTGAGTTCTGCTTTTGCAACCCTCAAGTTGAGAAATTGGAAATTGGAAATTGGAAATTGCTGGAAGAAGAACTTGCCTTTAGGTTGTTGCAATGATAACTCTTTTTGGCAGTGCAGTTGTGTATATAGAGCAGAATGTGTTGACAAAACAGGTGCTTGTGCTTTAAGCATGGACATCATCAAATCATTCTTCCAGAGTCATTCTTGTGTGCTTTGCTGAGCTGAAGACTCTGCAAAGAAAAACTTTCTGCATCCCATTAAGGTGTATGATAATTCAATTCAACACCCAAAACTTAAAACATTTATTTTTTTTAATTGAGTGTATTTAATAATCAAATTCAAGTCTTTTTAAAGTTTAAATATCTTTTAAAAAAATAAATTTTAAATTGGATATTACCTATTTATCATTAGGGGTGTTCAAATTTTGTGTACCCGACCTATTTTGACCGTACCCAAATTTATAATATTTTTATTGTTGTGGATGCTAGAGTTGCTAAACATTGGCTTATTTTTGGTGCAGATTTACTTGATTTGTGGTGATCTATTGCAGCAGTTATGGTGTTTGATACGACTTGATATGGTTTAGTTTAGAACAAGTTGTTATTGTGTAAAAGTGCAACAATTATGATGTTAATGGCTTGTTGTTGTGTTTTATTACAATTGTTTGTGTACGATGTTTCAGACTTTTTGAGGACATATTATCAGATTTATTGTATTTTCTTTAGTGTTATTAGTTTAATGTATTGGTTTACATATTATTATATTACTAGTTATTGTCTGTTAATCATAAACATATTTGTATTCACATTTAAAATCAAATTACAAACATAGAGGAGAGAGAAAAGAATTTACGCACCGATTGTAGTGGGAGTGAACGGTGGTAGTGGTGGTGGTAGGAGATGGTGATAGTTGTGGTGGACAGTGACGATCGTAGTGGTGGTGGCAGCCATGGGTGACAACGGTGATGGTGGTGGTGGTTTTTAGGTGACAATTGTGGTAGTGGCAGCCATGAGTGACAGTGATGATGGGTGTGGGTGGTGGTGGGCAACGGTGATGATGGTTGGCAGTGGTGGTGGTGGGGCAGTGACGATGGTGATGGTGGGCGATGACAGATGCTTGTGGGCGACATTGGTGGTGGGTGGTAGCGAATGGCGATAGTAGGTGTGGTGGGGGTAGGTGACAGTAGGTGGTGGCAATGGTGGGCGACAAGGGGTGGTGGGCAACAATGGTGATGGTGGGTGGTGGCAGGAAGCGACGATGGTGGTGGGATGATGGTGATAATGGAAATAAATATAAGAATGGGATGATGATGGTGGTGGGTGGTGGCGGTGGGCGACGGTGGTGGTGGTGGTGGTGGTGATGGGGTGACAGCGGTGGCGGTGGCGGTAATAATGGTGATGGTGGTGGTTGTGACAATGTTGGTGGTGGTAGGGTGGCAACAACAGTGGTGGTGGGGGTGATAGTAGTTGTGGCAGAGGTGGTGGTGGGGTGGCAGATGGCGGTGGTTATGGCAAAGGTAGTGGTAGAGTAGCGATGATGGTGGTAGTAGTGGTGGCGATGATGGCGATATCTATTTTTTTTTTTTAAAGTGTTTATGTGAAGTTAAAAGTTCTAAAAACACTTTTAAAAAGTAACTCCAAACACACATTTAGTGGGCCTATTTTCCCTATTAAATTTGGGGAGTTAATATTAACCGTCGGATTAACTTTAAAATAAAATTTAAAAACGATAAAAGTTATTTTATTTATCTTTTTGATATTTAAATTGTCTTGTACGTTATTATATTGGTATTTTAACAACATAATTGTAAAAGTAGCCCAAAAAATACTTAATTGAATTGTTAAAATAATTCAAAAATTAATAACTAAAAAATTATAAATATTTGATATATTTCATAATCAATTCCAAGCCGATTGTTTTGGATGGAATTCGGCTGGAACATTATCCTCCATCTGGTAGGATCGGCTAAAAAATTGATCTTTTGCAAAGTATCAGCTCAAAAAATAAAATACCATAATTGTGAATATCAATTCCAAGCCGATTCCTACCTGTCGGGTCAGGTGAATTTCCCTATTTATCACTCAATACATTCGGCGAATAAGGATTTAATGACCTTTATTATGGACGAAATTCTCAAATATTTTGCTGTCAAATTCATCTCATATCTCAACTCTCCACCACCTCACCGCCACCGGGACATCACCGTTGCCTCCATCATCGTCGCCCCCATTATAGCCACTTGAACTCCTCCACCCCACTACCACCACTATCCAACAACCACCCCAACAACCTCCATGTCATCACACCATTACCATCATCATCGCCCTCCATCACCACCCCACTATCTACCACCGCAATCGCCACCACCCCCTATTAACATTACCAGCTCACCGCCATGACCACTACCTTTATAATCACATCCTCCACCATCACAAACACAACTACCACCACAATCTCCTCCACCACCTCGCCACCACAATCTCACAACCACCATTCCATCGCTAGCATGACCACCACCATCTCTACCATCATCACCAACACCCACCATTGACACTAACCCCACCCCCACCACCATTATCATCCTACGACAACCATTATCACCATCAACTCTTCAAATGAGCTTAACGTCATTTGGCTGATATAGTTCAATTCTTTAGATATGGCTGGTTTTGTGAGATCCAATATAAACCCTATTTAAGGCTCATTGTTCGAACGAGACAATATGTCACCAGTGAGGCCTATCGTGGGAGTAAATATTGAATGCAACGGTGGTACCATGTCACCATTGATGACATGGTATCACCAACTAATAATAAAACTCTAAATGAGAAATGTGAACCCCACTTGGGCTTACATGGCAGGAGGGTGAAAAATTATTTGCTTACATGACAGGTTAGTTATTGATTTTTGTGGGGTCCATGTGCTTATTTGTTTTAGTATTATTAATTGGTGATATCACATCACCTTGCCACGTGGTATCACCGTTGTAATGAATATTTTCTCTTATCGTCGTTTTTAGTATATTTTGGGTACTTTTACAAATATGACATAATTTTTTAATCTAATGTTGTGGTTTCATTGAAACTATTAAATTAATACCAAGTTTTAATGTTTGATGGGGTCCACAGTCAATCTAAATATTATAGTAAATTAGGTTAGTAAATTAGGTGCCAATAACATTGCTCTTTTTGAAAAAGTCTTACTTATTTGGTTGAAAAAATCATTCTAATGATATTACCGTGAGACTTTGGGCATTATGGATTCCATGAAGCAAAGTGTACCTTTTTAACTGCATAATCATTTTAGCTTGTTTGTGTGGGTTGTGTGAGATGAGATGAGCAAAGAAACCCTTAGACCCCGTTTGGATGACGATAATCTTAATTGGAAATGAGATTCTCATTTCTAAATCTAAGATTATCATATTTAGATAGTCAATTATTCAATAATCTTACTCGGTAATAAGATTACTAATGTAATTCAATTCCCAATAATAGTGGGTATCCTAAACCAATAGTCAATTGTGATAATCTCATATCTACATTGATTGAGTATTCTATAAAAGGAATAAAAATTCCAAAATGAAACTCCTTTCTAAAATTAACTACATTTCAAAAATTAAGTTCTTTCTTAAAACAATTTGATAATTATATAAATTCTCATACTAGATTACTGACAATAACTAAACATTAAATATGAGATTATTAAGGTAATTGAAAATCGAGTACCTTATTACTGGGAATGAGATGCACATTCCCAATTAAAATTGTTGTCAACTAAACGTGCCCTTAAGGGAGAAGATAGTAACGATACGGATAGTAAATTTAAAATCTACAAAAGATAAAGGGTAGTGTGGGGGTGGACATTAGTCACATAATTCTTCAAAACAGTCGATGTTTTAGTGCTCTGTATGTGAATTTGAGCTTTGAACAACGAATTCTTCATGAATTCGTGTTCTCATTTTATAAAATTCACAAATTCAAAATTTTAATTTACGAATTCGCACCCTTACTTACTCATTATTACTTAAATTTTAATTTGAAAAGTACTGATCCGTGCATAAAAATACATATCAAACTAGAATAAGATTTTGTAACATATAATTGTTATTTCAGAATTTTATAATTAATATATATTTAAAAATTATATAGTTTGCCACATAATTGTGCATAAAATTTAATTTTTTATATTTAGTTTTTATTAATTTTGATGGGTGAATGTTTATCTAGATGCATATAATATGACGGTCTCAAGGTGCTTCCATTCTCAAATATTTTTAAACTTTATCGCTTTTGCACTCCAGTTCTCGATCCCGCTCTATGTGATATTATGTATTACACTAAGTTGTGTTTGATTTAGACATTAGGAAGAATTCGATTGGATAAATCCGTCAATCTCATATTCATCCATCAAGCGAAAATAATGCAAATCTAAATCCGTCAATCTCATATTCTTTATTTGGTTCAAGTATTAAAAAGTTGTGAGTCCACCCTTATTCCTTACAACACTTTATTTGGATGGAGTATTGAATGATGGTATAACTATTAAAATTACCAAGAATCCTAACTTAATTCGATTCGTACCCATGTTTGGTATTTATATTTGAATTTACTAAGGATAAAAATATATTTTGTATAAATACTCCACAACCTCATTATTTTAACCCACCAAATATGTGAGTTTATTTAAGAAGGTGTTCATGGGTATAAATGCACTATTCACATAGGCCTGAATTATTTGTAGGTGATAATACCAGACCCAAAATGTCTAATCAAATATGTGAATAAATGGGATAAGGTGGGCGAAACACTACCATGTTTGGTTTGTGTCTCTAAAAACAGTATTTGAAAATAATTTTTGGGAAGAGTTTTAAGAAAGTGTTTTTTTATATTTTTATATTACAAAACCTGTTTGGTTATCTGGTTTTGAAAATAGTTTTAAAAAACAGAAAATAGTAAAATTTGTTTGGACAATGATCCACAAAACTAATTTTTAACTTATAACTTTTTTTTTTAAAAAAAAAATCTCACTTTTGAACTTTCTCTCTCCAGTCACTCCACGTCTAGAGTCTAGAGTCCTCTCTCTCTCACAATTATCTTCTCACATAGCAAGAACAGACACACACATACACACACACACAACAAACACACACCCACATAGCTAACAAACACACACGCACAACCATCACACACCCACACAAAACCCACACACTCATATACATCACACAATACATACATACACAAAGATCTATGTATATATACCCTGTGTATATATATGTATACAGACAAAGATCTGTGTATATATACCGATTTGAACACAAATCTGTATATATACAAAGATGTGTTCAGATCTTTGTATATATACAGATCCGCTATAGAGAGGAAAGAGAGGAGATGAGTTGCGTGAGAGAGAGACGACTACAGGTGTTCGTTGTCGACCTTTGGCCTTCGTCGGTGCTCATACGTTATTGTCGACCTTTGGAAGAGAAGAAGGCAACTTAGTTCATTCTTTTGGGTTGGAAGAAAATTGGGGGTTTTTGGCTTAAAGGAATATTTTGTAGTTAATGGGATTCGACGGTGGGATCTCATTAATTGAGGCTTGTTTCCCGTATTTTCACTGTTCTTGAAATTTTGTTTCCAAATTCAGCCAAAACACCCCCAACATGTTCTCTAAAAATCCATCTCAATTCCCATTTTTTCCTAAAAATTAAAGATTGAAAAAACCTAACCAAACATGTTTTCCTTATTTTTAGAGTTTTGAGAATAAAAAACTGTTTTGTAATCACAAACCAAACATACCCTATTTTTTTCAACCTTGTTTCCTAATGTCTAATGCTCCGCTTGGTACGGTGAAAAAATGGAAGGATTTAAAATTGGAATGACGGAAAGTTGGCGGGATAAATAAAACATCATATTCAGTAAGGAAGGAAAATAGAATGGATGGAAAAGTGGATGAATGAGCTTTCCTTCTAACTCACCAAAATCAATCCCTCCAAAATTGGAAGGAAAGTGGATGAAAAATTACTATTTGTGTTGAAATGTATCTTATTTGTCCAAGCTATGATACTATGCGTGTCACTGTATACTAAACTATGACACTATGCGTGTATTGAAGTGTGTGTACACAGTGTGTATATAATGAGTGTGTGTTGGAGTGTGTAGCTGTGTGTTGTGGAGTTTTTGTGTTAGATTTGTAAAATTTAGGGGGAAAAGTGTGTGAAATTTGAGGGGAAAATATACTCCCCATAAGTTGAAAAACCTAACTATTTTATTATATAGATTATGTATATATATATATATATATATATATATATTAGTTATTACCCGTGCCTGAAGGCATAGAGTAATAAAAAATGGTAAATAATAAACATATTTGTATTCATATCCAAAATCAAATCACAAACATATAAAAGAGATAAAAGAATTTAAGCATCGGTTTGTAGTTGGGGTAAGAGGTGGTGTGGTGGGTAGCAGTGGTGGTGGGTAGCAGTGGTGGTGGTAGGAGACGGTGATGGTTGGGGGAGACGGTGGTGACGTTGGGGGAGACGGTGGTGGTGGCGGTGAGGGTGGCGGCGACGGTGGGGGTGGGGGTGGTGGTGGTGGTGGCAGTGGTGGCGACGACGACGATGGTGGTGGTGGTGGTGGTAGTGGCGGTGGCAGTGGTGACGGCAGCGGTAGTGGCGGCGACAGTGATACCGGCAACGGCGGCGGTGGCGGCGACTGTGGCGGCGGTGGTGGTGGCGGGAGTGGCGACGACGGTGGTGGTGGTGGTGGCGGGAGTGGCGACGACGGTGGTGGTGGTGGTGGTGGTGGTGGTAGAGGTAGTGCTGGAGCGGTTTCAAACACTATTTTTTTTTAAGTATTTATGATAAATAATTTCTAAAAGTACTTTTAAAAAGTTACTCCAAACACACCCTTAGAGACCTATTTTTCCTATTAAATTTAGGGTGTTAATATTAGCCGTTAGATTAACTTTAAAGTAAAATTTAAAGTGATTTCAACCGCGAATAACAAAAGTCATTTTGTTTATCTTTTGAGATTTGAATTGTAAGCTATTTTATTATATAGATATATACAATGAGAAAATATGTATTTTTTTTAAAAAAAAAAATAAAAAAAAAATATTTTTTCCATCTTAACAAGCACAAAAAAAAAATTTAATTATTTTTATTTTTTATCCATCATATTAAACACAAAAAAAAAAAAAATATATCATTCTTACTTTCTTTCCTTAAATAATAAAAAATATATCCCTCGTGATTTCCGTTTCTCATACTTTTCGTTCATTATACCAAAAGAAGATAAAACAATCACACCCTAAAGGGGGGTCGTTAGTGTCTGTAAATACATAATATCCGTTCAAACTTCGAAGTCCCAAACAGCCCCACTTTTGGAGGTGGAATGGTAATTGGAATGGATATGGGCGTTGCAAGCTTTGGTTTATGGCCATCTCCATCTCCATCTCCTTCGTCTTCTTCCTTTTCATCGCCTTCTGCTCTGTCAGGAAAAACACTTGGGAGCTCACCATCATCACCCCGCATTTGTTTCTGTTCCCAACAACTCTCTGTTTCTTCCAATATCATCAGCAAAACTGTAGCACACATTCAAAACTCTGGCGTTATCGCTTGCCTTCGCGCCCAAAGGTATCCCTTAACCAATACCCCCTGCTCTCTCTCTCTCTCTCTCTCTCTCTCTCTATATATATATATATATATATATATATATATATATATATATATATATATATCTTACATTCCTTGTCTCTCGTGCTAATATGGACGCATATTGGGTCACACGTTTATAGATATTTAATGGCTCAACACAAACACATAGACGCACTGTTTCAATGAAGTGGTGTTTTAGGCAGTTGTTATCAAGATCTGAATTGGGTTAATTAGGAATTATGTTGGTTGATATTGAAAAGGTTGTGTTCAACAGATTATCCATTAATCGTTGTTACTGAAAGGGTGAACTGTGGTGCCCAGAAAAAAAGAGGGCGAACTGTACGGACCAAAATTTGGCGTTATTTACAGAAAGTGGTCGCCATTGCATTCGAAATTGTGGCCTTACAGTTGTTAGTTTGAACACTTTCACCATTGGAGCAGGCACTATGGATACTACTATCTGGAATTTTTTATTTTTATGGTATTTTTTCTCTCTCAATTTATCATTTAATGTGAAGCTTTTGAAATTTTTATCTTGTTTCTGTAATTTAAGACCATCTTTTTGATGACGACTCCCGTTTATTATCTTTCTTTTTGAAGGTTTTATTGTTGATAAATCAATGGTACTATTGGCACCAGCATTTTTCAATTACTTCTGCATGGAAATAGATTTAATGTGGCCAAAGCTGCATTGACCGATCTTACAATGAGTTTTCCTCATGATTTTGGGTTTTCTGCATATATTGGTTTGCATTTAAAAAAAGTCAAATCAGCAATGCATTGAGTGCTCTGATGGTTATTAGTTTAATTTTTCCCTTTTATATAGTGCAGAGCTGGCAATGGAAGCTGCACGAGCTGCACTCAGTGGTGGCATCTCAGTTGTATGTTAACTTGATCGATATATTTTTGTTTTCTTCAAGTCTTTCCGTGGACAAATCATGAGCTACACTGGAATTACCAATATCAATGATCCTACCATGTGCATGATTGCATTGTTTTGGTCTGTTAAAAGAAGGTGTCCAATTGTTGGACCTTTTGGATTAGTTTTTTATTTTTTTTTAGCATTTATCAAAAATATATCTACCACATTGTGGTCAAATAGACTTTTCAAATGCTGGAAGTTAGTTCTGGTGGATTTTGTAGATCTCCTATAGTTTGAAATCTTTGAAAAAATATACAAATGTAATCAATATAGCGTGCAATGTTTAGGGAGTTTGATTTTTTAGCCAATATTTTTGAAGTTTCGCAATGGTAATTTGGAAATTGGTGGAGCTCAAACTATGGGGTCATTTCATTTGTTTTGTTTTTCTTATTTTGCAGCTGGAAGTTGTGGTGTCTACCCCATGTGTGTTTGAGGTTGTTCTACATATGTAATTTTTCTGCGTTTCAGGCTGCACTTTGTCGATCAGCTTCAAAGCTAATGTGATTTCTTGTTCCCCATGCAGGTTGTCCAGCAGCTGGTGCAGGACTATCCTACTGCAGAAATAGGAGTAACTTTTCTAGCCCCTCTTTGATTAATTATGCTTCATTTATGTTCCATTATTTGTTTATAAATAAAGAAGCAGAGTGTGGGATAAAACACAGTGCCAAATTCCATGAATTGTATATGATTATTTCTCCTTTTTGATAAATGTATCTGTGATGGATGTTAACACGAGTTTACAGTTCAAAGGAAATAATGATTTATGAAATCACCAACAATAAATGGCCTACAACGCATGTTCTTTTCAAAACGTTCCCACATTTTTAAAGTATATCAAGGTAGAGACATCTGAAGGCCCAAAGATGCCAAGTTAATATTGAATAGATGAAGTGCATAAATTTTCCTGACAAGTAATCAGCATGAGAAATTGTCCATTCCGAAGTCTTTGCATGTTGCAGTTTATGGTTCTTTCTTTTAAGACAAGCATAACCATACTACAGATGTTATGAAGCCCAAGTATTCTGCAGGTTGGTACTGTTTTAAATTCAAAGGATGCCAACAATGCCATAAATGCTGGAGCAAAATTCTTTATGAGTCCTGCAATGGTGAAGGTATGCATCATGAATGTGAAAAACGTTATTTTTGTCAAGAACTGACAGGCATCACTTACTGAAAAGCTGACAGGTATAATTATTTTAGTCTTTGGGTCACTTATTTTTCTTGCCATTTTTGTTTATTTCTTTAATTTTGAACATGGCTGTCAATATGAAGTTATAGCAGTGAATAAAATAATTAGGATCTGAAAAAGGTAAGCTTCTTTTATTTTCTCTAAACATGGTTGATTGTCTTCAGGAAATTATGAATGATGTTCAAGGTGGTAAAGCTCTGTACATTCCTGGTGTTATGACCCCTACAGAAGTAAATTCCTACTTTGCTAAAATCTCCTTCAGTTCTATGTCTTAAGGCCACTCTACTACGCAAATTTAGTGCATGAGATGTATTTATGCTTTTATCTGCTTGGCAACTACTTCCTTTATTCATTTTACTTCTTACCTATTTTATGGATTTGTAGCTGTCTTGAAGCTTTTATTCAAAAAGAGAGAAGTTTGATTGATGCTTTTTGTTTCATGATTGTGCAGATGTTGTCTGCATATAACGCCGGTGCCAAAATTGTAAAGGTGAACGTTTTCTAACCCTTAAATGGAAAACTTCTTTTAATGCAGAAATACAGATGCCATCATCCTACTTAAATGCATTGTTATTCAAAGTATTGCATATATGAATTTACTTATTCTAACATTCATCTTTGTCTGACTATCCTAGTTCAAACTTCTAAATCATTCAACGACTGGTTACACAAGGATGCTTGATGCATTAAATTCAAGTTGAAATCTGTTGGAAATTTTGGTGTATTTCTCCTTTTGTAATTATAGAGTTCTGATGTTCTAGAAGTCTAAATTCTTGTGCTTACAACGAATGATTGCAAAAATGCATGGGTTCGCAGAAGTGCTAACCATATCTGTTTTTTAGCAATTTGAGTACTGAAGGGACAACCTTGCTGCTTACTTGCTATATCCCTGTGTTCTTGCACGGAGGGCTCGATCTGCTTCTCCCTTCCCCCTCTCCTTGTTTTGCATTCCTGCCCTTAATGATAGTACTTGTGTAATAGGCACATATAGAGATTGAAGTTTCGGGATGAGGAGGGAACATACGATGCGTATAGTGTACTCATACTGACAGGTTAGGAGCTTCCCCCTGAAATAGCTAGGCTAATCCCTTAATTTAGTATAGTAGTGTGGAAGCCTATTACTTTGCAAGGTATAACACAACTGTGAAGTCAAATTTTACTAACGTTGACGATCCTTTGTGCATTGAAAGTAAAAATCAGTGAAGTTTGATTTTGAATTCTCGGTATTAGGTTTTCAAATTCGGTTTTTGCTAATTTATTTTCTTGGATTTGAGAACATTTTTCAAAAAAAAATTCCTATCTTTTTCATTTAATTCATTTTGAGATGCACCATATATTGCAGAAAATATGTTGAAGTGTACTTTTTAACTATCCAAGGATAATTTACCAATTGGTACAAAATTAGCTCCGAATTGGAACTCAAAGTTGGGGTATCTAGGGGTATTGGGGCTATTTCACTAGGTAATGATCAAAATAGTCTAATATTGGGTTCTAAGGTCATTTTTAGACTTAACTAAGGTTGTCCAACGGTTTTGAGATCAAGAACTTGATCAAGCGTAGATGTCTCTCAGTCAACTGTAATTTGATTAAGAGCAACCCTTCTAATTTAGACCATCGAGATTTTGAGGTGGGGCCTTAGTTACATTACCAATATCACAAAAGGTGTGTATGGAATTTATATATGTATGCATGTCGTATTTATGTGGGCAAGACAAAGGTGTTTAATTGAACAATATAGTTTAGGGATTCACTGATGTCTGTGGAAAATAAAGGTGGCGGCATTGTTGATGATGGTGGATAGTAATAGTGACAACAAAATTGCAGCAATCCCTTTCACTATTGCTTTTTATATATGTAATCATACTGTGGATTCAATCTTAAATTGAAAAATCTGATGGCTAATGGTTCTTCTGCTGAGAGTAATGGATCCAATTTTGATAATGGTTTATTCATGATTCAGAACTTGAGTATTTTAGGGTTCTCGGTGGGAGTAAGTTTGGTCCATGGATTGTTGATTCGCTCAAAAAGTTTTTGAAGAAAATTAGAATAGAAAAAACTAGTGCCTCTCTTTTTGCTATAGTTACGATTAGGAATTTGCAGTTGGTTGAGTTATTGGAGGATTCCAAGGTATTGTTGAACAAATTTTTGTGGAATCTGAAGTTCATATGGTGAAACTAGATGAGATGAGACAAAACCGGTGGTGTGGTGATGGATGAGGATAGTGGCAGTCACTTTAGGTGGTGGTAGTAATGGAGAAATTTTTCGGTCAGTGATGCAGGTTTGTTAGACAATGAAAGGCAATCAAAGGCAGTGCAACTGTGAAGAGAGCTTGGATCCTACATCAAAATATTAGGGCCATCCAATGTTTTTTAATATGGACAATGCTTCTTTCCATCCGTTGCTGTTTGGTTTTGGATTAGATGCTCCAACAGAGGATCAGAGTTGGGCTTTAGATGGCCAGGGAGTCGGGTTTCTCACCCATTTGAATTTCTCTATATGCATGTTTCTCTGCTTGTTTGTTGGCCCACATGCGAGCCCAAGTTTCCACATCAAAACGTTAGGACCATCCAAGGTTGTTTAATATGATTAATGGTCCTCTCCACCCACTATTAATTGATTTTGGGTTGGATGCGAAGGACCATCCAAAGCTGTTTAATATGATTAATGGTACTCTCCACTCATTGTCAATTGATTTTGGGTTAGATGCCCTATCAACAGCAACTGAAGAGTAAAAGAATTTCTGCAAAAAAAAAAGAGTGTGGATCAACAAGGAAAGCATGATGGTGGATTTGAGATTAGGATAAATAATTAGAGAAATGTAATTTTGGAGATGCACAATGTCATTATGATACCACAAACAACTTGTTTTTTCTCCTTTAATGGAAGATGCATCTATTCTTCTTGTTCTCAACCACCAGTCCTTCATCGACAAGATACGAGAAAAAAGGGCCATGGTAATTCCACATACGTTGTGCTACCCTCTATATGGTTTACATCAGTTGTATGATGATTTTTGTGTATAACAATCCTTGAAAATTTGTGTATTGATTGTTATTGATGTTTCTTTTGCCTGCCTATACCTTCCTATTCAGGGCCAACATTGTCAATTTTACATGAGTTTTTGAATCCTGCTGTTATGGCTTAACTCTTTTTGGTTTTAAGAAATGCTTTTTTACTCAAAATAGTGTTCTAAATTTTCTTCTACTTGAAGTGGCATGTCTTGTTTTTGACTGCTGAATGTTGCTTCAGTTGACTTTATAATTTTCAGATACATTTTTCAAGTGTATACTGATGTGCATTCACGTTTTGTGCTTCCCTTTGGATTTATTGTTGATCCAACAGCAGAGCACACTGAGTTTCATAGTAGAACTTGTATTTACATGTATTCATTACTTATTAACATTTTGTTGAGTCCAAATTGCACCAAGGTTTCGTAGATAAAGGCAATTGCATGATGGCATTCTGTAACTTTCTTATCTGTAGCTGTATTGCAGCTATTGCTTATATCATCAACCAATCTAATTTCAGAATATCTCCATATGACTTGCTTTAGAAAAAAAGACTACTAGTCAGTGTATAAGAATTCATTTAAATATGCTGCATTCCTCATTATTTTTCAAGTACTGTTTAGGATTTTATTTGTCTCGCATGGACTCAAGTTTTTAGGTTCTTACATGCTTTATGGACTTCCTTTTTCTGTCTTTGTTTGGTAATAGGTTTATCCTGTTTCAGCATTAGGTGGTGTTGAGTATATATCAGCATTGAAAAAGCCATTTTCTCATATCCCAATGGTTGCATCTCAAGGCATCACAATAGGTTCGTTATTTGGACATGATTTTCTCTTAAAGCCACATTTTTCAACCGAACTTCTAAAGGTTTGTCGCCTTATTTGCACTTCTGGATGGTCATCATTTTTTTAACTTTTAGTTGGAAGCGGAAACTAACAGATTTGAGATCCTATGCTCACCACTGAAACTACACAAGCAGTCTTACTGCTAATTTATTTGCTCTGAAGATGAATATATTCATCAGATTTCCCATATGTTCCCAAGAAATGGCAAAAAAGAAATGAAATTCTCAGGAGCCCCACTTTGTTTGAATGAGAATATCACGTGATCATTTCAGGGTTTGCATTTAACAACCTGCATCCTTCAGATAGATCCAAGGGGCAAGTACGATTTTGTTGGGGGCCACTTCTGAGATTTTAAATCCTAAATCTTTCAAAAGTGTTTGCCAGTTTCAATTTCTGGCACAGTTTACAATTATATCTTGGTCAGATGTTGAGGAAAAGAAAGTGGATCCTTAGTTTTGATTTACAATCGAAATATCTACGTTCACTTTAACGCTAAATCTCTCATGTACAGTTTTTGGGTATTCCTAAGTATGTACATATCAGACATCAATTTCTAAAGTTTTTTTCTTCGATTAATAACATAGTCTTCTATTTTCATACAGATTTAATTGGGGAATACATTACACATGGAGCATCATCGGTTGTTTTGTCAGATGCTATATTTGATAAGAAGGCAATGGGCGAACGAAATATTGAGGCAGTATACCAACTTGCCCACATGGCAGCTTTGCAGGGCATTCAAGCTGTACAAAGGTGGAAATGTGCTGTTGGGTGCAAATTACTTATTTGTTGTTCTTTGGTAGTCATCATGTTATTGTTTATGTTTATGTTGATATTCACACTTATTTTGGCTGTTAACTATCTTTACCAGCAAGTTTGGAGTTTTAGAGTAGTGGGTGAACGGAGCCCACATGAATCTACTCCTTGGTGGAAATGCTGGATTGGCAAATTTGTTTTGTTTTTGACATTCTTTATGGTGTCCGTACAGAAATTCCATAAACCCAGCATGATTCTACTCAACTGTAGGTCTCAATGGCTCTAATTATTAAATTATATTATATGATGGAACTATGGATTCCTTGAACTTTAAGAGAATGTGTACAATTTAAGAAAAATTGAGGTAGATGAACCCTACAAAATTTATTAAATTGTACGTCTGACAACTAGTTCATTATGTTGTTAAACTTGTCAGTTTTCCACAGAAGTTATATACACCCTAGACATTGTTCGTCGTTTCTAAACCGCAAATATTTAGATTCAATTGAATCTATTGATTCAGAGGGTAAAGTAAAATAGGAGACAATAGCATTGTAGGTTTTCAGTATATTTGTCGTCATTTCGTTGTCAAAATGAATACCCCTAAACGTAGGCGATCGACTCGATCCAAACACATACATACTCCTTGCTAATTTCTATCCTTGTGTTCTATTGACGAAGCAATGGGTTTACCCTCTAAAGATGAACAACCAGTCAGAGAAATTTAAATGTGTGAGTGCGTGTGTATGAATTGAAATCTAAAGATCTTAGATCTTAGGGCTTAGAGTGACGAGAGGCAAGAGAAGAGAGAAGAGAAGAAAGAGATTAGAGAATAGAGTTTACAAGAATGAGAGTTAATCCGCCTCTCCTCTCATCACCCATATTTATATTAACTCATAATAAAGTGAGGATTACAATAATACCCTTAACCGGAATAACCTAATATTCTATAGTATGCATTTGTTGATCATAGCTAAGTATAGAACGAGCTTGTACAAGCACTGTTCTTCACATGATGAACTAATTAGAGCTGGGCTTGTATTATTTTACAAGGTCATACACCGGTGTCATGTCAACAAGTGTCCAGCATGTCAGCAGCTGAAAGGAGTTCTCATGCGAAAAACAGAAAAAAAAAAGAAAAGAAAAGAGAAACATGTTGTGCTTTTAATACGTTCTTTAGATGTTATCTTTCACAATAGAGTCTGTTTGAGGAAGGTATTATATGTTTAATGTTTAAACATGGAGCCAGAAAAAAAGAAAATGTTGCAGTTTATCGGCAGCATATCTGATTACTGAATATGTTAATGTGCTCCAATACTTTATTCTTTTGAACTCTTTGTCCTTCATTACCTTTGTACTAACTTCAGGATCATGCAGGAAGAAAAGGTGCAATGCTGGCTAGGTGTTTTATGAGTTACTTGTAGTCAACATTCACCTGTTAATGCCTAATGCATTGAACAAATATGGTGGCACCTGGTACAGACTAGAAAACTTGTAAGAATTATTTATTCATTTGTTTAAAGTTGACGCTCTTGCACCTTAATTCTGTCAACTATTGTTTGATGTAGATTTTCTTATTGAATCCCGTTGTTCCCAAACCATGTGGTGGAAGTTTTGTGGTGCTTTAACAATTGTTTGGTTAAACAAAGTAATGTCCAATTCAAAAAACCTAAAGCTAGGGATATGCAGGGGCGGAGCAGGATTCTCTCTCAGAGGGGACAAAATATTCCGCCTTGGACATTCAATAATTCAAATAACGGTAAAAGTTCTGCTCACATCACTGTTCGCAGTTCAACACAATCCCTGAAATTCTCTTAGTATGGTTTGTTTTCAACCCCAAACTATTTAGCCACAAGCAATCTATAGTCTGCCCCTAAAGAACCATTTCTTTTGCTACCCATATCAAAGTTTGTGATAGCCTGTATTTGGAAGGTGTTTCTTACACTTGCTCTACCTCAATTTTGTTCAAGAGTTGAAAAATCCTATTTTTCTTCCACCATCTTTTGTCTTTGATCTTTCAACCACCATGGTTCCCAATACAGAGCTTTCGTATAAGCTTGAAGCATTCTGACAAATGATGAGGTTGTTAAGGCAGATTTCGCTTTAATGAAGAGTGATATCACATCACTTTAAAGTGGCATCACGACATTGAGGAGTAATTTACCCAGTTTTATTATATATTTTGAGGGAATAAGAGCATACATCTTTATCGCCTGTTATCCTAGGCAATAAAACCCATAAGCTCAGTCATTGGTAAAGAGTTAAAAGAGTCCGTAAACACTAATCTATCTTCAGCCCCAATGCATGAGTCACTTTTGCTTCTATTCCTTCTTCAATCTCACATGTAATCAATGGTTTTGAGTCTATTTAAGAGCCGTTCCCCTCAGCAAGTGATTCGATTCATCAAGTTGTTTCCCTAAAGGAGGAATTCGACCTGATCTACATCCGGCCTTCCTCCGAGACTTTGGAGGAACATGGCATGTTTTGCTAAAGCTAAACTTAAGGGGCTGCACAAGTATGAACGGGTTAAGGAGCAAGCAAATTTTCGAAGGACTGGTGGATGAAAATAAAACTTGGGAGGATGAAGCAAGTATGTCATGCCTTCTTAGTCCAACTAGAAACAAAGGGTTCAGCTCCAGTGTTTGATACAAAGGCAAAAAAATATTGTTGTTGAAGAGTATACCAGTAGGTTCTATAATTTGGCCACTTGTATTTAAGAATACTATACAAATTGCTTGTCAACTTATTACCTACATATTGTATTTGTTTAGTGACACCATCCAAGTGGCTTCTCAGATAGAGGAGAATTTCTATTTGGGGTCTTCTATGAAATGCAAAATAACCACCAAAAGGAGAAGTTTGTTGCTAACTGTAGCAGACATGACCTGTTGAGAAACCACAATGGTTCTTCTCATTCTAACAGCCTTTCCAGTTTTCCTTGTGCATTTACAAGTGTACAAAGCAGTTCCAAAACGAAACCCAAGGTTAGACTTGGGATCCAATGCCTAACTTGTCATGCCTATATGCATTTTTTGTCCAATGACCTCGTCAGGTAGCGAAGCCTTGATAGCCTCCGCCCCTCTTGATCAAAGAGTTAAATGAGTTTGTAATGTTTGGGCGTGGAATAAAATACTGTGGTGATGATAAGAGTGACACTAGCAGCAGTGATGAACGGTGACCTTGTATTGTCTTAGTCTCTCTTCTCACCACAAAATGAAATATTGAAGATGAAGATTGGCGGTGGAGTAGAAATTTTTAGATGGGTTCGATGAAATGGTCAGTTGTGCACCACGGTCTACTAAAAATGGCAGCTGTAATGTTATCTTAGAAGATAAAATTCAGCCTTTGCTTGGTTAAACAAGTTGTGTCCCCTTTGAAAACCTAAATCTAATGCCATGGGTCTCATGACAATCAAGATCAAGACGACTTATTGTCCACTAGAAAGTAGAAACTGTCCTTTGTAGCTAGCTAACTGAGTCTTATTAAGTTGGTATTAATGGTCAGTGTTTGCGTGTTCAATTTATTTTTTGGTGTCAATGGTATTTTGGTAATGTCATATTTTCAAACATGAGCTGTAGTAGGGTTGCATGGGTCGTAAGTTGGAAACTATGTAATTTTTCTTTTTTAAATTTGATCTGTAAGTAGAATAGATATAAGATATGTCTTGCAGTCAGAAATTCAAGTTTCTTATTTTAGACTCCTCCTAGTCCTTGTAGTAGCAGTAGTAAAAGTCTGTAGCCTATAGTTACATGTCTACTCTTATTTATTTTATAGATTTGACTTACAACAATATGTGTAGTACCCATTGTGAGTTCTTCTTAGTTTTCTGCTTCTGTTTTTATCTTCTTAAATTTCATGCATTGTTATGTTATTTCTATAAAACTCAACTAGATTTGATTAAACTTGTTTCACCCATTTAAAGCTTATCTCACAACCCCCAATCATTCCAATTCAAAAATACTACACCTCAGACCCAAAGTAATTCAAATAAATGTAGAAGTTACTGGTCAAAGCACTGTTCACATTGCCAGAACAGCCCCGAAAACTCCTTTTTTTTGTTTTGTTGCATCACCGAATAGGTTTCTACTTGTTATTCCTTTTAACTACTTAAAGCCCACATTTTTTAAGGTGTTTAGTCTCCTAAATAACCCTTTTTTCTGCTGCCTATATGAGAATATTGTGATGCAGTAGCAAACTAGCAATTGCTTGGTTGAACAAGTTGCGTCCACTTTGAAAACCTAAAGCTAATGCCATGGGTCTCATGACAACCAAAAAGCCTTATTGGTCCACAAGAAAGGGTCCTTTGTAGCTAGTTGAGTCTTTACTATAATTTATATCAACTTACCTATTGATGATCAGTTTTTGCATGCTTCATTTATTTTTGGTGTCAAGGGTATTTTGGCACTTTATATTTCCAGACATGAGCTGTAGTTAGGCTCCATGGGTTGTAAGTTGGAAGATATGTTATATGTTATATGTTATTTGTTTTTTTTTTTTTTTGAGCTGTAAGTATAATAGATACCGCTAACAGTCAGTGTGCTACTACTCCTCGTAGTAGTAAAGTCTGTAGCCTATATCTACCATGTGCACTCTCAATGATTCTATAGGTTTGATTTACGATAATATGTAATGTTTGTGTGATATTTTCTAATCCTTGTGAGTTTTTCATAGTTTTCTACTACTTAAATTTCCTGCAATTCTAAGCCTTTTTCATAAACCTCAACTAGACCTGGTTAAATTTTGTTTAAGTTTCCTGTTTGACATAGGTAGCGTTAGCTAAGTAAGAGTAAGTAAGTAAACAGATCAGGTGTAGCGATAGAGCGGTTTAGTTTATGATTCTATTCAAATAGGCTATTACGCCTAAGTAAATCCCTCGTATTGGCCGGATGTCTTATGACGGGAGACACAACAAGTAGGTGCGAAGCCTTTAAAAACCCACACTGACCCAAATACCATTTGCACATGGCCAGATCTGGCTAACGCCTTTGTGACTCACTATGCATACAATACGGATACTCAGTTATCAAGGCGTAAGCTAGAACTCGCTAAGCAAGGAAAAGGGAGGGGGAACCAAAACATCGGTGTTTGGCATCCGTCTATGGTATATAAAAATTCCCCCCCATGACACATTTAATACCTTACCTCACAACGATCAACTTGACCTTGAACCCTAAGTAGTTCAAAGAAAAGCAGAACATGCAGAACAACTGCAAAAACTCCCTTGTCTATTACAACCGCAAAAATCGGTTTCCTCTTGGTATCGCTTTTAAACTCCTCACAGCCCACCCTGTTTTCGAGCTATTTAACCATAGAACAAGCTAAATATGCCCTAAATAATCCTTTCTCAGTTTAACATTTGACATGCTAAAATAAACCTCCATTATTTATGGCTGTAAGTATATTCAATACTTGCATGTTTGCAGGAACCATGCTTTTATTTTCGGATGGTGTCGTTTTTGCTGATTTTTCAATCTGATCAAGACCCATCATCCTCTTCCTGAGAGCAAGTTGCTGGAAACAATTTATTTCTTTTGAGGGTGGTATTAATTACGATGGCTAGGCAAGTGTTCTGACCTTGAATCACCCACATTCTTAATGTCTAACTTTATTGAAGCCAGGTGAAGCTGTAATTTAGATAGTGCAAATCATCTGATCCTGACATTTTTCGACTTGAAGAAATTGCTGGCCATTGAAATCTACAGTGTCATCAATCTGTTGGGGAATCTTGCACCATTGAATGTGGACTGTGTCGTGTTTAGTAGTTAAAACTTGTGTTCCATTCCATCTGAGTCTCATCTGCTGAATGTAACCTGTCTAAATACACTTTCCATAGCCTTAGCTATTGTTTTGCACCCTGAAATTCATTGATATTGCTCATTAGCTATGTTTTTGACAGTATGCTTTCTACCACTGCTGTACTAGTATAACCGTATCTGCTCTTTCATTGTCATTCATTTTTTTTTTCTTTCCCTTTTTTTCACTTGTAATTTACTGTTTTTCACATATTTCGTACTTTCAGTGTTTCAAATCAGATCCAAGCTGACACCACAGAATAAATCTCATCAAAAGCTGTAAAGCTGGGCCGAGTTTTCCTGAAGCTGAACTCAAAGACATCGCCTGAACCGAGTATGTCACACTGGCAAGGTGTTGAACCAGTATTTTCCTGTCATGAATTCCGGCTGATCCAACTTAATTTTGATCATTTCCAAATGCATTTGGTGTGGTAGCTGTGTGAACATCAATCCTTTGGAGCTGGAAATGCCTTGTAGGATTCCTCCCTCTCTTCTTTTTTTTTTAATTTTTTTTTGTCAAATATCAAAGCCACTAGCCCAAAATATTTGATGTTTATTCATTGCATTAGGACTACACTATGTTCATACAAGTTTCATGAGTTTGTTTCCATGGATGAAAAGAGTATTGTACTTTTCCTAGTATCTTAGTGATAGTTCCTTTTCGAGACATGATAGAGAGAAGATTAGCATAACCAAATGACATGCATAAATCGAGAAATAGTATCCTAGTGCGGAAGCAAGTAAAAAGGGATCTCTTATTTTTCCTCATAATCTGAATGTATGCTTGCAAAATGTTTAGAATAGTTTTAAAACTCGAGAGGAAATTCTGGGTGAGAACTGTAATTCTTGTCTTTTATCTTTTTATTATGACGAAATTATCACCAGTGTTATGTAATTTGTAAAATGGGTTTTATAATAAATGAAAAATGTGATTATGGCTTTGGGCATTATTTGAAATTTTGTGGGTTTTATAATAAATGAGCATTTGATAATTAGGCTTTTCTCGTTATAAATAATATAGTTCTTTCTTGTTGGAATTAAAGTATTTTTTTACTTGATTTCACAAACATACATATTAAATGTATTTTTTATGAGCAATTGGTCTTATTTAGTGATTTTATTCGGTGATTTTATTATTTTCTATCATTAGATTGATAATAGACCCCACTATTAGTTGAGACTTACTATCAATTCAATAGCTATGATCTATTATATCACTAAATAAGGTTACTAAATTAGATACAAATAGTATTTTTTATTTTTTATTATATAGCCTATGAGTGATAAGTTTTGTTGAGCCAAAGAAAATAAAATAAAATTTAGTATTTGATTTATAGTTTACGAGTTATATTTGTGTTGTCCGAATTTGGTATTGACAATTAACGTGCAAGTATACACGATCAACAAGTAATAAAGTGATAAGTAGAGTATCGTTCCCACGGAGAATTATTGCTAATAACTTTCAAGTAATAAGTCTTCACCAGGTTGCCTCTTTTAAGAGGTGATTTGGTGTTGACTCTCGTTTCACTATCAAAAAAAAAAAAAAACTTTCAAGTACTAACTTTATATTAATTCAATTTTATTTAAACAATTGCAATCAATTATGAATTTACTAATTCAAGAATAAACCTAAATTTAATAAACAAAGATTGAATTTATCAGATAGAAGAAGTTAAGATTACAACTTCCCCTAATGCTTCGTATAAATCTCTCCACTCTCTTTCCAGTTCATTGATCAAATTGAATTGTTAACTGAGACTTCAAAATTATTTATCAAACCTCTTCCGATAGTAAGATAAGCATATCTATCCCAATTAAATTGCTATATTCCTATGCAAAATAAGTTGGAATAGATTCATTAAGTTCAAACTCTAATAAAAGTTACACACGGCGTATATGTATATTCCTATCCTATACACAAACCCAGCAATTCAATCCTAAGAAGAATTAACCAGACGCATGTCATCATATTCAGATCTAAACCTAGAATTCATCTCCCAATTTCATCTAGGATATCCAATTAATTGATGGCCAAACAATTATATGTTAAACACAAAATATGACAAACAACTCATATATGATCAACAAAAACTAGAAACGAGAGTAGATTAAATTAACTAGACATTAGGTTCCGTTGCAATCTTAATAAAGATTTAGTTCATAATGTAATTGAAAAACATCCTTCTCAAATTAAACAACATCTTAGAAAATCAAGAAGAAAAAGTAAGGGAAAAGAATGAAAACTTAGTTGCAAGCTTCAATCTCTCTCTAGCCTTCAAGTCCGATTTTCTTCGTGTCGGTTTCTTCGATTCTTGCCTTCAATTTTTCTTTAATCCTTGGTCTTCTTCCCTCTATATTTCAGCCCCCAAAGTCATTATATTTATATCCCCATCAAACCCTAGGCACATAGGAGTCATTAGAGTCCAATTTCGGGTCAAAAACGAGTCAGAATTTGCGTCAAACGTCCAACACACGCGCAGCAGCGCTGGGACAGCGCTGGGACAGCGCTATATGGCAGTAAGTGGGCGCTGGGGCGCTGAAACAGCACTGGAACAGCGCTGGTCTGGCAGTTTCTGGGCGCCTGGGCGCTGGAACAGCGCTGAAACAGCGCTGGGAAGGCAGATTTTTAGCCTTCAGCTCTGGACCAGTTTTTGTAAAATCGCCATAGCTTTTGATCTAACCGTTGGATTGAGCTGAAATTTTGATACAATACAGAAGACATCCAGATCTACAACTTTCATGTTTTGAACTTTTCCAGATTCTGAGTGGATCATGGTCAAAATGGAGGAAACCCGAGGTACTTCCACCAGATTTCTTTCACTTTTAAGCCTCCAAATCCTTGTTTCCTTCCAAATGATCTTGTTTGCTTCCAAATAATGATTCCTACAAAATAATATCAAAACACACAAAACAAATAAAAAGGAACATAAAATAATTAAAAACTTGCAAATTCTTCAAGCCGAAAGTACTCAATTCGTAGGTATAAAACCGACTCATCAATTTGTCAATCTGAACAAGTTTTGATTAATAAACAGATTGATTAGTGTCAAGAGGTCTGGCATGATTAATCATGCGTATTAAATTATGATTGAAGTACTCAAATATGACTCTAAAAGGATTATGAATGCAATAACACACCACTCGATAGGTGGGTCAACTTGAATTTAACCTAAATCCAACGTGAAAAAAAATAGTATTAGGATTGAGATTTTTAGAGTTAGGGTTGAAAAGTTTTGACCCGAATTGAATTTGAACAAAATTTGAATTAAAAGTTCGAGTTCACGGATTTAACATGAATTCACCCAAACACAATCAAAGTTTAACTTGAATTCATGTATTATATTTATATAAATAATATAAAAATAAAATATAAATACATATTTTGTACCGATATGGGATAAGTAAAAAAAGTAAAAGAAAAATAAGGAGTTGTTATCTCACATAGACAATTCAAATGACATCTCCCCTCTTTTCTTATGTAAAAGAGGTTCACTCTTACACTTTTAATAAGTTGTCTTGATGTGTTTCATCTTAGTGAGTCATATTAGCCTATGTAATAGTCCAACATTGTGTACAGATTCACATATAATTTAGAATTAATGTTTGTTGAGCCGACATTGTCAACCCGAATTGGGTAACTCGATTTCAACCCCAAGTTGTCCGAAATCAACTCAGACAATTCTTGAATTGAGTATCTCGGGTTAAGGTCAAGGTTATGATTGAAAATTTTATACTTAGGGTTGGGCTATGATTGATCTCTCAACCTGTCCAACTTGCCCAAGTTACACCTCTATATCTATCTATATTTATCTATCTATACTATTTATAAATGTTGTGAACATTTATTGATTTTCAATTTCATCACTTTTTAATAATGTTAATTCAATTATACCCCACATATTCTTATTAGTGTCATCATTTTTTCTTCCATGTCCTATCAAAATTCAAGTTTAACAAAAAAAATATTATTTAAATTTGTTCACGTATAACACACACCGTGTATTACTAACTTAATTTTTTTATCAATTATATCTTTATAAATTTAAATAATTTACGTAATTTGATTTTGAAGTTCTTTTAAACTCTTTTATAAGTAGTATTTGACTTTTAAATTATTTTGGATTCTTTTATAAGTAATACACTTGAATAAAAAATTTCATATCTATATCTATATCTAAATGAAAAAACAAAAACGAACCTATATTATATTATTATATACATATAGTTATTAAATTAAATTTTAATTTAATTACACATAAAATTTAAATTTTCATAAATTTAACAAAAAAAATTAATATTTAAATTATTCACGTACGACGTACTTAATGGATACATACAAACAGACGCCCACAGGGCGATTCCCCCGGGATTTTAACATCTCTCATATTGACTAATTTCCTGGTTCAGATCCTCATTTTAAGGTCAAACAAAAACAAAAATAAAAAATAAAAAATAAACTTCATTTTAGGCAAAACCCAACCTGGACCTCAACACATTTTTAATTCCATCCTAATTTTAGGTGTATACACTAAAAATAAAATAAAAAGCTCAAATAAGGATTAATTACACTTTGTGCTATCATATTATAAAATTTGTGTCACTCTACCTTCTAGATTATTTTATTTTTCATATTGTACTACTTCAGCCATGGTTATTAACTTTACATTGCCTGGATGATTAATGTTCATTACAAATTTGATAAAATATTATTTTATTTTATTTCCCGAACTATGTGATTTTGTATATTTTTCCCATACATGTTGACATTTGACCGTCTAAAAGATAACAGACGTTTGTGTTTTCGGAAAGAGCAATACTATTTGGATCTAATTTATTGAACTAATTTATTAATCTAATCATTCATAATTATTGGATTGATAGTGAGCCACAGTTAGGACTGTCAATCGTGTTGGGTGAGCTGAGTTCATGTCTGTCAAATCTCAACGGGTTCATGTCAAGAAACACTACATTCATTCCTGATTCATTTATTAATTTGTATCTAATGAATAGTTTCATATCGGATTCGAGTCGTGTATGAGCTGAATATAACTGGATATAAATGAGTCATGTCGTGTATTTCTTTTGATTGACTTCACTCATACCCGATTTGTTTATTAATCGTGTCGTGTCGGGTCCGCTCGTTTACTAAACGAGTAGCTTAAAGAAAATTCAAACCCTCTAATTTCGTGTCGTGTTAAAGGATCATGTCATATTTTGACACCCTTAGCCCCAATACACATTGAGACTTGTAACTAATTCAATGGTTATGATGAATTAAGTCAGTAAATTATGTCAGAAAAATATGCCAAATATCATTATTGTTTTGGAAATATGAAGTCAATTCAGATAGTTAATAGAGCAATGTGAGGAATTCAATAATTGAGGAGACACAGACATAAATCTCATAGTTTGAGGGGCCAAAGTGTATTTAAATCAAAACTATAAATAAGATTTGCCGAATTCTAGAAGGAGCCCAAAAGTGTAAAAAACGAAATAGCGAAACAGAACAAAACTCAACGAGCGACATTTTGGAAGAGAGAGAAAGTGACGAAGAAGAAGAAGAAGAAGAAGAAGACAGACGTTCACATTGAATCGATCGGTTTCGATCCATTTGGTGTTTCAGGTCAGTTTTTTTTAATCTATGCCCATCTTTCTCGATCTGCAGATCTGTTTCTCCCTCTTTTCTTCTATGTATATATATCATTTTGATGATCTTGAATTGACATAGATCTATATGGGTTGTTTGGATAAATTCTTGTTTTTTACCGGGTTATGGGTTCATCATTGTGTAATTGATTTTGGATTCTACTGGAGGTATCTGGAGAGTTGAAAGATCTCATTGTTATTGGTATATGTTGTTATGATGCTTACAAATTTGTGTTTTTTGATTTTTGATGCTATTTATTTTTGATTTTTTCATTTCTCTGAATTTTCATGTAGATGAATTTGATCTATTATTTTGGGTCCATTTCTATTCACTGGTTTGTGTATCCTTCATGGATGAATTCTTCCGACAGGTTTTGGGGAGGACCAGTTATGGAAATTGAAATTCCTTTCGTTTTTTGGGTTTTTTTTTTGGGGGAGGGGGAGTGAACTCCTCGAATTGTGAGGATCATTTTGTATTTATTAATATTTGTTAAGAAGTTTTTCAAGCCTAAAGGGTGGGTGGCAGTCGGTACCCCTAGATCCATGTTGCTCGCCTTTATTGTTAAACATCTTGGGTTCATGAGTTTGTGTGCATGGGTTTGTTCAACATTTATTTTTGTTTTTTTTATTGTTCATCCGTGTAGGGATAAGAATGTGGCATGGGCTGGTTCCGATTTTGTGGATTGGACCAAGTATAGATGGAGATAGTTTTTGGGAAGTTGTGCGGTCGTGACATTGCTTTTGAATTTGGATTGATATATGAGGATTTATTGAAATTGGTATATGTCTTGATCAGTTGATTCGAGTGGAATATTGTTCTTTTCTTTTTCCTTTCTTCTTGCATTATCAATTATCATGTATCATATTTTGGAGGAAAGCAAGCCCATTATTTGATTGGAAAAAAGTTGTCTGGGCAACCCTGGTTACTGTTGATATTCATTCCATTTTTTTGCTTTTTCCTTCATCCTTATAAGCAGCTTGTTTTCTAGCGCTTATCAGATTGAACGTGATTCTAGGATGTCAATATTGACCCATATGCACCTAGGGGTCGTTTGGTTATTGTATTATAAGGTGTATTAAGAGTCGGATTAAAACGCTTTAATACAGGTTTATACTATATTTGAATGCAAAAAATCACTTTGTATTATATATTAGATTAACTAGATAAGTATCACATATGAATAATTTTAATACAATATATCCGTACTATTGAGTTATTTTAATATCACCAGGATAGGTGGTATTATAATACAACCTAGGTGTATTGTATCATTATTTTATGATTTTACTCTTATCTAAGAAAAATTCATGTGATCATTCATTTTTTCATTTCTACAAAATATTAGATAACTATAAGGGATCAACTTGGAGATGATTGAGGGTATATTAGTTCACTCATTTAATACCATTGAATAAATTACTTAACCAAACATTATGTTAGACTTGATACTTGTTATCCAACTCTTAATCTCGCGCTTAACAAACGCTTGACTAGAATTGGTATTATCTTTATCCTCTTTTTAATCTTAGATTTTATCTATCTATCCAAGATTGTCTTGTATTTTCTAGTACAATCACTCTTTTCTTAATACAACATCCAAACGACCCCCTTGTGTATATGGACTGCATCCTCTTTCAGTGCCTTCTAATGAAACTTTTATTGATTATTTAAAATAATAAGTTTGATTGGAACAACTTAAATATGATGTTAAAGCCCCTAATTAAGCATGTTGGATTCGTGTTTCTCTCTCTCGGGAGCAAAAATGGAAATGAACAATTAGATTTGTGCACTGGATAACACATAACAATCCATCCAGATAGCTCTAGCATTATGATTTTATATTGGCCAATTGTATACGAATGAGTGTTTTAATATTGGATGTAAAGAGTGACACGTGAACTCGAGGCTTGTTATGGTGGTGTGTTCCTCTTGCACACTTTTGGTTCACTAAAAGACTTACTTCCAGTTGCATTGTCACAACCCCACCATGGATCACGTAGGGTGGGGCGGTGGACTGGCCATCGAGGCCTTAGCCAATCAACCCCTGTGCATATCAAATACAAAATGTAGTGGAAGACAAATGATAAAATAATCCAATCCACATACCTTATGCATACCAGAGGAATAAATTAAATATCTTCCAACATCATTAGTAAACCACAAATACTTCCATGTCCAAACCCTAAGGTTTACAACTCCAAAATTTAAATAATATCATTTTTAAAATAATTAAATACAGTATCTCAAATCCATAAATGACATTTATGAAGACCTACTTAAGACAAATCTTTAAGTCTTCTAAGTTCTTGTTTGACTCAAGATTTACTCTTCATCTTGATCCTCACCGAAAAATGTTAAATGTTTTTATGAGCACGACGACCCGTGAGTAGCAACCACCTCTGTATAAAAATAAGTGTCATAGTTTATATACAAGAAATAAACCTTGATATACACATAAGTATCACAAATTGTACCCCCGTCTTTCTCACATAATCATTTAAACAAAATGATCTCATGTTCACAAATATCTTTATAAATGAAAATACATTTATTACCCAAACACTCACACACTTAATTTCAAATACATTTGCTATCTTTAGTTCGATAGCTAGGTCCCATCTCATGTTTGTTACACTTAATTTCAAATACATTTATTACCCAAACACTCACACACTTAATTTCAAATACATTTGCTATCTTTAGTCCGATAGCTAGGTCCCATCTCATGTTTGTTACCACTAGCCTGGTCACTGCCCGTCGCTTGTCATCACTAGCTTGATGACTGGTCCCTATGTACACATTCCTATACCGGTCACACCGGTATCCCATCAATCTTGTTTCCTTTCAATCCTAGTAATCTAGTTATTGTCTCATAAAATATGCTTTTAACACACCAAAGCCATAATTTTTTCCAATACAAACAAATTTCCCTTTTTGTCACCAAATCACATTTCAGTAATAACATAAAGTCATCCCACGTATTTCCCAAAATCCACATGAATAAACACTCGCTTTTAACACGCACACACCCCAAAACATCATTTTTTCCAACACAAACAAAATTTCCCTTTTTATCACCGAAACACGTTTAAATAATGACATAAAGTCATCCCACATGTTTTCCAAAATCCACATGAATAATCAAATTGGAAGCAATTAGTTGTAAAACATTTGATTCTAACCCTAAACATCAACATATATAGTATAACTATGAAATATCCCACACACCCACACGTTTAATATAAAAAATTCTCCCAAAAGAAGTAGTAAACTACTCATCTTGGTTCCCGAATTCCAATTCAAAACCCTCTGTCCCAATCTCAATGTAATTACCACCGAATCCAAAATAATATATAACGATCAATCCCCATTCCTAACTTCATAATATTGCGATTCTATACTTAATTTTCGTACTTCCTACCATTAAATATACTTTATATATCATTTACATTGAAATAAATTTTTTAATACGAGATAATAGGGTGTAGTTTAGAAAAAGTTTCTAAAGTTTTGGGGTCAAATCATAATTTTTGAAACTTTTGCAGAAAAGTGTAATTTCTTTAAAAAATGAATTTTCTGTTTTAGGGACTGCTATAAAATTTTCAGAATGTTTTTTTAAAGTTCTATAGACCTATTTTGGACATTATAACGTTGATTTGACTCGTTATGGATAAACCATGATTTTTGGAAACATAACCGAAACTTTTTGGGCCGTTTTAAAATTTCAAAAACTTTCCAATTCTCAAGGGTTGTTTTGAAATGATAAAGTTTGTTTCAAAACTATTCAGGTCGATCCTTGTAAATTACCAAGTAAAAAAGTGGTCAAAATTGAGTTTATAAGAATATATGGGGTCACAATGACCTCTCTTTCTCTCTCTCTCTCAACCTTATAAGTGGCGGCTGCTTCCCAAATGCATTCTAGGGCATTTGGTGTTTAATATAAAAGGCCTTATATCATGGAACCAATCCACCATCTTTTTGAGTAGTGAGTTTTACAAAAATTTTACTTAGCTCCCCTTTGTTATATAAATTACAAATTAATCCCCACTCACACTAATTATGCTTTAGTGGTTACTTTATTATAATAATTATTGTTATCATTATTTATCATTTTTGACCTTGGCTATTACATGCATGATTAGCCTTATTCTGAATTAGGGCTTCTTGGAGTCCTGTAATAGTTTTAGAGAGACCATTCGTCAGTCGAAGCCTTTCAACTTAATCTTGTATATCCAGTTGGTTCATGAATTTTAGCTCTACTGCATTAGTTAAGCCGATGTAGCCCTTGGGACACCTTACCCAATTGGACATTGGATGATTTGTTCTATGGCAGTATTGACCTTTATCAGGAATTAGTGTTGGAACCTGTTACTCTAGCTTTTGATGTGGAACACATTGAAATAGGTAACCAAATTAAATGGTTATTGATGGTTTTAGTTTTTGACCATTTAGTGAAAGTTTTCATGTCTTATTGGATCGTATTTCCAAATAAACCTTGACAGCATTTTTTTCAATACATATTTTTATTTCAAATGATCACTATTAGCAAACACATTAAAAAGGATTGAAACATCTCATCCTTTAAAATTTGGTGCATTTTTGTTTCTATTAAACTGAAATGTTGGCAAGTATTGAAAATTCTGCATGTCTTAAACTTTTCTGCATGAAGTTTAAATGATTGATTTGACATTTAAACCGTCCTTTCAAATTCGGTGCATTTTTGTTTGTTTTTTTTTTATGAAACTGAGATGCTGCAAGTATTGAAAATTCTGCGTTAGCATAGATATAAAAAGGGACAATCTGGCTCATAATATCATGTTCTTATGGCCTCCTTTGGCATTATCATCAATTATCATTGTCATTTCTCCATCAGCATGCCTTTCCCCATCTTCTGCAAGTTGGGACATCATCTTAAAACGGTGAAACATCCTTTCTACTTCCCTTCTGCTTTGTATTTTTCAGTATATTGCAAGTAAAACATTGTGCCTTGCTAAATGTTATTAAAAAGAAAATAAAAAGGGAATAGATACCTTGCTAAGGCACCTACGGAGATATCTATTTTTTTCTAGTTTTTATCAATGTTTCTTTAATATCGTTTACTGTTTCAGTTTGCTTTTTTATCTTTGTTTAGAAGGACTGAAAAATGACATTTACTACAGTACTTGGAAATTATACATTTTCCAATATGTTTTAAGTGCATTTCAAATGCATGATTAAGGATGGACTACTCCATGTGCTGTGAGCATTTGTTTGAATTCAGTACTCAAGACAAGGAAGTTTAAAGGAATTTTTTTTTTAAATTGTTGCAGGAATATAGCAGCTACTTGAAATTTAGAGACATGTCTCCCCCAGCAAAATCTAAGTCCAAGTCCAAGGAACAGCCCTCTGCAAGGGTCTCCAAGGAACAACAGAAGGCTTCTTCCAAGCCCTCAGGATCTGCTAACCCAGGGAATGGAAATCCTGCAAGTGCTTACAATCCGATTTCTGGGACATTTCATACTCTAGATACAGCACCATTGACCTTTTCCCAACCCCTCCAGAGCAATGGTCGTTTCCAGAATATAGATGAAACAGACACACACTCTGGTAGCTCACATGAAACGGCGGCAGACTATGATTCGATATCCAACAATGGAAGCTTCTCTGGTGAATCAGAAGACAATAGAGAGAAGGTAGCTAGTACGGATCCACGACCAGAAATGATCCCCGGATCAGACAATGACAAGCGAGAAAAGATCCGTCAGAAGAATGAGAGAAAGCACCACCGTCAGAAGGAGAGGCGGGCAAAAGAGTTGCATGAGCGCTGCTGTGGTTACCTTATGTCCAGAAAACTGGAATCGTTATCCCAGCAACTTGTGGCGATGGGATTCTCATCTGAGAGGGCAACCTTGGCCCTTATACTGAACGAGGGCAAAGTAGAGGAATCTGTCAACTGGCTATTTGAGGGAAGTGAAGATGAAGCTCAGAAGAAGGATCTTGGAAATGAGGATAACTTAAAAATTGATGTACATGAAGAGCTTGCTCAGATTGCAGCTATGGAGGTAGCATACAATTTGTCAAAACAGGATGTTGAAAGAGCTGTTGTTGCTTGTGAGGGTGATCTTGGCAAAGTAGAAGAAACCTTGAGAGCTCAGAAGCCGGAACCACTTACTACTCCACCAAAGCCGGAGGAGAAGGCCAATGTGAAACTCTCTATGAGAGTACAAGAGAAGCCTACTCCTACCGTTACAAAACAACCGAATAGGAATGAGAGGGAAATTAACTATGTCAAGAGGGCAGTTGCAGGGCCAACAATTCCAGAACCTAGGACTAGAAGCCTGCAGGCTTCAAAAGCAAATCAGCCTATGTTACTTGCAGAGAAGGGGTGGCCTGCAACCGGCTTAAGCTCATCTGTCTCATATGCTGTGGAAGCTCCTCTACAACTAGCATCTTCATCAGCAAAAATGGGCTCTCAGCTTAGGGTCAGTGGAAATGAAGGGAGAACTATTCAACAGGGAGTGATGAGGGAGCCAGTAATTATGATGCAGCGGCCGCAATCTCAAAATATGAAGCAGAATTCAATTACGAGCATAAGTGCTTCTCCTCCTGGGACCAGTGGATGGTATTCAAATACTTCTCTGGATAGGGAAAGTATGAAGCTAAGTGGTAAGTTTCTGCACAATCAATCTACAGGAACCTTTGGCCCTGAAAGTTTGACTTTGCAACACTTCAATCCACAATCTCAGAGCACTAGAAGTCTGGGGCCAGATAATTTGAGCTCACACCCATATTATCTTCAGACTCCTTATACACAACACATGTCCAGCTCAGTGGATCCTGCAGAAGCCCGTCTGGGCATCTCATGGAGTGCTATGGGTGCATCTGCTCCATCCCTTAAGGTGCCATCCTCTCTTGGACTATTTTCTGGTTGGGGTACAACTGGTACTGTTGGTTCATATTCTCATGTTGACTGGAACACGGGTGACATGTCTCACTGTGATTACAACAGTATAGACTGGACTTTGGAATCAAAGTCGTCGTCTTTAAAATCAAGTGGGTTGATGCCAGGTAAGTCAAATGCGTTGATGTTGGGGCTTTCTTCAATGAGGGTTGCCAGTGCAAATGGCATGCGCATCCCAGGCTTGCAGGATGGTGGGAGGGCAACAGAAGCAACATCGTCTGTGGGTATGCGTGAGTGGACCTCGCCTTTTGCTGGTAAGGATATCTTTAGCGTGCCGAGGGAGTTTGTTATTTCTCCCTCTCCTTAGAAATAGGGACAAAGAGGACAGGAGACAGATATGGTCGGTTTAGTCCGTCTTGCTATGGTTGTATTGATGCTTGTTTCTTATTTACCAGTCTAAAGTGCATCTAGTTCTTGTCTTATATTTGGTTTTACCTTTGCTTCTGTTATGGTTTTTGGTGGATAGGCCAAACTTCATCTTTGCAGTTACTATTGTTGGTGGAAGGGGCATCTTCTTGAATGTGCCCAAGGAAGACACTCCCTAAGATAAAACAGTGGGGTCAGAAACTGAAATATGGAGGTGAGCCAAAACAGATCCTTTGCCATAACAATTTTTGAAGCCTCAATCCTCCATTACATAGTTGTTAATGGAAAACCCTAAGAACTCAAATTCAACTTAAAAAGAAGGCATAGTGCATGAGACTCGTCCCAATGGGATTTAGGGATTGTTGGATGTATACATATTTACATTACATGCTGAGGTTGTTTTCAACTTGAATCATTGGTTATAACTGAACAATCTCAGGTTCTATTATACTCATTTTTTCTGTTTTTTTTGTTTTTTTTTTTGGGGGGGGGGGGGGGGGGGGGGGGGAGGTTGTTTCGAACTTATGCTATGGCATGAGGGAGGCTCATAGGCCACCCAACTTGTAATAGTTGCTCCTAACGCCCCCATTGCACAGCACCTTTTAGCCTTCCAATACCTCCAAGTATGTACACATAAACGGACGAAGATATCAACAATATTGTGGTCTCTCGTCATATTGTGTGAAGTAAACAGGTTGAGCTGGTTATGGGCCGGTTTAAAATGGATGTTTGTTTAATAAACGCGTTATAGCAAGTTAGATCATAACGTAAAGTACCATCAACTGACTCAACTCCTTTGGCCCTTATGGTAGTTTTCAAAGTAATTGACCCCATTATGTAACCTCATTACCTACTGGTATTGGAGGGTACTGATCTCATCGCAAATGCAGCCAGAGTCATGGGAAAGTTCTTTTCCATCACCCACCCACAGACCCAAGCTTCGGTGTTTTGAACATCTTCTTGAACAGCACTTTAAGTATAAAATAAAATGATAAACCTCGTCTTTACTTTTTCCCCCCCAAGACTCTACCCTACTAACATGTTAAACCTAGAAGGCACCAAAATACTAGGAATATCCACGTTTAAGCATAACTGGTGTATGCCATGTCCGAAACAACATAGTCTACATAAAGTAACTGAAATATATTTTAGAATTATTTCCGTTAATTTTTTTTTGGTATATTAGTGTGTGTATGTGTGTTTTAGTATATTTTATTGTATTAGGGTATACATATATTTTTTGGTGTGTTAGTTAGTTAGCTTGTGTGTGTCTATTTTAATGTATTAGTTTTGGTGTATTTATTTTGGTTTATCAGTGTTTGTGTGTCTGTAATTTGGTGTATGTGTATATATGTGCATGTTGTTTGGTGTATTAGTGAGTGTGTTTTGGTGTATTAGTTAGTGTGTATGTGCGTGCGTGTGTGCATATTTTGGTGACGTAGGGTTTGTGTATGTTTTGGTGACGTAGGGTTTGTGTATGTTTTGGTATATTTGTGTGTTTTAACGTGTTAGTGTGTGTATATATGTTTTGGTATATTAGTGTGTGTGAGTGTGCGCATTTGTGTGTTTGAGTTTCACTCGCATCTTTGGCCTAGACTGGTGGGCACCATACACCCCTAAATGTACGAAATACATGGCTTGCTTTGCTTCATCACTAGACAAACATCTCAGCTACAGCTGGTCATAAGACTTTCTATATAAAGTGTCGTTGAAATACACATAGTGGAGCAACCTCCTATGAAGCTGGGTTCTTTTGTGGCTTTCTTCTGGCCATTTGTCGTGCTTCAAGTAGTTAATAAAATCATGTCTAAGGGTATGATGGGATTCGCCAAGAGCAGCACCTTACGATGTTCATGACTAATCGGATCCTGACGTACCAATAGGTACTAGAGGGGATCGCTATGATCGTTACTGTATTCGTATCGAAGAGATGCGACAAAGTGTTCGGATCATTGTGTAATGTCCTAATCAAATGCCTAGTGGCATGATCAAAGCCAATGATCGTTGCATTTTAGTGTATGAATGTATGTGTTTGTGTGTGTATTTTGGTGTATTAGAGTGTATATTTTGGTATATTAGTGTGTAATTTTTGATTGTATTAATATGTTTTGTATTTTTTGGCATATTAATATTTGGAGGTTAGTTGTTGGCTTAATGGTCACAGTCCCACTGTTGGACCTTAAGACTGCGTATTCGAATTTTGTTGTTTCTCTCTCATGTAATAATGTTTGGCCAAAAAAATAAAAAGTATATTAATGTTTGTGTGTATTTTTTGGTGTATTAATGTATATTTTTTTATCTGTAATAGTTTTTGTGTGTGTATTTGTATTGATTATTTTTATTATTTAATAGAAAGATAAGTACTAAATTCAATGAGTACCCATTTGTAATCCCTTTTAACCCGCTTAATTAATTTGAGTGTTATTACTTAACCTATTAAAATCCACATTAATTAATATTAATACTCAACCCATTAATTTATGGGCAAATTAGGCAGCTTAATAAATAATGAATAAATATTGCCACACTTATATAAGAGTAATCCCTTGATCATATTTAGCCTTAGGTAGTGTTTGATAAACTGAAATCTGAATACTGAAAATTGAATGCTGACTTTTAAATGATGAATTTTTTAATTCGTAGACTATTTGATATCTACTGAAATTTAAGTATTGAATTGAATCAAACTGTTTGACAAATATAAGAGTTGAAGTCTAAAAAATTATTATTATTCTAACTTTGCCATTTTTTTTTAACCATTTCACCACAACTATCTTATTCATATCATCACCATCACCATCACCATCACAACGGTGGTGATGATAGCGGCGACGGTTGTGGTGGTGGTGGTTGAGGTGACATAATGGTGGTGGTGGCGGCGACAACGGTGTTGTTGGTGGCACAATAGTGGTGATGCGGCGACATAATGGTGGTGGTGGTAGATGGCGTGTAGTGAAAAATTATGAATGTAAAATGTATTAATGATATGTTTGTCAATTTTAAGAAATTTATAAAATCTTTACTGACTAACATTTCAGCATTAAGTGATAAGTATGTGGCTACTATTTAAAATTTTAGTATATTTTTAAGAAGTGCTTAAAATATTAAGTGGTATGAATTCTAGGCAACCAAACGAGTTTAATTCTTTAAATGTTTAAAATATTCAGTTTTAAGCTTTAAATGGCGTTATCAAACAACCCTACCGTCTTCAAAGTCGAATATCAAGAAAATTGCACAAAGACACACATTTCACTTAAAAAATGGATCAAACAAATTAACATATAGATGAAGTAAATAAACTAATAAACACAATTAACCCTTAGGGTGGTCAAGCTTGTCCTCTTGCAAGTAAGAGGTCTTAGTTTTGATATTTTCCACACTCCTCTAACCACCTTTGTTCCTTAGGAGACATGTCCTTAAACTAGTTCGATCTACAGTGATCGATCTTAGAATTCGAGAGAGTAGTCGATATCAGCCTGGACATCGTGTAACAAAAAAAATAAAAAAAAATAAATAAACTAACAAACAAACACAATTCTGAAGGTAGCTTCCTCCCATATAAGATATCACAAAAAGTCCATTGCAGAAGTCTTCTGGGGAGAACTAGAATGCTAGTCCCATGGGATAACAAGTTTCTGGAACAATAGCTTGATAAAAGTTCTCATCTGATTGACATAGACTACAAACAATAGTTTGATTTTTTATTTTTTTTGGGTCATCAAACAAACAATAGTTTGATAAACATTATATAATGTAAATGATTCTATATAAAGTTAACTTAATCTAAAAGTGTAGTAGTGAATAGGAAAAGTGAAGTGAGATTACTAATGACGGATGGAAGTTCAGGATTGAAATGATGTTTTTGGTGTTATTTGATAGAATTGTTAAAGAATAAAGAACTTTCCCAATCCAATCAAGCAGACCGACCCATTTCCTCTGGTTTAAATAATTCTAATCTTTCTTTGAGTTATACCCGGACTAGACTCACTCAAACATTTAACTAGAAGTTGGTGTTAGGTTAATCTTTCTTGAGAAATGACCCACGGGCAACCCATCGATGAAACAAATCTAACGCAAGACAAAACTTGTTTTCTTTCCTCTTCCATATGTTAACTAGAGTGTTCCGTACAATGCAATCTTTTTTCATTGTTAAACAGGAGAAAATATTCATTACAATGGTGATATTATGTCATCGATGCTATATAGTATTACCAATCAATAAGAATACACCATGATGTAGTGATATAGGTAGAGACAAAAATATTCAAATAACATAATCTAAGTGTCGCACACATGAAAGTAATTATGAATAGATCCAAGAGTATTGGGGAGATTAAAAAGGAACTCTGGGATTAAATTTTGAAAAAGAAAGAGAGAGAAATCACAAGAAATTGGAAAAAAATATATTATTTTCTTTTTTGCAAAAAATACAAGAGAGAAAGACATGTATATTGCAAGAAAATATTGAAACATGTGCTAATTAAGAATAAATATGTAGAATTAGTGGATCTAACAAATTTTTATAGTTGCCCATAATTTTAAGGATCAATAACTTTCATGTAGAAATAATGGAGTTCATTTGTCCTACTTATTTGTTTATTATTGGTCAATGACACTATATGGTAGTGATGATATAGTGTAACTATTTCGTTGAATATTTACAAGGTCCCAAGTATTGATCCCTTTTTCACCCCTAATGTGAAAATTACATCTACAAAAAAAAATTGTTTTATTATTTTATTTTATTTTAAAGTTCAAATCCCTTATTTACTCATGTTTATTATATTATATTATATTTTATTATTTTTTGTCAACGATTCCAAATAAATTAAAGTAAAATCTAGAGTTGAAAATTATTTTATGATTAATTTTTAGTACTATCAACATTAATGATTTGCGTTTTACAAAGTTGGTTGATATAATTGGTTGAACACAAAATTATTTATTTGGTATAGATTCAAGTTGAATCAATATAATCATACACTCTAATTTGAATATTATTTGAATTTAAATTTAATTGAATTTATTTTACTCATTTCTAGTCGTAATATTACAAAACATTTAGTCCACTTAAATTACATCCCAAATTAAGAGAGATGAAATAGAGGAAGGAAACAGTGAATCAGCAAACAAGGGTGGTGTTTCGATTGTAATCCTAAAATTATTATTTTTTGAGCAATGATATGTAACCCAAATCTGTAATTCAAATTTGCATCCCAAATGAAGGGGGACCGTTGGATCAGTGGGTCCCATTTAAAAAAGTTGATGGGACCCACTCATCCAATGATCCCCTTCATTTGTGATAGAAATTTAAATTACAAATTTGAGTTACATAATATTTTTCTTATTTTTTTTTCAGATACAAAAAACCAAGTAAAAATTTATTTGGACAGAGTTTTTAAAAACAGTTTTTGAAAAAAGGGTAGACTGGATAGAGATTTTAGGGAATAGATAAAAGGTGTTTTTGGGTGTTTTAAAGACCAAAAAGTGAAAACTACAAAAAATACGGAAAACATTCCTTAAAAGGTCATTCTTTCTCCCCCGAGAGGTCTTCGCTTTAAAATAATGTTAGATACCAACATTTTTCAAAGGTTTTTGTAAAAACATTTTCATAGATATCTGGCCTCAAACTGCGATCTGGGTTTATGCTATCACACATTACAAATCTGGTTTTTACAGATCTACTGGTTTTTGCAGCTCTGGTGACTCGATCTGGCTTCTAATAATTCAACGAAAGCTCTGGCGATTCTACGAGAAGCTGCCCGCCAATCCACCATTGTAACTGTTTGTTGTGCCGTTCATAATTTTATTCGTATGCACTCGGCTGAAGACATTTCTTTCAGTGGTTTGAGTCTGAAGACGTATCATTAGATAATGAGGGACAGTGTTTTAACAATCAACGGTTCACTGAAGTGGATATGTTATCAACACAACTCAACGCTATGTCGTACTTGAGGGATGCATTGACTGGGAATATGTGGGATGCGATTTCTTGTGGTGGTTGACCTTACATTATATCTTCATGTTTTTATCAATATTTTTTTTTTGTGTAAGTTTTATCTATAATAGACTTCAATTTGGGTTAGTGAATATCAACACAACGTGGATTCAGTTGTTGACCGTAGGTAGGGGTGTCCATGGGCCGGGTTACTTATGGGTCCCGTTATCTGGCCCGAAACCCAATAGACTCGATAGTTGGCCCGTCTGAGTCCGAGCCCGAGACTAATATCCTTAAAAAGAGGACTTTGGTTTACCCCCAAACCTATTACCCGGCCTAGTAGTCCGCCCAAAAAAAACCTGTTAAAGCCTGGCCCAAGAGCCCGTTCGCCCAATTATACTCCCAATGTCGGAATTTGAAGTTAAAAATTTAGATACTATAAATAATTTATTATTATTTTTTCATGTATTAAGCATACAAGTTTTAATTGTCGAATAATGTAAATGATAGATAAGTGAGTAGGTGTCAATTTAGTTGAGATGTATTCATTCTATTAGATGTAGTTCATCCCCTAATAAAAAAAAAAATTATTCATTATTTTATTTTTATCCATTTTGACTCTACTTTTGATTCAAAAATATAATTTACATAAATATTAACTTACAAAAATATTCATTATTTTTAAATGAAATTGTATATAAAAAAACTCGCGAGCAGGCCCGCCCAATAAGCTCGCAGGTTGGGCTGCGGGTACCCTACCCCTACCTAAAGCCCTACCCGGCCGGCCCGATAACTCACTTGCGTAAGAGTTTGGACCTACCCAGGCTTAGCCCGACCCGACCTATAGACACCCCTAACCGTAGTGATCGACTCATTTGCGTATGTTGCAATTGCAGTTGTAATGTAATCTTGTGTTTCGGCTTATTGTTTTTATTTGTTATCAACATAATGGAGAAATGATCAATTTTTTATTTAAGATAATCTATAGAAATGAGCAGATGTAAGATAATGTGAGACTAGGGACGGCAGTGGACCGAGTAAAAATGAGTATTCGTCTAAATCCGTTCCGTTTTGATTGGGGATGAACCATACATATTGGACGGTGGACGTATACGGGAATACCCGTATAAATCCGTACAAAGATGAAGGCGGGGATAGACTGACACTTACCCCCATACTACCTCCGCATCGCCCTGCCCCGCCCCGCTTTACCCATTATTATTATTATATATATATATATATATCATGTTTCTGTGAATACGAATCTACATATTATTGAATGATTTTTTCTTTTGAAAATTATTTTTTCTTTCTTCATGTTTTTGGCTTGTAAAAGTGTAGTTCTTTGTGTTTTTATGATTTTTTTTTTATGTTGGATTATATTATGTTACATTATGTTGTGGTGGATTTACATGGAGGATAAACTTTTAATTATATTATGTTGTAGACAATGTTTTAATTATATTGTGTTGGATTATGTTATCCATGACAAGTTTTTTAATGATGTTATGATATTCTATAATTATGTTGGATTATTTAGAATGTTAAATTTATTTAGAATTTTGGATTATGTTGGCTTGCGCTTAGGCTTGGGCTTGGGTTTGGGTTTGGTAAGGTGGACGGGGGCGGGGGCAAAGATTTCAAATTTACCCACGGACGAGGATAAGAATGAAAACTATACCCATTAATAGGAGTGGACTGAGAATAAACACAGTTTTTTTAAGCGGGTACGGGGATAGAGACTATACCCTCCGCCCTCGCTTCTTCCATTGTCATCCCTATGTGAGACTTTTCTTATGTACGAATAATGGTGTGTATTATATTAGAACTTGTATTATGATATTATGAGTACGACAAGTATTCAATTTGAGAAGTATGTTCGCGTATGGGTACAAATGCATTTTTTTACTATAGGATGATTTATGTTAGTTTTTATCAAGTTTAATAATTTGAAAATTTTGTATATGAAAGAATCAATCCAAACAACAAATCTATTTTCATTGTTTTCTGTGTTATTGTCCAAACATGTTTTACTGCTTTCTATTCCGTACAATTATTTTTGGAATCATATAACCAAACAAGTTCTACGACACACAAAACATTAAATTGCACTTTTATAAAACTCTTTTAAAAAATAACAGTATCCGAAAACTTGTATTTGGGAAGAGTTTTTAAAAAGTGCTTTTGTATCCCAGAACTTGTTTGATTATATGATTCTAAAAAGAGTAATGTTACATGGACTTAAAAAGTAGACTTGATAATCATAACCATTGAATAGGTAGTGGATTTCTATAAATGTTGAGACCCACAGTAAAATCAATGGTTGTAATTATCAAGTCTATTTTTTAAGTCTACTTTTTAAATCTATGTAGCATTACTCTTCTAAAAATAATTTTACAGAACAAAAAATAATAAAAATATGTTTAAACAGTAACTCAAAAAACAATGAAAACAGAGATGTTTTTTCCGAAAGGTACAGAGATGTTATTTGGATTGACTGTTTCATTTTAAAAAATTCAATATATTAAACTTGATAAAAACTAACATAAAATCACCTATAAAAAAAAATCCATTTTGTACCTATACACAAATATACTTATCGAATTGAATACTTGTCATAATTATAATATCATAATACAAGTTCTAATATAATACACACCATTATTCTTACATAAAAGAAGTCCTCTATTATCTTGCATTAACTCATTTCTAATACTCCAAGTCATTTCGTACTTATAACTATACATAAATTCAAACACAAGTAGAAATGTCATATTGGTATATGGTCTTATCTTGAATGTTTGAAGGACCTTATGTTCATCACAACTGCTAATCAAAGCTAATATAATAATGTTATGCTGACCAAGATTTCTTATCAAAATTTTCATTTCAAGTGATCTGAAACAGTTTTCACCATCAAATAAGCGGGTCTCATTAATATTCAATGATGTAAATTGTACCATGAAATGAAAAACTTGATAAGAAATTTGGTAAGTATAACATTTCTAAAGCTAATATGCCATGAAACCACCTATATAATCAATTGATTGACACTATTATTCGGAATGCTTGAATGACCCTACTTTCATCCCAAATGCTAATTAAGAATCATATGTTCTGATCTCTCTCTCTATCTCTTTCTCTCTCTTTCCCTCTCTCTCCTTGCAGTGACCAACCGCCACGTAAATTTTCTTCAGCCCTTGCTTATGGCTAGTCTCCTTCGCTTCCCCCTGCGACAACCACAACATCCGAACTGCCACGACCACCACCATCTACATTCGATAATTCTCAATTTTCATTTTGGTTCCAAGTTACTGAAAATGGATTTAATGTCTTGCTAATGGGTTTTGGTTCCAAGTTGGTGGAATTAATATTTTGGTTTTGTTCTTCCTTAACTATTGTTTCTATTGTAATGTTTTTTGGCATTGGGTATATATTTGCTTAATATTTTTGAAAACTGTTGTATAGATTTGTTGAATATTGTGTAAACTGGTGGCTTATATAGGTTTTGTATGTATGAGTCATAGAACTTGGTATAGCTTTGTTAGGACAGTGGTGGTGGTCGGCTGCCATGGAGTTTGAACTTTGAAATGCTATGGGCAATGCCATCGACATAGTGAGGGAGGGCGTTTTATGGGCTGGGGTAGGGAAGGAAAAAGGATACGGGTATTGCAGGTTGGGGAAAGAGAAGGGGAAGGGGCTGTCGAAGCAAGAGTGATGGAAAAGGTATTGCAAGTCGAATGGGGAAGGAAGAGGGATGAGGAGCAATGCTACGTAGACTTAAAATATAGACTTGATCAATCATTGTCATTGGTTTTATTGTGGGTTCCAATATTTATTAGGACGCATTACTTATTCAATGGTTGTATTTGATCAAGTCTACCTTTTAAGTCCACATAGCATTTCCCTTGAATGAGTTTTTGTTTTCTTGATTGGTTAATTTATTTTTTTACCCTCATTTGAGTATTACATGACAAACTTGTGAATGTCGTGAAGACCTCTTTTTATAAGCCTCAAATTATAATGGTCATCAAATACAATATTAACTCTAGGTAGAGGTTATAGAGTCAAATATTAACACTTATTAAATTAGTAGGCTAGAGTTCATTCATATCTATATACAATATATTTACAACATTCCTCCTTGGGTGATTACTATGCTAAGATAATATGTCTCGTTAAAACCTTACTAGAAAAACCCTATGGGAAAAAACCCAGCAAAGGAAAAAGAGTACATATTCAAATGAATCTTAGAATAGTGTTGGACGCACTAATGTTGCCTCATTAAAACCTTATTAGGAAAACCCAATGGGACAAAACCTAGATGAAGGAAAAAGAGTATAACGTGCATATGTCCTGCATCTTAATGTGGATACTTCCCTTGATAAAAATCTCCCATTGATAAGAAATCAGTTGAATTGGTCACAAACTCGATGCATTCCAATGTCATAGACCAATTTTTGGAACATTGATGATGATAAAACTTTAGTAAATAGATTTGCAAGATTGTCACTAGATTGTATTTGCTTTGCTTCAATTTCATGATTTTGTTGGAGTTCGTGAGTGTAGAAAAACTTTGGCGAAATATGTTTGGTTCTATCACCTTTGATAAACTCTCATTTAATTTGTACAATGCAAGCAACATTATCTTCATAAGGTTATTGGTGAATTTGTGATCAAAGGAAGCCTGCAAGTATCTTGGATGTGATGGACTACGGACCTTAACCACACACATTCACGGCTCACTTCATGGAGTGCAAGTATCTCAAAATGATTGGAAGATGTAGCAATCAAAGTTTGCTTAGTAGGTCGCCATGAGATCGCTCACCACATGTGAAAACATATCCAATTTATGAACGAGCTTTGTGGGGATCTGATATGTATGGACCATTGGCTGATTGCTTTGAGTATAACAAACCTAAATCTATAGTTCCACGAAGATAGCGTATGACATGTTTTACGCCATTCCAATGTCGTCGAGTTGGTACAGAACTAAATATTGTCAACAAGTTGATTGCAAATGCTATATCAAGCCTAATACATTGTGCTAAGTACAATGAAATATCAATTTCACTTAGGTATGGTACTTCAGGACCAAGAAACATCTCATTTTCCTCCTTAGGATGAAAAGGGTCCTTATTGACATCAAGAGATCGAATAACCATTGAAGTACTTAATGGATATGTTTTATCCATGCTAAACCGCTTTAGGACCTTTTCGGTATAGGTTGTTTGATGAATAAGAATTCCATTTAACATATGCTCGATCTCCATGCCGAAACAGTACTTTGTTTTTCCAAGATCTTTCATCTCAAATTCTTTTTTCAAATATTTAGCAACTTTTATCAACTCTTCAAGAGTTCCAATTAGATTCATATCATCAACATAGGCATATGAGATTGTTAACATACCTTTCTTTTACCAAGTACTCACTAAAACGGTTATACTACATTCTTCCAGATTATTTCAATCTATATAAAGATCGTCTCAGCTTAATTGAGTACTTGTTGCGTGGTTTTCATGTGTTTGCTTTAGGCAATTGCAATTCTTCAGGGACTTCTATATAAATATTAGTATCTAACTTTCCATATAAATATGCAGTAACAACGTCCATAAGACGCATGTCGAGTCCTTTTGAGACTGCTAGACTAATACGATACCGAAATATAATTGCATCCATTAATGATGAATATGTTTCTTCATAATCAGTCCCGGGTCTCTGTAGGAACCCTTGCGCTACTAGGCACACTTTTTATCTTTTGATCTTATTTTTGTCATTCTTTTTTCTCACAAAAACCCATTTATAACCAACAAGTTTTACATCATTAAATGTTAGGACTACAGGTCTAAATATTCCACGCTTTGCAAAAGAATCCAATTTTACTTGGATTGCTTCTTGTTATTTTGGTCTATCATGTCGACGTCGGCATTCATCTATTGTGCGTGGTTCGAGATCATCATCATGCAAGATTTCAATAGCTACTGCAAAAGAAAATACCTCACTGATGCTCATTTTTATGCGATCTCACATCTCTTCTGTACATGCATAGTTAATAGAAATTTCTTCATTTGCAGATATTTGCATCTCTTCAGGAGTCTGTGTCACTTTAGAGATTTTTTTCTCTTCAGGGAATATCATTTGAGATGGTGTGGGTGCATCTTTATACCCTAATTCAACAACTTCTTCAAGAGTTGTATGTGATTGCCATTTTAATCTCTTCTTCTGGGGTGTAGAATCTTTTGAACCCATGGGTAGTCCACACTTCAAGCATGTAGTTGATGATTCATTTGCTGCCATGGATTTTTCAATTGGAACATCAATCTTTGTTGGAGTGTTCACAACTGACACATAAGGCTTGGTTACTCTTGTTGCATCAGTAAATGCATCAGACAACTGATTTTCAATTCTTTGGAGATGTATACTCCTGTGTACTTCAATTTCACATTGCGGAGTGTGTGGATCAAGATGAGACATAGTTTTTGAAGTCCAAGACAGCTCATACCGTTCTTTAGCAGACGACATATTTCCTCCCCCTAACGGTGGGAATACTGTCTCATCAAAATGACAATCTGCAAATTTTGCAATAAAAACATCTCTTGTATAAGGTTCAAGATACCTAATTGAAGGTGAATCATACCCAACATAAATTTTTAGTCGACGTTGTGAACCCTTCTTAGTGCGTTGTGGAGGTGCAATTGGGACATATACAGCACAACCAAATGTTCGTAAGTGAGAAACATCTGGGGGTTGACCAAGTACGAGTTGTATTGGAGAGTATTAATGGTAATCAGTTGGTTGGATATGAACTAAGGTTGCTACATGTAATATTCCATGTCCCCGAGCAGAAATTGGTAACTTTGTTCTTATAAGTAAAGGTCGAGAAATCAACTGAAGTTTTTTTATGAGAGATTCGGCTAAACTATTTTGGGTATGGATATGAGCAACTGGGTGCTCCACATCAATCTCAACAGACATGCAATAGTCATCAAATGTTTTAGATGAAAATTCATCGGCATTATCAAGACGAATTGTCTTGATTAGGTAATCTAACAATTGTGCTCGTAATCGAATTATTTGGGCAAGAAAATGGATAAAAGCAACATTCTGAGTAGATAATAAAGAACCATGTGACCATCGTGTTGAAGCGTCAATTAAGACCATAAAATATTGAAATGATCCACATGATAGGTGTATAGGTCCACAAATATCTCTTTGAATTTTTTGTAGAAAGGTTGGGGATTCAACATTGACTTTTGTGGGAGATGGTCTAATAATCAATTTTTCTTATGAACAAGCATTACATATGTAATCACTCGACAAAAGAATTTTCTGGTTCTTTATAGGATGTCCATGTGAGTTATGGATGATTAGACGTATCATTATTGACCTAGGGTGACCAAGTCGATCATGCCAAGATACAAAAGTATTTGGATTAGAGAGCTTCTGGCTCATCACATTGTTTGATTCAATTGTTCTTATGGTTGTACAGTACAACCCAGAGGAGAAAGTAGGAAATTTCTGTAATATAAGCTTCAGGCCAGAAACAATTGAAGTAATATAAAGATATTCTCTATTATTTATTTATTTATTTTTGGAGGGGGAAGGGGGAAGGGGGCTTGAACCCTTGATATCAAGAAGACCAAAACTTTCACAAGGTAAGGAGTATCATTGGACTAAAGACTCATTGGTACCATTACTATCATTCAGAGTCTTAATATGAAATCCATTACGACGTATATTTTTGAAACTTAGCAGATTTCTTATGGATTTGACTAAATATAAAGTGTCGTTGATATGGATTTTTGTTCTATTGGATAACATGATAATAGCTCTTCCAGAGCCTTCAATCAGGTTTACAAAATCCGATATTGTATTTACATTAGCTTCGACTAATGTTAAGTTGGAGAAAAATCTTTTATGTCGAATGATTATATTGGTTGTGCCACTGTCTATTAAACATGCATCTTCACCATTCATTTCAGAATTGAACAGTTGGTAAATAAGGTTCATTCTTTTTCATTCATAAAAACAAAGTCACAATAAGCTTAAATTGAAATAAAACATCAAAAAATAAAGGAAATTCATGTTTAACAACTTAGAAAAGATAATACGATAAGGAAAATAATACTAATCGATGTGGACATTCCCATTACCGATCAAATTATCAATTTTTCCATTAGGATTGGCAAAAAAATCAGAAACACCAATGTGAGTTATGTCAATTGGATAGGGAACATCAAGGCAAGTAGGTCCATTGGTTCACGGTGATCAATGAAATTTGTTTCTATCTTCTTTTTTTTTCCTGGTAAAGATTCACTAAATGTTTGGGCGCACGACAGATACGTGACCAATGTCTTTTCATGACACATCTATGACAAACTTCTTTATAGTTCTTGGTCAGTTTTGTATCTTTGTTTGCCCACTTCGGGTGGTAAAGTGTATTGTATGACCACAATGTCGATTATCATTTCGACTACGACCATGTTTCTTACCACAACCATATGAGGTGCCATTCACTTCAGGAAATGTTGTAGAATCGGTCGGGCGAGATTCATGGTTTTTCATCAAAAGTTCGTTATTTTGTTCAACCACAAGAAGACATAATATCATATTAGAATATTTAGTGAATTTACGTCTCTATATTGTTGTTGCAGGAGCACATTAGACGCATAAAAAGTAGAGAATATTTTCTCTAACATGTCTATATCAGTAATTGTTTCTCCACATAGTGTCAATTGTGAGCTGATTTTTGAATAGTGCTGAATTATAATCACTCACCTTTTTAAAATCTTGTAACCTCATGTGTATCCATTCATGTCGAGCATTTGGAAATATAACGATCTTTTGGTGGTCATACTGTTCCTTTAATTTATCCAAAGGACAAGTGGATTCTTTTTCGTGAGATATTCGTTTTTCAATCCTTCATGAAGGTAATGACGAATAAATATCATTGCCTTTGCGCGATCCTATAGGGATGCAATATTTTTTTTTTTGATAATATCACCAAGGTTCATAACTATCAAGTGGATCTAAGCCTCAAGGAGGATCCAAGAAAGATAATTGTTGCCCGAAATATTAAGAGTGACAACCTCAAATTTGATAAGATTCGACATGACTATATATAACCAAAAAAAAAATTATAATCAAACAAATAAGATAAATATTGATCTAAACATAAGTAAAATCCAACCATGCACACTGTCCAAGTTTAATTATCATCATTCTTATGTTAAACATGTTTAGCTATGTGTAAACTTGTTGATAGAAGTACACTACTTCAAAGAGAAATCACGTTCATGTGTTATGCAAATTAAGAACATTGGAAAAAGAAAAAAAATGGATACTGATATATCATTGCCCCCACACAATTTATGACAAAGCTATTATCAACTACTAATGGAATATAAAAATAAATTCAATATATTAATATTCTCCAGCAATTGGTGATTGGTACAGTAAATATAATATCGGTTTGCTATCAATTGTGAGAATGTGCAATAAAAAAAATGATCAATTAACAGTGGTATACTACAACTTCAAAAGAGAAAAAATACAAAAAAAAATTATCAATGAATTTATAAGATTGATTTAGACAAGTCTCTTCTGGAGCTTGTATTTTCGTATGCAATTTGTGGAAGCTCTTCAGGAGTTTGGTTCATAAAACGAAAAACAACACAGCATAGTCAAAATTAGGTACGGCTCAAGCCAATTTAAGGTCTAAAACGGAAATATTAAATAGATGTCTTTTTATTTTTAGTATTATTTTTAAAAAAAATTAATTCATTTTTAATTTTCTATGTGAGAGAGAGACAAAAAAAAAATGTTACTGTTGTTGAGAAAGAGATTTCAACTTTTGTTTTTGTTTTTGTTTTTTATCACAAAGAGGGAGAGAGAGAGTGTTTAATTTTAATTTTTTTTACCGGAGAGAGAGAGAGGTTAGGAGTAAATATGAGTTGACTTTTGAGTATTCTTTTTATTTTTTTAATTTCTAAGTTTTTAATATTATGTATTGAATTATAGACCCAAATTATTGCAATAAAATTTTTGATTGTATTTAATTTTTTGGGACTTTTTTGTAGGACTTAAAATTGAATAGATTTAATTTTTTTTTGGGGCTAGTGATATACCTAAAATTATGTGGCCTTCTAAAAATTTGGGGCATAAAGTCCATGTTTTTTTTTCCCATACTGTTGGGCCGACCCTGGTCAAAATAGATATAAGAATTGAGCATAAACTGAAAAAAAAATATTGATTATAGTAGTAATACTTATCACATACCGTAAAAACTCAAATTTTCAATTCTGTACAACTTGAAATTCGATCTCCCTTTTTATGAGGGAAAGAACAAGTAGAGTCTTGTATTGATAACGTGTTATGAAAGTAAGTATATAAACTACAAAGAGAATGTAGAGACTACAAAAAGAATATAGAAAATATATATATGCTAGAGAAATAATTTCTCAACTCGTGTATTTCTCAATGTGATGAAGACCTCTTTTTATAGACCTCAAATCATAATAGTCATCAAATACAAAATTAACTCTAGGTAGAGGTTATAGAGTCAAATATTAACACCTATTAAATTTGTATGTTAGAGTTCATCCATATCTATATACAATATATTTACAACAGAGTAGTTAATTATTTTTTTACCCTTATTTGGGTATTACATGACAAACTTGTCATAAAAAAAGGGTAAATAATAGTTTGCACTCCAAAAGATTAAAAACATTTCAATTTGTACCCTTAAAGATCAATTATTAGTCTTGTTAGATGCACGTGATGACTTTTGACAAATTATGGCGCTTCCCTTTTTCACGTGCGTCTCACACGCTTGTCAATCCAATAAAAATCTTCATGGACGTTGTAGTTGAGATTGCGATTTTCGTCAAATTGATAACCACATGAAATGCACGTAATGATTTTTGTTAGATTACGACCCTTTTGTTTTTCACGTATATCTCACTTAACTATCAATTTGATGAAAATCACAACTCATGTTATGATTGTGATCACATTATTACCAATTAATTTAATTAAGAGTAAAATTTAAAACAATTAATCTTTGAGGATATAAATTAAGAATTTTTTAATCTTTCGGAGTACAAACTACCAATTGCCCTGAAAAAATCATTTGTAATTTATATGTGATATGTTTAAAGAATTAAATAAAAATATATTCAATATTTTAGAGACTAAAATAATTTAATTAAAATATTAAAAACTAAAATAAAACAAATACATAATTAGGACTCCAATGTAATTAACCTTAAAAAAAAAAGAAAATACTATGTAACTCAAATTTGTATCCTAAATAAATAGAGACTATTGGATAAATAAGTTCCATCAATTTTTTTAAATTAGAACCATTGATTCAACAATTCTTAATGATTTGATATGCAAATTTGGATTCTTCTAGACAAAAAAGTCATATTTTAAGCGCGTGTCACCCTGCTTTCTCCAAAGTCTTCTCCTAATGTAAACTTGTGAGCATACCCATACGCGCAATTCAACCTCTCTAAGGAATCGCTTAATCAAAAGCCTCCCGAACTCCCAATCACAAGACTACAAATCCACCGCCCCATCACCACCACCACACACACACACACACACGACGGCGATGGTTCCACCACCGGTAGTCCATTCAGGGTCATCATCCCCAAACTCCCAATACACCCAACAATTTCTGAGCAGCGTTCTCTCTCAACGTGGCCCATCGGCCCTCCCCTACTCCGAAGACGTGAAATGGCTGATCCGTCAACACCTCGTCTCTCTCTCCGACGCTTACCCTTCAATCCAACCCAAGACCGCCGTCTTCACCCACAACGACGGCCGTACCGTCAACCTTCTACAAGCTGACGGTACCGTTCCGATGATCTTCCAAGATGTCACCTACAACATTCCGATCATTATTTGGCTCATGGAGTCTTATCCTCGCCACCCTCCTTTAGTCTTCGTCAACCCAACTCGTGACATGATCATCAAACGCCCCCACTCTTTCGTCAATCCTTCGGGGGTCGTATCGATTCAATATTTGCAAAGTTGGGTCTACCCTAGTTCCAATTTGGTTGATTTGGCTCGCAATTTGAGCCACTTCTTTGGCCGTGATCCGCCGCTCTATGCGCAGCGTAGACCCACTCCAAACCCTACTAACCCTAACCCTAGTTTTGCCTCCCAAAATAATGGGTCTTCGGTGGTTTCTTTGAATTCGGCATCGGTGGGGTCCACCCGACCGGCGATTCCTCCCAGGACTTATCCACCATCACCATATGGGAGTGGTGGTGGCGGTGGAGGGAGGATTCCGCCACCGTCCCCGCAGAGGCCGGCGGTGGCTGCAACAGAGGACCCGACTGAGGTTTTCAAGAGGAATGCCATTAATAAGCTTATGGAAAGCTTGCATAGCGATATAGGGGCTTTGAGAAAGACGAGGGAGGCAGAAATAGACGGTTTATCTACCGCTCAAATGGTGTTGAGACAGCGAGAGGAACAGTTGTTAAAAGGGTTGAGGGAAATGCAGGATGAGAAAGAAGGGTTGGAGCAGCAATTGCAGATGGTTTTGACAAATACCGATGTTTTGGAGGGGTGGTTGAGAGACAATGAAGCGAAGATGGCAAAAATGGGCAATGTGAATGTGGATGATGCTTTTGAGCCCTGTGATATTCTTTCTAAGCAAATGCTCGAGTGTTCGACTTCGGATATGGCTATAGAGGATGTGATTTATTCAATGGATAAGGCGGTGCAAGAGGGGGCAGTACCGATTGATCAGTATTTGAGGACTGTGAGGTTGTTGTCGAGGGAACAGTTTTTCCATCGAGCCACGGCTTCGAAAGTTAGGGCTGCTCAAATGCAGGCTCAGGTGACTAGTATGGCTGCCAGGGCATCTCAATATTCTTTGTGAAAGTCCATGTCGCTTTGTATCTTGCTGGGTCGAACAATGAGTCGCTGCACACAGGGGCCAGACTTCTGTGGTATGTCATGATGGCCTTAAAAGAATTTGGAGAATCATATAGTTCTTAGCGTCTGCTGCTTGTGAAATTTGTTAATGTTATAGATATTTTCTTTTCTACTTTCCATGGATTTTCGATTGTTTATCAATGATTTGTACTGATAGCAGCTTATAAAAAGTTATATGTGTTTCTCAATAATACATGTAAAACACTTTTCAATTTTGTTCTAGTTTCTCATTCGAATTTGAGATGTGACCATATTTGAAGTGCTCATTATCTTTTGATATGATTAAATTGAATCCTTTATTTTAGTGTATTTCTCTTTATTGGTATTGGGACAAGTACCTACTGACTGCAGTATGTCTTTGAATCGTGAAGTCAAAGATGTAAATTCCATCCCCATTTTCTAACGCACTTGTGTAATACGAGTGGTCTTGCACAGGGTTATCTGCGTGTTCTATTTTTTAGTGAGATTAGAGGAGAGAGAGAGAGATATGAGAGTTATATGGGATTAATTATGAGGAACTACGTGTAATTATGGATAGTTATGAGTAATTAAGATAAAAAGAGAAGAGGGTATTATAGGTATTTCAAATGTGGACACCACACCCTGTCGGGCCTGTCCTCTTCCTTTATTAGTAGTATAGATACTCAGCAGATTATAATTTTTTCCTCTGCTTTGTGCAATCCCAGAACTTTGAACTCCATGAATATGGAGTATTACTGTGCTAGCTATATCATGTCAACATATATCATGGTTTTTGTGGCTTGGGATTCCTTGGTCGTGGTCTAGTAATGCCATTTACTCCTCTTATATGTCTTGTGTAACTATAACCAGTTTCTTTTCATTTAATGTAAATTTATATTTGTCTTCTTCTCATTTGGGCATATTGTATGAGATACTATGTCATAAAGTTACCACTTTCCTGATCAATTTAAATGCACTTAATTTGTTGGTCAGTAGTTCAAGTGAAATATATTCACTGCATAATCGTCTCATTTGGCATGCCTTGCATGAGAAACCATGTCATACAGTTTACTGCTTTCCATGTCAATTGGGGCACTCAGTTTGTTATTCAATTAAAAAACATGGATTTTATCTCGTGTGTGGTTTAATATTCTTTAGCACTTTGTGAATAGCATGAGGGTTGTAGATGTAGTTCTCAGTGCTATAATATGAGATGGATTTGAAAAGAAGGGGAGGGGTAAATAGGACTTTATTTTTTTTTCCTTTCTAGCTTTTATTCTATTTGTCACTTTCTAGATTCCTGATTTCAATTGAAGGGTAATTTGCTCAACTAGCTTAATGCCACTCCCTTTATAAGTTTGATTGTGAGTAGCTATTGGAAGTATTATTGCTAGTAGCACGACCTTGATGGGAAAATAGTAGTGGAATTAATGTAAAGAGAAGGGAATAATAGAGAAGAAAGGAAGAAAGGAAATGCAACTGAAAAAGAGGAGAGAGTTGGGTTCTTTCCCTCTGCCACTTATATTTATAGTTCAAATATCAAAAGGACAAAAGTACCCTTCATAACAATAAAAAAAAAAAATAAGAGACTAAATAGCTTTTAACACTCCCTCTCAAGCTGTTGCAAAGATATCACATATATCCAGCTTACAAAGGATTGATAGAACACTTTATTAGATACTCCCTTTATCAAAATATCTGCAAATTGATTCCCCGTCTTCACAAATGAAGTACAAATTAAGCCGGTACTCAATTTTTCCTTGATAAAATGTATGTCAACTTCAACATGTTTGGTTCTGTCATGCTTAACTGGATTGTGAGCAATACTAATTGTTGCCTTATACTAGTATTGTGAATCAAAATTTTCAACTCATAAACTTGTGCAATGTTTACCATCTTCAAGTAAATCTGTGATACTGCCTCCCAAATCTCCATGGCAGTACATAGAAATAAATAGTCATTGCTAATCTCTGGCTACACTGTGTAGTAGCCAAGGCATAACCATTGAATTCTCAGCCCACGTATTATAAAGTGGATCATCGGTCTTCGGTTGGTCAATTTTTCTAGTCAAGGAACCCATCTTTCCCTTACTTCTAACAAACAACATAGCCGATTGTGATTAAGCAAGGGAATTGTGCCCATCAAGCTTCTGTTGTAATTTGTAGGTTGGGATTTTCAATTTGAAGTCCAATCTGACTTGCAACACTTTTTAACTATTTATCAGATATCATGCTAGATTTCGACATCCTCAAATTTGATTTATACTTCTTTTTAAAGGCCTGATACACGCTGAATGGCTCAAAAAACCAAAAAATAACAAAAAATATAACTACTATCTCAAAATTGTATTTAATCAAACCTGGAAATCACAAAGAATGAGCGAAATCATTGCCGGAGCACAAAACAAATTGCCCACAATTTGTGAATAGATCAGAACCTCGAGCTAGCTCAGATTGGGGAAACCAGTCCTTGCATGAAAGGACACCTCCATCATAAGGCTCAGAAAAGAAAGGTATTCCAAAAGCTAAGGCACCTAGCTCGGAAGAGGGCAGAAACTTAGGACCTCTGACTCACGGGAAAAAGGCCTAGCCCTGCCTAGGCTTGTTGGAGATCAAGCTTGGCTAACGCCAAAAAACATGCTTGCCGCCCCTCTTGAACCCATAAAGCACCCAAAAAATAACTTCAAATCACCGGGCAATCCTTGGGCATTATAGATCGGCACGCATAGTGTTTATTTCAAGCAACAAATCTCTTAAAAGGAGGTTGAAAATCATAGATCTGAAAAATTGGCTTAAAATTCTAAAAATTAAATAAAAAATAGAACGAAACTTCAAATAATTTCAAAAAAATTCAGAAAAATAATAGATAAACTCTACTTATCAAGTCGACCAAGGATATGTATTTTTTTTATTTTTTATTTTTTTATTTTTTATTTTTTTACAGACAAAAAAAATCTGAAAAAAGTGTTTATCTGGCGGAACAGGGAAAAATAAAATAAGATAAATAATTTGGTGTTGTTCCGCATATAGATGAATCCAAGAATGACGGATCACGCTATGATACTATGTTGAATTAATGTAAAGACAAAAGGGGAGAAATAGAGAAGAAAGAAAGAAAAGAAATACGACTGAAAAAAAGAAGAGAGTTAGGTTCTCTCTCTTTGTCCCTATGTTTATAGTTCAGATATCAAAAGGATAAAAGTACCCTTCATAACAATAAAGATAAAAAATAAGAGACTAAATAACTTCTAACAGACACATTATGGTACGATGTTACCAAAAATAAATATGGATTTATGATAAGGATTTGATTACTCGTGGTTAGATAGGTGAATGATCGTAGTCCATGGAAATACATATCCCAAGCCTGGTCTTCTTGTGTCCAGTACATTAATTTCAGTGTTGGTAATGGGGTAGAAATTTGGTTTCAGGAAGATGCTTTGAGGAGTGATAGCTCATTTTCTTCATTGTTTCTATGTTTGTACATTCTCTCTTTCCATCTCATTATGATTCCATAAATTTCATTAAAAACCTCAATGATAGGGAAACTGTTGAGCTTTGTTCTTTATTGTCTTTATTGGAAGGGGTGGTTCTTAAACAAAACATTTCTGATTGGATGGGTTGTGCTATTCTTTCTTCAGTTAAATTCTCTTGCAAATCTTATTTTGACACCCTAATTGTTGACCCCTCTATACCACACTTTGAAATTTACAAGATGATTTGATAAGCAAAATGTGCCTGTAAAAGTTCAAGTATTTTCTTTGACTATGGTTCAGAAGAGAATTAATCCTAGTGACTTGCTTCAAAAGGAGGAGGCCTAATAAGTTTTTGCTTCTGCAGTGATGTGTTTTGTGCAAATAAAGTAAGGAGAGCATTGGTCCATCTCTTTCTTCATTGTTCTTTTGGCTTTTTGGAGTATATTGTTTGGGTTACTGGAGCTATGTTGGATTGCTCCAGGTTCTTGTAGGGAGATGTTTGAAATTGAGTTTTGGGGCTTTGCAAGGAGTAAAAAAGCTGAATCCCTTTGTAAAAGTGTGATGATTGCTATATTTTAGGGTATTTGGCTTGAGAGAAATTTAAGAATTTTTTAAGACAACAGTGAGAACATAGATTGCGCTTAGGAAAGGATGTGTTTTTTTGAAGACTAAATAACTTTTCCATCCAATCTCTTGCAAATTTTCCTATTCACATGTTCCCAAAATTTTCATATCTAGGATTCCCCAGCAAGGGAGACCCAAACATTGCATTAGCTATTTTTTTGTTGAACCACACTAACACCTGCCAACTAATCATTTTCTCGTGCGTTCCATGGATGCCAATAATAGAATTATTGCTCATCAACCTTCAACCCATAAATCAATTCCAAAATTTGCAATATAGATTTCAAACTAAGAATTTGCTCCTCATCACCTGAAAGAAAGAATGTAGTGTCGTTGGTAACCTGTAAATGAGATATTGCAAATCGATTCCTTCCAATCACAAAGCCCTCAACCAGGTTTACCTCTTTAGGCCTTTCTACGAATCTACTTGGAGCTCTCCCCACTCAGGTAAACAAAAAAAGTGATAAAGGATCACCGTATTTAAGACCTCTAGAAGCACCACACCATTTCCCTGATTTCCCACTAATAATGTTAGTTTGTTTTGCCTTAATCTTTCATTGTAATATTTGTTGGTCCTAATTGTTGTTAACTTGTAGAATTGGTGTACTACCCACCTTTATATCCATGTGAAGTAGTAGTCATGGGTGCTACAGTCTCATGATTGATAAATTGTTGGTTGAGAATGAATCTTTATGGAATATGGAAAGGTTCAATGTTATTTTGTCTACATCCTTTTTATTGCAATGAAAAGTCATTATTCTTGAGTTTCTCTTACATGGTTAGAAGAATTGGATGCATCCATATTTCTTAATGTGTTATCATTTTTGATAAGCCAACTGGATCCAGATGTTCCTGTTGGAAATAGCCACAAAAGGCGTATTACCTTGTTTAATTAAGTAGTCCAATTTGTTCAAGCCGAGTCATGTAGCATAAATTGAAGCTTTGCCATCAGGATGGCAAAGCTGTGGAAGAAGTTGGTTTAGACTTTAGATATGCATCTAGATTATTGTACTTTCTTTACCATTGCGAAAATGCATTTTGGTCTATAGTTTTGATCAGGTCGAAAACGGAAACGATGGAGAAACGTTTTAGAAAAACAGTGGAAACAGATGGAAACATAAATTAAAATCTTTTTAGTTATATCGATAACTTTAATAATTGATTAATGGAACATGTTTATTGTGTAAACATCAATTTATACTGATAACATCAAGTTGGAAGAGAAAAAAGATTAATATGAAGTGAAAGTTATTTCAATTAATGTCTAACACTTGATTTTTAGCAAACAAACACACTTACAGGGCATTAAGGTCCTCATAAAATAAATTAATGCTTGCAAGCATCATTGTATTCATAGTACAAATCTATTTGGAAATTTATTTGTGGAACATTCTAAAAGATTGATCTGACACACAGAAAAATGTAGAAACATATTGAAACATACCGAAACAAAGAATTTGAATATTCAATTCTTGATTTGTTTCAAAACAAAATATAGTTCCTGCTGATAGGAGACCGTTGTCCATCTTACATCCACATCCACTTGCCAGAGCTGCTTCTTTGTCTATTTTTATTTCTAAGAGTTATTTGTAGCTTTTTATGACATCGTTTCTATTGCATACTTGGTTTCTTCTAGTATTGGCCCTGCTTGTCATGTGGATCAAGCTTGCAATTGGTGTTTTAGATATCTTTGCTTTCCCATTATGTAAGTTTCTGGTTTGGGGGACACTCTTCTTTGAGCTATGTGGCTTCCCTTTTGTTAGAATATTCTAAAACTGAATATTGCAGGACTTACTCTTAAACAAAACAAGGAAGCAGCAAAATCGATGGATGGTTATTTATTGGTGGCAGTTGTGCGTGTGCGCTCTCACTTGCACATATGACTTGTTGCTTGATGGTGTTGGTATTTATTTTTTTCCCTCGTCTCATTTGAAATCAGATCATTTATAGGTTTCTTTGTTCTTGTTGTTTTTGTTATGTTTTTGCAGTTCTTTTGTTTACTTTTTTTGGGTTGTCATGGTAGTTTATTCACAATCGAAAAATCAGTATACGTTAAGCTGATATGTGGCTTCGGCTAGGCGATTATATCATGCCATAAAAAACTTTGATATGTATAGAGAGATCGCCTAGATATACAGATAAGAGACATTCCATTGATTCTTAGTTTTCCCGTTAATGAGGATCTGGCTGCCATCCAACCCTCAGACATTTGATCTGTTAATATGTTCCTTTTATCTTAAAAGCATATGGGAATAACGTAGTCTTCTGGAGTTCTGTCTTCCTTTTGGTATCCTCAGGTGTATCGGTGGTGTAGGGTTTCGCTGTTTGTGTGTTTATACAAGACACGGGCGTAGTGAAAACTCAAAACACAATCGACTAAATTTGTAGAAAATTGACCATTGGCTTTTTAGGAATCAAAAAGTGAGGGAGTCAAGGCCAAATAGACCTAATCAGTTTACTCAGAATCAGTGGCGAAGTAGATAAAAAAAAGAGTCATTTGCAGAAAGGAAATAACCATAGAAAGTTTGTACAACATTCAGCTATGGGTTGGAACTTGGTTGTATCTTCCTGTACTATCTGAGCATTCTGTGACAGTTGTATGGCAAGTCATGCATTATCCAGTATGCTCGTTTCTCTGGTGATATTAGCGATGGCTTCAAGTCTCACTGCCAAATTTGGAAGTTTTTTTTTTTTTTTTTCCCATTTTTAAGGTAATTTGGTGGGAGGCAATTTGAGCTCCTTTTTTTTCTTGGAATAGTTGTATACTTTGGAAGAGAGAGAGCCTCCGACCTCAAGTTTAAGTAAGAATAGTTTTCATTCCAAAATAACCAAAAAAAATAAAAATCAGGGGCACCGTTGGAATGCAGCAAAGCAAGAAAGAAATGTTTGCAATGTCAATGACTAATAAATATTAGCGCATATATTTAAAATAAAAAATTAATTCATAAATATTATATTTATGTGTACATATCCGAATAAAGAAAAATAAAAAGCAAAAATACAAAAAAACAACGTTTCATTAAAAAATAAATAAGAAATAAAGAGAAATTAAATGCTTATTTTCTATATTTTTAAAACATTTAATTAACACCAACCAATCAAATTATACTATTTGGCTTATTTAACTACTCGTTTTATCTTTTGTAACTATTCCTATTATCTTTTTAAATTATTTTAAATTTTAAATTTTCACTCATATTTTTTCACTTTTTTACATTTAACAAATATACTTTTAATTTATTATTTTTTAATAATATGAGGATTAGAAAAGCGAGAAATAAGGTGATACCAGATTAAATAAATTTTGTATCTCACAGAACGCTCGCGAGTAATATTCTATATCAGTGCCCCGGTTGTAGCCCTTATGCCATACTGCGACCATCCAAGATACCAGTTCTATGGTTGAATTCTAAGGTGACTGAATGTGGAGAACATGGTGCAAATTAAAGCAGGTGTGATATAACTAGGGGTGGCAATTTTTGACACGACACGATAACTTGACACGAACACGACACGAAATAAATGGGTTTGAGTTGCCTATTTTTTAGTACAAACCCGTGTATGACAAGACCCGTCAACACGAAGTGTTAATGGGTCGTGTTCGAGTTCAACCCGCTTAACCCGAATTGACCCGTCAACACGAAGTTTTTAACTCGAAAGAGATTGACCTGGCCTTTTCGTTGCATGTATGAGTTTTCATGTTCTGATGGCTTGTTTTTTCCATTATTTCTGATGTTTAATTTGGTTGCGCAATGTACGATTAACATATTTAATTAGTATTATAGAAATAAAATATTAATTATTTGTAACTGTTTATCAAGCACTGACATAATTATTGTATAAAAAAGATATTATTACTCATTATTATTATGAGAAATGCTATTTGAACCTAATTTGATGACCTAATTTAGAGACCTAATGATGTACAACTATTGGATTGGTTGTGGGCTCCATCTAACAGTGGAACTCACAACTAATCCAATTGTTGCATTGAAGCCACATCATTAGGTCTCCATATTAGGTCCCCAAATAAGGTCTCTATAACATTGCTCTATTATTATTACTATTACTATTATTATTATTAAGTTAATTTTTAGTTTGTAGAAAAAGTATGAGGAGAGATTCAATTAAGTGAAAATAAAATTAAATTTTTATTCAAAGTTTATGTGGGTCAACACGAACACGACACGAAAATAAACAGGTCAACTCGACACGACAAGATTAGTTAAATGGGTTGGGTTAGGGCTGACTAATGTTCGACACGACACGAACCCGACACAACACGACCCGATTGCCACCCCTAGATATAACTATAGAATTTTTATTTTAGTTTTGCTAAAATGGTCAAAGAGTTATCCAAATATTTTTTTGCCCATATTTAAGTACCACATGACAAGTTTATAATAAAAAATTGTTAGTAATCTAGACGTTGTTTGCTTGAGGGATCACATAAAAATATATTCAATACTTTAGGGATTAAAATGATATAATTGAAATATTGGGGATTAAAATGAGATAAACCTCATACTTTAGGGCTTTCTAGTACAATTAACCTTAAAATACACAAAAATATCTTGTTTGAATGTAAAAAAAAAAAAAATAATAGATAAACCTCCACTCAAGAAAAATAATAATAAATTAAGTTACAATTTATACAAAACATGTACAACAAAATAAAATAAACTTGAAAGCAATACCAATTTAAATATTACTTTAGAAATCTATATTGAATAGTCAAGTTTAATATATTTTCATATAGACTGTATGATACCGAGTGTAGAAAAAAAATTCAAATGTGAAGATTGATATAAGTTTAGGCATTACTTATTAATAGAGTGAGTACAGAATAGTGCGTGAGATTTGTTATTAGTGTGATGGGTATAGTCGTATAGAAGGTATACATTTAGTAGTTTTATAATTTAAAATGGGTTAATTGTAAATTGTATCTTAAAAGATCTCTCAAATTTTAATTTGCATCCCTAAAGATAAAAAATCTCAATTTACACCCTCAAAGATATAAATTTATATTAATGCGCACCTCAAGTTAACAACCGTCAATTTGCTGTCTAAAACTAGTTGAATAAATTACACCTAGACTTCCTCAAATTTATCACTTAATCATTTGAGTAATGTTATATATCCCAAATTTGTATCCCAAATATGCATCTCAAATCAACAAGGATGGTTGGATCAATGGGTCCCAATTAAAAAAGTTGATGGGACCCACGCATCCAATGATTCTCATTCATTTGGGATACAAATTTGGGATATAAAGCATTACTCTAATCATTTGGACTCCCTCAAAGTTAAAATATTATTTCTACACATCCTGACGTTTGTACACATATAACACATAACCATTTGTTGTTGATATCTATTAATATAACCGTTAAAAAATATGATTTCATTCTAATAAAAAATTATAAATTTTATGCTACCCTTTATTTTGTGGGTCCGTTATATTTTAAAGTTCAAAATTAAACTTACCATTTTTAGTCATATTTGAATTCTCAGGAGATGCAAGTGTAATATTTTAAATGTGAGGGGTTTAAGTAATCAAGTGACAAACATGAGAGTGTAGATGTAATTTATTCATTTAGCAAATTGATTGCTATTAAGTTCATGTGCGCATCAATACATATTTACATCTTTTAGGTATAAATTAAAATTTTTCATTTTTGAGAATGCTAATTTAAAATTTAATGGATGGAAACGGGTGGGTCGGAAAAGAAGAGGGGGGGGGGGGGGGGGGGGGCAAACACTACGGTAATGAGACTCCATGTATATATATCTTTGCTTCATTTGAGTTCATAACGTTCTTCGATTCAGACCACACGGGAAGGAAGAACTGAGCTTAATGAATTCACTGCTACTACCCTCCACGCCTCTCTCAACCACCTCACCACCGCCACCACCTTCTAAACTTACCGTCCACACTCTCTCCTCCAGAACCTACATTCCCACCCATATATACACCCACCCATCAGCTCTCCTCCTCGAACTCTGCACTTCCCTCAAAGAACTCCACCAATTCCTCCCTCTCATTATCAAGAACGGACTCTACAATGAGCACCTTTTCCAGACCAAGCTCGTCAGCTTGTTCTGCAAATTCGGTAGCCTAAACGAAGCCGCCCGGGTTTTTGAACCAATTGAGGACAAAGTTGACGCTCTTTATCACACAATGCTTAAAGGGTATGCTCAGAACTGTCTGTTGAATGATGCTTTGTCGTTCTTTTGTCGGTTGAAGTGTGATTATGTGAGGCCTGTGGTTTATAATTTTACGTATTTGTTGAAAGTTTGTGGTGACAATGGAGACCTTAGGAGGGGTAAGGAAATTCATGGCCAGTTGATTGTGAGTGGGTTTTCGTCAAATGTGTTTGCTATGGCTAGTGTTATGAATTTGTATGCCAAATGTAGGCTGGTTGATGAAGCGTGCAAGATGTTTGATAGAATGCCCGAAAGGGATTTAGTTTGTTGGAATACTGTAATTGCCGGCTATGCACAAAATGGGTTGGCCAAGAGAGCGTTGGAATTAGTTGTGCGAATGCAAGAGGAGGGCCATAGACCTGAAATGGTTACCCTTGTCTCCATTTTGCCTGCGTGTGCTAATATTGGAAATTTAAGGATTGGAAAATCTATTCATGGATATGTCATACGAGCTGAATTTGAATCCCTTGTCAACATTGCAACTGCCTTGGTTGATATGTATTCAAAATGTGGATCAGTGGTTACTGCTCGACTGATTTTTGAGGGGATGAGTGAGAGGAATGTAGTCTCCTGGAATTCAATGATTGATGGATATGCTCAAAGTGGAGATTCTGAGGAAGCATTGATACTTTTCCAGAAGATGTTGGATGAAGGATTAACACCAACCAATGTTTCTGTAATGGGAGTTCTGCATGCCTGCGCTGATTTGGGTGATATTTCACAAGGACAATTTATTCACAACTTAATTGATCAATTAGGACTTGGTTCGGATGTTTCAGTAATAAACTCTATGATTTCCATGTATAGTAAGTGTAGAAGAGTTGATATTGCTGCTAAATTATTTGAAAACTTACAAGGTAAAACCATCGTCTCGTGGAATGCTATGATTTTAGGGTATGCACAAAATGGGCATGTAGCAGAGGCCCTAAATCATTTTTGCAAAATGCAACTGCAAAGTATCAGACCTGATTCATTTACATTGGTGAGCGTAATTCCTGCTGTTGCCGAGTTGTCAGTATTACGTCAAGCGAAGTGGATTCATGGTCTTGTTACAAGAACTTGTTTTGACAAGAATGTTTTTGTGATGACTGCTCTTGTGGACATGTATGCAAAATGTGGAGCTGTTCACACTGCAAGAAAGCTATTTGACATAATGGATGTGAGGCATGTGACAACGTGGAATGCTATGATAGATGGATATGGAACACATGGGCTCGGACAAGATGCAGTAGCATTGTTTAGTGAAATGCAGAAGAGGGTAATAAAACCAAACGATGTAACATTTCTATGTATTATATCAGCCTGCAGCCACTCAGGCTTTGTAGAAGAGGGGCGCCGTTATTTCAACATCATGAAGGAAGATTATGGCTTAGAGCCTTCGATGGATCACTATGGAGCCATGGTTGACCTACTTGGTCGAGCTGGCCGCCTCGATGAGGCTTGGCATTTCATTCAAAACATGCCTATTGAGCCGGGAATTAATGTTTTTGGTGCCATGTTGGGTGCTTGCAAGATTCACAAAAATGTTGATTTGGGAGAGAAGGCTGCAAACAAACTGTTTGACTTAGACCCTGAGGAAGGTGGGTATCACGTATTGCTCGCTAATATATATGCCAAGGCTTCAATGTGGGATAAAGTAGCAAAAGTCAGAACTACAATGCAGAAGGAAGGGCTTCAAAAAACCCCAGGGTGCAGTTTAGTGGATTTGAGAAATGAGGTTCACACTTTTTATTCTGGAAGCACAGGCCATCCCCAATCCACAAATATCTATGCTTACCTTGAGACACTGATTGATGAGATTAAAGCTGCTGGTTATGTCCCTGATACTAATTCAATTCATGATGTGGAAGATGATGTCCAGGAGCAATTGCTCAATAGCCATAGTGAGAAGCTGGCTATTGCCTTTGGACTTTTAAATACCAGCCCTGGTACAACTATTCACATTAGGAAGAATCTTCGGGTTTGTGGTGATTGTCATAATGCGACAAAGTATATTTCACTTATCACCAAAAGGGAAATCATAGTACGAGATATGCACCGGTTCCACCATTTTAAGAATGGGACCTGCTCTTGTAGAGATTATTGGTGAATGACTTTGTGGAGTCAATACTTCTAAATCTTCGTGGGACGGGACCTTGATGGGAAGATGAGGATTCTGCCAAAAATTACAGTGATTTTTTGGGGATAGAAACTGGCAGGAATCACACCATCATGGTGCTGACTATCCCAAGTTGCTCAAAATTTGATAAGAGTAACCAGAAGACATGGAAAGCCTCCTCAAAATACTGTGCCAAGTAACATTGTTGAGGTACTTTCTCACCTCTGTCTAACTCTCATACGAGATTAATTATATTATTTGCCCTTTTTGGTCACTGTCTTCACCAGCTATACCAATTTTTTTTCATATTCTTTCTGCTGTTTAAGAACAGTTATTGTACCGATATTGATGTTTCAAAAAACCAAATTAAAGGTTATTTAATGTATCGGAGCAGCTGCAAAAGTATATCTCTTCCAATGTACTTTCTAGTATAAATTGCATCAATGGAAACACCAGCAGCTATAGGCAGAATGCAATGGGGGGAACTGAACCAATCTCCTTTAGCTTCAACTTCATTAACTTTTGTCTTTGTCAAGTCTGCTTCAAGTTCACATTAAGGTTGCACAGCAAATGTTTGTTGATATTGGTGGGTATTTTCCAATTCACTGTAAAGTTTCAGCATGCCACCAAGTCTGACTGACCGCCCCCAAGCTCAGGTGTTACTCTGCCGCTTGCGAAAATGGGACTTTTTACGATCTTTTGATCGTTTTCAGCTATCATTTCAGGGAGTTAAAATCAAATAGAAGGGTTGTGCCCCATTTACCATGACTAATATCCTCCATTATGTAGCCAAAAAAATTCTAAAAAAAAAATAGCAATAGAAATGAATAGAGTCTAATGTCACTTTGACTATTCAGAATTTTAAAAGTTTTTGCCCTTAAAAGATTAAGAAAGTTTCACACTGCTCCTTTAATCTATATAATAAGATAGTTCACAACTTAAACTTTATCTCCTACACATTTTCTCCCCCAAAAATATCACATAACTCATTTTTATCACATTTCTAATTATTTTAATATTTGATTAATTTATAGTTGAATATAATTTTTATTTCAAATATTATTTATACACAATAGTATACATATGTTAAATTTTTTTTATCGAATTACGTATTTTAAAAAATTATTATTTAATATAGAGAGATAAATTTTTTTGGGTGCTTGAATTTTATATTTTATCGTGTCTTCAAGTACGAGTTATGACTAGTTATTTAAAATGCGACGACATTAAATGTTCTAGTGATGTGAGACGGTCATGTGTCACATAATTGACGTGAGACAGTTCATTCCTTATATAGGGCAAAGTTCAAGGGGAAAGTTGGAAAATAAAACTTGGTGTCATAACGAAAGTTATACCGTTGAAAGAAAAAGTTATAATTTACAACTGTTCAAGAAAAGATCAAGATGGATCATAGATACTCATGATCGATCATAAACTTCTCTTAAATAGTTATAACTTTTTCCTTATGAGTTATAATTGGACCTTTAAAAATTGTAACTTAACTTTGAAAGTTGTAACTTCCAGTATTTATTCTAACATTTCATAATCGATCATGCCCTTTAAAAGTTATAACTTACACATAAAAAAATTATAATTTAACCTTAAAAAATTATAATTTTCAGTACTGTACTATGGCGGTACTGTAGCATTTCCCAACCAATATCATTTGGCTGTTGGGGGCACATTGCTCTTCTTGCTGCAGCTTGCTGCCTGGACCGAAGTATGAAGTGCAAAATGTTCCTCCTACCTGTTGCAGTGGCTATTTAAGCACATTAAAATCCATGTACAGTAAGGAAAAATTAAGAATCCAACAACCAACTAATAAAAGGAGAAAATTCGACCAGCTAAAGTCAAATGCAGAAAGATTTGCAAGGAGAAACTTGGATTCTGGAAAGTAGACAGAAATTATAAATCTACTGCCAATAGTCCTCATCACAATTAGGCAAAAGATCCAACAATTTTCCTATACAGTGCCTGCTTCCGAGCAATATGCGAAGATCAGCTCTAAGCATCCACCAACATGAGAACTGGAAGAATAATGAGTATCTATCAAACAAGTTTTTTGCACAGCAACTTGAACTCTACTGAAAAAGTCTGCAAAATCCAATGCTAGGAGGCCTTGCAGTCACTTCCACGGTTCCACCACCAAAATTGGCGAAACAAATATATTTTCCTCATTCTGGTGTTGTATGCCATGAAGGCTCTGGCTTTGACCGGGTCAGCATTCAAATACTCAAAAGCATACATCTGCTTAGCCTCTTCCAAGCCATCAATTTCCATGACAGACTGCAGAAGTGCGTGGGTGTCAATTGTGTTCTTGCTTTGCTCGATTGCATCAGCCAGGTGCCGGATGCTTGATGCCACAGTCAAAATTGCATCCTTAAGAACCTCTGAGCCTCGAGAACGTTTGGGAAATTGTCTGAGAGGTTGGGCTAAAGGCACCTCTTGACTGCCAGCTGGCATCTGAGTATACTCTGGCTGTCCGTTAGACGACTCTGTCTCTGTTCCATCTGTGTCACTCGGGTCTTGTGAACTTGGTGAGGGGAATGAAGCAGAATCTTCTTCGTATTTCTTAATTTCTGTTGCCCGGTTACCATTCATGTTTCCAGTCATCCTAGCCCAATGACTAGGGACTTGATAATTTCCGCAGACAATTTTCAATTCATCGTACATCTCTATTTGCTTTCCTCGAAATCCCCTCGAATCAGGGTGTGCCTATTTAACATATAGGATGATCACCATTACATACTGGGCAAACAAGAGATAGGGAAAATAAAAAAGAAAGGGAAATAAATCAACTTACAGCAATGTATCTCTTCCAAAGATCCTCATTGTTACACTCGATCATATTTGTATTTGGATTCCAGGTGAACCCATCTTGACTTAGCATATCTCTCGTTATCTTATACCTTTTCTTTATTGTCTTGAGACGATTAACAACCTTCTGATTATTTAAAGATAAATTGAAACGAGTGTTCACAGCAACACAAGCAGCAGTATATGCATTTTCATTGAAACATTTATCAATCTTATTCCCGTTTCTAGCCTGGATAGCAAGGGCTTCAATCAGACACTTGTCCATTGCTTGAGACCATACCACGTTTTTTCCTTTATGCTTCATCTCCTTTCTTTGACTTTGCAAGTCATATTGATCCATTCCTAATTTCATTGAAAAATATGTTAACCTTATCTGAACTAGAAACATAGAGATCGATATAAATCACAGCTATCTATTTATTGTATGAGAAGGAATCATCATAAAAATTACAGAGACAGCATCATTATCAAAGTAGTAGAAGCAAACAAATGTAAATTGGTATTAGCACCCCTTCACTTTCTTTGCATGAAGGAATATGTGAAGCATTAAGGCCTTCCCACCATGCAAAATCAAACTGCGCCGGACCAAGATAGAAGCAAATTGAAAACAGGCCTCGACTTCCTTCAAAATGGGGAAGCAAAAGCAGAAAAACTCGACAAAACCCTTTTTCTTTATTTTTCAGTAGACTTGAAAGTGCTCCGAGTGTAATGCCAAATGCACCCAGATACTTGTTGATTGCTAAAATAAGCAGCGTTTTTTGTGGGTAGGTAACATTCATATAGTGGATAAAGGAAGTAATGTATCCAGAGCATTTCAAAGTAAAAAATCGTTCACCAAGTGGAGTGAAAATGTATATCCATGTATTGGACTGGTAACGAATCCAGGCCTAGCATAACAAAAAGCAAAAGAAATATATATGCAACAAGTATTATATCTCGATTTCCAAGAAATTTTTTCTGGGAAAATGCATAAAAAAAGAGAACTACTTAAGTTATCAATGAAATCTCAGAATTTAGGCAACAACACTATAGTTTATCAATAAAATTGCATGTGAGAGAAAGCAAAGGAGAGAAACCCCCATCCAAAAGTTTCCTAGTCAACCGCATACTGCTGGAACTTAATAGGATGAAAAATATAAGCTAAGAAAGCTTGTTCATAGCCCTTTGAAAGATAAGAAAGTCAAAAAAAAGGAAACGGATGATGGAATAAATATATCAACCTGGTCCAATTGACCCATTTTCATCTATATCAGAATGAATATATATTGCACAGTTAGTGTAATTGCCATCAATACTTTGATAATTCTATAAAGGATGCCCCTAATAATCCAAGCCACAACTCACAGGATATGCACCCTGGACAGGTTCTCATTAGTTTTTGGTATCGTCCACACCTCACTATAACAATATATTGTAGAACAATGAGTAAGTGGAATTATCTGTTCACATATGTCCTTCGACCTCCCCATCACAATAGGTTTTTACCCCAAAATATTGTCTTGTGCAATCAGAAAATAGGAATAACAGATGGTAGGGGAGTCCAAAATGTTATGGCCGCTTAAAAATTCCGTGTCCTCAGAGTATCTCGTTGGTCCTGCCTAAAACATGTAATTCCATCACCTTTCTTAGTATACGTAAAATTCTGCAATCACACAAAGAATGAAAACATACCAAACCAGGGACTTTAGATGCTTTCAACTGAAAATATACTTTGAGTGGAAGGAGACCTGTGGAACTGCAAACTGTTTGTGCAAGGCTAAAGTTTTTTTTGATAGGAAACAGAAATGTAATTAATAATATAAAACAAAAAATACAAAAGAAATTCCATGGTGGACCACTAGTCCAGACCAAAGATAGAAAAAAAAAGAAAAAACATAAGCAAAAAAAACAAAAATACATTTCACATGAGGCTATCCAACTAGAGGCAATGCAAAAAAGAAGTATATTCTCAAATTCCTTTGACACAAAAGCCCAAAAGAAGTTAAGAAATGAATCCGCTCCCAAAGACCTTCAATCGTATCACTTTTATTTTATCCTAAAAAATGTGCGCATTCCTTTCTTTTCAAATTACCTAAACAGTAACAAAAAAAACACAAGCCCCAAGAGTCCTCCACCTTTATGTCCCCCTCCCATAACATCCAAGCATATCATGGATCTCATATTTTTCGGCACCACCCAACAAAGACCAATATAAGTAAACAACATATTCCATATTGAAAGCGCAGTGGGACATTGTAAAAAAAGATGATCCACACTTTCACTATCTCCATTATACATCAGACACCATTGCGGTTGAAGACAAACCGACGGTCTCTTTCTTTGAACCACATCATAAGTGTTAATTTTATCATGTGCAATTATCCACCCACATTTGCACAATTAAAGGCACTCTAGCTTCCCAAATCACTTTCGATGGAAGAAACAATGGAATAGAGGGATCATCAATTAAAAACTCAAATAAGGATTTCCATGAGAAAGCACCATTAGACTCAAGAGACCAACATTTTTTATGCAAACTATCATGGACTAATGAGACATTACTAAGCAAAAAAAGAAACTCTACCAACTCTAAACATTTCTTATCATTTAGATTCTTACAAAAACCAAAATTCTATAATAAAGGATTTTAATAAGACTGAATAAAAGAAACAACCTTTTGTTCACGAAACCTGGAATTTTAATAAAGTCGAGGAAAGAGACTTGAAAAGGAAGACTCTCCAACCCAAATGTCCTCCCAAAAAGGAACCTTAACTTCATTGCCCACAAGAAGCTTAATCCACGCAAAAAAAAAACAAAAAAAAAAAAAAAAGGTAACCTTTGATAAATAAACTTCCATGAATTTTGAAAACTACCTCTTTCTAACCCATTAGTATGCCACCCATTAGCATGTAACCCATATTTACTGTTAATAATAGAACACCACAATGAATCTTGTTCCAAAGGGAATCTCCAAAGCTATTTTCCACCCAAACCAACATCTCTTTTTAGCAAATTTCCAACCGAAAGGCCTCCTTATCTAGAAACCACCTCCCAATATATCAAATGATCTTTCTTGCCCTCTCCACTCCCTTCTCATAAAAAATCCCTCAGAATCCCTTCAATTATCTGAGCTACCAACACAGGCATCTTAAAAAGAGACATAAAATAAATAAGAATGCTAGCCAGCACAAACTGAACTAATGTTAACCTATCTCCCCTAGAAATAAAAGTTTTCTTCCACCCATCTAATCTTTTCCCAACTTTTTCCATAACTGGTTCCAAAAAGACCTAGACATCGGATTTCCCCCTAAAGGAAGTCCTAAATACTTTAAAGGTCATCCTCCCACAGAGCATACCATCTCAAGAGCCAACCTATCAATCTTATCCTAACTAGTGTTAATGCCCACAATGGCATTCTTGTTTGTGCAAGGCTAAAGTGAACATCGACTATAGCAATATTAATCAAGGGCATTCTAGTGTGTGTCCTATTCTCCAATTAGAATACTTATGTCAAGCCTAACTAGTTTCCTTTGTAGTTCGTTATACAAGATTAGAAGAGAATTTATTGAATGGAATACATTAATTGCTTCATTTCTCTTTGTTTTGAGGTTTGAGAAAAAGTTTTGATGAAGCGAAAATCTGCAATGGAATTTGCCCGTCATCCACAACATAATGAGAATAAGGCTGCATTCAATATCACTAAAGTTCAATAACCACATTTGCAAGACAAAGATTTGTTATAGCCGAAACTTTGTAGGACCAGGGTTGAAGTCATTCATATTAATGTTTCACTGGATGCCTCACACTATCGAAATCCTAAGGAAACTAACCTCAAATATTACAGAAGCACACCAGTATTGAACAACTTAATTTGGACTTCCCATAGATCTGAAACCAAAACTAAATCTAATTTAAACACACACGTATGAAGTTTCGCTTTACTGCAAACACCATTGAACTTTTAAAAGCCCATAATGGATCTAAATTGCATTGGTAGATGCCTAAGGTCAAAGCCACTCCATATTATATTCTACCAGTCATATAGTTGTATACCAAGAACATCCTCTGCCTGTTAAGTTTTCCAAAGATATAATGCTTCAGTCATTATCTCAAAAAATAGTTGACCATTCAAGGTTTTCAAACTTAATCTAATGGGTGACTAATAGCCATTGTCCAAATACAAAATACACCAGGGTTGGAATCTGATGAATTGTTATATCATTAAGATCAAAAACAAAATAACATTTATTACATGCAATAACACATGCATATAACACAAAGAACAATTCCTAAAATAATTTATTCAAAACAATACTAAACCTTGGGAATCACAGCATAGAATATCAGAATGATTTTAGATCTAAATGGTTTTGTTCTTTTCACTTACCCATATTACAAAAACTAGGCGAGGCTTGTAGGACGCTTTTAGTGTAAATTATTGTTAACAATGTGGAAATAACAGAAAGTTTACTATATAACCCACCACATAGCCTGTCAAACGTTACAAATTGAGGTGAACACCATAGTAATTAACTGGTTGATCACCAATGCTATCACGATTCTCCTACACCACAACCAGTTGACCACCAAATATAGCCAACCCAATAGAATTAAGTTAGATTGTTTCAACTCCATACCATCAAAATAGACTCTAGTTCATGTTTTTATGCGTAATTGACATCAGATGATTCATATCATCCCATTTTGACTAACTTATCATTTGAAGGCAAAAACGGATTCTCCCATGGAGGCATTGCAGTAGAAGCTACTGAGTCTACAACATAGTAAATGGTAAAAAACTCAACCAATCACAATTCTTGCTTGACATAACATAGCTCAGGCAATGTTCTGGGAGAAAAGGTTAATGTATTCAACTGTCATAACAAAATCAATAGATGTTTTGCTCCAAATGCTATGAGAAAACACGCTAGACAATATTGAGATGTCCAAACACTCCCTTCAAAATAAGCCAACACACACACACACACACACAAATATACACATTGAGTACACAATCTAAAGCAACATTTCAAACTCTTAGGAGGACATGGGAAGCCCCCATTTTGCTATGCTCAGCTCACCAACTATAAATATACTAAAAACAGCAACAATATCTCTGTGTGCCTCGATAAGCTTCTGTGTGTGTGTGAGAGAGGGGGGGGGGGCAGGGTATGCCCAAAACATCAATTTTAAGAAATACCCAATACCCACACACACATACATATCTATATCTATATATTGTGTGTGTGTGTGTGTGTGTGTGTGTGTGTGTGTGTATATATATATATATATATATATATATATAGAGAGAGAGAGAGAGAGAGAGAGAGAGAAATGGTGGAGATACCAGTGGCAAATGAGTAAGGGGAATCCGATGGTTCGCATGGGGGCGATCTCTTCCGGGTGACTGCTATTCTGGTCCTCATGACGTAGCCACCGGAACGTGGTTGCAGCAGCAGAAGCGATGACTTCACGACGACCAAGCAGGAGGATCTTCAGAGTCAGAAATCCATTTGCCTGGTTAGGGTTTTTCTCGAGAAAATTTTATTTTTTCCATTCCACTTTCCCGATAACCAAACGCGTTATGGTCATTTTTTGGATTAGTTAACTACGGCTTAACCCTCTGTTGTTTGATCTAGTTATACATTACCCCCTTGTACTTTAAAAATATTAACATAACCCCCCTACAATTTTGGACAAAGTGAAACAGTAAAGAATCTTCTCTTGAGTTGATAGAATTTGAACAACACCAAATGCGTCTGAGCCAATTTACGCGCATTTCGACTAATTCTCTTTCCTTCAGTCAGGTCAAATATAGGTTATCTATATCGGAAATAAGGTATTCATAATAGATAAATTCCTCATGGCCTAACCTCAAAGAGTTGCCAAAATTCAAACTCAAAATATTTAAATTTACACCTCGTCTCTATTACTATTTTATATTTTGCCACTCTCCATCACTCTATGGTCATGTTTGGATGATCTAATGGGTTTCTAACTAATCTCATGTTTGGCAAGTATATTTGAATTTCGTGGGACCATTATCTCCATAAATTTTAAGATAAATTATATTTTGATCCCCTCAACTATGATCTTTTTTCATTTCTTCAAATTCTATAATCAAGATAGGTTGGACAAATGAGTAATAATTACAATGAATAAAGAGAAAATTTATAATATAAAACAGAGCAGACTTTAATAAACTCATTTGACGGTATTAAATATACTCATCCCACATCCACCAATATTCCTCCCAAAAGAATTCACATTGTACCGTGCCTTCAGGTATGAGTTAACCCTAGTTTATAATATAAAATAGAGCAAGCTTCAATAAGTTTATTCGATGGTCTCAAATAAACTCATCCAACGACCATCAACATTCCTCTTAAAATCATTCACATTGGATTGTATCTTCAAACATAGGTTACCCCTAGTAAATTATAATGCAATGCACATCTTTCTTGAACACCGCCAATCCCCAATAGGAAAGCTAATCTATATTGATGATGTACAAAATAAACTTATGCAAGATCAACAGCCGAATGTGTGATAAAGTGTAATTAACGAGACAATTAATAAAGCAATCAATGACAATAATGTAAATATCGGGTCAACACACAAATATATAATAGTTCGGTCCGGGTGACCTACTCTACTCCGGGAAACGGCAACGGTGGTCGGAGAACCTTTATTAATAAAGTAAGGTGAGAGAGAGAGAGAGAGAGAACAAATGTTAGCTCTGGGAGGGGTATGATAACTAGGAGAGAGAAATAGCTATATGAGGGGTGTGTAGAGAGGTGTAGAGATGCTCCTCTCAATTGAGAGAGCTTACAATTTATAGGTATAGAACCTTAGTTGAGGCGGTGACTTGAGGGGGAAGGCATTAATTCTTCGGGGATGATAGCTACAAAAGGTAAGTACAATTAAAGATTGTCTTGATCTTCGAGAGTGGGTATCTCGGTGATTGCTCCCCACGTGCTCTAATTATTCTTGAAATCGTCGGACGGCTGGGTCGAACTCACGATCTGGGCTTGACCTGCCTTTTATTTGTTTTAGGCTTACTTGATTTATTGGGCCTAACCTAGTTAGATTTGGGCTCATCATTTGCCCCCCATGCCCTAAGCCCCGATTGCTTGCGAGAGAAGGGGGGTTGAGGGCATAAGTGTCTTTTTCACCTGGATGAGCAAAGGCTTTCTTGTTCTTCACGGTAATAACTTCTTCAGCTTTTCATTTCTGTCTGCAAAAATTCTTTCCCCATCCTCAGAGCTAGGGAAACCTATTGGGAACCCCAAGGCTAGTACCATAGAACTCCTAAATCCTAGGAAAATTGGAGGGCAGATTAGCGACACAGAACGAGCCATCGCAGGCGTGGTCAGAAAAGGCAGGAAAGTTGGCGTCCCGAGTGCTGATGGCGACGTCGTGAACGGCCGCACCCATGGCGTGGGATACGAAGAAGTGGTGAGCGACGGCACTGTAGGAGTGGAGAACGATGCCATTGCGTCCTTGTCATTTGGAACCCAGGTGCTGGGCTACGCATTCGGCAATAGGAGATGTTGGGTTACTGGAGACGCCGAAGAGGGAGGCGTTGGCTTCATTGGCGGTGGCGTCCTGGGCACAGACATTGATGCAGGCGACGTTGCTTCGGGTTGCGAGCAAGGGGTCGGCACCCACAGCGTGTCTAGAAACGGTATGCTCGTGGAAGGTGACGCCGGACAGGGCTGGGTCGATGCCCATGGCGAAGACAGGCTTGGTGGCGACGCTCTTGCAAAAAAAATGCTTCAGACAACGTCTTTTTTCGTGGGGCTTGGAGTGGGTTGTTGTGGCGACGCAACTGGTCACTCAAGCGACGCCCCCACGTGCATAGGCAAGATTAGGCGGGGACCTAGGCGCTGGGTGGCGCTGGGTGACGCTAGTGGCCAATGGGCAACGCACCTGGGCGACGCCTTTGGGTAGCTGGGTGACGCCTGAGGTGCTGGGCACGAGCGCCATCATGACAAAACTTCGAACGACTATAACTTTTCGCTCGGTTGTCCGTTTGAGGCGAATTTTTTTTTGAATTTGGATATTTTTTTTCTAGATTTACGACATACAAACAACCAAAGGCGGTTTGGCAACAAATTTTCCCAAAAAATGCTTCTTTCCCTCTGAATTTGAGTTTTTAAACATAAATTAATGAAACCGACGGCGGTGGGAAGTTGCGCTCTGGCAGGCAACTATCAAGCATTCATGGGCGCCGGGTTAGTGTTCTGGGTTTTTCCAGAGAGGGAGACTATGATGGTTTTTGGCTAGGTAGGAGGCAAACCCATTTTCTCCAATCCTACTTTCTCTTTAACGTTTTCTCAATGTTGGTTCTTTATATTGACATTGTCTCTAATTACAGGTGTCCTGTTGATAGAGCGATGGTGGAGGCTCTCTATGCTTTTAGGGTGACGTCTTCTTCTCCTCCGAAAAGGGCGAGGTTTGATGCCCCTAGTGCTTTTCGACCGACGTTCGATGGCTAGGTTACCTCCCGAGAGTAGGATCTGATGGTGCCCCCATTCCTTCCTAGGTTGTGACTCTTGTGTGTACCAGCACTAGCCCTTGTACTGTTGTAGGATTTGAGACTCTAGTGCGGTCTTCCACGGGGACTGTAACTCCACATAGCCGTTCTGTTTCTAGTAATGGCTCGGTGTCCATGCTTCGACGTGACTTTGGCTAAGGAGCAGCTTTGGAGGTCTGTGACTCTCGGGGATATCAGAGAGGTTGAATCTCGAGGTCCAGAGGGCATTATCAATACCGCAATGGAAGGGCCTTCTATGGTATGCCTTTCTACTCAACTTGGATTTTGTACCCGCCTCCTTTCCTTCATGTTCTATTTTTGGAATGTTTGCATGTGGCTGCCGTTTTTCCCTACCTTTTTCAAGGACGATCTAGCTTGGAGAGGCATTCAGGCATCTGGTAATAGAGAGGCAGGCACGAGGGGTTGTTGAGTGCATTTGAGGTTGGCTCATGATAGAGTAACACCTCTTAAGGCCGAGCTTCCTGGCGATTCGTGAGGGAGACTCTAAGCTGAAGATTAAGGCTGCTTGAGAGTAGAGATAAGATTAGGCCGAGCTTCTTGACGACTCGCGAGATAGCGCGAAGTTGGATACATAGACTGCTTGAGAGTAGAGGTAGGATTAGGGCAAGCTTTTTGGCGACTCGTGAGATAGCGCGAAGCTCGATACATAGACTGCTTGGGAGTAGAGGTAGGATTTGGCCAAGCTTGTGGCCACTCGTGAGAGAGACGCTAAGCTAGAGATATAGGTTTTCTACTTGAGAGCAGAGGTAAAATTAGGCCGAGCTTGTGGAGACTCGTGAGAGAGACGCTGAGCTGAAGATATAGGCTACCTACTTGAGAGCAAAAGTAGAATTAGGCTGAGCTTGTGGCTACGCTAAGTTGAAGATATATGCTGTCTGCTTGAGAGCAAAGGCAAAATTAGGCCGAGCTTGTGGTGACTCGTAAAAGAGACGCTAAACTGGAGATATAGGTTGCCTGGTTGAGAGCAGAGGCAGAATTAGGCCAAACTTGTGGCGACTCGTGAGAGAGACGCTAAGCTAGAGATATAGGATGTCTACGTGAAAGTAGATGCAGAATTAGGCCGAACTTGTGGCGACTCGTAAGAGAGACACTAAGCTGGAGATATAGGCTGTTTGCGTGAGAGCAGAGGCAGAATTAGGCCGAGCTTGTGGCGACTCGTGAGAGAGACGCTAAGCTGGAGATATAGGCTGCCTGCTTGAGAGCGGAGGCAGAATTAGGCCGAGCTTGTGGCGACTCGTGAGAGAGATATTAAGCTGGAGATATATGTTGCTTGCTTGAGAGTAGAGGTAGAATTAGGCCGAGCTTGTGGCGACGCTAAGCTGAAGATATAGGCTACCTGCTTGAAAGCAGAGGCAGAATTAGGCCGAGCTTGTGGCGACTCGTGAGAGAGACGCTAAGCTGGAGATATAGGCTGCCTGCTTGAGAGCAGATGCAGAATTAGGCCGACTCGTGAGAGAGACGTTAAGTTGGAGATATAGACTGCCTACTTGAGAGCGGAGACATAATTAGGCCGAGCTTTTTGGCTACTCGCGAGAAAGCGCGAAGTTGGAGACTGATAAGGTTACTGTTTGCACGGGAGCAAAGTCAGAGCTGCAAGCGTCCCTCGAGAGGGCCGCTAGAGCTAAGGCCAAGCTACGTATAGCTCGAGGAGGGCCGCCGTGGCAGAGGCTCATTCCACTGAGAGGGTCATTGCAGGCGCCTTTATTGATGGTTATGAAGAGCTTGACAGATTTCTCCGCTATTGATTTCTCTGGCTTCATCCTATATGAGACACCAGGGGTAGATGGCGACGGAGAGAGCCTTGATGATAGTTGCTCGGGAAACCGTGACTGATCGTTGGGAGTATGACGACTTTTGCCTTTTTGTCTACCTTGTTGTTATGTCATGTTCTGACTTTTATAAGCTGTTTACAAACTTTATGAAATGAAAGCAAGACAATTCTAGACATAATAATCTTCATAGAGTTTTATTTCATAAAATAATAAATAACAGAATAAACCAACTGAAACAATAAATGACAGATAAAACGAGAGCCAGTGGCTTGTACCCGCTATTTATAATAGCTCTTCAGGTGTTCAGTGTCCTATATATGGGTCAAGGCTTTCTTAGCGAAGTTGGAGTCGCCTCCTCCTCCTAACCCTCAGGAGATTGTCTGGATTTCTCCGAGGGGTTACTGGCGTTCTCTGTCATCTTGGTCCAGGCCAGGTGGCGGGGCTTGTCCTCTGCCAGTAACGTATTGCCTCAACTGGCCACGTTGTATGAGCTCCTCAATTTGCCTCTTGAGCTCACAACATTCATCAGTGTCGTAGCCATGGTCGCGGTGGAAACGGCAATACTTGCTTGGATTTCTTCGGTTTGGGGTGAACTTCATTTTGCCTGGCCAACGGAGCATGGGGTCCTCTTGTATCTAGAACAGGATATGCTCCATCGAGGCGTTGAGTGGCGTAAAGGCTTGCCACTCTCTCAGGTGTTGAGTGGCGTAAAGGCTTCTCACCCCAGCGGGAGGACTCACCTTATCGGGCTATAGTGACGTCCTTTGGCATTCATATACTTTTGTGCCCTTGACAGCAGCTCGGGCATGCTGGAGGGCGGCTTCTTTAGGATAGAGAACATAAAACTGGAGGAGCGCAGACCTGCAATGAAGGCGGCCATGGTTACCTTATCGTCTGGCTCCTCGATTTAGAGAGCCTCCTCGTTGAAAAGAGTGAGGTAGTCCCTAAGACTTTCGTCCCGGTCCTGCTTGATGGTGAGCATGTGGATAACCAGCTTTTGATGTTCGCGTCCCCCAATGAAGTGGGAGACGAAAGATTTTCTTAGCTCCGCGAAGGAGTGGATAGAAAAATGTTTGATCTTCACGAACCATTGTCGAGCAGACCTTTTCAAGGTAGTAGGGAAGGCTCTACACAATATTTCATCAGGCACGTTGTGGAGTTGCATGAGAGACTTATAGGTGTCAAGGTGATCCAGAAGGTCCTTGAGGCCATCGAAAATCTCAATGACGGGCATCTTGAACTTCGAGGGTAGGGGGTAATTGACAACATCTACAGCAAACGGGGTGTCAGTGCGCCTTACCAAGTAATCCACAATCTCCGGCACTTGTGCTTTGATGGCGTTGAGGGCATCACCAAGCTGGTCTTACACCTCCTTGATCTTTTCGTCCCATTGGTTGGGAACATGCTCTGTCGGATCATTATAGTAGCTCTCGTGATCTGCATACTGGTTCTCCCCCTCAGCCTCCTGCCCGGGATGGTCAGTTGTGTGTGGTGCAGGTATATCAGGAGGAGCATGAGTGGCGCCTGTGCGTAGTGGAGGGACTCCCGGGTGAAGGGTACCCTGGCGCTGCCCGGGGGCGCTATGGCGCTGGGCTCCTCAGAGGGCGCCTTGACGCCCAGAGTGGTGAGGCTGTGGCACTTCTCCAATCGGGGGGAGTACCACTCCCGCAGGCTGAGGGGCAGCGCCTCCCGAGGCAAACATCAGTTGGCTGATTTATTGGTTTTGGCTTACCAACAACTGCATGGTCTCCAAGAGCTGTTGCCCGACCACATGGATTGCTGCAGTAGATGGTTCCGCTGGTACAGGCGGAGGCGGAGCCTCCTCCCGGCGGGCTGGGTTGTTGTCTCCTGGTTGTTGATTCATTGATCTAGTCGTGATTGTCATGGATTTCAAAAGAGTAGCAAGGTAGTAGAAAACTTAGTCGTTTCCCGCAAACGACGTCAAACTGATGATGCACAAAATAGACTTATGCAATATCAACAGTCGAGTGTGTGATAAAGTGTAATTAACGAGACAATTAATAAAGCAATCAATGACAATAATGTAAATATCGGGTCAACACAGAGATATATAGTAGTTCAGTCTGGGTGACCTACTCCATTCCGAAAAACGGCAACGGTGGTTGGAGAACATTTATTAATAAAGTAAGGTGAGAGAGAGAGAGAGAGAACAAATGTTAGCTCTGGGATGGGTATGATAGCTAGGAGAGAAAAATAGTTATGTGAGGGGTGTGTAGAGAGGTGTATAGATGCTCCTCTTAATGGAGAAAGCTTACAATTTATAGGCATACAGCCTTAGTTGAGGTGGTGACTTGAGGGGGAAGACATTAATTCTTCGGGGAGGATAGCTACAAAAGGTAAGTACAATTAAAGATTATCTTGATCTTCGAGAGTGGGTATCTCGGTGATTGCTCCCCACATGCTCTAATTATTCTTGAACTCCTCGGACCTTGGGCTGGGTCGAACTCACGATCTGGGCTTGACTTGTCTTTTATCTGTTTTGAACTTAGTTGATTTATTGGGTCTAACTCAGTTAGATTTGGGCTCATCATATACAATAAAACAAACGAGAGTTTGAATTTTTATCTCCACATATTTTCTCCCCATAATTCTATCACATCCCATCTTCTCTTTAAATGTCATGTATCTCAATCATCACTTTTTTTAAAAAAAAAAATCATCAGCCCCCCTCACTTTGCCTCTTTTCTCTCTTTTTATCTCTCTCGATCCTCGCTCACGCCCTTCTCTCTTCTCTCTTCTCTCTCTAACGCTTGACATCCACCAACGCCACACAGCCCCACCAGCACCCTTTTTTTTTGTTTTGAAAATCACCACTTCCTCTCTCTTCTCTCTCTCTCACGCTAGACATCCACCAGCGCCACCAAATCTGGGGACGCCACCACTCTCACTCAGGTAACTCACTCTATTTCTCTCTCTCTCTCTCTCTTTCTCTTTCTCTGCCCCTCTACTAGTCCAGTCCCAACACACAACACCCGTACACATCGCACACACCCACCCACGTTGCTCACACCTCCGGCGAACTCTCTCTTTCCTTTCCACTGTAGGCTGCTATAGCCCCATCCCTTCGTAATGCACATGAAGTGTTCGTCAAAATGCCTAAGAAAAATAATGCCCCAATTGGCATCAAGGCTTGAAGCCTTTGCATACATGTTCCACACACACACAACACAAATCACAGATGCATGTTTTAGGAAATAAAATTTCTTAGTCTTCAATCTAAAAGTTCTGTTTAGGGGTTGGAATGGCGGTGGTGGTGTTGACATTTTTATGATTATATTGCGGTTTTAGGTTGAAAGGTTGTGAGGTTTAAAACAAGTGTTCATTTTCATATCCAATGATAACTGTTTATTCTTTTTTTTTTTTGGCATGTTTAATACCTAGGTGAACATACCTTTGTTTTCATTTGCAACCGAGAAAGAAGTTGCGATTGACTAAGTTGATCTACACATGCACTAGCTATACTTTCATTTTTAAATTTTTGAAGTGTTTAGTCATTTAGTGAGAGGCATGAAGGGATAGTCACTCACCAACTCAGCTACATAATTGGTTGCATTCTTCTTTCTTTGTTTGATTTTGTGGATAAATTTTTTTATGGGATTTTACTTTTTGAATTGAGCTATTTTCGGGTTTTCAAAATTTAATTTTCACAAAGAGACTAATTTAAGTTCTTTTGCCCGTAATGATTGGCCAATGCCATACACATTTGTGTGTGTTGTATGTGGTATTGTTTATTTTTTGTACGAATGTCCTTCATCCAAAGCTTAAGCATTTCGAGCTTAATGGAGTGCTAATGCTTGACTTTGGTTTGTTTAAGTTGTTTTTCACTTTTGAATTAAAATTTTGGAATTTTACTTGAAGAGTATTCACTATTCACACATTGGTTAGTTATTGCAACAGGATCGTCCTAAGATTAATGTGGGTCTACTTGGATCAATTTAAGTGATGGATCAACGGGCGAAAAGTTTGTTAATGGTTGAGTATGTCATTAATATTTATCTGTTTTTAGCAATTTACAACTAAATGAATATGTGGATTTAACGAATATTTCTGATTTTTTGATTTAGTCAATTTGAGTTATATGTTTCTTGATGTTTATCCTTTTGAAAAATGGAGGGGGGAAAAACTAAATTCAGTGGAGCCATACGAGTGATTAAATGTATTAGATGAGTGATTAGAATACCTTAATTGGGTGCCTATGTCGTAGGTTACCTTTTTCTTTCTTTTTCAGTAGTAAAACTATTCTTTTGATATGTTTTCAATAAACCATGAAGGTGTGCATATTGTGCTAAAAGGCATATGTTCACTAGTGTTTCTTTACCAAACACACTAAATATGCACAATTTGTTTGGTTTTATAACATGCATCCCGTGAAAAATTAGTGTCATACAACTTTGACCTTGATCTATTTTGTTTCAATTTTATAAAGGTTTAAAGATTTAAGAAACTTTCTCAATCAAAAGTTGATTATGTTCATAAGTTTTATTGGCATTTTTTTAGGCGTTGAGTGGATGTTCATTGGTACACTATCCTTTAGATGTTGAAAGTACCCTTATCGCGAAAGGAATCTTATATATGTTTTCCTAATCTGCTCAGTTGCAAATTAGTCTCATTTTTGTGCTTCCATTTTTTTTATTGGGTTTATACAATTTCTTATATGCTTCCATTTGCTAGCATTTTCTTTATTGGGTTTGAAATTCCTATTTGGTGGCTTATAGGTGCTGGCTAAAATTTGTATAGATTTTAAAAGAAATCTGTATAACCAGTAATACCCTAGATTATTTAGTTAAGGCTGTATAAGGGTTTGGGTGGGTGGGTGGGTGGTAGAGTATAGCATGACGTAAAATTTGGGGATATATGGCAAGAGTAGTAGTTTCAGTGGGAACTTTTGCAATGTCACGGTGTGATCCCAGTGTTAGTGCTAAATCAACATACTACATTACCCAAATCCATGTGCTTGATACACTCAAACACCTTGAGCAAGGCTGTCAAAAATTTGTGGGTTTCTCAACTTAATGTATGCCAACTTTAACCAAATGGATTACCATTAATTTCTTTTTTCCTTTCCTTTTTGTCCAGTTTATTGCCACGTGAATGTGACTAATTCATTTTCTTTCCTTTCTTCAGGTTGATTTCGTCACACTAAGGAGTAGTTTTCTTTTCTTTTCTTTTCTTCTTTCTTTTCTTCCCTTGCTTTGAAAGCTTGATTAATGAATGGTTGAACTGTAGTTCTTTTTCATAATCAAGGAATAGTTGGGGAAGACTCTGTTGACATTATTTGAAAAATAGTAAGCCTAGATTGATTTAAATTCAACTAATGCTTGGTTAGAGGTTCAACTTTTTTTTTATTTTAATGCATTTCATTTTTTCTCATTAGTATTTTTTAGTATTGCATAGAGCATTCAGATACGAATTATTACTAGTGTTCTTATAATCTAGAATCTCAACACATTAAATTCTACCAGGAAAGTTTTTTTCGATTAAGAATCCAATGATTTTCATGATATTTAAAATCTAGTGACCAGAAAAAAATAAAAAAGAAATCATGCAATGACCTAATCTAAGAAGGATTAATACCATTGGGGGCACCTAGGAGAGTGGAGGGCCAGTTCCTCAATCTAATTTTGTGGTGGATTAGTGAACGCCTTTAACAACTTCTTTTTTTTTATTTTTTTGTGAAAATTGGAAGTGAGTCATCTAGATGTACTTGTTTGGAGATAAGTCCTGCAAAAAAACTTTTAAGGGGCAAAATTCATGTTTAAAATTATATGTAATGACTTAAGCCCACTTTTTTTTTTTATCTCAAAAATATCCTTCATTGAAAGGAAGTTAAATTAATTTCCTATTTTAAAAATTGTTATCCCTTAATTCAATATCAATTAAAATATGTCAATAAAATCTCCATCATAAATTCAAAATTCAAATTCAAATTCATACCTAACCTATATATGGATATAGATAGATAAGAGAGAGAAAAAATTTAAATTTTAGTCAAACTCTTAACCTATATATGGATATAGATAGATATGAGGGAGAAAATATTGTAATACTAGTTATTGCCCGTGCCTGAATGCACTATATAAAAATTTTGGAGCCATAATTTTTTTTAAAATTTGGCAAAATTTTCCACTAAAACAAAACCCCAAAAAAATACTAATATATGTACACAATTGTTGAAAATTTTAATGAGATAATAAAAGACAGGCTTTGCAGGGAAGCCCCTGTTACAAAATGGAAGCTAAGACTTCAATGTAGAATTGCATTGGCCAAGCTATGTCATTGGTCGAGTTATATTTGACTTATAAATTTTAGATCTAATACACTTTCACATTTTTATTCAAAATCAAAAATCTATTATAACTTAAACTTGGCCAAATTATTTCAGAAGTCCCAAAGTCATTCTTGAGTAATTGATAGTGCTTGAAGGCATTCATGTAATATTAAAAAAAAAAAAAACATCACCAAGAAAATATGAGAATCCCATTACAAAAAAGTTAATAATTGGTTTTAACACCAGCCATCACTCCACAAAAGCTACTTGTCTATAGTTTTAGGACTATGCAACTCATAAACAACCAAACACATTTAAATTTCTTCCATGATGAAGCACATCCAAATATATCTAGAGCTATCCATGAGTTGGAACAAAGACGATGTATTCATGGATAATTTAAAATCCTAGTTAGTTCGGACAAAATACAATTACTAAAAATATTCCAAAATAAATTGGGAATCCTAATTTGTAGGATGAGGATCACTTTCCAAATCTTCTATCCATTGCACAATGAGTAATATTATTGGGATATAAAAAATTGACCTTATTTATTGACATAATGACGTGTCAAGTGATGAAATCCCAATGAAAAAGTCCAAGAGTTATAGTCACAATAACACTATTAGATCACCTCACTATCATATCATTAGGTTAACAAATTAGATCTATTTTTAGATCCCAATAACATTACTCTTGCACAATATACATCTTCATTTATTTGAATTCCAAGAATCTCGCCCATTAGGAAGGAATATCGTCACCTGTTAAAGCAGCTAGATGTGAAGAGTCAAGAAAATGCATATATGCTAGTAAACTTTACAATCCGGTGCCAAATTACTCTTCCCAAAATTTCGCCACTACAATCGTTATAGACATCATGTCTAAAACAGATACACAGCGTCTTGTAGACCAAGATCCTCTCTTAGCTTCCCAAAATCCGAGATTGTCCATGCATAATCCAATCAAACTCTTGCACTCCACCAAATTCATAGTCGTAGCTATTTGATAGAAGTCTTTCCAAAGGACTACCATTCTGTTGCTTCCATAATCCATAATAAAATTTGGATCTAGACATAAAACTACAGCTTATTTGTAAATGATATGCACTTACAACTTAATTGGCATCAAACAACACATTTAATTACCTGTGATTTCAATTGAAGCAGCTGTTGGACGGCTATTTCCGTGCTCCAATTTCAGAAACATCTATCATTTGTTTAGTTTTTAAAAAAAAAAAGAGTAATAAGAGAGATATGAGAATCCAAACAATTCAGTATTCCAACAAATGCGGTGGTAATAAGCATTCAAACCACTAAAAACTAAATTGCAGCCAAATCAAGACCAACAAAAAAAGACACTGAAAAACCAACAAATGAGCTTTAGATAAGGGAAGCCAAATCCTTTCTTACAATTAGCTCTACAACAAAAAGGATGGTTTTTTTTATTTTGAAATTCTCTACCTGAAATTTTCTCATGCACAATACTTCTTATATATAAAAAAAATAGACATTTTTATAAACAAATCAAAATAGTAATTAAGGTTTTTTTAAATTGAAGTGAAATAACTAACACTTTGCATACAACCATTGAAGTTGAGCTCATCGAACCATTGGGCTTCAATGGAAACTTCCATAGGTTTATTGAGAATAAGTGCAATTAACAAATTATCAAGTTCAACAACCCAAGAAAGTTCCAAACGACAAAGTTCGATGAACCAAGGGTCAAAGAATTCAAACCTTGGGTGCGTTGAAACCGCAACACCCTCAAACCACATGTGACATCATTCACCAATAGACCCAAGAAGAGTGTGTTGGAAATCGGTCAGCCTAATCAATTGCAAAGTCTAACCATGACCTGGGCAGAATCAAGTGAATAGTTTAAGTGAGGAACAACATCAAATAGCATGGACAAATACAACTTGAAGGAACAAAGAAAACACTCTAGTAGAATTTTGCATAATATATTTGATTTGGTATTGATATAAACATAAATAGAAAATTTCACCAGTAAAATAAATCTAAGAATGTCAAGTCAATCAATATTAGACAACATTACAATTAAGGGTATGCTACAAATTTAAATAAGCAGGAATACAAAATCTACACAATAAAATTAATCTAAAAATATCAAGTGAATCAAAATTAGAAATACCCATTGACGATGATAGCCTTGTGGTCGTTTGACACCATGAAATCAATAACCACACCAGTACACCACCAACACTACATTCAACAATACCAACTTCAAACTCATGGTGAAGCTTGTGTTTTCCTTCACAAATCAAACACTCCCCACACAAACATACACCTATTTATTGTTATGAGAATTTACATCGAATAGTAGGGTGCCACTATATTTTCCCAAGTGGTAAAAATGGATTCGAAATAGTGTTTCTTGCTTATAAAACATAGAAACAAATGGGCACTTGAACTCTTTTTATCAATGGAGCAATTTAACAAACACGTGGAGGCACCTATACAACACGGAAGCACACCAAGATTTTGGAGACGTATAGAGAAAAAGAGCTTGTAGTCCACCAGAGAGAGTCGGAGATGAGGGAATTAAAGCATCAAGATTTTACTTCCTTCTCAATAAGTTTATTTTTATCTCACATGTACTCACTTCGTAGACGCTAAATTTAACGGTGGTTGGCGTGGTGGCTAGGGCAGCAGAGGGTGGTAGTGGCTTAGGAGGTGGAGGAGCTTCGAAAACTATGACTCAGGGGTAGCAGAGAGGGATGGAAGGGGAGTTACGGTGATGTCGGTGGACTGGATTGGAGATGTGTGAATTTGTGTGTGTGTGTGAGTTGTAGGGGTCCGGGGGGTTAATAGTAGAAACTGGTGGTTGTGGTGGTGAAGGAGATTTTCCAAAGAGAGAGGTAGAGAAAAGAAAGGAGCAGAGAGGAAGGAGAATGAGAGATAGAAATCATACTTGCCAGTCCGGCGACGTTCTGGTGGCGTTCGATTTGCTTCGCACCAACAATTGGCTCTAGCGTTGCTTGGCTGTGACACCGCTGGAATTGCCTGGGGATCAATCAAATAACAAATGGAATTGCCTGAGGATCAAATCGAAAAAACAAAATCAGTATGAAACCACAAATCTGAATCGAACAACAAATGGAATCAAACCAAAAAATTCAAAGAATCGCAATTTCCAGTGAATCTTATTTCCAAGCAGATTCAAGTCCTGTCCCGAATATACAATAAAAAATGAACATAAAAAAATACAAAGTATAAAACAACTGAAGATGTGTGAGAGTCGAATATGTGTGTATGTGTGAGACAGAGAGGGTGTGACTGGAGAGAGAGAGCTCAGTGTGTATTGGAGGCGCAAGGTAGTGACAGAGAGGAAGGGAAAGAGTGTTAATTTGGTGTGGTATGTATTGCAGTGGGGGGAAAAGGTTAGAGATAAGGGAAAGTAGTTTGTTTTTAAAAATGAGAGAGAGATTTAGATGAGAGATAAGGAAGAGAGAGAGAGAGAGGTGCCGGGTGAGAGTTGGTGAGAAAATGGAAAAGATGGGTTGCTAGTATTTTTAAAAATGAAAGAGATAATGGAAGATATTGGTTAGTGGGAGTTATTGGCTTGGTGGATATAAGAGATGGGTTGCTGGGTATGGAAGAGAGAATGGAAAATGGGTTGATGGGTTGCTAGTATTTTTAAAAATGAATGAGATAATGGAAGAGATTGGTTAGTGGGAGTTACTGGCTTGGTGTATATAAGAGATGGGTTGCTGGGTATGGAAGAGAGAATGGAAAATGGGTTGCTGGGTAATAGAAGAGAGGAGGGAGAGTGTATCGGAGAGAGAAAGAGAGAAAGAGAAGAGGGAGAGAGGGAAAAAGAGTTATTGTTGAGATAGGAAGATAAAGTTAAAGGGGAGATAGGAGTCTGGATTGGTTAGTATGAGATAAGGGAAGAGAGTTAGATCAGAGATAGGAGTGTTAGGAAAATTTGGTATGAGGACCGTCGGATCAAAAGTCTTGAAATGATCTGAGCCGCGAAAAGCTAAAGACAAACAAAATTAGCTACTTTATTATATAGATTAGTCAAACTCCTAAGATTTTAATGTTAGTCAAATTCTTAAGATTTAGGAGTTTTTAATTTTTAGTTTTATTTCACTTCTGAAGGGAAGGGATAGTATGGTAAAATTGACAAAAAATGGACTTCATAACAAATAAGTTTCCTTGACGGACTTAAGTCCAAACAAGTTCATATAGGGGAATCGGCCTCCAAATTTCCGTTTTTTTTTGCTACAAAGTAGTGAACGCTTTAACTTATCTGCCAAATACTTTAAGATATGATAAATAACTCCTGAATCATTTAGCTTTTAAGGTAACATTAGCCAAGTTAAACATATTGTGTGATCTCCTTTAGCCTCACTTTCATGCCTTCTGTCTCGTCATTTCGCAGGAGCAGCCACCATAAGCCATGCCACCGCCGGCCCATGCCACCAGCCACAGTCAACCTGTGCCACAAGCCACTGCCGGCCTACACCACCAAGAAATCGGAATCGAAACTCTTATGTGACGCTGATAATCATCCTTGTCGAACTTCTTATTCTTGTATTTTTTTTTGCTTTTTACCTTATTTGACAAGTTCTGTCTAATCGCATCAAAAAAAATTTCTGTGAACAAATAAATGTTCTCTCAAATGAATTTTTGGAGTTAGTAATTTCATTGATTATACAAAGATAATCAAAGAATGCAAAAAGACAAGTTGTAATAGCGTTATCAGAAATTATGAAAATTGGTGGATTTTTTTGGGTAAGTTACTTAGAAATAACTTATTGCAATTTTTTTTCCCGAAAGAAAGAAATCTAATTATTCTGGTAGAAAGAACTTAATTGCTTAAAGGAATATAATGGTAAAAATAAAATAGAAAAAGCTTTAAATTCGTGCGACCCACAAAATTTTAATTTCACCTCCCAAACAAGGAATTGGGAAGGAATAAACTTATTTCCTTGCCAATCCGGCTGACCGAGTTGGATTGGTTTGGATTTAGTAGGACAAAAAATTAAAATTGAAAGAGGGTATACCAAATTTGAGTTAATTGTAAAAAAATACACAGAAAAAAATGTAGGGTAAAAAGGCTTTAATTTTGATACTTATTTGTTTCCAAATACATTATTTGAAATTTCCATATTCTGACATTTATATCCTCCCTTGATTTATGCATATTTTTTTTTTAGAAAGTGGTTTTGTTTTCAAAATATCCACTTTCCTAATGATAAACTGAAAGTAACTCAAATTAAGGGATTGCTTATCCTGTCGAGTAAAAGACGCCTAAAGATTCAACATGATAACTGGATGGAAGTAATACAATAGTGCAGTAATAGAAACTGGTAACTAGCAAAAGGGAAATACTATGTATCCCAAATTTATAACTCAAATTTGCATCCTAAATGAAGGAGAACCGTTGGATGAGTGGGTCCCATCAACTTTTTTAAATGGGACCCACTGATTCAATGATCCCCTTCATTTGGGATGTAAATTTGGGTTACAGATTTGGAATACATAGCATTGCTAGGAATTGCAGTGACAATTTTTCATAGTTTTAACATTTGGAGGATGGCAGTCGTTTGCTTTTCTAAGAAACGGACTTTCATTCAGGAAAATTTACGAATAAATAATGCAAAAATCAATAGATCAAATGGCTTTCATCGTTAACAATTGTCAAACACATGAATTCTAGCCGTAAATAAGTAAACATGCTTAACAATACTTCAGATCAAATCCGGGAATCATCTTCGTGGGAAGTATAGCATTGAATACTTTCAAAAATAGATATCATATTGCATACTGACTACTTGTTTATATTTAGCAAGATCTGTAATAGATTCACACAAAAATATACAAATGGTGGATTTTCAAATGAGGCAAAAAACAAGAGATTTACCATGTTAAATTATCTAGCCACAAACCATGAATAGTGAACTTTTGCGCTGCTGAAGGGGCCTCGGTTGCGGTATCATCATTTTCTTTCGTTCCAAATCATTTTCATGAAAGGGACCGCCCTAAGATCATTCATCTAACTTCACCCAAAGGTGTGCTTACTTTTAGGGTTTTTTAGAAGAATTTTTTATATTTTAGAATTTTTTATAAGACTTTACATAGACTTATGAAAATATTATTACATTTTAGAGTTTTCTATAATGTTTTACATAAACTTATGAAATACATTGTCTTTAACTTGGTCCATTCAAAAGGCCTCAAAACATAAAACTGAACAAAGGGCTAAAAATTAAATTGAGGCCTTAAATTTTTGGGGTTTTAGGTGACTATTTTAATAGTCGGGCCCTAGGGCCGGGCCTATTGTGCCTCCTCTCATTCAAAGGATTGAAGTGTATGCGCATTTCACAATGATTGTAGTCTCTGCGCATCCCTCATTCTCAAGTCTTCGTCTACGGAATCAATTAGGTGAGACAAAATTGATCACTAAATGACATGTCAGGATTAAAAGTAATATATGTGTAAATCCATATTTTATACATTTTGTTTTAATTTTGTCAAAAAATCTTTGTGGACTATTACAAGGTGATGTTATAGTAAATATGTTCAATATTACAACGTGGTATCGCATAATTTTTTTTTTTTTTGTTGGTAATCTAGACATCTAATATCTATATAATAAAGTAGCTAGATTGTTTGTCTTGAACTTTTCGTGGCTCAGATCGTTTGAGGAGATTATTGATCCGACAGTCCTAATGTGAAAGTCTCCCCCCCCCCCCCATCTCCTCCCAATTTTTAGCTAGATTGTTTGTCTTGAGCTTTTTGCGGCTCAGATCGTTTGAAGAGATTATTGATCCAATGGTCCTAATGCAAAATTCTTCCCTTCCCCCAATTTTTTGAACAACACTTTCATTCATTCCACAATTTTAAGACTCATATATCTCTTATAACTCTCTCTCTCTATCTCATACTATATGATGCTCATGCAGATCACACGTCTCTCTCAGTTAGCTCTCTCTCTCTCTCACTTACTGTAATGACTAGTATAAAACTTAATCGCTAACATATTAATTAAGTTGTTAATTATAATTTTATATAATTAAGGATTATTTTTAAAAATTTGAAATAAATAAATGGACTTTAAATACATATTATTTGCATGAAAACGAGTCGAATGACTATAATATAGGTTATATTTTGTATAAAAATAAAAATACTATAATATTCGAATAGTATAATAAGCGAATAATATATATGTAATTTGTGATGTATCTATATAATAAGAGATTATTTTTATTGATTAAACGATCGAAACTCCTCCTCTAAATTTTTTTCCCTCCCAAAAATTACAATAATTATTTCATTTCACTCAATTATTGGATCGAAGTGATTATGATTACGATTCATATTGAGCTGAATTTGATTGTTAACTATAAAGTATATATTCTTGTTTAAACTTAACTTTGCTAGAATTTTACGAGAATTCAAGTTGAAGTCAAATTGAAATTTATTGTAAAAATAATAAAGAATAATTAAATTAAAAAAATTATGGTGTCACTGTGAATGAGAATAGATAAGAATTAATTTGTAGGCTTAAGATAAAAGTGTTAATTGAGTCGAACTTAAATTGAATTCTCGATTTGACCTGATTATGATTAAGACTCGAAATGAGCTGAATTTTACTGTGGAGTATAAAGTATAAATTTTTATTTAAACTTAAATTCGGTTGAATTTTACGAATATTTAAGTTGAACTCAAATGGAAACTAATCTTAATTTCTCAACAAATTTTTTTACAATTACGAGAATTCACGTAAAACTTTTGGATGATTTCCTCACAAAAGTTACACGAACCCACATTGAAAAAATGGTGCAGAAATAATATTATGAACTTTAGCTAGAAACCTACAGAAAAACAAATGGTTATATTTTTTTGAAATTTGAGATAAATTTTATTAAAAATGTTGAAATAGTGGATATTTAATCAATAATTTTTTTTTTCTCAAATATTTTAATTAATATGTTGCAGTAGTTATAGTGTGACTTTCGTTATATAAAAGTTTGATTATATATATTCCGCATACAAGTTGTACAATGTCAATTTGATCGTTGTATTGTTGAAATTGAAATATACATTGCCTTTATTTATGAATAAATATTTATAATTTTTTACGAGTAACGTAGTGCCTTCAGGCACGGACAATTACTAGTATACTAAATATTATGTATATGTTTTTTCATATTCATCATATCTATTGTTTTATAATACAATCTATATGAATTATAAATATTTTTATGAATTATAAATATTTATAGACCATCGTGGCCAAGTATACTATTTTTAGTAAATAGATATGCACATTTATTATCTCCCTTATCTCTTGTTTGACCCGCACTTTTCGAAATATTTTAAGTAGTCCTTTAGAGATGGCTTGATACACTTTGAAGTTTATAGTGGCAACTATAAATGAATTTTTTTTTAATATTAATTTAAAAGAATTCTCATTTTTTGAGATAGTGATTATCAGTCAAGTTTTGCACTCAAGTTTTATACAAGGATCTTTTCAATTAATTACATGACTAATCCACCTAATCTTTCTAATTTTCTGAGATCTATTCTTGTTTATTTACCTAAATTTAACCTAATTTTTTTTTTGTTATGTTGTGTTTGTCACTAGTGACGAATATATTAAAAAATATTTTATTTAAAATTCAAATAGTTTTTACAAGTTTACCTTCATCAAAAAATTTTCTAATTGTTATATTTACAAATCAACCAAACACTTCTATAATATGAAAAAAAATTAAAATTATAAAACAATAAAAGAGAGAGAGAGAGAGAGAGAGAGAGAGAGAAGGTTATCGGTAAGTTGTTTTTACCATTATTGTGGTAATTATTTTTACTATTTTCTTGAGTACTACAACAGTAATAAAAGTACATACAATTTTTAGTAAAAATAATTACAAATATAACAAATAGAGCTATGGTAAAAAAAAAAAAAATTGGTAAAACTATTAGAGAAAGGTTGTCTTCACTAAGGTTCATGAATTCTTCATGCAACCAAACTCTCCTTAAGGCCTGGCAAGTGGCAACTACCAGTAGACTGCATCAACTAGTTGCACTCACCTGCTCTCTCTCATGGGCTCATAGCCGCTGGGAGCCACTAGGGTTAGATTTGGGTTGTAGAAAGTAGAAACCCTTTCCACTAGAACCACCATCCCTAATCAACTGAACAATGAAATTTCACCACGAATTAATGAAATTTAACATATGGAAAAGTCGTCATCACCATATTCAACCAAAGACTCAACCGATCAACCACAATTCAAAGAGAAGATAAACACTGACAGAGATCAAGAAAGTGTTGGGTGTCCCTTCTTATGCCTTCTCATTGGGATTCAACTCAAATTAAAGGTTGACCAAAAAAAAAAAAAACTCAAATTAAAGGTATTTGCATGTGTGCATTGAAACTATATATGCATTAGAAGAGTCTAGCACAAGTCAAGAATTGAAGATCTTTTGTCTTCCAAGTTGTCTACCGGTTTTTACACTTTGAGTGGGAAAAATCTGTAGAAAACATTGACACCTCATCTGATTTCTGAAATATCACTGTATATTCCTGTCAGTTTTTGTTCTCAAATATAATACGTAATTTTACTAAATTATCCTTACTAGAACTCCCATTTTATTTAATTACCCTTACTCAAATTAATACAAATATAATTTATAATTTTATCAAATTAACATCAAATTGACCTTTAATTTTCTTTGATTAATATTTAATTTCACCAAATTAATAGTAAATCAATATTTAATTTCATCAAATTAGCACAAAATTAATATAAAATTTTATCAAACTAACATTAAATTTTGTCAAATTATCATTCGCCTTCATCAAATTAGTATTCAATTCATCCAATTAACATTCAATTTTATTAAACTAATACCAAATTAATATTCAATTTCATGAAATTAACACCAAATTAATATTCAATTTTATCAAATTCACATTAAAATTCATCAAATTAATATTCTATCTCATTTATTTAACACAAAATTAACTATCAATTTTATCAAAATAACATTAAATTTCATCAAATTAATAAAAGATTTTACCAAAATTTAACCTGAAAGTGATTTTAAATTTTATAAAATTATCATTTTATTTCAGCAAACTAATATTCAATCTCATCAAATCGATATTCAATTTTTATAAAATTAACACCAAATTAATATTCAATTTCATTACATTAACTCCAAATTAACATTTAATTTAACATCTAATTTATCAAACTAACATCATTTTTTTGATTGAATTTTAAATTAACATTCAATTTCATCAAATCAATACCTAATGGTGATTTCGTTTTGTTTGAACAGTGCTTAGCTTAGGTCGACTAGTCGGACCCCAATGAGATAGTTTCATTCAATTTTAGAAAATTAACATTCAATTTTTTGAATTTAATATATAGTTTTATCAAATTAATATTATTTTTAAATTAACACGAAATTAATATTTTGTTTGAACATTTTTTTATAGGAAACATTCTATTTAATCCAATTAGCATTTTATTTAATTTAATGAATATTAAAATGATGTTTACTACTACTTTAAACTTATTAATATAAATGGTCAAGGGTAAATTTGACAATTCATAAAAGACTAAACCATCACATAACACCAGAGGTAGTTTGTGAAACATGTATATAAACTATTAGGGTGTGTAGTGACATTTCAGAAATCAGATGGGGTGTCAATGAAATATAACTTAAATCTGAGGGGTGTTAGTGAAATTTACCCTATTATTTTTTTATGTTTAGTTGAAATATCTTTTTATATTGATATCACTAATCCACTTAATTTTTCTTATGATAATCAATCTTAGGAAATATTTTTTTTTAATTTTTAATAATCATGGTCTACTAATTTCAAATTTTCAAGTTTAATAAAAAATTAAAAGTATTTTGGTATATTTTTCGTAATAGAAATTCAAAAACAAAATCGTAACAAAAAAAAAAAAAAGATTTGTGTTTAGTAGAGAACGAGTGAGAGAAAGGGTATTAGTTTACTCTATGGAGAAAAAGATTTATATTTGAGATTTTTTAAGTTGTGTTCAGGACACAAGAGAGAGATAGAGACAGAGAATTGTTACAAATTAGTAGTGTGTTTTGATTGACTAGTTGAAAGTTTTTTTTAACCTTTAGCTTTTGCTTTAAAAAAAAAATTATTTTGGTGTATTTTTAATATTATGAGTTGGGTTCATGAGCCCAAATTATTTCAATTTATGTAAAAATTGGAGTTGATTCCTCCATAATACATTTTTAATGAGTTTAGTCCGTCAAAGAAATTCTTTTGGGAATAAGTTTTATTTTAATCTTACTAATCTACAGTTTTTCTTTAATACTAAAATGCCCTTATTTTAATATACAAAGCACATTTCAATGTGAAAGCAACTTTCAAACTAGAACCAGTTACCCCTTGATTAACGCTCAATGAAAATATGTAAATTAGATTTTTTCCATAAAATTTAAAATTCAAATTCATTAAGATTTTTTCCATCAATCACTCTTTTTTCTCTCTCATTGTCTCTCTGCCTCTCTCACCTATCAAATTTTCCTTTTAATTTCGGGATCGAAATCGCCTCTAGATTTTTCAGCGATAAATTTTGACTCTAAATTACTTATGAAAGATCGAATTATCTATGAAATCTAAATTACCTTCGGCAGCAGATTCTTTGTGGGGTAAGATCTTTTGTGAGATTTACTTATGAAAGAATTGAATTAGAAAAGGCCATGAGGACATTGACATGCACAGTTAGCAAATTTCAGACAAGAGTAAGGTCTAACATCAGAGTAAGCATAAAACTCTCTTTGTTGAAGACTAAGGTTGAAGAGTTAGCCATTTTTAGACTTGTTGGGCTATCCGGCATGCTGGGAGAGTTTGGGTTTAAGTACACTCAAAAAACTTATTTGGGGATAAGTCCATTTTAATCTACATTGTCCAAAATACCCTCAAATAGTTTTATTTAGTCAAAACTTGTTTGAAAAAACTAACAACTCATATCTTGAAAATTGTGCTAGTATTAAAATTATGTTCCTGTCAATCTATAATCTATAATATAAAACAGGGCGGCTTCAACAAGTTGATCATGTAAAACCCGAGAAAATTTGAACTTTTGCGAAAAAAGGGCAAAAAGGTAATTTGCCACTATGGTACAGGTTGTAAACCTGAATTTTTCTAGAGCTCGGATGACGAAACGGACATCACCGTTGGATTCGTCTTGGGAAATCTAGTTAGCCTGTTAAATTTCATTGAATTCCGAGTTAATCGGATTTTTCGCGTTTTACGAGGCGGTCGGACCTCGGGAGACCCAAAAACGAAATTCTGAATAAAATTTTAAATTTTGGGAAATAAATGACGGCAAGTTAAAATAAAAATATTTTGAACTTGAACCGGAGCGAAATTTAATCATTTCGGGGTTAAAACGGACCTGGGAAATAAGGGCCGTGTGGCGCGTTGTAGGCCAAGTATTTAAAGAGTATTTAAAGGGGAGAAAATCAGATTTTCTCCCCATTTTGTTCAGTCGATCAACGTGAGAGAGGAAGAGAGGGAAATGGCTTGGGTTCTCCATCTTCTCTCTACGATCTACGGAGATTGAGAGCTCAAATCCACACGGGCCAAGAACAAAAGTTGTTCTCTTCACCGAGGGCTACGCGTGGGTACCAAAAACGACGGCTTTCACCGAACGTAGGGAGGCCGAAAAGTTGGAAGTGGAGGATTCAAGCTTGCTTTGAGTTCTAGGAGCTTCCCATGACGATTCTACACGCTACAAGAGGTAGGGTTCCCTCCTACTAAGGTTTATTCCAAACCTAGGATGTTTTTATGAAATGGGTAGGATGATAGATTGTATATCTCTTGCCTATTGTTGGTAATGTGTTGAAATGAGTATTGAAATGGGTAAAGATCAATTCTAATTGGATTGGTAATTAGAAATTTTTAAATGAAATTTCTAGAATTGGGTATATGGAATTGACCTAATGTAATTCTTGGATTATGTGAATTGTGGGCATGCTATGTGCTTATATTATGCCATGAGAATTAAAGTGTGTTATTACTTGATTTTGTGATGACATGCTTGGGTGTCATTCAAGATAAAATGTTGATATGTGTATACATGTTATAATATATTGACATTGTAGAGAATTATAGAAATTATATGCTTACGATGTAATTTTGCCATGAAATATGTAAAACGTGATTAGAATGTTCATGTGTTACTCATAGCATATTGAACATGATAATACTGTTGCAATGGAGCATCACATTGCATATGCACGGGAACATCGCATTTAGTGGGTGTGTGTGCATGGTGGTTGTCTTCACCACGCTTGGTGGATGACGAGTGGGCTCGGGTAAGATGGGTCGATGACCTAATCGAGTCGCACGGTTTACACGGTTGTTAGGGTTGGGGTAGCAAGAAGGGCTAGACTATCCCTCGGGTGAGAGACCCGGTGATTGGATACGCACTCTGTTGGTATAAGAGTCCATAAAGTGTGTCGGTGTACGCAGAACCGTTGGTGGAAGTCCATGAATTCCGTGTCGGTTGGGTGCCGTTGGTGTAAGTCCATAAATATCCACCCCAAGAAAGACCCTAGAATGAAATGTCATTTGATGTACAACATAAATGACGGATTAGTACACATTGGCACTTGCATGTGTAGAGGAGCCGGGAAGGGCTCGGTTGATATGCATGAGTGAGTCTCACCTCATTCCATAGCATGACATTGCAAATTTCATCATTGAATATATTTCCTTGCTTGGAATGTTATGAATTGTTGTTTTGTGACATGTGAACATTTCATATGCATATAGGTTGGGGAGTAGCCTCATTAGGAGATACCCTATTGAGCGTGGCTCACCCTTTGTGGGAAAAATATTTCAGGTGCTGGGTTTACACCGGCGGACGGCTCCCATTTCGAGCCCCAAGGTTGAAGAAAGCCGGAATGTGGCTTTATTTTGAGTTTTTGTAAAATTATTATAAAAACTTGGTTTTGGTATGTAAATTCATATAAATGGTTGTAATAGAATTTATATGTATCATGTTTTATGGGAAAAACTTCATTAAATATGTGTTGGATGGAAAAGATTGTGTGTTGAATGGATTGGAAGTGAAAAACAAAGGAAAAATGCAAAAGTGGCAGAACCGTACCGGTACGCGTACCGGTACGGCGACAGCCAGAAGGTAGAGCGTACCGGTACGCGTACCGGTACGCTGAGGTCCAGCGAGCATACCGTACCGGTACGCGTACCGGTACGCCCTCCAAAATTTTCTGAAATTTTAATTTTTTTTTTTTTTTTGCCAAACCCTTGGGCTATTGTTTCCTTCCTTTAAAGGTTATAAATGAACAATAATAGGATACCAATGGTGGCATATTGGACCTTGGATGGTCAACCAACCAAAAGAAGTTAGACTTGAGATTCTTTCACATATAATTATAAGTCCCGGTAAAGGGAATGTGGTGACGTGGTGTCGGGTTAAGTGACATTCACGGGTATTTCCGCGGGTTGATGGGTTTATCAACGGTGAATAAAGGACCCCCGGAAAATTGGGGCGTCACAGATCATACGGTCTCAAATTCATTCATCCAATAGTCAAGAAATTATAATTTTTTTCCTTAATATTCCCCCCCCCAAAAGTCAACGATTACGACTGATCTTAAACATATCTTACGGTCTCAAATTCATTTATTCAACGATCAACAAATTAACATTTTTTTCCTTAATATTTTTCCTCTCAACCAGTCAACGATTACAACTGATCTTGGAACACAGGATTTTCTGGGACATAATAATTAAATTGGCCAAATTTGCCATTAATATCATCTGTGTAGTGTAACATTTTGAATTTGTATAAAAAACAGTGATAACATTTTGATTAAAAAAAGCTCATCAATTTAAGATAAAAAAAAAAAAAACAAGGGCGTTGCTTAACAAATTTATATTGAATATAATTAATTTTAATTTTATTTATTTAATTAATTATCTCAAACTAACATGTCTTACAGATATCTTGAATCAAAAGTTCAAGACTATTTTTTTTTATCTTTTAAGAAAAATCAACGCTAATATATTGTTATAAATTAATAATTTTGTAATAGCTTGTACTAATTAAAAAAAATAATATTTTATAAATGATATTTGTAGACAAATATAGATAATTTTTTGATAGAAAATATTTTGACGATATGCTTTTTGATAAATTAAATTTTTAGTTTGTATTAGATTTAACTCGATTTTGATTACATGTATATAAATTAATATTTTTTTTAAGTCAATCTATAAAATAAAATAGGGCGGCTTCAACAAGTTTATCCTACGGTCTCAAATTTATTCATCCAACGGTCAAAAAATTATCATTTTTTTTCTTAATATTTTCCCCCCACCAACCGGGCAACGATTGCGGCTGATTTTGGAACACATCCTACGGTCTCAAATTCATTCATCCAACGGTCAAGAAATTATAATTTTTTTCCTTAATATTTTCCCTCCCAACAGGTCAACAATTATTGTTGATCTTGTAATACATGATTTTCTCTGACATAATAATTAGTTTTTGTTTAATATTATTTGTGTAGTGCAAAATTTTGAATTTTTATAAGACACAATGATAACATTTTGATTAAAAAAAAAACTCATCAATTTAACAGATAAAAAAAAATAAGGACGTTGCTTAACACATTTCTATTGAATATAATTAATTTTAATTTTATTTATTTAATTAATTCTCTCAAACTAACATGTCTTACACATATTTTGAATCAAAAGTTCAACACTAATTTTTTATCTCTTAAGAAAATCTAACGCTAATATATTCTTATAAATTAATAATTTTGTAATAACTTGTACTAATTAAAAAATGATATTTTATAAATGATATTTGTAGATCTTTTTTTGATAGAAAATATTTTGGCGACATATTTTTTGATAAATTAGATTTTTAGTTTGTATTAGATTTGACTCGATTTTGATTACATGTATAAAAATTAATATTCGATTTTGATTCTATGTATATAAATTAATATTTTTTTAAGTCAATTGTATCATAATTCGTGAATTTATCTATAATATAAAATAGGGCGGCTGCAACAAGCCCCATCCGACGGTTTCAAATAAACTCATTTAACGGCCACCAATATTTCTCTTAAAATTATTCAGATTGAATTTGTCCTTCCTCTTCTCACTCTTCACTCTCTCTCTTTGGCAGTGGGGGGGGGGGGAGGAGGGGCTTGGGGCCACCCTAAAAAAATTATTTTTTTTTAGTTATATATGTTTGAGTTAACTACCTATTTAGCCCTTAAACTATATGATTTAAGTCAATTAAGTCCCTCAACTTTGGTTTGTGTCAATTTAGCCCCTCAACTTGTCAATTTATGTCAATCAAGCCCTTCCATCCAATTCAGCCGTTTAATGTGACGGACAAATGCACGCATGACTCAGGTGAGGCAAGGTCCAGGGGTACTTAAGGCAATAGCAACTATTTTGGCGTCAAATCTTCCACAGCTTCCCTCCTTTACAAAGCATAAAGAGCTCTGTGTGTTGTGCTGGGTTTTGCTGTGCTGGGTTTTGCAGAAACAGACCAACATTCATCAAGAAAAAGAGGGGAAGAAGGAGAACGTACATAGTTTCAGATTTATGGATGTGTTTTGTAATTGCGGAAAGAGGGCTGTAAAGAAAACCTCTTGGACAGATCAGAATCCCGGAAAAAGGTTTTTGACATGTCCAAACATGGGTGTAGGTATCTAGCTTGTATGGAGAATTCCTTTTTTTCTTCCCTTCCCTTAATGCTTATTGTTTGCATACTTTAATGATGCAGAATGGTGGGTGCGGGTTTTTCATTTGGCAAGACCCACCAATGTGCATGCGTGCACGACAAGTGATTCCAGGACTTCTTCGAAGATTGAATACTGTAGAGGCTCAACAGGGGAAGGTTAAGGCAAGAGAGAAAATGCTATGGATAGCATTAGGAGTTTGTTGTCTCCTAATTTGGCTGCTGCTGAACACAGATGCAGAGGAATCGAAGAAGGATGTTTGTAGTTGTAATTGATGATCCTTGCAATCTTATCATCATGTTTAATGTTGTACTGAATGTTATGTTTTTTTTCTAATGAATGAAAATGTCTTTTGGTACTGAATTATAAGTCATTTTCTACTGATTCCATAGCATTAAAAATCACATTCCATATCTTAACAGTAATTCCAGCAACCATTCACAAAAAAAGTTTGAATACATCAACTATCAAAAACCATTCAAAAGGTAACAAAACAAAGGTTGAATACATTCAAAAGGTTGAATACATCAACCATTCAAAAGGTAACAAAACAAAGGTTGAATACATCAACCATTCAAAAGATAACAAAAAAACAGACACTGCAGCTCTGTTTCAGTTGGGTGGTGCTGATGGACTGAGATTGACAGCAGCTGTTGATCTAGGTGGAATGAATGCTCCAGCTTGATTGCTTGTATTCTTCCGAATCTAAAAGTGATAAAAAATAAATTTAGTATTCTGTTTAGTAACAATGAAATGATTTTAATAAATAAAAAACCATACTGGTAATTTTTTCCTGATTGCTCTAGCCAATAACAATGGCCTGCATTCAGTTGTTGAATCTGCTACAATTGTTGTTCCTGGGATATTGACTGAAGGTGTTGCATTTGTTGAACATATTGCTGCTACAGTTGCTGAATTTGATGCATTTGTTGCATCTGTTGCTGTTGCAGTTGCAGAAGGTGTTGCATTAGTTGCACCTGTTGCTGCTGCAGATGCTGAATCTGCTGCATTTGTTGAACTTGTTGCTGCTATAGTTGCTGAGTCTTCTACAGTCCTCTTCTTTTTTTGTTTCTGCACTATTCCAACTGTGCAACTTCTACGATTGTGGCCAACTTTCCCACATTTAGTGCAGGTCATCACAACTTTCCCACGTTTCCCTTCTTTCCTCCTTTCATCTACCTCCATTCTCCTCTGTTTTTTTGGTCTGCCAGGCTGAACAGTTAATGTAGGTGGATTCAAAGGCCTTTTTTCCAGAGCTTGGCCACAAGTCAGGTCCATTAATGGGATTGATCAGATGCTTATACAAATTCATATAGGATTCTTTTGAGTAGCATTCATGCACATAATTTTCAGGCTTGTCTCCCTGGTGCAAAATAGCAAAAACTGCATGTGCACATGGGATTCCACATAATTGCCACTTTCTACATGCACATGTTCTCTCCCTCAAGTCAACAACAAATTGAACATATGGCCCTTTAACTTGGAATTGTGATCCACCTGACCATTCACAAATGTAGCCCATAGCATCTGTTGAAATGTAATCTATTTTTTTCTCAATTCTAGGACATAATGGACCAGGGTGTCTACTCATGTCATCTCTATGTTTCCTAATCCTTCTCATCAACAACATTCTAATGTTTTCCAGCATTGTAATAATGGGTTTCTCCCTTGCCTCTACTATGACACTATTGAATACCTCACAATTGTTGTTTATCAACATATCACATATTCTACTTGTGGGAAAGTATGCCCTGCACCAATGTTGAGGTGGGACACCTGAATCTAACCACCTAAATGCCCCTTCATCTACATTCCTCATATCTCTCATGCATTTGTTAAAGTACTCCAAAGTGGTTGCTTTGGAACATTTCCAAAATAGTTGAGAAAACAACTTACCCCTATACTCCTTCTTGAAGTTACTGAGATGGTGTCTTGCACAAAATCTGTGCTCACAGTCTGGCAGAAGGTCATGAATTGCTGGCACCAAACCCTAGAAATGGAAAACTCAAAATGCATTAAACTGGTATCATTTCAAATGTAGAATCAAACATAGTATGTATGTAGATTAATACATAGTATGCATTAAATTGATATTACCTTTTGTTGGTAAAAAATAATAGTCCACTCAGACTGGTCTGCAAGCCCAATGTCAGCACAAAGTAGTTGTACAAACCAAGTCCATGATGATTTTGTTTCCTTTTCAACTACTGCATATGCAAAAGGGTACATCCCGTCATTTGCATCAACCCCTACTGCTGATAGCAACTGCCCTGTGTATGTTCCTCTCAAAAAACATCCATCTAATCCAATCACTTTTCTGCACCCTGTTATAAAACCTTGCTTGAGTGGCCCCAGACAACAATATAATCTTTTAAATCTTGGATTTTCATCTCCACCGATGTTGTCATCCACATCTACAACCATTGTAGATCCTGGCATTGCCCTTTTGATTTCTTTACAATAATTCCATATAAGTTTGTTTTGCTCACTATGATTGCCCTCAACTAGAACCTTAGCCTTTTGCTTTGATCTATAAAATTTACTTCTTGATACTCCAACTGAGTGATTCTTTAGGATAGTTTCTCTAAAAGATTCTGTTGGCCACTGTGGATTGGACCTAAAGTTATCCACATACCTCTTGGATAACCAATTTGATGTCACATTCTTGTTATAAAATGCTGGTCTACAATTGGTATGCTTATCAATCAAACTCTTCACTTGCAATGTGCTTTCACCTTGCATCTTAGATGCAAACACAAAATCCAGTTACATGGTGGCTTGCACTTGGCTCTGACTCTCCATTTCTCATTCTTCACAAAGCTGATTTCCTTCCTATTCAATATGGAATACTCCTTTACAGCATCTCTGAAGTGTTCAGCTGTGGCAAATAACATACCAACTGCAAACTGTGGATTGTTCATGTGCTTATCTGGATTAAAAACAGGATGCCTCCCTTTATGATGATGATGATTTTCTTCATCATATGAGGTTTGAAGACTCCTGATGTCATCAGAAAGTTCATACTCTGAAACAATCAACACCTCATCTTCATTCAATTCATTATCAGTGTTATTTGCAGATTCTGAACTACTAGCAGAGCTTGTTGAAGCATTATCAGGATCAAAGTTACTATCACTAGTGCTTGACTGCACTTGGCCTTGCATTTCATATACCGTTGCCTCATGGTCTAAGTATACCTCAATCACTCTATATGTTGGTATCCATTCCACCATTGAAAGAATGTCTCTATCATATTCCAAAACCCTCAACCCACTAATGATGTCCATTGCAGGAACTCTATACCAACATGCCATTACATCAGCACACCCAATCTCTTTGGCCATGCAATGAATCTCTGGAATCGAAATTTTTTCTGCATCAACCCAGTCAATGTACACAGTAGAACCACCCACATATTTCTTATATGGAATGCTTATGAACTTACCCCCATAGTGTACTTCAATGCTGAATAACGTAGAGTATATGGCTGAAACCATGCAAAATTACAATAAAAATCACATAAACAGATGGATTACAACACTTTATTGGGACCTCTGTTATTGGGACCACACACAAAAATATATTCTAATATTCTAAAGCACAAATAATCAAACTTTTGGGACCACTTACATCAACAGATAATACAAGACAAAAAGACAAAAGGTAGATCTTTCAACACCAATACAAAATTGAATCCCAAAAATCAAATAATATAATATTCGTCTTCATTCAAACACTTATAAAAACTTAGAATCATAACTTACAATATATTTTATCTGGATCCAAAAATTGATCTACAGGTCGCAACACCCAAGACATCGTTCTGGTAAGCCACAATCACAAAGAAGCAGTTGATTAAGGTAGGGTTTGTGAACAATGGATGAAATCTGAGGAAATCTGATGGGTTTTTCTTTTTTTTGAACATGGAACAGACGAACAGTTGAGCCAGGAAGAGAAGAACAGTTGCTATTGTCTTTCGTACCCCTGGACATTGCCTCACGTGAGTCATGCGTGCGTTTGTCCATCACATTAAACGGCTGAATTGGATGGAAGGGCTTGATTGACATAAATTGACAAGTTGAGGGACTAAATTGACACAAACCAAAGTTTAGGGACTTAATTGACTTAAATCATATAGTTTAAGGGCTAAATAGGTAGTTAACTCTATATGTTTTATATATTTTTTTGGATTAATTGGGCCCACTGTAATGATTTATGAAAAACAAACGAGCAATGCTATTGAGATATAATTTGATAACTTAATGATTGTGGTTATTAGATTGTCAATGAGTCCCAACATTAAATTATCACTGAGTCCCAACACTATCAATCCAATGGTCATAATACATTAAATTCTTAAATTATGTCTCAATAACATTGGTGAAAACAAAATTAATTGGGTCAAACAAGTTGGGTATTAGAACAAAAAAACAAAAACAAAAAATTCATACCAAATCTCTTAAAATTAGCAAACTAAAATTGATTCCTTAGAATATTAGTATGATTTGTTGAAGTCTCATTTGGTTAAAAAATTATGGAATATATAGCAAAAAATGAGTAAAATGTGGAATTTGTAAGAAGATTAAAAATTATAGAATATTGCTTCTATTTGTGTCAAATAAATTATATAATTGATTCTTAATGTATAGATGTTATCTTATTAATTTTTTTCAAACAAACCCTTTTTATGTTTAATGAATTTTTAAGTATCAAATCCGATATAAAAAAATATAAATATATCACATTATTTTTATCTATTATACTTTAAGTGTGTCCACCCTAGATCATATTTTTGGCTCCACCACTGCTATCCGGGATTTTCACTCCTCATTTCTTCAAATTAATCGATTGGTTTACGTTCCACCGTGCCTTCAGGTACGGGTTATCTCTAATATCTATATTAAAAAGTAACACTCTCAACAAAAAAATAATAACATCAAACAATAACACGCTCAACAAAAAAATAGTAACATCAAACAGTAACACACTCAACAAAAAAATAGTAACATCAAAACAGTAACATGCTCAACAAAAAAATAGTAATATCAAACAGTAACATGCTCAACAAAAATTTAATCATTGTAATAGAGTGACACCCCCACAACAGAACAAATACTCACATATGGTGTCACTCTATTGCAATGATTAAAATTTTAATTAAGTTTTTTATTGAGCATGTTACTGTTTGATGTTACCATTTTTTTGTTAAATGTATTACTGTTTGATGTTATTATTTTTTTGTTGAGCGTGTTACTGTTTGATGTTACTATTTTTTTGTTGAGCGTGTTACTGTTTAATATATATATATCTGTGTGTGTGTGTGTGTGTGTGTGTGTGTGTGTATGAGATAAAAAAATAATTTTAATGTTAGCACAATTTTCAAGTTATGAGTTGTTATATTTGAAAACATTGAAACTAACAATGATAGACAATATTTATGGTAAGGGTAATTATGGAATACATTTCAAAAAGAATTTGAAATGTTTTAAAATATGTACTTTTTGGGGGGGGGGGGGGGAGGAGGGAGGAGGACTTGAACCCTTGACCTCAAGAAGACAAATCCTTCACAAGGTAAGGAATATCATTGGACCATGTGTATTTATTGACAACTATTTGATGAAAAAGAGGACTTAATGAAGTATAACGAGAATGATGGCGGAGAGATGGAATTCGGTATGTTATAACCCATATTTTTTGTTTCTAATGTTTTATGTTACTATTGTTTTTTTTTTTTAGTATGTTTTTTTGCCTATGCATCATATGTCCATATTGATTAAAAATACTCAATGTGTTACTAATTTGACCCCTCAATTTTGTACAATTTTTTTTGTTACTACTTTTATTTTATAAGCATGTTTATGTTTTCTCGCTTATGCATTAGTCAAGGTTGACCCAATAGAAATGTCACTTAAGCAACTGCTTAGGCCCCCCCCCCCCCCCCCCCCCCCCCCCAAAAAAAAAGAGCCCCCAAATAATAAGTATAATCTTTAAGTGTAATTTAAATTGGCCCAAAAAATTTTGGTTTAAATGGTCCAATCTAATGAAAATTCTTATGAGGCCTAGACTAAAACAATGGTCCAATTCACATTTCTCTCACTTTTTCCAATAGTTAGAAGACTTGAAAGTCTTAAAAAAGGCAAAAATTAATTTTTCAGAATTAAAGCCTAAAAGTCTATTGTCTACCCTCCTCTCTCTCTCTCTCTCTCTCTCTTTTTACCATCTCTTTCTCTCCAAGTAAAAAAAAGTTCATATAGCATAATTATGTATCTCTCTCTTGCAACCTAGATTAAATTGAAAAGATATATATTTGTTTGATTAGTAATTTAATTTTTTAATATTTTTATTGATAGGATTAATTTAATACAATTCTTCTTTTTTATTGTGAAAGTTTGAAATAGTAGATGATTTGCGAGGCAAACAAATTGTCAATTCAAAACTTATACAATTTTTATTGATCCGGTGATATTATTTAATTCTTATTGACTTTTATAGGATATTATATTTTTCTCTTAGTATAATTATTTGTTATTTTAAAATATATTTTATTCACAAGAATTTTTAGTTTGAAATATGTCAAGTTTTTTCAAAATTAAAACTCATAAAATTCTACTTACGATCAACTATAGCACAAGAAAAATTAAATGGATTAATCATATTATCCATTGAAAAAGATATACTAGCAACACTCAAATATAAAAATTTGATTACTAATTTTGCATCACCAAAAACGAAAAGAATAAATTTTAATTTGATAAATTTTGATAGGGCCTTATTTAACACTTTCGCTTAGGTCCCTAGATTTCATTGGGCCGGCCCTGGCATTAGCAACTATCCACGTTACGACCCGTTCTCTAATTAATATTTAATATTACCATTTTTTTGTTTTGAATGTTACTATTTTTAAAAAATATTATTATTAAAATTTACTATTAATTGTTTTATTTTTCCAAAATGTTAATATTCAATATTACAATTTTTTTTTAATGTTACTATTTTTTTGTATTTGAATGTTACCAATTTTTTTTTAATGTTACTTTTTTTTGGGTTTGAATCATAGTTTTAAAACTAGGCCCGGACATCAACTCGGCAAAGGGACAGGGTCAATGGGTCACTGGTCGGACCGATAATATAATAAAAATTTAAAAAATAATTATAAATACTATAAATAGGCTAAAAATCACAATAATTATAAAAATAACATCAAACATGTAAAGTTAAGTAGAGAAAAATCATCAAACATGTATTCAATTTCAATGTATTCAATTTTCAATATAACTTGTAAAGTTAAGTAGAAAAAAATACCTCTATGGAGCTCGATGGTCACTCGGTGGACCTCTGATCTGATGGATATATATATATATATATATAAGAGAAATAAATAGTCTTATTCTATATATGAATATAAATAGATATGAGAGAGTGAATTTTAATGTTAGTCAAACTACTAAAATTTAGGAGTTGTTAGTTTTTAAATTTATTTTAATTAAATATAACTATTAGAGGTATTTTCAATATATATATATATATATATATATATAAATAGTCTTATTCTATATATGAATATAGATAGATATGAGAGAGGAAATTTTAATGTTAGTCAAACTACTAAAATTTAAGAGTTGTTAGTTTTTAAATTTTTTTTAGGGTTAATTGCACTGGAGATCCCCAAAGTATGGAGTTTGTCTCATTTTGATCCCCAATATTTCAATTGCATCATTTTAGTCCCTGAAATATTGAATATGTTTCTATATAGTCCCTCAAGTAGACAGTGTCCAAATTGCTAACGATTTTTTATCATAAACTTGTCACGTGATACTTAAATATGGACAAAAAAATAATTTGAATAACTCTTAACTAAATTTTTACTCAAATTTTGGTTAAATAGCTACCTAAATTACACAATTCTGATCATGAGCTATTCAAATTTTTGGTCAAAAGCTACCCATATTGCACATTTTTTTTTTCAAGAGCTATCCACATTTTGTTTAAGAGCTATCAAAATTATTTTTTATCCATATTTAGGTATTGCGTGACAAATTTATTATAAAAAATCGTTAGCAATCTGGACATTGTCTGATCGATGGATCATATAGAAACATATTCAATATTTCAGGGACCAAAATGATGCAGTTGAAACATTGGGGACCAAAATGAGACAAACCTCATACTTTGAGGACCTCTAGTGCAATTAACCCTTTATTTTAATTAAATATAACTACTAGAGGTATTTTGGGTAATGAAGATTAAAATGAATTTAATATCAAACAAGTTTTCTTAATGGACTTATCACCTAATAACTTCATAAAAATGGGATCGGCCTCCAAATTCCTTAAATAATACACAATATACAGACTTTTAAGGTTTTGATTCATTTGTGTAAATATGGTACAATTTTTTTTTTTTTTACTATAGAGTGTCTAAGCTTACACTGACTACTTTCTCAATCTCGAATACTAGCTATTGTAACCCTACTGGATTTAATACAATTTTTATTTTTGGAGGGGGGGGGGGGGGGGGGGGGGAAGGACTGGTTGGACCTTTTTATTGGACTTCTTTAGAACTGTCCTTGGACTTCCTTTAGGTGCTGGGTATGATTTGTTTGGGCCTTATTATTGGACTTCTTTCATTATTGGGTTTAATTAGTTTAGACCTTTTTATTGAACTCCGTTTAGTTGCTGGGTTTGATTTGTTTGGGCCTTTTTATTCCAAAATATTTTGAACCTTCATAAGAACATGGTTTAAAACCGTGTGGATCAAGTCTAAAATGGGTATGATACCGGGGTAACAATTTTGAAATCTGTATGATATTACAACTAGAAAGTTGATTTTTTCACTTATAAAAGCACAACAACGATTAAGATTGATCCAATTTTTATTTATTTCGATCCAATGGTACAAAATTAATCCCAAATATTTTTTGCCATTCAAAAATATTATATTCTCTGCATGACCCTTAATTACAGACAATTCAATTTACACACTCCCAATGTAAGACAACCTAGACAACTCATACCTACTTCTCTATCTTTTTCTCTATCCATTTTAATTATAAATTACAAAAAAAAAATAAAAAAATTATTATTTAAATATTTTATAATTAATACTCAATTTTTGGTATTGTAAAGTGACTTCAAGCACGAGTTGTTGCTACTAAATCGATATTGGAGGACTAAGTTATAGGGGAGAGGCTATGGTACCGTCGGGTGAGAATTCAGTACGGTACCGAAATATTGATGGGAGCCATTGATGTTCTGCTCATTAGTGCACAACCATTGATCTGTTGATTTATTTATTTATTTATTTTTTTATCAACATCTGTTGATTTAATTTATTTACACTTTTGTATTTGTAAACCTATAACTTACTCAGCCGGTCATGAAAAGGATAATTAAGATCGATCGTACACTCAGAAGATCGATCTAATTTTTTTGTTTGTACTTGTGTTACAACCTTACTGGGGGAAGCGTCTTTCCTATGGGGGGAATTGGGCATTGGGATCGATCATACGTAATACTAATCGATCCTACACAGATATACATTTGTATTATTGAGATCAAAATAATGAATATTATGATCGATCTTAGATGTGTGTTCGATCGAAATTATGTATGATCGATCTTAATATTACTGTATATCGACAATAAAAGTAAGGTTACAATTTTGTAGCAAATATTACAATTTTTATGAGTAGGGTTATTGATGTAATAGGCAAATGTATCAATTTTATAGGTGATGTGAGGTAAGTTATCCATTAATTGGTAAGTTTATCTATAATAGAGGGAAAGTTATAACAAATAATGGTGGAATTACTCCTGTCAGTGGCAAAGAGGTAATCTTTATGGGTGAGGTTATAACATATTGATAAAATGTTACTACATGTTGATGTAATGTTACAATTTATATAGGGAAGATTACAATATTAAAAATAAGGTTATCACCTATTTAGGCTAAGTTACCCATTGAAAAGTAAGTTTATCGATTATTGAGGGAAAGTTACAATGCATAAAGGTTAAATTACGTCTGTCAGTGGCAAAGAGGTAACCTTTAGGGGTGAGGTTATAACATGGAGAGGTAAGGTTACTGTTTTTATAGGTAGGATTACAATTTTAAAAATAAGATTTCCACCAATTTGTAGTTAAGTTACCCATTGAATGGTAAGTTTATCGACTAAAAAGGAACACTTACAATGCATAAAGGTTGTATGACTCCTGTCTGTGGAAAGATGTAACATTTAGGGGTGAGGTTATAACAAATTGTTGTCAGGTTAGTACATGGAGAGGTAATGTTGTAATCTTTAGGAGTGAGGTTATAACATTTTTGTTGTAAGGTTACAACATGTTGATGTAAGGTTACTACATGTTAATGATAGGTTAGTACATGTTGATGTTAGGTTACTACCGTTAGAGATAGGATTACCACTCATAAAAATAAGGTTAACACCTATTGAGATAAAATTACCCATTGAAAGAAAGGTAAGTTTATCGAATGTTGAGGAAAAGTTATAATGCATAAAGGTAAAATTACTCCTGTCAGTGGCAAAAAGGTAACCTTTAGGGGTGAGGTTATAACAAATTGTTGTTAGGTTAGTTCATGGAGAGGTAATGTTGTAATCTTTAGGGGTGAGGTTATAACATTTTGTTGTAAGGTTACAACATGTTGATGATACGTTAGTACATGTTGACGATAGGTTAGTACATGTTGACGTTAGTTTACTACCATTAGAGGTAGGATTACCACTCGTAAAAATAAGGTTAACACCTATTGAGGTAAAGTTACCCATTGAAAGAAAGGTAAGTTTATCGAATGTTGAGAGAAAGTTATAATGCAAAAAAGTAAAATTACTCCTGTCAGTGACAAAGAGGTAACTTTTAGGGGTGAGGTTATAACATGGAGAGGTAAGATTACTAATTAGATTTGATGAGGAACAATGGGATCGATCCAAAAAAAAAATTGATTCTGCATGGTCGAATAAGCGTGAACAAAATAATGAACTTTATGATTGATCGTAAATGTGAACGATCGATCACAAATATTAGCGATTGACCATATATAATTATTTTTATGTTCATTACTGCGCAACAGGTTACAATTATTATTGGTAGGGTTATTGATATAATAGGTAAGTGTACCATCATCTTTAATGGTGGAGTTGTGACTTCTTAATGTAAGATTACTACCCATCTAGGCCAGATACCCATTGAAAGGTAAGTTTATAGATCATAGTGGGAAAGTTACAATGAATAAAGGTTGAATTACTCGTGTCAGTGGGAAAGCGGTAATACAATTTGGGGTGAGGTTATAACATAGAGATGTAAGGTTACTATTTTTATAGGTAGGATTACACTATTAATAATAAGATTACCAACAATTATAGTTAAGTTACCCATTAAAAGGTAAGTTTATCGATTAAAGAGGAATACTTACAGTGCATAAATGTTGTATTACTACTATTAGTGGAAAGAGGTAACCCTATGGTTGAGGTTATAACAAATTGTTGTAAGGTTACTACATGGAGAGGTAATGTTATAATCGTTAGGGGTGAGGTTATAACATTTAGATGAAAGGTTACTACATGTTGATGTTAAGTTACTACTGTTAGAGGTAGGATTACACTAGTAAAAATAAGGTTACCACCTATTGAGGTGAAGTTTCTCATTGAAAGGTAAGGTTATTGAATATTGAGGGAAAGTTACAATGCATAAATGTTGTATTACTCCTGTCAGTGGGAAAGAGGTAAACTTTATGAATTATGTTATAACATGGAGAGGTAAAGTGACTACATGGAGAGGCAATGCTATAATCTTAAAGCCAAGGTTACTACATGTTCAAGTAAAGGTTAGACTGCCTATTGGATTTGATACTTCTTTAGAGGGAAATGTGGAACCCATCATCAGGTACAACGAAATAATTAAATAGATTTTTTCCCTCCCACTTTGAATGTATCCCGCCCAGATGATCCTGCCAAAAGCACTCTTCCCTTCGTCACTACCCTATACTCCACCAACTCCTTCCAAACGAAGGGCGACGACTGTAAGCGATGCCGGAGCACTCCATTGTTCTTGGTAGTCGCGTTTGACGGTAGTTTGATACATTATAATCGTGAATGTGCATTCGATTGAATCAATATCCATGTAAGCACCGATATCCTTTTTTTATGTTGTGTAACATTGGGACATATTTAAGTTGTAATAGAAGAGAGATTATACTCAGGCTAAAGAAGATGTACATCGAATGTAAAAGGGATGCAAATAAAATACCTAGCCATCAACCGCCTGGATTTATTACTGGTGAGTCACTGAATATTTGCCCTAATGATTGACCTGGATGTAGTACGATCAATCTATGAATGTTAAAGATCTAAGTTCAAACTTTAACATATCATTCGAGAATGTTAAAGATGTAGGTTAAATCTTTAACATTTGTCCATATGCAGCAAAGACAATTTAAAGAGAATAGAAGGTGGCGAAGAAGCGAAAACAAAAAATGAGGTATGTATATTTAACGTGTTAGTATTTGTAATTCGGCGAAGTCATGTTTATCAAGTGTAATGGAAGTAATTTCAGGCAATGAAAGATTGTGTTGTGCAATGGCATAAGATGACTGATGTTGAGAAAGGAAAATTCATAGATTTGGCGAAGTCATCAAAGTTGGAATATGAGCGTTTGAAAGGAAACATGAAGAACTCCAATGGGGTAATTTGAATTTTGTTTGGAAAGGCATATATATGTGCACTTATACATAGAAAACAGTACATAATATGTATATGCATTTTTCTGATATTATGAAGGTCAAGCTGGGCACAAGATGTTCACCAAACATGGTCATCAAGATATTAGAAAAGTTAAGTGAAGAACAAAGACGTGGCGTTGAAGAAATTGGTTTGGGGGGAGTGTTAAACCTTAAATGTAAACAAAAAAAGAGAGATTTGTGTGCATGGTTAGTGGAGTGCTTTGATCCGGAAGGCTGTGCACTCAATGTGTATGAAAAATCGTTGAAGTTCTCTCCTGTAGATGTTGAGTTGATAATGGGACTGAGAAATGAAAGGGCAGATGTGGAGAGGAGCGGGCCCCCTGATAGAATAATTGAAGTATGTGAATCATTGTTCAAGGGACTCAAGGTTATTCTTTTGAAAGTTCTAGAGGGTAGATTATTTGAAATGAAATGTGATTCTGTTGAGTTTAAGCGTATATTTGCTTTATTTGTACTTGGTTATTTATTGCTCCCCACAATGAAGACCACAGTTAGCACATCTTCCATTCACTCGATAATAGATGTTGGAGGTTTAGGTAAGAAGAATTGAGTGGAGCTTGTGTATGATAGCGTTATTAAAAGAGTGCAGAAGTACAAGCTGAATAATTATCACAATATCGGTGGGTGCATACTTGTCCTAATGGTAATTAATTGTTTAATACACATTTGCATTCTATTATTAATAGCATAATTGGTCATCAACCAAAAGTTTGCAAGATCTTATATTTTTGTGAAGGTATTTTTCCTTGAGCAGGTGACACCATATGGAGTTGTGGATGTTCCATACATGGGTCGAACCCTTCCCCGAATTGCCGCATGGGGTGATCAAGAAATTAATGACCATGTGATCCGTTTAAAGAAGTCAAGTTGGCTACAATATATGCGGGTATCATCTTTTTCCAGTGATGCAATGATCTTTTCATACATACTATTTAATGATATGAACTGTTCATTGTAGGTTCCATTATCAAATACCAATCATGGTTTTTCACACGCACCTATGAAAGCAATACCGAGAATTCAGGCACCTCAAATCAATAGCGATGAAAGATTTATAGTAAGTGTTGTTGATAGTTTACGACATTACAAATTTTATTGTTGATGTGTGAAATGATATGTAAATGATAATTTCAGGCCATTGAACAAAAATTTTGTAATGTCGAGGTCGTTGTGTGCAAAATGCAGTCGAACTTAAATGAAATGTCTGTAGAATTCAATTCATTGATTTCCACTCTGAAAAAAAATGATGGAAACCTCATCAGGAGATAGTTCCAATTCTGACGGCATACCACAAGTTGACCCTAATGAGACCGAGCTGAAGGATGGTAATGACAGGAGTAATGGAGTGAACGAGTGGACCATGCATGGATCTGAAAATCATAATCATATTTCAACACCGTTTTCGGCTGTGAAGCCACCTGAAAGTATACAGGCGAAGAATTTTAACAAACGTTGTTCAAATGCACTTGCATTATTTCAACCCACAGATATTGATTATCCTCAATCGGCATCATACTCCTGTACACAGAAATCAGAAGTGGCAAAGATACTTCGTAGATGTTCTAAAAGGAAACCAAGTAAATGGTTGAAGTCACCTTATGGACTGCCGAAGGTATGATACACGTTATATTTTTTAATTTAAAGTTTCATGTTGTATGAAACATGTCAATTTGTAACGACTTTGCTTATTTCATGTATAGAATCGTCGATTGAATAAGAATCTGAAGAAAGAAGGAAAGTTGGCAGCGTCCATTGATGCCATAAGTAACTGGTTGAAGTCACCATATGAAGTAACCGATGTATGCTATCATTTATTCACACTCATTAAAATCTGAAAACATGTCATTTACATTATTGACATAGTTATTATAATAGAATTGTCGATCGCAGATAAAGGCCGAGCACAATGATGTGAAGGATGAAGTGAATATTGATTTAAGTAGAAAACGCATTTTTAGGGATCACAACACTTCAACGGACGAGTTTTTTAAGGAAACAGGTCATGTCAAATGCACATATTTTTTTTGCATACATAACTATTAATGTATTTAACTCACATGTACCTAAAATTGACATTATATTTTGTAGTTATTGGATGGAAAGAAGAATGACATTGAACCTATACTGAATACATATAGAGCAATTGATAAAAGAATAAAGTTTGTCCAAAAGGAAAGCACTAGTATTGAAGAGATTCATAAGGTTTGTATGTAGTGGTGTTGTATGAGACATACCCATGGAATATTTTGCACATTAAAAGTTTCATCCATTAACCAAATTTCATATTCGAGTGCCTGTCTCCCACCAGTAATCGTGGAGTATCCAAAAATTGACGAAATCATAACCGTTGATAATGCATCAATACTGGCATACATTTTTTATGCTTCTCTAGATATGAGGTATAATAGTCTAATCCAGACGAGTCTGAAATTGTGTGTCATACATAATACAATAATATAATTGGGTTACCGGACAGTGAGGTATTGGTTAAATTTAGTCATGAGTTCGCAACTAGAAAGTCAATGATGAGTTTATGTCATTTGCAATGGATTTGTGCTGAGGTGAGTTACATCGAATATCCATATTTTTTAGATTAAGAAATATGATAAATACCTCCATATTGATGTGTGTATTCGTATATTATTTGTAAAGATAATAAATCTTGGTGCATACATTACTATTCAAGGGAGGAAGACGAATCCGTTTAATATGAAGATTAGATGTTTTCTGCCCACATACTTTTCGGTAATGCATCCAACCCTTGTCAATGGCATTATCATGGTTTTAAATGCAACAACCATAAATTTCTAAGTTTGCACCATATTTGTGAATATATTCAGTAACAGGCAATTGCAAGAGTATCGTCCAATGCAGGTGTACCGTGCACAACTGATTCATTTCTTAACCTATCTGATTACATAAAAAAATTTGAAGATTGTGACAACGTGCTTCATATATATCTTACTTTCATATACATACATACATATATATATTGCTTGAATTGCATCTACCGTTTTCATTTAGTGTAATTGGGTCATTGACTTATTAATGCAGATTTTTATTCCAAGGAACGACAATAATCAACATTGGTACTTATGCATGATCGATGTACTTGAGCATGAAGTTGTATTGCTTGACTCTATGCCATTAAAGGATAGCGACCGTCGACTAATCGACGTGCAGAAGGTGGTTGCGTATCTTGATTCATTACTTTAGTGTATTGATAGTTTGTACAAGCCAATTCTCCACACATTCCCTTTGATAGAAGCCGGATGGGCTACAAGACAAGAGAATGGAAACGACTGTTGTGTGTTCGTTATTAAGTTCATGGAGGAACCTTTGTTAGGTCCTGGCTGGATTGTAAATGTAATACAACAGATGCACATGTACGTTGCACTAACTTCACCTATTCTCGTATTTCATACACTAACAATATTATTTGTCTCAGGATGATTTGAACGATATGCGCAGAAAGCTAGCTGTTCAATTGGTCACCCACAGGGACAATAGATTGAGAAATCAAGTTGTTGCCAAGGCACGTATGCGATTGGCTGATGGTGGAAAAATGATGTCATATGCTTGATTTAGTCATTTAGATTAAGATATTGGTTGTTTTTTGTTTTTTGGATTTTGTAATTGTAGAAGCTGTTATATTGGATATATATATACATACAACAATATATTTATATGAATATGGATTTTTCTATATTAGACTCACATTTTTAGTCTAAGGTTCTGATAGGGTTCAAGATATGAAGTACATGAACAAAAACTACATTTGCATTCTAGTTGTGCCAACACACATCAAAATCCAACGCAGTCACATGACTTTTCAGTATGCACAACACTCCCACATAATCTATTACACCATCTTCACCCACTACTATGCAACATTCGAAATCCAGTAAGCAATGAAAAATATCCATGATACACAAAGTGCAACCATTAACTTTCTGGCCAGCTTTGTCGCTCTTTCTTCTTGTGTCTGATGCCTTTTCAGTGATCGCAATAGTCCGAGAATTACATGTTTCGATCGGTCACACATTTGAGGATCATACCATTGGAAATAATTCCACCCACCTGCCTCCTGCATGTCGTTATGTTGGTTAACATTATGATGTCTTATGCAAAATAAAATAAAATTTAATGAATGAAGAATTAGTTTTTCAGAATCTTGGTATCTTACCCCATATCTCTCACAGCCAATAAACCTTCTACCTGGGTTTGAATTTGTCCATGAGGTCCTCAATCTTCCAATTCTCCTACAGTTGCATTCTTGAAAGTCCATAACGCTATAAGCTTATACCAAATGAGTGTTACTATTTTTTTCACCCTTTCAGATGAGTGTTACTCTCTCCTTGTGTCTTCACTTGTATAAGAACCTCATTGCTGTTGGCGGGGACATTTCCCTCCAATTTTGTGGACTGCTTATGCTGGTGATTTGTCCAAAATCTCTCTGTCTCCTTTTTATGCTAGTTAGTCGCCAAAAATCTCCTTTTTTATGTTGGAGATTTGACAAACATCTCCTTAACATGGACATGGTCTGCTTCAAATGTACAAATTACAAAATGTGTGGTTATTAATTTTTGGTCATTAAATATTACTCAGAAAATGTGATAATTTTGCAAGGTAACCTTTATTTTTTCGTCATGGCCCACTACCATGAACGGTATGGTACCGACATTTTATATACTCGGTATCGTAGAATTCCCCGCAAAAAAAAAACACTTGCATTGGCGGTGTGTACATGTATCATATTTTTCTATTTCTTTTTTCATTCTACCTTTATTTACCACAGGTGTGAATGATGTACCAAACTGAAATCCGAGCAGGAGTATGAGACATGTACATAAATTTGGATATACAAAAGTCTCAATACATTATGGACAAAGTTAGCTGTTCCTCACTGTGGTACATAAGAGGATAACTACAACCACACTACCTTAAGTTAATTGTTCATAATAATCACAAAAGATGCGTTATGTCTTCCTTCATTCAACCATTATCAGACTGAGTTCTTTGCACGACTATACGTGGATTCGGTCTACACATTGTCTCAAAAATATAAGGATGCATCCAGTTATGAAAAGTTTATGTTCCGGAGCTTCAATGACTTGCCAATGAATTCATCTCGCTTTGTATTGTCTGGATGGGTAACCAACTTTAATGCAAGATCCTTTCTAACCATTGACGACGATGCCTACATACAATTTTAAGTGTTATAACATGTGCAAAACATTGATGATGGAAGAAAAATTATACATATTTATAGTATACCTTTATTATAGTTTGGCCCAGATGAGGTTGATGGATCATATCGACAACGGGAATTCCACAATTATATCCATTCACCTGTTTGGGTGACCAAGTTGGTTCAATCACGGGCCATGTATTGAGTACTCTTTCAAAATGTCTGTTTATCTGGGAAATAAATTCACCCAATGACGCAACCTACTAATTCATACAATGAAATAAGTTACACTTGGCAAATCCACCCTTGAATGCGTTGCATGGATCATATTTTGCATTTCAAATTAGATCACACATACCACATCATCCACTTGCTTACGTCGTATACGTTTCATTGTTCGACTTGGAAGAGTATCCAGTAGGAGGACTTCTTTCTATTGTATGGCCACAACGCATAAGTACCAATGTTTTTTGTTATCGTTAATGGGGACATATATCTACATATGGCAGTTGCAGTCAGTACACTATGGTGACGTACATAATTAATTGTGAAGGTTGCTTTTGTAAGCAACTCGATTGTCAGTTTGTATCCAGTCATACCTTGTCACACATGTTGATGTCCATGATGTATCGGCCACACAATCGCATGAGTTTTCATTGTAGTTGAACACCAGTTTTTCCCTAAGATGTATAGTCAATGACTGTTTGCTACAATTTAAGGATTAGTGAAATTAGAAACACGTAAGTTCATATAGAACATTAAAACACAATATGAGGCAGTAAATCAAGAAAAACACATAAAACCAAAATTTGATTGTGGAATATTACGCGAACCAAGTCGGAATGTACCACCTAGCCTTCTGTGTGTCGTTGTTTCCCATATTTGTGAGTGGCATAATGCATGCAGCAAGATTGATTAACTGTGTACAAAATTATACATATTTAGAATTACATACATTTACTCCGTCGCCATTTAAATGATCAATTGGGTATACAAATATGGGAAAATAATATAACTCACCTCGCTCGGCAACCAAAGTCTGGGTCCCAATGACTTCATTGTCATTCTTGTCGCATGAAATTTTTCAAACTGAACAATCGTCTCACTGTAAACGTCGACATGTAAGGTATGATGTGCATAAGAACTGCAAATAGTAAACACCATGTAATGGTATTAATTGCGACATACTCTACATCAAGTCCATCATGAAAAATGTAGTTCCATATTGCATTTTCTACTTCATCACTAACATCAGTAATATGGGGAACCAACCCATCAACAACCTGAAAGTGGAGTTTCTGTCATTTTAGGTCCATGTGCACTAAAAAATTTAATTGGTGGCAAGTTATGTGTAAAATAACCTCGGTGGTTCTGTCACCCCGGACCTCGGTTTCATTGTCATCCAATAATTCCTGGTTCACATTTTACAACACATAAAATATAAAAAACAGCACACACATGTACTATGGTAAAGGATAACATAGTAATATAGTGTACTCACGTGGAGATACTCCTTCGTAGGTGGTTCTTGCTTCAACTTTAAAAGTGTAAACCCAAGCGCAGGTTGAGCAGAGTAATATATTCTCGGAAGTCCGAGGTCGATCCCACGAGGAATTGTAACAAGAAACAATCACACGAACAATAAAAGTAATTTGAAAGGAAAAAGAATTGTTTGGAAAGTTGTTGATTGGAGAAAAATGATTTTGGTAATTAAAACAGTAATAAATAAAATACTAGAGCATCAGGTACTCCCTCTCAACTTCATACAATAATAGTTAAAGACTCAAAGCTTGACTTGAAAGAGGAATTAAATGTCAGTTAACCCAATTAACAAATCAAGTGATAAATCTAATGGTTATAATCAAAAGACTACCAGGAACCTGAATAATCATTCAATCATATTATTTTATGAAATAATGTTAATCATTCCAGCGTGGAATAACCAGTGATTTACACGCAGGGAAAATCAAGCAATTGATGTACGTGGCACAACAACTCAAGAGTTTATACAGCATAAACACTTTGCTAAAAGATTTGGGATTAAATTAACACAATAACATAAATCCTTAAGTACAAGAGTCAATAAGAATACCGTACTCCGTTGAGAGATTTTCCCCTAGCCCTAGCTTAGCCTTCTAGCCAGACATAATACAGGATGCAGAAAAAAGACTAAGAACAAAAGACCCCCCTTTACAAGGTCCTAGGTTCGTATTTATAAATTACATTCCCAAGAGATTGCATCCCACTAGGATTCTAACTTCGGCAGCAGAGGCTTTACACGCGTCCGGACGCGCCTCTCTCAACCGTCCGGACGCAACTTCCAGAATGGTCATTCCTGCGTTTATCAACTTTCTGCCAATCGCGTCCGGACGCGTACACTCCATCCGTCCGGACGCGTGTTCCAGTGTGATCCCTCCTGAGCTATGCTTCTTCTTTCCATAATTTGTCCCCAAAACTATGCTTTTTACCTGCAAATTATCACAGATCAACATTTACTAGCATAACACTCAATTTGGATAAACTCTTATTTTTATCACAATTTTACAATTAAAATATCATCTTTTCCTAATAATAATTGTGATTATTTGGACTTAATCACACCCCCCCACTTAAACCTTGCTAGTCCCTAGTGAGGCAAACAACGAAACATATAATACTATAAACAAAACAAAACCACTTTCGTAGGATTCACGATTGCATTTAGCATATGCAACAAGCCTTTAAACCCCTAGGTTTCCCCTAGTGGACGAGTATAGTCTCGTGAGGGTTTCCAGATATGATACCCACAAACATCACCTTGTGCTCAAATGTCTGAATAACACCTTTATAATATAAGTTGCTACCACATTATTGAAATACTAAGACACAAACTTTTTATAAGCACATGCGAAACAACATATAGAACTATGCGGTATATAACTGTATACACTTATCATATTCTCATATAAACTCGTGTGTAGTGTGAGTTAACTGTACCAAGTCAGTAATTTATCCGGTAATCACCTCTACAACTATCAACTATTCGTCTCAATGCCAAATCTCACTAGATAATTCACTCATAAAAGATTCTCTCAGATTATAGTGACTATTCCCTCAAATATCACATGTGAGAAGAAGATATTTAAGTCAAAACAAAATAATGCTCACATGTTCCATTAAAATAATTGTAATCCAAAAGAAATTGATTTGACATAATCTCATGAAAGGAAATCAACACACAATAAATAAATAATCACCATTTTCTTCCTTATTCACACCAGTCATGCATCCATCAATACACTCTTGAGATCAAATAGGTCTTTATTTAAGGTTGTAATGGGGCCTTGGGATTAGGGTTTTGAAACGAAGGATATTCAGGAATTCAAAAGACTATCCCGAGAGAACATGTACATTACACAACCAAACTTCTTTCCATAGCCTTTCACTCTCCATCCTTTAGAAGCACAATTTACATCACTTGCTCATATTTTTTTTTCTTTTCAAACACATGCTTGCTATTTTTTCTCTTTTTTTTTTTTTTCAATCTGTTTTTTTCACTGCTAGACATATTGTCTTTCTCTTTTTTTTTCAACTTTTTTTTTTTTTTTTTTCTTCTTTTTTTTCAGCAAGACATCTAATGCAAATATTCACAAGTATGTAAAACTCTTTTTTTTTTCTTTTCTTTTCTTAACCAACATCTCCCAAATTACATAAACAATAAAAATTCAATCTCAGGATAACCAAGGGTAAAAGATATTATTTTTTTCATTGGCTTGGTTATTATATGTTGGGTATAAGAAATAAATTTTTGCTTCAAAGGCTCAATCATGGCTTCTAGGGATAATAATATTCAAAGAATAAGGTTTAGGCTCAAATAATCAAAGATGACCTAAAATCATATCTCAAGAGCTTTTGATAACACACTTCCCATGCAAATAATTCAAAGTCAAGCAATCATTCACAATATTGGTGTTAACCAAAACAAAAATAATGAGACTATTGAAGGAGAATAGCTGAATAAAAATATTTTTTATTGAGTAAATGTAAATAACCCTTCAAGAAAGATTAGATCAAAATTCACTGGGGTTTTTATGCATCTCCACTATATGTTTCAAGTTCTCAAGGTAAAATACCTAATAAATTTTCAACTTAGTAAAGTCTAAAGTGCACAAATTTTGAGTTTTTATAAGAACATGATATGAAATACAAAAATATAGAATAAAGTTCTATATAATGCTTAAACAATTACAAATTTAAAGTTAAGCAAATTATTTCTATATTGTGGTATCAAATTATGCATAAAAATGTTATTTAAATATTTAATAACCAACAATTTTTTTTTATATTTTTTTTTTTTTTAGCAAAGTAAATAAACTAAAAAAAATAAACTAGGAATTTTCACAACACAAGGCATACTCATACCCCCCAACCTAAATCCAACATTGTCCTCAATGTAAAAATAAATATATTATTGCTCAATAAAAATAATGAATAAAGATAAAAAGGATAGGAATACCTGGTGCCGCAACAACGCTAAAATCTAAAAATAAAATACTCAACAAACAAAAAAACTATAAATTGAAACAAATAAAAATGAAACTGAAATTAAACAAAAAAAATAAAATAAAATCTAACTACTATGTACAAATAAAAATAAAAGCTCACGTTCAATCCGGCTTAAAGTCATATTTGAATATGCGACCATTCAATTTTATTGGCTTAAAAATGTGGTGTCGAAGCAACTCCTTTAATCGAATTATCCACTCATATACCCAAGATATTATTAGAGTATGCAAGAAAAGGGAGATATATACATTTTTATGCAAATCTAACATTGAGATAGAAAATAGATTTTTATCAATTACAACACACAACTCAACTTTCATACCCTCACTAAGATTAGATATGTGAATGTCATTACTACTTGTTGATAATGAAAGGTCTTTGGGCTCATTAGCCTCTTGTGGAATAATAATGTCACTAAATTCTTCACAATCAAGAGTATTAATGGATTCATCCTCAGTTTGTAGTTCAGGAAAAGAATCACTCTCATATTGACTATTTTTAACCTCTTGTTTTTGTATCAATATATTGAGTATATCTTGTATCTCTTTAATATCTTGACTTGTTTGGGCATTGAAAGCTAGTTGGCTTTGCATAAATTCGTTAAGAATATTCTCCAAATTCTCTTCTTGTAGGTCATGGTAGGGTGGATATTGGGGAGGGTCTTGTGGAGATGTGACATATATAGGTAACTGATAATGTTCATTCCCCCAACCAAAATTGGGATAAAAAGTTTCAAAACAACGGTCGGGGTAAGGTTGAGAAGAATTAGGTAAGACAATTGTCCCATTCCTCAAAATTTTTCGAGCAGTTGGAATTAAAGGGCAAACCTCAATGGGATGCCCATACACATCACAAAACACGCACAGTTCCTCCATCGGGGAAATCTTCACACCACATTAAAAGAAATATAAAATATAAAAATAAAAATTATGAAATATCTAACCTGAGGAAAAATGAAACAAATAATTAACAATGAATAAAAAACAAAAGGAACGAGATTACCGGATCTGTGACGAATCTCAAATCAAGCAAACCTCAATGATGTAATGGCTCCTTGTTTTTCAATTCCCCGGCAACGGCGCCAAAAACTTGCTTCAACTTTAAAAGTGTAAACCCAAGCGCAGGTTGAGCAGAGTAATATATTCTCGGAAGTCCGAGGTCGATCCCACGAGGAATTGTAACAAGAAACAATCACACGAACAATAAAAGTAATTTGAAAGGAAAAAGAATTGTTTGGAAAGTTGTTGATTGGAGAAAAATGATTTTGGTAATTAAAACAGTAATAAATAAAATACTAGAGCATCAGGTACTCCCTCTCAACTTCATACAATAATAGTTAAAGACTCAAAGCTTGACTTGAAAGAGGAATTAAATGTCAGTTAACCCAATTAACAAATCAAGTGATAAATCTAATGGTTATAATCAAAAGACTACCAGGAACCTGAATAATCATTCAATCATATTATTTTATGAAATAATGTTAATCATTCCAGCGTGGAATAACCAGTGATTTACACGCAGGGAAAATCAAGCAATTGATGTACGTGGCACAACAACTCAAGAGTTTATACAGCATAAACACTTTGCTAAAAGATTTGGGATTAAATTAACACAATAACATAAATCCTTAAGTACAAGAGTCAATAAGAATACCGTACTCCGTTGAGAGATTTTCCCCTAGCCCTAGCTTAGCCTTCTAGCCAGACATAATACAGGATGCAGAAAAAAGACTAAGAACAAAAGACCCCCCTTTACAAGGTCCTAGGTTCGTATTTATAAATTACATTCCCAAGAGATTGCATCCCACTAGGATTCTAACTTCGGCAGCAGAGGCTTTACACGCGTCCGGACGCGCCTCTCTCAACCGTCCGGACGCAACTTCCAGAATGGTCATTCCTGCGTTTATCAACTTTCTGCCAATCGCGTCCGGACGCGTACACTCCATCCGTCCGGACGCGTGTTCCAGTGTGATCCCTCCTGAGCTATGCTTCTTCTTTCCATAATTTGTCCCCAAAACTATGCTTTTTACCTGCAAATTATCACAGATCAACATTTACTAGCATAACACTCACTTTGGATAAACTCTTATTTTTATCACAATTTTACAATTAAAATATCATCTTTTCCTAATAATAATTGTGATTATTTGGACTTAATCAGTTCTCTCCCATTTGTACACACCTTTTCAGAAAGAGTTTCTAGCATCTTTTTAATTTCATTTACTTCAAATGTGAACTTGGCAGACAAAACTTCATGATCCGATTGAAATGCAGACAATGCAACCTCAACCGTAGACAATCTCTTGTCAAAATCTTACATAACACATTGAAGTGTCACTCACATAAAATAATAATAATAATGAAACGTATTGTTCTACCACCATATATATCCTACATAAGGTAACCTGCATGTTCTGAGAGTAAGAAACGTCTGTTGTCCTCACATTACGTCTCACATCTGGTACAAGAACATTTACTGAATCTTCAACTGTTGTCCTCTCATTCCGTCCCACATCTGGGTCAGGAACATTTAGTGACTCTTCAACTGTTACCCTTATCTACGATAATCCAAATATTAGTTAATACCACGTCACGTAAACAATATATTCTCTTATGAAATAATTAACAATAAAACAAAAATTAAAGAGTTTAATATCTATCATAAGTTACTTTTTTTTTTTTTTTTTGTATTCACCCAATTTTTTCAGTGAGGTCATACGCTGCCCTATTTCTTTATCCCCCCAAACTGCAATCCGAGGGAATGGCCGTGACAAAAATGGAATGTATGATTCCCCAGCTGGTGTCACACGCTCAAAATAGAAAATCTGCAAATGGATCACGTTCAAGTAATTAATAGAGCTAGTATGACTAAGAAAACAGTATTCAGATTACTCCAAAGTAGTCAATGAATTATCAAATACGTAAATAACGCATTACCTGTAGCACAATGATACAACCACAAATATTACCCCTTGATTTTTCCTTGAAATTTCGTATGCCTTCAATAATATCATCATAAACAAATTTGCTCCAGTTTATAGAAGATAATGCATTTACATCCACAAGCGGTTTGGCGTACGAACTATTAATTGTCATTTTCATGGTTGGGGAAAGAAGCCGGCCTATTAAGAATAGAGCAAATAGGCGCCTAAAAGTAAATGAATCGTGCCTTAATTCTTTCAGTTTCCCAACCAAAGTAGTCAATGAGAGCTCCCTCTGTCCTTTAAAAATTGATTTTTTAAGTTCCTCTGTTTGCTTCGAAGAACCTGCAGTCTCCAACTCAAGGCCTGTGTTTGACAACCCCATTATGTAATAAACATCCTCAGAGGAGAACTTAATTGATTTACCATGTACATGTAACAGAGCCGTAGCGGGATCAAATTTTTTCACCAACCACTCGCATAAGCTCCTCCTCACCACAGTGCATTTCATGCAGGTCAACCCTTCTAAACCCATGGCCACGTTTCTGATCGTCAATTAACCCAATGACAATTTTTATGACAGTTGATGGCGAACAACCCATTAGTTGCTGAAAATAGATGGAATGCATCACACAAGGATATCCAAAAATTTAAGTGATGTAATAATGCAGAGTTGGTCCATGTAATATATGTGTTCAGAGTACATACCCATCGTTTCCTCTTCGCATTAACACATGTATTGCCACCATGTGAAGATGCAGCGGATACCATATTGTCAGTCATACTTTGCCTAACTGCAACATTTGTCTTCCTCTTCATGGTAATAATGTGTATATATCATATATATATCTACAAAAACACACATGATTGGTAAGATAACTATTTTTTTTTCCACATATAAGAAAACTAGTAATAAACCGTGCCAGAAGGCACGGTGCAACAAAAAAATCGAGCCTAAAGAAGCGAGACACTATATCAAACTGTGACAATCGCTGCCCTATTTCTTTATCCCCCCAAAATAATATCAGTCTATGTACATAAATTATCGAATATCTAAATAAACACATGAATTTAAAGAAAACACGTTGCAATTCATTTATCAGATTCAATATCACGTCTCAATTCTACGTAACAAAACCATATATCAATTACCACAACAACATAATAATATCAACAATACAATAAAGTTCAACTTATACATATAAAAACCATATATCAATTACCTCAAAGTTTAAATGGTCTATGCAAATAACAATTGAGTAGAATTGATTCTTAGTCTATTTAGGTTAAACGATCAATTTTCCACCCAAATAATTTTTTACATAATAACGCAATAGTCTCCTTCCAATTAGTACAACATAATAAAGGCTAATAAAATACACCATAATGTAAGCATTAGAATTATGCATATACCTTGTAGGCTGAAATATATCTATCATTGAAATGTTATCCCCCAATCACAACCTACAATTGCCTCACCAATTAGCTAATCAATCATTCGAGAATTAATCGGCAACAATTTCACTCTTACATAAAAGAGAAAAAATAATAAAGCATATATTTCCTGTGATCTCAAACTATATTCAATACCATTAGTTACCTATGTATACCAAATGAACAAATGGCAAATTTTCAAGGCAAATATATAGTCTTCCCATAATTACGTAGAATACATGTGAACCATATATTTTGTATAATACCATATGTGCCATAAGCGATTCCTATTGGTTTTTAAGCTAGAAACCAAGCAAAAAACTTGACCGATTGAGCGCTAAAGCGTGTTGCTCAAATAGGGTCTGATAAATGACTCAAACTATTTTTTCAAAACACATTTAAGGTTTAGAAAACATTTTCAATGAAAAACCTTAGGAGTAGTTTTTCGGATATTCCAAATTTTATTTTGTTCACCTTAATCATCTTAAGCTTGAAGGTGAATCGGAGTAGTCTTGATGTAGCATTGTACCTTGATCTCCTTCCCTTCCTTTGTCACTTACGAATCTTGATCTTTGAAGCTTGATGACAGTAGAATTTGGTTGAGATTTACATAGACTTCACAAAATTAGCCAATTACAAATACATGAGCTAATGAAGATCTAGGTTTTTTTTTCAAGAACATGTAATTTTGGATGAAAATCATGTAATTTTTCCCCTTGGTATAAAATATTAGTCCTTGCAATAAATGAAGAAATCAAATATATAGTGGGGCGAGGTTCCACATTTCTATTCATTGTACACACATTTGCATAATTAAAACATATCCATTAACCAAACAACTGAAAAAAAATTATACATAATAGATATCCTTAAAACATAGAATTAGAAAATAATTAGAGCAGATAAATCATTGTTCATTACACACAATAAAATCTTTCAAATTTTCAAAGGGAACAAAAATAAAAAGAGTCAATACTTTTATGCGGACGTGCAAGCTTCGTTAATCAAGAAAATGATGGAGTTCAACCCAATGCATATATAGCAAAAATATCATGTTCTAATTATGTCATGGTCAGCTGGAATATGTAATGGGGAAGGTCAATGCATGCCCTTTTACCAATCGCATATAGAAGTTGAGCTCTATCATATCCAAGTTCAGTTGTATGTCCTTTGGGATCAATGTTACAAGCAACTATTATGTTTAACATCCTATAAGGCAAACGAAGGTCTTTCTGATATATTTTACTGTTCTCATCCACCCAATCGATAGCGACATCACAAATTGTCTCAATAATCGTTTCTATGCTAGGGACTTCCTCTTTACTTTTGTAAGGAAATACAATTGTATTCTCAATGATCACAGGCCTGGGAACTTTCAACATTTTTGAAATAAAATCAGGAGAATCTTCTATTTCTTTACCACTAACTACAGACTTCAAAGTGTGTCCAACCTTATCAAAGTCATGTAAATTTGCATAAAACAATCTAACTACGTTGTTATATGTTTTATCATCCTTCTTAACATCAAAGATGTTCTCCCAATTACGATCTCCAAAAACCATAGAACACTCCGTATTACCTAACTCACCCAATGCAATGCCTCGTTCCACTAACAATGGACGATGACAAAAACAGGTTTCAAACAATGTTTTTGCTTCTTCGTTCAGGAAACCAGTGTCACCTTTCGAACTCTTACCTGTTTCACCATCCTTCTTCTTCTGGGCAGTAACGACTTGCTTATTCATGCTATTCACTGCCTTCGTCTTCTTTGTCACTCCGGCTGTTCCTCCGGCCATGTCGATCTACAACTTCTTTGATTGAATGTACAGAGGACCCATATGTTTTACAAACAATTTGGGGGATGCATTGTTCTTAACTTGTTCAAGCAAAGGGGGTTAGGGTTTGGGAGAACTCAGTAATGTCAGGGGAAATACACCTGCAATGGGTGCCGATAGCACTTAAGGTACAAAATGACAAAAATAACCAACAACTAATTCCTTATGCCCCTCCACACTTGAGGTGTTTTTTGTAATTTCATATTTTTTTATTCGAATCGAATTTAAGGTATTTTTATTGAACAATTTTTGTTGATCAATCGTACTTTTATGGATCGATCACAATCCTTAAAATAAGGGTTAATATTTCGAATTTTTTTGGAAGTAAATTATCATATTTTTTGTGATCGACCTACCATTATTATATCGATCACAAAACATTCATTCTCTTATCCATCACAATTTACTTGTTCGATCACCAAACATTCAATCAAATTTAAGGTATTTTTATTGAACAATTTCTGTATATCAATCGTAATTTTATGGATCGATCACAATCCTTAAAATAAGGGTTAATATTTCGAATTTTTTTGAAAGTAAATTATCATATTTTTTGTGATCGGTCTACCATTATTAGATCGATCACAAAACATTCAGTCTCTTATCCATCACAATTTACTTGCTCGATCACAAAACATTCGAATCGAATTTAAGGCATTTTTATTGAACAATTTTTGTTGATCAATCGTACTTTTATGGATTGATATCAATCCTTAAAATAAGGGTTAATATTTCAAATTTTTTTGGAAGTAAATTATCATATTTTTTGTGACCGATCTTCCATTATTAGATCGATTACAAAACATACAGTCTCTTATCCATCACAATTTACTTGTTCGATCACAAAACTTTCAATCGAATTTAAGGTATTTTTATTAAACAATTTCTGTTGATCAATAGTAATTTTATGGATCGATTACAATCCTTAAAATAACCCTAATCCTTAAAATAAGGGTTAATATTTCATTTTTTTTTGCAAGTAAATTATCTTTTTTTTTTTATCGATCATCCATTATTAGATCGATCACAAAACATTCAATCTCTTATCCACCACAATTTCCTTGCTCTATCACAAAACATTCGAATCGAATTTAAGATATTTTTATTGAACAATTTCTGTTGATCAATCGTAATTTTATGGATCGATCACAATCCTTAAAATAAGGATTAATATTTCAAATTTTTTTGGAAGTAAATTATCATATTTTTTGTGATCGATCTTCCATTATTAGATCAATCACAAAACATACAGTCTCTTATCCATCACAATTTACTTATTCGATCACAAAACATTCACTCCTTCTGAAATCAAACATTTTTACAAATATGATCGATCGTAAATATACTGATCGATCGTAATTATATTGATCCACCGTAATTATACCTACTGTTCCCCAGCAAGCCCCCACCTTCATCCATCTTGTTGTAACTCATCTGAAAATATCGATTGATCATTTTAAATTATGATCGATCATAGTACTTGTTCGATCACACAACTTCTGAAATCGAACATATTTACAAATGTGATCCATCGTAATTATACCGATCGATTGTGGTTGTACCTACTGTTACCCAGCAAGTCCCCCACCTTCATCCATCTTGTTGTAACTCATCTGAAAATATCGATCGATCATTTAACATTACGATCGATCATAAAATACTTTCAACTTGCAAGTAACCCTTTTAGCCAGTTGCCCCCCTTATGCTCTTCTTTTTCCCATTGTCTTTTCCTCTAACAAGGCCCCATCAGCTTATCGGTACGGTACCGATATCCTTGAGGCAGTACCATAGACTTTCCCAAGTTATTGTAGATTGTACTTTTGTACGAAAGTCAATGTGCAAACATTGGGTGTAACTGTCACATCACGTTACTATTATCATGTGATATCACTATACAATAATAAAACAATAAATGTATAAGATAAACTCCCCTTGCTGGTTATTTTCTTACATAGACATGGTAGTAATTAAATTAAGTGAAGTCCACGTACGTACATGTTGATTTGGTATTGAAGGATGACATAACTTGTCAATGGTGACATGATGCCACCGTTATATTTAATATTTACCCATGAAGAATAATATTTCATGGAAGAAGATTTCAAATTAATGCATAATAACAAATATAATATTTCATTCAAGTCTGCTTCAAAAAAAAAAATCATCCAAGAAGAATTTAATTTGATGCCTTCGAGTAATACCTATGGGTTATAGAAAAAGGACTCATTTTCATTTTTTACAAATTGCTTGCTGTGGATACTATGATATCAGGGCTCATCTATAGTACTGAAAATTCGTTTTCGGTACTATACCGTTAAATGAATATGAGTTATTGATCCATTACGAATGAGTTACAACCGTTGATGAGATAAAGTAAAAATATTTTATTTTTTATCGGTTACCCACTTAGTAGGTAAATGAGATAAAGGACGGAGACAATTTTATATTTAAAAAAAACGAAGACGAACAAAGAATAAGATGAGTAGCAGAGTTCATTCACACATTTTTTTATTCCTATGGAACCATTCAAGAGATTATAAATTAATTAGGTTGAGATTAAATTAATCTTATCTTTAAACGAACAGATGCACTTAAACTTTTTAGGATAAGGTTATTATCTTTTTGAATGCATTGACCACATTTTAGGTGTGAGATTATGTTTTTAACAGTTTCTGGTATTGTTGAAGTGAGCGTTATCACTTTATGGGTATAGTTAGCACGTTTTGGGAGTGGTTAGCACGTTTTGGAGTTTGATTTGAACGTTTTAGGTGAATTTACCACTCAATGGAATGAGGTTAGCATGTTTTCGGTGTGGTCGGTTAGCATGTTTTGGTGCGACATTACTAATTTTGAGTTTGGTTAGCACGTTTTGGGGTTAGTGTTAACACTTTTTGGATGAGGTTACAATTTTTTGGGTGTGATTAGAACATTTTGGGATGACATTATCACTTTTTTGGATTTGGTTACCACCTTTTGGGGTTGAGGTTACCACCTTTGGGATGACGCTACCACTTTTTGGGAGTTACCACATTCTTGGGTGAGGTTACTACTTATTTGGGTTTGGTTACCACGTTTTGAGTGCATTTACCACTCTATGAGATGAGATTACCATTTTTTGGGGTTGATTTAGCACATTTTGGGTGAAGTTACCACTTATGGAATCAGGTGTTTTGGGGTTGGGGTTAGCACGTTTTGGGTGAGTTTACCACTTATGGATGAGGTTACTATTTTTTGGGTGTGGTTAAGCACGTTTTGGGGTGACATTACTATTTTTTCAGGTTTAGTTAGTAGGTTTTGGAGTTGGATTAACATGTTTTGGGGTGAGGTTAGCACTCTTTGGATGAGGTTACCAATTTTTTGGTGTGGTTAGCACCTTTTGGGTGATATTATCACTTTTTACCACATTTGGGATGAGGTTACCACTTTTTGGGTGACTTTACCACGTTCTGGGGGTGAGGTTACCACTTGTTTGGGTTTGGTTACCACGTTTTGGGATTTGGTTAGCATGTTTTAGCTAAGTTTACCACTCTATGGGATGTGGGATGAGGTTACCACTTTTTGAGATGATTTACAACTTATTGGGGTACAATTACTAGATTGTTGAAGGATCGATCATGGTTTGCCATGACCAATCTTTATTTAACAAATTAGGATCGGCCATAAGGTCATGGTCAATCTTATCTAACTCGTTTTATTCGTGGATCCGATCCAAGATCAACCAATAATATATCGACATGCATTATTGACTTGACTAATCAACTTTTGACATAATATCCATATCTCTCCGTTTCGTTTCATGCCCTTCCCGTCCAAAACAATTTCATCAAATCAATATTCCATTTTACCCAATTAGCATTCAATTCATCAAATTAACAATAAATTAACATTTAGTTCATCAAATTAACACAATATTAACATTCAATTTTATTTGGTTAATATTCAATTCATCAAATTAACACAAAATTAACATTTAATTTCACCTAAGTAACATTCATTTCAACAAATTAACATTCAAATTTATCTAGTTAGTATTAAATTCATCAAACAAACATTCAATTTCATCCAATTAATATTTAATTCATCAAATTAATACCAAATTAACATTCAATTTATCCAATTTGTATTGAATTCATCCAATTAATACTCAATTCATCAAATTAACATCCCAAATCATCCAATAGACATTTAGTTCATCAAATCAATAATGTAACATGCAATTTATATTGTAACCTTACCTTGAAAAGTGGAAACCTCAACTCAAAAGTTATAATCTCATCCACCAAAAAAGTTGTAACCTCGCTAAAAAAAATTATAACCTCACCCGAAAAATGATAACTTCACATCTCAAAACGTGCTAACCAAACCCCAAAAGGTGGTAACTAAACCCAAAAAAAATGGTAACTTCACCTGAAAAGTAATAACCTCACATCCCAAAACGTGCTAACCAAATCCCAAAAATGTGGTAACTAAACCCGAAAAAGTTGTAATGTCACCCAAAACGTGGTAATCTATTACATGCACAATTTCGAGGGATTTAGAAACTAAAAGAATAATAGAATTAGAGAAAAGAGACCTGCTTCGAGGGGGTGAAAACTTCCGTTAGTTCACTTCGAGGGGAACCTAACATCCTAAGCCTTTCATAAGAAAGTTTATCTAAAATATTAGATATTTTTTCCCGTTCATCTAATGTTTTTAAATACAAATAAATAACACCTAAAAGATAACTATTAAATCCATTGACCTCACTATCTAGATAATTATCTAAAACACCTATTAATACTATATCACTAACCCATTGACCAATTCAAACTCCTAATACTAAATTATAAAAATATAAAAAATAGGCACATAACTTATATTTTTTATTTCCACTTTTTTTTTTTTACACAAACCAGATCTATATGTAAACCAAAATAATAGGCAAAAGTATTTCATTTTAATATGTTTGTCGGTTTCAATTATTGTGGGGTTATGCATCTCTTGTTTTTTCATGTAAAATGTTTTGAATGGCTAGTAGTTGTGAAGGCATAGTTTTTGTTCTCGATGTATTATTTTCTCTTTTTTCTATTCGACTTTCCTTGTATATTTTTCTACAATTTTGTTGTGTTTAGTGATCAATTAAGTGGGTATTTTCTATTATGCTCTTTTTATTCAACTAGATACTGAATAATTTTCTCGTGGCTGATGATCTATAACCTAAACTTGCGGCTTTTAGGCCGAGGATTCAAATATTCTTTGTGAAAATAATCCGGAGCTTGCAAGAGATGTCATTTGAGTATGTCCATTTGTAATGGCTGCAAAAGTCCAGATACAATACTTTCGAAGGAAATCGTTTTTTATTCTCAGATGCGAGGTGTCTTTTCTAACTTCATGAGATGTAGAATTAGGCTTTTATTTTTGCTTTCTTTCTTTTCAAAGAGAAAAGGTATAATAACTAGAATTTTGATTATTCTAGAAGTGGGGTTGAACACATCTTCTTGCTCTAATTCATGTGCTGTAATCGATTTAGTCTTCTCTTCTACCATCACTTCTTTGCCTTTAAAGTTTTCTTTTTGAAGATTTATGAACCCCGTTGAATCCTTCTAGTATGCGTTGATTTTTCTCAATCAATTTGTTAAATGATTTTTGGAGATCATTATGCATCAATTTTAAAATCGTTAATGGTATAGCCATTAATAAATTCGTCGGCTCTGATACTAATTATTGCGTACACGATTTTGAGGGATTTAGAAACTAAAAGAAAATAGAATTAAGAAAAAGAGACCCACTTCGAGGGGTGAAAACCTCTGTTGGTTCACTTTGAGAACCTGAACTCTCAAGCCTTTCACAAGAAAGTTTATCGTAAATAACAGATATCTTTTCTCATTCATCTAATGTCTTTAAATACAAATAGATAATACTTAAAAGATAGTTACAAAATCCATTGACCTCACTACCTGGATAACTACCTAAGAAACCTATTAATACTATATCAGTGACCTATCAACTAATTCAAACTCTTAATACTAACTTATTTATTTATATTTATACTACTTATATATATATATATATATATATGTCAGCATCTACGAAAAAATTTTGATTTCTTATTTTATCCCTAATTATGATAATAATGTCAATTATACTCACCAATATATATACTTTCATGTAATTTTTGTTTTGTACTCCTATTTGACTTTTCACTTGTTTTTGACTCTTTTATAAGACTTCTAAATTTTTTTAAACTCATTTATTAGTAGTACAATTGTATACAATTTTCTATATCTATATAGAAGTAAATGAAAAACTTTTGATTTCCTATTTTTGACCCTAATTATTATAATAAAGTCAATTATACCCAATAATATATATACTTTCATCTAATTTTTTGTTTTTACTCTTATTTAACATTCAACTTATTTTAGACTTTTTTATAAGAACTTCTAAATTTTTTTGAATTTATTTATTAGTTGTACAGTTATATACAATTTTCTATATCTATATGAAGAATTAAAATCGTATATATGTTAAATTATTATACAAATATAGTTATCAGATTGAATTTCATGGTCAAATATATATTATATTTTATTTTTTGGTATGCAATAATATAATAGTATTATAAGCAATTTAATCAATCTATTTTTAAAAAATAAAAATTAATAATTCTATAATATAATTAGAGTCCAAATGCCTAAAATGGTCGGAGAGATACTTAAATAAATGACAGATTGCGTACTCAAAGTTTTATAGAATAAATTAATAATTAAATTTAGTAACAATTAAAATATAAATTAATTATTTGACTTTTAATTTATTATTTAATTTAATTACATATATAATTTATATTATTTAAATTTATTTACGTGCAACGCACGTCGTACATTGCTAATAAATTTAAAAACACGCACGTAAAATGTCACCCTAACAATGGTAACTTCATCCCATAGAGTGGTAAACTCACCCAAAACATGTTAATCAAAACCTAAAACATGCTAACCTCAACTCAATAACGTGCTAACCACACCCATAAGTTATCATTAAAACACAGAAGTTTTTTCACTAATTTTCTCCTTTCATCTATCTTTTAAAATTCAAATAAATACACCGGTTTTACCGGTCTTTTAAGTTTTATGGGTTTTTTTTATAGTTTTTTATAGACAGATGGCAAGTAAAAGAAACCTTTTACTTTTCGATACCATACCCAAAAGTAGGGTGCGGCGCCGTAGTCAAGTCCATGATATAATAGGCAATCTATTGACGGAGTGAAGAGCACATAGTGGTGACAGACTTTAGTTTATGAGACAGTCCTCCCATGCAGTTTATATTAAACTTGGTCTAATGATTGGAACTTTTCAACAATTCTAATTTCTTTTCAGGTAAGTAAATTATCTTATATAGTTTCATAAATGAAAAATATTCAACTATGGTCTAATCACTTGCAAATGAAAATATACCCAACAAACACACAAAGATATTCTCAAAAAGAGATTTCTCAATACAAACAATACTCCTCGAATATCTTTTAACTCCTCGCATAACGCGTAAAATAATATGATGAAACCGTAGCATATATATATATAAGACCTAAAAAACTAATAAAATATTTGTTGACCTAATGATGTGATAGTGACATAGTCCAACGGTTTCATTGTTACGATAACTCTTGAATTTTTTCATTGGAACTCAGTTGACTGTGTGCGATGTGGACCAAGTGAACCACCCGTATATAATATACTCATACCGTAACATGGTTAGTCCGAGAAATATAAGTGAAATGTCTAGTGTAATTAAGTTTAGACTTTCAGTGTACCTCGTACTTTTAAAAAGTACAAGTTAAAATGAGACCGAACAATATTATATGATATGGATTGAAAGCATTACATAAATTGGTCTGGACAAAGATTCCACATCACCTCGTTAAGTTTGGGACTTTTTAACATTTACAAAAACAACACATACGTTCTAAAATCGTGAATACTAACCTGAAAAATATAATATATTGTAATGCATATCGTGTGGTAGATTTCAAATTGATACAAAATAATTAATTATATATGTAAGATATCATCCAAGAAGAAATCAATTTGAAGCCTTCAAGTAACATATATAGGTTATAGAAAGTTGTTTATTTTAAAAACATTGCTTGCTAATTTTGACCATATGATGTAATAAGCAATGTATTGATAGTTATGATAGACTTTAGTCTATGAAACAGTCGTCAGATTCAGTTTTATACTATAAACTAATTAAGTCTAACAAAGCATCCCAAGAATGTTGCCCTTTTCAAAGTCCAAAAGATGTATTTAGACTTCGTGTGTGTGTGTGTGTATATATATATATATATATATATATATATAGTCATCAGATTGAGTTGAAATTTCTAGCCCATTGACTTATTCAGCTCCTATGTTTTGTGTTGTTTTCAAAATTCTCGTATATTTAATCAGAATAAAATTGCATTTTATTGATGATCTTGGATTTAAAACTTACATTTTTTTTTCATTTATCAACCATCTCGAATGTACTTGTTGTACTTTACGAACAACAAATACCCATATATTTAATCAGAATAAAATTACATTTTATTGATGATCATGGATTCAAAATTTATATTTTTTTCTGGAGGTGTCAACTCTGACCCGCTGATACGAGCACGGCACAAATCTGAAACGAACGATTATAAAATTGACACGATTATCAAATACGCATAATAAATAGTCTAGACTAATGTTTAATACTCAGAACACACTAAATATAATTTTTTTTCGTGAGTCTTGACACAAACGCGATATGAATAACCCTATATACGAGTCACACGAACACGACACGATTGTCACCTCTATTTCTTTCCATTTATCAACCAAGTCCATCCGAGATGGTTGATATGTGTTGTGGGGCATCCCGAGGTGCCTATCCTGACTCTCCTCCCCCTCCCCCTCCCCCTCCCCCCACTGTAGTAATGACAAATTAACATATACTTAATAGGCTCGGTTGCTAGGGAGTAAGGGTTAGACTGGTTGAGAGGTCAACCTCAACTCAATTCTAGGTATATAATCTTCAATTCTAACCTTAATTCTAACTCGACCTCAACTCGAGTATTGTCTAAGTTGAATTCGGACGGACCCGAGTTAAATTTGGTTTACGTAATTTGAGTTGAGTTTGGGTTACGTAATTCGGGCTGATTTTGGATTGGGTTCACTCAAGCCCGAAATTAACATGTTGTTCTAAATCTGATACATACGACATAGTATTCACCTAAAGTAATAACCAACAACTTCAACCAAATGTTTAACATAAAGACCATAGTATTTAAAGCATAAAAATCAATGTTTAACATAAAGACATGATAGACAAATGTTTAACATAATACTGAAACCTAGTGCTTTAACTTGTAAGTTATATTGTTATATTTATTTTTATTTATTTTTAAATACGTTCGGGTTGAGCTTGATTTAGAATTCAAGTCGAGCCCAATTTAGTATTCGGGTTGAACCAAATTTAGTATTCGGGTTGAGCTTGATTTAGAATTCAAGTCGAGCCCAATTTAGTATTCGGGTTGAACCAAATTTAGTATTCGGGTTGAACTCGATTTAATATTCAGGTTGAGCCAGATTTAGAATTCGAATTGAGCCCGATTTAATATTCGGGTTGAGTCCAACTTATATATTCAGATTGAACGCGGTAACTCGAGGGCTCAACCCGGGTACTACCCGAATTCAATTTGGATTGGTGTTTTTCTGTCCAAACTCAACCCAAATATTAAAAACTTCAACCCAAACCTTATTTTTTTTCCCATTAAATTCGGGTTTTCCCACCCAAATTACACCCCTAATGGAGATGAGGTTTTGTGCGTGGGCCTAAGTTGACTACCAGCCACGGGTCTAAATAGGCTCGGTTGGTAGGGGTTTTGGGTTATTAAAAAAAAACATATACTTAATGAGAATTGATGATATTAGATCCAAAAACTTTCCTTTTCGTCTGTCAATTTGACTTGGTATGGTTAGAGTAGCCAAACACTTGAAATGGTCTACTACGTAAAGACTAATTAAATTCTTCCAGAAGCTCATTTAATCACATTTTTTTATTACAATTATTTTTATTAGCCAATTCCACAGATTTGTAAGCTTAAAACACTATATATACAAGCCTCGAATATACAAACTACCACAACAAATCCTCTGTGCTTTGTGCTCTGTTTGATCTTGAAACATAAAGCATTAATCCTTCTCTAGTACTTCTTCAACATCAATGGAGAAGAAGAGATCATGTGGTGTATTGCCAAACATTGCTTTCATGGTGATTCTCGTTCTGTTTTGCACACTAAGTTTCAATCCATTGGCAGCATCGGCGACTGATACCGTGGAGCAGAGCAGTCTACAAACTTACATTGTTCATGTCAAGATGCCCGACAACCAAGTTTTCACTCATTCCGAAGATTTGGAAAGTTGGTATCAGTCATTTTTGCCAACCACCACCGCAAGCTCAAATGAACCACTGCACATAATATACTCTTACCGTAACGTGGTGACCGGGTTTGCTGCCAAATTGTCCCCAGCAGATGTAAAAGCCATGGAAAAGAAGGATGGCTTTGTGGCTGCCCGGCCCCAAAGAGTATTGTCTTTGCATACAACCCACACTCCTAACTTCTTGGGATTGCACCAAAATTTAGGCTTTTGGAATAGCTCAAATTATGGTAAAGGTGTGATTATTGGGGTCTTGGACACCGGAATATTCCCGAGCCATCCTTCGTTTAGCGATGAAGGAATGCCATCTCCACCTGCTAAATGGAAGGGAAAGTGCGAACTCAATAGCACTTTTTCTTGTAATAACAAGCTTATCGGTGTAAGGAATTTTGTGAGTGAAGAAACTGAGATAGCAATCGATGATGATGGACATGGCACTCACACGGCCAGCACAGCTGCTGGAAACTTTGTGAAAGGTGCCAATGTTTTTGGCAATGCCAATGGCACCGCAGTTGGTATGGCACCTCTAGCTCACTTGGCTATTTACAAAGTATGTAACGCTGGATGTCGTGACAGTGACATATTGGCTGCAATGGACACCGCTATTGAGGATGGTGTAGATGTGCTTTCCCTCTCCCTTGGGGGAATTTCCAATCCTTTTTACTATGATAGCATTGCACTTGGTGCATTCAGTGCAATGCAAAAAGGCATTTTTGTAAGTTGTTCAGCTGGTAACCAAGGTCCTATTTACGCCTCTGTAGCGAATGATGCCCCATGGATTCTCACTGTTGGTGCAAGCACTATGGACCGAAGCATAAGGGCAACTACACTGCTAGGAAACAATGAGGAATTCAACGGGGAGTCACTTTTTCAGCCAAAAGATTTTCCTTCAACTTTGTTGCCACTTGTTTACCCAAGATCGAACAGTAGCCGAACAACTCAAACAACTCCATTATGTGGCACAGGATCATTGAACAACACTGACGTTGTTGGGAAGGTAGTAATTTGTGAGGTTGGTAGTTTGACATCAGGAATTACCAAAGGACAAACTGTGAAGGATGCTGGTGGTGCTGCGATGATTCTCATTAATCCAGAGTCCAGAGGTTACACTCTCGCAGCTGAAGCTCATGTCCTTCCTACAGCGCATGTTAGTTACGCTGACGGATTGAAAATCAAAGCCTATATAAATTCGACATCAAGTCCAATGGCCACAATCTTGTTCAAGGGAACTGTAATTGGGGCTAATAATGCTCCAATGGTTTCTTCTTTCTCTTCCAGGGGCCCTAGTCGTGCCAGTCCAGGAATTTTGAAGCCTGACATTATCGGTCCTGGTGTGGACGTTCTTGCTGCATGGCCTTTCTCTGTGGAAAACAACACCAATACAGATTTGACATTTAACATTATTTCAGGTACTTCAATGTCATGTCCTCATCTTAGTGGCATCGCAGCTTTGCTCAAAAGTTCACACCCCGATTGGTCTGTTGCTGCCATCAAGTCTGCAATCATGACTACTGCTGATCAGCTAAATCTTGATAACAAGCCCATTCTCGATGAAAGGCTACTTCCCGCGAACATCTTTGCCATTGGTGCAGGACATGTCAACCCATCAAGAGCCAATGATCCGGGGCTTGTTTATGACATCCAGTCTGATGAATACATTCCTTACTTATGTGGTTTGAATTACACAAATAGACAGATTAGTGTCATCACACAACAGAGTGTGAATTGCTCAGTGGTATCAACCATATCTGAAGCACAGCTAAACTACCCTTCATTTGCTATCACACTTGGGTCTACTAACCAGACATACACAAGGACAGTGACTAATGTTGGTGAGGCAACTTCAACTTACACTGTCGAGATTGTTCCACCACAGGGAGTTGATGTGGGCGTTACGCCCTCTAGGCTAGACTTCACAGAGATGAACCAGAAGATGACATATCAAGTTACATTTAGGAAATCAATCACAGGGAGGAATACCACATCTGCTCAAGGATTCTTAAGATGGACTTCTGTCAAACACATTGTTAGAAGTCCAATTTCTGTTATGTTCCAGTAAAGAAGGGATGGCTCCTGTTCTAGCAGCATGTTGATTTCGTTATGAGATTTTGTTTGTGAATTTCGATGTTTAAGTGAGCTCACTTTTGATTTGGTGTATGTCAATGTCACTATTATATAAATGTCATCACTGTGCTGATTTGTAAGGCAAGCTATACCTATGGTGATTGCACTTGGTTTTCTAGATGATAATATTTCTAGGAATAAAAGCTTTAGAAAAAGAAAGAGTGATTATTTTTTTAGATTAATATTTTTGATAAGCGGTGTTTTGTGTTACATAGTATTTTTAGGCACGTACATTGTCTAATACACTAATGTATTATAACATAGTGGTACTTACACTATATATAGTAAATGTTGAAATTTCGTATTGGCAAAAAAAGTGAAAAATACCATTTCCAAATCCTCATTTAAGAGATAAATATTGATAAGCGGTGTTAATAAAATTTCAGATAACACATGGAGTATTTTTAAAGATAGGGCAATTTAAAGAGGGCATGGATGAAATTTATCCTAGACTTTTTTTTTGTGCAGTTCCGTGCGTGGCATCCCTATGAGGAGTTTTTACACAGTTTGGAAAGAAGCCTTTTGTGTACTTTTAGCTCAGGGTTAACTACCTCCCTATGGTTCGGCCTAATTAGAAATTACTTCCCCATATTTTGAAAACTTAGACGAAAGCCCCTATAATTTTGGACAAAACATTTTTTTTTTTTTTTGGGTGAGATTTTGGACAAAACTGAAATCATTACATTTTCACCCAAATTAACGGAATGCATAAAAATTACTCAATTACCCTTCATCGAAACTATCCTTATTCTCTATGCAACCAAAGTAAACCCTTATTTCTTAATTGATCAAAAGTATTCATATAACCAAATAACTTTCATCTTCTTCCTCATTTTGTTGTTCTCTCCCACCCACATCATATATATTTATATATAGGTATATGTATATCCTAAATCATATAGGGCAGAAGCAAGAGAGAGAGAGCACAAAAGCAAAAAATTTTGAATAAAGTTGAGTGTCATTTAGGGCGTCGAAAAATGATAAATAATATTATTTATTAGTGGTAAAGAAATAAATTAAAAATTCTAGAAATAAGGAAAGGATTTAACTTTAGATTTGATCCGGAAAAAAAAAAGCAGAGGATCTGTCATACATTGGTAGCCTTAACAATTGGTTGAATGGCAACCGCCTATAAGAGCATTTTCAATCATGACTCAAATTTAGGTTTAAATTTGAATCTAAATTTGAGTAAAAATCATGATTTGGTATAAATTATTCCAATAGACAAACTCAAATATCTACTCAAATCTTTTAAAAAAAATTCTTATTGTCCCAAAACTTATTTTTTAGTGTCATTCAAATCATGATATTTGATAAAATAAATGAAACTTTCATCTCTCCACAAATGGGTAATTCAAAAAAAATTAATATGTATACAGCACTAAATGGAAATAAAGAAACCATCCATAATTCTAAAATTGTTCTAATCTCTTTTCATTTTTTATAAATTCAAAAAAAAAAATATACCTATTTTGACATGGGCCTAGTTTGAAGAATACCAAAAAAATACGTTTTTAAAAAAAAAAAAAAGATTGAAGAAATAAAATGACGAATTTTCTAAATTTTTGTGGATAGCGAAGACTTAAAATTTCAGGAAAAATCGGTGGCCTAAAATTGTACTACCGATAGTGTTTAACTGGAAAAAATCAAAGAAAAAATTGATGGGTAGGCGTAGGATTTATATAGTATGAAAGATGGGTGAGATTATAGTTTTAAAAAATACAAGAAATCAAGAAGATGGAAGATAAAAAGAGAAAAACTTATCTACAGACTTCAAATGATTTGTTAAAACTTCGGTGATGGTCGGCGATGGAAGCAATGTAGTAGAGAAAGACAAGGAGAGGGAAATAACAAGTCGTCGAAGAAGTATTTTAGTTTTGGATGGGTTAAAAAGTCACCTTAAAAATTTAGTATAGAATTTGAGTCTGCTTTAATTTGAGTCCAGAATAAGTTTTCTCTCAATTTGATATAAGTTTGAGTCAAATATTGGAGAAATTTTTTAGATCATTTTGACTCAAATTTAAATTTGAATTTACATTTGAGTCAAGGTTAGGTGAGGAAAATATTCAATGGATAGTCGGCTATTAGTAGGGAATGTACTCTGCTCTTTTGATATTGGGCATCAGGATTGGGCCTAGTGTATTGAAATGGTAGAAAACTTCACTTGGGCTTAGGTTCAACTCTTTAATGAGATTAAAATTTTTTGAAGTCATGGAATTGATCCCAATAGTTTTAAGGAAAAATTGTAAAGGGTACACAATTAGACTTAATTATAAAAAAGCACACAATTCCTAATGTTATGTCATTAAGTCCTCAATTTTATAACTTAAAGTGTCCAAGTACACAATTTCACTTTTTGTGATTTTTCTTTGAAATATTTACCCTCCTTTAAGTCATGCACATTTCTTTTAGCAGTTAATTTGATTTTTCTCACTTTTAATTATCTTCATAGTCCTCGGTGTGTTTGTCACCCATGCCCCTTCATCTTCAAAAGAGATAATTAAATGTGTTATATATCTATATAATAAAGTAGCTTACAATTCAAATTTCAAAAGATAAACAAAATGATTTTTGCTTTTCGCAGTTCAGATCGTTTTAAATTTTACTTTAAAGTTAATCAAACGGCTAATATTAACACCCTAAATTTAATAGGAAAAATAGGCTCTTAAGGGTGTGTTTGGGGTGACTTTTTAAAAGTACTTCTAAAAATTATTTCTCATAAGTACTTTAAAAAAAAAATAGTGTTTGAAATCGCCCCACCACCACCACCGTCGCTGTCGCCGCTGCCACGGTCATTGTCACCCACCACAACCATCACCGTCTCCTACCACCACCACCACCACCACCACCACCTTTCACCCTCACTACAATCGATGTTTAAATTCATTTATCTCTCCTCTATGTTTTTGATTTGATTATGGATATAAATACAAATGTGTTTATTATTTAACATTTTTTATTACTCTGTGCCTTCAGGCACAGACACAGGTAATAACTAGTATATATACATAACACATATATTCAGCGAGAGAGATGAACAATTTTTTCACCATCTCTTCTGAAGATGAAGGGGCATGGGAGACAAACACACCAGGTACTGTTGAGATAATTAAATGTGGGTTTTTTTTCAAAATTTTTTTTAGGAAACTTCAATTTATAATAAAAAAGTATTCAAGTTTTTCTATGACTTAAATGGACTTTTTTTAAAAATATTTTTTTTATGTACTTTTTGGCAATTAAGTTTAACTTCATGTACCGACTTCCGAAGGTCCCTAGTTTTAATTATATAAATTTGCAAATTCAATTTTTTGAATTTGCAATTTTTGGGCCGAATCTGCTTTGGATCGGTGGATTCACGTTTTGAGCGCCAAATTTTTTTTTTTTTTTTGAGCGCCAATTCATTGGCTTGTTTTTGATGAATCACGTGAGATAATGAATGTTATTCTGGTCAACAAATGTTAGGTCATTTGTGGGGGTCCGCCCTTCCAAGGAAAGCTGAAAGGTATGCGTTGTGCATGGAAGGACTGTCCCACACCAGTAGTGTCTTTTTAGAGATTTTAAAAAATTTCAGAGAATCAACATTTTAGAGATTTAAAAAAAAATTATATTTTGCCTCATTTATAGATATTTATGGCTCCGTCCCTGACAATATACATTTTGTTTGGCATTTCTTTTTTTAAATGAACTTCATGTATCAAATATAATATAATAAATATAAATATATTATATAGTATAATTGGTTAGAAGAAAAAAAATTAAAATACATAATTAAAGTGTCCACTCTGAAAAAAAATTCCTAGCTCCCCCTGCAACACTACGCACCTACCCTGCTACTATGTCCTCCATTAACTGCATGGAGACAGCTTTGCAAAAATTGACAGCTTAGAAGCAAGAGGTCCCAAATTTATTCAAGAGATGTAGTGTGCTGAGATGTGTGTGATTTGGGTCTGATATGTAATTATGGGCTTGGTTTATAATTCTGTTCTGGTTTGGGTCGAGTCCATCATTATATAATTACGAATGAGTCAAGTAGACATTTATATAGATCCTCAGATCTATTTGAGGTGGTTAATCCCACTTCAAGATATTTGTCGGCTTGAATTGGTAGTTGTAACAAGAATAAAAATATTTTTAAAAATAAAAAAGAAGTAGACCCTTATGAATAAATTATGGAAACAGATCATCTGTTATACAAGCAGAGGGTACTGTTCTTTAAAACGATGTCGTTTTGTATGTAAAACAACGTCGTTTTAAAAAATAGACATTATTTTATACATGAAACGGCGTCATTTTATAAATAAAACATCATTTTGTATGTCAAACAATGTCATTTCAAAAAAATAGAACCCTATTGTACAAGAAAAGATGTGTACTTGTAAGTCACATGCAATTTGAATGAGTCTTGAACTGATTTGAATTGATATTGATGATGCACAAATTGGGTTTGTACGTCACCTGTCAATAAACAGTAAAAAGATGCAATACTTGATAAGTGTGAGATAGAGACAAAAGTAAGACAAGGTTTATAATGGTTCGGTCAATGTGACCTACGTCCATTTTGAATAGCTAGGGTCGCCGGGTATTTTATTAACTCAGGTGCGTAGGGAGAACAAAGAGTTACAAACTATGAGAAGGAGATGAGAGATGTGCTCGATTGAGTGTGATGCCTCCCAAGTGTTGACAGGACTTACAATTTATAGTCGTCTCATAATAGATAGTAATTAAATAGCTAATCAAGCGGTTGTAACAGATTGTGACAGTTTAATAGTCATAATGGATTGTGGCGACTTAATAGTATTTAAATAGTTTGGCGACCTCTTCTCAATGGGCGAGGCAGTTATGGTGCTCTCTATTGGACTCGATCAAAGGATGAGGGAAGGGTTGACTCTTTCCAAGGCAGCGAGGGTGAGGCTCCTGGATGCTCCATTGGTGACGTCCTGATGAGCTTGGCTAGGTGCTACAACTTTAGAATTGATCACCCAAGTGCAGGTTGTGCGAAGTAATAAATTTCTCGGGAATCCGAGGTCGAACCACAGGGAATTATGAAAACAAGAAACAATCACACGAACAATAAAAGTAATTTGAAAGGAAAAAAGATTTGCTTGGAAAGTTGTTGATTGGAGAAAAGTGATTTTTGTAATTAAAACAGTAATAAAATAAATACTAGAGCATCAAGTACTCTCTCTCAACTTCATACAATAATAGTTAAAGACTCAAAGCTTGACTTGAAAGAGGAATTAAATGTCAGTTAACCCAATTAACAAATCAAGTGATAAATCCAATGGTTATAATCAAAAGACTACCAGGAACCTGAATAATCATTCAATCATATTATTTTATGAAATAATGTTAATCCTTCCAGCGTGGAATAACCAGTGATTTACACGCAGGGAAAATCAAGCAATTGATGTACGTGGCACAACAACTCAATAGTTTATACAGCATAAACACTTTGCTAAAAGATTTGGGATTAAATTAACACAATAACATAAATCCTTAAGTACAAGAGTCAATAAGAATACCGTACTCCGTTGAGAGGTTTTCCCCTAACCCTAGCTTAGCCTTCTAGCCAGACATGATGAACTAAAAATAAAAAGATGGAAAAAAGAATATATAAAATAAATCCTAATCTCATTCCCCTCTCTCAATAGATGAGAGCCCTTATTTATAGTAAAATAAATCCTAAGTACAGGTTGGAAGGAATTCCTTTCCCAAAAAGATGTCTTGTAAGGTTAAATCCCGTGCATAAGTCTTGGGGTCCGCGGGTACAAAATATGTCCAGACTTCGAGCTTGAATTTCGCATATTTAGAGACTGAATCACGAAATTTTCGTGAAATACACTTTTGTAGCCCTTGAAGTCTTCTTTCCAACCCCACAAAAATCAGGTCCATCCGATATCGGAGTCAAAAGTTATAAATGAAATACTGAAGACGTGTCAAATCCTTATCTTTTAGGAAACTTTCCTAATCCAACTTTAAATGAGTTTTCTTCTCACTTAAACTCTTATAAGGATTAAAATTCTGATTTATCTTCAAGTCTTCCTATCCCAATCTTGACTCTTCAATCCTTATCAATTGTGATTCTTCCTCTAGTGATTGCTTCACTTGCATTATCCATTATTACTTTAAATCAACCAATTTACCTGCAAAATAAACCAACAACTAGAAAAAGTATCAAATTAGAAAATCAAGGAATTTAACACATTTAATCACAAATAATATGCAATTAACCAATAAATAAATATAATAAAATAGCACTTTTGATGGTTAATCACACCCCCCAACCTGAATATTACTAGTCCCTAGTAATACATGGATCCCAAAATCTAAAAACTAAAAACAAAATAACCTAATAAAATAAAGCACAAATCCACTTTCGTAGGTCTCACGATTGCATTTAGCATATGCAATAAGCCTTTAAACCCCTAGGTTCCCCCTAGTGGACGAGTATAGTCTCGTGAGGGTTTCCAGAGATGATACCCACAAACATCAACCTGTAATTAAATATCTAAATAATAATTTTATAACACAAATTGCTACCACAATATAAAAATTCTAAGATGCAAACTTTTTTATAAGCTCATGCAAAGCAAAATATAGAATTATACGCTATATAAATGTATGCACTTATCATATTCTCATATAAACTCGTGTGTAGTGTGAATTAACTATACCAAGTCAGTAATTTATCCGGTAATCACCTCTACAACTATCAACTATTCGTCTCAATACCAAATCTCACTAGATAATTCACTCATAAAAGATTCTCTCAGATTATAGTGACTATTCCCTCAAATATCACATGTAAGAAGAAGATATTTAAGTCCAAAACCAAATAATGCTCACATGTCTATTAAAATAATTGTAATCCATAAAAGATTTGACATAATCTCATGAAAGAAAATCAACACACAATAAATAAATAATCACCACTCTCTTCCTTATTCACACAAGTCATGCATCCATCAATACACTCTTGAGATCAAATAGGTCTTTATTTAAGGTTGTAATGGGGCCTTGGGATTAGGGTTTTGAAACGAAGGATATTCAGGAATTCAAAAGACTATCCCGAGAGAACATGTACATTACACAACCAAACTTTTTTTTATAGCCTTTCACTCTCCATCCTTTAGAAGCATAATTTACATCACTTGCTCATATTTTTTTTCTTTTCAAACACATGCTTGCTATTTTTTTTCTCTTTTTTTTTCAGTCTGTCTTTTTTTTGACAGCTAGACATATTGTCTTTCTTTTTTTTTTCAACTTTTTTTTTTCTTTTTTTTTTTCAGCAAGACATCTAATGCAAATATTCACAAGTATGTAAAACTCTTTTTTTTTTTTTCTTTTTTTAACCAACATCTCCCAAATTACATAAACAATAAAAGTTCAATTTCAGGATAACCAAGGGTAAAAGATATTATTTTTTCTCATTGGCTTGGTTATTATATGTTGGGTATAAGAAATAAAATTTTGCTTTAAAGGCTCAATCATGGCTTCTAGGGATAATAATATTCAAAGAATAAGGTGTAGGCTCAAATAATGACAAAGATGGCCTAAAATCATATCTCAAGAGCTTTTGATAACACACTTCTCATGCAAATAATTCAAAGTCAAGCAATCATTCACAATATTGGTGTTAACCAAAACAAAAATAATGAGACTATTGAAGGAGATTAGATGAATAAAAATATTTTTTATTGAGTAAATGTAAATAACCCTCCAAAAAAGATTGGAACAAAACTCACTAGGGTTTTTATGCATCTCCACTATATGTTTCAAGTTCTCAAAGTAAAATACCTAACAAATTTTCAACTTGGTAAAGTCTAAAGTGCACAAATTGTGAGTTTTTATAAGAACATGATATGAGATACAAAAATATAGAATAAAGTTCTATGTGATGCTTAAACAGTTACAAATTTAAAGTTAAGCAAATTATTTCTATATTGTGGTATCAAATTATGCATAAAAATGTTATTTAAATATTTAATAACCAACAATTTTTTTTTTTTTTTTTTTTAGCAAAGTAAATAAACTAAAAAAAAATAAACTAAGAAAAAAAATAAACTAAGAATTTTCACAACACAAAGCATACTCATACCCCCCAACCTAAATCCAACATTGTCCTCAATGTAAAAATAAATATCTTATTGCTCAGTAAAAATAATGAATAAAGATAAAAGAGATAGGCATACCTGGTGCCGCAACAACGCTAAAACCTAATGGTAAAATACTCAACAAACAAAAAAAACTATAAATTGAAACAAATAAAAATGAAACTGAAATTAAACAAAAAAAAATAAAATAAAATCTAACTACTATGTACAAATAAAAATAAAAACTCACGTTCAATCCGGCTTAAAGTCATATTTGAATATGCGACCATTCAATTTTATTGGCTTAAAAATGTGGTGTCGAAGCAACTCTTTTAATCGAACTATCCACTCATATACCCAAGATATTATTAGAGTATGCAAGAAAAGGGAGATATATACATTTTTATGCAAATCTAACATTGAGATAGAAAATAGATTTTTATCAATTACAACACACAACTCAACTTTCATACCCTCAGTAAGATTAGATATGTGAATGTCATTACTACTTGTTGATAATGAAAGGTCTTTGGGCTCATTAGCCTCTTGTGGAATAATAATGTCACTAAATTCTTCACTATCAAGAGTATTAATGGATTCATCCTCAGTTTGTAGTTCAGGAAAAGAATCACTCTCATATTGACTATTTTTAACCTCTTGTTTTTGTATCAATATATTGAGTATATCTTGTATCTCTTTAATATCTTGACTTGTTTGGGCATTGAAAGCTAGTTGGCTTTGCATAAATTCGTTAAGAATATTCTCCAAATTCTCTTCTTGTAGGTCATGGTAGGGTGGATATTGGGGAGGGTCTTGTGGAGATGTGACATATATAGGTAACTGATAATGTTCATTCCCCCAACCAAAATTGGGATAAAAAGTTTCAAAACAATGGTCGGGGTAAGGTTGAGACGAATTAGGTAAGACAATTGTCCCATTCCTCAAAATTTTTCGAGCAGTTGGAATTAAAGGGCAAACCTCAATGGGATGCCCATACACATCACAAAACACACATAGTTCATCCATCAGGAAAAATCTTCACACCACATTAAAAGAAATATAAAAATAAAAATTATGAAATATCTAACCTGAGGAAAAATAAAACAAATAATTAACAAATAAATAATAATAAAAAAAAGGACGAGATTACCGGATCTGTGACGAATCTCAAATCAAGCAAACCTCAATAGATGGCGATGTGTTCTTTGCCTTCAAACAATTCCCCGGCAACGGCGCCAAAAACTTGCTACAACTTTAGAATTGATCACCCAAGTGCAGGTTGTGCGAAGTAATAAATTTCTTGGGAATCCGAGGTCGAACCACAGGGAATTATGAAAACAAGAAACAATCACACGAACAATAAAAGTAATTTGAAAGGAAAAAAGATTTGCTTGGAAAGTTGTTGATTGGAGAAAAGTGATTTTTGTAATTAAAACAGTAATAAAATAAATACTAGAGCATCAGGTACTCTCTCTCAACTTCATACAATAATAGTTAAAGACTCAAAGCTTGACTTGAAAGAGGAATTAAATGTCAGTTAACCCAATTAACAAATCAAGTGATAAATCCAATGGTTATAATCAAAAGACTACCAGGAACCTGAATAATCATTCAATCATATTATTTTATGAAATAATGTTAATCCTTCCAGCGTGGAATAACCAGTGATTTACACGCAGGGAAAATCAAGCAATTGATGTACGTGGCACAACAACTCAAGAGTTTATACAGCATAAACACTTTGCTAAAAGATTTGGGATTAAATTAACACAATAACATAAATCCTTAAGTACAAGAGTCAATAAGAATACCGTACTCCGTTGAGAGGTTTTCCCCTAGCCCTAGCTTAGCCTTCTAGCCAGACATGATGAACTAAAAATAAAAAGATGGAAAAAAGAATATATAAAATAAATCCTAATCTCATTCCCCTCTCTCAATAGATGAGAGCCCTTATTTATAGTAAAATAAATCCTAAGTACAGGTTGGAAGGAATTCCTTTCCCAAAAAGATGTCTTGTAAGGTTAAATCCCGTGCATAAGTCTTGGGGTCCGCGGGTACAAAATATGTCCAGACTTCGAGCTTGAATTTCGCATATTTAGAGACTGAATCACGAAATTTTCGTGAAATACACTTCTGTAGCCCTTGAAGTCTTCTTTCCAACCCCACAAAAATCAGGTCCATCCGATATCGGAGTCAAAAGTTATAAATGAAATACTGAAGACGTGTCAAATCCTTATCTTTTAGGAAACTTTCCTAATCCAACTTTAAATGAGTTTTCTTCTCACTTAAACTCTTATAAGGATTAAAATTCTGATTTATCTTCAAGTCTTCCTATCCCAATCTTGACTCTTCAATCCTTATCAATTGTGATTCTTCCTCTAGTGATTGCTTCACTTGCATTATCCATTATTACTTTAAATCAACCAATTTACCTGCAAAATAAACCAACAACTAGAAAAAGTATCAAATTAGAAAATCAAGGAATTTAACACATTTAATCACAAATAATATGCAATTAACCAATAAATAAATATAATAAAATAGCACTTTTGATGGTTAATCACTAGGCTTGGACCACATTGGGCCTGCTGGGTCTTCCTAAGTTTGGGCTCTTAGTTAAGCTTGGGCTTTCAACATGGATTGGGCCATTTGGGTCTGGTCCATCATTTGCCTCTCAATGCCCCGTGTCCAAGGAAACTAGGAGAATGGGCATTTATTTGAATCTTGAGTTTTAGATGGTGTAGACTCCTTCTAACTGATAACTTTTCCCTTCGTGATATATCTCACCTTGCAGAATACCTCAAGTCTTTCCCCGTTTTTATTTGAATATTTAGGAGAGCCCTTGATTTTCAATTGGGGTTTTTCCCTCTTTAAAAACCCTAGGCTATAAATAGAAGTTTCCTTCACTTTACCCATTCCATAAAAATTTGAGAAAGTGAAGGAGAGTTTTATTCCCAAAAATCCTTCAACGAGCTTCTTCAGTTGTGCTAGGAATCCATGGCGAATGAAAGAAGTAATCAAGAGGTTGTAGTGGTCGAAGGAGAAGAGGAGGAGGAGGTAGGCACCGGCGTGGAGGTGCTTGGGGCGTCCGCCGCCATCGTTGCTCACGCGCCCATGGGGCTGTCCGATGTGGGGGTAGCTATGGTGGAAAAGCCTGTTGTTTTGGTTGAAAATAGTAGATCTTGGGTGATGGAGGAGGGTGTTCGGGTGTTGCCCAGCACTGCCCAAGCTGTGTTGAGCGAGCCAGACGAGGGACAAGCAGCCCGTGTGGCCTGTGATGGGCGAGCAGCCCCTGAGGTGTGTGGTGGGCGTGCAGCCCCTGAGGTTCGTGATGGGGGAGCAGCCCATGAGGTTGGTGAGCACATTGGCGAGCAGATCGGGCGCGGAGAGGAGGCGCAGGTAGGCACTGTCGTGTGCGCGGACGAGACCAGCGACGGCGGGTGCCCAAGCGCTGGTAGGCGAGCAGGCCAACAGGCTTGGGCGAGCCTGCCAGGCGCAGGGCATGACCTGTTTGCTCGGGGCTTGACTGGGTTATCCTTTTGTGATGAACCTGGTGCAGAGGCGATGGACGTTGGGCATAGACCTTCTCGAGTGCAAGAGAAGAGCCCGTTGGGCCCCTTTGGTTATGATTCTAGCAATGCAGTGGAGGATATGGCTCCTTCAGGCGGAACTCCTCAAAATCAGATTGTTCAGGGCCTCCCTGGTAGTGACTCAGGCAATACTTCACGTCCTCGCAATAAAAAACACAGAGGCAAGGTAGCTCTCGATGGAGATGGTTCCAAAGTAAGTTTTTATCTCTAGCACTTTGAATACAGACGCTGATATTCTGCGGATTGTCTCTGCTTACCACGTTCATCCTACAGAATTGTGTCGTCGAGCCGAGATGGGTGAGCCTGCTTGCGATGACTCCTCTGGTGACATTGTCATTTATGAGGAGATGCTCGAGGCTGGGCTCAGGTTCCCAATGCCTCCTCCCATTTGCAGCATCCTGAATTATTTTTCACTGACACCTGGGCGGTTGGCGCCCAACGGTTGGAGAGTGTTGTTGAGTTTTTTAGTATTATAGAGGAAGGTGCACCATGAGGATGTTTCTCCTGGCGAATTTCATGCCGCTTATTACCCGAGTGAGACTCTTGCTCCTAACCGAGCCTGGGACTATTTTACCACGAGGGGAGGCAAGTTGATTACTGGACTACCCTCCAACTATCATAGTTGGAAGTCTCGTTTCGTATTCGTCGGTGGAGAGTGGGCTTCGGATGCTGATAAGGCATTGGTACCAACACGATGGGGTGTTCCAAAGAAAGTTTGTACGCCCTATATTCTTACCCTTCTCTTACCACATTCCTTGTAGGCTGTGTACTCACCATATTCCTTGTAGGTTCTCATGTACTCTCCAAGGACCAAGAATGGAAGCTACAGGCTGTGATGCTCACTCTATAAGGGACTTTGAAGCTCTCATGCTTAGAGAATGAGGACTTAGTGGTTCCTCTTCGATAGGTGCCAAGGCTGGTGAACCCTCTCCAAGGTCTGGTGGTTCCTCCTTGAAAAGAAAAAGGTATGTTGATTCTCTTGTACTTTCCTCCTCTACTTGGTGTTTTTTTATCTAGATAACACTTTATTTCTTTTGTAGCAGTAGATAGAAAGGTGATTGGGTCTCGCCTCTCTAGTAGGAGTCCTCCTCCTCCTAAGGTGGCGAGGATGAGCGATGCCTCCCCAGTGACTTCTCCAATGGTGCCGCCCAAGGTAGGCTCTCCTCAAGTGACCCCACCAGTTGTGCCTCGGGTGTGCTCCCATCAAGAGACCCCTCTACTGGTGCCTTTTCAGCTGGTGGCTCCTTCGGTTGTGAGCGCTACTCTAGAGACTCCCATGTTGACCACACCTTCTGTCCCTGGTTCCTCGACTCCTCCTGTGGGAACTTCTACCGAGGCACCTTCTCAGATTAGCTCCATGTTGGGTAATGCGCGGGTCATCACAGAACGACTTGGGAGGTTTGTGTTAATGATGTGAGTGAGATTGGTGCCTTGGGCACCGATAGAATCATCAACTCTTTTCTAGAATGCTAGGCTCAGGTAAGGGTTTGTTATCTCCCTTTCTCCCATCATTCCATAAGTGTCTGACATCCTTTTGCCTTTTATTTTTCTTCAAGCCTCAACTGCATCTCTGTGTTTATTTTCAAGGACTATCCTTTATCACCAGTTGAAACATAGCCATGAAGTTGTACAAAATGAGTTTTTTGCTGCTCAGGGGAGGATTACTGAACTTGAAGCTACTGGTAGGGCTTCTCATGTTGAGCTTGTGGCGACCCATGAGAGGGACGCGCTTAGAGAGACTGAGCTTATGGAGGCCCATGAGAGGGCAACTAAGCTTGAGACTGAGCTTTTAGCAATCCGTGAGAGGGATGCGCTCAGGGAGGCTAAGCTTGTGGAGGCCTGTGTGAGGGCCACGCTCAGAGAGGCTGAGCTTGAAAAGACCTGTGAAAGGGTCATGCTCAGGGAGACTGAGCTTGCGGAGACCCGTGAGGGGGTCATGCTCAGAGAGGCTGCCTGCTTGGCAGAGGTGAAGGCATCTCAGGAGAGAGCTTCTCAGGCTGAGGTGGATCTTGAGAATGGCCTCGTAGATGCTTTTATTGATGGTTATAAGGAGCTTCGAGGAAAGATTTCTGCCTCTTTCCCTGATATTAATTTTTCAGGCTTCGTGCCAAGTGAAGCGCCTGATGATGGTGATGGAGGCTCTGATGATACTGAGGAAGATAATGAGGAGGAGGAGGAGGAGGACCATGAGAGTAGTTATAGTGCTGGAGACTTTTGATTGATTTTTTTTTTTTTAGAAAGGCAGTTTGTAGCCTTACTTTTGTAAAAAATGGTTTTTTGCCACTGATAATCCTTTGAAATCAAATATAAAAGTACAAAGATCTTTTTTGGAGTAAAATGTAGAAAATTTTATTCATTCACTGTTTATGTCAAGCAATATTGGGTAATAACCCCAAAAAGGTACAATCAAGTTCCCCAACTCTACTACTTTGACTCTCTCTTAAGGTGTCATTGGTAGTACCTCTTCAAGTGTTCAGCATTTCATGGTTGGGGTAAAACCTTCCCCTTGAGATTCTGGATCTTGTAGGTGTCTAGCCTCACCACTTCTGTTATGAGGTAGGGTCTCTCCCAATTTGGTCCTAGCTTTCCTTCGCGTGAATCCTTTGTGGCGAGTATCACTTTCTTGAGGACCAAGTCTCCTGGTTGAAAGGGTCTGGGCACTTGGGCCGTCCTGGGCACCTGGTCTGGATGCTTGGGTGTACTCGCCAGGCGTTTGGGTGTCCTCGCCAGGCGTTTGGTTGCTTTGCATGTCCGGGCTTGATGTCTGAAGTGTGGAATGCTCATTGATCTCCTCTGCGGGTGTAAGCTCAGCAATAAAATCTGTCAAGGCTTGTGCTTTGATGGCCATCCTTGGTTGATACTGGATATCGAACTCGCCTCGTTCCACTGCCCACTTAAGAAGTCTCCCGGATACATCTAGTTTTTCCAAGACTCTCTTTAGAGGATGGTCTGTGATCACAACAACGGTGTGACTCTGAAAATAATGTCGCAGGCATCTTGCTGTTGAGATGAGGGCGAGCGCTAGTTTTTTTAGCTCTGAATATTTGATTTTCGCTCCTCGATATGCTCTGCTCGCATAATAAATTGGCTTTTGCACTCCATCATTGTTCCTAACGAGAACTGAGCTTACAGCTGATAGGGAAGCAGAAAGGTATAAGTATAAACTTTCACCCGGTGTAGCTTGTGAAAAGAGAGGATGTGTAGCCAAGTAGGCTTTAAGCCTCTAGAAGGCTTCCTCTGCCTCAGGTCCCCACTCGAGGGCTTTTCGTAGGATCTTGAAGAAAGGCAAGCATTTGTCTGTAGACTTGGAGACGAATCTATTAAGTGCTACAATTCTCCCATTGAGGCACTAGAGCTCTTTGGTTAAGGAGGGTGACTTCATATCGAGGATGGTCTTGATCTTGTCGGGGTTTGCCTCAATTCCCCTCTAGTTGACCATAAAGCCTAAGAATTTTCCTGACCTTACGCCAAAGGCGCACTTTTCAGGATTCAGCTTCATGCGGTATGACCCGAGAACGTTGAAAGTTTCTTGGAGGTGGTCAATATGGTCTGCTGCGGCGAGGCTTTTCACCAGTATGTCGTCCACATACACCTCCATTGTTTTCCCGATCTGTTATTGAAACATCTTGTTCACCAGTCGTTGATAAGTTGCTCCTGCGTTCTTTAACCTGAAGGACATGACCCTGTAGCAATAGGTTCCCTTTGGAGTGATGAACGATGTCTTCTCCTGGTCTGGGGGGCGCATGTTGATCTGGTTATACCCAGAATATGCATCCAAGAAGGTGAGCAATTCATGTCCTGCGGTGGCGTCGATGAGGAGGTTAATTCGTGGTAGTGGGTAGCTATCTTTTGGGTACGCCTTATTGAGCTCAGTAAAGTCGACGCAGAGGTGCCACTTTCCATTGACTTTAGTCACCATCACCACATTGAAAAACCACTCTGGATATGCTACCTCTCTGACCGCGCCCATTATCTATTAGTTTTTTCACCTCATTGTCCATCGCTTGGGCCCTTTCAGTGGAGGCGTCCCTTAGCTTCTGGCGGACTGGCTTGTGATGGGGGTTGACATTGAGGCGGTGTGTGGCGACCTCCGGGTCGATGTCCTCAAGGTCTGCATGTGACCATGCAAAGACATCCATGTTGCCCCTCAAAAATTCTATTAGCTGGTGGAACAAATGTTCAAAAAGGGAAGAACCAATGTACACTCTTCTGTCTGGGTGTTCCTCATCTAAGACCACTGGGGTGAGCTCCTCGACTAGTTCCCCTCTTTCTAGGGTGGCATCATTCCTTAGGTCGAGGACCTCCACTTGCAGGACCTCTTGTGGCTTTTTGGTCTTCATGGAGGAGACGTACACCTTTCTTGCAACTACCTGGTCTCCTCGGACCTCTCCGATTCCATTTGGGGTTAGAAAGCGGAGAATGAGATGATAGGTGGAGGCCACATCTCTTAGGGTGTTAAGAGCAGGTCGTCCTAGGATTATGTTGTAGGCCGAAGGACAGTCTATTACCAGGAAGTTGACCATGACTGTAGAGCTTCGGGGTGCTGTTTCGGTAGTGACTGGCAAGGTGATGGACCATTGGGGATACACATTCTCCCCTAAGAACCCAATGAGTGGCGACCTGATAGACTGCAATCTTTCTCTACCCAAATTGAGCTTGTCATAAGCCTTTGTGAACAAGATATCCTCAGAGCTACCGCTGTCCACGAGAATTCTTTGCACCTGAAAGTTGGCGACAGTCATGGTAAGCACCAGAGGGTCGTCATAAGGGTGTTGGATTCCTTCCAAGTTCTTGTCTTAGAAGGATATGCCTCGCTGTCTCCGTGCTTGGGCGCCTTGGATGGGCGCAAATCGTCTATATGCCTAGCTTTTCTAGCGTGGGCTTTCATGGCGGAGAGGGATTCTCGTCCTCCTGCTAACCCTCTGGAGATGGTGTGAATCTCCCCGATGCGTTGTTGGTCTTCCTGATTACGAGGTGGTGGCGACGCCTGACCCCTACCAGCAACATACTAGCGAAGGTGACCACGTTGTATGAGCTCCTCAATTTGTCTCTTGAGGTCATAGCAATCATCGGTGTCATGGCCGTGGTCGTGGTCGCGATGGAAGCGATAATACTTGTTCGGGTTCTTATAGTTTGAGGGAGACTTCATCCTCCCTGGCCACTTTATGGCGGGGTCATCCTAGATCTGGAATAGGATGTGTCCGACGGCGGCATTTAGGGGAGTAAAAGCTTGTCGATCTCTCTGGGGAGTAGGACCGAGCCGGTGTTTGACAGGTATCCTCTTTGTCCTGCTGCGCTTGTTACTACTCTCCTTCTTGTCGTCCCTGTCTCTTTCCTTTCTTTTCTCCCCAGTTCTAGAGGACTCACCTCGTCTGGCCCTTGTAATGTCCTCAGCATTCATGTATTTCTAGGTCTTCTCTAGCATGCTCTTCGGTGGGCGCTTCATCACTGAGAAGAGGAATCTTGATGACCGGAGGCCTCCCAAGAAGGCGGTCATGCTAACCTTTTCATCGGGCCCCTCAACCTGAAGGACCTCCTCGTTAAAACGAGTGAGGTAGCTCCTTAAGCTCTCATCTCAGTCTTGTTTTATGCTGAGCAGGTGGGTGGCAGGCTTTTGGTGGCGGCGTCCTCCAATAAAGTGTGATACGAAGGACCTGCTCAGCTCAGCAAATAAGCCAATGGAGGTTGGGGAGAGCTTGGCGAACCATTGTCGAGCGGATCCCTTCAAGGTGGTTGGGAACGCTCTGCACACGATTTCATCGAGGACGTTGTGCAGCTGCATTAAGGTCTTGTAAGTTTGAAGGTGGTCCAGTGGATCCTTCTTACCATCAAAGGTTTCGATGGATGACATCTTAAATTTTTGAGGAAGTGGGTAGTTCACCACGTCAGGTTTGAAAGGCGTGTCAGTTCGCCTTACGAGGTAGTCCACTGTTTTAGGTCCCTGAGCCTTCATGGCGTTGAAGACATCACCCAGTTGATTTTGCACCTCCTTAATTTTTTCATCCCAGGGATTGGAAGGCCCCCTTAGAATTATCATAGAAATGGCTCTCATGCTCCATGCTTTGGCTTTCACCCTCATCTTCTTGAAAATGAGGGTCTCCACCATGGGGAGCAGGAGATGGAGGTCCCTCATGGTGGGCCCCCCTGTGTGGGGCGCCCAAGGGAACTCCCAAAGGTGGGGCGCCCAAGGGGGCGCCCAGATGGGGAGCGCTCAGGTGGGGAGTCCCTTGATGTCCAAGGCGTGGAGCTCCTCTAACTTAAGGTCCAGGCTGCGCTCCTCCTAGTTGTCTGAGCATCAGTTGCAAAATCTGCTGGTTCTGAGCTACAAGCTGCTGCATTGTGTCCAGTATCTGCTGTGCATATGGGACGGGATTGGCAAGTGAAGGAGGAGCAACCTCCTCCTCTCGTGCTGGATTGTCTTCAGGGTGATTCATCGATCTGGTGGTGATCGCAATAGATTCAACAGAGAAAGTGTTTAGAAGTGAGAATTTTGTTCTTCCCACAGACGGCGCCAAACTGATGATGCACAAATTGGGTTTGTACACCACCTGTCAATTGAACAGTAAAAAGATGCAGTACTTGATAAGTGAGAGATAGAGACAAAAGCAAGACAAGGTTTATAGTGGTTCAGTCAATGTGACTTACGTCCACTTTAAATAGCTAGGGTCGCCGGGTATTTTATTAACTCAGGTGTGTAGGGAGAGTAGAGAGTTACAAGCTATGAGAGGGAGATGAGAGATGCGCTCGATTGAGTGTGATGCCCCCAAGTGTTGGCAGGATTTACAATTTATAGTCGCCTCATAATGGATAGTAATTAAATAGCTAATCAAGCGGTTGTAACAGATTGGGGCAGTTTAATAGTCATAACGGATTAGAGCGACTTAATAGTATTTAAATAGCTTGGTGACCTTTTCTCAACAGGCGAGACAGTTATGGTGCTCTCCATTGGACTCGGTCAAATGATGAGGGAAGGGTTGACTCTTTCCAAGGTGGCGAGGGTGAGGCTCCTGGATGCTCCTTGGTGACGTCCTGATGAGCTTGGCTGGGCTTGGACCACATTGAGCCTGCTGGGTCTTCATAAGGTTGGGCTCTTAGTTAAGCTTGGGCTTTCAACATGGATTGGGCCGTTTGGGCCTGGTCCATCAGATATATAGAATAGCATTCAGCTTTAGGGAAAAGCGGCCCCAAATTTCACTTTTTCCTTCTCTTGATGTGTTTGTGCTAGGGGTGTAACTTGGGCAGGTTAACCCGAGTCCAACATAAAAAAAAACTTGGGTTAGAATTTTTAATACTTGGGTTGGGCTTGGGCAAAAAAAACTCAACCCGAATTGAATTCGGACAAGTCTCGGGTTGTCGGGTTCAATCCGAATATTAAAATCGGGTTGAACCAGATTATTAAATCGTGTTGAACCCGAATATACATAAATATATAAATATATTTAAATAGAATTAGTATTTATCTTCACTCTTCAGAGTCCAGACTTTCACTTCACTTTAAGTTTTCACCCCGCGCCTTTATCACTCTCAAATCCCTCTCTCACTCGTTTCTCATCTTTTCTCAGACTCTCAGTCTCCCTCTCTCACTCGTCACTCGTCTGAGTCGTCTCAGACTCTCAACCTCCCTCTCTCACTTGTCACTTCTCTCTCTTTTATCAACCCGAATCAAATAACCCGAGCCCAACCCGATTTTTAACCCGAAATTAGTCTGAATTAAGTAACCCGAGGTACTCAACCCAAACCTGCCCGAATTAAACTCGGACAGTACTCGGGTTGAGTACTTTGGATTGAGGTAGGGTTAGGGTTAGAATTGAAGATTATATACCTAGGGTTGAACAAAGATTGACTTCTCAACCCGTCCGAGTTGCACCAATTGTTTGTGCAGTCACACTCAGCCACTTCTTGTTTCAATGGCCCATTTTGTTTACTTGTATTTTTCAAGGTTTGCATTCCCTTAATATTATTATTATTTTTTTTTTTGAGATAACTATAAAGTGTATCTTTGTAAGTACTGTTATTACGCCACAATCATTTTTAATATATGTTTATAATTCACTAAAACGCGAAACAAATTAAGAAAAAAATATCATAGAGAAATATGAATTTTTTTTTTTAAAAAAAAAAAAAAACCCATGGTGAACTAAAACCTACTCAAGGGCTCGCCCGTCCTATGGAATTTGCTTTTTCCCATATTACTCTATTAGCTTTTAAGAGTTAATGAGACCCTAAAAAAAATAAGTTTTACTTCTTTTTTTTTAACAGTCAGACATCATTCATATTCCATTAAGCGAAGAATAATGCTTAAGCTATTTATAAATATGGTAATAATAATAAAAAAATTATAAGAATATTTTTCACGTGTCACGTTATTATAGTTCCCGTAGTCCGACCTGGACTAGCTTGTCCAATCCTCCTATCTGCTTATTTAGGTATGGATTGTACTAGCTTGCCCAACCTCCTTTCTAGTCCATCAAACCAAATGAATTTATAATTATTGTTTTGTATTTTTTTTTCATATATTCATTACATATGTTTTGTTGCGACTACTTTTCAGTTCCAACAAACCAAATGGAATGACAATTATTTATCGATTGAATTATAATTTATTATTGAATTTTATGATGTGTTGAGTACAGGTGAGTTGTTCGGGGATCACTAGAGTGTCGAGTCAGAGTTGACTATTGATTCAACCCGGCATCGAATGAACAGATAGAGGTTTATAACGGTTCACAAGCTCAAAAACTTGGTTTGTCCACTCAAATGAAGTCTCTTGTTCCTGAAAAATTGTCTATTAATCGGGGAAGAGAGATTACACACTGTAGATATATTGATGATTGCTCGATTACAAATGTGAGGGACTGGACCCCTATTTATACTGTACATTTATTTCGTTTGATTGTCTTGCGTGATCTCTACGATCATTCCATAACCGATACCCTCCTAGCGTAATCAACATGATTTCCGAGGGAGGTTGTGACCCATATGCCAGAATATTTGGCTGTTACGGGTTACATTCCCTAAGCGTGACGTGACCTTCGAGAGGGTGTCAGTTGTTGCAGTCATCGCGTAAATGAGGGTCTCGTTGCTGAAGTTTCTCGACCTACGCACCCCGAGCTAGTGATCATGAGCTGTAAAGTCTGAGCTAGGAGATCCGAGGTTAATCTTAACTAATTTTTTATGTCATCAATATTAATAATATATTCTGATTTGAGATAGAATTTATTATCAATCCAACACACAATGGAATAATCATAAAAAAGAAGAAGTTAAAGTCAACAAATAAAATAAACCCAGTATTATTCTTTGATATATTATTTATTAGGTATTTGCTTGGACTTTGAAACACACATGATTCACACCTCGTGGGCCTCAATTTATTACAGTTGACACAGCCAAAGGAGCTACCTAAAGATCTTGCTTAACTTGCTACTATTATTCTTTCGAGTCCTATTACGCTACCTGAATACTATATAATATTTTTGATACCATAACTACATTTTTTATTCAATAAAATCGTCTCATGCGTACAATTTTAATTATTTGTTTTATTAATTTTTAATGAATAATTATAAATTATTTAATTTAAAATTAATAACTATAATCAAATACGATACGATACCAAAATCGACACGATAGCAATAGTCGCCCACATTCACATGCTATCTGAAAAGAGAAAAGTGTTTCAATTACTTTATGCACAAAAGGCAGTTTTTTTTTTTTGACGATCATAAAGTCATAGTTCTACCCTACATTTTGAAAGTATAATAATGGAGATTGAGTAAAGGTGCAGCCATCTTTTTCGGTTTCGGGACAGAGTCAGAAATTTCATTTAAGATGAGTAGTTTATTTAAATTAATAAAAATAATATAATATATTTAAAATTATTATATTGTATTTGATATTTAAAGATTTATAAAATAAAAAGGGGTCAAATATCTATATAATAAATTAGATAGGTATTTGAACTTATGAGGGTGTTTGAACTTATGAGGGTATATGTTTCTAAATATTTTAACGCATATTAGACCTAGTGATTATATATATATATAGTCATCAGATTGAGTTGAAATTTAGATTTAATTTATTAAAATTCTAACCCATTGATTTATTCGGCTCCTATTTTCTGTGTTGTTGAACTTTAACGGGCTCGTTTGGTGGAGACGAGGCTTTACGCGTGGGATTAAGTAGACTACCGATCACGGGTTCACATGAGCTTGGTTGGTGGGTTACTGTCCTTTTGGTCTGTCAAGTTCACTTGGTATGGTTAGAGTAGTCAAACACTTGAAATGGTCTACTACGTAAAGACTAATTAAATTCTTCCATAAGCTCATTTAATCACATTTTTTTTATTACAATTATTTTATTAGCCAATTCCACAGATTTGTAAGCTTAAAACACTATATATACAAGCCTCGAATATACAAACTACCACAACAAATCCTCTGTGCTTTGTGCTCTGTTTGATCTTGAAACATAAAGCATTTATCCTTCTCTAGTACTTCTTCAACATCAATGGAGAAGAAGAGATCATGTGGAGTATTGCCAAACATTGCATTCATGGTGATTCTCCTTCTGTTTTACACACTAAGTTTCAATCCATTGGCAGCATCGGCGACTGATACCGTGGACCAAAGCAGCCTACAAACTTACATTGTTCATGTCAAGATGCCCGACAACCAAGTTTCCACTCATTCCGAAGATTTGGAAAGTTGGTATCAGTCATTTTTGCCAACCACCACCGCAAGCTCAAATGAACCACCGCGCATAATATACTCGTACCGTAACGTGGTGACCGGGTTTGCGGCCAAATTGTCCCCAGCAGATGTAAAAGCCATGGAAAAGAAGGATGGCTTTGTGGCTGCCCGGCCCAAAAGAGTATTGTCTTTGCATACAACCCACACTCCTAACTTCTTGGGGTTGCACCAAAATTTAGGCTTTTGGAATAGCTCAAATTATGGTAAAGGTGTGATTATTGGGGTCTTGGACACCGGAATATTCCCGAGCCATCCTTCGTTTAGCGATGAAGGAATGCCATCTCCGCCTGCTAAATGGAAGGGAAAGTGCGAACTCAATAGCACTTTTTCTTGTAATAACAAGCTTATCGGTGTAAGGAATTTTGTGAGTGAAGAAACTGAGATAGCAATCGATGATGATGGACATGGCACTCACACGGCCAACACAGCTGCCGGAAACTTTGTGAAAGGTGCCAATGTTTTTGGCAATGCCAATGGCACCGCAGTTGGTATGGCACCTCTAGCTCACTTGGCTATTTACAAAGTATGTAACGCTGGATGTCGTGACAGTGACATATTGGCTGCAATGGACGCTGCTATTGAGGATGGTGTAGATGTACTTTCACTCTCCCTTGGTGGAATTTCCAATCCTTTTTACGAAGATAGCATTGCACTTGGTGCATTCAGTGCAATGCAAAAAGGCATTTTTGTAAGCTGTTCAGCTGGTAACCAAGGTCCTATTAACGCCTCTGTAGCGAATGATGCCCCATGGATTCTCACTGTTGGTGCAAGCACTATGGACCGAAGCATAAGGGCAACTGCACTGCTAGGAAACAATGAGGAATTCAATGGCGAGTCACTTTTTCAGCCAAAAGATTTTCCTTCAACTTTGTTGCCACTTGTTTACCCAAGGTCGAACAGTAGCCGAACAACTCAAACAGCTCCATTATGTGGCACAGGATCATTGAACAACACTGACGTTGTTGGGAAGGTAGTAATTTGTGAGGTTGGTAGTTCGACATCAAGAATTACCAAAGGACAAACTGTGAAGGATGCTGGTGGTGCTGCGATGATTCTCATTAATCCAGAGTCCAGAGGTTACACTCTCGCAGCTGAAGCTCATGTCCTTCCTACAGCGCATGTTAGTTACGCTGACGGATTGAAAATCAAAGCCTATATAAATTCGACATTAAGTCCAATGGCCACAATCTTATTCAAGGGAACTGTAATTGGGGCTAATAATGCTCCAATGGTTTCTTCTTTCTCTTCCAGGGGCCCTAGCCGTGCAAGTCCAGGAATTTTGAAGCCTGACATTATCGGTCCTGGTGTGGACGTTCTTGCTGCATGGCCTTTCTCTGTGGAAAACAACACCAATACAGATTTGACATTTAACATTATTTCAGGTACTTCAATGTCATGTCCTCATCTTAGTGGCATCGCAGCTTTGCTCAAAAGTTCACACCCCGATTGGTCTGTTGCTGCCATCAAGTCTGCAATCATGACTACTGCTGATCAGCTAAATCTTGATAACAAGCCCATTCTCGATGAAAGGCTACTTCCCGCGAACATCTTTGCCATTGGTGCAGGACATGTCAACCCATCAAGAGCCAATGATCCGGGGCTTGTTTATGACATCCAGCCTGATGAATACATTCCTTACTTATGTGGTTTGAATTACACAAATAGACAGATTAGTGTCATCACACAACAGAGTGTGAATTGCTCAGTGGTATCAACCATATCTGAAGCACAGCTAAACTACCCTTCATTTGCTATCACACTTGGGTCTACTAACCAGACATACACAAGGACGGTGACTAATGTTGGCGAGGCAACTTCAACTTACACTGTCGAGATTGTTCCACCACAGGGAGTTGATGTGAGCGTTACGCCCTCTAGTCTAGACTTCACAGAGATGAACCAGAAGATGACATATCAAGTTACATTTAGGAAATCAATCGCAGGGAGGAATACCACATCTGCTCAAGGATTCTTAAGATGGACTTCTGTCAAACACATTGTTAGAAGTCCAATTTCTGTTATGTTCCAGTAAGGAGGGGATGGCTCCTGTTCTAGCAGCATGTTGATTTCGTTATGAGATTTTGTGAATTTCAGTGTTTAAGTGAGCTCACTTTTGATTTGGTGTATGTCACTATTATATAAATGTTATCACTGTGATTTTGGCTTAAGAATTCCATTATTGCTTTATTATGTTTCAGTTCATGTGCTGATTTGTGAGGCAAGCTATACCTATGGTGATTGCACTTGGTTTCTTGATGATAATATTTCTAGGACCAAAAGTTTTAGAAGAAGAAAGAGTGATTATTTTTTTAGATTGATATTTTTGATAAGCGGTGTTTTGTGTTACATAGTGTTTTTAGGCACGTACATTATCCAATAGTTCAGCCTAATTAGAAATTACTTCCCCATATTTTGAAAACTTAGAAGAAAGCACCTATAATTTTGGACAAAACTTTTTTTTTTATTTTTTGGTGAGATTTTGGGCAAAACTGAAATCGTTACATGTTTGCCCAAATTAGCGGAATGCATGAAAATTACTCAATTACCCTTCATCGAAACAACCCTTATTCTCTATGCAACCAAAGTAAACAACCCTTATTTCTTAATTGATCAAAAGTATTCATATGACCGAATAACTTACATCTTCTTCCTCCTCATTTTGTTGTTCTCTCCCACCCACATCATATATATTTATATATAGGTATATGTATATCCTAGATCACATAGAGCAGAAGTGGGAGCGAGAGAAGAGCGCAAAATCGAAAAAAATTTTAAAAAAAATTGAGTGTCACTTAAAGCTTCGAAAAGTAAGAAATAATATTATTTATTAGTGGTAAAGAAGTAAATAAAAGATTCAAGAAATAAGAAAAGGATTTAACTTCAGTCTTGAGTCAAAAAAAAAAAAAAGCGAAGGATCTGTCTCACATCGGTAGCCTTAACAATTGGTTGAATGGCAACAGCCTATAAGTGGGGGAATCCCACTTCGGTGGCTGAGGAAAATATTCAATGGATAGTCAGCTATAAGTAGAGAATGTGCTCTGCTCTGTTGATATTGGGCCTCTGGATTGGGCCTAGTGTATTGAATTAGTCGAAAAGTTCACTTGGGCTAAGATTCAACTTTTTAATGAGATTAAAATATGGGAAAATTGGAAAGAGGTACACTAAATTAGACTTATTTGACAAAAAGTACACAGAAAAAAATATAGGGTTATTAAGTCTTTAATTTTGGTACTTATTTGTAACTAAGTACACAATTTGAATTTGGATGATTTTATTATGACTTTTTTGTCCTCCATTGATCCATGTGTATTTTCTTTGGAAAGTGGTTCATTAAACATCTCTCCTAATTTTATGGGAGAACTTTTAAAAAATACGCATATATATATATTTGAATTATCTAAATTTTGAATTATCTTTAATTTACCTTGATTTATGCGTATTTTTTTTGGAAAGTAGTTTTATTTTCAAATTATATTTATGCATTAAATATTTATTACTACTAGTTTTATAGGAGAATTTTAATATTTCGTTTATTTTAGAATATATCACTTGTTTGAATTTCAAAATTTGTAATATCCGAACTCCATAATAGTGTAACAAAAACAGTGTAACAAATACACTGTAACAAAAACAGTGTAACAATACACTGTAACAAAAATAATATTCAGTAGTTTTGTGCATGTAGTAACAAATTCAAAACATAGATGGACTGTTTTGAATGAAATTATATGAAAATATATGTTTGACAAAATGTAATAGTACAATAATTTATAGAAATGGCTTTTATTGTTACACTGTTACACTTTTATTGTTACAATGTTACACTTTTATTGTTACACTATTCGGGTATTAAATTAATTTGAAAATAAAACTACTTTCAAAAAAAAAAAAAATGCAAGAATCAAGGTGCATTAAATATAATTTGAAAACAAAATCACTTTCCAAAAAAAATTTGCATAAATCAAGGGAGGACATACAAATATAGAATATTAAAGTTCTCCCACATATATATATATATATTAACAAATACACATGAATCAAGGTATATTAAAGATAAGAGATTTTGAATTGTTAATACACATGAATCAAGGTGTATTAAAGATAAGAGATTTTGAATTAAATGACCCTAAAAGGGGTATTTAGGTCTTTGTACCCATGTAGTATACTAATTTCCAAAATATTTTTTAATGTGTATTTTTTGCCAAATAAGTCTAATTAAGTGTACCGGCTTCCAAAGAACCCTTAAAATATTAGGAAATTTATAGGCCGGTCCCCCTATATGGACTTATTTGGACTTAAGTCCGTCAAGGAAACTTATTTGTTATAAAGTCCGTTTTTTGTCAATTTTACCATATTTTCCCTTCCCTTTAGAAGTAAAATAAAACTAAAACTTAAAAACTCATAAATCTTAGGAGTTTGACTAACATTAAAATATTTTCTCTCTCATATCTATCTATATCCATATATAGGTTAAGAGTTTGACTAACATTAAAATTTTCTCTTATATATATATATATATATATATATATATATATATATATATATATACATTTAAACAAAAAAAAAATAGTAACATTTAAATATAAAAAAAATTGAAACATTTAATATTAATATTTTTAAAAAATAACAACAGTAACATGTTCAACAAAAATATTAACATGTTCAACAAAAATAGTAACATGTTTAACAAAAACTGTAACATACTTAACAATAATTATTTCTCTCAAATTCAAACGTAAAAAATAGTACCATTCAAATACAAAAAATAGTAATATTCAAAAACAAAAAAAAAAATGGTAACATTGAATATTAATATTTAGGAAAATAATAGTAGTAACATGCTCAAAATAATAGTAACATGAACAGTAACATACTCAACAAAAGTAGTAACATGCTGATGTAAACAATATTGCACAAAGTTTACCCCAAAAGATGGTAAAAAAGAGGGCGACGAGAATGGAAAACAACACAGAATTTGAACTTGACAAACAAAAGATGACTGTATAATTCGCAAGGGTCTATCTTTTCTGATTAAACGAATTGGATTGAGACCAAGCCAAAGACTTCTTTATACACAATGATCGGATGTTTTTCGCCTCAAATGACGAACTCGAACACAAAGAAGAAGATAAAGACGCAGAAACAGTTAAATTTGCTCTGGGTTTTTCGATATTGCTTTTAGGCAAATCTAGGTTCACTGATTTATCAGTTGAAACGGCAAAGTGATCGGTTGATAAACCCTTCTATCACGAACTCTCTTTTTTTACAAAAACAATAAAAGATTTATCAGGTTTTATGAAAGTCTTCAAACCATTAAAAGTATAATATATATATATATATATATATAGAGAGAGAGAGAGAGAGAGCTTTGAATTTGAATTTTAAATTTATGATGGAGATTTTATTGACATTGAATTAAGGGATAATAATTTCCAAAATAGGAAATTAATTTAACTTCCTTTCAAGGAAGGGTATTTTTATGATAAAAAAAAAAGTTGACTTAAGTCATTACATACAATTTTAAACATAGACTTAGCCCCTTATAAGTTTCCTTGCAGGACTTATCTCCAAACAAGTACATCTATGGGGACTCACTTCCAATTTTCACTAAAATATTTTGAAGTCATGGAATTGATCCCAACAGTTTTAAGGAGAAATTGTAAGGGGTACACAAAATTAGACTTAATTGTTAAAAAGTACACAATGCTTAATATTAGGTCATTAAATCCTTAATTTTAGAAGTTAATTGTGTCAAAGTACACAATTTGATTTTTTGTGATTTTCTTTTGATATATTTGTCATCTTTTAACTCATGCACATTTCTTTTAGCAATTAAATTGATTTTCCCCACAGTACTCGGTGTGTTTGTCTCCCACGACCTTTCATCGTTAGAAAAGATAGTGCAAAAACTGTTCATCTCTCTCTCGCTGAATATATGTGTTATATATATAATAAAATAGAGCTAAGTTTGAATTTTGGAGACAAAGAGAGGTCCAGATCGTTTTAAAACAAAACATAAACACATCCAACAGACAACGTAATCCCAACATAAAAGATGGTTCAGATTATCTCAAAAATTTTGATCTAATGGTCTACAGTGAGTACTGAATTTTGTTTTCTCGCCTAACAACATTTTCTTTTTTAATTATCAGATGGTTTCAAAATTATCCCGCATAAACGTTTTAATTTTGGAATCCCCCCTCAATCACGCTATTTTCTCACGAATCCAAACTTCTCTCTCTGTTTTACTCTCTATCCATCATTAACGCCTCAAATCTCTCTCTCACGCACATTCCTTCTCTTTCTGGCCCTTCAATCACGCCCAAACTCTTTCTCTTTCCCCCAATCTTCTAACCTCTTCTCTCTTCTCTTTTTCTATCCCTATCTCTCTTCTCTATCCAGCAACGCCCTCTTTCTCCATTTTTCTTTCTCCCCCAATCTCCTATCTCTGTCAGCGACACCCTCATCCCTCCGCCAACGCCGCCAACCGTGCGAGCCACCAGCCATCGAACACCGCCAACGACACCACCAAGCACCGCCGCCAATAACGTCATCGAGCACCGCCACCTGGTGACAACACCATCCCTCTTGGGTAACTCTTTGTCTCTTCTTCTCCCTGCCTCTCTAACTTTTCCTCTGTGTCTAGCGAACCACCATCAGCGCCTATACACCACCCCCAGAGCCCCTACCCATCTTTCTCTCACAACCCTAACCTGAGTACTCGGGAAATAAATAAAATTATGATTGATTGCTTTTGAGTTTCAACGATTATTTGATTTCTCCCCTTTCTTACAATGGTGATTGAATCTCTTTAGTTTTATGATTGATTTGCTGCAGGAAAAGGTACAGTGTTAAAAGGATTAAGTATGGAATTAGAAAGAGTAACATGGATGTTAGTAATTCTAACAATTTGAAATTCTTGAACAGAGCTCACACAAATTATCTACCATTGGAGCATGGAAGAATAGCAAGAAAGTAACTACAAAGGTTGAGCTAAAACAAATTGAGGTAATAAATCTTCTTTTATTTTCTAGCAAGATATAATGAAATAGAAAAGACCTTAATATTGGATATGATTTTATTTTGACACTATCTATGCATGATGGGCTAGAGAAATTGGAAAAGAAGACAGAATTTGTGGAGAGGATGAAAAACAATGGTGTTGTCATCCACAAGTAAACAGAAGAAAAGGTAGTTCTTCATTATTTGCAACATTATTTTCATTCAATTAAATAAGTTTCTTGGGTCTGTCTATGTAATACAAAAATTAAGTGATTATTTCTTTTTTTCCATGAGTCAAAATTTTCAGAGCCGGGTGATTATTGGTTTCATTGGGCTATGTTTTAGGGAGAGAAAAAATATGTCATCTTTTACGAGATATAGACGAAGAGAGGTTTTGTTTCACAAAGGAAAAAGCTCACTAGAGAGTATTTAAAAGAATCATACTATTGTTCATTGATTGGCCATAGATACATATCTACCATTGCTCATTGATTAGCCATAGATACACATCTCCACCTTTGTAAAATGTATCAATGAAACAGTTTTATGCTACTTTTTCAGTTGGTTGCTTAGAGTCCATTAGTTTGAACAGGTTGTGATTGTTCTATTTTTAATAGCCGAGAAGTCCTTATTTGTGCATTCTAGCAATGTTGTAATTGTAGTATTGGTCTGTAGTGAATGGACTATCTTGCTTACCTTTCACATTTTTGGATTTTCGTGAGTAATAAATAGATGAATTTATGGAAGATCTAACTATTAGTTTCCCATTTTATTTTTTCCTTTTTTTTTTAATTTTCCTTTCTTTTTGTTGTCGGGATCATGGGCAGTAGTTGATTGATGAATGACGAAATGAGTGTTTTTATGTTATAGCGTGTGTTTTATTACACTTATGGGAATTGAGTCACTCTCACATCTCCTACCCATTTTCACAGGGTAAAAAAAACTGATCAATTGAAGAGAGTATCTTTGAAGGCACAGAAAGAGAAGTATAAGTTTTCTCTCTTTCACACTACTCCTTTATTTATTGTCTTCAAATTTTTATTTATGATTTTCTATGTGTCATCATTTAATTTTATGGAAGTAGAATCATAAAAGTTTGTCTAAATTTTCAAACAAATTTTCATAGGTAGAGGTTGTGGTGGTAGGTTGGTGGTAATGGTTGTCTATAACAATTTTTTTTTTGCTTCCCCTATAAGGCTTATAAGTTTTGCTATTGGTTGTGATTATGCTTTTTTAGTCATGATTTTTGTTGGGGAGGGTAGAAGTGATGAGTTATGGTCACAACTCGGTAATATTGGAAGGGATTTTTAAGAAATAGAAGAGTTTGGTGATGGTGGCAGCTTAGACCTTTACACAGAGATATTATTTAGAGTAGACATTTTTTTGAGTTATATAGTGCTACAGGCACAACCAATTAATTGCGATTTTTTTTTGTTGCATAGTGCTTTCAGACACGGACAATTACTAGTGTGTATATATATATATATATATATATATATATATATGAGTTCTAATAAAATAAAAACCTAAAATTTAGGAAAATCAAAACTCATAATAAATCTTCTCTATTTTTTTAGGGATATGTTTCAAAGTTTTTGAAAGCTTTTGAAATTTGACAACTAAAATTAAGAAATTTTAATTATCTTATTTTAAAAAGTACTAAAATAAAAGTATTTTGATTTTACATTAGATTTAATTTGGTGACATATATATGTGTTAATAGACATATACTATGAAATCACACTATGAATCCTAGTTTTTATTACTCTTGTACTATATTGATACACTTTAAAAGGTTTATGAAATTAAAGTGTATCAATATAGTGTATCAAAATAGTGTAAAAGTAATAAAAGCTAGAGTTTAAGAATTACACAAATTTAAAATATATCAATACAGTGTATGAGTAATAAAAACTAGGTTTCATAGTGTGACTTTGTTGTATTATATGTGTGTGTGTGTGTGTGTATATATATATTAATACATATATACGTGATCAAATTAAATCTAAAATCAAAATTCCTTAATTTTTGTTGTCATTTCAAAAGTTTCTAAAAATTTTGAAACATATTCCTAAAAAAATGGAGAGAATTTATTATGAGTTTTGATTTTCCTAAATTTTAGGTTTTTGTTTAATTAGAACCTATATCTATAATATAAAATAAGGCAAACTTCAATAAGCTCATCTGATAGTCTTAAATAGACTCATCCAACGGCAACTAACGTCCCTCTCAAAACCACTCACATTGCACCGTGCCTTCAGGTATGGGTTACCCCTAGTGTGTGTGTGTGTGTGTGTGTGTGTGTGTGTGTGTGTGTGTGTGTGTGTGTGTGTATTAACACATATATTCGGCGAGAGATGAACAATTTTTGCACTATCTCTTTTGAAGATGAAGGGGTATGGGAGACAAACACACCAAGTACTGTGGAGATAATTAAATGTAGGATTTTTTTTCAAAATCTTTTGAGCAATGCTATAAAACTCAAATGAAACCAAAAAACTTACAACTCAAATGTATATCATATCTTGAATGAGTGAGTCCTATCAATTTTTTTTTCAGTAGAGCCCACTCATCCCACTCATCTAAGGGATGATATGCATTTGAGTTTAACTTTTAGGTTTCATTTGAGTTATGTAGCATTTTCCAAATCTTTTTTAGGAAACTTATTTACAATAAAAGGGTATTTAAGTTTTTTTATAACTTAAATGAACTTTTTTACAAAACATTTTTTCTTATATATTTTTTGACAATTAAATTCAATTTCATGTTCCAACTTCCAAAAATCCCTTGTTCTAATTATGCGAATTCGCATATTCAATTTTTTGAATTTACAATTTTTAGGCCGAATCTACTTTGGATCCGTTGATTCACGTTTTGAACACCAATTCATTGGCTTGTTTTTTATGAATCACGTGACATAGCATGTAAATCACTAAACTTGATGATGCACAAAATTGTCTTTGGCAAGATCAACAGTCAAGTATGTAATTAATGGGTAATTAACAAGCAATCAATGAAACTTAAAGCAATAAACAACAGATAAACACAGGGATTTATAGTGGTTCGGTCTCGGATGACCTACGTCCACTCTCTGGAATGGCAGCGATGGCCGGTGTTCTTTATTGATGAATAAGGGTCACCGGAGTGTTACAGAGTTTTGAGAGAGAGAGAGATAGGGAGAGAGAGCAAGTGTGTAGTGAATCTTGCTCCTGGGTGTTTGAGATGTATCAAGGTGTATTCAGCCTGTCTTTACCCTTGAAAGGGTTACATTATATAGCTATGTTGAGGCAATGAGGCGGTGCCGTGAGGAAGAGGTCTTCCACTGTTTAGGTAAGTACAATCATGGTAAGAGTGGACCTCTTTGGCAAGCACAATTAAGATAGGAGTTGATCTCTGTATCCCGTCGTTCTCTCCCTAGTGCTCCTATTTAGTCGGAGGAGAGTCCTGGTTGGATTGGACTTTAGGCTGGACCTTGAGTTGGAGTAGGAGTACCGGAGTCAAGAGGAGTGGAGAGAAGTAGGCGCCCAAGTGACCAGGTCCAAGTGATGACTCCAAGTGATGAGTGGGCGGCGCCCATATGATGAGGTCCAAGTGATGAGCTCCAAGTGATGAGTACCTAGTGGGCGGCGCCCATATGACTTGGGTGATCTCTCTTGATGCCTTCACCTCTTCCTCATTCTCCTTAGATGGGATGACCCGGCTTGACAGACTTTGGCGACTTGGGCTATTTCCGGGGCGCATTAGAATTTGGGCCCTTTCCCGACTTATTTTTATCGGGCTCGACACTGTTAATTTCGGGCTCATCATTTGCCCCCCATGCCCCAAGCCTCTGATTTTTTGCGAGAGGAAGGGGTTGAGGGCATGTGCTCCGTCTTCATCTGAGTGAGTCAGAATTTTCTTGCTTCCCACAGTATCTTTTTATTTTTTGGAACTCACTGAATTTTTTGATATTAAATAAATTATATATACATATACATATATATATATATATATATATATATATATATATATATATATGCATTTTGGTGGCTTAGCCCACCATTGTTGACTTTTTTTTTTTTTTGGCGCCACATGGGCGCAGACTCTTCAAAAAAATTTTTTTTTTTTTTTTTCCTTCTTTCTTAGCGCCACATGGGTGCTGGCCCTTTCAAAAAAAAAATTTTTTTTTTTTCTTTTTGGCTCCCTGGCTTGGGCGCCACCTCCTGGACTCCTCACTTTTTTTTTGTGGGCGAGGAGACTTGGGTGCCTCTTTTGGGCGAGAGGGAGAGCCGGGCGCCTCCTTCAGGCGAGAGGGAGAGCTGTTGTGGGCGCCACTTGGAGGCTGGTAGGGTGCTTTGAGTGACGCCAAGGGGTTAGCAGGGTGCCTTGGGCAACGCCAGAGGCCTTGAGCGCTGCTATGTTCGAGCAACGCCTTGAGTCTTGCTATGGGCGGTGCCTCTCTGGTGCTTGGTCATTAGCTGACTTGTCTCTGATTGCAGGCGTCTTGTTGATAGGGTGAGTTAGGGTGGTGTCTTCTCCTCCTCTTAAGAGGGCGAGGTTTGATGCCCCCAGTGCTTCTCGGTCTAGGTCCGATGGCTAGATTGCTTCCTGGGAGATGGACCCCGTGGTGCCCCCACTCTTTCTCTGACTGTGACTCATGTGTGTATCAGAGCTAGCTGTTGTATTGCTGTAGGAGTTGGGGCTCCAGTGCAGACGGCTTGAGTTTCAAAAATGTACCTGGCAAAAACAATATTATCTCAACATTAAAATATCTGACATGATTACCTGTAGGCTGCTTGTATGAGAGCAAGGTAAGAGCTGTGGGCGTCTTGAGAGAGGGCCGCATGAGCTGAGGCCGAACTACGTATAGTGTCGGTAGATGGCTGCCGTAGCAGAGGTGACTACTTGCGCGAGAGCAGAGTCATAGAGGCCGAGCTACGTATAGTCTCGGGGGTGGCTGCCGTAGCAGAGGTGACTACTTGCGCGAGAGCAGAGTCATAGGCCGAGCTACGTATAGTCTCGGGAGATGGCTGCCGTAGCAGATGTGACTACTTGCGCGAGAGCAGAGTCATAGGCCGAGCTACGTATAGTCTCGGGAGATGGCTGTCGTGGCAGAAGTGACTACTTGCGCGAGAGTAGAGTCATAGATGCCGAGCTACGTATAGTCTCGGGGGTGGCTGCCGTAGCAGAGGTGACTACTTGCGCGAGAGCAGAGTCATAGAGGCCGAGCTACGTATAGTCTCGGGGGTGGCTGCCGTAGCAAGGGCTCATTCCGTTGAGATAGAGATGAGGAGGGCGCTGAGGAGCTGGGTAGCTGAGGTGCTGGCATCATTGGAGGTGCCCAAGGTGGAGAGGGCGAGACCCCTCGTCTGGGCAACTGCTCTGCTGGGAGCTGTTTGTAAATTTTAGGAAAGCAAAATAATTCTGGACACAATAATCTTGGTAGAATTTTATTTCATCAAATAAAAAATAACAAAATAAATTAACTAATAAAGGATAGATAAAATCTTTAGGTGCTTGGTGTCCTGTAGGTGGGCCAAGACTTCTCTGGTAAAATTGGAGTCACCTCCTCCTAGCCCTTAGGCGATCGTCTGGATTTCTCCGAGGGGTTGCTGGCGTTCTCTACCATCCTGGTCCCGACCAGGTGGCGGGACTTGTCCTCTGCCAGCAACATACTGCCTCAAATGGCCACGCTGTATGAGCTCCTCGATCTACCTTTTAATATCAAAGCAGTCGTCAGTGTCGTGGTCATGGTCGCGGTGGAAACGACAGTACCTGCTGGGATTTCTGCGGTTTGGGGCGGACTTCATTTTTTCGGGCCAACGGAGCGTGGGGTCATCCTGTATCTGGAATAGGATGTGCTCCACCGAGGCATTGAGTGGTGTGAGAGCTTGTCGCTCTCTCAGAGGTGGGGGACCAAGGCGGTCCTTGACAGAGATTCTCTCTGTCCTATTCCTCTTGTTCTCTGCTTCTCTCATGTCTTCGCGTGTATCCTTTCTTTTCTCACCCCCGTAAGGGGACTCTCCTCGTCTGGCCTTGGTGACATCCTTGGCGTTTATGTACTTATGTGCCCTTGACAGCAGCTCGGGCATACTGGAGGGCGGTTTTTTGAGTACGGAGAACATGAAACTGGATGAGCGAAGTCCAGCAATAAAAGCGGCTAAGGCCACCTTATCATCCAGCTCCTCAATCTGGAGGACCTCCTCATTGAAGTGGGCAAGGTAGCCCCTGAGGTTTTCATCCATGTCCTGCTTGATAGTGAGCAGGTGGGTTACTGGTTTCTGATGGCGGCGTCCCCCAATGAAGTGGGAGATGAAGGACCTACTCAACTCTGCAAAAGAGTGGATGGAGTAAGGCTTGATCTTGGAGAACCACTGGCGAGCAGACCCCTTCAAGGTGGTAGGGAAAGCTCTGCACATAATCTTCTCAGGCACGTTGTGGAGTTGCATAAGGGATTTGTAGGTGTCCAGGTGGTCGAGGGGGTCTTTGGTACCGTCGAAGATCTCGATGGTGGGCATCTTGAACTTCGAGGGTAGGGGATAGTTAACTATATCAGCAACAAAAGGTGTGTCGGCACGTCTTACCAGGTAGTCCACTGTCTCGGGCTCCTGTGCCTTCATGGTGTTGAGGGCATCGCTTAGTTGGTTTTGTACCTCCCTGATCTTTTCGTCTCATTGGTTAGGGACCTCCTCAGCTGGGTGGTGGTACTGGCTATCATGGTCTCCAAATTGGCTTTCTCCATCTTCGTGCTCCTGCGCAGGTAGGTGTGGAGGGGGTACACGTGAACTCCCTGCGCGCTGAGGAGGGACTGCTGGGCGAGGTACGTCCTGTGGCCTCGGGGCGTTTTGGTGAAGGGTCCCCTGATTAGAGGCTGCCTGGCCCTCTACTGTTGGAGGGAGTGGTGCTCCTCCTGCAGGGTGAGGGGCGACGCCCCTGGAGGTGAGCATCAGTTGGATGATCTGCTGGTTCTGTTCCACCAGCAGCTGCATGGTCTGCAAGAGTTGTTGCTGCTGTCCGACGGCGGGAGTCGCCGTGGCAGAAGGTCCCAAAGGTGCGGGGGGAGGGGGAGCCTCCTCCCGGTGAGCTGGGTTGTTGTCCCCGGGTTGTTGAGACTTTGATCTCGTGGTGATTGCCATGGATTCAATGAGCAAAGAAGTAAAGTAATAGAAACTTAGTCGTTCCCACAGACGGCGCCAAACTGATGATGCACAAAATTGTCTTTGGCAAGATCAACAGTCAAGTATGTAATTAATGGGTAATTAACAAGCAATCAATGGCAATCAATGAAACTTAAAGCAATAAACAACAGATCAACACAGGGATTTATAGTGGTTCGGTCTCGGATGACCTACGTCCACTCTCTGGAATGGCAGCGATGGCCGGTGTTCTTTATTGATGAATAAGGGTCACCGGAGTGTTACAGAGCTTTGAGAGAGAGAGAGAGATAGGGAGAGAGAGCAAGTGTGTAGTGAATCTTGCTCCTGGATGTTTGAGATGTATCAAGGTGTATTCAGCCTGTCTTTACCCTTGAGAGGGTTACATTATATAGCTATGTTGAGGCGGTGAGGTGGTGCCGTGAGGAAGAGGTCTTCCACTGTTTAGGTAAGTACAATCATGGTAAGAGTGGACCTCTTTGGCAAGCACAATTAAGGTAGGAGTTGATATCTGTATCCCGTCATTCTCTCCCTCGTGCTCCTATTTAGTCGGAGGAGAGTTCTGGTTGGATTGGACTTTAGGCTGGACCTTGAGTTGGAGTAGGAGTACCGGAGTCAAGAGGAGTGGAGAGAAGTAGGCGCCCAAGTGACCAGGTCCAAGTGATGAGGTCCAAGTGATGACTCCAAGTGATGAGTGGGCGGCGCCCATATGATGAGGTCCAAGTGATGAGCTCCAAGTGATGAGTCCAAGTGATGAGTACCTAGTGGGCGGCGCCCATATGACTTGGGTGATCTCTCTTGATGCCTTCACCTCTTCTCCATTCTCCTTAGATGGGATGACCCGGCTTGACAGGCTTTCGCGACTTGGGCTATTTCCGGGGCGCATTAGAATTTGGGCCCTTTCCCGACTTATTTTTATCGGGCTCGACACTGTTAATTTCGGGCTCATCAAAACTTATAAAAACACTCACTAAAATTATAAATTTTAAACGTAAGATACTAATCTACTTCCACTTTCATAATCTGGTCATTGTAACATTCTGGTCAAGAAATGTTAGGTCATTTGTGGGGGTCCGGCCTTCCAAGGAAAGCTGAAAGGCATGTGTTGTGCATGGAAGGAATGTCCTACACTAGTAGTGTCTTTTTAGAGATTTTAAAGTTTTTTAGAGAATCAACATTTTAGAGATTTTAATAAATTTTATATTTTATTAAAATATATAATATGGTTAAAATGTACGAAAAAAATTATTTTGTGTCTTTTTGTTAGGATTTTATTTCGGCTAAATAAAATTGAATTTACTATCTCACAATAATTTTGTCTTGATTCTTATTTTTTTGTCATTATTAAACTGAATTCAGTTCAATTCAATTTTTTGCTGAAGATTCTCGACTTACGCACCTCGAGCTAGTAATCATGAGCTATAGAGTCCGAGCTAGGGGATCCGAGTTTAACCTTAACTAATTTTTTGTATCATCAGTATTAATAATATATTCTGATTTGAGATAGGATTTATTATCAATCCAACACACAATGGAATAATCATAAAAAAGAAGCTAAAGTCAACAAAGAAAATAAACCCAGTATTATTCTTTGAAACACACATGATTCACACCTCGTGGGCCTTAATAAAATATAACTTGCCACTATTATTCTTTCAACTCTCATTACCCCACATAAATACTATATAATATTTTTGATACCATAACTATATTTTTTATTCAATAAAATCGTGTCATGTGTACAGTTTTAATTATTTGTTGTCACTTTATTAATTTTTAACAAATAATTATAAATTATTTAATTCAAAATTAATATCTATAATCAAATACTATACGATACAATACCAAAATCGATACTATAGTAATAGTTGCCCACTTTCACATGTCATCTGAAAAGAGAAAAGTGTTTCAATTACTTTATGTCCAAAAAGCAGTTTTTTTTTTTTGACAACCATAAAGTCATAGTTCAACCCTACATTTTTAAAGTATAATAATGGAGATTGAGTAAAGGCGCAACCATCTTTTTCAGTTTCAGGGCAGAGTCAGAAATTTCATTTAGGATGAGCAATTTATTTAAATTAATAAAAATAAAATAATATATTTAAAATTATTATATTGTATATGATATTTAAAGATTTATAAAATAAAAAGGGGTCAAACATCTATATAATAAATTAGATAGTTGTTTGAACTTATGAGGGTATATTTTTCTCCTCAAATTTCACAAACCCAACACACACTTCCCACCCCTCCCCCCCCAAAAAAAAAAAAAAAAAAAAACAAGCCCTACATAATTATAGATTAATTTTTTTGCCTATCTTTCTAACCCGAATCAAAATTCTCTGTCATATGTCATGAATTTGGACATGAATATGACGATTCCATTCGTATTATATATGTTTCTAAATATTTTAACACATATTAGACCTAGTGATTATATATATAGTCATCGGATTGAGTTGAAATTTAGATTTAATTTATTAAAATTCTAGGCCATTGATTTATTCGGCTCCTATTTTCTGTGTTGTTGAACTTTAACGGGCTCGTTTGGTGGAGACGAGGCTTTACGCGTGGGATTAAGTAGACAACCGATCACGGGTTCACATGAGCTTGGTTGGTGGGTTACTGTCCTTTTGGTCTGTCAAGTTCACTTGGTATGGTTAGAGTAGTCAAACACTTGAAATGGTCTACTACGTAAAGACTAATTAAATTCTTCCATAAGCTCATTTAATCACATTTTTTTTATTACAATTATTTTATTAGCCAATTCCACAGATTTGTAAGCTTAAAACACTATATATACAAGCCTCGAATATACAAACTACCACAACAAATCCTCTGTGCTTTGTGCTCTGTTTGATCTTGAAACATAAAGCATTTATCCTTCTCTAGTACTTCTTCAACATCAATGGAGAAGAAGAGATCATGTGGAGTATTGCCAAACATTGCTTTCATGGTGATTCTCGTTCTGTTTTACACACTAAGTTTCAATCCATTGGCAGCATCGGCGACTGATACCGTGGACCAAAGCAGTCTACAAACTTACATTGTTCATGTCAAGATGCCCGACAACCAAGTTTTCACTCATTCCGAAGATTTGGAAAGTTGGTATCAGTCATTTTTGCCAACCACCACCGCAAGCTCAAATGAACCACCGCACATAATATACTCGTACCGTAACGTGGTGACCGGGTTTGCGGCCAAATTGTCCCCAGCAGATGTAAAAGCCATGGAAAAGAAGGATGGCTTTGTGGCTGCCCGACCCCAAAGAGTATTGTCTTTGCATACAACCCACACTCCTAACTTCTTGGGGTTGCACCAAAATTTAGGCTTTTGGAATAGCTCAAATTATGGTAAAGGTGTGATTATTGGGGTCTTGGATACCGGAATATTCCCGAGCCATCCTTCGTTTAGCGATGAAGGAATGCCATCTCCGCCTGCTAAATGGAAGGGAAAGTGCGAACTCAATAGCACTTTTTCTTGTAATAACAAGCTCATCGGTGTAAGGAATTTTGTGAGTGAAGAAACTGAGATAGCAATCGATGAGGATGGACATGGCACTCACACGGCCAGCACAGCAGCCGGAAACTTTGTGAAAGGTACCAATGTTTTTGGCAATGCCAATGGCACCGCAGTTGGTATGGCACCTCTAGCTCACTTGGCTATTTACAAAGTATGTAACGCTGGATGTCGTGACAGTGACATATTGGCTGCAATGGACGCTGCTATTGAGGATGGTGTAGATGTACTTTCACTCTCCCTTGGTGGAATTTCCAATCCTTTTTACGATGATAGCATTGCACTTGGTGCATTCAATGCAATGCAAAAAGGCATTTTTGTAAGCTGTTCAGCTGGTAACCAAGGTCCTATTAACGCCTCAGTAGCGAATGATGCCCCATGGATTCTCACTGTTGGTGCAAGCACTATGGACCGAAGCATAAGGGCAACTGCACTACTAGGAAACAATGAGGAATTCAATGGGGAGTCACTTTTTCAGCCAAAAGATTTTCCTTCAACTTTGTTGCCACTCGTTTACCCAAGATCGAACAGTAGCCGAATAACTCAAACAGCTCCATTATGTGGCACAGGATCATTGAACAACACCGACGTTGTTGGGAAGGTAGTAATTTGTGAGGTTGGTGGTTCGACATCAAGAATTACCAAAGGACAAACTGTGAAGGATGCTGGTGGTGCTGCAATGATTCTCATTAATCCAGAGTCCAGAGGTTACACTCTCGCAGCTGAAGCTCATGTCCTTCCTACAGCGCATGTTAGTTACGTTGACGGATTGAAAATCAAAGTCTATATAAATTCGACATCAAGTCCAATGGCCATAATCTTATTCAAGGGAACTGTAATTGGGGCTAATAATGCTCCAATGGTTTCTTCTTTCTCTTCCAGGGGCCCTAGCCGTGCAAGTCCAGGAATTTTGAAGCCTGACATTATCGGTCCTGGTGTGGACGTTCTTGCTGCATGGCCTTTCTCTGTGGAAAACAACACCAATCCAGATTTGACATTTAACATTATTTCAGGTACTTCAATGTCATGTCCTCATCTTAGTGGCATCGCAGCTTTGCTCAAAAGTTCACACCCTGATTGGTCTGTTGCTGCCATCAAGTCTGCAATCATGACTACTGCTGATCAACTAAACCTTGATAACAAGCCCATTCTCGATGAAAGGCTACTTCCCGCAAACATCTTTGCCATTGGTGCAGGACATGTCAACCCATCAAGAGCCAATGATCCGGGGCTTGTTTATGACATCCAGCGTGATGAATACATTCCTTACTTATGTGGTTTGAATTACACAAATAGACAGATTAGTGTCATCACACAACAGAGTGTGAATTGCTCAGTGGTATCAATCATACCTGAAGCACAGCTAAACTACCCTTCATTTGCTATCACACTTGGGTCTACTAACCAGACATACACAAGGACGGTGACTAATGTAGGCGAGGCAACTTCAACTTACACTGTCGAGATTGTTCCACCACAGGGAGTTGATGTGAGCGTTACGCCCTCTAGTCTAGACTTCACAGAGATGAACCAGAAGATGACATATCAAGTTACATTTAGGAAATCAATCACAGGGAGGAATACCACATCTGCTCAAGGATTCTTAAGATGGACTTCTGTCAAACACATTGTTAGAAGTCCAATTTCTGTTATGTTCCAGTAAGGAAGGGATGGCTCCTGTTCTAGCAGCATGTTGATTTCGTTATGAGATTTTGTTTGTGAATTTCAATGTTTAAGTGAGCTCACTTTTGATTTGGTGTATGTCACTATTATATAAATGTTATCACTGTGATTTTGGCTTAAGAATTCCATTATTACTTTATTATGTTTCAGTTCATGTGCTGATTTGTGAGGCAAGCTATACCTATGGTGATTGCACTTGGTTTCTTGATGATAATATTTCTAGGAACAAAAGCCTTAGAAAAAGAAAAAGTGATTATTTTTTTAGATTAATATTTTTGATAAGCGGTGTTTTGTTTTACATAGTGTTTTTAGCCACGTACATTGTCTAATACACTAATGTATTATAACATAGTGGTACTTACACTATAGTAAATGTTGAAATTTCGTATTGGCAAAAAAAGTGAAAAATACCGTTTCCAAATCCTCGTTTAAGAGACAAATATTAATAAGGGGTGTTAATAAAATTTCAGATAACACATGGAGTATTTTTAAAGATAGGGCAATTTAAAGAGGGCATGGATGAAATTTATCCTTGACCTTTTTTGTGCAGTTCCATGCTTGGCATCCCCATGAGGACTTGAGGAGGTTTTACACAGTTTGGAAAGAAGCCCTTTGTGTGCTTTTAGCTCAGGGTTAACTACGGATTACCTCCCTATGGTTCTGCCTAATTAGAAATTACTTCCCCATATTTTGAAAACTTAGACAAAAGCCTCTATAATTTTGTACAAAACTTTTTTTTTTTATTTTTTGGAGAGATTTTGGACAAAACTGAAATTGTTACATGTTCGCCCAAATTAGCGGAATGCATGAAAATTACTCAATTACCCTTCATCGAAAACAACCCTTATTCTCTATGCAACCAAAGTAAACAACCCTTATTTCTTAATTGATCAAAAGTATTCATATAACCAAATAACTTTCATCTTCTTCCTCTTCATTTTGTTGTTCTCTCCCACCCACATCATATATATTTATATATAGGTATATGTATATCCTAGATCACATAGAGCGGAAGTGGGAGCGAGAGAATAGCACAAAAGCGATAAAAAAAATTGAGTGTCAATTAGAGCGTCGAAAAATGAAAAATAATATTATTCATTAGTGGTAAAGAAATAAATAAAAGATTCAAGAAATAAGGAAAGGATTTAACTTCAGTTTTGATTCAAAAAAAAAAAAGCAAAGGATCTGTCCCACATCGGTAGCCTTAACAATTGGTTGAATGGCAATAGCCTATAAGTGGGGGAATCCCAGTTCGGTGGCCAAGAAAAATATTGAATTGATAGTCAGCTATAAGTAGGCAAGTAGGGTATGTGCACTGCTCTTTTGATAATGGGCCTAGTGTATTGAAGTAGTGGAAAACTTCACTTGGGCTTAGGTTCCACTTTTTAATGAGATTAAAATATGTTGAAGTCACGGAATTGAAACCAATAGTTTTAAGAAGAAATTGTAGGGAATACATAAAATTAGATTTAATTGTCAAAAAATATACACTTTTTAATGTTAGGTAAATAAATTCTCAATTTTAGAATTTAATTGTGTCTAATTATATAATTTTATTTTTTGTGATTTTCTTTTGAGATATTTGTCGTCATTTAAATCATGCATATTTTTTTGACAATTAATTTAATTTTACCTACATTTAATTATCTCTGCAGCACTCGGTGTGTTTGTCTCCCACGCCCCTTCATCTTCAGAAGAGATTGTGCAAAACTGTTCATCTATTTTTCGCTGAATTTTCTCTATTTTTTTAGGGATATGTTTCAAAGTTTTTGAAAATTTTTGAAATTTGACAACTAAAATTAAGGAATTTTAATTATCTTAACTTAAAAAGTACTAAAATTAAATAATTTTAATTTTACATTAGATTTAATTTGGTGACGTATATATGTGTTAATATAACACATATATTCAGCGAGAGAGATTATCAGTTTTTGCACCATCTATTTTGAAGATGAAGTAGCCTGGGAGACAAACACATCGAGTACTGTGGAAATAATTAAATGTGAGGTTTTTTTTTTCAAAATCTTGTTTATGAAACTTATTTACAATAAAAGGGTATTCAAGTTTTTCTATGACTTAAGTAGACTTTTTTACACAACATTTTTTTCTATGTATTTTTTGACAATTAAGTTCAATTTTGTGTACCGACTTTCAAAGGTCTCTAATTTTAAGCATGTGAATTCGCAAATTCAATTTTTTGAATTTACAATTTTTAGGTCGAATCTACTTTGGATCGGTGGATTCACGTTTTGAGCGCCAAGTCATTGGCTTGTTTTTTATGAATCACGTGACATAGTGTAAATCACTAAACTTATAAAAACACTCATTAAAATTATAAATTTTAAAGGTAGGATACTAATCTACTTCCACTTTCATAATCTGGTCATTGTAACATTCTGGTCAAGAAATGTTAGGTCATTTGTGGGGGTCCGGACTTCCAAGGAAAGCTGAAAGGCATGTGTTGTGCATGGAAGGAATGTCCTACACTAGTAGTGTCTTCTTAGAGATTTTAAAATTTTTTAGAGAATCAACATTTTAGAGATTTTAATAAATTTTATATTTTATTAAAATACATAATTAGGTTAAAATGTACTAAAAAAATTTATTTTGTATCTTTTTGTTAGGATTTTATTTCGGCTAAATAAAAATTGAATTTACTATCTCACAATAATTTTGTCTTGATTCTTATTTTTTTGTCATTATTGAACTGAATTCAGTTCAATTCATTTTTTTGCTGAAGATTCTCGACTTACGCACCCCGAGCTAGTGATCATGAGGTGTAGAGTCCGAGCTAGAGGATCCGAGCTTAACCTTAACTAATTTTTTGTATCATCAGTATTAATAATATATTCTGATTTGAGATAGAATTTATTATCAATCCAACACACAATGGAATAATCATAAAAAAGAAAGAAGTTAAAGTCAACAAATAAAATAAACCCAGTATTATTCTTTGATATATTATTTAGTGAAAATTGAGGGTGAGTCCTCCTAGATGGACTTATAATGACTTGAGTCATGGAATGAAACTTATTTGTAGGTAAATCCATGTTTAAACTTATATGTAGGTACTTAAATCCACTTATTTTTTAAATCTCAAAATTACCCCTAACAGTGTTAGTTTTGTTCAGTTATGAAAAATCACATAGGTTAAATTATTGAGGTATATATGAAAACCATTGATTGAGTTATATATGAAAACCGTTTATTAAATATTATGATAATTAACGGAAGTTTTATATGAAAGTTATATATTCTGATAGTTATATATGGGAAGCTTAATATACGAATAAATTATTGGTCTATTAAGTCAAAATCAGATTACAAAATTTATTTAACAACAGTAATGCATAATATAGGGAGGATGAACAATGTCAACAGAGTTCAGTAACACGAATGTTAATATATAGTAACATTCATGTTACTATATGATTGAAGTTACAATTAGAGTCGTGTTACTATACTGACATTAATATTACTGTAGTAAATTTTAACATACAATTGCAAATCTTAAGACGTATATTATGTAACATACACTTTAATATTCACAGTAATATCAAAATTTTGTGCTCAGTAACACATCTAATTTTATAAAATACAAGACAATAATTTTTTTACAGTAACATCAACTTTCGAATGATTTTAGTGAAAATACGATCCACAAATTGAAAATTTACAAAATGACGAGTAGTAACACATAATCGACAGTTGAATTCAACACTCAACACCAATTGTGAACATCAAGACATCGAAATTCTGAACTCTATTTTTCGGTTCACGTATAGTAACATGAACTTTTTTCACAGTAACACAACCAAGAAATACTCGATTGTCTTGCGCAACAAAAAAAATTAACAAAATCGAAATTTATAACACTTTTAATTTAGTACTAATGTATGAGTTCTCTTAAATCTTGGTTACAAGGTTAATGCCCACTTTGACATAATTAAATCCCTAATTGTTATTATTTTTTTACCATGTTACCATTTTTTTTGTGAGCATGTTACTGTCTTTATTGAGCATGTTACTATTGTTATTTTTTAAATATTAATATTTTGTCAATAGAGTTGAAAGTAAACTGGAATAATAAATTGAAATTGTATTTTATGGAATGTAATGTGTTTGAAATTTGAATATAAACGTTTTTTGGTAAATGCTGGTTTCTTATTTTTCGGATAAGGAAACATTGTGACTTGGAAGATTGTAACCGGATTTGAAGGCAATTATAAAAGAAATATATATGGCTGGTTATTGTGTCCATAAACGTCGTTTATAACATTCCTATAGGGAAGGGTTACAATAGTAAAATTGACAAAAAACGAACTTAAAACCAAATAAGTTTATTTGACAGACTTATCTCTAAACAAGTCCATATAAAAGAGCCGACCTCCAAATTTCCCTATTATTTATTATTAGGTATCTCTTTACATTTGCTTGGACTTTGAAACACACTTGATTCACACCTCGTGGGCCTTAATTTATTACAGTTGACACAGCCGAAGGAGCTGCCTAAAGATCTTGCTTAACTTGCCACTATTATTCTTTCGAGTCCTATTACGCTACCTAAATACTATATAATATTTTTGATATCATAACTATATTTTTTATTCAATAAAATTGTGTCATGTGTACAATTTTAATTATTTGTTGTCACTTTATTAATTTTTAACAAATAATTATAAATTATTTAATTTAAAATTAATAATTATAATCAAATACGATACGATATCAAAATCGACATGATAACAATATTGCCCACATTCACATGCTATCGGAAAAGAGAAGAGTGTTTCAATTACTTTATGTCCAAAAAGCAGTTAGCCTTTTACTGAATTCGTTTGGTACAATCCCACGTGAGCTCTGAAGTATGAACTATGACTTTATGGTCGTCAGAAAAAAAAAAAAAAAAAGACTTGTCGATGATATTATAATTTTTAATAGATTTGAGTAAAGAACTGCTTTTTGGGCATAAAGTAATTGAAACACTTTTCTCTTTTCAGATAGCATGTGAAAGTGGGCAACTATTGCAATAGACTATAGTATCCATTTTGGTATCTTATCGTATTTCATTATAGTTATTAATTTTGAATTAATTATTTGTTAAAAATTAATAAAGTGAAAACAAATAATTAAAATTGTACGCATGACATGATTTTATTGAATAAAAAATGTAGTTATGGTATCAAAAATATTATATAGTATTTATGTAGGGTAATGAGAGTTGAAAGAATAATAGTGGCAAATATTTTTTTTTTTTTACTTTTCAAAAAAGTAAAGGCACAACCATCTTTTTCCGTTTCAGGGCAGAGTCAGAAATTTCGTTTAAGACGAGCAATTTACTTAAAAATTTTAAATTTTTTTTTTCAATCAATAAAAATTATTATATTGTATTTGATATTTAAAGATTTATAAAATAAAAAGGGGTCAAACATCAATAAATATAACGTATATAAGTAAAAATTAATTAATTATAAATCTTCACAACAAATGAGACTAATTACATAAAAAATACTATAACTTTTCTCCATATAACTAATTAAAATATTAGTCATTCATCAATCATTCAGTTATGCAACTTAAATTTTACAATCTTTTTAGCTTAAAATATGAGTTCAACATATCAAAAAACTTATCTAGATATATTAATAAAGTATCCAAAGTACGGCCAAATATTCATAGTTATTTAGGTATTAAACTATACTAATTGATAGAATAAAAAAAATAGAGCTGGCACACACTTACATATCTTTATAATTATTTAAAATATACATAAGTAATATTTATTATATAAAAAAATTCTGGGTGGGCCCATGCCCCTGATCCTTAAGTTGCTTTGTCCATGATCTTTTTTCATTAGCAAAAGTAATCCAAATTAAATTATGTTTCAGCTGGGTTAGTTGTAATGATCATCGCTAGATAATACAAGAGTCCTTCCTTCATTCAAGACAGGTTTTAACTTAAATATAGTTCTTAGCATTGGGAATGTGGGATAGTATTAAATCAAGTCAACACAAGTAGAGTGGAGTATACGGAACGAATGAGCTGAGGCAAGACTAAGGTGTCCCGACCCTATAAGCCATGGGCGAAACTAAGGTGTCGTAACCCTATAAGCCATAAAATTAATGCAGGTCTTACGCAGCTAGCCAAGGATATAAAATAATGAATGGTATCAAGATCATAGTAAATTTTAATGTGGCATTGGTATTGTTAATAAAATTTAAACTTTAAATAAGAAAAAAGTATCACTAAAAGATCACTATGTCAACACCACATCATTCTAAATTTTCTATATTATTATTTTATTCATCACCACAAAATTAAAGCTCATTTTATATCTGACATGAACCCTGTAACATAAATTAGGTTAGAATTTCTCTTGTAAACAAAGAGTGAGCAAGCACTCACATAAACTCTATATGAGATATTTATACTACTTCGTCTTTTTGTTTTTGTTTTTGTTTTTTTTTTCATTGTATGGAAAAAAAAAAGTTTGTTGAATATTTTCGTTTTTTTACTACTTCATTTTGAAAACAAAGCCAAAAGATGGAAACATCCAAAAAGATTTTTTGAAAACATCCACAAAAAAAAAAACACCCGCGCGGCTTCAAAATGGGATTTAATGAGATCTTGACTTCAATCCTCTTTAGCAATAAAAAATAGATTTTCTTGCTTGAGTATAAAAAAACCCCTCCCCTCTTTCATTTCTTTTTTTTTTTTTTTGCAGATCTCTCTCTCTCTCTCTTGCCCTTCTCTGTTTTTCTTATTTGTGTTTTGCAGGGGGTTGGGTGATGGGTTTCAGGGGTGGTGGTGGTGGATTTCGGGGGGGGGGGGGGGGGGGTGGTTGGTTGGTGGTGGTGGGTTTCGGGGGTGATGGTGGGGGTTGGGTGGTTGGTTGGTGGTGGTGGGTTTCGAGGGTGATGGTGGGGGTTGGGTGGTGGTGGATTTCGGGGGTTTTGCAAGGGGTTAGGTGGTGGTGGATTTTCGGGTGTTTTGCAAGGAGTTGAGTGGTGCGTGGTCCGTTGTGCAGGAGGGTTGTGGGGGTGGGTTTCGGTGGTTAGATATTGGGTGTTCGGTGGTGGTGGGTGGTGAATTTTTGGTATAATACCAAACATTTTTTTATTTTTATTTTTATAATTTTTTAAATATAAATGATTACCAAATATGTTTTATATTTTTAGTTTTAAAAAAAACATAAAAATTAAAATATTATCAAACACACCCTTAATTTTTCATATTAACCACTAGTACCTCCCTCTTCTCCATCGTAAATTTATTTATGTTGGTTTATTTTTACTCTCATATCTCGCTCTTTCTTCTTCCTACTACTCGCATAATAATTACCGTAAAAGGAGAGTAAAGTTATAAAAGTACTTTTTTTTTCACCTAAAAAACTCATGTTAGACTATATTCTTTTTTAAATTGTATTCATAGTTTATTATGATTTTTTTACTTATATTTAAACTTTTCACTGATTGTATAGGAAATCAGTTTAAACTGCAACTTTTCATTATAAAAACACATTTTTCAAAAAATATATGTTTTTAAAATATTTTTAAAAAAATATTTAAATACGCATTAACATTCAAAAGTGTGAATTTAAAATAACCATTTTCCTAAAAAATCCAATAAATAAAAAATGAGTATATAATACATTAAAATGAGCGTAAAGTGAAAAATGATGGTAAGATGATAAAAAGTTCTAATATAATAAAATCCGCAAGAGCTACGCACCCTTAGTTGTGTGGGTCCCATTAAAAAATTTAACAGGCTCGTACGAGTTCTCAGAGATTCATTTGTCTTACCGTAAAGTAGAATTACTTTTGATTCGATAATATTTTGTTCTATAATCACTTCAAAATATTCCATCATTTTCATGCAAAATTTAATGGGACTCACATAATCAAAGGTCCCTAAACATTTCTTACTTGTAAAGGAAGGGTATCAAGAACTCGTGCATTCATGATGATTTATTTTAGAGAGAATTACATTTAGACCTTCTAAGGTTAGTCACTTAATTACTCAGATTTTTTAACATTTGAAATATTATAGACAAACCTCTAAAATTTGTATGCGCGTAACACTTAGACACCTTCTGTCAATATCCGTTAGTAAATTACACCCAGAACTCTTGAAGTTTGTAGACATATAATACTTAGACCCCTCAAATTTAAAATGTTATACTTAGACCAAAATTACTCCAATTAAAAATAAAATATCAAATATTTTAAATTTTACAACTAAAATTCATGTTCTATTTTATTATTTACTAAAATAAAATCAAAAATAAAAATCTATTTTTTTCTTAAAAAATTGTAATTTAATATACAATTATACTATCTATTGGAATAAAACAAAAAAATCAAACAAGGGGTCTAAGTCATTCATAATATAACATAAATTTTACAATCAAAATTTATATTCTATTATGTCATTTATTGAAATAAAACCCAAAATAAAAATCTAATTTTTTCTTAAAAATCATAATTAGTATACAATTATACTATATATTGGAATAAAATTAAAAAAAATTAAACAAGGGGTCAAACTGTAATGGATACAATATCTTTTAACTTTAATTGAAGTAATTTGATAGTTTAATTTGATCGTTTAAACGACCAAATTAAATTTCAATACATAATATAATTGTATACTAATTATAATTTTTTAAGAAAAAATTAAATTTTTATTTTTCATTTTATTTCAATAAATGACATAATAAAATATGAATTTTGATTGTAAAATTTAAAATATTTGATATTCTATCTTTGATTGAAGTATTCTTGGTCTAAGTATAATATTTTAAAGTTGATGTGTTTAAGTATTACACGCCTACAAACTTCAGGGCGAGTTGTGTGTAATTTACTAACGGATATACTAACTAATATTGACGACAGGGGTCTAAGTGTTACACATATATAAACCTCAGAGGGTCTATGTATCATAATGCAAATGTCAAAGGGTATAAATAATTAAGTGACAAACCTCAAGGAATCTGAATGTAATTCTCTTTTTATTTTATTGATGCCACACTTCACATAGGCTTATACCAAATAATTTCAACCATATAATATAAAATGACAATGTGACGCAAAGGACAGACATCTTTTTCATTAGATTGCTTATAATGATCGAGCCAAGGAAAGAATGCTCCCGTCGTGGCCAAATAACACAAGAGATCCTTCCTTCATTCAGGGTGGGTCCCAACTAAATGATAGTATTGAATCAAGTTAATACGGACAAATGCAATATATGGAATGAATGAGCAGAGACGAAGGTGCCCCGGGCCTATAAACCATGAAATGAAGCTCTTACGTAACTAGCCAACGATATGAAATAGTAAATGGTATCAAGATTGTAGTAAATTTAAATATATCAAGATCATAGTAAATTTTTATGTCGGCACCACATCATTTTAAATTTTATATAATATATTTTGTTGATTACTATTAGAGGTGGTAATTTTAACTCATTACCCATTAATCCGCCCAACCCGCTCATAAATAAATGGGTTGGATACCTATATTAATTAATATGGGTTTAAATGAGTTGAGTAATATGATTCATTTTAATTAAGCGGGTTAATATGGATTACAAATGGGTACCCATTGAGTTGAGTATTTATCTTTTTATTAAATAATACAAGTAATAAAATTAAATAAATATATTAATACACCAAAAAATATACACATATACACTAATACACCAAAATATACATACTAATACACCAAAAATACACACACTAATACATCACACATAACCCACGGGTCGACCCATGACCCACAGATCGACTCATGACCCATGGGTTGACCCATAACTCATGGGGTCGACTCACGATCCATGGGTTAACCCATAATCCATGGATCGACCCATGACCCACGCCCCATGGACCAACCCATAGCACACAATTGATCCCGACTTATTATGTGTGTATTTTTTTTATTAAATTTGTTTTAATTTTTATGTTAGTATATGTGTGTGTATTTTTGGTGTATTAGTGTGTATTTTAGTGTATTAGTGTGTATATTTTCAATGCATTAATTTGTGTGTGTTTTGGTGTAATAGTGTGTGAGTGTATGTTTGTATTTTGGTGTACTACTAATGTGTGTGTGTGTGTTTTGGTGTACTAATGTGTCTATTAAGAATTTTAATTATTTTATGGGTTAATCGGTTTAACCCAACCCGTTATAAACCCAACCCATTATAACCCATTTATTAGGTGAATAAAAAATGGATTGGATTTATTTTAGCCCAATCCAATTTAACCCAACCCATAACCAACCCAACCCACCCAATTGCCACCCCTAATCACTATAAAGTTAAAGCTCATTTTATTTAAAATTTCACGTTGTGCCAGAAGGATAGACTATATACCTCTTGATATGAACCATACTATACAAATTAGGTTAGAGTTCTTTTTTTTTTTTCAACGGTCAGGGGTGTTCGGATCAACTTACGTTCACCTCGACTAATTCCCTCTCTAGTCTAATCAAAAGCAGGTAATCCACGTCGGGACTATAGTATCCATGTAAAATAAATCCCTTATAGTCTGGGGCCAAATGGTTACTAAGATTCGAATTTATGATGTCTGTATTTACAATTCATCTTTGTTACTACTTGAACTACCCTTAGAGTTAATTATGTTAGAGTTTATCTCGTAAACAAAGTGAACAAACACTCACATGAATGTACATATCTATATTATTAACAAAGAATGAGAAAATTTGATATTAACTCTATATGAGATGATCCTAAGTTTTCATATTAGGTATGTGTAGTTCATTCTTCTCCATTACATATGCATATACATATATATACAAGTTATTGTCTGTGCCTGAAGATACGGTATAATAAAAAAATTATAAATTATAAATATATTTATATTCACACCCAAAATTAAATTACAAAGATAAAGAAAAAAAAAGAATTTAAACACCGGTTGTAATGGGGGTGTACGATGACAATGGTGGTGGGCAGCGATGATCGTGGTGGTGGTGACAACAGTGGGTAGCAAATGTGATAGTGGTGATGGATTTTGCGTGACGATAGTGGTAGTGGGAACTATGGGTGAGAGTGATAGTGATGGTAGGCGACGGTGATGGTGGTTGGCAGTGGTGGTGGTGGCAGCCGTGGGTGACAACGGTGATAGTGGTGGTGGATTTTGCGTGACGATGGTGGTAGTGGGAACTATGGGTGACAACGATAGTGATGGTGGGCAACGATGATGGTGGTTGGCAGTGGTGGTGGTGGGGCGACGACAGTGGTAGTGGCCGTGGTGGGTTGTGGTGGTGGGCTGTGACAGTGGTGGGTCTGAGTGGTGTTGGGTGACAGTGATACTAGTATGTGTGGCAGAGGTGGGTGATAGTGGGTGGCGGCGATAATGAGAGATAATGGGTGGTAGTGGTAGGTGTAGTGGGTGGTGGTGGATTGTGGTAGTGGGTGACGGTGGTAGCAATCGATGGTGAGATGATGGTGGTAGTGGTAATAAATATAAGAATTAGATGATAGTGGTGGTAATCGGTGACGGGAGACGATGGTGGTGGTGGTGGTGGGTAGTGGCGATGGCGATGGACGACGATGGTAGCGATGGGCGAAGTGGTGGTGGTGGTTGTGGCAGAGGTGATGATGAGGTGGCGGTGGCAGTGGTGATAGTGGTAGGGGTGGGGTGGGGTGGCGGAGGTGGCGCAATGACCATGGTGGGGGGTGGGGTTGGTGGTGGTGGAGCAGTTCTAAACACTATTTTTTTTTTTAAAGTGCTAATGAGAAGTTATAAGTTTTAGAAATATTTTTAAAAAGTTACTCCAAACACACCCTTAGTAGCCATATTTTTCCTATTAAATTTGGGAAGTTAATATTAACTGTCGAATTAACTTTAAAGTAAAATTTAAAAGATCTCAACTGCGAAAAGTAAAAATCATTTTGTTTATCTTTTGAGATTCGAATTGTCTTGTACTTTTTTATATATACTAGTTATTTTCCGTGCCTCAAGGTACGAAGTAATAAAAAAAATTGTCAATTATAAACATATTTGTATTCACACCTAAAATCAAATTACAAACATAGAAGAGATAGAAAAGAATTTAAGCACCAATTATAGTGGAGTGATCGATGGTAGTGGTGGTGGGCAGAAGTGGTGGTGGGAGACGATGATGGTTGTGGGTGGTGATGGGCGACGACAACCGTGGTGGTGGTGGTAGCCGTGAGTGGCAACAGTGATGGTGGTAGTGAATTTTGGGTGATGATGGTGATAGTGGCAGTCATGGGTGATGGTGGTGGTGGTGGGCGATGATGATGATGGTTGGCAGTGGTGGTGGTGGGGGCGACGACAGTGATGGGTTGTGTGGGTGGCGATGGGTTATGGTAGTGAGTGGCGATGGGCGACAGTGGTGGTGGGATAATAGTGAGAGTGATAATAAATATAAGAATGAGATGATGATGGTGGTGAGTGATGGCGGTGGGTAGCGGTAGTATCAATTGGTGGTGGGTAACAATGGTGGTGGTGGTGGCGATGACAATGTCGGTGGCGATGGTGGTGGTGGTGGTTGTGGCAGATGTGGTGGTGGTGTCACAACGGTGATGGTGGTAGTGGTGATGGTGGGGGGTGGGGACAACGGTGGTGGGTAGTGGTGGTGGGATGATAGTGATAGTGATAATAAATATAAGAATGAGATGGTGATGACGATAGGTGATGGAGGTGGGCGATGGTGGTTGCAATTGGTGATGGGTGGCGACGGTGATGGTAGTGGTTGTGACGGTGATGATGGTGCCTAATGGTGTTGGTGGGGCGGTGTGGGTGGTGGTGGCTGTGGCAAAGGTGGTGGTGGAGTGGCGGTGGTGGTAGTTGTGATGGGGCGGTAGGGTATTCACAAGATCTGGTAAAACTCACTCTCTTTCTTGGAAATACTAATGGTATCCATCAAAAATTGGCAACCCTTTCTAATCAAACTATGAGTGATAAATCTCTAGTGAATACCTTAGTCTCAGCGTGAATGACTTATTTTTAACCGAATCAAGTAAGAAATTAGTCGAAGTGTGTGTAAACTCATAGTTCGGACATTTCTAATCGTTGAAAAAAAAATGGTATTATGTCAAAGGATCTAGTTATACCTTCCAAAAGATAAGTTATAACTAATTGAGATTGACCACAATATTTCATTACCAATAACCGATAACTTGAATTAGTTATAATTTTACATTTAAAATGTATAACTTTATTTTTAAAATTATAAATTTGGTGACCAATCTCAATATTTTATAAACAATCATAACTTTTTAAGTTATAATTTAAACCCTCAAAAAAATATAATTTATTTTTTAAATATTTTAATTTTCGATACGATCTCAAAGGGGGTACCCGTACCACAATCCTTTCCTACTTCTTCATATAGGATAGGAAGATCACGGGAGGGGAAGCTGAAAGTCGTGTGTTTGTGCTGGGAACGACAGTCCTAACACCTACCCTACTACTGCGCCCTTTCATTAAGCGGTGGAGGCCACTGCCACCAGCCATTTAATGTGATAACAATGACAAATTGTCGGTGACACGTAGTGTCATTTATTCATAACAGTATACCGTGGATCCCACTATTTTAATAAATTCTAACAATTATTATTAAGAGCATTTTCAATCAAGATTTAAATTGTTATTTACTTACCCAATTTTTTTTTTTAATTTTAATTTAAATTAATATTTTAATAAAAAATTTGATTTGATACAAAAGACTCCAATGTACAAACTCAAATTTAAAAAATGAGAAACTCAAATTTAAACGAGGACAAACTCAAAATTTAAAAGAAAGTAAAGATGACTACTGAATCTTTAAAAGAGAGTGAAATCTTACCATTAAAAATTTGGGTAATGATTTGAATCTCCCTTGATTTGGTATAAGTTTGAGTTAAAGGTTGTAACAAGTTTTTTTACTCAAATTTAAATTTGAGTCTAAATTTAAGTCAGAATTAGAAATGTTCTAAGAACGTAGTCAAAAATTTGTTGTAGTGTGGATAAATTTTAGCAATAAAAATACTTCATATACTTAATTTATATATCTAATTTAGAGACTAAATGCATTGCAATCATTCAATTAATAAAGAGATTAGATATAGGAGAGAGAATCACGAGATTCAAAGCAATTTTTTAAATACAAATTGAGGAGTTGAAGTAACTAAACATTATAAAAGTTCACTTGATTAAATAGCTTCCGTTATTTTTTTCATCAAAAGTCAATCCATTGACATTGTCAAAAAAACTAATAGAAAGTTAGCAGAAGAGTCGTATTACGACACTTTTAATATATTGATGGTGCAATGTGAAAAATTTAATCTTTAAAAATTTAAAATTTAAAATCTTAAAATCTTTCAAAGTGTAAAGTGCAATTTGTTATGGGTTCCCGGACTCAAAGTCAGGCTGCCCATTTATCTTGAGGATCAAGTCATAACGAAATTCTTTTCTATTAAGCATAACACACATTAGTACGAGTTATACATTTTAACTAAAAAAATTACTTATTATTCGCTTTTAAATTTGAGTTTTTAATGGAGTATTTTGTATCAAATCAAATTTTTTATTCAAATGTTAACTCAAAATTTTCAGTATCAAATCAAGTCTTTTATTTCAATCGACAAACTCGCAAACCTAAATTTAAAAGTGGGTAAAATATTTAGCACACTTACAAACTCAAATTTAAAAGACGGTAAAATATAATCATTGATTTGTAAAAAATGTGAAATCTCAAGGATTGAAAAAAAAAAATTTTAAGGATTTTTTTATCCAAGTTTAAATTTAAATTTAAAAAAGAATAAGAATCGGAGATGGTAGCGGATGATTCTGATAGTGTCAATGTATTATAGTAATCAATCTCCAAATTTTCAATCATCCATGGACAGGATCGAAATCTGGGCTTGAATGGTTGGACTGTGTCTGTCTTGCTCGTACGCTTGCAATTTTGAGTGGCGGTGGAGGCTCCAGAAAGAGATGGTCACCACAGTACTCCAAATTGACGTCTCACAACCTGGCGGTCGCAAATTTCTCTTTCTCTTTATCTGGGTAAGTATCTATCTGTCATTATCTGGCCCCCAATGAAGACTTGTGTTGTTGTTGTTCAACGTCTGACTGTTTTGTTGTTTTCTTAGAATAAAAATCATGCACTTCAAGTGTTCGAATAAATTACTCTGAAAATGACTCTTCTTATTTTATGTAATTTATGGGCAATGCCATCTAAAAAATACTTTTTTTCTGCCTTTCCATATTCTGAAATCATATACACAAAAAAACTATGCACTCCACCTGTTTGAATCAAATACTATGAAAAATGGCTTTTCATTTTATCGTACATTATCTCCAAGGAAAAATTTCAATCATTCTTCTTTTAATTTATCATATTTTCAAAGATACTATCTCTATTTTTTGAATTTTTTACTGACATTCCTGTCAGATTAAAAGTGTTAATTAAAATATAATTTTACTAAATTACCCATGATATATTTAAAAAAAAAAATTTATCCACACCCCCTTTAAAGAGATATATCTTCAATTAGATGTCCTCTATTTGCTAAATTTTTTTACTTATTAAAATTTTGGCCAATTAAAATTAGATTCGAACTAACTAAAATTTATTTTTTATGTATTCAATTTGGAGTAGACTAAAAATTATATTTTTTTACGTATTAAAATTTTAGTCTATTAAAATTCTATTCGAGACTTAAATCAAATTTTAATCAACTCGCATTAAATTTTAATTGACCAGAATTTTGATATATAAAAAAATATAAATTTCAATCAACTCAAATTTTAATATATAAAAAATAAATTTTAATTAACTTGAATCGAATTTTAATAAATAAAAAAATATAAATTTTAATCGACTTGAAGAAAATTTTAATTGGGGGTAACAGCTCAAGTAGAACTCAAATCAGTTCAAATTTTAATACGTAAAAAAAGACTTTTAATAGACTTGAATTTTAACACGTAAAAAAAATAAAATTTAATCAATTCAAATCGACTCAAATTTTAATATATAGAAAAAAGAATTTTAATCGACTCAAATTTTATATAGAAAGATTGTTTGAAGTTTATATAGGAGCAATTTTGGTATTTTAGATAATTTATTTATGCTATAAATGGTAATTTAATTGCAGATGGTGTTAATGATATTTAAATATAAACTAGAAAGAGTGTTAATATAATATTTTTAATAATAGAGAGCGTTTTTTTGAAAATATAATAAAGTAAAAAGAGTTTGACTGAAATTTTTCCTAGTTTCAAAAAAAGGGTTTATTGTCACTATCTTGTGGTGTTTTAGGTGCATGAAAAAAATTTCGACAACCTAAGTTTATGAGTTTTTTTTAAAAAAAAAATTGTTTTTGAATAATGCTATTTGACTCTAAAAATTTAACCCTATTTACTGACTTGATTCCCTATAATTTTTAAATTGGTTATAAATCCCATTAAAAATTAAAATTTACAGATTCTTTAGTAAGTATTGTGATTTTAAATTGAGAAATGATTAGTTTTCTTAACGAGATTTTTTCTGACGTCATTTTTGTCGTTTTGTGAGAGAACAATTAATGCACTCCACATGCTTGAATCATATCCTGGTTGGTATTTCTCTTTTGGAAAATTCTAGATAACTCAACTAAAACCCAAATGAATATCATCTATTTGATTTATAATTTTTTAAATTTTATAGCATTACTCTTTTTTTTTTTTGTCGGAAGCTATCGACAATTAATGCACGCCTCCTATTTTTGCTGTCTGATGTCTTCTCTTTGTCTACATCAATAGGGAAAGTCTACGGTATTGTCTTGGGTATGTATCGTCACTTATTATATTAATGGTAAATTTGTAGTTGTTTAGGAGAAATTCATGATCGATTAAGGGGATCATGATCGATAATAGATACATATGATCGATCATAGACTTCCCTTTAGTAATTGTAACTTCTCTCTTATGAGTTATAACTTGACTTTTAAAAATTATAATTTCGTTATCAACCTCAATCTATCATGATCGATCATGACCTTAAAAAATTATAATTAATACTTTAAAAAAATTATAATTTAAATTTAAATGATTGTAAAATTCGGTACCGTAGTACCGTAACCTTTCCCACATCAATATATTTTATGGGCACTTACAAGTTACAACAACTTTTGCCATGCTTCTTAATTATAAATCTATACATATACATATCTATATCTATATATATATATACATATACATATATGTATTTGTTGATGTTATATATGTATCTTGTTCTTCTTCAGTCATGATGGGTTCTGAGGGAAAAAAAAATACATTGAGGGTTCCGTGTATCCTTTGGTAAGTAAAAATGATAGTCTCTTGTTTGTTTCTGGGCTTTTTTATTCCCCTCTCTCTCTCTCTCTCTCTCTCCACGCACACATTGGTTATTATTGCTGTTAAAATCCAACTTGTGTAAGCAATGATGTAATTAAAATAGCCCACGTTCCATTCTGGTTTACATGTGCATTTTTCCTTCTTGTTGTATAAGAATATGAACAAAGCTCTTGTCTTGTTACTGCAAAATGTATAACCAGATTTGAAATTCTTGTGTCCAAGTATGTAAACTACTGAATATTCATAATTACTAGTCTTTTACAAAGTTAGAAGTATTTTCACTCATAAAATAGAATGATTGGCAGGTTGGTTGGATTTCCATAGGCATAAGAGAGTGCTTGGTGCCTAATTTCATTTGGCTTCCAACCAAATGGCAGAGAACGAGCTTCAAGAGACACTTCTGGGCAAGAAAATTTACCATGAGAACTGCCCTGGGTGTAAGGTTGATCAGTATAAAGAAATGCAGAGAGGTTTGCCTATCAAGGAACTCGTAACTATATGGATTGTGGTGCTCTGCACAGGTAAGCAGTCTCATGCTTGTTTTTGGCCTTTGTTTTAAAGACTTTTGATGGTTCATCTTTTGTCTTCTTAACAATCATTGGCTGAAACTGACTTGTGCTTATTGGTATATGCATATACTGGGTGTCTTTTTTTTTTTTTTGGGGGGGGGCGCATAACTACTACTTGGAGCCAAGATGGTGAAAATTTATCAGAGATATTAATAGTTCTGATGATCAATTGGTTTTGGTTTGAATTTTGTAAGAGCAACAATTAAACAGTATGCTTCCTGAGTTTCTCCCTGTGTGCTGAACCTTACTAAACTTCACTGGAATGAAAGTACATAGCTCGCACCCGAAAAATGAATTACAGGGAAATTCATGGCAAAGAATTCAAGACCTAACAAGTAGGAGTGAAATGTTATGGAAGACTGGATTGAAAATGAAATGAAATATGCAGGGCAGGTCCAGGACAAGATCAAAATGATTATGACATAATTTATTTTAATCATGTCTCTGCAGCATGTGGTTCTATGTGGGTGCGTTGAACGTGTGCAATATGCTCTGATGCTCATCCAAAATTATTTGATAGATGGTGTCCCAAAAGGATGAAAAATAGAATGCGCTTGGAGTGGTCGAGTCCCTTGATGTAAAATGGATGTGCAAACGGTTTTAGATACTTTATTTAATTTGGCTCGCTAGATGCACTCAAGAGGTTGAAAATACTAATGCCGTTGCAGATTTCTTGGAGTATGGGTTTTGCTGGCATTACCTTAATATTTCTATTGCCCAAAAGAAATTGAGCTTTGTTGATTGACTTTGCCATGGAAATATTAAAGATCAGTGGTGGGTGAAAAATAACAAAAAGGGGGTATGGCTGATGAAAAAATGGAAGCCATGTAGGCCGCTAATCAGGTTTTGGCGTGAGCCAGAGCCGCCTAATGCGTGTAGGTGTCTATATATTTTCCACGAATAAAAGGCATTAAGAAATGCATTGATATTAGGTACCTCCCTATGTTTTTTCTATAAATGATGTTCTTTCATTTACTATAATTCAATTCCAAGATATTAGCGTGCAGGATGAAATACAACTCTTGATTCCTAAATGTTGTTTTGATTTGGTGTTCGTTGAAACTACTGCTTAGTGGGGACCATTTACACAAATGTTTAGTTTTTTTTCCCTCTTGTCTGATATATATTTCTGCAAGTTGTCTGCGTTGTGCTTTTTGTGTCGAAATCTGCAACCATTTCAACATTATTTTGTGTTTAATGCTTGCTTACACACACGCATAGCCGTATGACATATATTCTGCAAAACAACTTGTATAAGTCCTGCTAATTTATGCTCAGTAATATGGTTTCTTTTGTCATATATACTGATGCCCTAATGCCTGTCTTTTATTTTTTGTTGCTTTACCTGTGCAGCACTGCCAATATCATCTCTCTTCCCATTCCTTTATTTCATGGTAAGTACAATTTTGGATTCAGCTTCTGTTACTTTTGATTTGCTTGGAATTTTTTTTGGAAGAGGACATATTTTAATTCATCACTGTTTATGTAAGAAGGCTGATAATTGTTTCCTTCCCGAAGGTTTCATTTTATAATTATAGAGTTCAGAGATTTTCTTTCTTCGTTTCCCTAAAGTTATCCATATTCCGGCTACTTGACCCCTTAATGTAGGAGAACTTTGGGAAAACCAAAATCATGTTGCACTTTCCCTGTCAAGATTATAGAAACCTTGTTGGTTTTCTGTTAGGTAGAAGGTTGTAGGCTTTAAAAATGAAAAGAAGGATTTGAACTTGCTTGTTTTATAGGTGATATATTGCACGAATTTGGGAAATGGTGCTCTGGAATTTATGGGCAGCAAGTCTGTTAACATTTAGTTACATTAATATGTTGAGTTAGAGCTACGAATGATAGGAGTTTGGGGGCTGAAAGAAGGCTGTTTGCTGGTTGTGTATTATAGTCCGAGCAAATTACTTGAAGCAAAATAGAAGAATCTAGGAATTAATCCTGGAGGTGTGGAATGCATCACTCAACACATAATCGAAGAATTCTCTCAAATTCAGGATACTCGAACTCTTTTTCTTGAATCAAATGTGCACACATATATTATATTTATAGGCTATCCGATTTCTTTTAGGTTTACTAGAGGGTTTTTTGGATGGATTTCTGTAGCTAAGAGTCAAGATTAGAAAAGTTTTGAAACATTGACAGCTAACATATTGTTGAGATATCAAGGAATATCTTAAACAACTTAGTTACATGACTCAAAATTAGACCATGGATCACAAGTACAACTCAATCTGGAAAATCTTGAAATTCCCAAAATATACCCACTTTTGGTTTTTTGGTAAGAGTAGAATATTAGTAAGGAAGAACAGTTAGAAAAGGGAGACAACAATATGGCGGAGGAGATATCCTCAAAAAAGAGAGAGAACTAATGAAGCATAAAAAGAAAACTAAAAGAGAATCGCCTTTCAATCATGTTGAAAAATCCGACAAAGGCAGCTCTCTGAAAAGCCCAATGGACATGGTCTATGAAGAACTGAGTAACACAAATTCTCTAACCAAATACACCTAAGAATAGCCATCGACGCACAATTTGAAAGACCTTCGCTTCATCAGTCATCTGAAAACCAAAACTTAATGTGCAATAACTACTCCACTGCAGTAGGACAAACTAAGTCTCTACAATTGAATTCAACAAATTATTCCACATACCCCAAGGGTATTATCAATGAAGGAATGGATGAAATACACCAACTTTTAAAGCCTAACAAATAGTAGATATAATTGTACTAGCTGCCAATGCCCAACCTTGACTAACAATAACATGCAACAAGATTCAACCTTGCATCTTTGGAGGAATAAAATTGCAAAGTTGATTCGACATTAGTGGCCCTTTGGGAATCAAATAAAATAGCAATAATTAATTCTATATTTTCTTCTCACCCTATAATTGACTAGGACAATGGAGTCGATAGTTGAAACTTGAAACAACTTGTAAATTAGAGGCATACTTCGACTGGCATGAAACTTGGAAGTCAATTATGTTTCGTGCTTCGCCTTCAATTTATTGGCTTCAGCATTGTGATCCTCTTATGGTCAACTTATGGATATATGTTAATACCTTGTTAGGGAGAGAAGTAATGGATTAGGTAGGCAATGCTAACAGGTTCCAAATTTTGTTACTTTTTATGCAGTGACCTACTCGTCTAATATTGATCAAGCAAAGCATCAATAGAAGCCTTTAAGGGCTGAAGAGTAGTAATTTCTAGATATGCTAGTATTGAATCCATTCTAGCCAACTTATTTTGAACCATTCATCAATGACAGTTCTTATGTGCTTAAAGATTTGATTTCAAATCATAAGTCAAATTTCTCATGCCTCTCATGGGTTAGAAACCTAAACTAACTATAAGAACTCATTAGCTCTGCTACGAAATTGATGTAGGATAGTTCTAATGATTTTAATTTTTTAAATGGCAAAGGTTTGGAGTTTTCTTCTTCTCAATGGTGACACTTACCATTAAAATTTGAGAAATACTGTGCCCAAATCTTTAAGATTTAGGGTGTTGCACTAGACAATAGAAGGTCCTTGAATGGTCTAAGGTTGATTTGGGTAAGATATGGTAGAATTTTGGGGTTGAGTATGGACTTATGTGGGTTTGTGCAAACAGGATCTCGTGAACACGATACTTGAAGAGAAAAAGATAAGTAGAAGAGGAATAGTCGTCAAGGAACGGGGGTTTGAATTTCTAGGAATCATACCAGGAAAATAAGTTTTTTGGAAAAAACCTGGACGTAAGGTTGCATGAAAAATTAATGAAACCTTTAGCATATAAGACCTTAGAAATAGCATCTTGCTTAGGAATCAATCCAAAGTTGCATCACATGTCACATAAGGCTTCAATCGGTGAGATGTTAGTAAATTCACCAATACGTAACAAGTTGCAGGAAAATTGACTAAGTTGATTTCTTCATGTGCAACAAAGACCACTAATTGTAGGATCTAGTGATGATAATACAAGGTCAAAGGAGAGATGCAGATTTATCTAAGCAGATTATGACTCCAAAGTCCAAACAGAGAGGATTGACAAACTAGGTTCATCTAAGCTAACCCAAAGTAGTTTGGACAAGATTAGTTGAAGAGGTTTGAACTGCCCTATATTTCAGATGTATTTAATCATACATTAGTAATCATACAATGATATTTGTGCTTGGCCAGATTTGAAAAAGCAGCTGTTGGCTCCTATATAACTTTATTTGCTCAAATTAGTCTAATGTAATACGTAATTCATCTGTCTCACAAGATGTTGATAAGCCTTGGATCCGATTTGACGGCATTTTACCCAAGAAAACACAATCTCTCCTTGATTTTGGTCCAATTCATGACATTTATATAGTCCACGTCTAGGGAATTTCACCCAGGGATATGTTCCCCGTACACATTCAACCAATACAACATCATTCAGGAACCATTATCACAAAACAAGTCATAACATGCATTCCATTATATTATTTTGCATTTCACATGGTCAGTTTAGCACAACTCAGTATCTGTAATTGTCTGAATTCCAACATGATGCCAGTCTTCTTGAGCCAGACATCAATAGTCAAATATATGCATCAGAAATTCCAAATCATAACATGAGTCTTATGAGCCTGGTTCTCATGCCATTCATAACCTTTAAGATTTCAATTTCTAGCAGCTTCGACTAAATTTAGTAAATTCACCAAAAACAGAAATGTAACGCAAATTTCCTGTAGTGTGTAATGATAAAAGTAGTCACTTTTCAGAACATTGGGAGTGCCAGAAAAGCAAGGCAAAAGTATTCTTAAATAGAGAAAACACGAATAGAAAATCAATTTCGAGCAATTCCTGTCAATCTCTAAAATTTTTTCCAACATGGGATATGTAACGTTTTCCATTTAAAACAAAAACTCAAAGCACCATTGCAATCTGTAGTTTAAGTACTCAAAGACCTATATTGAAATAACTTTTCTATACAGAAAATTGACAAAACAACTGCCATTGACTAATTCCCAAGTTCTGGGTTTTCTTTTCTAACTTGCAAATGTAAATTAAATCCTTCTAATGGTTCAAGTAGAAAAATTGTTGTACCCAGCACTTTCAACATCAAATTAACATGATTCTGGAGCTCTTAAAACTTATATGCAACAGCCATATGTAAGTAATAAAATTGACTTACTTCAACAAGCTCACACAAACATGTTTTCTAGTATTATTTTCAGTACTCAACCTTTAAGACCCATATGCAAGTCTAATTAGGTAAATTTCCAGCAACTAATGACCACAGGTAACTTGAGTCAAACCCATCATACCCATAAAAACCAATTTCAAGTACACCTAGCTGTTTCCCATGGTCAAAGTCTCATATACAAGGCCAACTACAACATTTATGATAAAGATCTATTGTATGAAACAAGTTTCAAGCATGAATTGTCCCTAGGGTAGATGGATATCCCCTACCTCAAATGGGGGTAATCAAGTTGAATCCTACTTTTTTATAGACTCTGTTTCTTTAGTCTTGCAGAATTATCTAAAGAGGGAAAGGAGAAACCCTAGAAGCTTCTTTCCCTTTCTTAAAATGTACTAGAAGGAAAAGAACGTCTTGCTCGTGTACTGACCAAGTTCCCATAATTGCTAGCTACTACTGCAAAGTGATTGAATATTGCACATGGGCTTTTATTTGTAGAATGATTTGCATTATTAATCCTTCAAAAATTACACAAAAGAGCCCTAGGTTGAAGTCAGAATACCTCATCCCGGAAGAGCTGGGCGATATGTTAGGCAAACTGGACCACCGGTTTGTGAGAAATCTGTGTCCAGTTGGAATAAAATGATCCACTTAGGTTTTCAGGGTGATCGGATTACTACTAGGGATGGCAGTGGACCGGGGAAAAACGGGTATTCGTCCAAACCCGTCTCGTTTGGACCGGGGATGGACTATACGTATTGGACGGTGGACGTATACGGGGATACCCGTATAAACCCGTGCGGGGATGAAGGCGGGGATGGACTTACCCTTGCCCCCGCCCCGTCCCCGCCCCGCCCCTCCCCGTCCCCGTCCCCGATTACCCGTCAATATATATATATATAAAATGCATTTTGTTGCATGTAGATTAATAGCCAATGGCTTCATAAATTTTTCTATACCTAGTTGACTCATGCTCTTGGATTATTTCTAATTGAAAATAATAGTTGAATCAATTCGTTTTCCCTAACTTCCAATCCCCCACGCCATGTTGGTTTTGATTGAAGGTATTTTTTTTTTCCTCTAAATTTCAAGCTTTTTAATGTAATTAGTTCCTCGTTCAAAAATGAATGTACTAGCTTCTAGCTTTTTTTTCACTGGCAAACAAATATACCTTCTCTTAGAGCCCCTCCTAATATTCATTCCATTTCACATGAACCTAAATATTATAGCATAAATTAAAAGGGGATGAGACCAAGGGGAAACACCAGATGTCAAGTCAAACCCTTTTATGTTGAGATTGCATTTTTACATAATATGCATATTATAGAGGCCAAATTATTTATATTATAGGTACATAATTTTTTTTTTTACATGTAGTTGATTACAAGCAATGGAAGGAGAAGAAGTAAGAAATATTGGCTTGGTCTTAGGCTTGGGCTTGGGCGGGTACGGGGAAGCGGGGACGGGGACGGGGATTAGAAATTTACCCGCGGACGGGGATGGGGATGAAAACTATACCCGTTAACGGGGGTGGACCGGGGATGGACGAAGATTTTTTAAACGGGTATGGGGACGAAGACTACACTCCCCGCCCCCGCTTCGGTCCATTAACATCTCTAATTACTACTCTAATGGAGTGCCAGACTAGGGTGTTTTGGATAAACCCGCTCCTTGGGTTTGCACTGGATGACCCCCCTCAGGATTCTGGTTGACTGGTTCTTGTAAAATTGGACATCAGTGTGCTTAGAAGTGAAAACCATATGCAACCTCCATGCCTTTGGTCGACCGATTGCTGCAACTCTCTCAAAACTTCCCTAACGTCATCTAATCAACGCTATCTTGCTAATACTGTCTCAAACTCAGTATTTGTAGTACAATACGCATGACAAACTGTATTATCAACTGATACAAGTATAATTTTTCAGATCATCACAATTTTTGTCATTCTTTTCCTGAAATGCTACAATCCTAGAATGGCTTGTTGAGGGTGTTTGTAGAACCTATAGTAGCATACATATGAATAGGATAGGTGATTAAAGGAGTTTGTTTTTCTAAATCTTGGCTTCCTTGTTTTCTATTTCAACTTTCTCTCTTAAGGAATCCAATAAATGTGGCCCTGATCCATTATTATTTTTGATCACTAGATAACTTCTGGCAATTTGCTTATATAATCATGGTTGTAACATCTCCACTCTTCATTTTTCCATGAGACAATAGGCCAGACATTGATACATATGTACGTGTTTGCGGTTGGTGTTGAAATTTGATTTATGCAGATAAGGGATTTTCAAGTTGCAAAAAGAGAAGAAGATATTGGTTTCTATGCCGGTTTTGTAGGTGAGCTTATTTTATGTTCCAATCTAATGCCCTGCTGATATCTTTCCAGTAATAATCTTACCTAGTTCTACTTAGAGGTGTGCTTATAAATCCCTTAATTCTATGAAGGATCCTCATTTATGCTTGGAAGAGCTCTGACATCTGTCTTTTGGGGAATAATGGCTGATCGATATGGTCGTAAACCTATAATAATTATAGGCACTGCCACAGTGTGAGTGATCATATTTTTGGCAATATTATACCAGAATTACTTAATATCAAATTTTATTTATAAGTTTTGACTTTTTTTTTTGTTTGTTATAGGGTTGTTTTCAACACTCTCTTTGGTCTTAGTGTAAACTTTTGGATGGCCATCTCTACAAGGTTTCTTCTCGGAAGTCTGAATGGTTTACTAGGGCCAATAAAGGTATGTCATTTTCATGTCAGTTTATTGCTATTTGATTGCTATTTGTGTTGGGGATGGGTTTCTCACCTAACCACTAGGGGTGTAAGTTGGTTTTTGTGTACATAGTCTGTCAGACTGTGATATGATTTTTGTTTTGGACTAGATTGTGTGTGTTGTACATGTTGAGCAATCTCTCTAGAGAATTATTCTGTGTGCCCTCTTGGCGTGCTTGACATTTGTTGAACATATCTCTTTTTCACAAATAAAATATCTTAACGAAAAAAAAGGCTTTCTCCATGACCAGGCATATGCAACTGAAATTTTCCGTGAAGAGTATCAAGCTTTAGGACTGTCAGCTGTAAGTAGTTGTGATCATTGTGAACTAATTATTTTTAAAAAAATTGTGCTACATCACTGAAATTGAGAATATTAATTATTTATGTCAGGTTAGTACAGCATGGGGCATAGGACTAATCATTGGTCCAGCTCTAGGAGGCTTCCTTGCCCAGGTACTTTTATGATCTTTTTTCCCTTCGTATGCAGACAAGTAATTTTCATGGTTAAAAGTTTTATACATGGAGCAAATTCAATGATCTTGCAAGCTGTGATTGGAAACAAATTAGGAATTCTGCAAACAATTAATTTTGTTATTAAACATGTATGAAAGCCTAAAAAACATTGTCGAAAGTTGTTTCTATGCATCATAATAAATAAATTAATAGAATCTATTGGAGATTGTTACCATGTGGCTAGACAACAATGAGAAGCAAAGAGATGTACTAGTAAAATTCCATTATAATCTATTGAGTAGAGGTTTTGTGTTATTTGAATTTGTATACAGTTTTTATATATGTAAGTTTTTTCTAGGAGGGACCTTCAATGCCATCCATTTTTCTTTTCTATTCAATATTGCAATTGTCAGCATTATAGTCAAGTGCTGATATTCTAAATCAAATCTTTATCGAAGAGATTTTGTGTGGCACTAAAGTAAACTCTTGTTATGTTAGGGAAGGCCATGGTCGGCTCAACAATAGAGCCGAAAAAGCATGGGCTTTAAGCCCCACATAAAAAAAGGCCCCAAATTTTAAAGTTCAATAATTAAGTATAGATCAAATATTAAAAATCATTATAATTTATTATACTTTTTATTAAAGTATTAATCCTTTTTTTGTCATTTAATAAATGTGTATGTGTGAGGTCTACTGCACTTTTAGACCTAATATAATCTCATCTCTTGCTTAAATCGCACTTTTCAGAACATAATATATTATTTCATTACTATTTTTATGTTCTTCTTATTTGTTTTGTATGTTCTTCATGAAAATTGTGGTATTAGATTATCGACTATCAGTATGTATTCATAATTTTTTGTTATCTTGTTATTGAATTATTTTATTATTTTTTTATGATCCATAACTTGTTTATATATATAACGTTCACATACTGTTTTGTTGTGATTTATTTTTTCTGATAACAACTTTATTGAAAGTTTTTTTTTTTTATATTAATTAGTTTTTATAATGGATCTTTTATGAGAATGAACAATTTAATTAGTTGGTGTTTTTGTGTTTAAATGAGAACAAAATTGAGTTTAAGAGAAGTAGAAAATGTGTTTGATTTATTTTTATTTGTGGAAGAGAGAGACAAACAGATGTGCAGATCTGTTTGCTAAAAAATGTGTACTTAGCTATGATGATCTATGTATATTTACAATTCCTATGAATTTTACTATTGAACAATTGCACTCAGATAGTATGAGTATGAAATAACACATATGTAATGTTTATTATATATTAAATGCCTAAATTACTAAAAAAAAAAAAAAATTATGCAACACCACGTTCTAACATTAAACATCTTTACTATGACAGTACCCAGTAACGGTCCATGCATTATTTTGACAAATTAAAAAAATTCATAAAATATGGAGTAACACATATATTACCTTTAATCCTTACGCGTCATTAAGTAATTAATTTGTCTCACTTAATCGGTTCCATAGACGAAGACTCGATAATGAGGCGCAAACAGAGACTACAATTGTTACGATATGCACAAACTCTTCGATCATTTGAATGAGAGGTGGCATAGTAGGCCTGACCATTAAAATAGTCTTCTAAGGCCCTAATTTAATTTTCAGCTGTTAGTTCAGCTTCCTGTTCTAAACCTTTTTGAATAGACCAAGTTAAATGCCCAATATATTTTAAAAATCTATCTAAACTTTATAGAAAGCCGTAAAATGTAGCAATATTTTTACAGGTTTATGTAAAGCCTTGTATATATAAAGTCTTAAAATATAACAAAACCTTCTAAAAAAATCTAAAAGTAACGATTTATAGGTTTAAAAGTAACAATCTCTTTCAAATTCTTTTCACTATTTTTTTCTCCACTCTCACCACCTTTTTCCAACTTGTTCTCTCCCCCACACTCTCATTATCTTGCTCAAGTTAAAGGCCCAATATATTTTTAAAATCTATCTAAACTTTATAGAAAGCCGTAAAATGTAGCAATATTTTCACAGGTCTATGTAAAGCCTTGTATATATAAAGTCCTAAAATATAACAAAACATTCTAAAAAAATCTAAAAGTAACGATTTATAGGTTTAAAAGTAACAATCTCTTTCAAATTCTTTTCACTATTTTTTTCTCCACTCTCACCACCTCTTTCCAACTTTTTCTCTTCCCCACACTCTCATTGTCTTGCTTTGGTTGTTTGTCCTTATCTCTAACTCTCTTGCTGTGTCTTTAAGATTTCATTCAATTTATTCATCTATAAGATCCTGACTTCACAATTGTACCTAATTTATTATTTGATCCCGCTCAATCCCAAAAACACTGAAACATTGAAAATAAATTATACCGTAACTCTATAAAACGTCTAATAATAGTTAAAAAAAATTATTACCTTCTTAAAGTATTAAATGAGGTCTCATGTAAAATTTTCGCTTTAGGCCTCAATTTGTGTTGGGCCGCCCATCCGAAGGCGAGGTTCAACAAGGATACAAATTGAAGAGCTTCTATTTTTATACCATAAGTTATCAAGGACAATGGATGAGTTTTACTTTAAGAAAAGAGACTAATGCATATCCCGGGTATATGAGATTGGTTATTTTACACTTTGGTATCATGTTGAAAGTATTTTGCATTAATCATGTGTGTTAAGGATGGGGTTCTTATTGAGAAAGATATTGTTATCTTATTTAAAAAGATTTATTATCCACACGTTTTAGAAAACTAAGTTGATGGATTTAGATGACAATCAGGTGATAGCAACGGTTTTTGAGTGTTGTACGGATAAGTCACCCGAATCCAATGATTTCTCAGTGTTCAGAATGGAGTTGTTAATGTGAATACTAGTGCAACCAATGTTCATAGCAATCTTTGGGTATCAGTGATTTCAACCAATTAGTTTTGTTTCTAGTCTCTGTAAGATTTTGGCGAAGGTTTTATCCATGAGGTTAAGAAAATTTTTGGGCACTACTATATCGATTTACCAAGGTGCTTTTGTGAAGGGCGCATAATTCTTGATGTGATTTTGGTGTCTAATGAGGGTGTGGACGAATATAACTTGAAAGAAAAGATGGGATTGTCTATAAGATCAATTTTTGACAAAACTTATAATCATGCTGGATGGAGTTTCTTAAACTTCACTTTGGAAGTTAAGTTCTTTGGATGTAGGTGGAGAAGGTAGCTCAAGGTATTTTTGAGTTCGAATTTTATGATTATGCTTAGTGGGATTCCTTGAGGGAGGTTTAATGCACCAGGGTTCTTAGATAAGAGATCTATTTCCGCCTTTTTCTTTTCACCTTGGTTGTGGATGTGTTAAGTAGATTAGTGGTGAATGTGAGAGGTTGCGATCTTGTAAAGAGTTTGCAATTGGAAAAGAAAAGGTTGGGTGTGTCACATTTACTGTTTGTTGATACCATATTCTTTTTATCTGGAAATGAGCAGGAGTTTTAAAACCTCATGTACCATATTACAGTGTTTACTTTGACCTCGATGCTGACGCTAATATGTCTTAGAGTGTAATTGTAGGAGTCATTTTCCAACTCGAGTAAACTTGAAAGGTTAGCAAGTAGGTTAGGTTGTGGGATTGGGGATTGGTCTTTAAAGGACTTGGGGCTTCAAGGGTGGGGGGTGACGGGATCCTTTATCATTAGAATTCTAGAATCCAACAATAGAACAGGTGCAAAAGAGATTGGGGCATTGGAAAAAAGACTTGTTTATAAGGGGGAGACTAACTCTTGTGCAAATGTTTGTTTTTTGTCCATGTTCATGATTCCTAGAACAGTAGCCAAATTGATAGGGAAAAGAATGAGAGATTTTTGTGAGAGGGAAGTGGTGAAGGAAAGAGAAGTCACATAATTAATTGGGAGATTGTGTCTAATTCTAGAATCGAGGGTAGCTTGGATGTAGGGAATTTGGTGAAAAGAATACAACTTTATTGGGAAAGTGGTTATGGAGATTTCCAATTTACGGGGCACTTTGTGGCATTTCGTTATTAAGAATAAATATGGTTTTCAATTAAGGGGTGGGATTCTAAGGTGGTAGATAGGGTTTCATTGATATCCTTGGAAATACCTCTCTCTAGGTATTGATTGTGTTTCTACGCATGTTAGATTAATTGTGGGGAATGGGGATAAGATTCGATTGTGGGGAAGATATCAGGAATGGTGAATCTTTGTTTGCTTCTTTATTTCTTGACTTTTTAACTTGTTGATGGGAATCATGTAGGAATTTGATAGATATTTTAGATTAATCATGAGAGTAATTTGGATACTTCTAATATTTATCATTTAAGTAATTTCTTTTAACTTTTGAGGGTTTATTTGTCATTATTTATTTGTTTTAGGGTTTTAATTTCTGTATTGTGTTATTTAGATTAGACTTTGAATATTATTGAATACTGATATTTGCTTCCTTCTCAAAATTCTCTCTTTTTTCATTCCTTTCTTCTTCTCTTTTCATCCCTAATTCTTTACTTCCTATTCTACATCAATTTGGTATAAGAGCTAATACGATATACATCAATTTGGTATCAGAGCTAATACGTTCTACATCAATTTGGTATCAGAACTCAATTTCGATTCGTACAAATTATAAAAATCACATCAAAACATTGTTTATCGAAAAAATACTGTTCATCACGGCACTGTTCATCGCGCTGGCTGGTGCCAACCGGAAAAAAAAAAAAAAAACCGTCCCAACAGTTCCAGAAGTTGCAGAATCACCCCAGAAATTTTAGAAATCACAGAAATATCATCAAGAAGTTCCAGAATTGCAAAAACATCTCCAGAAGTTCCAGAAATTGCGTAATCATCCCCATAAAGTTTCTAAACTTCAGAATTTCCTCAAAGCAAAGCTTGGATTATGGTATCCATACTCTTATAGAAATTTGAAATTTATATTTTTATTCATTGAAAAATTAAAAACTTTGCAAGGGTCTAAATCATTTGTTAATTACATTCTTGAACTTGTTTTGGTGCCATTCCCTTGTTCCAAGAGTCACTCATGAGTATCTATGATGCTTTTAATCCACATATTTACTCTAGTTTAAGAATCCCTGCTAGATGTCATCATTGTAGCAAGTCTAGGTATGTCTACAAGGATTCAGCACCTATGACCAAGTCAATTAAAGATCTTTTAACATTTTGTGGTACTCCCGATCTCAATCAATTCTTGGATTGGTTAGCTAATTTAGAAGAATATGTTGATTGACATGACATGTTAGATTCCCATTGCGTCCGTTTTGCTAAATTGATGTTGGAGGGTTCCGCCAAGCAGTATTAGCAAGCAATCCAAAGAAGTCTAGACCCCTTAGGAGAATCACCTATCACTTGGGTTGAAATGTGATATAAATTGAAAGAGAAGTATTTGCCTACTTCCTACATGGATCAAGTTTATGTCCAATGGCTAAATCTTAGACAACATTCTTCTAGTGTCTCTGATTACTTTGCCCAGTTCGATTATCTCATGTACTTGTGTGACATTGTTGAAGAACCTTGGACAATTGATCAGTTTATTCTTGGGTTGAGACAAAAAATTAGAAGGGAGGTCAAGCTATACACTTTTAATACTTTAGTTGCAGCCTATCAATATGCTCTAAAGGTTGAGAAATTTCATAAGAAATTCAACAATAGCTTGATGAGTTCTCAATCACAGCCTGCTGACATGACACCTTCTAATTTTAATTCCATCACATATGAGTATCATGATTACTTGAATGATGTTCATGTTGTTTCTACATGTTTTCCTAATTCCAGAGTGACCATGAATTTTGATGACACACTCTCACATACAAAAAAAGATGTTACTCATGTCGACTATCAATTCTCTTGTCCGGTTTCATCAGATCAGAGCTCACCTCTTTCATACCAATAAAAGTTAATACCTGAAGAAAGTGAGTTTGAGCCTTTGTCGGAGTCAAATGTTGAGTCACCATTGGTAATAGAACTTGCTGAAAAGTCTATCGAATCAACACTTATGAAAGATGTCGAGCATATTGAGTTACCTATTTCAGAATCTTTTGGTGATTGTTTTGTGTCTCCTATTTCAAGTCAATCTAACTTTGTTTCCAAATCTTTCCCCTCTGAAATAGTTGACTTTATTCCTACTATCAATATTTCACTTGAGTTAGTACTTAATTATTTTCACCACCAATGCATTATTGTTACTCTTTTGTCATCGATGTCTTGTCCTATTGAATACTTTTTGTTGAAACCTAATGAGAATTATTTTGCTATTCTCGAGTTTGGATCTAATGTTTATTTGCTTAATTTTTCATTGAATATTAGTATTAGTCCAGATTTTTATTTGGAGGACATGCTACTTAATCGAGATACTCTAGAGCCTCCTATTTTGTCAGCCGGTGTTTCTACAGATGGAGATTCTTGCATTTATCCTAATCAATGGAAAAATGTTGATGGTTCTTTCATTCTAGATGAGGCGTTCTATCATCTTCATGTTGCTCTCTTGCGGTACTTTTGCTTTGAAGACTCTCTGGAGGAGTTTTTCTTAATCGGGAGAGAATGATGAGAATCGTGTAAGAATTAGATAGATATTTTAGATTAATCATGAGAGTAATTTGGATACTTTTAATATTTATCTTTTAAGTAATTTCTTTTAACTTTTGAGGGTTTATTTGTCATTATTTATTTGTTTTAGAGTTTTAGTTTCTGTAAGAGTTTTATTTAGATTAGACTTTGAATATTATTGAATACTGATATTGCTTCCTTCTCAAAATTCTCTCTTTTCTCATTCCTTTCTTCTTCTCTTCTCTTCTCTTCTCATCCCTAATTCTTCCCTTCCTAGTTTACATCAATTTGGTATAAGAGTTGATACGATCTATATCAATTTGGTATCAGAGCTAATATGTTCTACATCACTTGTCTTGGAATCATAAAATAGCCATTGCTAGTATTGCATATTCTTCATATTCTCAGGTTGGGTGGAATCTCAATTTCTTGGGGAATTTGAATGTATTGAAACAATTGAGCTTTTTTTTTTTTGGGGTTGTAATTGCTTGGTTCGGTTTCTTTGAATTCCATGGCTCTTGATTAAAGTTTATGGACTGTTAACTCTTCAAGGATCTTTTCTATTGAATCTTCTTCCCGTTGCTAATTGATGTCCTTGTTTTTGGAACCCTCTGCAATAATTTGGAAGGCCAAAATACCTATTAAAGTGTAGGTTGGTGCATTAACAGTTGCTCACGGAAGAACTAATACAGTTGATTTGATTCAGAAAAGAAGGATAAATGCTTATTTGTCACCTAATTGGTGCGCTATGCGGAGAAATTGTGATGAGAGTATTGAACATCTGTATCATGGTCCTATTTTGTCAAGATTGTGGTGCAAATAATTCACAGGGGTGAGAATGGATTGGGTGGTTCCACATGGTTGTGTTTCCATTTTTAGAGGATTTTAAAGGATATAGGAGGAATAAGAGGCATCATATTTGAGATAGTGTGGTCATAACTATTTTTTGGAAATTTGGAAGTAAAGAAATAGTAGAATCTTTGAATGGAAGAGCTAATTTGGGGGAACTACTTTGGCAAGGAGTCAAGTTTTTAGCTTCATTATGGGTGTCTTTCACGAAAGAGGTTAGGTACTTATTGTCCTTCTACCTGTCAAAGTTGGATTGCAGTTTGTAGTTAATATGTTTTGCTTGTGCTTTAGTATTATTTGTTTGTTTAGCTCTTTGTAATCATGGTTAGAATTCTTATACACCATTTTGTACTCTTTGGGCTTGTTTGGTTTAGCGTGTTATAAACAGATGGGTTGGATGCAATAATCCTGTCTAATGCAGTATAGATGAACGAAAAACAAGATTAAATGAGGTGTAAGAATACGTAATTTTATCTAGTATCTGACAATACACAACAATAAGATTTTTTTTTTTTGAACTGGACAACAGTAAGAGTTGGATAGTTATTTGGTCCAATCCGTTGTTTGGTTAGGTCATTATTTCACTATATTATTGTTGAATTGACAAAAATTTAGGAAGCACGGATACGGATATGGGTACGATATGAGATGGATACGACGATACAATAAAATGATCTTAAAAAGTAGGATACTGATATGGCTAGGATACGTTTATATATATATTGTAGAATTTTGTTACAATACCAAGGTTATGGGAGATTAAGAGATAAAATATGTTCCAAATTAAAACAATTTATGCTGCTGACACTGGGACTGCTTAATGATGTTTTGAATCCAATGTTCTATGTCATTCTAAAGGTGGGCATGCGTTACCATTCGAGAGTCCTCAACTTTTACTTAGAATTTTCAAATGAACATCTTGGAATAAGAAATCCCCATTTGTATGATTCATAGTTTCTACACAACCTGGCTTACTATGTATAAGGCAAATGTATCCTCTTTGGGGATACGCGTACGTGAGGTGTATTCGACAAGTATTCAACAATGATAAATATTTTACTAATTATTTGATATGTGAGGAAAGTATTTGATACGTATCTGCGAGTATCAGACGAGTATCTGTAGCTGATACGTATTGGATACCGATACGTTACCCCGGTTGATGTGTCCGTACTTTATAGGCAAAAATACTCTCATTGACAATTCCTTCTTTGGTGTAACCAATACTTTGTTAGGACTAAGTTGGTAGTAGGCCAAAATAAATAAGCATCAAATAATTTTTGAATTATGTTGGAGTGAAATTGACATTCTTCAAGTTAATTTTTTATTTCTTGGTTTCTGCTTTATGGGCTAAAATTACTCCCATTTGTTTTCTTATTGAAACGGATATACATTATACATTTTTGGGAAAATATCAACTTCAGTCCAGCAATATGGATGACATCATGATCCCCTCTAAAATGTTCTCGTTTGGTTTGTCCTGCGATGATCCCCTCAATCCTAATGTTTGGTCGATGTTCAAGCAAAGAAGAGCTCCTCTGTTGGTATTTGCGAAGAATGATGGCTGTGGAAGTGAGAGATGTGTTGTAGATGAAGTATATCTTGCGTCATTAACAACTGAGTTTTGTTAGTTGTGGGGTCACCATTTCCCTTGGTGGTATTAAAATAGATCTATAATAGGAGTGTATGGTACAAAAAATATATGACTGATACATGTATTTGAAACGATTAATAAATTATAATCCAATCCAGTATTTGATCCACCCATAATACGTAAACTAAACGAATCCCTTTTATTTCATCTATTACTGGTAATAAAGGGAGAGGGGATTTGGTGTCCACTCTAATGGGACCCACTATTGTTTACTATTTGGACTCAACCTCCACCCACATCTTACAAATTCATATGTGTCACGTGGACAAAACTCACATTCCTATTAAGACTCAAACTCCACCCAAGTCTTTATCAATTGTTAATTGCTCACGCATCGCATGTGCCATGGAATGTTGTTAATAAAAGTCTGCTTCCTATCAATAAAAACGTGGCAAAAGGTCAGCATTTGGCTCCACTAGCTTTTTATATCCAAACCTGTGGAAACTTTTGACTAGTGAGTAGTGACAGATGTTTTGACAAACCCTCAAATTGTGTGGTTCATGTATTAGATAAGGCCATTTCCATATGCAGTCCTGCTAATATAATGGGCTAGGACTGGTAGATTGGATACAATCTTAATCTTTGGAAACCTTTGCTAGGATGGGTAGATTGAAAACTCAAACGTGCATTTTCATGCTTGGAAACCTTTTGCTTTTATAATTGTACAGAGCAATGGCCCGAGATTTGGGGTTTTCATGTTTTTTTTATTTCAACTTCGTAGATTTATGCAATTAGCAAGCTACCTTTTATTCCACAAACAGAAAGAGTGTCTAGGAGAGATAAAGTATAATTATGTGCTTGAAACTGCTTATTAGTAAATAGAGCCAGACGAGGCGATTAGCAATTTCGCATTTTTTGAATTTGAGACATTTATGCTTAGTTCCCTAACAAAATAGCACTTACCCCTGGAATTCCATAACTAATTTGTGAAGATTTTGACTAAAGAACTCTATTTTACCAGGATTTCTATTCTATAGTGAGTGGGGAAGTAGATAATTAGTCGTGCTCATTCTGCTTTATAGACACTTTTTATGGACTGTAGATAAGTCAATGGGCATCTCTCGTACGAATGCTATGGTTAATAACCCTTTAATTCAAGAACTACTGGTAGGTAATCAAGAAGATAGAGGACTACTATTGTTGTATGATAGAATTGCTTTTGTGATCGGGTAAGATTGTTACAAAAGATTGTAGTTTCCTTTGAAATTTTGAGCAAGTTGGGCACTGTCACTTTATGCACAGATTTGAGGTTTGATTACCGAGACTGGGCACCTTCTCTGTGTACTTGGAAAGGCCATTTTGGTTTGTTTTTCTTACAAGAGTCGTAACATTGTCTCAGCTTGCAACATTTGTTCCCTTTGTACGTGGGACGCCATATCTGGAGAATAAGCTTTCTTTCCAAGTAGTTGGCAGAAGGCTTAGATGAGTTGAGTTCAGTGGTGATATCTTTCTTTCATTCATCACAACCAAGCCCTTTTTGCCAATTAGTCTCCACATAAGAAGACATTTTAAGTCAAAGAAATGGTTTTTAGAAGCAAATGCATAATATCAGAGACACCTATTTGTGCATTGACCTTTATGTTTTTTTAACCTAGAGGCGAGACTTCACAAGAAAAAAACAAGTAACCTTATTGAAAAAGAGGGCTAGATGCAGCACAAAATGTACCACTGCATTCAAACAATTTCAAGCAGATAGGCAAAATCACTTCTTGTGAAAAAAGAAAGGTTGATTAAGCAGCACAATGAAACTTTTGCCATGATTTTATTTACTTGTGTTGTAAACGATCATTACCCAGTGTTGGTCTTGTCAATCCGGGGCTCTAAGAGTAAAAGATAGGTACCATTTTCAGGTATATTCACATGATGTGGCTTCCTCCAAACTTCAACTCAGTTTATCATACCTTACAATTGGAAGTTTTTCCGTGCATTGGGCAGTGACTCGTATCTTGACATTCATTATTTGAATGAGTAAATTGTTTTACTTTTTGAAGGCATCGAGTATGCTTGTGTTGAATTTTCTGAAATGTGCGAGATTTGTTCATGCCATCTTTCTTGTTTTCTTTTCACTAAACTAACCTAGCAATTCATTTTCCTTTATTTCTTATGGCTTGAATTAAGCCCGCAGAGAAATTTCCAGCTATATTTTCTGCGGATTCTATATTTGGGAGGTAACTTTATTCTCATGCCTTGTATTGCTGTATTACCAGTTATTAGTGTTTAAAGTGATATAATATTCCACAATATGAACATGTTATGCAGATTCCCATACTTCTTACCCTGCCTTTCTATATCAATCTTTGCATTGGCTGTGACTATTGCTTCTTTTTGGCTTCCGGTACGTTCTTAATACACATACTTTCCATGTCAATTTTTTTTTTGTTCTCCCTACTATGACTGGACATTCCCGAGTTTCTAGCCTAGAACCAATATAGTATCATGTATATCTACAAAATCATAAGGTGAAATGTCTACATTATTGCAAGAGGTATCAATTCTATCAATTCTATGTTTAATTCATGAATATTGACAATAATTTGCCTATATTTAAGACTTCGTGAACATGTTCTCCACTCCTTTCTTAGTAAATTTTTTTGGGTGGAGAGGAGGTTGGTTCACCGACGAAGTAGAATTATCTATGTGGATCCCATGTAGAATCCTACAAACCATGTAATTTTTGTATTGAAGAAGATTGACCATGTAGAATATTAGGATATTTAACTAAGGATATTCTTGTAATTAGTGGCAAATTATGAAATTAATATAAATATGGGTAATGACTAATGAGGGGGAGAATGTGTCAACTCTCCTTCTTCTTAACCCTATTTTCTAATATCTTTCATCCCTCTTTTTCTTTCTTACCTCTTATCCATTCTAAACCCTAAAACCTAAGATCTTGAGATTTCAACTTCGTATTAGAGCGATCTATCGGAATTTTGAGGTCACAGAAACACTCAAGAAAGCCTTAGAAATCTATTGGGGTCGCTGACATCATCGCCAGAATAATGATGTCATCGTTGAAATTGACCAAACTCAACATGGTCGGGCTCGATTTTCTCTCCAGGGTATTATGATTATTTTTTGGAATTTTTTGAAGCCATCTGGTATTTTTTTTTCTATTTTTGGATGATTTTCTAATTTTTGGGGTCAGATTTTGAGATCTATTGTTTAACTGAGATTGCAACCATTCTACCGGTTCCAACACAGCCTAAGGGCTGCATCTAGGCTATAGAAGAACCCTTAGCTGAGTACTGTGAGTTGCCTAGTGGTTTTTTGGGCTTAGAGGGGTTTCAGCCATGGTTGGTTTGCTCCTAAGAAGTTGCGGTGTTCTCCTTCTCAGTAGGGTATTGTTTGATACTCTTGTTGGCTATGATAGATTTGTGGCCTTTGTTTTCTAGTTGTTTGGTCTCTTTGGTGCTAGGGTTAGTCCCAAAATCGTTCAGTGATTGGGTTTTGTGAGAAAAGCTCTTTTTTGTTAAGGAGATAAGTCAGGAGTCATAACTGAACCTACTAGTGTTGAGAATGGTGGGCTGAGTCATGTAGGTACTCTTGGATGTAACCCCACCTTCCAAATTAGTCCGGTGAAGTTGGATTGGACAAACTATTTAGCTTGGTTTCGATCATGCTTGATATTGGTGCAAACAAGCGGATTAAAAGGATATTTGACCAGAGCAAACAAGAAACCCAAATCTGAACCTAATCTTAGTCAATAGATATCAGAGAACTCGTTGGCGATGACATGATTACTTAACTCGATGCAGCCACACATAAGTCGTGGTTTTTTACTTCTTGAGATTGGCCGTGAGATTTGGTTGGCGGTACCTTAGACATACTCCCATATTTGAAATGATGCCTGGATTTATGAGCTCCGATAGAAGATTCATAAATCCAAACAAAGGGATATGATTATTGTAGCGTACTACGCAAGACTTAGTAGTTTGTGACAAGAACTTGATTATTACCACGATTTTCAAGCAGCTTGTGTTGGGGATAATGCAAAGTTTTAGAAATTGTTCAAGACGGAACGAGTATATTATTTTTTTGTAGGCCTCAATATGGAGTATGATTAAATTCATATTCAAGTGTTGTGTAGAGATCTTTTCCTTCTTTGCGACAAGCGTATGCTTATGTGCAGTAGGACGGTAGGAGGAAAGTAGGAGGAGTGTCATGTTTCATAACCTTATCTATGATCGATCTGTAGGCCTCAATATGGAGTATGATTAAATTCATATTCAAGTGTTGTGTAGAGATCTTTTCCTTCTTTGCGACAAGCGTATGTTTATGTGCACTAGGACGGTAGGAGGAAAGTAGGAGGAGTGTCATGTTTCATAACCTTACCTATGATCGATCTGCACTAGTAGTAGGTATTCCACAGAGAGAAAACAAATCATTTTAGCCTCGTGGTGATTGTAAAAATGGGAGCTTTGAGAAGGATCTATTAAATGTGATTGTTGTGCCAAGACGCTACACGGTCGCCTTCTCGGGGACATGGTGGTAATAGGGTTGGTCCTGTGCATTCACATGTCCATATGACTGAGATTGTTGATTCTCCTTCCTCTTTCAGTGGTCCGTCTCTATCTATTGGTACTAATAGTGCGAGTTCACTACATATGAGATACAGACTCTTAGGCTTCTGATGGCCTAGCTTGATACTTCCTCTACATCTACTTCTACTCACACATGTATACATGTCAATGCTTTTAGTGTCTCTTGCTATCCTTGTCTTTGGATTATCGATTCTGATGCCATTGACCATATGACAGGTTCTTCAAATCTATTCTCTTCCTATTTCACATGTTGCGGTATAGATAAAGTTAGGGTAGCAAATGACTCATTGTCATGTGTATCTGGGGACAGTTCTATTCATTGTTCACCATCTATGTCTTTGTCTTCAGTTCTTTATGTCCGTAATTTTTCTACTAACTTGTTTTCGGTTAGTGGCATTACAAAGTCTCTAAATTGTTTTGTAACATTCTTTTCTTCTTATTTTGTTTTTTTAGGAACTGGAGACTGGGAGAATGATTGGTTGTGGTAGAGCTCATAGTAGTTTGTATCTGTTGGAGACTTAACCTTATGAGATTTCGAGAATATCATTTCCTAGTCAAGCACTTCAGGTTAATGGCTACATGTCTCTCTAGCAGCTGCATCTAGGGCATCGAAGACTTGGTCATCTATGAGTATTAGAGAAAAAAATTTCAGTTTTGGTAAAACAGTGTAATAAGCACAACTTTTTTTGTGATGCTTGTGAATAAACCAAGCATAGAAAAAATTATTATCCTAGTCATAATAATAAAAGCATTGTTCTATTTATAATTGTTCACTTTGATGTATAGGGACAATCTCTTGCTATTTCTCTTGTTGGATATCGATTGTTTGTTGCTTTCATTGACTGTCACACTCGGGTTACTTGGGTTTATTTGTGCATAGTAAGGATGAAGTGTTTATCTATTTCAAGAATTTTCATAAAATAGTGAGTACCCTGTTTGATGCCGAAGTTAAGATTCTCAGGACTGATAATGAAATTGACTACTTTAATGGATAGTCTAGAGTTTACTTGAACGAGCATGAAATTCTCCATCAATCTAGTTGCGTGGATATACTGGAGCAGGATGGTGTAGCTGAGAGAATGAATCGACATCTCCTTGAAGTGGTCGCTCCTTGATGTTTACTATAGGCGCTCCTCTTTCTTTTTGAGTGATGTAGTTCTTACTATTGTGTATCTCAGCAATAGGATGCCTTTGATAGTCCTTGACTTTACCATTCCTCTTGAGTTGCTTCACGAGTTAGTCTTTGTTTACTCTATTACCCCAAAAGTGTTTGGTTATGTGTGGTTTGTACATGATTATCGAAGGACCTATGGAAAGATGGATCCAAAGGCATTGAGCTGTGTCTTTGTTAGGGTATAAACGTTATCACTCTCGGTCTTGAAAGGTGTATGTTACCTTCCATGAGACTGAGTCGTCCTTTTCCACTTCCACACCATCTCTTCAAAGAAGTGATGCCAGAGGGACTCCTCCTTCTAGCTTCCACCCAATACTTGAGTTAAGGGGAGCATGGGGGAGCTGTAGGGAGTAATACCTATTCAGGGGGAGCAGACTACTTGTGGAAGATTAGATACGGGCCATACGACTGATTTGCAATGTTGTACTCAACGTCAAGCTAAGCAGATCACTACCCATCATGAGCCACAAAGTCAGTCATCAGTTCCCAATCCAGTTCTTGTGCTCCCTTCTTCTACATCAGGTAAGGAGAATCTTTGTAGTAGTCTTGTTCATGTTGATGATAGTTCTCTACCTAGTGCTATTCGAAAAGGAGTTCTGACTTGTACCCAACTTCCTATTGCTAAATTTGTTTCTTATGACTCTTTATCTTCTTCCAATCGTGCTTTTGTTTCGTACTTGTCTTCTATTTTGCTTCCTCAAAGCTGGAATGAAGCCCTCACGAATCCGAAGTGAAAAACAACTATGATAGAGGAAATGAGAGTTTTGAGAAAGAATGAAACCTAGGATCTTTCTCTCTTCTAGAGGAAAAAAAACAGTTGGCTACAAGTGGGTGTTTACAGCTAAGCAAAATGCAAATGACACGGTTGATAGATACAAACCAAGATGAGTAACTAAGAGGATTACTTAGACATATGGCATAGATTACAGGGAGACATTTGCCCTTGTTGCTAAGTTGAATTCTATTCATGTCGTTTCTTGTGCTGCCAATTTGGGATGGGATTTACAACAGTTGGATGTGAAGAATGCGTTTCTCCATGGAGATTTGGGGGAGGAAGTGTACAAGGATATTTCCTCGCGATTCTCTACTCAATCATTTAAAGGGAAAGTATGCAAGTTAAAAAATATCCCTTTATAGACTAAAGTAGTCACCTAAAGCTTGGTTTGATGGATTTTATTAGACAATGGTCAAGTTTGGATACAAGCAAAGTCATGCAGATCTCACTATATTCATCAAGTGAGGAAATAGCAAGATCTCAGTATTTATAGTATACGTAGATGACATAATACTTACTGGTGATGATGCAGTGGAAGTGTCCAAATTGAAAGCCCATCTTGCTAAAGAATTTGAGATTAAGGACTTGGGGTGTGTACATTATTTATTGGGGATTGAAGTGGCTAGATTTGATAAAGGCATTTTCATCTTACAGAGGAAGTACATTCTTGATCTTCCGGAGGAAATTGGCATTCTAGGGCACAGAACCACATACTGAAATGAAATGAAGGTAATCAAGTTGATGAAGAAAGATATCAGCGGCTTGTTGGGAGACTTATATTTCTTTCTCACACTCCCTGATATAGCATATGTAGTGAGTGTTGTTAGTCGATTTATGCATGATCCTCGAGTTCATCAAGAGACGATTCATCATATTCTGAGGTATCTCAAATCATTTCCAGGTAGAAGAATATTGTTCTCAAACCATGCTCATCTAAAGTTACAAGCTTCCACAAATACAGATTGGGCAAGCTCCATTGATGATAGGAGATCCACTATAGGTTACTACACTTTTGTAGGAGGAAATCTGGGTCAATTGGTGAAGCAAAAAGCAAGCAGTGGTGGCTAAGTTTAGTGCAGAGGCAGAATACCGGGCAATGACTCATGGTATTTGTAAGCTTATGTGGTTGTATCGTAATAATAAAGCTGCCATTAATGTTGCTCATAATCCTATTCAATATGATAGAACAAAGTATATTGAGATTGATAGACACTTCATCAAAGAGAAGCTCAATGCGGGGTTGATTTGTATGCCTTTTGTGACATCCAAGGAACAAGTAGTTGATGTGTTTACTAAGGGACTTAGTGGTAGAATAATTCACTCAGATGTATTCAAGTTGGGTATGAAGAATATCTATGCTTTTAACTTGTGGGGGAGTATAGAATATTATAATATTTAACTAAGGGTATTCTTGTAATTAGTGCAGATTATGAATTAATAGGCATGTGGGTAATGAGGGGAGAGATGTGTTAACTCTTTTTCTCTTTGACCCTATTTTCTATTATCTTTCTTCTGTTTCCTCTTTTCTTGCCTCTTCTCCGTTCTAAACTCTAAAACCTAAGATCTTGTGATTTCAACTAACCACTTGTTTCCATGTAATGCTTTTCCCTATTGTAATTTTTTACTTATTTGCCTGTTCTTAAAGTGATTTTATCACACTGCAATTATTTGTTTTCTAAATCCTAGAGAACTGCAGGAAACATTGCATAAACACAATTTAGATAGTATGTCACTTGCCGACACATGTGATGTTTTGGAGGCTGCATCCTACGGGTCTGATGCCAAGGAGATCACACAAGAAGAAAGAGAAAGTACTTCCAAAGAAAGCCTCATGAGGAACTGGCCCTTGATGTCTTCCATCATAGTGTATTGTGTTTTTTCACTTCATGATATGGCTTACACAGAGGTAGAGTTGATTTTTATCCACTGCTTCCTTAAATTTTTGCATTACGTTTGTGTGCCATTATCTCGTATTGTTGCAACAGTCTTACATTGTTGTAGTAGGATTTCAATTTCCAAGTGATGCGCATTTCTGTTGCATGCTAAAGTAAACAACGATGAGTTCATAATATTGTATTGCAAATTTTATTTCTTATTTAGTGATTTTGTTCTACCTCGGGGCAATAGTTCATTCTTTTAGAGAATTTACAGACATAGCTTGTCCCTTGTTATATGCTTGCTTAAGCAGGGGTGCTTTTATTTTGTTTATTATCACCACCATCTGCTCCCTTTGTAGTTTAGTTCTCTTGTTTCCATCCTATGTTTTTAGGGCCTCAATTTGTCCGTGAACTTTGTTGACCAAGTCTTAATACTTCTTCTACATCAGTGGACACTATATCAAAAGCTTTTCTCTCAGTTTTGAACTTTGTGAGGAATGACCCATTTTCTACTTTTAGTTCTATTTTTTTTTCCAGAACTGTGAAGAAACATGTTATCAAAAGAAAGTTGTGAAGGGATAGTATCATAAAAATTTAGGAGTAATTCCACAGATGCAAAAGCTAAATTAAAGACAACCGTTGTGTAGGTATATATGGTCACACACATCAGGATGGTTGTTGGTATTATAATCTTACTCCTAATCTTAGTGATGTTAATTGGTGTTATTATCTGGATAATTAGTAAAGTAATTTTGCTTTTAGTTTATAGGTGCACTTTAATGCTTTGCTTTGCCTCTTGAATATGAGACTTCATTCTACAGATATTCTCTCTATGGGCTGAGAGCCCCAGAAAATTAGGGGGCTTGAGCTATTCAACTGATGATGTTGGTGAAGTTCTTGCAATCTCAGGTACATTGGTTAGCAGTATTCTTGCTATAGACTCTTTAAGGCACCATCTAAAAGCTCAAGCTTTTAGACGTATTGGTGATTTCACATGTTATTAAAGCAATTTACTTTCGTGATGGGGAGGACGCGTAGTCCGTTCATCCCTGGTCCCAAATGAGGACATTTGGACCTCAGCAATCTGAACTCTCGATAGAGTACAAAAGAGGACACACTAACGAACTCGTGTGAACACTCCTCAGCTCGAGGAAGATCAACGGTTGATTATGATGACCCAATCCCACATCACCCAATGAACTGTGTGAAGGTGCTTGATAAGTTTGAACTTAGACCTTCATTGTATAACACGTCAATATTGTGCAATGTGGATCCAAAGCGGTTCAATTACCATGTTAAGTCGCCACCTCATTTAAAAGATTAAGCTTTAAGATGAGTTCGTGATTCAATATGGGCATTACCCCATATTTAGAAGAATCTTGTGCGTCAAGAAAGTGTGTAGACAATGTGTGATGTATATTTTTTCATTCGATTTTCTGTCTTTAGTTTTTCCCTTTTTTTCTGTCTTTTTTTTTTTTTGGGTTTTGGGATGATGAGGGGGTAACTAAAGAGTCATTGAAGGTTTCCAAGAAACGAGGGTTCTGGTTTACGAATTTCTAATTTAAAACTTCAATAAAAAGGAACTCATGTTTGCAAATCTACAGCTATGAGAATGACGTCTAGCACCACTTAGTTCAGCCGATCGACATGTGTTAAACATCAATATGTTAGAGCTTCTCTCGTATTGCTAAAATAATACCTTTCGAACTAGTATATGATTTTTTGTGAGAATCTCCACTCATTGTCAATTGTTTAGTGCACTTGTTATATCCCTGAATTTGTCTGGGGTTGCAAGTGCGGGGTAGCATTAGATCTTGTCCCACCTCAACAAAATAACACCTCCCAAACTAATATATGAGCCTTATGGCCTTCTCCTATCAAAACAACACGAAGAGTCTTGGCAGAAACTATTGGGCACACACCTGCCTGACTTTGTTTCCCTCTATGTTTTGTCTTTATAAATGCGGATTGTGAAATACCTAAATGTATGAATACCTAGGATTGTTGATCAATTGGTGAATTTTCAGGTTTTGGCCTTTTGGTCTTTCAACTTTTTCTCTATCCATTTGTGGAGAGGTTTCTTGGTCCAATCGTGGTTTCTCGTACAGCAGGAGTAAGCAGTGAACCTTATGGAAAAAAAACACATTTATTGTTTGCATTTCCAAATTTCCTGTTCAATAAAGATTAAATTTATTTAACGAGGTGCATTATTAATCTATTTGTAGGTGTTGAGCATACCATTGTTGACAAGTTACCATTATATAGCCATGCTTTCTGGGTTCAGCCTCTCACTGCTGTTGAATTTTGCATCTGTGCTGAAGAATGTTTTATCTGTAAGTGCATTTATGACTTCAAGATTTTATGTGCTTTAAGTGTTTGCCAATATAAGCTTAAGAATGCTGTTTTTGAGGACACTTGAGGAAAATGATAGTCTTCTAGAGGCCAATTGTTGAATTCAAAGACGCCAGCATGCACCTTGATATATCGAAGAGTATTATGGCTTTAGATGACTTATATTTTCATTTTTTTTTATAAGGAGCAACATTTTCATTACATTGAAAGATATGAATGTACATAATTATACCTAAAAGAGCAAAAATTAAAGCAAATAAAGGACAACGATAGACTACAAGCGGTTTTTCAGTTGTGTTAGAGAGCTAAAAGTGGAATATCGCGAAACTCATCAGTAACCAAATCCCATAAATATGCCAAAAAGTTCACTCTATCCCACAACAATTCCTTTCCTTCAAAGATTCTATGGTTCCTCTCTATCCACACCACCCAAAAAATGACCAAAACCGTGTATGTCTCGGATAGCACTATTAGCGAGTTACAGTTGTCCACTGTTAATAGGAAATGTGTTTTCCCAAAAAATGAAAGGGAGATAACCCAGTGCTCGTCCCCTAAGGTGAGGTTATTGGGAAAGTGGATTGGTTGCATTTTCGACATATGGCTTTATTTGGATAAAGTGGCTGCCAAGAGATTTGAACCCTTCTTTGTCCTGAATAGTATGACTATGTAACATTGCACCAAAACAGGCCTTCCTTCCATTTGGTTGACTGCCAATGTTTAATGTGTTTTAAGTAACATTTCCATTTTCTTGGTTCCTTGTCTTGCCCTTTTCTTTGCATTTTCCTCCATTTCTTTAAATAACCCACTGTTGAGCACCACAGTTCAATATAATATTAATGATTGTATTTGAGTGGTTCATGTTGCTCCTATGAATTTTTCCCTTGTCCAGATATCATTAATTGAAGGAACTCATCAGTTTTGGCTTCTGTTAAGATTGCCTATGAGCAGAGCTATTTTCTTACTAAACCGCAAGATGATTCGTGTCTGAGAAAAATTATTCATTGTATATGCTGTAGAAGTCTGGCTGACTTCTTGAGAAGCATGTGGATTTATTGCATGAGATCATGGGTTGGGTCAGCGTAGAGTGGATGGTGAATGAAAAGGTAAACAAGAAGCAGCCCACTAGTGATACATCTAAGTCATTATGGAGATAGGATTTAATCCAAGTGCCATCAATGTTGCATGTATAAAAAGGAGAAATGCATGCAGATTCCATTTGACGAATCCCTGTGTATGCCATACAAAATTGGTAAACATGGGCCTGCACAAATGTGCTTAGAAACATATGATCTCGTTAGTGTTATGTTGGGAGAATATATCCTCAAATGAGCTTTTTAAGCATATATTCAGAAATGATATGCATTTTCTCTATTTTAAAATCTGATATTTCTCATATTTTTTGTGACTATCATCAGGTGTCCATTATAACTGGCATGTTCATCCTGCAAAACAACGCTGTGGTAATTTCCTTCAAGTCTTGATTCTTCCCATTTTTTTCTTTTTCTCTCTATTATTTCTCGCCAGTATGTCAAATAATACTGTTTTCCACAGTGTGTCTTAATTTAATTTGATCCAATACTATAACATCAGGATCAACACCAAAGAGGAGCTGCTAATGGAATTGCCATGACTGCAATGTCACTTTTTAAAGCTGCCGGTCCAGCAGGAGGAGGAGCAATGTAAGTGTCCTTTTGATTTCTTAAGCTCATCTTTTTCCCTTTTTTGATCTGTTTGATGCAATAAGAAGAGCTCCTTACAGTTAATTCAAAAAATACAAATTGTCTATTGTAAATCAAGTATGTCTCATAGGTCACGATATGGATGTGGAAATGTGAAGCTTCCTACATTTTGAGTTATAAATAATTTCCTTGTATTGAAGACATCATTTTCCTTTTGGGAGGGCACACTGATTGGTGGGTATTGCCTGTTAGAGCATCCAAACCCAAACCAATTGGCAATGGGTGGAGTGGCACCCTCAAGTATATGAATCAATCTTGGTGATCCCAATTATTCATGTGGGACACAAGCTCTCTTAACACCCTCCCTCATGTAGGACCCGTGATCGCACGTGGGTTCAACATACAAATAAACAATTATGCATACTGGAAAATTCAAAGGGGTAAGAGACTTGACCTATTAACCATCTAAGACCCAACTTTGAGACCATGTTTCTATGTTAGACATGATCAAAGAAACAAGAAGGATAGAGAACCGAAAAGAAAATAAGAGAGAATCTTATTAAAACATACTTGGTCTGTGCAACAACATAAAACCAAAGATTGATGACTAAACTACCCCTAATACCAAATATATTAATACTATTCTAACACTCCCTTCAAACTCATGATGTGGTAGCAGAAACATCAAGAGTGCTTCAAGAAGAAAATGAAAATGCGCTATGGTGGGAGACTTCGTAATCGTAAAGAAATCTGCTAACTGTATAATAGAAGGAAGAAAGGGAAGAGAGATGGTCAGATGGTGTTCAGCTGAAGGTGATGACACACAAAGTGGCAGTTAATTTCAATATGCTTGGATGCTCATGAAAGACCAAGTTGTAAGCAATCTGAATAGCACTAGTGTTGTCACAATACATAGGAGTAGGGTGAGGTAAAGTGATGCCAAGATGCGCAAGTAGCCACCGTAACCAGACCATCTCAACTGTGGTAGATGTCATAGCACGATATACGGCTTCAACATCTGAGTAATTACCATTTACTTGTTTTTTTAGGAAATAAGAGAATTACCAAGAAAGAGACAATTGTGATCAATAGCATCGCCAGACTAGTCAGCATCCTAGCAAGCCCTGAGTTCTATAGAAGAGGAGGAAATAATAATAGACTTTGATGTAGAGTACCTTTAAGATACCGAAGAATGCGTAGAACAACAACCCAGTGAATAGTACTTGAGGCAACAAACTGACTAACAATGTGAACAACATAAGAGATATCTGGGTAGGTATGGTAGGATATACCAGCCTCCCAATAATAGTAAGATAGAGAGTAGGATTAGGCAAGAGAGTGTCGTTAGGGGAAGGATACTGAACATTTAGCTCCAAGGGTATCTTAAATGTTCGATTATATGATAAGCGAGCTTCCTGAATAACATCTGATGTATACTTGGAGTAAGAGAGAAAACATCAATCCCCAAGAAATATCAGAGATAACCCAAAGCTTTCATCTCAAAATAAACTTATAACTGGTTTTTCAGTAGTGATATGCCAGTAGTGTCATCACCTATAATAATCACATCATCAATATAAAGTAAGAGAACAATGAACCTGATAAAGTAGACCGGCAAAAAAGAACGGAATCATGATCACCGACATGAAAATTCAAGTCACATATAACTGAAAAACTTGTCAAACCATGCCATGGGAGCTTGTTTAAGACCATATAATGCCTTGTAGAGGTTGCACACCTATGAGGTAATCTAGGAGGAGGAGCCATAAAGATTTCTTTAGTCAAATCTTCATTGAGAAATACATTTTTCACATTCCTCTGAGAGAGACTCCATTGATGAATAGTAGCCATTGCAATCACAGTGTGAACAATGGTCATCTTAGCAACAAGAGCAAATGTCTTTTTATAATCTATGGCATACTCTTAAGCAAATTCCTTGGTTACTAATCAATCCTTGTATCGTTCTATAGAACCATTAGATTTGGTCTTAATTTTATAAACCTACATACAACCAACTTTGTGTTTACTAGAGGATAATGACTCTAACTCCCAGGTATCAGTCTTATGCAAAGCAGCAAGCTCCTTATTAATAAGCTCAGAAAGAGTGTATATAAGCTAAGAAAGAATAAAAATCAGTAGAATAATAAGAGTTAGAGAAACCAAACTGATCTGGACATTTACGAGGTCGTTGAGGATAGCGAGGAACATTATTCACATTGTCAGAACCTGACTGAGTGACAGTAGAAGAGGGAGGCACTACATCCAACTTGAGTTATGCGAGCATAAGTACAATAGGGCGATTAAAAGAAAAATTAGAAGAAAAGGGTACATCAGATACAACCATATCACCAACTTAAGTATTAGAGGGAACATTAGCCGAAAATGAGTCAATATAAATGAGATCAAATTTATGCAAATGTGAGGAACTAGATGAAATAAAAAAGAAGGGAATATGTTCCATGAAAACATGACAAGAGACATAGATTTTGTGTTGGCTCATCACACAATTTTTCAGAGGGAGAGATTATAGCGGTGATGACAGTGGGAATGCAATTAATCTGATGAACCGCAATAAGAACTGTTTTCCATTAGAAAAACCTTGGGACATTTGCAGATAACCAGAGAGTGCGTGTTGTCTCCATAACATTTTGGAGTTTGTGCTCTGCTACACCGTTTTGTTTAGGTGTGTCAGAACAAGAAGATTGACAAATAGTGTCATTTGACTTTAACAAATCATGAAAAAATTGAAAAAATATTTCCCTCCTTGGTCACATCGAAAGCATTTAATAATACGAGAATATTGAGTACATATCATAGCACAAAATACAATGACTACATAAAAGAATTCAGAACAATGCTTCATTAGATAGATCCAACAATACTTGGTATAGTCATCATGAAAGAGAAAGAATATTTGGACTCTCTTTTGTGGGAATAGGAATAGATCCCCATACGTCAGAATGAACCAGATCTAAAGGTGCAATAGAGCTAGTAGAACTTTTATTAAAAGTTAATGTAGTAAATTTAACTAATTTGCATCCACTACAACTGAAAATATCATGATACTCTAAGTCACTCAAACTACTAGTAAAGGTTAAGAATTTCAAACGAGAATGAGAAATATTAATAAGACAAGGGTGCCACAAGTAAAAATTAGAAAACTGTGAACTCAAATGAAAGGAAGACAAATCAACAGTAAAGGCAACAATATTTGGAATATGTAACTCGTCCAAAACTTACAACCCTCCCTTTCTACTGTTGTCTCAATTAGTTTCTTGAAAAATGAATCCTACATAACACAACCAAAAGAAGAAAAATAAACTAAAAATCCAAAGTCAAATAGTTAACTAATTGAAATCAAATTTAAGGTAAGTGGTGAAATATAATAAACATCGAGAAGTGTTAGTTGCAGAGAAATAATAGATCCAATATTAACTAGCGACATTTGAGTATTATTGGTTGCAAGCACAGATACAGAGGGAGGAGAGGAGGCTGATGCAAATAAGGAAGAATCACGGGTCATGTGATGTGTAGCACCTGAGTCAAAGACCCAAGCGGTTCGAGATATACCTGAAAGACTTGAAGTGAATGAACCAGAGAGACTGAGAGAGTATTTGGCTGCTGAACAAGCTTTCTGTAATTAATTGACAATAATAGTCAATTTTAAGCTAATGGACTAATGAGAGTTAGAGTTTTCACATGCCAAAATTGCAGAAAACGAAAATCGTATAATAACAATCAAATCACCTGAACCAAATCCAAAACATAAAACCTAATATAAGGGCGCACAACCAATAAAATCCAAAGAAATCAAAGTTCGTAGGAAAGTTATAGCCCAAACTGTAATAAGCTTCTAGCAATGAGTGAGCCAATAAATCAAATCAACAACTCGCCAAATCACAGTAGTCACACCAAAGCCATGAGAAAGATAAATAAATCTCATTATAAGGCTCAACAAACTCCAAGTGAAGGTCCAATAGATCAAGGCTCAAAATAGAATAAGGCTCAACAAAATAGGAAGAAGGTCCACAAAATAGTCTCAAAATAGGAATCCAAAAGGAACAAGGGTCCAACAAGAACAAGGCCCAGTGAGCTAATGATCAACACAGGGACTCTCACTGCTCTCAGCAGCAGCTCTGTGCTGCGGGAGTTAGATTATGACTCAAGTAGGCCTTTGGGAGCGTCTGCGGTTTTTCGCTATCTAGGCCCCACCGGTAGGTTTCCCTCGTGGGTTCAGGCTGCTATGGTAACAAAAAAAATAACAAATGCTTTTGCTGGTTCAAAATAACAAAAAAAAGATACTGGCCAACATAAAGAAGAGGCAGATCACCACATACAATGTTACTAATGTGATCAACAAACTAAATCTGTGACGCCCCAATTTCCGGGGGTCCTTTATTAACCGTTGACCATCCGTCAACCCGCGGAAATACTCGTGATAGTCGTATAACCCGACACCACGTCATTCACATGCTTTTAACCGGATTTACCATCCACAAGGTCAATTATACCTCAATTTATGTCCATTTATGTCATAGGAACCAAAGAAAACAAAGCCCAAAAGCATGGCTAAGCATTTTGAAAATTTCAAATTTTTGGAAAACCTTCCGGAAGGTCGACATACACCTACCGGAAGGTCGCTGAAAGAACAGTTAAATGAAAAGAATCAAATGCAAGAACTTCCGGAAGATCGACATCAGTAGCAAAAACCTTCCGGAAGGTTCATTCTAGTAGCCAAAACCTTCCGGAAGGTTCATTCCAGAAAACAAAACCTTCCGGAAGATTTTGACAGTCAAAAAGAAACCCAAGGCAAAACCTTTCGGAAGATCCAATCCAGTAGACAAGTCCTTCCGGTAGGTTTTACTCCAGTAGCTAAAATCTTCCGGAAGGTTCATTCCAGTGGGCAAAACCTTCCGGAAGGTATTAGCTGTGAACAAGGCATCCAGGGTTTTTAGCAAAACCTTCCGGAAGGCCGACATACACCTTCCGGTAGGTTTTCAGACTGTGAGCAAAAAAAATGGATTTCTTTCCCCTCCAAACTATCCTTAAAGCTACCCCATACACTCCAAACTCATCCAACACATGTTTAATGAGATTTTCCATATAATACACAACTCATACAAGCTCTATCACAATTCATTCCATAATACATATACATCAAAATGGAATTTTGTTAAAGGTTTTACAAAACTCAAACTAAGGTCACAAGCCGGCCCCCTTCATGCTTGATGCTCTCCAAGTGAACCATCCGCCGGTGCAAAACCCACACCTGAAATGTTTTTCCCATAAAGGGTGAGCCACGCTCAATAGGGTATCTCCTAAAGAGGCTACTCCCCAACCTAAATGCATATGAAATGTTCACATGCTATCAATCAACAATCCACAACAAGAATATATTCCATGTTGAAACATGTAATGCCATGCTATGAAATGAGGTGAGACTCACTCATGCACATCAACCGAGCCTTTCCCGGCTCCTCTACACATGCAAGTGCCAATGTGTACCAATCCATCATTTATGTTTCACATCAAATGACATTTCATTCTAGGGTCTTTGTAGGGGTGGATGTTCATGGACTCACACCAAGGGTCACCCAACCCACACGGAATTGAGGGACTTCCACCGAAGGTTCCGCGTACACCTACACACTTCATGGACCGAGCCAAGGGAGTGCGTATCCCATCACCGGGTCTCTCACCCGAGGGATAGTCTAGCCCTTCTTGCTACCCCAACCCTATTAACCATGCAAATCGTGCGACTCGACTAGGTCACCGACCCATATTACCCGAGCCCACTCGCTATCCACCACACGTGGTGAGGACAACAATCATGCACACTCACCCACTAAATGCGATGTTCCCGTGCATATGTAATGTGATGCTCCATTGCAACAATAATTTAATGTTCGATATGGTATAAGTGACATATGAACATTCTCATCACACTTCACATATTTCATGGCGAAATCATATCATAAGCATATAATTCCCATAATACAAATTTCAAGCATGTTATCAACATACTAGAATTCAAGGCATATACATATATAACACATAACATGCCCACCTTTTCACATAACACATGAATTCACATTGGGTTCATTTCACATATCCAATCATAGAAATCACATTTAGTAACTTCTAAATACCTATCCAAGCTAGGATTTTCCTTTACCCATTTCAATACCCAATTCACCCAATTTCACGACAATAGGCAAGAGATACATAGGCTATCATCCTACCCATTCCATAAAAACATTATAGGCTTGGAATAAACCTTAGTAGGAAGAAACCCTACCTCTTGTAGCGTGTAGAATCGCCGTGGGAAGCTCCTAGAACTCAAAGCAAGCTTGAATCCTCCACTTCCAAATTTTCGGCCTCCCAATGTTCGGTGAAAGCCGTCGTTTTTGGTACCCACGCGTAGCCCTCGTCGAGTAGAACAATTTTTGTTCTTGGCCCAAGTGGATTCGAGCTCTAAAATGGAGTAGATCGTAGAGAGAAGTTGAGTTTTCTCTCACTTTTCCTCTCTTCTTTTCTCTCGGCTGAAACCGGCTGAAATGGTGAAGGAGAAGTCTGATTTTTCAGACTTTAGGCCACTATTTATATTTTAGAATACTTGGCCCACAATTCGCCACACGTCCTATTTAATTTCGGGTCCGTTTTAATCCCGAAACGACTAAATTTCGCTCCGGTTCAAGTTCGAATTATTTTTATTTTAACTTGTCTCTAATATTTCCCCAAACTTGGAAATTTTATAAAAATTTCGTGTACAGGGTCACCCGGGGCCCGTTCGTCTCGTAAAACGCGAAAAATCCGACTATCTCGGAATTCAACGAAATTTGACGTGGTAACTAGATTTCGCGAGACGAATCCAACGGTGAGGTCTGTTTTGTCATCCGAGTTCTAGAAAAATTCAGGTTTCCAACCTGTACCGTAGTGGCAATTTACCGTTTTGCCCTTTTTCACAAAGGTTTAAATTTTCTCGGGTTTTACAAAATCACCAAGAGAAGCCAGAATATCAACACCCCAGCAAGAAAACAGAAGAAATCTACAACCCAACAACATACCAGTGGAGGTCAATCAATACTGGTGCGACACAAGCATAGTCGATAGAGAAAAAATCTAAATTTTTTGCCACAAAGCTCTTCAATCTGTTACAAGGTTGTTAATCTAACATCAATAGGGCGAAATTGCATAGTATGGAATAGATTGGAGGCAAGAAACTCGGTCAAATCTTGCAAAGATCACATATCTTAAATTTTCAGCCCTGATTTTTGAAAGTTATTCAAAAATTTTGAAAACCATACTAGATGACCACGAAATCAAACACAAATCACACCAAATTTGTAGCCCATGAAAAACCGAGTGGAGTAGTAATGTTCAAATGTCCCCAGATGATGATGTCATCATGTATGTAGATGACGTCAACCCACTCGAGATATGTGAGCAAGAAGGATACAAGCTAAGTGTAGAGCCCCGTATATATAGCAAAATAATAAAAGTCATAATGAGGGTAAAAAGAAGGCAAAACCCTAATAAACTAGAGTATAACTCTAACACTCCCCCTCAAGTTAGGCGCAAAAATGTCAACTAAGCCAAGCTTGACAACGGAGTCCCGGAGAATGGATAGAGTGATAGGTTTGATGAAAATATTTGCAGCCTGATCACTGGTCCCCACAAATGATGGAGTGATAATACCACAATTAACCTTCTCCCGAAGATAGTAAACATCGATCTCTATATGCTTCATTCTCTCATGTAGTACAGAGTCAGAGGCGAGCTGAATAGCAGATCGATTATCACAATATAATGTAGATGGAGAAGTAGTCACTGAAAATTTCAACTCGCCAAGAATCGATCGTAATTAGATAATCTCACACGTATCAAGTGTCAGTGCTCGATACTCTGCCTCTACTGACGAGCGGGAAACAATTGTCTGCTTCTAGCTCTTCCAAGAGATAAGATGAGTCCCTCGAAAAGTACAAAAGCCCGTAGTAGATTGACCGTTACACGTTCCCTTATAATCTGAATCTGAATAACATGTTAGAATTGAATGCGATCGATACTTTGAATCATGTATAAATAGTCTATTAGGGTATGGGTTCGTTTTGGTTACTAGCAAGGAGCTACAAACAGCAAGCCACTTAGTAGTGGGTAGAGCAATTACATTGATGGTGGAAACATCGAGACTATGAGATAAAAAATTACCAATATTCCTAGAAACCATATGAACTCCTAACATGCCCTTTCATGTTTCCAATGCATATTAAATCTCGAATACGTCTTCCTAGTCTTTAATATCACTTACGTGGTCTTCCTAGCCTTTAAATCTCGAATACATCATATTAACTTTCATTGATATATTTCTTTTTCCTTTTCCTCCTCTACATTATAAATTTCAATTCTTGAAGCTTTTTTTGGTATAATCTGTATTTGAGGTCATATACTTTGGTATTAGTATAAGATTCTTTTGGTTTGGAAATAAAAGTATGTAAAGGCTCAAACAAGGGCTGTGACGTAGGTGTGTGATACTCGGGTAAAATAAAAATTATTTCAAAGCTTTGTAATCAAGAGCATAGTTTTCAGAAATTGCTAAACCGTTAACGACCCAAGATATGTGTACAGCGATCCCGAACAAGGTGGGTTCACAATTCAGATCACCTAAATGTTTAACCAAAAATTATAATTCTAACCCCAAATCAATTCACTTTGGAACATGTATTTAAAATATAAAATAAATATGAATAGACTGTGTGTATGAATGTATAATTATACATAATTTTAGATAATAGGAAATTGAGCACAAATGTAAAATGAATAGTACTTGACTATGTGTTTATGGATGTACTATTATATATAATTTTGTATATTAGTGAAAGTGATCTAGATAAGGGTTCCAAAATGAATTGCAACCCAAAATACCTTACTAGCTAATACTACCCCCATCGCACCACAAATTTAATAAAGTATCGTATCGTATACCCATATCCACTCCACGTACTAAATTGATACACGATCCAAGTAAAATGATCAAGAAACTTGCACATCACTATTTTGCCTGGATTTTCTGTATTACCGGAGTTCCTTGTTGATTGATCGATTGGGGATTCTAATTGCTTGATCTATATATCAATTTGTTATGGATATCGTTTCTTATGTAATTTGGCCATTTGGGGATTTTTGAGAAAGATAAGAGAGGATCACTGTGCTACTTCAACAGATCTAACATTCCTTTTTTTTTTTGGCATTTTATCAAATTTAATATATTAAAATATTTTTATGTGAAACCGTCAATGCAAACAGGTTTTACTGTTTTCTATTTTATGAAACTGTTTTTGGAATTTCTAACCAAACAAGTTCTTCATCTCAGAAAACATCAAAACACACTTTTCTAAAACTCTTCTCAAAAACTATTTTCGGAGATTGTTTTTTGAGGTGTAATCCAAACAGGCCTTTGCACATCACTATTTTGCCTAAAAAAATTCTCTATCTACTTACTCCATCTTCATCAAAAGGCTTGGAAGGTGCTTGTGCCCTTTTTCTTGACTTTCTTATTTTCCTTTCCCGTTCTCTCTCTTTTCTCATCTTAACTTTTGAGAAAGTTCGATCCTATAGCTTTGTTTTCATCAACTACCAGGAGAAGGTATCAAGCAGCTTATGAAGAAGTGAATGAGAAAAAGAACAGAATTTTTTCACTTCTGCAATTCAGACTTTAGGGCAAACAATTTCCTTCCTTTCCTGTTCGTACTCTAATACATTTCCCGCAAACAATTAGAAATCTCTATGAAACTTGGAAGTTGAAAAGGTTGCATAGTTGGATTTAGGTGATTCGTTTGAACGAGCAGACAGACCATCTGGATGATGTCAATGACACACTAAGTTCAGAAAGTTAGTTCAGATGGTATGTGTTGAATGAAACGCAAAAGGTTTATTTTTCCAATTAGTGACTAACCATATGTATACCCATGTCAAATGGACAAGATGATTGCCAGGGTTGGTGCTAAGCTAAAGATACTATCAAAGTTAAGGACCATGGTGGTTTAAGGACTTGCAGCATCATGAACTGAGCACTTATATTCTCATACTTTCAGAAAATCTATTTGAATGTAACATTAAAATAAGATGCAGATTTGTGGGAAATTGCTGCAGCTAAAACAATGGAAAAACCTGTAAAAATTGGTTAGTTCTACTGCAAAATGGCATTGATGACTTGTACCATTCAAAGATCCTCTCTATCATGCTATATATTGAAAAAGAGTGGGATGAGGATATTGGTTCGAACAGGAGCACGGTCACTTTGCCAATAATGCCAAATGTAAGGTACCTACGGAAAAAAACAAGAAGTTTTTGGAAATCTAAGTTCATCTGGTTAAGAGTGTTTGATTGATTACATTCCAAAAATTAACTATGTCCACAATTAGATAGTGTGGGCTGCCATTAAGGATCAAAATTTCGTTTAGGTGCATTGTTTCGGTCATCTGAAAAATGGAAACGTTTCGACGTGTTTCGGAAACGTTTCGACCTGTTTCGAAAACAGAATGAAAAAAATGAAAAAATTAAGAATTATTTTTTCAAAACATTGATTGAAATATACCAAAATATCTTGAAATACCTTGAAACATTCCGAAATAATTGTGCAAATGCATTGAAATATAACAAAACATTATGGAACACCTTGAAGTATTAAAATTTCGATTCCATTACTGATTCGTTTTGGTCTCTTTGGAAACGAAAACGTTTCGAATGTTTCGATCGTTTTGAAACGATATTTTGATCCTTGGGTGCCATAATCGGGATAGGGTATTTTACAAGAAAAAAAGTTAGAATGGGAATGGGGAGAGCCAGTTTTATGACAGCTATCCAAGAATTTCAATTTAATTCTAGGGTTCATACTCTTAGAGTTGGCAACCTACAGTAACTGGGGCCAACAGAGTAATTACCTTTTCCTTTTTATGTTTCAACCCTATCTGTTTCACTTTAGGAAATATGACTTTTAGAAAATGATTGTGATATTGGTTACAAGGTAGAACAGCCTGCCACTGGTTCTTATTCCTACAGATTGCTAGAAAATAATAAGGTGTTTGTGATTATTTTTCTTTTGATTCTTATTATCACTATCTATTATTATTAGGTTTATGTTTTATCTTTGTTGTTACATTATGAGAAACATGATATAGAGGATCCTACCCATTATGGCCTGGTTTTATATTCTGAATATTTAATAACAACTTGGTTTAGTAGCATGTCCATTCATGTAATAATTTTTCAGTCTAACACTCTTGTTTTTTAAATCTTTTTTATTTATGCAGCTTTTCATGGGCACAAGGGCGCCAAGATGCTGCCTTCCTTCCGGGTAAGACTTCGATTAGATTGCTTGAGTTTTTGTAGGTTAGGTGATCAAGGACAGTTTTGTTTTGGTGTGTATGTGAACACATTGCTAGAAGTACCTTCTTTCTTCTTGTGGTTTTATGGAATCAATTGAGTATGTAATTTATTGTAACATTCGAGTGCCATGAACTTATGGATATCGTGGAGAGTATGAAATGTGAAACTGATTTTGGAGGTATGCTGGAGAGAGAGAGAACCGTCAGAGAGAGGGCTGAAGGAAAGTATCTTAGATCTTCCTTGGTAATGTGGGTTATACCATGTTCTGCAGGGTCTTGTCTTGTAGTTGAAAAGAGATCATCATCATTGTGTGGAAAAACAGAATGAAATTCACAGCTTTGTGACTACACTCCTGAAAATATTTCCTTAGAAAAACATATCTGCAGTTCCATTAGTAGCATGGTTGTTTATTGTGCAAAATTGTAGTAAAATATAAAAGCCGTTATGTATAAACTCAGGTTTACATTGGTCAGAGAACTTAGAAACACTAGAAAACTCGATATCTTGGTCAAAATTCATGCTCATTGGAGTTTTTATTTACATCAGTAGCTTGAATATGTCAGTTGAAAGCTATGATCCTGTAGAGTTGAGATATGTGAGTTGAAAATGTCATTGCTAGACAAAAAAGGAATTTAAAAATACCTTAGACTTGTCATATGGCTCATTGGGCAGTTAAAAATGAGCAGTGAGGAGACAGGTGGCTCATTTGATTCAACACATCCATTCTGAAGCTTCATAATTATACTGAATGTTAGTTCTTGCTAACAATTTCTGTTTGTAGAGCATCTCCCTTTGGAAATTACCTACTGTTTCTTTCGTTTTTCTCAAACCCTGTAGTATATGTACCACTACCCTTGTAGCCCAAGTGTGGAAGCATTATGTGGAGCCTTCAAGCTTCATCCGTTCTATTATCTGAGTATCTTCCCTACATATTTGTTCTCATAACAATGCCATAATTTTCTAGTATTAACATAGGTTAAATCATGGTTTCTTACCACTTATATGAAACAATTTCAAATGCGCAGCGAAACAACAAAGATCAAGGAACTCTTACAGCCCATGTGTTCCTAATTTCCTATACCATAATTATGTTTCTTCCAGACTCCTATTTTCTGTTTTCGATTCCTTTCGAAGGCGATATTAATGAAATTAGCTCTTTTAAATGCAGGTGACCAGATGGTTTTCTTCATCCTGAATTTGATTGAGGCAATTGGAGTGCTGCTAACATTCAAACCATTCCTAGTTCAAAGACATTAATAGCCAAGTATTTGTTTTCACTTAGCTTCAAGCCCTGGTCTGGAGATTATCTCAGCATGATTCTTTTACCCAAGTGGGTACATGATTGCTTACAATTTAGAGATAAAAGCCAATGTAATGTTTGGGTTATTTGATTAGCAATGGTAACATCCTTGTAATCAATAAGTGAATATCATTTGAATTATCTCTGCAAAATATTTGAAAATGGTATGATGTAAAATGTCAATTGTGATCATAATTTTTATTATGATTCAGAATTGCATTTCTAAGGGATCACTTATTTTGAGAAAGGGTCTACTGTTCATGATTGTTGAAAATAACTCGGTTCTAAATTTCTAATTGCTACAACAAAATTGGGTTGTTCGAGATTGATCCCCTTTTTTTGCGGAAATTGGACCTCAATTGAGTTGTAATTGATCTTTTTCGATCGTAATTTGATTTTGTTACCCGAATCGAGTTGTAACTTTCGGCACCATAGTAATTTTCTTGTATGCTACAGTAAAAAAGATACCAAATAGAGTGCAGTATTTGTGCTTCATTTGGCTTTGGGGCTTATTAACACACTTTTGTTTGGTAGGAATGGAGGTTCTTTCCTTCCCACTATGTAGTTGAGTTAAGCAAGAAGAAAATGACAAATAAGGGAAATTAATGGGTATTGCATCTTATATTTAAAACACACACACACACACACACACATACACATACACATATGAATCAATCTATATGTATATTATTACAAAATAATAACAAAAGTAAAAAACTTTGATATTTAAATTACTATTAGTACATTACCCTTTGGAAAGTTGATGGGTGTCTCTTTTAAGTATTGTGTTTTCTTCTTCCCCATATAATCAAATAATAGAGGTGTAATTGCAATTGTTTTCAACTCTTCATATACAAGATCTTTGAGAAAATTTTAGAAAGTAGTACACCAACTACGATAAATTTTAATTTTGAATCTCTACACTTTCACGATTCAATAAAGTTCGATTTGTTAACTGTAACTGATACACAATGCACAACACCACACATTCTAGGAATAAACATGGTTGTAGTGAATACATCTCCTAATTTACCCTTAATTAATATTATTATACCAAATAAATACAAATCACAATGGCCACTTTTACACATTAGACTATATCGTTGCATTGAATATATCATAGAGATGGGAATGTATATATATAGTAGCATTGGTGCTAAGGTAATTCAACTATACATCGGAATGTATATATGAATCAAATCAACGGAAAAAAGGTAAAATCCCCTAGTTGGGTTGTCTTGGAGTAAGCTCTTAGCTTTCATTGTGAGTGATCATGAGAGATGAAATTGTTGTAGATTACAATTTCAGAAGACAAAGAAGATTGTTCCCAGTTCAGTTAATTTTCAAACAGTTTTTTTATGGGCTAAATAGAGAAGGCAAACATAATTCAGCTCAGATTGTATTACAAAAGAAGTTGCATATCTTGCAAGTAAACGGAAGTTTCTAACAAAAGTCTTATCCAATTTTTTGTGTATGGTAGTATTATTTGCCTTTGTCTTTCTTAACTTCATGAAGAATGGTGACTTAGGCAGTCCATGACTTGATTTTATTGCAATGAGATTCGGTAATACACATTAGGTTCAAGAACTCATGTAGGAAAAAGATAATTGCAATGTTTATATTCCCAAATATGTTCTTGGCTTTGTGAGATGATGATGTTTTCAATTTGGGTTAAAACTTGGGGCACATCAAACACCAGGGTGTGAGGTTCTTGCCTCCTCTTGTTGTATGCAAGCAAGCGCATGTGTTCTCATCTTAAGACTCGGGTTAAGAGCTCGAGTTCACGGGTTTAACCTAAAACCCAATTCAAATTGATGAAATCAGGCTCAATCCGAACCCAACCCAAGTTCAACTCGAATTCATGTATTATATTTATATAAATAATGTTAAAATAAAATATAAATACATATTTTATAATTATTATTATTATTATTTAAAGGGATAGTGAAACATCTATATAATAAAGTAGCTAGAAAAGTTTGTCTTAAGTTTTTCACGGCTCAGATCGCTTGATAATTATTGATCCGACGGTTCTCATGTCAAATTTTTCTAAGATTCTCTCACCTAACTTCTCTCATTATCTCATACTAACTGGTACACCTATCTCTCCCTAACTCTAACACTCCTATCTCTCATCTAACTCTAAGACTCCTATCTCACCCTAAGAGCTCACCCATCAACTCTCTCTCTCACTTTGTTCCTCTTCTTCCCCCCTCTCTCTCTCATTCCCCCTAGATTTAAAGTTAAAAATTTGGGAAAACCCTAACTAAGAATTGAAATATGGTGACCGGAATTCAATTAATGATTCTTTTGTCTTTGATGAATTTTGGATCCTAGGTAATTTTTTCCCTCAGAATCCAAGGTCGTTACTATTCCCAATCAAAGGAGCATGTCGGATTCTCTAAACGAACAAACCATGTCAAAGACCAAATGTTTAGGGATTTGATTTCAGATTTTAAAATTGCCTATGGGTATCCTCATTATTTTGGTTCTTTAATAAAGTCCCATGTAAGTGGGTTTTAAAAAAAATGGCATGAGCAAATCAAATCTTTTTTTTTCCTTACATATAACAAGACATTTTAAGGATGAAATTTCGGGTTTGTGATAGATAAGTTAGGCGTGAACTTCTCCAATTGTGCAAAAGTTTCGGCTACCAATGTAGGTGAATCAAAACTCCTTAATTCATGCAAGATTCAACAATCAAGGAATGATAGATCACCTTAAAAGTGACTTCCATTTCATATTCAAACACCAATGATGATGAGGATTGCACACTCCAAAAATGTTGCAATATTTCAACAAGAAAGGAAGGGAATGTCTCTTCCTAAAAATAAGGTTTCCTTCTTTTTAAATTTATTTTGCTTGAATCCTTTGTAAATTAAACCGAACAAGGGGTTAGGCACCAAATTCCCCCTAACTAAGACGTCAAGTTTTAAATTCTGAATAAAAAATTTATCGCTAAGTTGAGATCCAACAAAAATTGGCTTGAAAGTGGTGTGGTAGGATTAGAATTGGGTGTGAATTAATTTGTTCAAAATATTAGTGTAGCATAATTTTTTTAATGTTCAAATGCAAGATACCAACATGGATATGATTCATGAAGTGTTGTATTCATTTTTGTATTTGATTTTTTTGATAAGTTCAAAGAAAATTGTTGAAATTTTTCTAAAGTAGTGGGCCCAAAATTTTTATAGAGTGTCTTTAGGCAAGGGGTATTAGCTAACACCACTGTGGTGATACACAATTTTTTAATTTTTTTTTTTTTTGGGGGGGGGGGTGGGGGGGCGGAATTCAATTGTACTTTCAATCATAAGTACGAATGCTATTGATAGTAATGTTGTTGAACAAGTGGTTGAATGTCGAAATAATAGATCTTGATGTAATGAAAGGTACATTCTTCAATGTTCTCAACGTTTTTTCATTTGGCATGCCTTTTAATTGACAATTTTTTTTTTATTACTCCGTGCCTTCAAGCACAAACATTTACTAGTGATTTATAAGGATTATAGATGGTGAAAGAAGTTCACACAACCAATGTGGGGTAAGTAAAAAAAGGCAAAAGAAAAACAAGAAGTTGTCATCCCATAGATAACTCAAATGACCTATCCCCTCTCTCTTGTATAAAGAAAGCTTACTCTTACACCCTTAATAAGTTGTCTTGATGAGTTTTATCTTAATGGACCATATTAGTCTCTGCAATAGTCCAGCATTGTGCAAAGGTTCGCACATAATTTAAGATTATTGTTTGTTGAGCCCGAATTACCAACCCGAATTGGGTAACTTGATTTCAACCCGAGCTTACCCGAAATCAACTCGGGTAATACTTGGGTTGAGGTAGAGTTAGGGTTGAAAATTTTATACTTAGGGTTAAACCATGATTGATCCTTCAACCCTCCCAACCCACCCAAGTTGCACCCCTAGGTGATCCTCTTTCTTTTCTCTTATCTTTTTACACGTGTTAGGCTAAGTTCCCAGATCTTAAGAAGTGAGTAGTGATGAGCCCAGATCTTATTGGGTTAGGCCCATTAAAGAGATAAGCCCAAAACAACTACAAAGCAGGTCAAGCTCAGCTTATAGATCCGGCCCAGTCCAAGATTCAAGGAACTCAAGAAGATTAGTGCACGTGGGGAGCAATCATCGGGATAACCACTCTCCTAGATGAAAACTATTTCTAATTGTACCTATCCTTAGCTGTAGCTATCCTCCTGGCAATAGATTAGTCACCTATCCTATCATGTCACCCGCCTCAACCAAGGCTCTATGCCTATAAATTATAAGCTCTCTCCATTAAGAAAGACATCTCTGCATCTCTCTATACACCCTTTACACGGCTATCTCTCTCATAGCTACTCAACATTTCCTAGAGTTTACCCTTACTCTCTTTCCCACCCTCTACTTCATTAATAAAGTCCCACCCCGTGCTCTAGGCGTTGAAGAGTAGGTTTAGCCCAAACGAGCTGCCGGATCTATAGAGACTCGAACCTAAACATTGAACGAATAACTCAATTTTTATCTTCGTATGAGGGCACCGGACAACTCCAGAACACGGAACGAAGAATTTCTCACTTTATATTTATATTTATATTCTTAACAATTATATTATATTTATATTTATATTTATATTTATATTCTTCAAGTGTGGTGCATTCACGAATTCGAATGCTTTATTCGAAATAATTTTTTTTTGAATTCAAATATTTTCAACTATTAATCTCACCACATACCACATAGCTATTACGGGTAGTTGACCATGGGATCTCAAGGGTAACAACCATTTGACATCTAACCCTCAATGACTGATTTCCCTGGCAATCCAAGGCAAGGATTAGTTATTGGGATCGGGCAAGTGAGACGCAAATCTACTATCAAACCATCATGCTCGGCTCTTGACTCTTTTGATGAAAGACTTAATTTTGATTGACAAAATAAACGAGTTTACTTGTCAAACAAGGTTGCTTTAAAGAAGACTATGCGACACAGTAAAATTATTATATTGTGAATCAGGCAAAAAACCTTTCAACGTTCAAAACATACATATCTAGCTCTTTATAGATCTCATAACGTTAAAAGACTCGTGTACTGGTTTAGGAGTGAGCAAAGTTCATACTTAACAATTGATATTATTTTCACAAAACCGTTGATTTTGTATACGACGACTCCATAATCTCGTGGTTGGACTCCATTAAAGTCCAACCAATCTGAATTAAAATCCAATACGTATACTCAATAATTTTATTTAACCAATCTATATTCGAATCTATTAAAACCTAAAAAACAGATTTAAAAGTTTGGTCAATCTGAATAGATCAATTAAAATAGAAATTTTATGAAATTGTTTTTTTTCAATGCAATTTAATCGTTTGTAGATATATAATTTGATAATGATGAATTTTTGGATGTGGGCCGCCATAATCAAAAAGCTCAATAAATTCAGAAGGCCTCTATTTGCGTAGTGGCACAAGTGGATCGCAGCAGCTTGCCCACGACAAGAATAGAATGGACCGCGCTCAAAGGGTAAGCCCAACAGTACCAAAGGCTTGAAGTCCAGCCCAACCCCAATCCAACTCAGCTGTAGGTCAGCTCAGGATAAATGAGCTCGGCCCAATGCCAACCCTGAAGCGCCCTGTCGCGCCACATGTTCTGTGGGCAGAGGGACCACTTCTGACACCCATAACGAACACGCACTCTCTGCCATAGAAAATATTGGTACGCATAACCGTTCAAGGACTGTGGGTGCAGTGGCGTCATGTGACAGAGATCGCTACAGGACAAAGGTAGAAAGGCCCACAAAATCAGCAGAAAGGAAGAAGAAATAACAGAAAACCCTAAAAGAACCACTTATATAAATAGGAGACGATTACGCTACAGAAAATGATCATCGTCTTCCTCACAGTACCCTAAGTCTTCTGCACAGACTAGTTTACGTAATCCAAAGTATTTTTTTGTAAAGGCCTTGAGCCAGCAACACCACTGTAATCACCTATTTTGAGTAATACACAGCCCCCAGGAGCAAGAGACTCCCTTACAGTGGGCGTAGCCTTAGTCCTACGGCTAAGGTGAACCACTTACCCCGTGTTCTGATTTTCCTCTTACTGTCTTACCCATTTCTAATCCTTATATCTACTTTGCATCTTCCCTGGGCCAACAGACCTCGGATCTGGACTTGGACTAACAAATCCAAGCACCATCATAATTCGATCGAATTGTTATCCAAATTGTATCTCTAAAATATGATATAAATGATTCAAATGTAGATTATCTAACAAAAATATCACTCTTTGTCTAGTAATTGTATTTCGATCAAAGTTGATTCGATTGATCGACTTGGTTTATGTTCAATTAATAAAGACGTTTGTCAATGCAAAATGAAAAACAACATTCATTGAGACTTTTCTCTTCTCATTCAAGATATTATATGAAATTAACAAATTATCGACTTAATGTAATGAGTGAAAGTAAAGTCAAAGTATTGTTGGTCATTATTCGTTCTAAAATTTTAAAAAAAATATATTATTTTTTTGCACTAATATGCAATGAATATCTAAAGTTTACACTTATGTACAACTTCACGCCCATTTTGCCAAGTAATATGTGATTGAATCATCATGAAGTGAATTTCAATCGACGTAAATTCATACTTGATTTGAAAAATAAGCAACTTACATTTGACAAATTTTATTTGCCCGGTCTATATGAATCATTTGGATTGGGTGATCCTTGAGAAGTCTTCATGTTACATCTCTATTGAAAATACAAGCGGAGTTACAAAAATCATACATTTTATGATGAAGGATACTTAGTACAAGTGTACAACAACTTTTACCTCGTATTTAGGACATTTTACTTTCCACAATTCGAGGTTAGTGGTAGGCCTAATGGCCACCACCTTGTTGTTGAACTTTAAAATTATAATTTAAAATTAGGATTTTATAGGGAGAGGGGGTCAAATAAAAACAATAATACAATTAACGATTATATTCAATAAAATTATTGAAAAAGTTATCGTTAATATCAAATTTTTAATTATATAAAACCTATCAAAATTAACTTTTATATGGCGTCATTGTAAAATTAGTTTGATTCATAATATCAAGAATTGATTCTTATTTACTATCATAAAAATTAATATGAATCGTAAAATTCAAAAATCTAAGAATTAAAATTTAGTAACTATCAAAAAAATTAATGTGCGATAATGTCACGGTTCAATTATTATCTCATTTACAACATGATGTAATCACTATGAATAAATTACAAATCACAAAAAAAAAAAAAAAAAACAAATTGTTTCACACGTTATCATCGTAAAACTTAATCGTAACTCAATGCATTGATGAAAATATAAAATTGAATATCTAGCTTGATTTTATAATAATTTTTCTTTCTTTTTTTCGTTTAATCATAAGACTCATCTAATATTGTAGCAATTAGTTTGAATCATCCATGTCTTTGTCTCAAGAGAAGCACTCATTCACATTTTAATCTGTTCCATTTTGTTTATTATATATATAAATTTTTTAAAATATAAGGAAATGCATAAGGTTTTACAAAATATAAATGGAATATAGAGCATTTTTAAAAAATTAAGGGGTCATGGCTCCCTTTGGCCATAATGTAGCTCCGCAATTGGAGTTGTATATTGGTGGTACTGGTGATGGATCGAGAATCACTTTTATAATTTCGTATAATTATTATCTAATATTTTAAAAAAGGATCAGGAATTATAAAAGAATTGGGGTGGGGTCGTAAATTCCATCATGGCACAAGCATACCACGATGACCGGGAAAAAAAGAGTGTGTGTGTGAGAGTGAGTGAGAGAGAGAGGGAGGGAGAGAGATTGGCGCAGTACAAAGCCCAGAAGAGTGTAGGAGAAAAACTTCTAATTTAATGACAAAAACAACAATTCCGCTGCCGGGATTCTAACCCAGGGCCCTCCCCGTAAGGAAGGCCAATATGCCATTGAAGTTAGCTACAGCGGATGATTTATCTCAATCACTTCAAATTATAATATTTATACAATATTTGAGAACTAGTTATTACCTGTACCTGAAGGTACAGAATCATAAAAAATGGCAAACAATAAACATATTTATATTCATATCTAAAATTAAATCACAAACATAAATGAGAGATAAATAAATTTAAATATCGGTTGTAGTGGGGGTGAGAGGTGGTGGTGGTGGTAGGAGAAGGTGATGGTTGTGGTGGGTGGCAATGACCGTAGTGGCGGTGGTGGTGGTAGTGGTGGCGGTGGTAGTGGGGGCGACGGCGGCGACGGCGGCGACGATGGTGGTGGTGGCGGCGATGGTGGTGGTGACAACGACGGTGGTGATGACAGTGGCGGTGGTGGTGGCGGCGGCGGAGACAATGGTGGTGGTGGCGACGACGACAGCAACGGTGGTGGTGGTGGTGGAGGCGACGGCGGCAATGGTGGCGACGGTCGTGGTGGTGGTGGTGGAGGTAGTGGTGGGCCGGTTTCAAACAAATTTTTTTTTTTTTAAAGTACTTATGAGAAATAATTTCTAGAAGTACTTTTAAAAAGTCACTCCAAACACATCCTTAGAGACCTATTTTTCCTATTAAATTTAGGGTGTTAATATTAGTCGTTAGATTAATTTTAAAGTAAAATTTAAAGCGATCTGAACCGCGAAAAACAAAAGTCATTTTGTTTATCTTTTGAAATTTGAATTGTAAGCTACTTTATTATATAGATATGACATATTTGTGCTTTATGCTAAGCAAAACTACATCTCATTGTTCTCTCTCTCACACCCCCTCCCCCCCCCCCCCCCCCCCCAAAAAAAAAAAAAAAAAAATTCAAAAGCCAAATAACTCAACACCACAACCGTCCTATTCTGTTTGATAGAAATCATAAATTTTAAGACAAACAATAGTATTATAAATTTTATCTAGAATTCTAAATATTTGAACTATTAATCTCGGATTATGTCCCTAACAACACTTTTTTTTTTCAATTTCGTTCTTGGCAAATCATGCACCATTAAAGATATACAACGAGCCTCACTTAAATATATGGTAAGTGATTCGCCAAGAATAAAATTGAACAGAAAATATATTAGAGAAAATTTCATTCCATTAATCTCCACATTCCAAGCAACTTGTTTATTGGATGTCAAGGCCAACAAGCATTTGACTAGTAATGGGTTCACACAACAGAATGAGGAAGTGATTGAACAACTATTTACTATTGTAAAACAAATCAAACTATTGGGGCTCGACTCATGACTTCCTTCTTTTTTTTTGGGAAGGGGGGACTTGAACTTTTGACCTCAAAAAGACAAAGTCTTTACAAGGTAAAGAGTATCATTAGAGTAATCAAAAGGGTTGGTTTTGATTGATAAAATAAACGAGTATGCATATTATACAACAAAAAATTAATCTACTCACGCTTGACTGATGATTTGTTCAATCTGAAAATAGCCCGAGTCAAAAGTAAAAAAACTATATAGGATCAGGAACATCCTTTTTAATCTACTAATGGACGAAACTAAGAAGGGGCCTAGGGAGGCCATGCCCCCTTCAAATTTTCAAAAATCCTGATAACATTCGATAAGTTTTGAAAAAAAAATTATGTTTCCCCTTAGATTCTAAACAACTTTATATATAGACAATTCAGGCTCGTTTTGTTGCCGTATTAGAAATATATGGATTAGATAAAGTAATACAGGTTAATACAATACAGATGGATAAAATACAAGATTAAATGAGGTATTAGAATAATACGTAATTTTATCTAGTGTTTGACATACACAATATAAACATTGAATAGTAGTTATTTAGTCAAATCCGTTGTTTGATTAGAGAATTATTTCTTCGTATTAATGTTAAATTAACAAAAATACCATCAATCAATTATAGTGTTTGGCACTACCAACAACATGAATGATATCATGATCCCCTCCAAATGCCATCATCGTTAATCGGGAATATGATCGAGATTTACCCCCATTACCAAAAAGATAAAGTTTATTCTTTTTATACTTACAAAAAAAATTTCATTAAGTTAAAAAAATTCCATTGAGTTAATAACAGTAATAATTAATTGACAATAATATCAATAAAAATACCATCAATCAAAAAAATAAAACTTTATTCGAATCAATGCATTTATGTGAACCATTACAAATCCACATAACTACTCAAAACTACAGATAAAAACTAAAAAAAATTTAAAAGTCACATTAAAGCCTATGTTAAGTCAACTTGTTTATTACTAAAACTAGAAAATGGCATGAATTCGCCACTGAAGTGAAAATCTTCTCACTTTAAAGTTTACCACCAAGAAGCATTGGTAACCAATATGGCTTCGCAGTATCGGGCAAGCTGAAGAAGTAGTCGACTCTATCCTGATCATTGAAAATCATCTGCCCAGCTCTTATTCTGTTAATGAAATTTAGTCCCTCAATTTGCTCAAGTACCCCCATAGACCCTAGCTCTTTTGTCAGCAACGTCATGTGCATATCCCATGTGTTTAGCCATGTCCCCTAGTACTTAAAAAAAAAGTAAGTGTTTTTTTAATATCTCCTACTCCAGAATCAACTCTCTTCCTCTTATTTTTTTCCCAGGCTGGGTCCCGACATTTTCATTCGAGTTTTGAGTTACTCCATTGGACACCCCAATGTCATCAAAACCCACCATTTCAACTTCATTTGCGGATCCATCATTTACTCCTTCCCTAGCCAGCTCGTCAAGAAAGTCACCTGGAGCCTCCACATGTTCACTTGTGGCCCTATCTTTCCCAAATATGACACACCATTGATTATAAAATGGAAAGGATTTGGCCCTTATCCCATCCGCATTTGGCTCTTTCTACATTAAAAAAGATAGATTATACTATTTGGAAAACATGTTGAAATTCATAAAGCACAAAAAAAAAAAAAAAAATTACTCAAATTAATTATTACCTTAACAAACTCCTCCCAAACTTGATCACTGTCCACCTCGATCTTCATTTCAGTTTCATTGAAACCAAATCCACTAGTGCTCAACATGATTGTTAGTAGATTGCAATGTCTTTTCCACATTCTAAGTTTGGATTCAATGTGCGGAACAGCACGCAGATTGCATCTAGGAATAGCCTTCACCATAGACTTTTCAAGTTGTTGCAAATAACCTGTCCTAAAGGTCCCATTCTCACACCTCCACCCCAATGCAATAATATCCCTCAACTCCTCAAGAAGCTGTTTTTCCTCTTCTGTACTCTAAATCCTTCTAGTAGCTTTGTCGTTGTTTTCACATTTTCGTTGATTGCCATTTGCAGTAGCCATTCCTAAGTGAAAAGAAAAAAATAGGAACTAATACATCATTTAACATTATCAAGTGGATAAAAAACTAAGTTCTAGTTAATGCAATAAAAAATGATCATCTACAAACTGAAAAAAATTTATCTACAAACTGAAAAAAAATTTATCCACTTGATAATGCAAACCAGTTGGCCCAACAACAAGCTACCCATAAGCAAAAAACATAAATAATTAAAAGACTCAACCACAAAAATATAGCCATTTATACACAGCCAGTAATTGTTAATTGAATAATATAATTGCTCTTGACAATGCAAATCAATAGTATTAGGAAATCACTATTAAAAATTAACGAATTCAGAGAACGAACATCTATGAATAACAATAGAAATTAACAAACTCAATTGATTTATTAACAATGTTCAAATAGAAATTACCTATATAAAGCTAAGGATAACAATATTTTCATTATTGGTTTCCCTAAATAGCAAAAAAACATAAACAAGTTCACAAATCACTAGACGCCTGTCACTGGTCCAAGTCCTCTACTTATCCTCCATTCATTATACATCTCCACAACCAATTGATCTCTCCATGCGGTCCATTGGTTTGATGTCTCGACTGTATCAATCACATCATCATCATCATCATTATCATCATTTGCCGGATCATCAGTAATTTCATCTTCTAATGGGTCTAATGCCATCTTCATCCTAATTAGGTTGTGAAGTAAGCAACATGCTGTTATGATTCGATTATGAGTCTTGACAGGGTACCACGAAGGACTTCTAAGAATTTCCCAACGAAACTTAAGTAGTGCAAAACATCTTTTGATGACATGTTTAGCTGATGAATGCTTCAGATTAAAATATTCCTTTGCATTTTGAGGTGCTAGTAGACCATTTTGAAATTCACACAAGTGATATTTTTGACGTCTGTATGGTGCTAAAAAATTTTCTCCATTGGTGTAACCAACATCACCTAGATAATGTGTCTGAATTAAAAAGAGCTTCAGAATTACTTACTATAAAATATATATTTTAATAAATAAATTAAATGTGAGGGCTTGTGACTAAAAGTATTACCGCGTTGAATTTTTAATCCATTTCGCCTTGTTACTGCATCACGAAGAACCCAAGAATCTGCAGCTGACCCCTCCCAACCAGGCAAGACATAAATGAATTGCATGTCTTGGGAACAAACCCCTAACACATTGGTTTAGATATCTCTTTTTCTTGATCTATATCTCGGTTTGTCAGTCTCAGGTACTTTAAGTTCTATATAGGTACCACCTAACGCCCCGACACAATTCTAAAGTTGAATAAAAATAAAATCAGATTGACTGAGTGATAAGTCAATGTATTAAAGTAAAAAATAATCTAGTTCACATAATAAAGTACTTTAAACCATTTCCACCTAGGGTCTGTGGAATTTTCCAGAACAGGTTCTGGTTTCTTAAGCAGTAAGCCTTGAACTTTCAATACTGCAATCAACACTGCATTGAAGTGTCTACTGATAGTCTCTCCCGATCTACGAAAATTACACTTAATGATCCTATTTTTTGTATAGTGAATTAATATACTAAGGAACATGGCAACCATTTCCTCCACACTCACAAATTTAGAGTCATTAAGTCCTCCGTTGTTACGAAGAAGATCACAAAGAATCTTGAACGTACGTCTATCCATCCTAAGTTGTTGAAAACATTGTAAATCACCATCTCCTATTAATTTAGAAAGGTTTTCCATTGTGCCACAACCCTACGTCCTAAACGAGGGTATGCTAACCAATTCATAGAAGACCTAGCACGTTCTAATTTATTAAATAAATAAACCATTAGACATATTGTTATCAAATGCTTGAATATCGCATGAATCACAATAAAGAACTCAATATGTCTAGCATCATCCAAATCAGTATCCACTATATCAGCATCCATCATGTCAATATTTATTGCTACCGAAACATAAAGTAAGAAAGTGAGTGAATTTTGTTTTTAACTACCATGAACCAATTAATTACAATCAAAAGGTATAACTAAAAGAATATTCGTAGGAATGTAGTAAGTTTGTGTGAAACACTTTGTTATTTAAAAACAAAATAACATTTAAAAAATTTCATTAAAAAAATAAAATAACTCCTACCCAAGTCAGTTATGCAGCAGGATACTTTTACTCAAATTATACTGGAAGAATTCTAGTACAAGACAACACTACAACCTATCAGAATATTATAGAGCAACTACAATCCCATGGGGGAAAGCACTAACTATAATAAACAAATAATCTAATTAAATAATAGGTAGGATTAATTCCCAACATCTTATTCTAGTTTTCCTCCAAAGCAAAAAAGTGATAATTTTATGATCCCATCCGGAAAGCTTTACAACAACACTCAGGACACCAAAAAAATATGTAGAGGTTGCATGGTTTTTTTTTTGAAGAGATTGTATGAACAAAAAGATGAAGCATGATGGGAAAAGTCAAAGCATGACTGAGAGACCGTACACCAAATTTTTTTTTTTTTTTGGGGTATGTGAAGAGATTGTATGTTCGACAAGTCGAAGCATGTTTTTTATTTTTTTGGTCCAAAAAGGATGAACCATTAGAAGATCAAAATAACAAAAAAAAAATGCAAAAAAAATCTGAGACTCAATAACATAAATAAGAAATAACCCGAACCCTGTGAAACACAGTTTCCTTAAAACTTATTTGATCTCTCTCGGTGCTCAATGTTAATAAACAATTGTCTCTTAAGATAGAACGATTTCGTCTTTAAAAAAGCAATATTTCAATCTCCAAAAATTAACGAACACAACTTGTGTTTTGTATTTGAACCGAACATAAATGTAATGCAAAAAAAGAGAGAATGGATGCAGAAGTATGCAAGAATTTAATGTTTGTTTTTTGTATCTGAAAATGGCTTCAAGAGAGTCCTTTTATAAACTCCCTTGTGTTTGTTCGGATTGCCTGAAGATGCACGAGATACCACTGTTCATTTTGTTTGTTCATATTGAAGAGACATTGTTAAACGAACAGTAACGAAAGGGAAAGACATATCTAGAGTGTATGAACGAACACTTCTTAAGAATAGGTGCCAAATTCAAAAATAACGGATATAAATTTGAATTTCGATTGGAAGAATAAGAGCAATCCGATTTTGGACCCGTTTGGTTTGACCAATAACTTGCACCACTTCAAATAAAGCAACTAAGGTTGTATAGGTACTCGTTCTGCTCACAAAAATATGGTATCTCTTGGGGCTCAACTGAAGAAGTTAATTAGGAGTATAATAACTTACCAAGTTTTTGGTTTCTTTTTAGTGTGGGACACGACTTATTACACTTCACTATATCATCCTTTGTTTCTTCTATTCATTCAAGCAATTCATTTTGAGACACAACTTATCATTCAATATTAAATGATTTTGAACAAATAAATATGCCACATTAATTTCCTCGCAGAGAAGAACGCGTTTAAACATGATCCCACTAATTTCGAGATGTGAGTCCCATTTTTATTTAAGCCCAAAATTGCTATAAAAAAATGTTCATAAACGCATTTTTTCCAATATCCACCTATTTGGAAAGCAAAGTGATATATGTTTGTCTCTTTTGTGTGTGTGTGTGTAAGAAATACAGAGAATGGGTGGCCGGTATAGTGGTGGTGGTGGATGTCAAGGGTGAATGTTGCAGTCTTTGTAGATAAGTTGAAGACAACATGTGAAAAAGGAGAAAAAAAATGAGGGTAAAAAAGTCATTCTAAATGTCAAACTTCCGTTATAGAGGTTAATATTTAGGTAAACAGGGTCTTAGTGTCACTAGATTTTACAAAATTGTTAATTTTATATTTTGGTCACAACTCACAAGTTCAGGGAGTTTAGTACAGGTCATTTGCTTCCACCCCTAAGTACAAAGGGGCTTTTTGTAATTAAAGCTACAAGAATACTCTTGTACTTGCCTGAACTGTAATTAAAGCTACAAGAATAATTAAAGCTACACACACTAGACACTAAAAGTCACTCATTCACACCCACACTTGCACTCAAATACGACCAAATTCACATACGCACACTCTCTCTCTCTTCTCCTCACCCTCTTTGACTCTCTAGCAAATGATGCTTGGTGAATTTGATGTTGATTTGTTGTTAATCATCATGCATATGAAGATTTTGTTGAAATGCCTGTGAGAAATATTATATAAATGAGTTGAATTTATGTTCTTTTTTGATTAGTTTTGTTTGATTCAACTTCATTTGCTCTTCCTTACGACATTCCTCTCCCCCTCTGCTCTTCCTTTGTTCTTCCCTATGATATTCCCTCTCTCCTTCATTTGCTCTTCCATACACATCCACGCACATGCACACTCACATACACCCAACACACACAATGGCATGAGGGGCTATGGTGAAGTTCCAATGGAATCGATATGCTTTCACAACAACAACATGATCGTCCGTGTTGGGTTTTAATTTTCTTGGTGTTTTGGGCTTCTTCTTTTGTTTATATTTACTAAATTTTTTATTGCTATTTGATTTTGACTACTTTGCTTTTCTTTTATTTGTTATGTTAGAGGATGTATGTGGATTTGGTTGTGGACCAGTGTTCCAGGTTTGGGTAAATCTGCATCTTTGTTATTTCTAAGTCTTTTGTGCAAAAGTGGTTGAATGAATTTGATCTTAGTTTAATAACACAGTGGCTTCTTTGGTGGGTCCTCTTGACTAATGATTGAGAAATGTTTGTGTGATGTGGAAAGTTTGTATGTGGAATTGAAAATGAGGCCATGGGTTTTCTTCTATTATCCAAAAGTTGAGATATTCGAGTCTTTTTGATAGACAAGCTAATATATGAGAGTGAGTTTTCAGATTTAGCTTTAATTTTAATTGCACTAATTATTCTTTTATGACCGGGGACTACATGCAGCGAGGACAACACGGTGGCTTTGAATCAACCACCTTTCAAGGATAGTAGTACTTTTTTCTTCCGACAATGAGGCAAATTTTTAAGAAAGGTAATTTTCTCCATTAGCTAAATTTCATAGGTTGTTATGATATAGTTCCTCAATTAATCTCAAAACTTAGATGCAAATGTCAAATAATTGATGCTTCACAAATTCATTGGTAAGGTTTTGGTTTTAAGTTTTTGAAGGTATGATATATAGATTTGTCTAAACCTTAAAATGTTGCTTTCATTTTTGTCCATTATAGTTAGTGATTTTCCTTATCTCCATTCTTCCTGTTGAGTCTCTTTTTCTCTATTTTATTGATTATAAAATTAGGGTTTTCATGACTTGGATATAGCTAAGTTTGAGGTATTTTATAAGGTGTGAATAGAGTTTTTAAATTCAGTTTATGTGATTTTTCTAAAAAATAGGTTGTTATTGCATATTTAAGGTATTCAATGGGCTTTCATTTTATGAGTCTGTTCTTGATTTTTTTTTTTTTAACTTCCTTGAAATTGACTCAAGTTTGCGATTATTTGATTTTGTTGGAAACAACTATTCGAGTTGTTACATTCTGGCGTTGGAAAAATCAGTTGGTCAAGTTCGTCTTAACTTGGAAGACAACAAAGAATCGAGAAAAATGAGAAGGTAATTTTGCCTTTGTAATGTTTTATTGAGCAGCGGATTATTTCAACAATATGTGAATTTGAATTTTGATTGCTATAATAAGAAACCATCCATATTACTCTAAATCTATATAATAAATTAGCTTACAACTTGAATTTTATCCCATACATATTTTTCTTCCAATTCCATCACAACCAATCTTCTCTCTCACCATCACTCACTGTCAGAACCTGTTGCCTTTCTGCCTCCCCTTCAAGCCCCTCTCTCTCTCTCTCTCTCTCTCTCTCTCTCTCTCTCTCTCAAGCGACACCACCATTCCCCAGCGACACCGCCACCACCACAGCCACAACCACACCCTCCTAGGTATGCCCTTCTCTGCTTCTCTCTCTCTCTCTCTTTCTCTCTCTCTCACTTACACACACACACACGGACAACCCCCCACCCCAAGCTCTCCATTTTCTACTCAAACCCTCACTCTCTACTTCTCTCTCTCACGCACACAAACACACACGCACCCTGTGTTTCTCTCTCTCTCTCTCTTACTCTCTCTCTCACTGTAACACCCCAAAATCCATCCTAGAAGGCTTACATCTACAAATCATCAAATCATGAGAGCAACTAAAAATAACCATTAGAATAACCAATCATTCATCCATCTGATAAACAAAAAATATAAAAATCAATAAAACATTATAACTTCTTCAACTTACAATTCAAAACTAAATAGTATCTAGTAGCGGAATAATTAAAACTAGTTAAAACATTGTTTCATAGAAATCTCTTAAATAAAATAATCTAAGCTAAAATGAAGCATCTCTAAGCCTCCACTTCAGGACCCTCATACTGACCCTCTCCAGTCTCGAGGTCAACCTGGTCATCTAACTCGACATCTTCCTCTCTATTAAAATCTGTAAATGTGTTGTAGGTAGTGAGTAAAAGCCCGTAGAAAATCCCTCCTAAATCTAAACAAGGTTTTAAAACAATAAAAATAAGGCAAGTCTGTTTTGGAAAATAGCATATATATCGTTTTGAAAGTAAAACAATGACAGTTGTAATGATCTCAAGTATACAGAATACAATAAATCAATGAAATGAATAAACATGTTATAATTAAAGCAATAAATTAATAACTCTACAACATCATCTCATATTCTCATGTATGTTGGTTGCTTCTTAGGAATCTACACAACGATTCTACCTCGTTCACACACCACAACCACACAATCTCAATTATTCCCCACATGGCACATTACAAACAACTTTAGGAAAGGCGTATACCGTCTCCCGCGGCATTGACGAATCCTTCTCATAAAAGATATACCATTCCTCAGCCTTGAATTTACGTGAACAATAGTGATTGTTCTCATAAACAACAATCCACTACAAATGTTAGGCAACCATCTCACCCACACTAGGATAGACTAACCTCTAACACTCTATGACGGCTCTTGAAAACAATTCAAGTCTATCACACATAAACCATACAAGAGATGAAACCACAACTCTCTCAACAACCACAATGTTAACCAATCACAATTTTCATTAACAATTCAAGTATCATAATTTCACAATTCTCAATATACTGCAGTAATAAAAGAATTAAAATATACAATAGATCATATCAAGAAAATCTTCTCATTTTTTATATAAAAATTTTAGGGTTTTGCCAAAAAAACATAATTTCTTAGAATAAGAATAAGTATTAGATGAAAACATGATTTAATCAAGAATAGGAATTTAGAAATCAAGAATCCATGTATTTTCCACAATCATACATGTATTTAGAAAAAAACTAGGGTTTTAGAAACTCAAGAACAAGTATTCGTTCAACATTTTGTTTAAAATTATGTTTCAATGATAAAGAAATCAAGAACTCATACGTATTTATCATATAATTATCAAGAAGATTGAAAACATACATAGATAATACCTTAAGTCTCAATGAAAGAACTTAAGAAGAATCTCTTACCTTGATTCCATAGTTTGTGATGCAAACCCTAGCGTGTTCTATCCGGATTTTAGGCAAAAATATCTTCAAGTAGTGCTCTCTCTTCTTTCTTCTCACCCTCTAGGGTTTTCTACGATGAAAAACTAATGAAACTCAACCTAAGGGTCGTTCTCTAGGTATTTATGATATAAAAATTAGAGGGAACACCCAAAATAGGCCAGGGACGTGAGACCCTCTGCTTGGTGCGTCCGGACGCGTGTCTTTTACTATCCGGACGCATGTCTATTTCTGTCTAGACACGTGTGACAGTATAACTCAGACTTCCAGCTCGATTTTGTCCTATTTAGAAGCCGATTCAGGAAATTTTCGTTAAATACAATTTTGTAGCTCTTGAAGTTTAGTTTCTACTATCCAAAAATCATCACAATTAGAGTTATGAATAAAAATTTATGGCCAAAATAGTAAGGTAATGTCGAATTCATTCCTACCCGGATTCTTTCTAAAATTCATTTTAATTCCGGAATACTTCATGACTTCTAATACACTCCATATTATCTCTCCCAAAGTTGCTCGACCTTCCGAATTCAATTGTGGCCTTATTTTGACCTAAAAAAATTTATAAAATTACTTAGCCACCTTTCTCAAACTTAAACACATTTGAAACTAAATTTGACCCGAAAGTGAATTCGTCCGAAACTCAAATTTTATGATCAATCTTTCAATAATGATTCGAGATTTCTACAATCTTTTTATTCATCCTAGAACAAATATTTAGAGGATAGTATTCTTATTTAATTCTAGTATGAGGTCTTACACTCACCCTGTACTTATCAAGGCAGTAGATTACATGATTTCTGAGGTTCAAAGACTATAATTTCAAATTGTTTGTTGTTTTGCCTCAATGAAAATTTTTCATAGTGTTTTTTTAGGGTGTTATTTTCCAGGGATTTTCACCCATTTCTCTCCTCTCTTTGGCGATCCAGAAACTCGGGAAGCCCTTTGACCCTCTAAAGTTTGCCTAATTTTCTCCCTCTCTATCTTCTTTGTTCTTCCTCTTCTTCACCCCATTTCACAAACACCCATGGCACACACCGAACACACATACATATACACCAGCACACACACACAGCGCACACATAACGGAACACAAACACACATTTCACAAACACGCACAACGAAACACACCCATCATGCACACATAACAGAACACACGGACCCACACATACACAAGCATAGAACACACACAACACACACAAATCCAACACATACACATGCAAAGAACGTATAGCACGCACACAATAGAACATACAGAACACACACTCATCGCACACACACATATAACACAAGCACACATATACACAGAGGTTCTTTATCAAGGCAGTAGATTACATGATTTCTTAGGTTTAAAGGCTATGATTTCAAATTGTTTGTTGTTTTGCCTCAATGAAAATTTGTCATGGTGTTTTTTTAGGGTGTTGTTTTCCAGGGCTTCCTTAATACAAGAGTTCAATTTGCGCCAACAATTGAAGTCATAAAGCATAGCAAGAGGGTTGATTAGGGTTTTAGAATTTTAATTTTATTGCATTGGAATCCCATTACCCCCAACATGTGTATATTCTGTAATATCGTACAACGCATGATTAATAGTTTTCTTTTTAGACTTTGGTATTTGGTAAGTAAATCTAGAATGGTCATGTAACGAATCCTTATTCTTCAAGCACCACTCAACCACACTTTTTATTGTTTATATAATGGAATGGATTAAAATTTTTATGCTAATGTGTGTTCAATCAAATGTCTCAATGGGTGTTGTTTGGATCAATAATTGTTAGCATAATGGGTTTTCGATGAAATGTCTCAATAAGTGGATTGATAATTCTTATGCTAATGTGTGTACAATGAATAAAAATGTGGACCCTTGCCCCGCTATACATTTGTTTTCTTCATTTATTCCAAGGACCAATACTTTATACCAAGGTTTGCTCTATTTTAATGGTGTGGTGTGGCACAGATAGTATTATACAAAATATAGGGTTCACATGTATTCTAGGTAACTATGGGAAGACTAAATGTTTGCCTTGAAATTTGCCCTTTGTTCATTTTGTATATTTGCCTTGAAAATTTGCCCTTTGTTCATTTGGTATACATAGGTAATTAATGGTATTGAATATAGTTTGAGATCTAATTCTCGATCGATTGATGAGGTAATTGGTGAGCCAATTGTAGGTTGTGATCGGGGGATATTATTAGATATTCGATAAATAATTTACACAAATTGACATTTTTTTGTGTTCTACTTTTAAAGTAAGCTTTGTCAAATTTTTTTAATATTGATTGCGGATGGCATAATATTTGTATGCAAATGAAAATATTTATATTACATGATTAATGCTTGATTTTGTGTTATATTTATATTACTGTGCCAATGCTCGATTTTTATATTGCACCGCACAGGTTATTACTAGTTATCTAATAGTTTAAGATGGGATCGAGAATTATAAAAGAATTGGGGTGGGGTCGTAAATTCCATCATGGCACAAGCATACCACGATGACCGGAAAAAGTGTGTGTGTGTGAGAGAGAGAGATTGGCACAGTAAAGCCCAGAAAAGTGTAGGAGAAAAACTTCTAAAAGTACATTTAAAAATATGACAAAATGATCAGTTCTGCTGCCGGGATTCGAACCCGTAGCTCTCCCTGTAAGGATGGCCAATATTCCATTGACGTTAGCTACAGCGGATGATTTTGCTCAATCACTTCAAAATATAATATTTATACAATATTTGAGAATATGGCGCATTTGTGCTCTATACTAAGCAAAACTACATCTCATTGCTCTCTCTCTCACACACCCCCCAAAATTCAAAAGCCAAATAACTCAACACCACAACCATCCTATTCTATTCGATAGAAATCATAAATTTTACAACAAACAATAGTGTTATAAATTTTCTCTAGAATTCTAAATATTCTGAATTATTAATCTCGTCCCTTACAACACATTTTTTCTTCAATTTCGTTCTTGGCAAATCATGCATCATTAAAGAGTGAGAGACTCACATATATACAACGAGCCTCACTTGAATATATGGTAAATGATTCGTCAAGAATAAAATTGAACAGAAAATATAGTAGAGAAAATTTCATTCCATTAATGACTCATGACTCCCTTCATCAAAAAGGTTGGTTTTGATTCATAAAATAAACGAGTCAAGCTTAAACATATTTTATTTTTTATTAAATTACTAAGATCGATATGGTTTCATCCAGATCATCTAGTATGAATATTATATAAAAAAGAATTAAACTACTCGCGCTCGACTGATGATTTGTTCAATCTGAAAATGGTCTGAGTCAAAAGTGAAAAAACTATACAAAAACAGGAACAACCTTTTTAATCTACTAATGGACAGAACTAAGAAGGAGCCTAGGGAGGCCATGGCCCCCTCACATTTTCAAAAATCTTGAATTGTCTATCACAAACTAAATTTTAAGATAGTAAGAACCCATCTTTGAATTTGTTGACCTAAATTAGTTTTTACAATGTTTTTTTTTTTTTTTGTATGATAGTCAATTCTGATAAGTTTTGTATAATTGTTTATCTTGGTAATAAAAACTCTTAAATATGCTATGACCCCTTGGATAGAATCCTGATTCGTCCTTGAAAATACTAATATCCAATGATTCAATCCATCCATGAAACACAAGATGACAGATGAAAAATGAAAAAAATAAAAACAAAAACAGTGTGTGTGGGTGAGAGAGAGAGACTTTCCCACCAAATTACAATGTATAAGTACTTTATGTATATTTTATATATACACATATATACGTACCTAATGTTTAATTGTTACATGCAAGTGATGTTATATTATTAATATATCATTATTAATTTTCTTTGCATCAAGAAAACTCGCTCATGAGTTGGTCCTAGCCTAGCAAACCCTCTTGCAATACCTTAGAGCTTATTGGAGAATCAAGCCATGAATCAAGCATTAATTATGTAAAATTTGAGTAAATTTGAATTTTTATGAAAAATGGCAAAACGATAATTAGCCACTATAGTACGGGTTGAAAACTCGAATTTTTCTGGAACTCAAATGACGAAATGGACCTAATCGTTGGATTCGTCTCGTGAAATCTAGTTATCTAGTCAATTTTCATTGAATTCCGAGACAGTCGGATTTTTCACGTTTTACTAGGCGATCGGGTGTAGCGTGACCTAAAAACGAGACGTGGAATTAAATTTCAAAAATTAGAAAATAATTTAAAACTAGTTCAAATAAAAATATTTTGAACTTGAACCGAGACGAAATTTAATTGTTGCGGGACGAAATCGAATCCGAAAATGGAGAACGTGTGGCACAACGAGGGCCAAACATTAAGGGATATAAATAAGGGAGAAAATCAGATTTTCTCCCCATACCCATCAAATTTTTGAAATTAGAGAGGGAAAAAAGAAGATTCTCCAACTTCTCTCTACGATCTACGGTTCTACGTCTTCTCGGATTCTGACTAGGCTAGTAGCCTAAATGACAAAAAATCTACAAGTGGCTTCTGTGTTTTCTCTGGTCAGTCCCTAATATCTTGGAGTTCAAAAAAATAGCCTATTGTAGTTCGATCGAGTACTGAAGCTAAATATAAAGTTGTGGCTAACGCTACCTTCGAAATTCTATGGCTTCAATCTCTTCTGCATGAGTTAGGACTTTTTTCCCCAACCTGTCCTGTCCTCTGGTGCGACAACCTTGGTGCCACCTTTCTATCTGCCAATCCTATCTTTCATGCAAGAAGGAAACATGTCGAAATAGATTACCATTTTGTGTGCCAACAAGTTCAGCGCTGTAACTTGGAGGTCTAATTCTTTCCTAGTGAAAAATAGCTTGCAGATGTCCTAACCAAGCCATTACCAAGTCCAAGATTTCTCACCCTTTGGAACAAGCTGAGCATTTCGAGCACTCCCGCTCAACTTGAGGGGGGATATTGGAGAATCAATCCATGAATCAAGCATCAATTACCAAGCATGATTAGCCTCCTTTTGAATATTTTGTTCACATGTAAATACTCTTACTATATATAGAGAATACACTACAACACTTGCTCATTGAGTGAGATTACCAAAATCCTCTGCCTTGTCTTTCTCTTTTAGAACTCCACTTCTTTCTAGCAAAATTTCTATCAACTTGATCTGGTTTCATCACCTTGATACTTTTTGTGTTTAAGTAATTCACAATTAATATATATATATGCATGCCAAAATTCTGGTCAGGCTTAGGTGATATGGTGCTAGTATTGAACCGAAGGAGTTCGAGAAAAGATGATCGAGTGCCCACAGCCACTTGAGTCGTAGAAACACTCATCATTCTCATTGACGGGTATCAAGACTTTTTCTCTTGTGGCATCAACACATGCTGCTGCTCCTGTAGCAGCTGTATCGCCCCCTCACTTACACTCGTCTGAATGGTTCTCTCCATAACCGAATTTTTTTACTTCACTTTGGCCAACACCAGCTTGTTCTTAACTTCCTAATGTAGACTGTAGAGTCTACTTTTTATCCACTATTATCCAAAATATAATCAGAAGAGATACTAATTACTATAGCAAATCTATATCACTAAGTATATTGTTATATGCAAAATAATTATAAAAACAGAATGTATAAATAAACTATAAATGATGAACTTATATGATTGCAAAACAACAATAAGAAAATAATATAAATAAGAAATAACCCGAGCCTTGTGAAACACAGTTTTCTTAAGACAAATTTGCTCCATTTCAATGCTCAAGGTTAATAAACAACTGTTTCTCAGGATAGAACGAATTTCATCTTTGCAGAAGTAGCACATCAATCTCCAAAAACCACCAAACACAACTTGTCTTTTGCACATGAACCGAGCAGAAATATAATGCAGAAAGAGAGAGAGAACGGATGCAACAGTATGCAAGAATTTACTGCCTGCTTTTCATATCTGAAAATGGCTTCAAGAGAGTCCTTTTATAGACTCTCTTGTGTTTGTTCGGATTGCCTGAAGAGGCACCAGACCACTATTCATTGTATTTGTTCATATTGAAGAGAGATTGTTAAACGAACAATAACGAAAGGGAAAGACATCTTTGAGTGTGTAAACGAACACTTCTCAAGAATAGGCGCCAAAATAAAAAATAACGGACATAAATTTGAATTTCGGTTGGAAGAATAAGACCAATCCGATTTTGGACTCGTTTAGTTTGACCAATAACTCGCACTGTGCCAAATAAAGCAACTAGGTTGTGTAGGTATTCGTTCCACTCACAAAAGTAAGGGTGTTCAAATTTCCAATTACCCGCAAATTCTGATTCTACCCGACTTTACTGGTCGGCTACCAGAAAAAATCGGGTAGGCCAACAGAAGATCTTTTGGTATTCTGCAAAAAATTGGGTAGAAATGCGGAATACCTATAAAATTTTTGTATCCCTACCCCGCATATATATATTGATGTTTATGGTTTTCTTGGTTGTGTTTTATTGTAATTGTTTATGTATTATCGAATTTATTGTATTTTCTTTAGCATTATGAATTTATTGTGTTAGTTAATTGGTGCAGGTTACTTAATTAAATTATTAAAATGATTCAAAAATTAATAACTAAAAAATATGTGTTTACCCGACTTCCTCCCCGATTGTTTTGTACACTTGATCGGGTAGGAATAGTACACTTGATCAGGTAGAGTATGCCAAAAAAAAATTCTTCCGCAAAATATCGGGTAGAAAGATAAAATATCATAATTCCTACCCGTAGGGTATGGTGAACACCCCTAACGGAGAAGACGAAGTGGGACGAGACGAAGAAGGCGAAGTGCTGCCGACTGGATTTAAGCTTTGAACCGTTTGATTTTAGAAATATTCGGTTCACTGGTTGTGGCCAAAACCGGCTGATTTTCCAGTTTTTTAACAGTTCAATTCCTTAAGCGGTCTAACTAAAGAATCATGCCGTTTTAGATCCCGATTCACGGTTCAACCGGTTCGATCGACCGGTCCGGTTCAATTTTGATAACACTGTTTTTAATTGACATCAAAACGTACAACACTCTCATTAATGTATGGTTATTATAAAGAGAGTAAGGTTGGATTAGTGTCTCTTCAAACTATACATCGAATTAAAAAAAATTTCGATACGAGATTTTGGAAATTCTGAGAAACCACAGTTCATTAATGTTATTAAAGTTGTATAGAACAAAATGGGATTTTGATAAGGTCAAAATAATAAATTTTAAGAAAGACAGGACGAACCATTACTACTATTAGCCACAAATAGCACAATACTAGTAGTATATATCGTGTTAGTTTGGCTGACGTATTATGAGGGGATTAAATATTAGATTATACTATTTTTTATTTAATCGGGCATAATATTTTATTTGGTAAGCAAATTTGATACCTTATTAATTTCAAAAATATATACTTAGCGTATATTTTTTGTACAATAGACCTGTAGTATGGAAGTATTTTAATACCACCAAGAGAGGTGGTATTATAATTCAACTTGATAATGCAAAAATTGGTTTGTACACCACAGTCAAGTAAATAATATAAAATGCAGTAAAATAAGTAGAGAAAGAAAAGACAATGTTTATAGTGGTTCGGTCAACATGACCTACGTCCACTTTCAATGGTTAAATTCGCCGGTATTTTATTAACTCCGGTGTGTTGGGAGCAGAAGGTTACAAGCTTTGAGAGAGGGAGATGAGAGATTTGTCTGAATGAGTGTCTTGCCCCCCAAGTGTTGGTGGGGCTTACATTTTATAATAGTCTCCTCATAATGGATATTAATCAAATAGCTGCTCCAGTGGTCGTACCGGATTCCAGGGCGACTTTAATAATGGTTTGGCGACCCCTCCTCTCTTTGGCGACCTCTCCTCTCCTCAACCGGCAGGGGAGTGCTCTCCAAAGGTCTTGGCCAAGTGATGAGGGAATGTTGACTTCCCCCAAGCGGTCTGGATGCTCCTTTAGTGGAGTAGCTCCTTAATGAGGTTGACCGGTCTGGACCACCTAGGGCCTGCTTGGTCTTCTATGAGCTTGAGCTCTTTTGGGCTTTATACTTGGATTGGATTGTTTGGGTCTGGCCCATCATTTGCCCCTCAATGCCCCTATGTCCAAGGAAACTTGGAAAAGAGGGCATTAATTTACATCTTGAGTTTTAGGTGGTGGAGACTTCCTTTGCTAGATGACTCTTCCCTTGCACGATGCATTGATGCTGTAAAAAGTCCAAAAAAGGCTCAGAAACAGCTGTTTTGGCCTCCCGAAGTTTTTTCAAAAAAAAAAAAAAAAAATTATTCCTGCTCGCCCAGGACACTCTCTGCTCGCCCAAGACGCAGTGTGCTCGCCCAAAAGCTGTCTGCTCGCCCAAAACCATGCGCCCAACTCTTTGCTCGAAATTTTGACCGTAACTCTTGCTCCGTTGCTCGAAATGAGGCTTATAATATATCAAATCGAAGCTCTCGGCGAGCCCTACAAGACATACATTGTTAAAAGCTCAAAAAAGGCCTGGAAGCACATGTTTTGGCCTCCCGAAGTTTTTCCAGTTTTGCCGGTCAGCCGAAAAATCAAATTCAAACTGAATGACCAAGGGGCTACTCCGTATTTCCTGCACGCCCACTTAGGTTGGAGACCTTGCCAAAACTGCCCAAAAGCAAAAATGCATCGTGCAAGGGAAGAGTCATCTAGCAAACGAAGTCTCCACCACCTAAAACTCAAGATGTAAATTAATGCCTTTTTTTCCAAGTTTCCTTGGACATAGGGGCATTGAGGGGCAAATGATGGGCCAGGCCTGTAAAACCCGGGAAATTTGAACTTTTTTCAAAAAAGGGCAAAATAGTAATTTGCCACTATAATGCGTATTTAAAATACTCATGTTCTAGACCTCGGATGAGGAAACGGAGTTCGCTGTTGAATTCGTATCGCGAAATATAGTCACCTTGTCAAATTTCGTCGAATTCCGAAGTAGTCGGATTTTGCATGTCGTTCGAGGCAACTGCGTGGCGATTCACCCTACGAACGTCCCCATAAATAAGTTTTATAAAATTTCCTTAAAATTAAGTTAAAGTTCAAATAAAATTAATTTGAACTTAAACTGGGATCAAACGAATCGTTTCGGGACGAAATCGGACCCGAGTAAGCGAGGGACACGTGGCGCGACGTGGGCCGAGTATTTAAAACTATAAATAGAGGTAAATATCTAGAAAATCAGAATTTTTCTTCCCTTGTGTTCTTGTTTGGCCGGCCAAGAGAGAGAGAAAAGAGAGAAAACCTTGATCTTCAAGCTTTCTCCGTCGATTCCCGGAGTTCCGTCGCTCGGATTCCGTCGAGCCAAGAGCTAAAGTCGATCACATCGACGAGGGCTACGCAACCACACCAAGAACGGGGGATTTCACCGAAGATCCAAAAGAGGAGATTTTGGAGAAATCTAGTCTTGGGCTCGGGAAGTATTCTTGAAGCTTCATTCGGGTGAATTACGCTTCAAGAGGTAGGGTTCTCCCTACTTTGGTGTAATCTTCCCTTAGATGTTGGCAGTTTCAAGGCTTGATAGGTTATGTATAGGGATAGACCTTCATATATAGGTTTATGGTTATGGAAATGGAAAAGTGAGCATAGAAATGGTTTAATCTATTTTCTAGCTTGATTTTGGTGTATGAAGTTACATGTGATTTATTATGTAACTTAGGGAAAATTTGAGGCATGCTTTGTGTTTTATAAATTGTGTCTAGAATGTGTTTGATTAAATGTCTTGCTTGAATGGAATGGTTGTTTTGATTTAATTGAAATAACATGTGAAGTTCAACTTGTGAAGTCATATACTATTGATATGATTGAATGTGTTTGTTGATATATTAACATTGAAATGAATAATGGCATTTATATGCTTAGGATATAAATTTACCATGGATGTGTTGAGATTGTGCATGGGTTGTTCTTGACATATTGAACATCATGTAGTATGCAATGGGACATAGCATTGCATGTGCACGGAAGCATTGCATTACATGGGTGCGTGCATGGTTGATGTCAACACCACACTTGGTGATTGACGGTATGGCTTGGGAAAAGTTGGGTCGAAGACCTAGCTAAGCCGCTTGATTGCATGATAAATTGGGTCGGGATGAGCAAGAAGAGGCATGACGACCTCTCGGGTGAAAGACCCGGTGATTTGGAGGGTGCACTCCGTTGGTATAAGAGTCCATAAAGTGTACGGGTGTGGAAGACCATTGGTTAAGTCCATAAAGAAGTCTGATCCCAAGAATGACCCTAGTTTTGAAAATGTCATTTGATGTAAACATAAATGACGGAATGAAACACTTTGACATTGCATCGTGTAGTAGGAGTCGGAGAGGACTCGGGTTGAATTGCATGAGTGGGTGTCATCTCATTTCATGGTATAGTAGTATTGCATTCCAACTTTGAATGCTTGTTCTTATGAGAAATGGTTGTTTGCAAATAAATGTTGCATGAGCATGAGCATTTAGGGGGAGAGTAGCCCTTGAAGGATTTACTCTACTGGGCGTTGGCTCACCCTATACGGGAAATATTTCAGGTGTGGGGTTTGCACCGGCGGATGGCTCACTTGGAGAGCACCAAGCATGAAGGGGGCCGGCTTGTGGCCTTAGTTAGAGTTTTTGTAAAAACTTTTGTATAAATTCCATTTTGATGTGTAAAGTATGGAATTAATTGTAATGGAATTTGCATAAGTTATGTATTGTATGGAAAATCTCATTAAACATATGTTGGATGAGTTTTGGGAGGTTTGGAATGGCTTGGAAACGAAAAACAGGTAAAAAGAGGAATTCGGGGACAGGCGTACCGGTATGCGTACCGGTACGCTAGGGTCCAGAAGGTGTAGCGTACCGGTACGCGTACCGGTACGATCAGGTCCAGAGGTCGTAGCGTACCGGTACGCGTATCGGTACGCTCACCAAACTTCAGAATTTTTTTTATTTATTTTTATTTTCTTTTTCTTTTGCCAAGTTTTTGGGCTATGTTTTCCTCCCTCCTAATGTTACAAATGGATAATAAGGGGATACCAATGGTGGTATATTGGATCTCGGATAGGTCAACCAACCGAAAGAAATCGGACTTGTATTTTTCTTTTATCCCGGTAAAGGGAATGTGGTGCCGCGGTATCGGGTTAGGCGACATCCACGGGTATTTCCGCGGGTTGACGGGTTGTCAACGGTTAACATAGGACCCCCGGATTTTGGGGTGTCACAAGGCCCAAACAATCCAATTCAAGTATAAAGCCCAAAAGAGCCCAAGCTCATAGAAGACCAAGCAGACCCTAGGTGGTCCAGACCGGTCAACCTCATTAAGGAGCTACTCCACTAAAGGAGCATCCAGGCCGCTTGGGGGAAGTCAACATTCCCTCATCACTTGGCCAAGACCTTTGGAGAGCACTCCCCTGCCGGTTGAGGAGAGGAGAGGTCGCCAAGGAGAGGAGGGGTCGCCAAGCCATTATTAAAGTCGCCCTGGAATCCGGTACGACCACTGGAGCAGCTATTTGATTAATACCCATTATGAGGAGACTATTATAAAATGTAAGCCCCACCAACACTTGGGGGGCAAGACACTCATTCAAACAAATCTCTCATCTCCCTCTCTCAAAGCTTGTAACCTTCTGCTCCCAACACACCGGAGTTAATAAAATACCGGCGAACTTAGCCATTGAAAGTGGACGTAGGTCATGTTGACCGAACCACTATAAACATTGTCTTCTCTTTCTCTATTTATTTTACTGCATTTTATATTATTTACTTGACTGTGGTGTACAAACCAATTTTTGCATCATCACAACTCAAACGTATTATTCTACACATTTACTATTATAACATAAAATCAAGTTGTCATCAATGTAACAAACACTGATTGAGAGTATTTTTATTAATTCAACATTAATACCATGAAATAATTCCCTAACTAAATAAACAATTGGATTAAATAACTACTATTCAACGTTTATGTTGTGTATTATCAAACATTAGATAAAATTACGTATTATTTTAATACCCTCATTTAATCTTGTCTTTTGTCATTCTGTATTGTATTAGACTGAATTATTCTATTTAATTCATCCATTTCTAATACGACAACCAAATGAACCGATCGTTTTTTGCCATTTGAGTGCCCAAAATGGAACATTAGCGTACTAAAATGTTCTCAAAATAATGGAAGGTCGGTATAGTCAAATAAAGGATTAGCTTTCTTTTTTTTTTTTTTAGTCCCCTCTCCAGTCCGGTCAAAAGCAGGTCATCCACGTCGGGACTAGAAAATTTATAAGGGATAAATTCCTAATGACCTGGCCTAAAGGGGTTGCCAAAATTCAAATTTAGGACGTCTGGATTTACAGTTAGTCTCTGTTACCACTTGAACTACCCTTTGAATTAATAAAAGATAAGCTTTCGATAGCGATTCGTACCATATCGAAATTTATCTACACCTATTGATTTTTTTTAAGATGATTTACAACCATAGACTAAAAAACAATAAAATAAAATTTTACACATTGAAACGATCCTTAAAAAATTCATACCCATTGATCCTCATTAGAGGATGCACTCTCTTGGAACCTTTATCTTTTGTTTTGTCTCTTTTCTTCGCGGGTAGTCTCATTCTCTTGCCCTAACCCTAGAGAAGCAGCCTACACTCTCTCTCTCTCTCTCATCATTTTTCACCTTCCACACCTCCTAGACCGCTTCAGCGTTTGTGAAACCATTTAACTCCCAACCTACAATTCTTTGGCAAGTCTGCTGGGGAGGTGACACTCTCAAGTGGTTTTGAGTTGGACACCTAGTGGCATTCATTATTAAGGATCAAAATTTTATTTCGGTGCATTATTTCGGTCACTTAGAAAACGAAAACGTTTTGACCCATTTCGAAAATAGAATAAAAAAAATTAAAAAAAATTAGAATTATTTTTTCAAAATATTAGTCTAATTATATCAAAGTATCTTAAAATATTCTGAAATAATTATGCAAATGTATTGAAACATTCTGAAATAATTGTGCAAATACATTGAAACATTACAAAACACATCCAAACATTATGAAACACCTTGAAGTATTAGAATTTCGATTTCATCACTGATTCATTTTGTTCCCCTTAAAAACAAAAATGATTCAGACGTTTGGACCGTTACAAAATAAAATTTTTGATCCTTGTCCATAAGTGTAAACCCAAGCGCAGGTTGAGCAAAGTAATATATTCTCGGAAGTCCGAGGTCGATCCCACGAGAAATTGTAACAAGGAACAATCACACAAATAACAAAAGTAATTTGAAAAGAACAAAAAGAATTATTTGGAAAATTGTTGATTTGGGAAAAGTGATTTTGGTAATTAAAACAGTAATAAAATAAATACTAGAGCATCAGGTACTCCCTCTCAACTTCATACAATACTAGTTAAAGACTCAAAGCTTGACTTGAAAGAGGAATTAAATGTCAGTTAACCCAATTAACAAATCAAGTGATAAATCCAATGGTTATAATCAAAAGACTACCAGGAACCTGAATAATCATTCAATCATATTATTTTATGAAATAATGTTAATCCTTCCAACGTGGAATAACCAGTGATTTACACGCAGGGAAAATCAAGCAATTGATGTACATGGCACAACAACTCAAGAGTTTATACAGCATAAACACTTTGCTAAAATATTAAGGATTAAATTAACACAATAACATAAATCCTTAAGTACAAGAGTCAATAAAAATACCGTACTCCGTTGAGAGGTTTTCCCCTAGCCCTAGTTTAGCTTTCTAGCCAGACATGGTAAAGGATGCAGAAAATAGACTAAAAACAAAAGAAGAACTCCCCTTTACAAGATTCTAGGTTCGTATTTATACAGTACAGTTTAAAGAAATTGCATCCCATTATGACTCTAAATTCGGCAACAGAGGTTTGACACGCGTCCGGACACACCTCTCTCATCCGTCCGGACGCGTGCTCCAGAATGATCTTTGCTTCGTTTGTCAATTTTCTGCCAATCGCGTCCGGACGCGTACACTTCCTCCGTCCGGACGCGTGTTCCAGTGTGATCCATCCTGAGCTATGCTTCCTTTCTTCTCATAGCTTCACTCCAATTGTGCACTATTAACTTGCAAAACAACACAACTCATCTTTTATTCTCATAGCCTTAATCTTCAATTAAATCATCATAAATATCACACTTTCACAATAAAATGATCAATATTACCTCTGACAAATGTAATTATTAGACCTGAATCACACCCCCCCACTTAGACCTTGCTAGTCCCTAGTAAGGCAAACAACTAAACATATAATACTATAAACAAAACAAAACCACTTTCGTATGATTCACGATTGCATTTAGCATATGCAACAAGCCTTTAAACCCCTAGGTTTCCCCTAGTGGACGAGTATAGTCTCGTGAGGGTTTCCAGATATGATTCCCACAAACATCACATTGTGCTCAAACATCTGAATAACACTTTTATAATATAAGTTAGCTACCACATTATTGAAATGCTAAGACGCAAACTTTTTATAAGCACATGCAAAACAACATATAGAACTACGCAGTATATAACTGTATGCACTTATCATATTCTCATATAAACTCGTGTGTAGTGTGAGTTAACTATACCAAGTCAGTAATTTATCTGGTAATCACCTCTACAACTATCAACTATTCGTCTCAATGTCAAATCTCACAAGATAATGCACTCATAAAAGATTCTCTCAGATTATTGTGACAATTCTCTCAAATATCACATGTGAGAAGAAGATATTTAAGTCAAAACGAAATAATGCTCACATGTTCCATTAAAATAATTGTAATCCGAAAGAAAATGATTTGACATAATCTCATGAAAGAAAATCAACACACAATAAATAAATAATCACAATTTTCTTCCTTATTCACACAAGTCATGCATCCTCAATACACTCTTGAGATCAGATAGGTCTTTATTTAAGGTTGTAATGGGGCCTTGGGATTAGGGTTTTGAAACGAATGATATACAGGAATTCAAAAGACTATCCCGAGAGAACATGTACATTACACAACCAAACTTTTTTTTCATAGTCTTTTACTCTCCATCCTTTAGAAGCACAATTTACATCACTTGCTCATATTTTTTTTTTTTTTTCTCAAACACATGCTTGCTATTTTTTTTCTCTTTTTTTTTTTTTTTTTTTTTCACAGCTAGACATATTGTCTTTCTTTTTTTTTTTCAGCAAGACATGTAATGCAAATATTCACAAGTATGTAAAACTTTTTTTTTTTTTTTTTTAACATCTCTCAAATTACATAAACAATAAAAATTCAATCTCGGGATAACCAAGGGTAAAAGATATATTTTTTTTTTTTTATTGGCTTGGTTATTATATGTTGGGCATAAGAAATAAATTTTTTCTTTAAAGGCTCAATCATGGCTTCTAGGGATAATAATAATCAAAGAATAAGGCTTAGGCTCAAATAATATCAAAGATGGCCTAAAATCATATCTCAAGAGCTTTTGATAACACACTTCTCATGCAAATAATTCAAAGTCAAGCAATCATTCACAATATTGGTGTTAACCAAAACAAAAATAATGAGATTATTGAAGGAGATTAGCTGAATAAAAATATTTTTTTATTGAGTAAATGTAAATAATCCTCCAAGAAAGATTGGATCAACACTCACTAGGGTTTTTATACATCTCCACTATATGTTTCAAGTTCTCAAGGTAAAGTACCTAACAAATTTTCAACTTGGTAAAGTCTAAAGTGCACAAATTGTGAGTTTTTATAAGAATATGATATGAGATACAAAAAATATAAAATAAAGTTCTCTGTGATGCTTAAACAGTTACAAATTTAAAGTTGAGCAAATTATTTCAATATTGTGGTATTAACTTAGTCATAACAACGTTATTTAGATATTTGATAACACACCAAACAAAATATGCATTTTATATAATACTGAGAATTTGAGTACAATGCATATTCAAAAGATAAAAGAAATCAAGCCTAACAAAAAGTACCCAAAATAGGCTTTGATTTCACACATACAGTAAAGAAAAATAAAAGAAAATACTTTCAAACACCGGGACCTAGAAGAAATCCTAAGATGAGGGGCTTGCCTGACCCTGAGAACTCTGCCCTAGCCCCCTCATCTGTGCCCTTAACTCTCTCATCTCCTTCTTCATCTCCCTCTGCCCTCTCAGCAGCTCAAACAAAATCTGTCTGTCAGTCCTGGGATCAGTGTCCTCGTCCACTGGTATCTCAAAGTCCTCATCAATATTGAGGAACTGATCCCAATCCTCTACTGGCACATCCCCCTCTGGTGGTGGTGCTTGCTCACCCCCTGGAGCCCTCTCTCCTGGCACTGGCCTGGCTACACTCTGACTTTTCAAAAGAGTGCCAGAGTTGAGTGCCACAACTTTCTTTGCCCGCTCCATAGTGGCGTCAATTACCACTCCTGCCTGCTCGCACATCGCAGTGGCCAGACCAGCAAAAGGAAGAGATGGTTTTTTCGGATCAACGATAGCTCGTCTCATCTCCGAAAAAATCAATGATGGGAGGTCAATGGTCTTTCCGGTGCCCATGGCATATAACAAGCGAGCTCGGTCCGGATAGATGTGATTATTTCTCAATAGAGGAAGGATGTTTGACACTGAGATTAAGTTCAGTATTTTATACTTACTGGTCAAGTCCCCTTGCTGAAGGTATTTGAGGTTGTCCGTCCAAATAAAATCACCATCCCCCAGTAACTCTCGTCCAACCTCATTCCCGGGATACGCCTGGGGGTACTCCGGGTTGGGCACCCGAGCCTGCGTCATCCCGATCAGTCTGGCAATAGCCACAGCATCCACCCTGATTTCTATGCCTCGAACATAGGTGTGGATTTGGCCATTGCCAAGATCGTCTGCATTGCTAAAGAACTCTCTCGCCAAGATGGGGATACACACCCACTCTCTACCCATGAAACCTGCCCAACGTCTAGAAGTGATGATATCTCGGACTCCCAATCGAGCGAAGTCCTCGTATTCAATTTTCCTCTCACAGACTACAGGTTTTTGAGCGTAATATTTGAAAAATCTTACCCGTGCCTCCAAAGTTTGGAAGCGAACAGGGTCAAAGGTAGTATCCTCTTCCTCCCCTTGCGTATCTACCCGGGGTCTCTTTGAAGTAGATGCTCGAGGTGGTGCCATAGTAGCAGAAAATTCTCAGAGGAGAACAGAGATTTAGAGTGAATATTCTTGTTTGGAGGCTTTCGGTGCAAGCAACGTCAACTGGACATCCAGTATTTATAATTTTCCACACGCGTCCGGACGCATGGGGTTAACCCGTCCGGACGCGCCTTAACTGCCGCCTTAATTAGCCTTAAAGATCACGCGTTCGGACGCATTGGATTAACCCGTCCGGACGCGTACTCTGAATTTCAAACGTTTGGCTTTCCCGTCCGGACGCGTGTTGGTCTTCCGTCCGGACGCGAAGTCCAGAGAGTTCAGGCTTTTGGATTCCGTCCGGACGCGACTTCCAGTAGGTTTTATACTATAATTCATGCGTCCGGACGCGATTTCCAGTGAATTGATTCCTTCATACTTAGAAAAATTTTCACTTTTCTTCAGCTCTTTCTCTCCCAAGTGGTTTTCTTCTACTTCTAACAATTTCTAAGGCCAAAAATAAGAAAAGTCTACTTAACTATCTAAAAAAAAAATAAACACAATAAACACAGTTGCATGTGCACATCAAATTCAAAAAAATTTTCAAAATTCCATATGCTTTGTATTATCAAGTAAATGATCCACCCCCCCACTTAAAAATTTGCATTGTCCTCAATGTATGAATACATAGAGTAAGATCAAATAAGGGATAGAAAGAACATACCGGATGCGCGTAAAATGTGCTCATGCATCTGTAGAAAAATTAAAGAGAAAACAACATACACTAATATACAACAGTATACACCAAATGGTTAGAGACAGATTATTCATAGTGAGGATCCATCAATTCGATGGATTCCACTTCCACGATACCCCCTTCCAAGAATGGTTTCAATCTTTGCCCATTAACTTTAAAAATGTTTCCATTACTTGGGTTTTCAATCTCCACTGTTCCATATGGGAATACTTCCTTGACAGCGTATGGACCACTCCATCTAGTCCGAAGCTTTCCCTTAAAGATGTGAAGCCTAGAATTATATAAAAGAACTTTTTGGCCAGGTGTAAACGTTTTTCGCACAATATTCTTATCATGAAACACCTTCATCTGTTCTTTGCCAACGGCGCCAAAAACTTGCTACAACTTTAGAATTGATCACCCAAGTGCAGGTTGTGCGAAGTAATATAATACTCGGAAGTCCGAGGTCGAACCACAGGGAATTGTGAAAAACTTAGAACACAAAGAAAAATAAAAGAAAATTTGTTTTGAAATAATTATTGTAGAGATTTAGAAAACAATAAATTTGGTTCTAAAACAATAATAGAAAATACTAAAGCATCGGGTACTCCCTCTCAATTTCATACGGTAATAATTAAAGACTTAAGGCTTAATTTGAAACAGGAATTAAATGTCAGTTAATCCGATTAACAAATCAAGTGATAAATCCAAAGGTTATAATCAAAAGACTACCAGGAACCTGAATAATCATTCAATCATATTATTTTATGAAATAATGTTAATCCTTCCAGTGTGGAATAACCAGTGATTTACACGCAGGGAAACTCAAGCAATCGATGTACGTGGCACAACAACTCAGGAGTTTATACAGCATAAACACTTTGCTAAAAGATTAGGGATTAAATTAACACAATAACATAAATCCTTAAGTACAAGAGTCAATAAAAATACCGTACTCCGTCGAGAGGTTTTCCCCTAGCCCTAGCTTAGCCTTTTAGCCAGACATGGTAAAAAGATGGAGAAAAGAATAAATAAAATAAATCCTAATCTCATCAAGCTCATTCAGCTGTAATTTTCGTGCGGTGCCGGCTTGGTCAAAACTAAAGTTGAACATTTTAATGGCCCAATATGCTTTATGCTCTAATTCCACAGGCAGGTGACAAGCCTTTCCATAAATCAATCTATATGGAGACATACCAATCGGGGATTTATATGCAGTTCGGTATGCCCATAATGCATCGATTAGTCGTAATGACCAATTTTTACGATCCGGGTTCACCGTTTTTTCCAAAATATAAGAAATTTCCCGATTGGCAAGCTCTACTTGACCACTTGTCTGTGGGTGATAGGGAGTTGCAACTTTATGTGTTACACCATATTTTTTCATCAAATTCTCAAAAGGCCTATTACAGAAATGCAATCCCCCATCACTGATAATGGCTCGAGGTATACCAAATCTGGACAAAATATTTTCCTTTAAAAATTTCAAAACAACTTTATGATCATTTGTCCGACATGGTATAGCTTCAACCCACTTAGAGACATAATCTATTCCCACCAAAATGTACATGTACCCAAAAGATGGGGGGAAAGGTCCCATGAAATCTATGCCCCAACAATCAAAAATTTCTATGATCAAAATCGGGTTTAGGGGCATCATATTCCTTCGGGTCAATCCCCCCAGTTTTTGATATCGCTCACACACTTTACAAAAATTATGAGCATCCTTAAAAATTGTAGGCCAATAAAATCCGCACTGCAAAACTTTTGCAGCGGTCTTTTTCATAGAAAAATGGCCTCCACAAGCTCCCGCATGACAAAAAGAGAGAATGTTACTTACCTCATCGTCAGGTACACATCTCCGGATAATCTGATCTGGGCAATATTTGAAAAGGTATGGGTCATCCCAGAAGAAACTCTTTACCTCAACTAAAAATTTCCTCTTATCCAAAGCAGTCGAAGCCGGTGGCATGTCACCTGTAACAAGAAAATTCACAATGTCAGCAAACCATGGTAATGAAGAAACTGCCAATAACTGTTCATCTGGGAAAGTATCTTTGATCGGCACTGTCTCAATGGGCACATCACTCACAAGTCTCGACAAATGGTCAGCTACTACATTTTCTACTCCTTTTTTATCCTTAATAGTGATATCAAATTCTTGGAGTAGTAGGATCCACCTCAACAGTCTCGGTTTTGCATCTTTCTTAGTTAATAAGTATTTGAGAGCTGCATGGTCTGTGAAGATAATAATGGGGAAACCTACTAAGTACGACCTGAATTTGTCTAGTGCAAATACTACAGCCAGTAATTCTTTTTCTGTTGTAGAATAGTTCATCTGTGCACTATTTAAAGTTCTACTGGCATAGTAGATGACATGAGGCTTTTTGTCATTTCTTTGTCCTAAAACCGCCCCTACAGCATAGTCACTGGCATCACACATGATTTCGAAAGGACTACTCCAATCTGGGGGTTGCATGATTGGAGCGGTGACAAGCATGCCCTTTAACTTATCAAAAGCTTCTTGGCATGCATTATCCCACTCAAAAGGTGTGTCTTTCCCTAGGAGATTACAGAGTGGTCTAGATATGGAACTAAAATCTTTTATAAATCTCCTATAAAAACCAGCATGACCCAAGAAAGATCTAATATCCTTAAGGGCTTTCGGACTAGGTAAATTAGCAATTAACTCAATTTTTGCCTTATCTACCTGAATTCCCTCAGAAGAGACAATGTGACCAAGAACAATTCCCTTTCTAACCATGAAGTGGCATTTTTCCCAGTTAAGTACAAGGTTCTTTTCTTCACATCTTATTAGTACCTTCTCCAGATTAGCTAAGCAGTCATTATAGGAATCACCAAAAACAGTAAAATCATCCATAAAGACTTCAAGAAAACGCTCAACCATATCACTGAAAATACTAAGCATACACCTTTGAAAAGTCGCAGGTGCATTGCATAATCCAAAAGGCATCCTTCTATAAGCAAAGGTGCCAAACGGGCAAGTAAATGTGGTCTTCTCTTGGTCTTCTAGGGCAATTTCAATCTGGTTATATCCCGAATAGCCATCTAAAAAACAATAGTACAAGTGTGACGCTACCCTTTCTAAAATTTGATCCATAAAAGGCAAAGGGAAGTGATCTTTTCTAGTAACAGCATTAAGTCTCCTGTAGTCTATGCACATTCTCCAACCAGTAACTGTCCTAGTTGGCACAAATTCATTATTCTCATTAACAACTACAGTGACTCCAGATTTCTTAGGAACTACCTGTGTGGGGCTTACCCATTTGCTGTCTGCAATAGGGTAGATAATTCCAACATCTAACAATTTCAACACCTCTTTTTTCACAACTTCTTTCATATGTGGATTTAGCCTACGTTGCATCTCCCTAGATGTTTTAGCATTATCCTCCAAATAAATCTTGTGAGTGCAAACCAAAGGGCTAATTCCTTTTATGTCAGCTAAAGTCCAACCAATTACATTCTTATGGTCCTTAAGGAGGTGTAACAACATACCTTCCTCTGCTGAATTCAATTGAGAAGAAATTATTACCGGATAAGTTTTATCATCTCCTAAGAATGCATACTTCAAATCCACTGGTAATTGCTTGAGGTCTAGTTTGGGGGCTTTATCCTTGGATGGTATTGGTGGATCAGTTCTTGGTGGGAGCTCCTCAAATCTCTGTCTCAACTCTCCTATTTCAAGTACCTGCAAAGAGTTTAACATATTAGTTGAAACAGAAATGTCAGCATTCTTTTCATCTATCCCTAACTCAGAATATTGTTCAAGCGAACATGCTTCAAGTGGATCAAACAAAGAAGAATCATATACTCTGCTTGGAACAATAGATTCAATCATGTTAACTTCATGCACATCTTCATCAATATTCCCAGGTTGTTTGCATACATTAAAAATGTTGAGCTCCAATGTCATGTTCCCAAAGGTCAATTTCATCACACCATTCCTGCAATTAATTAGAGCATTTGAAGTTGCTAGGAATGGTCTGCCTAAAATGACGGGAATCTGAGCACTGGTATTTAATACAGGTTGAGTGTCCAAAATTATGAAATCCACAGGAAAATAAAATTTATCAACCTGTACTAAAACATCCTCCACCATACCCCTAGGTATCCTCACTGATCGGTCAGCTAATTGAAGTGTAACCGAAGTGGGTTTTAACTCCCCCAACCCCAATTGTTCATATACTGAATAAGGGAGCAAGTTCACACTAGCTCCTAAATCCAGTAATGCTTGTTCAATTCTGTGGTTGCCTATAACACAAGAAATAGTAGGACAACCTGGGTCTTTATATTTTGGTGGAGTTCTATGCTGTATAATGGAGGATACCTGCTCAGTCAAAAATGCCTTCTTTTGCACATTTAATTTCCTTTTAATAGTGCATAACTCTTTCAAAAATTTTGCATAAGAAGGTATTTGTTTAATGGCATCCAACAAGGGAATATTGATTTTCACCTGCTTAAAAATTTCTAAAATATCATTATGCACAACAGGCCTAGTAGAAGTAAGCAATCTCTGTGGGAATGGTGCAGGTGGAACATACTTTTCAGACTTATTACTTTCAGATAGGCTAATCTTATCATCACTCTCCGTGGGTTGAGAAATCTTTTCAGAATCTTGAGTTTCCAACGGAATGGTTTTATTAATTTCTTTCCCGCTACGGAGTGTAGTGATAGACTTTACTTGCTCGTGGGCAGTCTCAGAAGTGCAAGTCTCATTCACAACAAATTGACCATGTGGGTTCGGTTGTGGTTGTGCTGGCAGTCTACCCTTTTCCTGATGGCAAGGGTCAATGGTCAATTTCGTGATCGCACTCCTCATATCCTCAATAGCCTGAGTTGTTTGTCTATTGTATGTTCGCTGATCCTGCATAAATTGTGACAACACCTCCTCAATGTCTCTTTTTGGGCGTGGAATGTAGGGTGCAACATTTGAAGAATTTTGTTGGGGTGGTTGTGATGCATGATTGTCATTCCTCCAACTAAAATTTGGATGATTCTTCCACCCCGGATTGTATGTGTTCGAGTATGGGTTATTGTAAGGCTTTGAAAAAGTGTTTACAACATTTGCTTGGTCATACACTTCTTTTAATGCAGGTAATGATGGACACTCCGTCACAGGATGTCCAGGGATTTCACAGATACTGCATATCCCCTCAGCTTGAACTGTGTCAACCTGATTAACTTTTTTGTATTCCATAGCCTCTAACCGTCTCGTTAAGGTGGCAATCCTAGCTCCTAGGTCATCCTCCTCCCTCAACTGGTATTTACCCCCACTAGATGATGATGACTGTGCAGTTTTACCCTTAGATGGTTCAGGGGATGTAGTATCCCAAGATTGTGCATTCTCGGCTAATTGGTCTAAATAATCAAAAGCATCATCTGGTTCCTTATTCATAAAATCCCCATTACACATCATTTCAATAAATTGACGCAGTTGTGGGCCTAAACCCTCATAAAAGAAACTTATTATGCGCCAACTTTCATAACCATGATGTGGGCAAGATGCAAGAAGGTCTTTAAATCTTTCCCAACTTTGATAAAAAATTTCAGACTCCTTTTGAGAAAAATTCATTATCTGTCTTTTCAAAGAATTTGTGCGATGTGTGGGAAAAAATTTCTTTAAAAATTGTTTCTGCATCTCTTGCCATGTTCCTATAGACCTAGATCTCAACGAATATAACCAAGTTTTAGCTTTTTCCTTTAATGAAAAAGGAAATAACTTCAGCCTGACTATATCCATTGCCACATTCTGGTCATGGAACGTCGCACATACATCTCCAAATTCTCTGATGTGCAAATATGGGTTCTCTTCACCTATACCAAGGAATTTTGGAAGTAGTTGAATCATGCCAGGTTTAAAAACAAAATGAATGGCATTCAATGGAAAAATGATGCATGACGGTTCAGTGAGAATTACGGGTTGTAATTATTCACGCAACGTCCTACCCTGATTGACATTCAAATTATCCACATCATTCTCATCATGATTGCTCACTCTATCAATATGATCATCCCGTTCGGGAAGATCATTCTGCCTATGGCCATTAAGATTCGCAGCCATTGTGTGCAAAAAGTGATTTGACACAGACAAATCAAATAAATTTTCAAACAGAGTATCTGAATCTTCTCTTGTTAAACGTCCACTTAAATCACGATGCCAAAAGCTCATAAAACAAATAAATAACCTAAATAAATTCTAAATTAAACTAACAAGAAAAATATCTTAAATAAATAAACTAAAAATTAGAACGAAGTTACCGGATTTCCGAAGACTCGCAAATACCGCAAACCTCAATGATGTAATGGCTCCTTGTCTTTCAAGTTCCCCGGCAACGGCGCCAAAAACTTGCTTCAACTTTAAAAGTGTAAACCCAAGCGCAGGTTGAGCAAAGTAATATATTCTCGGAAGTCCGAGGTCGATCCCACGAGAAATTGTAACAAGGAACAATCACACAAATAACAAAAGTAATTTGAAAAGAACAAAAAGAATTATTTGGAAAATTGTTGATTTGGGAAAAGTGATTTTGGTAATTAAAACAGTAATAAAATAAATACTAGAGCATCAGGTACTCCCTCTCAACTTCATACAATACTAGTTAAAGACTCAAAGCTTGACTTGAAAGAGGAATTAAATGTCAGTTAACCCAATTAACAAATCAAGTGATAAATCCAATGGTTATAATCAAAAGACTACCAGGAACCTGAATAATCATTCAATCATATTATTTTATGAAATAATGTTAATCCTTCCAACGTGGAATAACCAGTGATTTACACGCAGGGAAAATCAAGCAATTGATGTACATGGCACAACAACTCAAGAGTTTATACAGCATAAACACTTTGCTAAAATATTAAGGATTAAATTAACACAATAACATAAATCCTTAAGTACAAGAGTCAATAAAAATACCGTACTCCGTTGAGAGGTTTTCCCCTAGCCCTAGTTTAGCTTTCTAGCCAGACATGGTAAAGGATGCAGAAAATAGACTAAAAACAAAAGAAGAACTCCCCTTTACAAGATTCTAGGTTCGTATTTATACAGTACAGTTTAAAGAAATTGCATCCCATTAGGACTCTAAATTCGGCAGCAGAGGTTTGACACGCGTCCGGACGCACCTCTCTCATCCGTCCGGACGCGTGCTCCAGAATGATCTTTGCTTCGTTTGTCAACTTTCTGCCAATCGCGTCCGGACGCGTACACTTCCTCCGTCCGGACGCGTGTTCCAGTGTGATCCATCCTGAGCTATGCTTCCTTTCTTCTCATAGCTTCACTCCAATTGTGCACTATTAACCTGCAAAACAACACAACTCATCTTTTATTCTCATAGCCTTAATCTTCAATTAAATCATCATAAATATCACACTTTCACAATAAAATGATCAATATTACCTCTGACAAATGTAATTATTAGACCTGAATCATCCATTATATTGCTCGCCACTAAACCAAAAAAAAAAAAAAGGGGGCATGGAGGTGTATATATGTTGAGAGACCCTAGGACCATATAAAAAGTAGCATGTTTGATAGGGTCACTAGAGTAAATTTGAAAGGAAGAAGGTGATGTAGAGATAGTTTTGCCATTTGTGCCAAAAATAGACATTAGCATACCAACATGTTGTCAAGGTAACGCAAGGTCATTCCGGTCAAATAAATGTTCACCTTAAAAATACGGGTGTTCAATTATAGTACCGAAAAGTTATTTTTTTTTTTTTCAATGAAATCTCGACACTTGTAAAGATTACTTATTTTAGTTTTATTTTATTTTAATTTATCATTTTGAAAATTAATTATCAAAAATAAATCAAAGACCCAAAATCATTTACAAGTATGATAGCAAAAAAAAATTCATACCATAGTGCTATCCTACTGACACAAATCAATGCTGCTCTGGTAGTTTTGTTACCAAATTGCCCTTCTTCTTTTTTTTGCCAAATGGAAGATTCATGAACTCCTTTTGTCCCTTCGGATTTGGGGATTTTGGAGAGAGAAAGCATGGTCAAAAGAGGAAAGAAATATTTGATAGCCAAATCAGTACTATTACTATGTGCCCCTGCACTCTACAGTCCATTTTCCATCCATATTGAGAATTTAGTAATAATGGGTCAGTTTGTAGGTGAAAAACAATAGTTTGAAAAGTTCAACAAAAAAATTAGAGTTAAAAAAGTATCTTAAGACTATATAGGTGTTCTTTAAAAAGTTGAAAAAGTTCATTTAGATTGACTTTCTAACCTTTTTTTGTGTCAAAATAATAAAATAATTATATGTATATATAGATTATGCATAATAGTTCCTAAAATATGAATTTTAGAATTTTGTACGTCACTAATAATATTTTATGAATATAATAAATAAAAAAGTTATGTATAAAACTTCAAAAATCCGAAAAAAAATTATAAAATCTACTTCTTGAATCAATCTAAATAAGTTTTTTTGGATCTAAAAGGTTGTTACATATACTGGTAAAAAAACCAATGTCCAAACGAACCTGATTTATTTTATTTCAAAGCCTTTAAAAGCTACCTATTTAAGCTAGTTCCAAACAGACTCAATAGTAGTCCAAAAAAAAAAAAGTTTTTTGTGAGTCAGTACTTAATTTACTACTTAATTGTGAAAAATTACTTAGTACAAAATGTTTTGTATAAAATAAATTTTTTTTATGGCAGAAATACCTATAAGGTAACAATTATATGACGCAATGAATGGATAAGGAAACTAACATAAATCATGCAACAATCTCATTAAATTCGGCAACTGTTATATCCCTTAAAAACATGGGTTTTCAAAATTTTAAAAAAAAAATCTGCTACAAAATTCTTCAATTTTCAGCCCAAAAAAAACACAAAAGTTGAAACACTGATTCATACACAATCTAAATAGTATGCATTATATAATGTGATATTATAAATTTGACATCCATATATATTGCTTTTAATGAATAACAGTGTAACATTGCAAAGTAACACTGCGGTTAAATTTGAGAATAACCAGAGTCGTTTAACATTAAAAAATAATATATAAAAAAATAATTTTAAAATCTTGGTCAAGCTGTTGAGGTATATTCCATGTGGTATAATTTTGAATTTTTAAATATGTTCAATCCCTTAAAATATAAAACTATTAATATAGTAAATCAAAGTCCATAAAAAATGGGACTGCCAAACTAACAGGCTTTCAAATAAGAAAAAATGTATTTTAGTGAAGAAAATATTAGAAAATCTGTCCATAAGTACCTAATAATTTTTTATTTTATTTTTTGGTGGGGAGGGGGAAAGAGGAAGGGGCTTGAAGCTTGACCTCAAGAAGGTAAAGTCTTCACAAGGTAATGAGTACCATTGGACCAAAGGCCCGTTAGTTGTCCATGAGTACCTAACTACAATACATTTCAAGTCAAAAGGTACTTATCTACAAAAGATTTTAGTTATGATATTTTCTCACAATTAAGTAGTTTAAAAGATACCCACAGACAATTTTCCAAAAAAAAACAGGTCCAGGAACAATATTTCTAACTAATTTTTATTTAATTTGAACAACCAAACAATTGAGTTTTAAAATGTTATGTAGAGTTTCGTTTAAGTCTCTTTGCTTAATCCGTGAATAATTGTAATAAAAACATCATCAGTCCCAATTATAGAATAATCTGATTGAAGTTGATGATGCACAAATTAGGTTTTGCACACCACCTGTCAAGTAACAGTAATAAATGCGATAATTTAAGTAGAGAGAGAAGACGAGAATTATAGTGGTTCGGTCAATGTGACCTACGTCCACTTCTAAATAGCTAGAGTTGTCGGGTTACTTTATTAGCTCAGGGATGTAGGGAAAGCAGAGAGTACAAGTTTAGAGAGGGAGAGGAGATTTGTGCTCTGTTGAGTGTGATCTGATCTGCCCCCCAAGTGTTGGTGGGGCTTACAATTTATAGTCGTCTCCTAACAAACTGGGCGACTTAATAGTAACTAAATAGCTATTGTAGTGGAGCTGACGACTTCTTCTCAATGCGGTGCTCTCCATGAGACTCGGTCAAAGGATGAGGTGGGGGGTTGACTCTTTCCAAGGCGGCTAGGAGGAGACTCTTGGATGACCCTTACTCCAAGGTGGTTAGGAGGAGGCTACCTTTTATGCTCCCCTGATGTAGCTCCTCCTGATGAGCTTGGCCGGGCGTGGACCACTTTGGGCGCTGGATCTCTTGGAGTTGGACCCTTGGGCTTGTAACATAAGTTGGGTCATTGGGCTTGGCCCATCAGAAGTATATATTTATAATATAAAATATGACATACTTCAATAAGTCCATCCGACGGTCTCAAATAGACTCATCCAACAACCACCAAAATTCTTCTCCAAATCATTCACATTACACCGTACGTTCGAACACAAGTTACCTCTAATATACATATATATTTGTACTTGTACATGACTCAAAAAATTAAGTCAATTCGAGCAATTGAAGAGCTCAAATGTGTCATGAAAAAAATAAACACATATATCTTGAAGGGAGAAGCAAAAATATTAGAAGCTATGATACATTTTTTAATTGGGTCACATGATGCTCGTATGATACATTTTTTTTAGAGCAATGTTAGAGAGATTTAAAAAATTGATTTGATGATATAGTTGTTATATTTATCATTAATTTAACTGTGGGTCCCAATATTTTTTGGGACTCACTATATATTCAATAATAGTGATTAAAGGGTCCTAATATTTTTTAGGACCAACTATCTATTCAATAGTAGTAATTATTCATCAAATTAAGTTTTTAAGTCAATTTATCATTTTTTTTATAATTATTGGAAAATATAATGGAGATTTAATAATTAAAAATTCTTAATTGATAATTAAAAAAGTAATAGAAATAAATGTGGACATTAAAGATATTAACTATCATTTATCATTTATTTAATTTAATCATTGAAAAAAAAAAAGGATGAGAGAGAAAGAGTGGTTTTCGGTTGCAAAGAAAATGCACTGTGAAAGTAAGAAAAGTGGCGCCTATTTCGGTAATTTTGCCAAAAACCACGACACTCTCACAGCTCTAACCCCTCGCCTTCTCTCTCTATCTATATCTCTCTCTCTTCTGCTCAAACCATTACGTACATACTCTAACCTCTCGCCTTCACTTTCTTCACGTCTCTCTCTCTCCCTCTCTCCCTCTCTCTCTCTCTCTCCGGCCATTTCTAGTTTAGGGCTTCCAAGGTTTAGTAAAGAAGCCATTCTCGGTTTAATGGGTGGTGTTGGCAAACGAAGCGTCGTCTCCGACGAAGAAGAAGGTAAACCAGATTCAATATCATTTTTTTAGTGATTTCAACTCTCTTTCTCACTCTCTCTCTTTGAAGATACAAGGACTAAGATTCATTCACTGTTTCTCAATGTATATATGCATCATATATCTGTGTGTATTTATATGTACGTATAGATAATAATGCTACTCTATCTAAACAATGGTGTTGAACCTTGTACAGAAGAAGTGGAAGAGGTTTATGGAAAGACTGTAGATGACGAAAGCGACAACGAAGAAGAAGATGGTAATAATGGGTTTTCTCCTTCAACCTAAAGGGTTTACTCTTTGAATCTATTTAGTTTTTGATGATGATCTTTTTTCGCATCTTGTTTTTCTTCTACTTATTTTTTATGAATTTTTTATTTTCATATCATTGTTCTTTCTTATTGTTTTGGTGATTATAAATATATTTAGTGATGATTTTCACAAGGTTTTGTACGGAGACACAAGGGTTTTATTATGAGGGTTTTTTTTATCATCTTCTCTCTCTATATACATATATAAATATGTGTAGTATTGTAGTGCTGATTTCCACAAGGTTATGTACGGAGACACAAGGGTTTTTATGAGGGTTTTTCTCATCATCTTCTCTCTCTATATCCATATATAGGTTCACTGTTATATTAAGTATATTATGTTATATAGATCGTTTGAGCCATTCAAGGTATTATGTTATATGGATTTTCTAGCTCATGACTTCTATTTGAGATCGGAGTGTCTCTCACATTTTACAAGGGTTTTCATGCTTAATTTGTACTCTCTCTCTCTCTCTCTCTCTCTCTCTCTCTCTCTCTCTCTCTCTCTCTCTCTCTCTCTCTCAGTAGAGAAGTGCTTTTCCTATATTGCATTTTTTTGTTTTTGTTCTGAGATCCAAGTGTTTGTGACGGTCATTGGGAGCTTGATTTTTGGTTGATGAGCCCTTTCTCGTAATCTTTTATTAATAAATTTGATTTTAAGCTTTTTCTAATAACTATGACCTTCTCTCTTTCCGTCTTTGCGTGTGTGTGTGAGAGAGTCTGTCTCACACACTATCTACAAACACTTGTATTTTTATTTTTATTTTTGTTTGTTGACAACCTATTTCTTTTGATTTTATTTGATATCTTTTTACCCTTTTCATCTTTTACACTGGTAGTCTGGTAGACTCAGAGCATGCACCACAGGTACTTTGCTATTTTCATACCGTTGAGTGTGGTGGAATTTAAATTGTTTTTCAACACTTTTCCATTTTCATGTTTTACATTCTGAAAAGTTCAGAAGAGTTACAGAAATTGTTCCTTATTTCTTTTGTTGACTTGTCTTCCAAGCTTTTATTTCATTTGGGTAGTATTTTATTATTATTAATTTTTAAAGATATTTTTCTCGTGTTGAGCAGAGGAGGGTCAGGATGAATACGAGAAAGATGGGTTTATAGTGGACGATGAAGAGGAAGAACAAGATGAGGGAAAGAGCCAAAAAAAGAGGAAAAAGAAGAAAAGGTAAGTTCATACCCATCAACCTTCCAATGCAATTCACTTTCTGAGAAACATAGTTTTTAATGTACTTCGAATACCATTAACTCACGCTGTAATGTTCTCTCAATACCCCCACATTCAGAGATTCTCAGAAGAACTTTGAGCTGGATGAAGATGACTATGAGCTGCTTGAGGATAACATCTCAGGCTTTCATCGACCTAAGATGGTAAGTCTTCTTTGTCATCTTTCTAGGCCATTAGAAACTAAAATGGGTTTTTTCTTTTTCTTTTTTTTTGCTGGCGTGGTAATTATTCTGGGTGTATTTTGTTCTCTGATCTGATATCAATGTAATACTGGTTCTTAATATCTTTACTGGGTTGTATATTTATATGCAATTTCTTTAGGCTAATCCAAAGTTTAAGAGGCTCAAAAGGGTTGGGAAGGATACTGAGAAAGGGATCTACAAAAGCTTATTTGATGATGATGATGATGATGATATGAATGGTAATCATCTTGATCCTGAGTCATAATGATATCATTAAATTGATGGGTTTGATGCTTGATTGTCATTCTTTTTCCACGGTCTCTTCCTGAAGATATTGCTGAAGAAGAGGAGAGGCCTAATGAAGAACAGATGGCTGTTGGTGAAGAGGATGACATGGCAGATTTTATTGTTGATGAAGAAGAAGAAATGCAAGTGGATAGAGCATCTATGAGGTAAGTTTTGGCTTCCAATCGTCCTTGGAAATTTATTTATCGGCTTATTAATGTCATTTTTCAATGGATAAAGCACATTACTGATACTTAAGTATGTGTATCATACCACTTTGATCCTTATTTTTTTTTAGTTTTATCACTTTAATCTCAAGTTGGCTAGGAATATGTAATTTTTGTTTCCTTTGTTTTTGACTCCCTAGACAAAGAAAGCAGAAGAAGTTGAGGCAGCTTTCTGGAGTGTCACCGGCTGCATTGGCTGAGGCTCAAGACATATTCGGTGATGTTGATGAATTCCTTCATCTTCGGAAGAAAGGTCTTGCTAGGAGTGACATTCATAGTGATTCTGGGAGGGGGAGGAGGAACCTTGAAGATGAATATGAGCCATCCATCCTGGTGGAGAAGTATATGACTGAGAGGGATGATCAAATAAGGCAAATTGACCTGCCTGAGAGGATACAGGTCACTTTATTTTGTTGCTAATTATAATGGTTTTTCTTTACTTTAATTTCTTACTAAATGTAACGGCCATTGAAATTTATTATTAGACGGTAATACTCCGTATTTGGATAATTTTTTCTTGAGTGGACTTTCTCTACCCTGAATTTTTACAATATTACACTTGTTTCAATCCATGTTATTTTCATCCAGATTTCTATCTTCTTTCTTAATTTATGATGGTTATTTACATGCAAACGCTTGTATTTTTCAATGTAAAAAATGTTTTTGCAAAACACAGTTGAAAATGTTTTTTATGAATATATTTATACATTGAAAAATGTGAATTAAAATAATGTTTTTGTATAACAAGTAAATTAAAAACCACAACATATAAGCCATAATTTTTTTTTTCTTTTTTCACAAAAAGGATGCTACTATGGTATTGATTCATCGTCACCCTCCATGTCTGACTTCCTGCTGTCTAGATATCGGAGGAAATAACTGGGTCTCCCCCAGTTGATGAAAGAAGTATAAGAGAGGAGAGTTCTTGGATACATAGTCAGCTTCCTACCATATCATGGATTTTCAAGAAGATAGATGCAGATGGAAATGTTGAAGAGCCGGACCTGTTAAGCAAAATTGACAAGGAAGACATCATGAGGTTCTTGAAATTGCATCATGTTGATAAGCATGACGTGAGTATTCACAACCTTATATTTTTTGATAACAATATTCCTTATGCTATTTTATTTATAACTTCAATGCAAATTGTTTATGGTTTATCTTCTAGATTCCATTCATTGCCTTGTATCGAAAGGAGCTGTGCCTTAGTTTATTGAAAGACCCAGGGGAAGAAGAGGCAGAAAATGGAGATAGAGACAGACCTGAGAAGAAACCCAGACTAAAGTGGCACAAGGTATTTTGGTGTAGAATTGATAAAACTATATGGGAATAACATGCAAAGACTAAAATCTGTATCTTAAGCGGCCAAATAAAATCTGTGACTTTAGTCGAAGTAAAATTTAAGTTGGAAACATAGGGAGATCATCACTACATGTATAAAATTGAGGATTTAAATGACAAATTATAAATTTACAGAACAAAAGTGACCTTCAAATGTGATGTCTTTAAACCATCATTTTCACTTGGACTGAGGTGACACTCAATGTTTTATCCACCTGAGAATAAACAATGGTTTTTGCAGTTACTATGGGCCGTGAAGAACTTGGACAGAAAGTGGCTGCTTCTTCACAAGAGGAAAAGTATTCTTCAGTCCTGCTACAAAAAGCGTTATGAAGAGGAGTCCCGTCTAATATATGACGAAGAAAGGCTCAATTTAAACCGGCAGCTTCTTGAATCCATCATTAGATCACTCGACCATGCTGATTCAGAAAGGGAAATAGATGATGTTGACTTAAAATTTAGCTTGCATTTTCCTCCGGGTGAAGTGGGTGTTGATGAAGGCCAATTCAAGAGGCCAAAGAGGAAATCACTATATGGTATCTGTAACAAAGCTGGCCTATGGGAAGTTGCAGGCAAGTTTGGGCCAAACGCTGAGCAATTTGGGTTGCAAGTAACTCTAGAAAAAGTGGTAATCTCCCTCTCTAGTCTTTATATTTTTCATGCATTATGTTTTTTTGTTTAGAGCAATGATGTGAGTTGCGGCTTTATGTAGCTATGTCAATGGGTGTATCTGGTCATGTTAAAGTTTGTCTAATTCATACTAGACTGATTTCTATAATCGCATACTAGACTCATTTACAATCATAACAATCATATATGGTTGAGTTTTCTAGTGTATAAATCTTGTTTGCTAAGTTTCTGTTGGCCCCATTATGTAACTGGTCAAATTAGTTTATTCATTCGCCAATCGACCCACAAAAATTAAATCTAAATCCACTAATTTTGTATTGATTGGCTGATGGTGTCTAACTTTTATACATGATTGTAGAATATGGAGTTGTCAGAAGACCCCAAGGAAACCCCCGAGGAGTTTGCTACAAATTTTACATGTTCATTGTTTGAAACTCCTGAAGCAGTTCTGAAAGGGGCTAGGCACGTGGTATGAACCCATTTTTTGTATCTTCCCTGCTTGCTTAATGGTTTGCTTTCTTTATCATTTTTTTTGATTTCTTGCTTCCTCAACTAGGCTGCAATGGAAATCAGTTGCGAGCCATCTTTTAGAAAACATGTCCGCAGTATTTTTATGGAAAAAGCTGAAGTAACAACAAGCCCCACACCGGAAGGAAACATGGCTATAGATTCTTTCCATCAGTTTGCTGGTGTCAAATGGCTTCGGGGCAAGCCACTCTTCAAATTTGAGGATGCCCAGTGGTTGCTAATTCAAAAGGCAAAAGAACAAAAGCTCCTTCAAGTTGCAATAAAATTGCCTGAGAATGAGCTAAACAAGTTGATAGAAGAGTCTAATGTTTGTTACCTGAGCGATGGTGTTAGCATCTCAGCTCGTTTATGGAATGAACAGCGCAAACTTGTACTGCAGGATGCATTTTTCAAGTTTCTTTTCCCTTCTATGGAGAAGGAAATATGTGCCATGTTGACTACTAGAGCAAAGGACCGGCTGGTTATAGAATATGGCCAACAGTTATGGAACAGGGTATCAGTTGCACCATTTCGTCGTGATGGAGATAAAGATGAGGCTGCACCAAGGGTCATGGCTTGTTGTTGGGGTCCTGGCAAGCCTGCAACCACTTTCGTGATGTTGGATTCATCAGGAGAGGTGCTGGATGTTTTTCTTGCGGGGTCTCTCCACCTACGATCTCAGAATGGTATTGATCAGCAACGAAAGAAGAATGACCAGGAACGTCTCCTCAAGTTCATGAATGCCCATCAACCGCACATTATGGTTCTAGGAGCTGTGAATTTGTCTTGCACCCGGCTGAAGGCTGAGATCTTCGAGGTATAAGCCTTTTGTCACCCTGTTCCATTCTTTAGTAGTTTATTTTCCTGCGACAGAGGATGAGTTAGCTTGGGTTAAAGCTGTCCATCCTTTATTTAGAGGTTCAGGAGCATGTCCTTGCACTTCCTTGAACATTGAAGATTGATTATTGAACTAACCCCAATATGCAATGACGAATTGATGATGGTTGGCGTTGGAAGGATTATTTAAATTTTAATTCTTTATACTGGAACTACAAAATGATATATTAATCAATTCATGGTTGTTGGGATAGATTAAAATTTGTTAAATCTTAGGAACGTGCTTGGCAAGATACTTCTGCATTTCATATTTTGCATCTGGAGGACAGGTTTTTTTCTATTGATGAGTTCATTCTGATGTGTCAACGGTTAGCAAACATAGATTGCAGGGGTATAGCCAGGGGACGATGATTTTTTGTTTATAAGTGGCCAGTTGCCTTGAGTGAATCATTCGTTAGACATCTTGCGTATGCCAACTTTTGAAGAAGTTGACATTTTGTTTGTTATGGAGGGATTATTTACCCTTAATGAAGAAATTTTGATATCTTTTCTCGCTCGTCTAATTATTTGGGTTAGAAAACTTGAAATGAAACGACAAACTTGAAACAAATTTATCACTATTTCAACTTTACTTTATTCACAAAATTTTAAATTTATTTAATAACTAAATGTATCAAGTTACAATAATTCTAAAAACGTTTTACAAAGAACTGAGAACTCTGGCTTAGGCTTTCAGGTTCACCAATAAATTAGGCTCATAGGAAAGATTCATATTTTGGAGGGCATGAAAGATGTTTGCCTTGGGGCTCACTGCCTTACGAGGCTCAGAACAAAAAACAAAATTAAAAATTTTGGGGCATACCCTTGAGGCTGAAATAGCAAAGCACCGCTTAGATTTGTTCAATTTATTGAGAAGCTTCAATGTGTCAATTTGTTAATAATTAAGGACACATTATTGCATCACATTGCTTGTGGTTTGACTATCCACATGCATTGTTTTAGGTGGTTTCTTCTCAAATATTCTTGAAATGCTTGGTAGCTCAAAACTAATTACAAGTGTTTGTTTTTATTTCACTTATGCTTTTCTTTTTCCCTTCTACTCTTTTTTTGTCCTACTCCAATTTATTGCGAATAATTGATATATTTTCCTTTAATTTTTGTGTCTATTCTCAAGTTTAATCCCCATTTCCGGATATTTTATAGTTGGCCTTTAAGGCACTCACGAAGCTCTACTCACTCCTTTCCTAATATTTTCTTGTTTTCATAGGTGTACAGACAACATACAGCTGAAATAGGGTTGGCAACCATCAAAATAAGATCAAAAGAAAAACTTAGGCTGTAGCTTTTGTTTTGTATTAAAAAATGCCCCCCAAAAGATTGTCAAGAAGGATTCCGCTATCTAGTAATTCTTGCCTAATACATCTATCCATTGTCCTTTCTATAAGGATTTATGATATCTCTTGGATACTCTTCAGGTGGAAAAAAATTAGATTTTGCCCAATAAAAGGCCCAAATACTGATCATGTACTTCACTTTAATTTTAATGCTAGCTCTGCTTCACATGTCAGAGAAAGTTGTGGTTATTGTGAAGATTTTTGTTATCATCAATCATCATCTAGAATAGCAATTAGTGCAAGCTGTTCTTTTTTGTCTGATTTTATTGCTCCATGAGGTTAGTTGTCATTATTTAGTTGTTTTTATGTTGAAGGGAGGGGGTCTGGCGGTTGCTTTACCTAACAGCGTGTATGGTTGAATCATCTGTGCTGGTTTTAGAAGCTTGTATGTTATACCAATGGCATACCCTTCTCATATGTTATGGACATTGGGTTGTACGTTCTTTTCCATCATAGACAACCATTTTATGTTTTTTAAGAAAAATATACCGGCAAACCTAATGATTCTCTGATGCTGCTTCTTCTTCTTCATCAGATAGTTTTCAATATAGTGGAGGAAAACCCTCGAAATGTTGGTCAAGAAATGGACCAAATCAACATTGTTTATGGGGATGAGTCCCTGCCTCATCTTTATGAATATTCACAGATTTCTTCGGACCAGCTGCCTGGACAATCTGGTATACAAACTTCCACAGATTTTTTTTAAAAAGTTTCTGTGATCAGTTATTATAGTATTTGTGTCATTCATTTGTAGGAATTTTTAAGCGAGCTGTGGCTCTTGGCCGTTTTCATCAAAATCCAGTGGCTATGGTAGCATCACTATGTGGTGCAGGTAGAGAGATAGTGTCTTGGAAGCTTAGCTCCTTGGAGCACTTTCTTACATATGATGAGAAGTATGAGATGATTGAACAGATCATGGTAGATGTCACCAACCAGGTGGGTATTGACATTAACCTGGCTGCATGTCATGATTGGCTGTTTTCGCCTTTACAATTCGTCTCCGGGCTTGGTCCCCGGAAGGCAGCTTCTCTGCAGAAGGCATTGATTAAAGCTGGGGCAGTTAGAAATCGAAAAGAGTTGACTGGCCACAGGCTGAGTACAAAGAAGGTCTTTATAAATGCAGTTGGATTCTTACGTGTCCGACCGAGTGGGCTGATGGCTTTTAGTGATGACATTGATCTTTTGGATGATACAAGAATTCACCCAGAGTCTTATGCTCTTGCAGAGCTTCTAGCTAAGACTGTACATGAACATTATGCTCCAGGAGATGAAGATGATGCTGAGCAGGAACTGGCAATTGAGTATGTCAGAAGCAATCCAGGACAGCTAAAAAGTTTTGATATTGATCAGTATGCAGATGACAATGGGATGACAAATAAAAGGGAAACTCTTTGTGGTATAAAATTGGAATTGCTCCATGGTTTTCAAGACTGGCGTAAGCCTTTTGCAGAACCAACTGCGGATGAGGTTTTTTACATGATATCTGGTGAAAATGAGGATTCACTTGCTGAAGGAAGGACTGTTCATGTAACAGTGCGCCGAGTACAACCCCAACGAGCAATATGTGTGCTTGAGTCGGGGTTAACAGGGATGCTTTCAAAGGAAGACATTTCAGATGAAGGAGATGAATTCGACTTGGCAGAGAGGCTACATGAAGGCGACACACTTAGTTGCAAGATTAAGCATGTCCAAATGAATAGATACCATGTTTTTCTTACTTGCAGAGGAATTGAGTTTAAGGGAAGACAACTCCAAGATATGCATCATGCTGACCCCTATTACCACGAAGACAATGGTGCATTACCTTGTCAGCAGGACAAAAACCACAAGGACAAGGATCTCGTGAATAAACAATTCAAGCCACGGATTATTGTTCATCCACGTTTTCAAAATATGACTTCTGATGAAGCAATAAATGTAAGCTATTTTCAATACTATAATATGGTCACATAGATTTATTACTCTGGCACATGTAATTCCCAAGTGCTCATGTGTTATCTGTATTTTTTTATTAGTTCCTCTCTGATAAGGATGATGGTGCAAGCTTTTTTCATCCAAGTTCAAGAGGCCCGCGTTATCTGACTTTGACAATGAGAATCTATGATGGTGTTTATGCTCACAAAGACATCACAGAATGTGGGAAGGACCACACAGACGTCACAAGCTTGCTTCGTATTGGGAAGATTCTTAAAATTGGAGATGAAACTTTTGAGGATTTGGATGAGGTTAGACTATTTGCTGCAAGATTTATGATTTGTTGCTCACTACTTCATTTCATTCTTCACTTAATTCAGTGCATGTGTTTATGAGCGAGAAATTCCTCTTGCGGTGCTCAAAAATTGAGTTGTCACATCTTTTGGTCATGTATATATATTTATATATATGTATATAAATGTTTTAAGATCTGATTATCCTTTCTAGGTCAATGGTGAAATAAAGAATTATGTGATTTTATCTGCTGGACTCCCACCACCCAGTCTGGGACACAAAATATATGCATGTTTATAATTAGTGGCCACAAGTATGTAGCAAATATTCAAAGATGGGAATGCTTAATTATGACCTAAAGTGAAAAATCATTGAGATAACAAGCAGTCTATTGTATATTCATTTTTGCATGTTGACTGGAAGGATGTACTTTTTTATGTCTAAGGATTTTAAGCAATTTGGTTTCTTCTTGAACTGTTCTCGGTTTCTATTGTGCAAAAATTAGGTAATGGATCGCTACGTTGACCCATTGGTAAGTAACTTGAAAGCAATGCTTAATTACCGGAAGTTCAAGAGGGGCTCAAAGGCAGAAGTCGATGACCTTCTTCGAGCTGAGAAATCTGATTATCCAATGAGGATAGTTTACGGTTTTGGTGTTTCCTATGAGCATCCTGGAACTTTTATCCTGTCATATATTAGAAGTACAAATCCACACCATGAATACGTTGGTCTATACCCCAAAGGATTCAAATTTCGGAAGCATACATTTGATAACATTGACCAGTTAGTGGCATATTTCCAGAAGCATATTGATGATTTACAGCACATGTCTACACCATCATTCCAATCAGTTGCTGCAATGGTACCAGTGAGAATCCCTGCATTCAAGGGTTCTCCTGGAGGGGCACCTATGGGGAATGATTGGGGAGGCCAGTCAAATTTGGACAAAAACAAATCCACAACTGATTCTAGAGGTAAGCATTCTGCTTAATTTTCTCGGAGTTTATAGTGTCTTGATATTTTAGTTCTATATGTATTTTCCGACTATCACATAGCATAACTTGACAACATCAATACCAGTGAAATGCAATACAACTATGGCTTGCGCATATGCCCCCTGAGCAGCACTGGAAACTCAGCCCCAGAACATACTTAAATTAAATTTAGTTGCTCCATCATAGCATTATCACAAATTTGTGGAGCCAAACATTTGGGAGGTTGAAAATTGATCAAAATGATAAGTTTCTAGTAATTATTCTACACTCTATAGTATGCATATTTCTATCAATATATACAAATGCCCTGAACCAGACAGAACAAAATGGTATGCTATGTGGAGTGGACCTACAATTCTAATTTGCCGATGCTTGTACCATGTGCAACTAATTAAGTGGATAATATATTCCTAAATTTCGTTCACTTCATTGGCTACGTACACCTAATTATTCTTGCATGAATAATCTGTAAAAAAAAAGTTGTATTGGTCATAGTCTCCCCCAACTAATGTCTGTGTGTGATATCACATGACCTGAAATCGGCTATCATGCGTAGGTTCCAATTTTGAGAATCAATTTATTCGTGGTTTTGGATAGGATGAATAGCTACAATACATAATAAAATGGCCTTGTGGCTAACAAAAAGGAAAAGAAGGAAAGAAATTCTTGTCACTGTACTAAGGGTTTTCAATTCCTTTGACATATTGACTGCTGCATTCATTAAATCATAGTATAAAATCCTAGGAACTTAAATACTTGAAAATCAATTACTGAAGTGCTGGAAAACTGCATTTCCTTTTCCTTCTTTCTTTTGAATGAACTGCACTATTATGTTGCTGTTGAATTGTAATCCCATGCCTGTCTTGTGAACAACACAAATTCACATTATTTTGGTGGCTTGTATCCAAATATGAAATCTTAGACACCTTTTTAAATCTTTTATCTTTTTTGGTAGAGCAGGCAGAAATGATTGTAAAGCTGATGGTGATCATGGGCATCCAAGTGGGTTGCCTAAGCCTTATGGTGGGCGTGGGCGTGGGCATGGACGTGGACGTGGACGCAATCATGGTTCTAACTACGATTGGGATAACAATGGCAGTAGTGAGAGAAAAGATAGTGGTTACGGCACCACTTCCACATGGGGATCAGATTCAAGGGAAAAAGGTGGAAGTGATACTGGTTGGGACAATTTTCCTGGTGCCATGGTTGAAAATTCACCTACCAAAGAAGCATTTCAAGGTGGATGGGGAAGTGGTGGAAATTGGGGTAGTGGAGGTGGTAGTACTGGTGGTTGGGGTGGCAATAATGCTGGTGGGAGTTCTAGTGGTGGCAATTGGGGCGGTGGTAATACTCGTGGGACTGCTAGCAGTGGCAATTGGGGATCTGGTGGTAGTGCTAGTGGTTGGGGTGGCAGCAGTGCTGATGGAGGTGGCACTAGTGATGACAAATGTGGTGTTAGTGGTGGAGGTTGGAGGGCTAGTGGTGGCCCGCAGGGTAGCAATGGTGGCCGTGGTTCTCATTATGGTCAGGACAATAATAACAGCAATGAGATTAAAGACTCTAGTTTTCATACCACTTCCGCATGGGGTACAGATTCCAAGGGCAGGGCTGGAAGTGATGGAGGGTGGAGCAATTTTCCAGGTGCCAAGGTCCTGAGTTTGCCCAACAGAGAAAGTTTTCCTGGTGGGTGGGGCAGTAGTGGAAGCGGTAGTGCAGCCAATAACATTTGGAATGGTGGAGGAGTTGGTGGTGGTGGTGGTAATGCAGGTGGTTGGGGAAGCCGCATTGGAAATGGGAGTACTGGTGCTGGCAAAAGCCAAGGAGCGTGGAGTGCTAGTTTAAGTGATAGAGGTGGTGATGGTGGGCAGGGTCGTGGTCGTGGTCATGGTCGTGGGCGTGGGCGTGGACAAGGAAGAGGACGTGGACGTAATAGCTGTGGCAATAGCAGCACAAATGAGAGAAAAGACTTTAGTTATGCCACAAGTTCGAAGTGGGAATCAAATTCGAAGGGGGGGATTCCAATTGGACGGAACAATTTTCCGGGTGCTAGGGTACAGAATTCACCAAGCAAAGAAGCTTTTCCTGGAGGTTGGGGCAGCAGAAATGGTATTGCAGATGGCGGAACTGGGGGTGCTGGCTGGGGTGGTGATGGGAAAGGTACTGGTGATAATTGGGGTGACATCAAAAGTGCTGCTGCTCAACGTGCTAGTGGTTGGGGTGCTGGTGGTGGTTATGTCAAAGAAGGGAGTGGTGGTTGGGGAGATAAAAATAACAATGGTGGCTGGGGTGGCAACACTCTGGACAAGAATGTTGGCAGTGGCAGCAATTGGGGTGATGGTAGAAATGTCGATGGCAAAAGTCAGAGTAGTTGGGCTGCTGGTAATGCAAATAACAGCAAAGACACTATGTCTTCTGGTGGTTGGGATGACAAGAGAAGTGGTGGATGGGGTGGCAACGCTGGCACTAAGGATGTCATTAGCGGAGGTGGTGATAGCACACATGGCTGGGGTTTGGCCGCCCATGGTACTAATGACAGTGGTGGTTGGGGGGTGAAGAGTAGCACTGCTGATGGTAAAGGTGAGTGGGATTTTGCTATATCTAAGGGTAATGCTAATTCTGTTGGGGAGACAGGGAATTCAGGATGGGGTTCTGGTTCTGGAAAAAGCAGTTCCATGGTTCCTGGTGGTGGTAGTAGAGGGCCCTCTTCAAGTGGTGGCAGTGGGTGGTGAAGTAAGTCATTTAGTACTTCTTACAATTTGTGCAAGTCTGTTATATATTAACCTCCTCAGTTAGGCTTACTTAGACAAACTTTAGTTATACTAACTTCTTAGTTAGGTTGTTTCTTTTCAAAAAAGCACAGTATGTATTTGGTGATTGCCTCTTCAGGTTAATCTCCTGGTCAATATACATTTAGCCTTTTGTTGGACAAAAACACATATTTATGCTGCTGATTGTTGGTGATGCTTCAATGATTTGTGTGTGTGATAGGAATGTTATTGAAATAATGCTTCGGGCCAGTGTGCAGACGACGTTGAGCCAACCCTCTGCACTGATATTTCTCTTTAGTATTGTTGGTTTGCTTGTATTTTCTCTATCGAATTTAATTGTTTTAAGGAAGTTTCCAGCCGTTTGAGTAATCTGATACAACTTTGGTAGTGGTAAGCTTACTTGAGTGGTAGTCGTAATATCAAACCTATATTTGAGCCTGATGAATGGTGGCTTAATTGTCGATCCTTGTTTGACTATGTTGCTTGCTTCTCTCTTGTTTATGAGCCATTTTGTTGCTGGTATTCTTTTCACGTTGGTACATTAGCTCTTTTTGGGTGCAGATTGTTGTTTGCATGGATATCAAGTAGCGCCGGTGCCAACTGCAATCTATTTTGCTGCATGTGATGTGATACGGGCATCCTCTCTGAGGCTTTTTTTTTTACTGTTTATTTTTCCTTAGCCATTTGCTCTTGAATATAAAATGGGGCCTAAAATAGTCACATGAGCGATACCCGAATAATTTAGGCGATTCTCAATAGATTTCATAATGTTGCAGACGATGTTATTTGTATTCAGAAAATTATCTTTGATGACCAAATTCATTTCTTTTTTGAATAATATTAGATTTACCGGTGTGGACGAATTCTCACTATTCCTCCAATTATTTAAAATTTGGAGATCAGCCAAATATGACTAAGAACTTGATGAAAATGGTATCATCTTGCTGCTGAAATCTGATCTGAATAAAATTGAAATGCTTGACTGAAGATGGAGAGATACAGTGCACGGTAAAGGCCTACATACTTTACTGAAGTCCAAAGTTTTTTTTTTTTTTTGTTTAACAGATTGGAGTGTTGTCTGAACTAGTTTATGAGCACTTTGACTAATCCTCTCTCGAGTCCTATCAAAGTCCAAAGCTTTCAAAGTATTGCTCACAAGGTCACGCAAGAAAACAAAGACCCTAATTAAATTTAAGGAAAATTACACCCAAACTCCTTTAGATTTATCACTTAATCACTTAAACCCCTTAACATTTAAAATATTATACACAAACTTTTGAAGTTTGTATGCGTGTAACACATAGACCCCTATCGCTAATGTTCGTTAGTATATCTGTTAGTAAATTACATCTAGACCTATGAAATTTGAAGCGTGTAATACTTAGATCTCTCAAGTTTAAAATATTATACTTGGACTAAAAATAATCTAATTAAATATAGAATATCAGATATTTTAAATTTTACAACAAAAATTCATGTTCTATTATATCATTTATTGAAATAAAATCAAAAATTAAAATTTAATTTTTTTCTTTAAAAAATCATAATTAGTACTTTGATGCAAAAATGTTGATGACCTCCACATCAGTTTATTGGACTTTGATCACTTGAAAAAGAAATCGGAGACCGAAGGAGAGCTTCGAGGGTTGAATCTCTAATGCCTAAGTCAGTAAGTGACTCAAATATATAAACTGCATTTAGAAGCTAAGAGTGACATACCAAGAGCATCTTGGACTAAATGGACTTTTCAACTTGGGTCAATTTTTTTATCATCAAGTACGAACATATGAAATGAGCTAAATCAACAAATTTATATGTTCCATTATATTATCCATTAACATAAAATCCAAATAAAATTTCAATTTTTCGAGGAAAAAGTAGTAATTAGTATAAATATATCAAATAACTCAATTCAACACTCATTTGTATATAATTACACCGTCTATTGGAATAAAACTAAAAAATCAAACAAGGGGTCAAATTGTAATTGGCGGCAATTTAGTCTTTTAATAGATTAGGTTAGTTCCGTAACTAATAAGGGGTTTAAGTGTAATATTTTAAAATTAAGAGATCTAAGTGTTATACGTCTATAAATTTTAGAGAGTATAGGTGTAATTAACTACTGAATATACTAATAGTCATTGACGGCAAGGATTTAAGTGTTACATGCATACAAATTTCAAGGGTGCTAATTATACTATTGAAATTGTTAATTTAGATGCTAAAATAATATAAATTTTTGTAACATTATATATATTTTTATGAATTCACACATAGTAGAAAACACACATTTTTAACTACTTTCTTAATAAACTAGTAATAACCCGTGTTTTTAGACATGGTGCTACATAAAAATAGCAATTTTTCTTCTTCTTCTTTTTTAATTACATAATTTGAAATTAATTTTTATTTATTATTTTTTAAAACAAAAATCATTTTTTTTTCAAATGCATGACTTTAAAAAATATCAACATTTGTATACTATGATACATGAACAATATTTGAAATAAAAATTGTATTGAGTCTCAAAATTATCAAAAATTAAATGATTCATTTTGTGATATAAATGAGTTATGTGATAAAAATAAAAAGAAAAAATTGAAAATGTCTAACTCCCTTATTACATAGAATATAAAATAAAAGAGTTATTTATGGTACCCAAAAAAAATTTGGTACTATAGCTCTATTTATCATATTTGTGGATATTTTACTATTATTGTGGGTATTTTTACCACCATTGTGGTATCAAAAAAGTGATAAAAATAATTATCATAACAGTAGTAAAAACACCCACAAATATGGTAAATTACCTTAAAAATAATAATTATTTTTATACCGAAGAAAAGTGCCAAAAATAATTACCACAACAGTGGTAAACTACCCACAAAAATGATAAATTTTTTAATTGTAAAATGACCCACAAAATTATAAAAATATTAATTAAAATAGTAAATTTTGAAGGTATAATACCAATTTATTTGGTTCATAATATAGTCAAGTCCTAAAATAAATTGGTTTATTACAGTTTTGTTTTTGAGTTTTTTTTTAGAGTAATGTTACAAAATTCAAATGAAATCTAAAAAATTGCAATCCAAATACATATCATTCTTTAGATGAGTGGGTTTCATCAATTTTTTCAGTGGAACACACTCATCTCACACTCATTCAAGAGATAATATGTATTTGAATTTGAATTTTTTAATTTCATTTAGGTCATGTAGTAATTTTTTTAAAATTGGGGCTGCTGATAATTGCCCAGAAAAGGAAAAATCAGAGGGTGAGAAAGGGGGTGGGGGGTGTTGGCAATAAACAAAAGCAATGCTAATTCTGTAATTTGACATCACCTAGTCGCCTATATAATTAGTTACCTCAACTGTTCCAAGAGTCCAATTTTGGGTTTTTAGGGTTTTTGCTCTCTCTCTCTCTCTCTCTCTCTCTCTATAGACGTAACCATGACTGCCCAGACGCAGGAAGAGCTCCTCGCTGCCCTTCTCGAACAACAAAAGATCAACGTAATATATTTCTTTTCTTTTTTTCTCTATTTATATATGTGTGTATGGACTTGAAAATGAAATCTGTGTGCATTTCCTTTCCTCTTTGTGGATGGTGAAATTGACTTTCTTTTACCTATATATCTACTTATTTTTCTGTTTTTGCTGGATGAAATAACCTTGGTATTGTTGGCAATTTCGCAGATCTATATTGGATTATGCTATTAAGTCGTTTTTTACTCTATGTCTTAGATCTAGCAAATCATTGTGTATTCGTAGGTCATTTTTTGTATTAATCTTTGTTCGTGTTTTGTTTGGTTTCCAAGAGATTGAAGGAAAAGAAAATGAAAAAAATAATTGAATTTTAATGTTATCTGTGGTTTTAATTAATTACCGAAAATAAAAGTTACAGTTTAAGTTATTATTCTCAGTTTTATTGGTTGCCAAACAAAGTGTTAGTGCATACAAGTCAGCTTAATAGTTAAGGTATATGGGTTTAATTTTATGTGGTCATTCAAGATATATGTCGAAGAGTTTTTTGCAATTGAATGTTCTTATGATGTTTTGAGAAAGGAACATGTGCTTGTCCCGGATGTTGTTAAAAATGATATTATTCGTGCTATAACATTTCTTGGTTGTGGTGGCGTTTGTTATAATAATGCTCTCTTGGCAATATCATGTGTTGTATGGATTTGGGCAAGGTATGTGTTCAAGTTTCAACTCTTTTTTGAGTTCAAAGCTTTTCACTGTTGCTAGGATTTTGTGTGCGCATATGTGCATGTTGTGTTCCTATACCCATGTCAGCTTATGTTCACATGTTTTGTAGTTGGGAAATAAGGAGATTTTAGTGGACTGGATTTCCTTTGGAAAGGTTATAGTCGTTTTTCCTTGGGAAGTCTTTGGTAGTTGCTAATTGAATTTATAAATTTAATCCATTACTAGGTGCAGAGAAGTGACCCAATAGTTCATTGGGTTTTTTTCCGGAAAGTAATTGGGTGTTGATTAGCTTAGTTAAATGACTCAATTGGCAACTGGCTTCAGATTAAATATAAACAAGATGGGACCTAGGAGCAATGACAAACCAATGAAAAAAAAGTGGAGTTTTAACAAGAATTCAACACAAGCAATGAAGGGAGCAAAAATTAGTTAGACACAGTGGAGTCAATATCTATATATGTATGCCCTTGCTCTTGTGGATCTCTGTGGTTATGTTGTGATTATCCAATTTCTTTTTGTAGTCTGACGAGCCAGTAGTGGAGGATGAAGAGGATGATGATGATGACGATGACGATGATGACAAGGATGAAGATGATGCTGAAGGTAACTAGCCTGTCAAACTATGTTTTATCTATGTGTTCTTTCAGTGTGTTGGTATTCCTCTAGTTATTCTATTCCATCTATTATGAATGCATTTGCATTTGAACTTGTATTAATACCAATTGTATAGTAAGCTATCCACATAAATCATTATGTAAGTAGACACCTGAGTGTGCCATATAAAAACAAAAAACAAAAAACTGTGCCACATAAACCCATGGTAGTACAAATAATGAATTGTCACTATCTTAAATTCTCTCCACCTATGTGCATCATGGTATCCTTGTCCATGAATCTTGTATTGTTGAAAAGAACTGTTGGGAGTTCCTTCTCCATGATCTTAATTGGGGATGTTACGTCATCAGCCAATGTCAATGTTCTGGATATACATCTGAATGAAGTAGCCATCTCATGTCATTTTTCTTCACCCCCCGGGAAAAAAAAAAAGAGGAACCACACACCGACACTAGTATGAATGCAATGACAGTTGAACTTATCTATGGATTGGAGCCCTTCCACTTCAAGCTTGAACCAAATTTCAAAATTGCAATCAAAAGTGGTAGCTTGGAATATGTCTGTAAGTGTCTATGAGCTACTTTGATGATTGCAATTAATTTTTGACAATTTTTTTTAACACTTTCTTCACTGATGGAAGATTTGTGTTAGCCGTTTATTTAAATGCCATTTTAATCAATTGTCATGGGAAACGAATATCTGACGATATAGCAAAATTTGCTTGGTTAACCACAGGAAAAAATGTGTTGTCTACCTGTGTTGCCAAGTACTTCATAATGTACTGTCCATCTTTGGGCAAATGTATCTCCACTTATGACAAATAAATGCATTTACTACCTATGTAAACAAAACGTACTGCAGCCCCTTGACTGTTGAACCAATCCCGGATAGAGATGAGGTTGCCATTGTAGCTGCCTCTGCCATCCACGGCCTGAATGCATCTCTGCATAACTCTTCTTCCTTATTCTCTTGGAATATCACTTCTTGTTTCCTAGAGGATGCATTCATCAGGGAGAGAGGATGAGGCGTGATTTTTTATTTCTATTCTGAGTTCTTCCAGCTATCTTGTGAGAGGAGGAAAGTGAAAAGGATGAAATTGCCATAATATACTTGAGCCAAAGGAATCATAGAACTTTATTGACCCAGAATTGATACAAGAATGACAAATAATGGTGTATTCTTATGTGGGCTCGTACATTTGGAGTTTTCATTTAGATAATATACAATGGCAATCTATAATAGGATAAATCATACTTCACCTCAATGTAGTTGGGGTCCAAAATAAAGTTTAAATTATCAGTCGTACTGAAACGACTCGACTGAGTCGTATCTGGTTCGGGGCCCATCCAGTCCGATACCATTCCATGTTTCGTGTAGACCATGAGTCTCATGTGACTTGGAGTCATTTGAGATATCGTCACCAATCTGCGGATATCATTCCAATATGTTGCAATATGGTCTAAATTTCTCTCAATGTTCAACTTATTATTTTATGTAGTATTTGGTGTGGTAGTGGCCGGTAATGTTCCGCGATGCATGGTCCAAAACACCTAGCCTCCGCATTATTTAAAAGTCTACTCTTTTACCCCCTTAAGGTCTTGGATTAGAGTGCATCAACGGACAGGGTTAACAATTCAGTATTAATGGTCAATAATATCTTTTTTTTAAGTCTGTAGTTTTTTGCTTCCTTGCGAATTTGACTAGTAAAATACATATTTAACCTGTAGAGAGAGAGAGAGAGAGAGAGAGAGATGTGTTTATTCTAAGAAGAGGGGATAACAATAGGAGAAAAGAATGAATGGGGCTAAGTGATTTTTGACGTGTCTTTTTTCCGGAAAAAAATAAATTACACTGTAGTCCAAAACCATAAGGGGTGAGTTGTAGGTTTTTGAACTTTAGAGGAGTTAAAGTGTTTTTAACCCCAACAAGGGGGAAGTGTTATATATTAGATACTTATGTTAATTGATTCAGCTGTGTTGCAAATTGAAATTATGCATAGATAGGTATCACGAAATCAATGAAGATAATTGTTGAGGAACATCCATCTCGTGTTATGCAGGGTGTACATGTAATGAACTCATAATCCAATCTGTTTGTGTGGTGTAAACTAATAATAGTGTAGTGTTTTTCCTTGTTCAATATCTAATGTACAGGGTCATCGATTGATGATTAATTATAATGAAATTCAATAGAGTTTGATTAAATATAATTGTAATCGTACTCTATATGTTTTTAATAAATTATCTATCCATGATAACTATAATCATTTCAACAATGCTTGCACGTAGAAAAGGTTTTTTTTTTTTATTGCATTAGCAGCTGCTGTTTGTGTGGAAAAATGCAAATGGGTGTAAAATGATTTTAAATTGGGTGGTTGCTGATTTTTTTTTGCATTTTTTTGTTGAAGAAAAAACAATATCCACATTTTGGTGGTCCACCGTACTTGGGTCATCTTGATTTATTGCTGTTAAAATCCTTGTTTGGTTGGAAATTCCCCTAACAAGAGTTGTTTTTTTTTAATACAATACTTTGGAATATTGTTGAAAGAAAGGTGCACATCATTTTTTTTTTCTGAGTTAGAATTGGATCTGGAGTGTGCAAGTTTTATGATTTATATGTAGGACGGTACACACTATTGTCGTAATAAATTGTGTCACATACACAATTATAACAAATAAATAGCATGATCGGATCCTATTGGGTCTAGTAAATCATGTGTTGGGCATATGGAGGATCAATTGTAATTATTTTTTAACAAACATATATGCTTATTTACCCATATACTGTATGCAATTTATCAAGAAGCAACAGCAGGCAGAATCGTAACAGAAATAATGTGCTAGGTTTCATAATTAGTTTTCTGATGCAGGACTACAAGATGGAGATGCTAGTGGTAGGTCAAAGCAAAGCAGAAGCGAAAAGAAGAGTCGCAAAGCAATGTTGAAGCTTGGAATGAAACCTATCCCTGGTGTTAGTCGTGTTACCGTGAAGAAGAGCAAGAATGTTAGTGCTCTTACCTGGTATCGATTTATCTATTCCTCATTTAAGTTTTTCTTTCTCAGCTAACATTTTAGTGGCTCCTGTTTGCTATCAGATTCTGTTTGTCATATCAAAACCCGATGTTTTCAAGAGCCCAACATCAGACACATACGTTATATTTGGAGAGGCAAAGATTGAAGACTTGAGCTCACAACTGCAGTCTCAGGCAGCAGAGCAGTTCAAGGCTCCTGATCTCAGTCATGTGATCTCCAAGCCTGAATCTTCTGCCATGGCTCAAGACGATGAAGATGTGGATGAGACAGGGGTCGAACCTAAGGACATTGAGTTGGTGATGACCCAGGCCGGAGTTTCTCGGTCAAAGGCCGTTAAGGCGCTCAAAGCTGCAGATGGGGATATAGTTTCTGCCATCATGGAGCTAACCAACTAAGAGGAAGGGGTTTGGTTGTCGAATGTTCCTGTTATGTGATGGTTATGCAGTTTTTCTTTATGGTTTTCCAGAGCATGTGTGCGGATCTTTTATTTTTGGTCTGGTGGTTTTTTTTATTTGTGTTGTACTAGTAAACACTGAGAAACCCATGAAAGAAGCTTGCAGTTTCTCTATTCATCTCTGCTTCGTAATTAGGGTGCCTTCTTTTCTTATCGTATGGCCATGCAAGTTTGTGATATTGCTGTTTGTGGTTCCATTTATGAGTGGCAATTTGAGTTGTGTTGTGTCATGTCATTTCGGGTTTATGTTGAATACTAGTTTGCCGGATCAACCTAATACTTACCCGACTTGTTTATGACTTGTGTCGTGCTCAGGTCGATATGCAGAATTTGTGAACCGGAAATTCTTATAGAATAAAGTGATGCGACCCCATGCCAATGATAGATTTTGTGTGGAAAATTTTTGCTCAGACTATATTGGCTAAGATGGTTCTATAATGTCAACTTGAAGGTATTCGAGTTTGACATTGACTTGACCCGTTCATTTTTCATTCGTGCTAAGCTATTCGTGTCTTTTTTAAACTAATTTTGGTTATGTTCTTGAGACTTTTGACAATTTTAGATATGATGTAAGAATTTAACACGAAATTGATATGTAATTAGTGGGTTTATATTTGTTCTTGGCATGTTCAAGTTGTACATGTGTGTTCGAGTTATAAATGGGTGGACTCGTTATCCACCTTAAAGAAAGGGATCTACATGAGCTCGGCTAAACATGACACGAACTCAATGACCACGGCTTACATGCGGCACATACCCGACTGTACATACAACTATTAATGGGTTAGAATGAATTGATATTATTTAGATACGATACAAACTTAACACGATACGATTCATTGATAATTTTACAGTAATCCATTTTATCTTACTAATTATCACCTGACACCAAAAAAAAAAAGTGTAGAATTCTGTTGAAAGTGAGCTAACTATTTTTATTTTTTTATTCATTATAAGCTACAGTGACAGCCTGAGTCATTTGCATTTATATGGACACTTTAGTATCAAAATTCACATAATAGGGCATTTGTCTGCCTTCCGAAACACTGACCAATAATCTTTATGAGGCTCCTAAACATATGGGAACTTGTAAATACAACGTGGGATTAAAATCCTCTCCATTATTTTTTCACACAATTTTATTCAATGATAGATTATCCACTGTGTATTCACGTCGAACCCCCTGAAAACCAGCTTGTAAAAGAAGGGCCGGTCAATGGTTCATATATACATCTTCATACTTAATTGATATAGAATCGTAACATTTCACCACGATAAATTCAGTCTATAAATCTCCCGTTTTGTGACCCAACCATAGAGAGCGTAGACCTTAATGGTTTCAACTCATACTCGACGCGATGACGGACTCTTATACCAATTATTATGAATCTATAAGTAGAATTTGCTCTTGAAAACCGGCTTATAAGGAGAAAGTTATGCAAAAGTTTATATACATAGATCTAATCTCATATTTAACTGATATAGAATCATAATAAATCGTTAAATTTTTGTTACCAAACAAATTTTATTTTGTATTACCATAGAGGTTATCTAGGCTCTTACCACAAATCTTCGAGGCACATGCAATCCTCGTCTCACGTTGTGTAGCACTAGCACATCAAATGGAACTCTCCATGGAATAATAGGTGATGGGTCAAGCCCAAATGGCCCAATCTATATAAAAAAAGCTCAAATCCCCATTTGAGGAGCCCAACTTCATTTAAGATCCACCAAGCCCAATCAGGCTCCATGCTTAGCCACGTCATCAAGGGGAGAGCAGAGGAGCATCACCTGCACAGCGGAAGGAAATGGTCCACCCTCACCTTATCTTTGACCGCATCTCATGGAAGCTCCTCAACCACCTCGCCCGTTGAGGATAAGTCGTAAGCTCCACCGAAATGCTTGCTAAGTTGCTGAAGAGTAGCCCAACCTGTTATGGGACCCCTATAAATTGCACACCCCACCAACACTTAGGGGACACACTTACCTGAGCACGACTCTCCCTCTTCTCTCTCAAAGCTTGTAAACTCTGCTCCCCGCTCCCTTGAGTTAATAAAAGCTCCCCGGCAACCAAAGCCATTCAAGAGTGGACGTAGGTCACGTTGACCAAACCACTATAAATTCTGCCTTTTCCTATTCCCTACTATTTTACTGCATTTATTAATTACACTTAACAGGTGGTGTGCAAAACCATTTTTGTGCATCATCAGTTTGGCGCCGTCTGTGGGAAGAGACAAAACTTCTTACTCCAAAACTTTCACCTCCTAAGCCAATGACGATCACTACCAGATCCATGAATCAACCTGAAGGCAATCCTCCACGAGAGGAGGGGATTGCTCCTCCACCCATCAACCCTGTCCCAAATGCTCCAGCTCCCAATCCACAGCAAATGCTCGAGACCATGCAGCAGCTGGTAGCCCAAAACCAGCAGATACTGCAATTTATGCTCGCTGGACAAGGTGGAGCACAACTTGGTGGTGCGCAGCATGGAGGACCCCAAGGAGCTCCACGCCCTGGACATCAAGGAGCTCCACACCCTGGTGTTCCACACCTAGGCGCCCATACAGGGTTGGGCGCCCCCTTTGGAGCCCCTTTGGACGCCCCACACAGGGGAGCCCAACATGAGGGAGTCCCTCACCCTCCTCCTGCTTCCCATGGCGAGGACCCCCATCTCCAAGAGGATGAGGGCGAGAACCAAAGCATGGAACATGGGAGCCATTTCCATGACCATTCCAGAGGAGCACCCAACCACTGGGACGAGAAAATCAAGGAGGTACAAAATCAATTGGGTGATGTCTTCAACGCTATGAAGGCACAGGGACCAGAGACCGTAGATTACCTGGTAAGGCGTACAGACACCCCATTCAAGCCTGACGTGGCGAACTATCCCCTCCCTCAGAAGTTCAAAATGCCGTCAGTAGAGACCTTTGACGGGAAGAAAGATCCATTAGACCATCTGGAGACTTACAAGACCCTAATGCAGCTGCACAGTGTCCCCGACGAAATCATGTGCAGAGCATTCCCAACCACTTTGAAGGGATCGGCTCGACAGTGGTTTGCCAAGCTCGCTCCTGCCTCTATATCCTCCTTCGCTGAGCTGAGCAGGTCGTTCGTGTCACACTTCATCGGAGGGCGCCGCCACCAGAAGCCCGTCACTCACCTGCTCAGCATAAAGCAGGACAAGGACGAAAGCCTGAGGAGCTATCTCACTCGTTTCAACGAGGAGGTCCTTCAGGTAGAAGAACCCGATGACAAGGTGTCCATGACTGCATTCTTGGGAGGCCTCCGCTCTTCAAGCTTCCTATTTTCGGTGATGAAGCGACCACCAAGGAGCATGCCGGAGCTACTAGCCAAAGCCCAAAAATACATGAATGCAGAAGACATCACGAGGGCCAGACGAGGGGAAACATCCAGAACAGGGGAGAAGAGAAAGGAGAGAGACAGAGACGACATGAAGGAGACTAGCAATAAGCACAACAGGACAGAGAGGGTACCTGTCAGGGACCGACTTGGTCCTGCTCCTCAGAGGGACCGACTTGGTCCTGCTCCGCAGAGGGACCGACAAGCCTTTACTCCCCTCAACGCCGCTGTCGGACACGTCTTATGCCAGATCCAGGAGGACCCCGCAGTAAAGTGGCCTGGGAGGATGAAGTATCCCCCAAACCGCAGGAACCCCAGCAAGAATTGTCGCTTCCACCGCGACCATGGTCATGACACCGACGATTGTTATGACCTTAAAAGGCAAATTGAGGACCTCATCCAACGTGGACACCTTCGTCAGTATGTAGCCGGAAGAGGACAAGCACCGCCTCTACCCCACAATCAGGGAGATCCACAGCCCATTGGGGATAGCAACACCATCTCGGGAGGACTAGCAGGAGGTGGGGAATCACTTTCTGCAATGAAGGCCCACGCCAGAAATGTGAGGCACTTCGACGAGTCGCGTCCATCCAAGGCGTTGAAGCAGGACGACTGTGAGGTCATATCCTTCTCGGATAAGGACTTGGAAGGAATCCAGCACCCCCATGATGACCCCCTGGTGCTCACCATGACCGTGGCCAATTTCCAAGTGCGCAGGATCTTGGTGAATAGTGGCAGCTCTGCAGACATTCTTTTCGTAGAGGCTTATGACTAGCTCAACCTGGGCAGGGAGAGACTGCAACCTATCAGATCACCACTCATTGGTTTCTCAGGGGAGAAGGTATATCCCCTTGGGTCCATCACTTTTCCTGTCACAACCGGAGCAGCACCCCGAAGCTCCACCGTCATGGTCAATTTTTTGATAATAGACTGTCCGTCAGCCTACAACATCATTCTGGGGCGACCTGCTCTTAACACATTAAGAGCTGTGCCCTCCACTTATCATCTCATCCTCCGCTTTCCAACCTCACATGGAGTCCGAGAGATCAGAGGAGACCAGTTGGCGGCAAGGGAGTGCTATGTCTCCTCTATGAAGACCAAGAAACCACAGGAAGCATTGCAAGTTGAAATCCTAGATCCGAGGGATGATTCCACCATAGAAAGAGGGGAACCGGTGGAAGAGCTCACCCCCATGGTTTTGGATAAAGATCACCCAGACAGAAGAATATACGTTGGCTCTTCCCTTTCTGCAGAGCTGGTTGGCCCGCTAATATATTTTCTGAAACACAACATGGACGTCTTTGCATGGTCACATGCAGATCTTGAGGGAATCGACCCAGAAGTGGCCACGCACTGCCTTAATGTTGACCCACACCACAAGCCTGTTCGCCAAAAGCTAAGGGGCGCCTCCACTGAAAGGGCCCAAGCTATGGATAAGGAGGTGGGAAAACTGATAGACAACGGGGCCGTCAGAGAAGTAGCATATCCTGAGTGGCTCTCCAACGTGGTAATGGTCACCAAAGCCAATGGAAAGTGGCGCCTCTGCGTCGACTTCACAGAACTCAACAAAGCATGCCCGAAAGACAGCTACCCGCTGCCAAGAATCGACCTCCTCATCAACGCCACCGCAGGACATGAGTTGCTCACTTTCCTGGATGTATTCTGGATATAACCAAATTAGCATGCACCCTCCAGACCAGGAGAAGACGTCATTCATCACTCCAAAAGGGACATACTGTTATAGGGTCATGCCATTCGGACTGAAGAACGCAAGAGCAACCTACCAACGGCTGGTGAATAAGATGTTCAAGTCTCAGATTGGGCGAACAATGGAGGTATACGTGGATGATATGCTGGTGAAAAGCCTCGCAGCAGCGGACCATGTTGATCACCTTCAGGAAACTTTTAATGTCCTAAGGTCTTATCACATGAAGCTCAATCCTGAAAAGTGCGCCTTTGGCGTAGGGTCAGGCAAATTTTTGGGCTTCATGGTCAACCAGAGAGGAATTGAGGCGAATCCTGACAAGATCAAGGCTATCCTTGATATGAAGTCACCCTCCTCAACCAAGGAGCTCCAGCGCCTTAATGGGAGAATCGCAGCACTCAATAGGTTCGTCTCCAAATCTGCAGACAAATGTCTCCCCTTCTTTAAGATTCTCCGAAAGGCATTTGAATGGGAACCTGAGGCTGAGGAGGCCTTCCAAAGGCTCAAGGCTTACCTGGCCACACCTCCCCTCCTGTCACATGCCAGTCCAGGAGAAGTTCTTCACCTATATATTTCTGCCTCTTCATCAGCAGTAAGTTTTGTGCTTGTCAGGAATGATAATGGAGTGCAGAGGCCAATTTATTACGTGAGCAGGGCATACCGGGGGGCAGAGATCAGATACTCGGAACTAGAAAAACTGGCGCTCGCTCTTATCACGACGGCGAGACGGCTGCGACACTACTTTCAGAGTCACTGCATAGTGGTCACCACAGACCAACCCCTAAAAAGGGTCCTGGGAAAGTCGGATGTATCCGGTAGACTTCTCAAATGGGCAGTGGAGCTGGGCGAGTTCGACATTCAGTACCAACCAAGGACAGCCATCAAAGCACAAGCTTTGGCGGATTTCATTGCTGAGCTTACACCAAAGGAAGAAGGGAACTGCAAGGATACCCATATGCTCAGCGAGGATAACCAAAGCCATAACAGAGACTCCCTGACACTCAAACTGGGCGTCCAGGCTGCTCCCTCAGGCGCTCAGGACTCCACCCCAGGCACCCAGGCTACTCCCTCAGGCGCTCAGGACTCCTCCCCAGGCGCACAGGCTGCCCCCTCTGGCGCTCAGGACTCCTCCCCAAGCGCACAGGCTGCCCCCTCTGGCGCTCAGGACTCCACCCCAGGCGCCCAGGCTGCTCCCTCAGGCGCTCAGGACTCCTCCCCAGGCGCACAGGCTGCCCCCTCTGGCGCTCAGGTTGTTCCCTCTGGCGCCCAGGCTGCTCTACCAGAAGCCCAGTCATCCACTTTAGCTTCTAGGCCCTCCTCTCCTTTACTTTGGAAGCTTTACGTAGATGGTTCATCAACTAGTGGTGGAGGAGGAGCGGGACTGATCTTGATTAGCCCAGATGGCACCACCATCAAATATGCAGTAAAACTCCATTTCGATGTGTCAAACAACGAGGCAGAGTACGAAGCCCTCCTCTCAGGACTAAGATTAGCAGTTGAAATGGAAGCCCAGCACCTCTCCACGTACAGCGACTCCCAGCTGATAGTCAATCAAGTGAAGGGGGAGTTCGAAGCCAAAGGAGCCAGGATGCAAGAGTACCTTGGCATGACAAGGAGCATCATCACAAAGTTCCACTACTTCGAGATAAGCCACATTCACAGGGAAGACAACATGGCTGCGGATGCACTTGCAAGGCTTGCCTCATCCATGGAAGCCCCACCAGGAGAACCAGCATTCATCGGTCACCAGTTCGAGGCAAGCAAGTTGGACATGGAGGCCGTAAACATCAACTGTACATCGGCCGAATCAAATTGGATGACCCCAATAAGGGCATACCTCCAAGAAGGTGTGCTGCCAGACGATCCCCTAGAGGCTAGAAAGCTGAGGGTGAGAGCCTCCAAGTTTACCATCCTTCAGGACACTCTATACAAGAAAGGTTATTCCTTACCTTTGCTGCGGTGTCTATCACCCGAAGAGGCTCACTATGCACTGCGAGAGATCCACGAGGGAATATGCGGGAATCTGGAGGGCGCTCCCTTGCCCACAAGGCACTTAGGCAAGGCTACTTTTGGCCTACCATGGTAAGGGACGCTCAAGAATTCTCCAAAAAGTGTGACAAATGTCAACGATTCGCAACTGTGCCCAGACAACCACCAGAAGAGCTAACAACCATCTCAAGCCCGTGGCCTTTCTCCAAGTGGGGCATCGACATCCTAGGCCCTTTGCCCCTCGGCAAAGGACAGTGTAAGTTCGTGGTGGTAGCAATCGACTACTTCACCAAGTGGGCAGAGGCAGAACCCTTAGCAAGAATCACAGATGTAAAGGTCAAAGATTTTATCTGGAAGAGTCTGGTATGTCGATTCGGGATTCCCCATGCATTGGTAAGTGATAACGCCAAGCAGTTCGACAATAAGTTGCTGAACTCTTTCTGTTCCGACCTCCAAATAAAACAACCTCACTCCAGTCCAGCACATCCACAAGCAAATGGGCAAGCAGAAGTCATGGTGAGAACCGTGCTGCGCAACTTGAAGACAAGGCTCGAAAGAGCAAAGGGTCTTTGGGTTGACGAGCTCCCGGGAGTGCTGTGGGCATATCGAACCACGCCAAGAGCTCCTACTGGGGAAACTCCTTTCTCCCTAGCCTTTGGAACTGAGGCAGACATTCCTGTGGAGATAGGAGTGCACTCCCTACGAGTCCAACAACATGACCCCATCAACAACGAGGAAGAACTCCGCATCAACCTCGACTTAGTGGAGGAGGCAAGGGAAATGGCTATGGTCCGCAACGCGGAGTACAAACGGCGCATGGCAAAGTACTACAATTCGAGGGTGAAGCCTCGTTCCTTCCAACCAGGGGACGCGGTCCTCAAGAAAGTTATCCTCGCCACAAAAGATTTACGCGAAGGGAAGCTAGGACCGAATTGGGAAGGACCCTATCTCATAACAGAGGTGGTGAGGCCGGGTACCTACAAGATCCAGAATTCTGATGGGAAAGTATTACTCCATCCATGGAATGCGGAGCACTTAAAGAGGTATTATCAATGACACTTTGAGAGCATCAAAATAGTGGAAGTAGGGACTTGATTTTATTTTCTGGGATTATCACCCGATATTCAATGTACTTTTTTGGGAATTACTACCCAATATTGCTTTATATAAGCGATGAATCAATAAAATTTTCTACATTATTACTCCAAAAAAGATTTTTGCATTTCATTTTAAAGGAGTTTCAGTACAAAAGCGAGGCTACAGATGGCCTTTCTTAAAATAAAATAAAAAATAAAATAAAAAATAAAAAGTCCTAAACACTCTAAGTGCTCTCATGATCGTCCTCTACCTCCTCCTCGTCATCCTCAACATCATCAGAGCCCCCCTCGCTACCATCAGCTGGTACGAAGTCTAAAAAGTCAAGGTCTGGGAAAACAGCAGAGGCCTTCCCTCGGAACTCCTCGAAGCCATCAATAAAAGCATCTGCAAGGCCATTCTCCAAGTCCTCCTCAGCACGAGAAGCTCTCTCATGAGCATTCCCCAAAACCTCCTCAGCACAGGAAGCTCTCTCCTGAGCTGCCTTCAACTCTGCCTCCACATCAACCTCTTTGAGCATGGCCCTCTCATGGGCCTGTGCAAGCTCAGCCTCCATGAGCGCGTTCCTCTAGCGGAGCGCCACAAGCTCAGCCTCAAGTGTAGTTGCCCGCTTACAGGCCTCAATAAGCTCACCATCCCTGAGCGCCTCCCTCTCATGGGTCGCCGAAAGCTCAGACTCAAGCTTGGATGCCCTCTCTTGAGCCGCCACAAGCTCATCTCGAGAAGTACTACTGGCTGCCTTAAACTCGACAATCATCCTCTGAGCAGCAACAAGCTCCTTTAGTGTAACATCGAGATCCAGCTTCAGCTTGTCGTGTTTGAAAGCCTTTGAAAGCAAGGAGATGGACGAAGTTGAAACCTGAAAAAGATGAAGGATGGAGAAATGTTAGACAGACATAAGGAAGAACTGGAGAAAGGGAAATGTCAACCCTTACCTGAGCCAGACCTTTCAAATAAGTATCGACAACCGTCTCAGTACCCAAGCTGCCAAGATGATGGACCTCAGGTGCAAACACAAACCTCCCAAGTCTCTCCTGAATAATTCGAGGCCTGCCCATCGTAGGAATAGAGAAATTCGGTCCCCTTATAGAAGTTTCTGTACGGGGCAAGGTCGAAGAAGGAGCGGAAGGTGAACCTGGCAAGGAAACGTGTGGAGTGGCAACTAAAGGAGCCTCTAGTTGCGGAGGAGGCATCACCACCGGAGGAATCACTTGCTGAGAAGGCGCCTCCACCGGAGAGGTGACTAGCTGAATAGGTGCCACCTCCGTAGAAGTCATTTGGGGGGCATCACCTGTCCTCGCCACCTTAGAAGAAGGAGGGCTCCTATCGGAGTAACGGGATGCCACCACCCGTTTACTTGCTGCCAAAAATGATAAGGTGTTAGGGAGGTGAAAAATACCAAGGGGAAAAGAAAAATAAAGAAGGAAGTCAACTCACCCTTTTTTGAAGAAGAACCACCAGATCTCGTGAAATGAGCAACGGCCCTAGTATCCTTGGGAAGAAGATCTCCCAAATCCTTGAAAGGGCAAGCCTTGACAGCCTTCAACTTCCGCTCCTGGTCTTGAGAAAGCACAGGTGTATCTGCAAGAGTACAGTGAGTACACATACATGTATATATATATAAAGGAGAGAGAAGAAGCAAAGGTGCAGCGTACTGGGTTTTCTGGCAGCATCCCACCGCATGGGCACCAAAGCTCTATCGGCTTCTGCAGCCCACTCCTCACCAACAAAGAAGAAGCAAGATTTCCAGCCAGTACAATTAGAGCGCTGACCCGTGAGCACTGTACCAATTTTTGTGGTAAAATAATACCACCCCCTGTTCGGTGTAGGAGTCTCGCTCAAATTATATGCTGCATGGAACTCCGCAGGAGAAGCATCTTCCTGGTGTACTCTCCTCCACAACGCAAGGAAGCCCAACAGAACTCTCCAACCATTAGGCGCTAGCCGCCCCGGAGTCAAGGAAAAGTAGTGCAAAATACGACAAATGGGAGAGGACATGGGAAACCTTAGCCCAGCCTCAAGCATCTCCTCATAAACGACAATATCACCAGAGGAGTCGTCGCAAGCAAACTCGCTCGGCTCAACCCGACGGCACAGCACGGTCGGAGGAATGCGATAAGCATAAACAAGTCTCGAGATATCCTCAGCCGAATTAAATAAGCTGGAAAGAGTGCTTACCTTAGACTCATCTTCGTCGAGTCCCACTTTACTTTTGCATTTCTTCTTGCGGGGCCGCAGGGAGTAGTCTAAGCCACCCCTTGAGAAGTCTTGAGGAGCTCGGGCTGGAGGAGTCACAGGGAGCTCCTGATCACCTAAAGTAACACCCAAAGTTTCCCTGCCACCTGAAGTGTCTAACCCAACATTGGGATGAGTGCCTGACCATCTTTGCTCATCCAAATGAGGCAACCCAATAGCAGGAGAGGTGCCTGATCCCCTCTGCTCGCCAAAAGGGAGCAGTCCGGCAGTAGGAGAGGCGCCTACGGTGTCCGAATTAGCGCCGAGAGTGGTGCCCACAGCTACCCATGTACCCAGGCTACTACCCAACTCTCCCTGACGCTCCATGGACAGAAAATCAGCACTTGGTGCTGCAGAAAAGTCGTTGCCCAGCCCCCCTGAGCTGTCCGCGACACCAAAATCAGCGCTGCCCAGCTCGTTTGACCTGTCCAGGACAGCGGGGACAGCCCCCAAGTTGCTGCCCAGCATGCCTGGGCTGTCCAGGACGCCAACCCCAGCGCCTAGGCTGCTGCCCAGCGCATTTGGGCTGTCCACGACTGCAGAACAGGCGCCCAGGCAGCTGCCCAGAGCGCAGAAACTGTCCAGGACAGCCTCCTTGTTGCTGCCCATCTCGCCTACGGAGTCCACCATCCTTCCCCCATACATACCCAGGCTGGAGAGCTTGCTAAAAGAGCCAAAACCCATGGAAGAGGCGCCTGAACCAGTGCCTGAAACAGCCCCTGCAGGCGCTTGCGCGGGCTGCTGGCGCGCGCGCGCAGCAGCGGCTGCCGGCGGCAGCTCCTTCCCGCTTCCTCCATCGCTCCTTGAAACTCCAAAAGCTCATTCAGCCCCTCCAAGGCAACCTCCTGCACCTCCCGTGGAGCAAGAAAGGTCCTTATTTTGTGACACCCCAAAATCCGGGGGTCCATTGATTACCCATCAACCCGCGGAATACCCGTGGATACCGAGAAACTCGATATCACGCCGTTATACCCCATTTATCGGGGTCCTTAATTTAACAAAAATTCGGGCAGAGTCTCCTTTGTACGGGGAGCTCTACCCAAAACACAACCTGTGCAATACACATTCACATGACCCATCCGAGGTCCAATATAAATAATGACCACACAGGGTCCATTTATCCATACTTTTGACGCCCCTGAAACTGGTGTTCTTAAATTAATGTATGAAGTGTGACATTGAATTGTGAAAGTGTAACATGGCCCGTAAAAGTGTAACCTTGCCATGTAAAAGTGTAACATTGCCATGTAAAAGTGTAACATGGCCTGTAAAAGTGTAACATATAAACACATCACACATATGCATCAAACATAATTAATATAAGTTTAAGTTCCACCCTTTTACATACATTACATGCCAAAATTTAATTACAAGCCTAGTTTTACACAAAAATACGGATTGAAAGCCACAAGTCGGCTTTTCTTCCTCCTCAAGTGCTCGAGTGAGTCCCGTCCGTCGGCGTAAAACCCGCACCTGAAATGTTTTCCCATATAGGGTGAGCACAACGCCCAGTAGAGTATTTCCTACAGAGGCTACTCCTCAACCTATATGCATATGAAATGTTCACATGCAACATCCATAAATCCGTAACCATTCCATCAAATAATATACAATTAAATGATGTAATGCTATAATGTCATGTCATGAATGAGGTGAGACCCACCCATGTGCACTCAACCCGAGTCCACTCTGACTCCCTTTACATGTCAATGCCATGTATGTTAAACCGGGCTACCTAAGCCCCATGAAATGAGATGAGACTCATGTACTCAACCCGAGCCCTCCCTGGCTCCTCAACACAATGCTAATGCCAACGTGTTTGATGTATCATGAAATGAGATGTGACTCATTTATGCACTCACCCCGAGCCCTTCCCGGCTCGACAACACAATGTAAATGCCAATGTGTACAACATGCCATGAGTGAGATGAGACTCAATCATGTAACACACCCCGAGCCTCCCCGGCTCTCACACACACAATGAAATGTCAATGTGTCGTAAAATCCGCCGTTGATGTTATCCACTCAACGACCATTGATAAATCAAAACCCTTGTGTCTTTGTTGGGCAACGGATTTTGGTATCTCAACCGCCGGTTCCGTAAACCATGGCACTTTTCTGGAATTTCACCGCCGGACAAATGCCTGAACCATGTAACCGGGTCTTGCACCCGAGGGGGGATCTATCCCTTCTTGCTATACCCAGACACAAGTTTTTCCTTTATGCATGTAACCGGGCAACTCAAATGAATATTCAATCCATCTTTCCCGAGCCCACCATCAAACACCAAGTATGGTGTTGATTAATGCAACCATACCACCACACTCATGAATGACTCCCATGAATGTGACACAACCTTATGCCCAATATGCTATGACCGCCAATGAGCAACTCTTTTCATGTCCACATGCATTTAATACCACATAGATTGTGGTACAATACCCATGCACAAACACACCCACACCCATGCTAACATCCCATGAATGTGATGCCCATGTCCACATACATTTAATACCACATAGATTGTGGTATAAACACCCATGCACAACATCCCTATGACACAATGTCCATGTATGCGATGTTCCCGTGCATATGCAATGCAATGAACCATTGTCACTTGTATATCATGTTCATATATAATGAATGTCATATGAACTAATCTCACACAATCAATTCCATTTCATGTCAATTTACATCATAACCATATAAATTCCATACTTCATCTCAACTTTGATACATCAAAACCATATATCAATAATTCATAACTTCAACATAAATCATATCGTACACATATGATTTTCATTCCCCACCTAAGGCATAACATGTTATTTATCCAAATAACAACTTCAATTTATTTAAGCATTTTATCAAACACCTTCAAGGCAAACAACATGTGATCACACAATTTTGCCAACTTTCTCATAACTCTAGAAATTCCAATAGGCCATTTCTACTTACACATTAGGATAAAATCATTTTACCCATTTCCTTCATTTTCAATAACCATATACATATATAGAGGTCAATATATGTATATATACAAAATATGCCAATAACACACTTAAACTACAAGGTGCATGATAACACATAACAACCCACAAAAATTAGCACAAAGCAGCCCACAAAAATCAGCCCAAAGCAGCCCACGAAATCAGCCACTAAGCAGCCCCTTAAACAGCCCGTATACAGCTCAATTACAACCCGCAAAATGGCCCAAATACAGCCCACATACTGCCCAAATACAGCCCACATAAAATGAGATTTTTAGGTTTGGAATAAACCCAAGTAGGAGAACCCCTACCTCTTGTAGCGTGAGGAACGACGTAGGAAGCTCCCAAGACCCGAAAACCAACTCGAAGCTTGATTTTCGTACACTTCCATCTTTTCACCTTCGGTGAAAACCATTGTTTTTGGTACCCACGCGTAGCCCTCGTCGCGTAGATCACTTCTCCCTTCTAGCTCGACGGAGTCCGAGCGACGGAGGCCGGAGAAATCGCCGGAGAAAGGGTTAAGAAACCATTTTCTCTCTCTTCTCCCTCTCTCTCTCTTTGAACGGCTGAACCAAGGGAGCAAATGTGATATTTTCTTGCAAAATATCAAAAATAAACCCCTATTTATAGTCCTGGAATGTGCGGCCATAATCGCGCCACACGTCTCCACTTATTCGGGTTCCGTTTAAATCCCGAAACGATTAAATTTCGCTCCGGTTTAAGTTCAAAATATTTTCTATGAACTTTAATTTTATTATTTTCACATTTCTCACATTTTGCCCAAAATTTCGTTTTTGGGGTCACCCGAGACCCGATCGTCTCGTAAAACGCGAAAAATCCGACTATCTCGGAATTCGACGAAATTTTACATGTCCACTAGATTTCGCGAGACGAATCCAACGGTGAAGTCCGTTTCGTCATCCGAGTTCTAGAAAAATTCAGGTTCGCAACCCGTTCATAGTGGCAAGTTATTGTTTTGCCCCTTTGTGAATAGTTCAAATTTTCCGGGGTTTCACATATTTCCTCCCAAATCAGCGCCCAAAACAGTGCCTAGAGCCCCTTGGGCGGACTGCTGTGGCGCGCGCGCAGCAGCGGCTGGACGGGGACTTTCTCCTCCTCCTCCTCCTTCAACTCTTGCAACATCCAAAGCTCTAAGACCACCTTCTTCAGCCCCAACTTTACCATTCCCCATGGCACCAATGGAGTTTCTTATCCTACCTCTTTCAAATCTCCAATACCCACTTCAAAAATTCCAAACCAAGAATACCCCCAAAATGAGCTTGAAAGATCTCAAACCTTACCTCTCTTCTTCCAAAATCTCAATGGAATGGAAAGAACCAAGCTTACAAGAGTGGGTCTTCAAGGTTTTCAAGAATGGCCATTCAAGACTTTCAAGAGATGGGTTTTCAAGAAATGGGTAAAATAAAGAAGAAGACTACATTTATAATCTAGGGTTGTTAAAAGAGGGAAAAAGCCCAATTTGAAAGTAATGGGCTCTCCTAAAAAACTCTAGCCAAAGTGGAAAAAACTTTAGGCATGCAAAGCAAAAATGCAATGTGGAGGGAAAGAGTCATGTAGCAGAGGAACTCTCCGTCACTTAGAACTCAAGGAGCAAACTAATGCACCCTTCTCCAAGTTTCCTTGAACACGGGGCATTGGGGGGCAAATGATGGGTCAAGTCCAAATGACCCAATCTATATAAAAAAAGCCCAAATCCCCATTTGAGGAGCCCAACTTCATTTAAGATCCACCAAGCCCAATCAGACTTCATGCTTAGCCACGTCATCAAGGGGAGAGCAGAGGAGCATCACCTGCACAGCGGAAGGAAATGGTCCACCCTCACCTTATCTTTGACCGCATCTCATGGAAGCTCCTCAACCACCTCGCCCGTTGAGGATAAGTCGTGAGTGCTTCAACTTTAAAAGTGTAAACCCAAGCGCAGGTTGAGCAAAGTAATATAATCTCGGAAGTCCGAGGTCGATCCCACGAGAAATTGTAACAAGGAACAATCACACGAACAATAAAAGTAATTTGAAAGGAAAAAGATTTGTTTGGAAAGTTGTTGATTGGAGAAAAGTGATTTTTGGTAATTAAAACAGTAATAAATAAAATACTAGAGCATCAAGTACTCCCTCTCAACTTCATACAATAATAGTTAAAGACTCAAAGCTTGACTTGAAAGAGGAATTAAATGTCAGTTAACCCAATTAACAAGTCAAGTGATAAATCCAATGGTTATAATCAAATAACTACCAGGAACCTGAATAATCATTCAATCATATTATTCTATGAAATAATGTTAATCCTTCCAACATGGAATAACCAGTGATTTACACGCAGGGAAACTCAAGCAATCGATGTACGTGGCACAACAACTCAAGAATTTATACAGCATAAACACTTTGCTAAAATATTAGGAATTCAATTAACACAGTTTCATAAATCCTTAAGTACAAGAGTCAATAAAAATACCGTACTCCGTCGAGAGGTTTTCCCCTAGCCCTAGCTTAGCCTTCTAGCCAGACATGGTAAAGGATTCAGAAAATAGACTAAAACAAAGAGAGTAAAAAGATAGATCCCCCTTACAAAGTCCTAGGTTTGTATTTATAAATTACATTCCCCAGAGATTGCATCCCACTAGGACTCAAAGCTCGGCAGCAGAGGTTTGACACGCGTCCGGACGCGACTCTCTCAACCGTCCGGACGCTCCTTCCAGAATGGTCCTTGCTTCGTTTGTCAACTTTCTGCCAACCGCGTCCGGACGCGTATACTTCCTCCGTCCGGACGCGTGTTCCAGTGTAATCCTTCCTGAGCTATGCTTCCTTCCTTCTCATAGCTTCACTCCAATTGTGCACTATTAACCTGCAAAACAACACAACTCATCTTTTATTCTCCTAGCCTTAATCTTCAATTAAATCATCATAAATATCTCACTTTCACAATAAAATGATTAATATTACCTCTGACAAATGTAAATATTAGACCTGAATCAGTGAGCTCCACCGAAATGCTTGCTAAGTTGCTGAAGAGTAGCCCAACCTGTTATGGGACCCTTATAAATTGCACACCCCACCAACACTTAGGGGACACACTTACCTGAGCACGACTCTCTCTCTTCTCTCTCAAAGCTTGTAAACTCTGCTCCCCGCTCCCTTGAGTTAATAAAAGCTCCCCGGCAACCAAAGCCATTCAAGAGTGGACGTAGGTCACATTGACCGAACCACTATAAATTCTGCATTTTCCTATTCCCTACTATTTTACTGCATTTATTAATTACACTTAACATGTGGTGTGCAAAACCATTTTTGTGCATCATCAATAGGTACTCAAATTCAATCTTACAAAATTATAATTTTCGGTATTGATACCGCAAAAGTTCCCTGTTAGTTGAGGCTAAAAAAAGTGTATTGGGTTACTCTTTTGATAGCCCGATCAATAAACCGGGTTTTGACCCGAATTCCGGATTTGAATTGATATTTTTATGTATATCCCGAATCCATAGCCCTTGGGTAATGTTTATGATATAAAAGCACAAATCAGAACACTTCTCTGTCTTAAATTCTCATTCTTTTCTCACCACCTCTTAGTTTCTCACCATCGCCACCGTCCCTGCCCAAAAACCTGAAGTTGATCAGTTCGTCCAGCCAGGTAACTTCTCTCACCTCGCACAGTCTGTCCCTTTTCTCTCTCCTCGTGATCCTTTGGATCGTTGATACTCAGTTGCCTACGGTATACAAGAGAGAGAGAGAGAGAGAGAGAGAGAGAGAGAGAGAGAGAGAGAGAGAGAGATGATTTTGTCATCTCAACGGCTAAAATCAATATGCTCACAATCTAATTCCTATTTTACTAGTACCCGAGGCAGAAGAAGTAGGAATTGCATAGATTAGAAACAAGTTGAGTACTATAATAATCAATTAACTTGCAATCTGATTCACTGTCTGTGACTCTGTTCCTATTTGTGTATTATGAACAAAAAAAGGTATAAGTTTATCAACTGAATCACTTGAATTGAAACATGTACGTACAATTTGATTCCCTATCTGTTCATAGTAGAAGTTTTATCAGATTCACATTTGATACTATAATACAATCTTTTCGAGTTTGCGTATCATCCCACACTTAATTCTGTATCACAATTTGTTCACTTTTTTTGGAATGAAAACCTGCTCTATACTTTTTTGTGGCAGCAGTCAAGATTCTGCTCCGGTCTGTTCTCCGTCAGTGCTTGGTAATGCACAATGGATTAGCATTAAGAGTCGCAATGATAGAATTGCATTTACATAAAATACATGAAACCTACGGTGCAGTACTGATCAAACAGTTTGTTCCAATTTAGTACTTAAATTTAAGTACATACCAAACAGTTTTAAGATAAAAAAAAAACTTAGCATTCAGTTTTTAATACTTAATTTTAGTTTTATTAAAACTACCTTATTCCATTGCTGAATAGATAAAAACCTCATGTAATTAGTCAGGGTCGTTCTTATTTTAGTGTCATTATGAATTCCTTTCGGGGAATAGTGTTAACTTTTTGTGTCCACTAACACTTGTTTGTTTGGCTATCCCATAATAACAGGGTATACATAAAACTAAAGAAGGCTAAGAGACAGAATCTGAGGAAGTGTGTGTAATACTGATATGAAGGATCCAAATCCTAAAAGTTGTTTGAGATGTCCGCACTGTGCAGGTCCTCTCACCAGGAATATGGTAATTCTCTTTATTTTTACTAGGCTAATATTCTATGTACCTTCGCAGTCAATCTTAGCTCTTGCATATCTTGCTGTTGCTCATTTGATGGCAGGAAACTAGTGATTGGACTATTCCACCACTCATTAGGGATGGCTTTTCTATGGTAAGTTGCTCTTTTCTTATCATTTTTCCTCTTATTCAAACTTACATACATTGTTTTTGCCTTATTTTTTTCTTCAATGGAATTTGATTGATTTGTTCTTAATTGTTCTTATATTTTTCTTTTGGGGTGTTCTTATGTTGTAAAGATTGGATCTGCTGTTGGTGGTACGACGAGTGCATTCTATGGATTCAACCATGGTATGTTTACACTAGGTTTCTTTTGTTTTTAACATTCTCTTTAAGTTTTTTTTCTTCATTTTTTTAAAAAAATAAAAAAATAAATAGAATTGGATTGATTCTATAAACTTTGATGTCTTTAGGTCATTCCTCCTTGTTGATCATTTGAAGGATAAATAGCAACTTATTTTTGGCTAATCTGATCTTACCATTGCTCACTTGTGTTACTTCTTTTGAGGTGATTTGCTCGCGGCTAAGTACAAAACATTTATCTGTTATCCAAACTGAAAAAAGGAAATTAGCTATATTGTTACATTAGCTTATTTGGTTTCTGTAGCCTTTGTCGTAAAACCATAACTTAGATATGTTTGATTGAAAATATTGTGTTGAATTCTCATTTCCTGAGTACAAAGGTGGTTGTTCTGTTCAGGTTCATATCCTGCACATCTTGGTAATAATTAAAATCAAACTACTCATCAAGCTTTTTTTAAGATTAGGGCAATCATTGGGATATTCCTTTTGAACATCATGTTACCATTGATGCCACATAGCTTTTCCAAAGGTGTATACAAGTCGCTACTCCCTTTTTTATTACCTTTATTGAATTTCTCTTGATTAGAGCAAAGTTCCTTGAAAATCTCAGCCTTCTTTATAATATCCTGATCAGTTCTTGAAGGTTAAGCACCATTTTCAAGTCAGTCTCTTCAAGTGGAAACAATTATAGTTTGTCCAAATGAAATAGAGATGCATGATCCATGAATTTGAAGGATAAATCCCTTGTGAACTTTCTATAAAAATTGGAAATATTATATCATCCACTGCTTGGAACATTTTTTTTGTTTGTTAAAGGTTGAGCCCTAATATTTGAGGGGGATTCCATTTTTGCAAATCTCCTTAGCCTTCTCTATACTCTCACAAAAGATGGTTTTGCCAGCTTGAACCGGATTCAATCTTACCTAAATTTCAATCGATCTTCTTGTAAAGGGAGTTTGTATCCCGCGTCGAATGATGAGTACTACCAATTTTGGTTTATATAGTAAAAGAGTCTCTCCACTAATTGGTAATTGATTTTGAGTTGAATGCTCTAAAATAGTATTAGAGTTGGATCTTGGATGGTCCAATGGGCTAAATCTCTTAGCCATTTGAATGTTTTAATATCCATGCTTGTCTGTGTGTTAGCCCCATGTGCAAGTTCGGGTCCCGCTTGATGAAAGGTGTAAAGAGAGCTTGTATCTCACATCAAATGATTAAAACCACCCAAAATTAATTTATATAGTGAAATGACCTATTCGTTTATTGTCGATTAGTTTTGGATTGAATGCTCTAATACTTAATTGGGCCTTTGGAATTTCAAACCATTTATAAAAAATGGATTCTTTGATACAAACAACAACATATCTCCATTTGGTGTAATCTAATGAAAACAGAGTAGATTGATTAGAATCTATGCAATTACCTTTCAATAGTCAATACCTTTCTAGGACTCAGAAAATCCTTGAACCACGGGAATTTACACTAGTAGAGATTAGAGCATTGTGCTATGACTTAAACTTCTTCCTTTCTATACTACTGAAAGGCCCCTTTTTTCCTCCTTTCAACATCGGTTTCCTCCAAATCGACATTCTCTTCTAACTTATCACATTTCTGACCTTGGAAAGTGACGATAAATATTTTCTTACCGAAGACTTAAAACTCTAGAAATGGTGGGGAATTTTCCTATACCATTCGAATTTATTTCCAGCCAAAATCAATATTAATTGTCTCTAAAATGTCTAAAGGATACCTCTCTAGAATTACATTTGCTTGCTTTAGTCGGGGTTTTCTTCAATCAATAAAGCAATCCAAATTTGAAGAAATTGAATAATTTCGATACTTACTTCTGGTCAATCATCTTAATAATATCTCCCAGTGTTTTAAAACCTAACCCGGCGGGTTGACCCAAAAAATCGATGACCTGGTACCGGAACTGGGCCGGTTCTGCAATAAAAGTATTCAGCCGATCATTAACCTGTGAAAATCGGCCAATTTTTTAATTAACCCGTGAAACCGGACGAGTCACCATAACTGGGAGGGTCTTATTCTTTGATATAAAAACTCATATATGGGCAATTTTGCCATAAACACACAATCTGGCCCCATTTCAGATCTAGAGCCGCTAACCAGAAGATTCTCACCCCATCTTCTTCTCTTCCTCTTTCTCTCTGGCCTGTACTGCTATTATGATGTTCGTTCAAGAGTCGTGATGCTACAATGAGGTTCGCATGGACATTGATGGTACCATCTTCTTCCTTTGTTTCTTTGATTCATTATCAGGTAAACAATCAGAGTAATCTGGCCTTAATAATATGTCTGAAGATCATAGAAATCTGATTTCAACATGGTTGAACTTCAAATCTCATTCTGTCATGTTCTTTGTTTTTGTAATGTTCTTCTTTATTTTGTATTAAGTTTTTATTTATCAACAACTACAGTTAATGATTCGAACAGAGACATGTTTGTCCCACAAATTACATACATGAAATTGGCGTACAGTAACAAACTGTATGTCATTCCAATTTAGGATCTAGAGTTTTTTCGATGTGTTAGGTTCATAATCATAGTTAGTTTCATATGTTGTCACAAATATCATAGTATTTTAGCATAATTATTATTTTTTATAATTAATTTTATTTTTTTATTAGATGACCGGTTCAACCAGTTAATCCACGGTTGAACCAGTGACCCATTGATCCGGTCTCTTTGTCAGATTGACGTCTGGGCCGGGTTTTAAAATTATAGGAGATATTATATCTCCCCATGCACCTTCGTCCACCTCAAGCAAGGAGATTTTCAATTTGTTCTTGATCTTGCGAGCCAGATGTCTATATGTAACGCACAACCACACACTAACACCCTAAGAGAGAGGAAGAGAGAGGAGAAGGTGCACAATCAAGATTAGAGTCCTAGGATTTTTTGAGTTGAGAAAAATATAATAAGACTTTACCTTGAAGACGGAGGCGAAGCCAGTAGAGATAGTGGTGCTTTGCTTTTTGTTCCGTTACTCTCTATTTCTCTTAGTCGGTAAAGAGCCTCTCTATGGTCCCTTATGTTTTTGTTTCTCTTTCTCTCTACTTCATCAATACGTTTTCTATCTTGTTTCTATAATCTAAGGACTGTTTTTTTTCTTTAAATACTTACTTTGTCTGTGTAAAAGACTCTCTTGCTCGCCATGAATACATGCACACACAATGTGTGTCCTTACATAAAGAGCATCTCAAATGTAATCACAGATCCAATTTATTTGTCCAAAAAGACCACCCTTCCTCTCTCTATATCCTTTGTTCTCTCTCTCACTCTACATATACACACAGAGTCATACACTCAAAATCTAAAAAATCATCTCTCTTTCCTTTTTTGTTATTAATTTATTAGATTGCCACCTCTACCCCTTTGAAGAACCCTCTCAACCGAAGTACATAAAAAGATGGACTAGCCATGGCGATTGTACCATTGAACCCTTGCCTCCATATTGTTGAGTCGATTGTCCTCTTACCACAGGCATACACATAAAGACCATGCTTATTACATCTTTTTAGGCTACTTATAGCTTTTAAATCTAAAGAAGTCATGTTGAAATCCTCGCTACAACTTATCTAACTTGATGTAAGCTAAAAAAGCCGCCTTTAGAGAGTTGGTGAGGAGATGCTTTACAAAAACTGCTTTTAGGAAGCTATTTTTTTGGGAATTTAAGCGTTACCAAACATGGTCAAAGTGTGCTCCCATATTTAGAGCATTCGAAATCTAATCTCAGCTCATGTCTATTAAAAAACCAGACATATGTATATATATAAATATAGATATATATGTGTGTGTGTGTGTGAATTAAATTGAAAAATGATTGGTATGTTTACTCTGTTGTTGCTAATTTGTCCAATGGCCACCACCCAATCCCAGTGTTATTTAAGGCGTAAAGCGAATCGAAGCGAACTGGTCTCTTGAGGGCCTAGGTGAAAAGCGACAAGCGAAGCGAGCGCTTCATTGAAGCAAAGCGAACAATATAAAAAATAAACAAATATTTTAGTTTGATACTTTGATTACTCCTAGATATTCAAGTTTTACCTTTGCAAATACAAAATATTTAAATGCAACCAAAATAATAAAGATCAACATATTTTAAATAGACAAGATATTAAATATTGAATATATTTGCATTCTAAAAATAATCAATTGACATAATCACGTCATCTAAATGTAAAGCTAGCAAATGTGGGTTCGACTTCTACCGTAATTTATTAATATCACCGCTAAACAGAGTACTCATAAATTGATTAATCAAATAGAGCATATAGCAAATTGATTAATCAATTTGATTAACTAAACAAATTGATTAACAAGAGCATTCACAACAAAATAGAGGATTCAACATCATCTAATCATAATAAGACAGATTGTCATATGTTACTGTTAGATGAATTAATCAATTTATTTTATACATATACACATATAACATCATTTCTGCTAGGGTTTGGTTAATGTTAAGGAAGAAGGAGGAGGATGGGGGGAAGAGGAAAAAATTAAAAAATTGCAGTCAGTCGTTCGCTTTTCTCGCCCAACTCGCTTCTTCGCCTAGGCTTGCCTTTTTCTCGCTTTACTTAACCTCGCTTCGCCCGAGATGTTCAAGGTGACCAAGGCTTGCTTTTCACAACACTGCCCAATCCCATTACAGAACCCTCTCAACCAAAGTAAATAAAGAGATGCACTCCTTGCGTTGACGACATCTCCAGACGTAAGCCTCCATATATGTTGATCAACCTTTGTTTTTTCCACATGACCAGATTTGCTCACTTCATTGATGACTGAGCTTTGAAGATGGATACATTGTGAGTTTTTTTGAATCTAATGTTGGATTTTAAAGTGAGGATGTGGGGTTGTCCAGTAGCTTACTTCAAGGGCAAAGAATAAGGGCTAAGAGAGTGTAATTTGATTAATGAAGTGCCTAACAATTAGAACAAGAATGTAAGCAGATATCCTAGTTGACTGGGAAATAGGGGTTGTTCAAAGAGCTAGCAGAGATGCCTTGGTGGATGCTTTTACCATAGTCCGTAGATTTGTATTTTCGATATTTTAATTTTTAGGTCTCTGACGAGAACCTCTACAACTACAGCAATATGGGTAGCCTAATATTATTATCATCCTATTCATTATCATTTTTCTTGTTATTGTGGTTATTAATGTTATCGTTCTCGACTTCTTCTTGTTATTATTGTCGTTATTTTTATTCTCCATGTTTGTTTGAAGACTAGTTTCTTCACGAGTAGCATGTGTTTGTTTTGTATGAGCATTTAACCTAATTGAACATATAACATTTGACACATAACATATTCATCCTCACATTTATATTTTTTGTCCTCCCTCTCTCTCTTGTTCTTTTTCCAGTGATGCCAATTGTTCGGAGGAGGGTTAAAGGACCTATGTGGTTGCATTTCCTCATTGGTGTAAGTGTCTTTGTCCTTATTTTGTTTGATTCTTTTTCTTTGTAAGACCTCGGTTATTTGATATGTGACTTTGTATTTGTGCCTTTCTCAATATCATTTGTCGTCCTATCAGACTTAAATATGCTATAAAGTGGGAGGGCAAAAATATTTGGACTTTGTAAAGATCTTCTATTGCCATGGTTAGTGTTATTTAACGCGCAAGGTGCACTAAGGCGCCAAGGTCCCTTGGGCTTGGGGCCTAGGCGGGAGGCACAAGGTGAGGCGTAGGCCTCATCAAAGTAAGGTGCAAGTTATAGATAGCATGCAAATGATTTTTCAAAATATGGCGTAACATCAAAAAACACAAAATATAAGCAAATATTAAAAAAATGTAAACATCATAAAATATCCAAACTCTCAAAAATTCCAAATAGAGGCTAATTCTTCATAAGTTTGTGCCTTTGATACCTTTAGGCATTAGTTGTCCCTTGTTGCCTACTTCACCGATTCTCTTGGTGGGTTGAATTCAAATTCCCATATCCTATGAACTTAATTAATTGGGGTTTCATCTCTCTTAAATCACCTGATATAGGCAAGCTATGAGACTAGAAATAAAGCCGACCACAATTGGTTTATTAGTGCCTTAGGATATGAGGACCTTCTAGGGAAATGGTTGTATAATGTGGAAGTAAGGCTTGTACGTTTTGCGGATGCTAGAGGGTTGTTTTGAGTTACACAATTCGTCATACACACCGCATGCTCCATCGCTCTGCTCGTAAATTTGCGAATTGGGAGCGCATTAGCACATTCAATTAGTTGAATTTCTTGTTCAAAAAAAATTAGTTGAATTCGCGAACTCAACTAATTAAACTCGGTAGTTTCTATAAACTAAAATAAAAAAAGAATTTAACTTTACATAAGGCCCAAGCTGAGGCTATAAACTCCCGGCGCAGTCCCAATCAAACAAAATATTTCATTGCCTCCAGTTGTACTCACCACCATGTGGTGCTTTACAGCTAAAGGCCACGCCTAGGCTCATTGTAAATTCATCTGAGGAGTTGACCACCTTTTATAGGCCTTTGTGGCTAGGGGTTTCTCAACCCTTGCCAATGTAGGATGGTTGTGAACAAGGCATTGAAATGCCTTAGGACTTTTTTGTTTGATTATTCACTTTATTATTTTATGTGGGATTCAAAATTCAAATCAGTAGTTAAAAAAAATTAGTAATTTATCGTATAGTTGTTTATACAATTTAATTTTTAAATTGTATTTTTAATAATTTTTATATATGTAAACGTGTATGTATGTATATAGTATAACGCTTTCAAAGCGTTCCCGTTCTAAGAATTTTTTAAATTTTTCCGCTTTTGCGCTCACGCTCTCGCCCCAGTTCCGCTCTATGTGATCTAGTTTGGATCTTGCATGATTTGAAATAGTTTGTTTTCAGGAAATTTAAGAAGAACATCACTAGAAATTGTGTAGAGCAAGCTTTTAAGGTTTTAGGTGTTATATTTAAGCCCAATAAAGTAAGACAATACGTTAGGATTGATTTGGGCTTGTTAGGACAGGGTTTGGGGATGATATTGAGGGCTGATTTTGAGACTAGTGATGACCTATATTGGCCAACGTGAACTCATTTGCTTTATGCTTTTTTTCTCTTTTGTCTTTCGTTTTTTTGTTTGGAGGGTGCACAAAAAAGAATCAAGTAGGAAAGACATTCTCCATGTTGGCCAAGTATACAAATAATACAAAAATTCGACAACTTACAATTATCGGAAGACTTTTTACTTTGCTCATTACAAATGCACTACATAAGACAAATGGGTGTCTCGATATGTGTCACATCACAATACAAGTTATTAACTAGAGAGCTTGACCCTTTTTATACATGGCATCCATTAGGATAAACTTTGCTCCTCTATATGTTGTTGTCGGTGGTCAAATTTATGTCTCAAGTTGTGGAAAACATGAGCTTAGAGGTAGCCTTAGGTCGCAAAATGCCCTTCTGTGAAAATTGTACAACATCCTTGCTTAATGGAGCCCTGCGAAATGTTCTTACCTTTATCATTTGATAACCACCACGTCAGAGCATTGTTATGTAGACTAGGGAATACAACACCTTTAAAAATTCCTGTGTATAGCGGGGTCGCGGAGAAGTGAGTGGTAGGCAGCCTTCCCTCCATTTTGAAGTGATTGATTTTCGGACTTGAACCTATGACATATCGCCTCGAAACCAGTCCATTTGTTTAGAACCTCATATTGTTACCCATTGCTTCCTTCTCTTTGATCTCGTTTTCAGACAGGTTTGTGAAAGCCTCCTTTGAGTTACCATGCCAGAAAATGTACATACCTATTTATTACAATTCTAACCCTCTCTATTTCTCTCTCGACATGATGTGATTCTCGAATCACATGTATCGGTTTTTTCTCTTTCAATATGCATCATCTAACATACTAAGCTTAATTATAATTTAATGTGATTGTCATAATATGTCAATTTTGACATATTGGGGTGCTGCGACAAACTTGAGTTCCAAGTAGTGATAGTTGTCTTGTACAAAAAAAGTGGTAGATTTTGATTAGGGCTTTTAAAGTACATAGAGGTGTCCTTATTTATGTTCACTTTGTTGTTGTTACTAGTGGTGATGGTGGTGTCCCTTTTTGACATATTTTTATGGATGCAGGCTCCACCTGTGATAGTTTTCTCTTCAGCTTGTGCAGGGTTGGCAGGTTAGACTTTTCTCAATAGAGTAGTTATATTGGCTGTATACTTTTACTTGTGTGTTCTCTCTAGTTACATTACTCCCTTTCTGCTCTCCTCGCCCAATCAATCATTCAATATTGTTGGGGAAACTAACCCTTGTGAGTTCTGTGGAACTATGATCCTAATGGATGCCTTTACACTAAAGCCATTGTGCCTGTTTTTAGCTCATTCTATTCATATCTTTATTGAATAACAAAACTGCAATAGATATCCCAGCTTCCCCTCCCCTCACCTTCCCATGCAATAAAAAGAGAACTCTTCCAGAGAAATTGTAGCTTGAAAAAATTCAAATCTCCCCTTGGAGATGCTCTGAAACAGAAAGATTGGGTTGTTATAGGAGTAGTTTTCGAATAGTTAAATTCATTTCCCTGCATAGAATCTCTGTGCCAGATTTTGTTCCTTGTTTCTGGAATGCAGTTTAGAAGGATGTGACTACAAGTTAATGTTCAGGCCAAAATTATTCATGAGCAATCTTGCGTGTTTCGAGCCACACTGATAATAAACACACTTCTTTATTATAGAAGCTTTGCATATTTTTTGTGACAAGAACACATTCTTTATTATGTTCCTCAATCTCAAAGAAATGTCTTCTCCATACACGTACTAACAAATGAAGTGACCAAGATACATTCTCTTTTTGGACGCATAACTTGCATTGAAAGAGATGTTGATGATCATAATCTCCCGAGGCTGCCATGTCACACTTTGGTTATCACATCACACACTAGTTGTTTCTAACACTTAAACCCAGCGTACTAGGTACCAATCAATCCTTTTGTGACAATGGCAATAATCTGTAATTAAAGTTATTTTTTGAACATTTCTCTCCAAAGGTAAGAATCATATTCCAGAGGATTGTTACATATTTTCTTTTTGTGCAACCCTGGGATTTTTTTATTTGTTTTTGTGAAAAAGTTAAGGGAGTTAATTTAACAAGAATAATGCAACTGATCTATAAATTTAAGGCACCCATGATTATTTCTGACTATGTTTGACTGAAACAATCCATAAATTATATGGAATATGTTTATTCAATTTTCTTGTCTTGACTCTCTTAATCAATATTAATTATGTTTATAATCTGTATTATTTAGTTATTTTTGCACAACCAACTTTGTTCTATTGTTGATGGTTAATATTTCTTAATGGTTATAAATAATGGAAATATTCTCTAACTGCATTAATTATTAAAATTGAAAAATGTTACGTGTATCTCATGCAATGTACTGTTAAGTTATGAACCTTAACCTATTAGCAAGAGATCAGTAGTATGGAAGCATTCTTCTAAACTAGATTAGATATAATTGGTCTTTGTGAAAGAGTCCATCAACCTCAGAATTATGCATTTGTGGTGCATACGGTGCATTTATGTAACTATTGTGCTTGGTAGCTTTGCATTGTTTGGACAAACCACCAAATGCCAATTGCAAGTTGTTGGAGGGTGGTGATATCAAGGTATATGAGGATGGGTGGGAACGTCTGGTCAATTCCGTCTTGTAAACTTTATAGTTTGCCATTTGCTGCCCTTCCATTCTGTGTGGGATCAAGAGTTGGAATAAGCTGCTGCAAAGATGATTTGTCTAATGTGTCTTTTGTGATTTTTGCATGCTTTCTGGTATTATAGTTCCTTTACAGCAAAAGCTGTACCCTTTTTCTTAAATGTTTTAGCTAGTTACAAAACTACGAGCATAACTGGATGAATGGTCCCAATTTTGTACATTTCTGTTGAGGTCATTAAATGTATTTTAGTTCCATCTCTCAATAGAAGTTTGGACTTATTACCATGATCCCGTTCTCACTTTGCATATATGATTTGTTCGCCAAGTGTCAAAAAATTATCAGATTAGATGTATCATTTTCTTTGAAAGATTTGAGACCAGGGACATGTTTGAAAGAACAAGGAAACATGTCATCTTTCCTCATATATCTTAGTATGGAAGGGGAAGAATTAATTAAATTCTTCTTTGTTTCATATTCTTTCCTGCATGTGTGCCATCTATAGGCTGTATTTTCAACATGTTTTCCTTTTCAGAGTTTGTCTTCCTTTGTCCTGTAGTGCCAGGGGCAAGTTCTTGTTGAGAGATGCTATGTCAATTAACGGTCCTAGTAGGGTTCTTATGAATGATCTTTTGATGTGTTGGAGTGTGAATTCTGTTTCAGATTGATTGCTAGTTTCTAGTTGCCTCTTGGGCATTGGTATAGTAGTTTCTAAAGCTCCTCTATTATTTTGAGATTTGGAACGGGAAATTGCTGTTTCCTCTGCTCGATGTTTCCTGAGTGTTGGCATTTATTCTATAGGTTTTTACCAGTTCACTATTGACAGTTGTTTTGGCTAGACTGAACCAAATTGAATCAGATCGATATGGGGAAGCAATAGTGTAGTGTATTCGGGTTTTTAGTCCCGGGTTTCCATTCATTGTGGGTAACAACAATTGACAGGTCATGGCACTCAAGCGCAGACTGAGATACTTTCTGGCCATTTCTTCTGTTTAAACCTAATTCACACTCATTTGCATGTTGGGATATTGTTTCTTTCTACAAACTTCGAGTGTTTTGCTTTTGTAATGGCTGATCATGTTGCTATGGTATTGGCTGGACTTGTAACATGCCTGTGCATTGTGTAGGTGGTGCTGTTCCAGCAGTCGCTCAACTTGCATCATCCTCTTATCATGCAGTGGTCTCATCTTCGTCATTGCCACCTCCATCCTCTCGGGATGACAAGGTAGGCAAATCCACAGCTTCCTCCACTCTATAATTGTGTGGGAGAGGGAGAGAGAGAGCGAGACAGTGCTTTGTTGTGCCTACTAGAGTCCAGGCCATTAGCCTTAATTGCTGGCCGTAAATGGCTCCCAGAAGATATATTAGTAACGCATGACCAAGTTGATGACTACCGCTTCAGTTAGGTGGGCTGCAACAGATCTAACGCTTTGTACATGCAGAGTAAATTTCACTTGGGCATGCTCAGAAACTACAATATATGATTGTTGTTCAATCGATAATTATTCTTTTCAAAAGCAGAAAGTTTAAGCTGTGTACGTATTATGATATGGATTTTTGTAAATTGGAACAACAGTTATGCTGCGGCAATGGTGCTTTAGATACTGACCATATCTTGCTTGCACGACTCCTCGTCCGATGCATTGACATTTATATTTCAGACAGATTATCAATAAGCAAGAACAATACAGGGCAAATTGTCTCTTTGAGACTGCTAAAGCAGGTGAATTTTGCTATTTGTTTTCAATACCTTCAATCTCATGACATAATGAAGAGGAGAACCAGAGTAGCATGGTAGAACTGGTTCTGGCCAGTTCTTCAATATTGTTGGACTTCTGCTTGTAATTTTCTTTTAGAAAAACTTTGGTGGATGCATTTTGATGCCTTCTTTTTTACTTTACGAAATTGTTGATGCATCATCCTTGCTCTTCTTTTGTATATGCTTCATAATGCTTGGTTGTATAAGTTGCATCCCTTATGTGTTGGGCTGATAATCACAGAGTTTTACGAGCTAGAGTCGAGCTCGTTTTTTCTAAACGAGTTTAATAAATTGTTTAAGTTTGACTTACTTAGAAAATGAGTCGAGCCCGAATAGCTCGATAATTTTACATATAAATAAGTCGAGTTTTATGAGCTTGAGTTGAGTCTTTTAGACTTGTTTTTTAAATAAACTTAAAAAATTGTTCAAGCTCGGTTTGTTTAGTACTCGAGTTGAGCTTGATTCGAATCTTATTCGAGCCGAGCTGAATCAAACCCAAGTTAAATCAAAGTAGCTTAGCTCAATTATCAGACTTATATGCTCTTCACAACACACGCGCAAGTGTGCAAAAAAAAGAAAAGATGTATTTAGCCTTATTTGGTCACTCTGACAATCATGCCATTGTTTATGCGACATTTTCCATTACGTTCTTTGCAGGAAAAGATTTTCTTTGAACAAGTTTTTGAGCAGAAAAAAAAAAGCAAAAAGAAAAAGAAAAAGGAATGAGGATTTGGAATCATGTCATTCAGAAGATACTCGTGCAAAACATTGTTGTAATCTATAAATAATGTCATACAATGTTTTATGTTCCATATACAACTGTTGTTACTTTTTTATGTTAAGTGATGGTTAAGAGTTATTCGAACAACTTGTAGAATATAACGATAGTATAAAAGAAGAGGGACTGAAGAAGCATAAATACCAAATACTCCTCAATACCCAATGAGTAAATTAGGAGAATCCAGTGTTTCTCGATACATATGATTTATGGGTGATCGTCTGCATCTAGAGCTTGCATTGTAGCATGAGTTTATAGAGCAAGTGATTGAAAGAGCTTTTCAATCATTGAAAGAAAAAACAGATGCAAATATTCTTTGGGCTACAAGGTTCAAGAATTATGTGCACAACTGCTTATATTGCTTCTATATTTGGGTTCTCAATATGTTGATACAAGGCGTATTTGGCAAAACCCAGCGAAAAAAAGGAGGCGTACTCGACGATCATACTCTCAAAACAAAATTTTTGGAGCTTAACCATTCGAAAGCTATTCAATCTCATGTGTCTTTAAATAAATTTACAGGTTCATGTAAAAGTAAAACAAGGGCTAGATGTCTAATTTTAATTCTTCGGTTTATTGATTTGGGAACAATTTCGTAACAAAAAAAAAAGAATCTTTCAAGACAATTTGAGAAATAGTCATCAAACGACATTTTTCTTTCCATAAAATATAGTCGTTTAGTTGGGCCAACCCAACTGACCTAAAAAAAGAATAGTTAAGTAGGCTAGGGTCCCTCATTTGGTGTGTAAACTAACTTTAGTCATACCAAATTTTTAGTAGAAAAAAAATCATCCGTGTTTTGAAAAAACTTACATGCCGTCTCTATGTTGGCGTGAATAGTAAGGGGTAGGGCAGTTTTTGTATTTTCATTACCCATTTTTCCCTCATCACATGATTTTCAACCTAACGATCTATGTTCCTTCTTGAGAAAATTGGAATCAAACTTCTTCATATTTTTCTTTGAAATTGTTGAATCTGTGTGTTTCTTGAGATACTCTATGATCTGAATCAGAGTTTTGTTGTCCACGTTGTGGAATCACATTCGAAGTGCAGTCGTCTTCGACCATGTTCGTCGGACATGTAATGTTGTGAATGATTTCACTACCGAGGAAGAGGCAAAATTACGAAAGGAGTACGAATGGGCGTTTGAAGGAGTAAAGGAAGATTGATTTTGCTTATATTGAGCTCGGTTTAGGGTTTGAATACAGTGGAGTAATTTTTATGGATTTTTGACTTATTGTTATGGTTTTCTAAGCCCTTGAATTTGAAGGTTTGATAATAGTTGGTTAGCTTTTAGGGTTTTTTTTCTTCTGTTTAATGATTTGTGTTTTAGTATACCTATATGACGATGTGGGTTTTAGTATACATGTCTGACAATCTGTATTTTAGTGTACATGTCGAATGATATGTGTTTTAGGGCAACTGTTTGACGATATTTGTTTTAATGTACCTATCTAAAGATCTTTGTTTATAGAGAAGAAAGTACATTATATTTCTTTAATATATTGGTCTAACAATCTGTATATTTTTTTAGTGTGCCTATCTGACTATCTGTATTTATGGAGAAGAATGTACACATTATGATGATGTAGTTTTTTAGAATATGTGTTTTAATTAAGTGATGACATTATCATTATTTTTGTAATTTTTAAAGGGCGTTAATTATGTCTATTGCTTTGACTTTTCAATAGAGACCTAATCCAAAAGAAATTGACTAGTGAATATTTTTTAGAATCCTATTGGACCTAGGGACCGGCCTCCAAAAAACTCTAGAATCCAACTAAAACATATTTTTGTGTTAGTTTTTCTCTAAAAAAAAAAGTTAAATAGTTTTTCACTCGTGTACCACTGAACTTAACACGTGTTTGGCACGTGGTGGGAGGATAGAAGAAAATTGTAATGGCATTAAGTTTCTAAAGTACATTATTGTTGTAAATGCATATTATGGATGACTACTATGCATGAATAATGTTAACTATACATAAATAGTGACACATAATACTAAATAGTGATGCATAGTGTCAAATAGTAACGAATATGATATATTACTGTGCATGAAAAGTTGTGAATAGTATTTGTATTTTGTAAGCCCCATGAAATTATTTTAAGTTATATTAAATTATCAAGTATTGTGTTGATGTAGGATGAATTAAGGAAGAATAAACTATGTAGGTGGTAATTGTAGAATAGTGTAGATATGTTGGAAAGATTGAAGTTTCAGAATGGTCATTCTCAAGAGAAATAAGATTAGTTAAGTTTTAAACATATTTAGAGAAAAAATAACATTAAAAATAGATTCATAAGGTTGAAAAACTTTGAGAGAGGTAATATGAGGTGTATTAAAAATTTAAAAGTATTCTGAAGCTAAAATATATTTTGGACAAAATTCCGGTAGGAACAAATTAGACACTACCTTAGTATTGTGTCTATAAATTTTTACTTCAAACTTCGATTGATCTGATTTTTGGACAGTATAAACTAGACTTCAAGGTCTACAAAAGTGTATTTCATAGAATTTCATAAATCGGTTTCTAATTATGTCAAACTCGAGCTGGAAGTATGAAAAAAAATTCACCAGCGTTCGGACGCCAGTCCAGAAAATGAAACTCTACATTCTGGGTAGAATAAAGCAGAAACAGTGAGTTGGGAGCGTTTGGACGCCAACCCCAGCATTCGAACGTCTATCTAGAAAGTGAAATTGTGCAAAACAGAGAGTTGGTGGCGTTCGGATGCCCACTAAACCGTTTAGACGTTTCGCTAAAAATGACCCTGGTCAGTTTTTAGTATTTTCTTCATTTTTTACCCCTATAAATACCCTAGGGCCGCGTTTTGACGTCCCTTTACCTACTTTTCACTCCTAATAAGCCTAGGAAACACTAAGAACAAGAAAAAGAGGAAGAACAGGATAAAACGCGAAGAATTAACACGCAGAGATCACATCAAATATGTAGAATCACATAATTTGTGGACTAAAAGATAGGGTTTCTTTCTCAAATTCAAGATTGAAGTTAGAGTTATTACTTATATGCTTTCAATCCTTATATATATATGTTAGATAAACAATTATTGGGGATTCTTTTCAACAATGTGAATCGTTTCTTAAATAAAAATAATTTCTATCCAAGATTCATCTTTTCTTTATCGAAAAATCCTAATTATTGAGTTATAACCTAACTAATCCATGTTTTGTATTAAAACTCGCATGTTCTTGATTTCTAAAACCCTAATGTAAATATGTTTATTGAAGATCTCTTGGATGTTTTCTTCAGTTATTCCTTTTGAAATGTTATGAAACCATGATTCTTGATTGTCGTTGGATTTTATGAAAAGTTTGTGGAAAGTATCTCTTGTACGATGGGTGTGATTAATGTGGCTTAAAGTCGATCGGATATCATAGAGGGGGTTAGATGAGTTTCTTACATTGAGGGATTTGAAGGTATCTTAACACTAGTAGTGGAGTTGGTGTCTTGCAAGGACCAAACCACTATTCTCTCACAGTTAGGGGTGTCAAACGTGTCGGGTTAAACGGTTACATATCAGGTTAAATGGTTGACGGGTGAAAAACATGTAAACTCATACACGATACGTTTAATAAATGGGTAAAAAACTTCAATACGAACAAGAACTGTTTAATAAACAGGTAATACGACACAACTCGTTTAACCCGTTTAGTTAAAAAAAAATTATATATTTCGATGGTTGTCACTAAAAATAATTTATATATATTTTTTGTGACTGTCACTAATGATTTTATTTAAACGGATAAACGGGTTGACATGACTCACCCGAACACGACCCGTTTATTAAACGTGTCTAACGAGTCAACCTATTTACCATCCTAACCTATTAAGATCTCACCTAAACCCGCTTAATTCGTGTCGGTTAATCGTGTCGTGTCGGACTTTGACATGCCTACTCACAGTGATTAAAGCGGAGGGCTAGTATACTATTCTTGGGAAGTTATGTTAATGTTGATGCGCCGGTATACACGCTTCTTGAAAATGAGACATCTTTGCGAGGATTGTACTGTTGATTGGGTGTTGGGGGGGGGGGGGGGGAGATGGTCATGATATTCTTGATGTGTGGATTTATGTTAGCCAACCTGCAAATATACATGACATATATGTTGATTGTGTTGATATATGTTGATTGTGTTGATATATGTGGCTTGAGAGCTGATCTTATTTATTCATGAACTTTATTGTGTTTACTGTAAATCTGATATCTTATCAATTGCTACTGTTTTAATTCAAAATTATGTATGTTATTTTGCAAAGTGAGACGTACTTGTTTTACGTTTTCAAAACTTTGTTGGATTTGAGAGGGTTTTTCTACTGAGCTTTTTGATCATCCTACGTTGTAACATTTTTCATATTTCGATTTTAAGGAAGATCTTGGGCTAGATGAGCAAGTGGAGTGGGATGTAGATGTGGATCCAGATATGGAGATTTTGAGATTTTCTATTTAGTTTTAAGTATTAAACGATGATTTAATATTCATGTTATGGATATTTTACTTTAGTTAAGGGATGGAGAATAATTATTTTGGTTTGGTTGTAAAACTAAGAATTTGTTTATGTTCTTTTGGGAGTTTGTCTAGTTAGTGTTTAGATGTTGAATGGTTTGTTTTATTTAAATGATTATTTTAGATGCTCTCATGGTTAGAAGTTGTATAGATAGTTAATCTCTTCGAACGTAGATGTTGGGGTGTTACATATTTAATAGGGCAGTTGACAAGCTGATTTCTTAGCCTTTCAGCTTCTACATGTCTGCCTATAAAAGGTACTCCTCGTGATGAATGAGGAGTACAAAAAACCAGAAAGAAAGAGAGTAATACAATTCTCCAAAATTTTCTCTTATTCAATTTTTATTAGTTATTTTATGTTCTATAAATTTAATAATTTTAGAACACATTATCAAGACGAGTCTCTAGCCAACATGATCCATGCCTCTTTCAGATACATGGACATGAATATATTCAAACTATTACACTATTTTTATTCAACTTGTTTTTATTTTCTATATACTGTTGATTATTTTTTAGACTTTTTTTTTATTGATTTATTTTTTGGTTCAACCTACATATTCGGTTGAGATTCTTAGTTGTCTTGATAGTTTTTTTTTTTTGGGTTCGCACATGTGCTCTATTGAATTCATAAAGAACTATAATTGTTCATTTGAAATGAATGACCAATTTTGAATAGTTTTTTATTTTGATTTCTTTTTGTGAACCTATTTTTGAAGGAATTTGTTTTCTAATTTTTTAAAATTTATAGGGGTTTAATTTTTTTCAATGGATTCTCATTTTTTTAATTATAAAATGTTGTACACAACTTTTAAAGGCAATCACAATCATAAAAAAAAATTGTTATTAATTATTTTTAGTCACTTTGGATATTTTGGTTAAATTTGATTCCATTCCAATGAAAAAATTGTTTTATCCAAACATAAGAATGGAATGAACATTCCATTCCAACACTTAATCATAAACAGCTGTCAAGCATTGGAATGGTAATGCGCATTCCATTTCATTCCCAAGTTCATTCAATTCCCAAACTCATTCCATTCTTATTGAAAAGCATTACCGCGTACCAAACGCAGCGTAAGAAAATACTACATAATACACATAGTTAAAATTAAAAGACATACACCCAAATTATTACTTTTAGAAATTACAAGGTGATATTCTTAATCTATATTTTCCATTTCATTTCCATTCAGGTTCACAAAGAAGTCAGAGACATCCAGATGGGAAAAATCATATGGATAATCAATTAGGGCAGTACGTGATGTCCCCTCGCCAAAATTCGTCTCTATTAACTTTCTTTTTTCTTTGATGTATATTTGATAGAGATTTACTAAGGTGGCGTTTGGTAACTGGTCGTTTTTGTTTTTTTCTGTTTTTGTTTTCATTTTATGGCTAAAAAAAAAACAAAAATACGTTTGGTGATTGTTTTTATTTTTTTTTTAACATCCCCGTTTTAAAAATAAGGCTAAAATATGGAAACATCTAAAATGATGTTTTTGAAAACATCCAAAAAAGAAACACGCGCAAAGCTTTAATGAGGTCTTGGCTTCAATCCTCCATAGCAACAAAAATCATCTTTTTTTTTGCTTGGGTATAAAAGGCCCATCTCTTTCTCCCCTTTATGGCTTATCTGTTTGCTCTCTCTGTCTCTCGATGCCGAAGACGAAGACGAAGGATCACTCGACGAAGACAAAGGATCACTCCACCCCTCTCTGTTGCCATCGCCATCGCCAATCGCTGCGAAGGATTACTCCATCTCGGTCTCTCTCGACTCACTGTCTCTCTCTCTCTCTCTGATGGTTTTGCTGGGGATTTCGGTGGTTGTGGTGGTGGGGGTGGGTTTCGATGGTGGGGGTTGGGGGTGGGTTGTGGGTTTCGATTGTTGGGGTTGGGGGTTTCGATGTTGGGGGTTGGATTGGAGGTGGTGGGATTGGGGTTGGGTTTCGGTGATTATGGTTGTGGTGGTGGATTTCGGTGGTTGTGGTGACTCTGCCACAGTGGTGGGGTTTCGGTGGTGGGTTGGGGGTCGGTTTTGGTGGTGGGTTTCAGTGGTGGGGATGGGTTTCGGTGGGTGGGGTTGGGTGGTCAGTGGGGGTTGGGTGGTGGTTTTGGGTGGTTAGTGGGAGTTGGGGGTGGGTTTCGGTGGGTGGGGTTGGGTGGTGATTTTGGGTGGTCAGTGGGGGTTGGGTGGTGGTTTTGGGTGGTCAATGGTGGTTTTGGTTGGTGAATTTTTGGTATAATACCAAATAAGTTTTTTATTTTTGTTTTCATAATTTTTTAAATATAAATGACTACCAAACATGTTTTATATTTTTAATTTTTATCACTAAAAAAACAAAATTTAGTTTTGTTTTTTTTATCAAAAAAAACATAAAAACGAAAACGTTACCAAACGCACCCTTAAATGTTTCAGCGTATGACAAGTACGTGACTAGTGCCCTTTTATTATGTGCACTTGTAACAACCATTTTCATTTTTTCTTATAGGGTTTATTCGGCAAACTCTTTTCCTTCTCTTCATTCCCGTTATTATTCACTTCTGGTGGTATAATATTTAAAAAATATCAAATCTTTACTTATATCATCAGAGTATTTAATTTTTAAGATCACGAGGGTTGTTTACAACTTGGTCTAGCAATTAAAATAATTTTTCAAAACTTGGTCATTTTGTAAAAATATCTCATAATGTATAAAATAATTTTTAAAAACTTGGTCTAGCAATTAGGGGTCATTTTGTAATTTATAAAAATATCTCATAACTTTTGTAGGATTAGTACATAGTTTCAAAAATATATTCTAACTATTAGACACATTTATTAACATTTTAGAGTATTTTATAAACTTTCAAGATTATTTTGTAATTTTAGAAAATATTTAATATGTGTAAATCTAAGGGGATCTTTCTAAATTTAAGACAAAATTTCAATCTTCTTCCTTCTCGTCCCTAAGCTGCCTCTTTTATAAAATTTTAGAAACATACACTTATAATTATTAAAACATATGGACTCCATTGCATAGTAACATACATACTAACTCAATTAAATATTTTACTGCCCTAGTACATAATGCTATGCATAGTAACTCAATTACTTCGTCTGATTTTTCTCACTTGTGAACGACACTTTTTATCCATATTAATTACACTTTTATCCTTTCAAGATTTAAATGTTCTTGTTAAATTCCCATAATTTATTTCTAATAGTTTCCATAACTATATTTTGACTCAAATACTTTTTAACTTTTTTTTTAAATAACTATTTTCAACATTCATATCTCAAATTGTGAGCACCCATATATGGTATACATATAGATCAACATCTAATATATACTTTGAAGATATTGAGAAAGAAAACAATGTAGTTGTGATCCTAAACTCTTTCAAGGTGGGGTTAACCACCTCGGATAGACCCATAGGTCTGAATAAATTAGGTTAAAAATATATAAATATGCATGAATATAATAAAAAAAATTATTGGTATCAATTAATATTTCATGTGCTATTAGCACGATTTTATGCATTCAGCATTTAATAATTTACAATCTTGAGGTTATATATTTTATAATCAGTCAATTGATCTCCAGGCACTATAGATTAAATTGTGATCTTTTAGCATCATAATAATTAACAAACTCCAGGTATGCAAATTATGTACTTTTTCTAGCATTATAAAGTTTCCATGTACTCCAGGTACTAGAATTTTTCATGTTTTTCAGGGACATGATTCATTTAATTTTTTTTATCTATTGTAGGTACACAATTATACACATTATTTTATGTATTATAGGTACATAATTTATATGTTTCAAGTACTAATCGACATACAATAACAAATTAGAAATAGAATAACAAACACTCATATCATGTTTTATCATAACATGCATGGTGTTTGAATTAAAACTGATATATTTATATTACATGATTTTACGTTTTAGATAAAAGAACTTATTTGGCGGAGACTATAATAGTAATCAGTTGTCTTAATTGACTAGTGATTCATACTGATAACGTGTTGTGAAATTACTAAATTAACTGAACGTTGTTATAAAACTAGCAAATTATTTAAGTGCAAATAATTAATTCAAAAAAAATAGAGAGATATATATTGTATTTCAATCGGTGTACCGATAGCGTTTCCAGAATCTCTCTTTCATTGAGAAATTGTATGAGGGTAGGCAAAGACTTTGAAGATATGGGAGTAATGGTGGTGAGACATACATTAATGATGATGTGATGGTTTGTGGTCATCCACCATGTGATATTGTTTTACACTACTCTCCCTTGGATGACCACTATACCAAAATAGTATTAGATGCGTGAATGCTGCCTCATTAAAATCTAGCCGGTAAAACCCAGTAGGATAAAAGCTGGATGAAGGAAAAAGAGTACTTCGTTCAAATTGTCCAGTTGGGATCCTAAACACTACCTCATTAAAAATCTTTCTAAGTACAACCCAATGGGAAAAAACCTTAGAGAAAGAAAAAAGAGTTTAAGTCTTTCCCTATTGAATACATCCGGTCAAAATGATGATTGTTCAGCTTGATAAATCTTTGAGACATTGCATTCCGATTTGGTTCACCAATTTCTAGAATGTTGTAAAACCCCGACCCATTTTCCGAATAATATTCAAATTGCTAATAGCCTCTATGGTTACTAAATAATACAGTCTTCAAATAATGAGTAAACTCTGATACCAATTCCATAAACATATCAAGTTTTTCCATTAACCTCAACATATAAATGTACTATTCACAGGTATGATACGACTCAATCGTAAACTTATTACATTTCACATACATACGTGAAGTTTATTACTAATTATGTGTCTTAACAACATTAATTAACACTTAGAATAAAAATACTAAGAACTAGCAGTTCAAACTTTCACGAACTTTTTCGTCACCTGTTAACCTGAAAAAGGGGAAATAATGTTGGGTGGGCATCAACAGTTCAGTAGAGTAACTCAATACCAGGAAAATGAGTTTGAAAATAACATAGTTTGACATGATTGGGCAATATCAAAACAGTTCATTTCATACATAAGTAAGATAGCAGAAAATAATGAACGAAAGTATTTAAGTTGAAAACAGTAATACGATCATAACATCAATACAATGCTGCACCGGTAAGCAATCATCCTAATAGACCACTTAGGGTCCATACAAACATACGATCCAACCTTTTTGGGGGACTTTCACCCCAAGGAAGATACACTCCTTAGTAACAATTCGGTACCCAAGTTCGAAGACCAATAGGGCCACCCAAGCACTTACGAACTCAATGAGAAACCCTTTACGACCTCAACCTAGAACGTAAACCCATCGCCACTTGACCGTTGTGCACTTACGAATTCATTCATAAGGATCCCAGAGTTTCATTAAATACGAAAAATACAATCATTTCGTGCATTTGTGCGAAACCACACTCAAAACCATAACCCGGTTCCAGATCTAAGTCAATATTTAAAACACTCAATCATATATTTCAAAACATGTTAAAGCATCATGAATAACATATGGGATAATTTAGAAATAAGTTTAAAAAACATCGTCGGCTCCGAAATTGAGAAACCCTACCCGTCTCGGTATTTTGATCTGAAATAGCCAAAAATTAAACAGTGTTATTTTTTGATAAAATTCAACAATGTTATTTTCCTTTTTTTGGCAAAAATCACCCAAAAACTAAGTCAAATTGGCCCCGGAGGCCAAAACAGTCGTTTTATTCCTCATTTTTCTTCGACCATCAGATCGACTTGAAATTTTATCGGAACCTCTGCACGGACATTGTAGAACTTTTGGCACTGACTAGAGGTAGATCGGACATCGAACACACCCACACCTGCTGTCGGAGTCCACTGGTGTCCCCTTCCTCACTTCATCTTCAACCTTTAATCATTTTGACTTTTAACCTAAGTGCAGAATTTTCTGCACAACCACCCCACTTTGAGCCCATAGTTCTCCCACTACAATGCACCGTTTTCTTTGATTTCAATACCCACATAATCTTTGGAAAATCTAATTTCAGTCCCCCCTAGACTCAATCTTCGAATTTAATTCTAACCTCATCAAATTATTGGTCAAAGTTGGCCAAAAATCACTTTTTAAACATAAGGGCAGACCTACAACTGCCCATTTCACACCCAAAACGACCTCTAAATACAATTTCAAGTCTAGAAATAGATTCCTTAGGTCCAAATTAGCTAGATCCAAGACCCTTTTCAAAGCTTAAGCAAGTTTTTATCAAAATCAAATTTCAACTTCTTCAAACCCTCACGCCTCCGTTCCACCACACACCACGACGAACCACCACACCACCACCAAACAACTCCTTAACATCCTAGAAACACAACCCAATCAACCAAGTAAGCAAAAACCCTTTGAATACACATACCTGTTTCATGAAACCCTAAAACCTGAAATTTTAAACAATAAATTTATGCAATTACAGTTAACCAAATAAAAAACTAATAGCATAAATGAGTTCCTAGCATCCTAATTAGTCTGGAAGTATACCTCTTAAAGCTCAAAAGTCACCCTGTAGAAATCCGAAATTTCAAAGCCTAAACTTTCTCTCTCTAACTTCTCTCTCTCTCCTCCAACCGGATTTTCTTCACCTTTATACCCCCAAACAGCTCATTCAGCCTTCCCCAAGTAGATGGGTGCCCTCCATGCAACCTAGCAACCCTCTATCAGCCACCTTGCATGTCTAGAAGATCCTTGAAGCTTCAATGACGTTTTGGTAAATTTATAATTTTGGCTAATTTTGAAAATTAATTAAAAATATTATTTTGATTTTAAAATTACATACCTATTAAATCAAGCACTAGAAAATTATCCGTTAAATTTTTGGACTTTGAATTGACCCTCAATTTGATATGCAAACTACATTCCCGCACCCTTAACTCTCCAGTACGCGTTAACCCTAACTCACCCCGGCTCGTTTTCTCTCCACCAATAATGTTTCTATTCTTAATTAACATCCTAATCATTACCAAAACACCTACACACACATACACACACTCACTTTTGTCCAATTTCCATTTTCTGAAAATCAGGTCGTTACAAATGTAGTCGGTGAGAGTGCTTCAGTGAACAGATCTGTAAGATTTTCAGTCGAACAAATTTGTTGATAATTAATATCACCATTCTTCATTAGCTTGTGGGTGTAAAATAACTTTGGTGATATATGTTTTGTTTTGTCACCTTTGATATATTCTTCCTTGAGTTGTGTGATATAAGTTGTATTGTCCTCATATAATATTATTGGAATGTCTTTGATTGAAAATAGTTCACTTTGCTCCTGAATATGTTGGATTATGGATCTTATCCAACTATATTCTTGACTTGTTTCATGGATGGCTAATATTTCAGAGTAATTGGATGATATAACAACCATTATTTGCTTAACCGATTTTTATAATATAGTTGTACCACCGTAAGTAAATACATATCCAGTTTGTGATCGAGTCTTGTGTGGATTAGAAAGATAACCGACTTTTGCATATCTAACTAACTGTGAACTTTGGTCATTTGTATAGAATAATCCCTTATCCAATGTCCCACAGAAATACAACAATACATTCTTGATCTCATTCCAATGCCTTCGAGTTGGTGCTGAGTTGTATCTTGTTAGTAAGTTAACTGCAAATAATATGTCTGGTCTCATATAATTTGCTAGATACATTAATGTACCAATTGCACTAAGATATAATGCTTCTAGACCAAGAATTTTTCACCTTATTTGTATCTAATGATCTGACGACCATTGATAAACTCAATGGATGAGATTTATCCGTGTAGAATTGTTCAAGACATTTTCTGTGTATGTTGATTGATGAACAAAAATTTCATTAGATAAATGTTCAATCTGTAGGCCAAGGCAAAATTTTGTTTGCTCAAGATCTTTCATCTCCAACTCACTTTTTAAATAACTAGTGATTTTTGTGAGTTCTTCTGAAATGCCTACTAGATTTAATTCATAAACATATACAAAACTAATAGCAAATTCATTGTTAGCTCTTTTAATAAAAATATATAGACATATCAAATCATTGATATATCCATCTTTTAAGAGATATTTACTAAGGTGATTATACCACATCCGTCCATACAACGATCATTGGAATTTAATAGAATACAACCTTTAGGGCTATGAATTATATGCTTATGGAATTTTGAATCCTTCAGGGATTTTCATGTATATCTCATTTGTCCAATGAGTCATATAAATACGCAATAACAACGTCCATCAAATGCATATCCAGTCTTTCAGAGACTACAAGATCTATCAAAAATCTGAAAGTGATAGCGTCCATTACAAGAGAATACGTCTACTCATAATCAATAACAGGTCTCTGTGACTCTGTGAGAAACTTTGTGCCACAAGTCGTGCCTTATACCATACAATTTTATTTTTCTTATTTCGTTTTCTCACTGACACCCATTTATATCCAACAGGTTCAATACCTTGTGGTGTTTGGACTACAGGTCCAAATACACTGCGTTTTGTTAGTGGTTTAACTCTGCCTGAATCGTTTTTTTCCATTTTGGCCAATCATTTCTCTGTCGGCATTCATCGATAGTGATGATGCACAAATTTGTCTTCGTGCAAGATCAACAGTCAAGTATATGAACATGTGTAATTAGTAAGCAGTAGGTAGGCAATCAATGACAAATCAATGGCAAAACAGTAAATATAGAGTAAACACAAAGATTTATAGTGGTTCGGTCCGGATGACCTATTTCACTCTCGGGAACAGCTGCGGTGGCCGGAGATCTTTATTGATGAGTAACCGGGAGAATATACACCGGAGTATTACAATGCTTTAGAAGAGAGAAGCAATGTGTGTAGGGATCTCAAGGTGTAGAGGTCTCAAGGTCCTGCCCAAGTGTGTAGATCATGCCCTCTATGTGGAGAAGGCTTACATTATATAGGCTTAGTAAGGTGGTGAGGTGGTGGCGTGAGTGAGAGGTCTTCCACTATTTTGGTAAGTACAATCATGGTAGGAATAGATCTCTTTGGTAAGCACAGTTAAGGTAGGAATAGATCTCTTTGGTAAGCACAGTTAAGGTAGGAATAGATCTCCGTCCGCATCCCGATATTTTCTCCCTTGTGTTCCTATTCCTTCGGAGGAGGATCCTGAGTTGGGTTGGACTTGAGTTGTCTTCTTGAGCTGGGTTGGACTTGAGTTGGAGTACCAAAGCCAAGAGGAGTAGAGAGAAGTAGGCACCCAAGGGACCTGCCCAGGCGGACCTGCGCCCCAGGGACCAAGTCTAAGGGACCTGCCCAGCGGTGCCCAAGTGCAGCCATGCATGGCGCCCAAGGGGCCTGCCTAGGTGGTGCCCAAGGGTTGCCATGTCTTCCTGTTTTGGGCGTTGGCCTCTTGATGTCTTCTCTTTGTTTGGGCTCTTCTTTGGGCTTTCTCAGTTCTGTTTTCATTGGGCTTGAATCACTTTTTATTGACTTGGGCCTTCTTGATTTATTGGGTCTGACCCAATTAATTTCGGGCTCATCAGATAGTTTTTTGTTTAGGCTCCTCACTATCCCTTGAAATATCAAAAGCAATAGCAAATAAAAATATCTCATCTATAACTTTATTTCGATCCCATCTTTTTCTATTATACACATAATTTATAGAGATCTCATCATTCTTAGGTATTTGAGCCTCTTTTTCAAGAGTTAACTGAGTTTCTAGATGAGGTAATTGTTTTATGGAATGACTCTCTTCAGGAGCACAAATTCTGGTTTGGTATTCTTCTGAGCATTAAATTTTTTATTTACTTTCTCTTGTCCTCTTCTTTTTCTATGGACAATATCTTTTACACTGACAAGTCTTCCACGCTTCAGGTGCGCCTTAGACTCATTTACATCAGTGCTACCAAATTGTCCTACAATGACATCAATTCTTGATGGTGCATTTGCAGCTGGCACATATGACTTTGTTACTTTATTCGTGTCGGTGAATGCATCAGGTAAATTATTTGCAATACCTTGCAAATACCTTGCAAATAAATGATTTTTTAAACTTTCAGTTCACATTAATTTGTTTGATGATCAAAATAAGATAACGCTGGAACATTTCAAATAAGTTCACATTGTTATTCGGATTTTTTTATTGTGTCCCCCTAATGGTGGAAAAATTGATTCATCAAAATGACAATCTGCAAAAAAACTTTAAATATATTGCCAGTTAAATGTTCAAGGTATCTAATTATTGAAGAATAGTCAAATCCAACATAAATATCAAGTCGACATTGTGGGCCCATTTTGGTCCATTGTAGTGGTGGAATTTGAACATATATAGCACAATCAAAAAGGGGGTGATGCTTAATTATTGGGGCTTCAAGCATAGTGAGTTTTAGGTCATGGGTCCTAGAGTGTTGACTTGGGCATGAGGCATGGATTTTGACCCATGGAGCATGAATTGAGGATCGCATGGATTTTATTTGATCAATTAATTAAGGGTAAAATAGTCTTTTTAATGATATTTTTAATGCCGTTCACCTATTGGGGTCTCAATGTTGTTTTTAAAATGTGAATGGAGTGTCTGTGTAATAAAACCAAATATTAGGGGTGTGAGTGATATTTACCCTATTTAATATGTATATTTATCAATAGGATGAATTTAAAGATTGGTCGGATCGGGTTGATATTGTGTTGGATTGATGGTCAGATTAACACTCTTCTGTAAACAAGTGACGAGGCACCACTGCACCAGTAGGTTGTGAGGCAGCCCCAACCATGGCGGAAAGGAGTCTACCCAAGTATACGCGAGGTAGAAGAAACACTCATCGATCTTCTTCCTCTTCCTCTTCCTCTTCCACTTTCGCCGATTCATCTTTGCATTTCCAATCTTCCTGCAAATTTCAATCAAATAATCCCACAAATCACACCACTAGATCTTCAAAACCCAATCCTAACCCAAATGATAACAACATCACCGATTGGGACACCGCCGCCACCGCCACCGCCACCTCCGATGACCAAACGAATCATTCCACCTTAGTCGGAACTTGCCCTTTCATGTGCCCAGGTACCAAGAATTTGTATTACGCATCGTCATATCTTGTTATGCCCTGAATTGTAACGTTTAATTCAATTTTTTTCATAAAACAGTTGAGGAGAGGGTGCAACGTGAGCGTCTCAGAGATTTAGCTGTGTTCGAGAGATTACATGGAAATCCCAGGAAATCGTCTCCGAACCTTGCTGTTAAAAAGGTATATTTTGAAAATGTTATTTATGCTAGATTATCAGTTTCTTTCTTTGAGTGTGCTGTGCATTCATTTGTATAAACCCTATCAAATGGGTCACTCTGGTTTTAGCATTTTATAAGTGTTACAAATAAGGGTCATATCCAGTTTCATCTCATTAATAGTATGCTTGAAAGGTGGAGTAGGCACACCTTACACTTTTACCACTACAATTCCCCTTAGCTTTGCCTTAAACCTGTTAAAGCACATTTTTTGGTTGGATAAAATCATAAAAGTAACACATAAGTTAAAGGTGATTTTGAGACAAACGCTTGCGTGGCAGTCCATGTATTTTGCAGTAATTTTTCTGAAAGCTTCGTCTGAGTTGACCACCAATATCTAATATCTTTACTTTGAAAACCAAAGCCTGTTATTATTTTGTGAATCCATGAGCTTGCCTGCGTTAGGTTCTTTTATCTTTATCCTTCTTTTTGTATTATTTTTGCCTTTTGCGCTTTATATTGTTGATTTGTTCAGTGTCATTACAAAAGAATAATCTCATCAAATAAAGTTCCCATAACTTAAATAAACCCATTAGGTAATAATCCCTTTTTTCGGTCTGGGTTTCTTGTGTATGCTCCCTGAAAACCTACCAGATACCGAAGGATCCATATTGATCTTGGATTTGTTTTGAGGGTTCTTTTTACAGCTATCTAGGGTATTATCAAAAAGTTTCAAATGCAAGGCATGGGAACTATTCGGTTTGGTTTGGTTAAACCGTTAAAATTTCATTTGGTCCTAATTCTGAAAACTTGTTCACTTCTTGAATTTCGAATGTAATTTTTTGTGCACTTATATTCCATTCCCCTTTATTTCTATATATAGCTAGAAATGATTGCATTTGATGCATAATTTGGTTAAATCTTTGTAATCTCTCACTTCCACCCTTCGTAATCTCTCACTAGTTTTGCAGAACCATATCCACAAGACATGACCAAGCTTCAGATGTGCGGCCTCTCTCGGTGTTGGAAGACACTTTAAACTACCTTTCCAACTTGTGCGATTCCACAGAACATCCTTTTGAAGTAGTTCATGACTTCATCTTTGATAGGACAAGGTCCATAAGGCAAGACCTTAGTATGCAAAACATCGTGGGTGATCAAGTGATCCAGCTGTATGAGAGAATGGTATGCCTATCATTTGTTAACATTATAGTTTTGATTGCCGTCATTGGCTTTTTAAGTATAATAACTTAATGATCCCTTGTAACTGATCCATTATTTTCCTACAAAGCCAGTAAGTCTAAGTCAACCAAGTTATTTCCCATTTTCATATATCTTTCTTAATTGGGGATGTTAACTTTTGCCTCTTTATATGCTACCATACCATGGATTAAATTTAGTTTTCTTGTGTAATTCTATTTACAATTTTACTTGTGGCTATCATTTACCATGTGCATAAACCCTTTGTGCATTCATACTGAATATCCGTGCACCTTAAAGCGGTTGCTTGAAGTTTGATTTCCCACTGTAGGTATTTTGAGGCTTATCTAATATTTATTGCATGTAAACTTTCCTTTTTGCCTCCAGAAGTCTTGCTTTTATTTTATTTATTCTATTTTGTGAATGAATTAAAGCTTGCTCTTATTTTTACCACATACAGTTTCTTGACCATACATGGTAGGAATTTTAACAATAGTTTGTGTGTTATTGCCATCTACCACCATTCCACTAATGGTTGTCTTGTCTATAGACTTTTTCAATCTTTTATTTACAATATATTCTTTTTGAGTTCATTTTTTCTTCTTTTTAGAATCCAAAATATTAGTAATGGGCAGAACTTATTTCTACTTCTGGCTTAGAACGTTTTCACAGAAACGGTTGAACTAAACCAACAAAGGTGGACCACAAAACTTGATGCATGGTTTATGCTTTTTTCACCCATTTGCCGATGTCAGACAACATCTACGAACTTGGAATAATGCTTCCTATACTTGATTTTGTGGTGGGTTAAGGATATTGGAAACTTTTGGGAACAGATTAGAAGGTTAAAGAAAGTTTGCAGGTTTTGGGGATTGAAAATGGTTGAAACTATGTGATATTTTAAAGTGATAGGCAGCAAAAATTTTAGAAAAATGCACTGAAAATTTTTTGGCTGGTAGAAATGTTAAATCATAGACACTAAGCTAAAGGCCAATGGATTGGAACATGAGTTAGAGCTGGTTAGGCCTTCATAGTAGGATAGTTTTCAGAGATGAAATTAGGTGCTGTTTTGGGCTGCGTACTGTAATTTGGTACATGAATTTAGGAGATGGATAATAGAATGAGAATAGGCAGAAGAAGAATTTTGGTATTTCAGTTCGCATCCCTTAAGGTTAGGTTGCATCACAGAATTCAAAGCTTATCTAGTTATCTTCATAAGCTATTGCAAGTGTGTCCCATGTCCTTTCTTCACTTGCTGAGGTGACTTTTCCCAATTCAACAAGAACAAGGGATCCAAAAATAAAGTTTGCAATTTTGGCCACTTTTAAGGGCCTGATAACATATTTTGATCCAAAGTAGACCCTATTAATCAATTTACATCTCATTCGAAGCAAATTTGAAATTGATAAAATACATTTTGACTTCTTTATGTTAATAAAAGGCAGATAAGACAGTAATAGCAGCATCATATCTTAATGAAATATAGATGAACTAGCTAGCTGCCCGAAAATAAGACAGGATAACATGATGCTGATGATGCTATAGGACAAGCTTCTAGTTTCCTTCACTTTTTCTTTGCAGTACTTACTGTGATATCTCTATATGGTGTTTGGGCATGCAAATTTAAGAACCATGCAATTTGTAGTTGCATAAAGCCTTTTTTTTTTAAACTTCAAGCCAGGGAACTCACCCTTTTAAATACTTGAGCCATGAACATATAAGAAATAGCGTTGTTGTATTTCATCATGCAGGTTAAATTTCATGTCATCTCCCACCACAAGCTTCGAAGATGTTGTGGCAATTCAAATATATCTTCAATGCATCACCTCAACATGGAGCAGCTTACAAAGGCTGTGACATCTTTATATAACCTGTATGAAGCAAATCGAACTTCCCATTCCATTTATGAGAATGAAGCTGAATTTCGTTCATTTTATGTGCTTCTTCATCTTGGTTCTGACAGCCAACCAATGGTTTATCTCTCTATTCACTAATGTGGTTAATTAAGTTTGTGCATTTTCTCGTTTTGTGCCTTGTACTAGATCTTGAAATCAGTAAATCTAGTATTTCCTGATCCACAGGGGGAGTCAATTTCTTTGTGGTTCCGTCGTGTTCCTTCTCTTGTTATGAAGTCAAAGGAAATGTGTTTTGCTCGGAGAGTTTTAAGGTAACAGAAATGTCACAGGGAGATTGTACTGCTTTTGTAACAGTTTTGTCTATCTGTTTTCTCTATCTTCATAAGTTTTAAGGTAGCAGAACCATGCAGTTTATATGTGCTGCTGCTGCTTCTTTTTTTTGACTATTTTCTTATCTCTAGCCCAAAAAAATTTCATCTCATCTGTTATATTTGCTTTTCTCTTTATTTTTTGCAACAGATACTTTCGTTTGGGCAATTACAAGCGCTTCATTTGTACTACGGAGGCTGAGGCATCCTATCTGCAGTATTGCATTATTGAACCTTACATCTGTGAGGTTGTTTCCATTTTATTAGCGGTTTTATTTTTATCTAAAGTGGTACATTCTGTCTTCAAAAATGCTTTGTGCTTGAGTTCTCCAAGAAGGAGGCGAGTGTCATGTTTCTCTCACACTCTACAACCTTTATTTTCTGTTTATCGTATTTATTTTTCTCTTGTAATTTGAGAGAACCTCACCGTCTCACTAACTCTGGATAGCTGAGCCGTTGTATGAAATTTGACTCCTATATCCTCCAAAATTCCAGACCTTCCCCCCCCCCCCCCCCCCAAAAAAGAAATGAAAAAAATATTTATAAACCCACATGCACAGACCTAAGGGAAAAAAAGAACGATAAAGAAAGATAAGGAAAGGAATGGCCCTTCCTCTTCTTTGTCTTGTTTCTTAGCTGGAACTAATTTATCTGAACTTAGTTTTTTATCGTTGTCATTGGTTGGCTAGATGATTTCCTGATTTCTTGTACTTTTTATTCTATTGACATTGATCTTCCTTTAACCTTTTCTTTCTGCGATTGTAGGAAATATCTAAGTAAATGCTGTTGTAACTTCATATCTCTTATCTCCTAAAAAATAATGTGATATGGTTCATAGTTTTATTGGTGTATGTCAGCATCATTTTTTTTTGTTTTTGTAATAAAATTGTGTTGTAGTGTTTGGCACTTCAATTGTATTTTTTTTCTTTGTGATTTATGGACCTTAAGTTCTCAATCTTAATTAGCTTGTTTTACAAATTGGTCCATGGTTGTTGGAACCAAGATCTTCACTGCCTTTTTCTCAAGCATTCTGCAGACACTCTCTGCTTTGGTAAAAAAGAACTATCTCTGATCACCTCTCTGTTCTTGCTTCTTCGTTGTGTATTATATAAAAGGTTCAAGCATTGGCAGTGTGCTGTGTGAATTACGGAGGTTACAAGCTTAATCCATATCCATTGGAAGACCTATCTAGACTCTTGATGATGAAGGTTACTGTTTCATCAACTAAAATGAATTGATAAATTATCAACATGCATTGGATCTCCAAACTTGTATGTGATCTTGGGTTGTTTTACTAGGAATCAGATGTGGAATCCTTCTGCAGTGGTTGCGGTCTGCAAACATACACAGATGAAATAGGAAAGAAGTTCTTGCCCACCAAGCAAACAAGTTTTTCCCACCCCAAAAAAGTGTTTCAGAATTACTCTCTTTTGCAGTCGGAGCGACTAGAGAGGTAGCTCCTTTTTTCTGTTACTCTGTCTTTCCCCCTTCCTCTTGAGAAAAGTTTAAGTTGAATATGAGAAAACAATCAAGAGAAATAACTGGGCTTTAACCATGCTTGCTGAAAAATATAACTTGAAGGGTGTTGCTGGTACTGGCAATGCTAGGGACTTGCTCAAAACCTTGCATGTACAGTAAATATTTAATGATTCCAGTTGAGTAGTTTATTGTATTCCCTACTTAACTCGATAAAGTCTTGTCCCAAGACTCCCAATCTTTTTGGGGTCAGACAACTAAATACATCATATTTCTCCATTGTGTTCCTTCAAGGGTCATGTTTTCTATTAAATCACATTTGATTCAAAGTTAATTTCGGTCTACCTCCCGCCTTGCCTTGACTTTTCACAGTCCTAGGAAATGCAATAATTGTATTCACATTACTTATTATAACGTGTATGAGTTATTTTAAGGCAAATATGTAAAAAGGCTATAAAAAATGGTCCAAAACCCGTTATCCATTACCTGCATTGTGACAAAAACTTATAGTATACATGTTTGATACTTTGGCTACAATTCAATAAGTGGGTGGATTTATGGACGGGGCTGCTGCAGTAATGAGAGCCAATGGCACTTATTTTTGTGTAACAGAGGTTTTTGATGTTGTGGACCAGGAATATATGTTAGCACCTGGACCTTGTTATTCTGATTATGACACTGGAAGATTTTCTGCAAAGGGTCAGCTGAATGTGTTTGCTCTGTAATTTTTCAGCTAATTAACCAAGCTTCGGCTTTGCAGGGCATCAGCTGAATGCTCAAAGCTCCTTTGATTGCAAATTGGATAATGCGACGCAAGCAGTCACTTGCTTGGCTGAGGAAAGATTGCAGCAGGGGCAAAAACCTCGTGGGCTTAATCAGATGCTGGCCAAAACAAAGGCTCTGCCATGGCGCTCTTGGCGGGGCTAAGGATACGAAGATGCCAAGTTTGTTTCACTTTCCCAATTTTCAGAGCTGATTTGAAACCCATGTCAAGTACATATGGTCACGTGCTTCACCAACTCAGCAACTGATCCAAATCCTCAGTTAGGCATCTTTGGATCAGAGAGACCTGTCTGTAGTATCTTCTTTAATCCTGTATTACAGTCAGGTATGTAAATAATTGTCGCAGAAAGCTAGGCGATGAAGTCTCTACTGTATACTTTGTGATGCAATGTTTGGGTTGTTTAAACAAAAGTGTTCTACCCGACTGAGGGGGGAGAGAGATCAAGCTTGATTCGATCCCAACCGACGTTCTTATTCTCCAGCTGACATGAATGGTCTTACACTATCTTATTTCAACCTTCCTCCCGACCTCTTTGGTAAACAAACCAACTAAAAGGTTTTTGAAGTTGGATGGTAGTATCGTTTTAAATTTGTTAATCGTTGAATGCTTACGTTTCAAATCTCCGTGCGAAAAGAAATTGATAAGGATCAATGGTCACAAAGAAATTAAAGACCTATGACTAAAATTAATTTCTCGGTACCATAGTGTTGTCGGCATTGCGCTAATGTTGCTTGAAGCACAGTGACTTGCAAACTAACTTTTGAAGATAATGGAGCCCGACCATATCCAAATTTAGAACAGAGTTGAGTCCAAATCCACCGTGCATAGTTGCACTGAAAACAGAAATGTTCAGAACTTTCATCTTCAAGCATGCACAAGCCACAATGAGGCACTATGTAGGGATAAAATCAGGCCATCGAGGCGATTAGAGTGTGCTTGAAGATGTTGAATTTGTTCCAAATGATGCCTGCATAATCAACCTTAGTATGGGTCTAGCTAATGAGGATTAACCTCTATGTTTTTAACTTCAATTTCCAATTGCCCCCTTGACCCTTGGGGCATTATTTTTCTGATTAATTTGGGGATTGGAGGGGGGTTTCGAGCCCATCCAATGGTTTTTTTTTCGGATAAAAAATAAAAGATCATTGATAAAAAAAGGCAGTATAAAAAATGAAAAAAAAAAAAAGTTGACTAGTCCTCCAACCCAAATCACGTTGCCTCTTAGCAACAAAAGTAGAAAAGAAAAATCTGAACACATCCAATCTTTTAGCAACAAAGTTATCCAACTTACCTCAATTCTTGATGACCAAAAAAGTCCAAAAAGATAAAATATATTCAATCCCCTGAGCCTTGCACCACATTATATCTATCTTCAAATACTCTGGAGTTCCTTTCCACCCCGTGATATGAGATGTTCTTAAAGTCACCAACAAATAGGACTCCATGGGACAATACAACTATCCAGAGAGAGAGAGAGAGAGAGAGAGAGAGAGAGGCAAAATTTCATTCTAGCTCTACTACGACTGGCAAAAGACTTGAACAACTCAACCACCTTACAAAATGCATTCAGTTAAATCTACTTGGCCATTAGTATATGATGTACAAATGATGAATAAATCATCAGATACAACTAGCCAAATCTCAAAAAAAAAAAAAAAAAAACCTGGAAAAAAACTGATATCAACATATAAGCTGCACCAAGCGGAGTGGAAAATGAACTTTACGCCCAAATCAATGTCACGACAAAAAATAGCAGGAGAGCCAACCCAAAACAAAAGCCAACAACCGCCATGAAAGCCTGAAGAAACAGAGATCAACAATGTACTAAAGTTGAAAATAGGTGAAAATTTTTGGGAATTTAAGTGTTCATATACCTTCCCTTGTGACTCAAACTTAAACTTAACAGTGAACCACGATAACCCCTTGTCTACAAAAGGTGCAAGTGCTAGAGCCCTGCATGAGAAGCACCACTACAAAGTCACAACTGTTCATAAACTTGTGTTAGCTGCTAATTACAATAATAGGAGGAACTATTTTCTGCTGGAGTATTAGGAGATTTTCTCCATAGAAACTCAGTTGGAATCCAGACAAGAATAAATCCATCATTTAATAATGTCTCAAGTAGCCAAAACATAGGAAGTCATATGAAGTATGAACACATTTTCCGCACTAGTGCAGCCAGCAAGCTGCATGCCTGGTCTCTAGCAATATATAAATCACTTTTATTTTGTTACAAGGGTTGGCATTGGGCAATGCCAGGTCACTAATCAACGTCACCAGCCCACTGGTAGGCCATCTGTCGGACTGTCAATTGGTCAACGGGATGGGCAGACCTAGCCCAGGTAGATTAGGACAGGCCCACAGCCTGCCTTCTGTGCTAGCCCATGCGGACTTAGGAAGACCGGACATAATGGGCCTTAAAGGTGCCATAAGTGGAGTTATATATATATATATGCACATACACTAGTGCGCCTAAAAAATCAATCCCATTATATTAAATAATAAATTTTATTTCCTTCATTTCTTGATTACATCATTTAAAATTTATTTTTACCCATTATTTTTTTTTTAAATATCGACAAAATTTTCTCAAAATACGTAATCTAATAATTTTTTCTCAACATGTATATACTATCGTGTATAGATAATGTCTGAAATAAAAATTATATTAAACTACAAATTAATCAAATATTAAATGATGGAACATGTTATAGAACTGACTGATGTAATGTTTTTTGGGGGAAAAATATGTAAGGGATAAAAATTCAAGTTGCTAAGCATTTTTATCAATTTTAAAGTCAAAACCGAGGTACTAAATTTGTAATTAGGATTGAAAATATTGTTTTTTTCACTGAAATAAACAACTAAATCGAACTAAGGTATCCAATATAATCGAACTAGGTAATAATTTTTTGTTGAAAGCTCTATATAGAAATCCTCCCACCAAAAACCAACCCAAGTCTTCCACTCTTTTTTTTCATGTAAGAAGGTTTTAACATGTAAACACCATTAATTAAAATTTTGTATGAGTAAGCTCTAAGATTAAGGGATTGTTTTGCAAAGAGAAGTAGATATTAGAGAGTTTGATAGTTTTTTTGTGGAAAAAAAATGAAGACTTTGTCAACCCATTTACAGATATCATGAACGAAAATTTTGTAAATAATTGACATGTTAAAAAGCAAAAAATAATTTTTTTTTTATGTTGGATCCCAACTGTCAAATTCAAAGTCATTGCATCCCGAATGTCTTTTTTTTAAATTCGCAAACTATCGATGGATCCAATAGTTGGGCCGATGGGTCATGTCGCATAAGGAAGCATGATAGAGAGACACAAAATATTGAGTGACACCCAAAATATCTCACAACACCCCGTCACAACATACAAAAAGAAATATTAATGGCTGCAAAATATTTTCAGGTGTTGAACTAAAAACCAAAGTGGTGTGTGGTAATGATTTTATTTATAACAATATAGAACATAAAAATAAAATTTGATTCCCGAATTTATTTTTTTCTCATCTAAAAGTGTCCATGAGTTGGAAGGTCTAGTTGGTCAACATCACTAGAAGATGCTGCACCAATAGAAATTCTTCTCTAGAAATAAGGAACTTCAAACCTAAGAAGTAGGGATACTTCCTCATGGGTGTCATGATAGTGTCAAACACGGCTACAAGTGTCATGAATAGTAAACTCAGTCTCAATTGGACACGATTAGGACAAGACCAAGATTTTTTTTTTTTTTTTAAAATGACTGTTAACTATTAAGAGGGTGTGCTTTCTATATTTTTATTTGTTTTTTATTATGTAACTTATATACTATGAATGTTAATTGAAGTAATTATGTTTGATGAAAATTATGGATGTTTAATTATAATCAAAAAATAATATTTGTTACGTCTTATTATTAATATTGTTATAAAATATACTTTATTTTTAATATATTATAATTCTATAATTATCTAAAAAATATATTATATTATTTTTATTAGTCATATCTTTTATGTATCTCCGTGTCCGTATCGTATCAGATACGACACCTGTGCCCGTATCCATGCTTCTTAGCTTGGGACCTCCTTACAACAATGAGACTATTCATCAAAATCTAGACCATAACTTATTTTGAATTTTTTTCAGCTCTTTGGTGGTTTTTTTAGTGTTGGCAGATGTTTCATTTCTCCAAAAAAAAAAAAAGTAGTGGTAATCAAAATTTCAACCAAAAAAAACAGAAGCTACAAGGGTCAGTTTCATTTTCTATTAAATCAGAGAGAGAGAAAATAACTATTTTTAACCATTTCTTAGTAATTTTAGGTTGGTGATAATTAACAAGACAAGGATAAAGGCATGTGTAATGGTCCATATTGATTTGCAAATCTAACTGTAACTATGTAAAAGGGAAGAAAAGATAGGTTTTTGCAGGCACATAACTATTTACGTTAGCCCAAAAGGACAGGTAGCTCCTAATAAAACGAAGTCCAAACCCAATTGATTTGTCTGAATACTACCCTCCGTAGGACTTACCTATCTTTGCTGTAATTTTTCCATGTTTTGGTGGAAAGTACAAATATAGAGTGGTTTTAACTTTTAATTAGATAGCAAGGGACCAGTGTCTTCGTGTTTTTGATTAAAAGAAAATTTCCGATTTTTTAAAAATGGGCAACATGTTTATTAAGAACAAAAAATTACCAAACATCTTTTTTCTTTACACTTTCTTGGCTTTTTAATCATTAAAACAAAAACAAATACGACACCGAACATGCCCTAAGTTACAAAAATATAACAAAAGACACCTCCCAGTAAAAATGTGTGGGGCAGTGGCAAAGACATAAATAGAGAAGACTTGAAAAATCATAATAAGCTACTAAAGTAAGAATGCAAAACTATAGTTTAGCAGCTCACCCTCCGGCTCTGAGAAGCTTAGTAACTTGGCTTCCAGCCCACACCATGGCCATTACTTTGAGAAACCTGCAAAACAACAGAGTTCATTCAATAAAAACTCCCTGCCACATTACAGAATGAGTCGTCACCTTTTAACAGCTGCAAAATAACCCATTCTTCCAGGTGCTGGAGCAACATAAAACCTATAAAGCAAATGAAATGAATCTACATAAGTTGGCTAAATAATCTCATAACATGCACAGGTGAACTTGTAGAATAAAAACAGAAAAAACGAGGCGATTTACAAATACTTAAGTAGTTGACTCTGAACAATATCATTCCTGGATGCTGTGGTTGTTGTGTACTTGCTGAACTTAGATATCCACTGAATTTAGTTTCAGTTAAGTGAACATGATTTTGAATGTCAATGACTCAATTGTCACGCAATGTGCAACAGTTTACTGGAGCAGCATTTTAGTACTTCTAAATAAAGGGTGCGGCTATCATGCCCACGTATCCCCAGCAACCCCAGCAGAAAATTGATTTATGATATGGCACAGAAAAATAACTACTTGCAAGTAACTTCACAAACAACAATCTTCTACATATTTTCATCCAGATAAAATTTGAAGATGTATAGCAAGGGAAGATTCTCCCAATAAAAAGGGGGGGGGGGGGGGGGGGGACATTTTGAAAAACTCATTAATTGTACAATAAAAAGAGAAACATAAACACTTCAGAAGCACTTCTCAACTTCATTCATCCTCTTTAATAATTTTAGGAATCCTCCCGAGTCTTACACCACACATCATTAACTCCAAACACCAAAATGGTAACTGTGAGGTATCTTCTGTTCATCAGTTAAACTACTCTATTACAATTCCAAATCTACAGAACTCATTTAAGAATCCCGATGGAACTCATCAGTTAAACTACTCTATTACAATTCCAAATCTACGGAACTCATTAGTTCCATTGAAGTTCAAACACTCTTATTCCATGGATTATTCTCAATTAAGAATTCTGATTTCATGATTATTAATATGTTTATATGTGTTAGAAGCTCTTTAGCCTTTTATTTGTATCTTTATTACGAATGATACTTTTTCACGATCATGAAAAAACCCTAACTCTCTTCTCTTTTTCTCAACCGTTTTTCTTTTCTTCTTTTTTTTTTCTTTTTCTCTTCTCTATTTTTTCTCTTTCTCTTTCCATTAATTCAACATAGTATCATAGCAGGTTTCGTGATTCTCAAATTCAACTACACGCGGAATACAACCAACTTTATTTTTGGTATGCAAGAAGGAGCATTTCCTACTTTCCCAATTTTTTTTGTCCAATTTTTTTTGTCTATCCACCAAAAAAAAAATTAAAGATCAATAACTTAGTTGACTTGATGAGTAGAGTTTATCTATGATTTTTCAAGCTTTTTTTTACATTATTTGGTGCTTCATTCGATTTTTTCTTTGATTTTTGGGAAAATAAGGCTAATTTTTTCAAATATGTAATTTTCAACCTTTTTTCGAGGGATTTGTTGTTTGTAATAAGCACGATGGGTACCGATTTTGAATGCCAAAGGGTTGCCAAGTGATCTGAAATTTTTTTGGAGTTTTATGGCTTCAAAAGGGGCAATAGACATTTTTCTGTTCAACAATAGTTACATTTTATGCTCTGGCGGTGATTTCACCATTTTTTGTGATTTTCATGTTTGATTAAACCTAAGTTTGAGATATTAGTTGCGTTTCTTGTTGTTTTTTAGCTTTTTCAACTATTTGACGTGTATCTGATCTTTAAGAAGACGTAGAAATCAAATTAAAAAATGATGGAACGTAGCATGTCTCTCAAAAACAATCAAAAAATGTTGTAAGTTAGATTGGGATTCAAGATGAAAATTCCAACCTATAGACAGTGAAACTTGATGGCCACAATTACCTTATCTGGTTGCAGTCGGCTATGTTGTTTGTTAGGAGTAAGGTAAAGATGGGTTATTTGATTGAAAAAACTGAGAAACCGAAGACTGATGATCTACTTTATGATAAGTAGGAGGATGAGAATTCAATGATTATGTCTTGGCTACTACACTCTATAGTCTATGCAACCAAAGATTAACAATGACTATTTTTTTCTACGTATTGCCAAGGAGATTTGGGAGGCATGGGTAACATGGCATAGGCATAGAAGTTGAAATGTCAAATTCACAATACTAAGGAGAAGGATTCCTCTTTGTCAGCTTATTTGAGGGGGTTATGGAAAGAATTGAATCACTATTAGAGACTTGACATGTAGTGTGCTACAGATGCCTAAAAAATACAGAAGTTGACTGAACAAGAGAGGTTTATTGAATTTCTTGCTGGCTTAAATCTTGAGTTTGATTAAATTAGGATTCAAATCCTCTCTTCCTTCTCTATTGGAGGTATATGCTTATGTTCAGTGAAAAAAGAGCAAGCAAGGTATCATGCTTCATCCTATGCCCCAGGACAGTTCATCCCATGCCACTTTTGCTTCTCGAGACAGTCGGTTGGCAAGTAAGAAAGTTGAGAGAGGACGTGCAAATGTTGTATCTGATGATAAAGATAAGTTGTATTGTGATTATTGCCACAAGTAAGGATATAATAGAGTGACTTGATGAAGATTATATGGTCGTCCTCTGTTTGGAGGTAGAGAAGGACGACTAGGCAATAGAGAAGGGTCTCGCGCCCATCTTAGTGCTGCAATGGAGACTTCTTCACCTAGTCTTGGTCTTGCTCCATCCTCTACAACAGATATAATGGTTCTTACTAAGGAGGAAATGGAGAATATACGTCACCTTATATCGAAGCTGGACACCTACCGCTGAATCCACTTCTTTTGCCCATTCAGGTAACTTTCTTACAGCATTGAGTGTATCATGTAATATTCTTTCTTACCCCTAGACCATTGATTCAGGTGCCTCTGACCATATGATTGGACTATCCACTTTGTTCTCAACATGTACTGCTTGTTGAGGAAAACATGTTAAAATATCTGATGGTTCCTTATCATCTGTAGCCGGTAAAAGCTCTATTCCAATCACTTTCTCTCTATCTATCTCATATGTTTTACAAGTTCCTAATCTTTTGAACAATCTTCTTTCTATCAGTGGCATTAGCATGAAATTAAACTGTACTATAACATTTTTCCCTTCACATTGTGTATTTCAGGACCTTCTTACAAGGAAGACAATTGGCAGCAGTGAGGAGAGAGATAATCTTTACTTTTTGAATTCTCAGGAGTCAGACGATGTTACCATTATACAAGCTCATAAGTTAGAAAGAAGTGATACTTCTAAGGTGCAGATTTGGCTACTCCATCGGAGATTAGGACATACTTCATTTCTTTTGTTGCAAAAAATATTTTCTTTTTTGTTTTCTAGGCTGAAGGTCTTTCAATTTCGTTGTGAAGTATATGAACTTGCAAAACACCATCATGTGCCATTTCGTATTAGTTCCAATAAAAATACATTGCCTTTTGTCCATTCTTCATACTAATGTTTGGGGACCTTCCTAGGTTGCTAGCTTGTCGGGTTGTAGATATTTTGTGACATTTATTTATGATTTTTCTCATATCAATTTAGTTTACTTGTTGAAAGAAAAAAATAAAGTATTCTCTTGTTTTTCAGACATTCCACAAGATGGTACATACCCAATTCCATACTCAAGTACAAACTATTCATTCCGATAATAGGGGTATGTTTATTGGGGACTTCGGTCCTACTTTGCTAAGCATTGTATTATCTACCAAACAATTTGTATTGATACAACTCAACAGAATGGAATTGTTAAGACAAAGAATCGACATCTATTAGAAGTTGCAAGGGTCTTAATGTTTTCTATGAATGTTCCAAAGTTATATTGGGGAGATGTCATGCTTACCTCATCATATCTTATCAATCGAATGTCTTCTCGAGTTCTAAACTTAGAGTCACCGGTTGAGGTATTATCTTCTTTTTCTTCCTCTTCCTCTAACTTTTTTTCAGTTCTTCCTTGGGTGTTTGGCTGTGTTTGCTTTATTCATGTTCCTCCTCGGCTTCGAAGTAAGTTAAAACCTAAAATAACCAAATGCATCTTTCTTGGTTATTCTCCTACACAAAAAGGGTTACAAATGTGTTCATCCTCCTTCGGGCAAAAAATTTGTTAATATGGATGTCACATTTTTTTTGAAACGGTAGTCTATTTCTCCCCACAGACTTCTCTCCAAGAAGAAAACAAACTTAGTATACCATAAAGAGGAACGGAAGAAGCAGATTTAGTTGGGCAATGCATGTCAAAGAGAAGCTTAGAGAGAAATAAATTTCAATGTTGTGGCTTCATTAAGTAGACAGAAGGACAACCTTTATTTATAAAATTTGGTCAAAACTCATTGAGACAATTAAAACAAGACCAACAAAGTAAAACAAGAAAAAACAGTGAAGGATCAAACAAAAAGAATCAATACACCCATAGACATTCTACCCATGAATGATAAATCCTAATGAGTTCATCTTTCAAATATTTCGTTTTATTTTCTGTCATTGTTAGAAAAGCGACCAAAATTCCAAACAATTATAACAACTTATCATCAAAATTAGCAAGCAAAAGAATTATGTAGGTATAGAGTTATCTTAAGGCGCACACGTAAATACTAAAGTAAATTTTTGTTCAATGACTGATTATCACGTAAGTTGTCTTCCATTAGTTACACTAGTTGTAAGAATAAATGATGAGACTGATAATGGCTGTCCAAGGTTGCCAAAGAAAATATTAACATGCTCAGGAAACATCATCAGCATTAATGCCCTGATTGGTAAGCATGAGGATGTTATGTGGCCAAAGAAAAGAACAAGTCTTATATGCAAGGAATATATGTGCACAGTTATCCACTCTATATAGCATACCACATGCCTTACCATTGAAGATATTGTTTGGGTTTGCACTCATTATCAATATACAGAGAATTCAAATTTTATAAACGGCTGCCGTACTTTGGGACTGAAGCTGTTTCTTGTAAGTTGGGTTTACAATTATTTAACCCCTTCTGTTATTTTTGCATCACGGTGCTCACCTTTCCTTGTATTATTCTCCTTTTGCCCGATTCTGTTACTGTTAGCCTGTTAGGTGGACTTCTAATGTCACTTGGCATTATACCTTTAATAATAGCATCATGAGTTGCGTCATTTCAGTTTCTCTACCTTCAACCTCTCGTGTTAATGCAAAAGGTTTATTTGCTTCAGTAGCTAGTTCAGTCGAGGTCTGAGAGTACCAATACTAAATCGGAAGTATGCAACAGGACAAGTCACATCGACTTATCATTTCACAACAATACCAAAAACTCTTCATTTTGCTTATATATTTCCATCTAGTCATTTGAAAGGAAAAATGATTTCATCAGGGCACATTTTTATTTGGCTACATATTTGTAGATAAAATGGTGTTCAAATATTGTACTTGAACAGGGTGAAGTTGTAGCCAAGAAGAAGTCCCATCATATGTGAGGAATGGCAAAATATTAACAATCAACAAAATTGGAAAATTGAGATGATTTTGCCAAAACAACAGCTAACTCATTTGGCAATAGTAATATAATATTCCACTCACCACACCAAGAGAAAGGTAGTAAGATAGTATGCAGTATTTAGCAATCCGTAAGACAATATTCCTGAAATTCCATATCTCCTCAACCTCTTCAAAATCCTGAGAAGTTCAATAAAGATCTCAAAAAAAAAAAAAAAGCTTCCACATTGTTTATAACTCACATGTTCTTCTATAAACCGAAAAATGGTACAAGAACATTAAATTATGAAGAGAATATATCCAGCGCCAATGGCTTTGTAATAAATATGGCAGAAAGCATACAAAACATCAAAACACGAGCCTGATAGAGAGTGAATCTCACTAAATCTTCTCTATCACAACAATACACTGTGTCATAGCAAAAATTTCATCTAAATTACCCAAGGCCTACAATATTTACAAGCAAAAGAAACTTGTGACCGTATAACCAGTACTGCATGGTCAACGGGTGTATCTTAGGTTTTCTTAGAAGAATCAACTGATGAGCTTTTCATCATCAAATACATGTGGTTGTGGATTAGTCAACACTGGTTAGGTTTTAGAATCTATTGGAATATTCTAGGTCCTACCAATGGAAAAGCTAAAGCTTTTGGACTTACAGTAAAGTTGCTGTAGAATCAAACTCTACTGATCAACTTTCTGGACTATTCATAAAGCATAAGTACACAACTTTCCCAAAGGAAATTAGAATGTATATTCAGGTTAAGAGGTATTGAACTATCCTTTTTTACTTGTCTTTCTGTGTCTAGGAATCAAGGAATCAGAAAGCATAATGATTCCAGATCATTATGAACCAAATATTCATCCAACACTCCTTTTTATACTCTTGATTGAATGTACTTAATTTAAGGAAAAATGTTGAACACAATTTCTTCACATAATTCTCTCTTGGGTTCGTAACTCCTAGCTCCATGCATTCAATTTCTTTAGTATATCTCGTCCACTCATCGAGTACCAAAGATGTCAGGCCATCTAGCCCAGTGGCATCTGGAATGTGAATAAACGGCTCGCATACATAAGGCTGAATAACCTAGCTTTCTAAAACCTCAATCTTTTTCTGATAAGTAAACATCTTCTTTAGCTTGCAGGATTTACCAGGATAATATCCCACCTTCTGCAGCAATAATTTACTCTTTCAACTATGCCTTAATGTTCTAATTTCAACACATTACAGTTATTTATTCACCTTCCATGCCTGCTAATTCTTCCATTACAATATACTTCTATAATTATCTGATCCTGAGGCTCCACCAACACTCTTCTACAAGTTCTCCTTGTACCATCCCCATATACAAGCCCACCTGAGTTTGGGAAATGTAAAATATGAGAAATAATTTTCATCAACCCAAGAGATTGGCCAGATATAATATAACTACAGGATCAAGGATGATCTTTCCAGTACAGCTTGCATTCTATCTGTCTAGTAGTTAAATAACCAGATCAAAATGTAGCCAGTAGCCACCATATGCAGATATCATAATTGAGAGTAGAGATAAGAGAATCTTTAATTAGAAAAACAACACCATCATCACATTATTATCAAAAATCAGCAGCCTTTAGTATTGAACAAAAAACATTGTAAGGCAAGTAGTAAGTACTTGTTGGACTTGAGTGATTCTCCTTGGTGATTTTCTATTTTTCCAGTTGAACCTAAAACAATATAAAAAGGTATAATTTTCAGAACCTTTAATTGATACATTTTTTGATCCTAAACTAATGTAATTGTAACACCCCGTACCCGCCTCTTAGAAGAGGTAGTACAGGAGTCACTTATAAACAGCCCAGACTCCCCCAGAGCAATCGATGTGGGACTAACCAGGCTACAGCAGTCACGGACCACCGTTCTCCTCCTGCCTGCCACCCCCTCAGGGCCGCACGTCCCCGTGAGGCACAGTCACGGACCCACCGTTCTCCTCCTGCCCCCACGTGACCCGCACGGGGCAGCCCACCACCGATCGGTCCAGGGTCGGCTCTGATACCATTTGTAACACCCCGTACCCGCCTCTTAAAAAGAGGTAGTACAGGAGTCACTTATAAACAGCCCAGACTCCCCCAGAGCAATCGATGTGGGACTAACCAGGCTACAGCAGTCACGGACCACCGTTCTCCTCCTGCCCGCCACCTCCTCAGGGCCGCACGTCCCCGTGAGGCACAGTCACGGACCCACCGTTCTCCTCCTGCCCCCACGTGACCCGCACGGGGCAGCCCACCACCGATCGGTCCAGGGTCGGCTCTGATACCATTTGTAACACCCTGTACCCGCCTCTTAAAGAGGTAGTACAGGAGTCACTTATAAACAGCCCAGACTCCCCCAGAGCAATCGATGTGGGACTAACCAGGCTACAGCAGTCACGGACCACCGTTCTCCTCCTGCCTGCCACCCCCTCAGGGCCGCAGGTAGGAGGAGAACGGTGGTCCGTGACTGCTGTAGCCTGGTTAGTCCCACATCGATTGCTCTGGGGGAGTCTGGGCTGTTTATAAGTGACTCCTGTACTACCTCTTTAAGAGGCGGGTACGGGGTGTTACAAATGGTATCAGAGCCGACCCTGGACCGATCGGTGGTGGGCTGCCCCGTGCGGGTCACGTGGGGGCAGGAGGAGAACGGTGGGTCCGTGACTGTGCCTCACGGGGACGTGCGGCCCTGAGGGGTTGGCAGGCAGGAGGAGAACGGTGGTCCGTGACTGCTGTAGCCTGGTTAGTCCCACATCGATTGCTCTGGGGGAGTCTGGGCTGTTTATAAGTGACTCCAGTACTACCTCTTTTAAGAGGCGGGTACGGGGTGTTACAGTAATATAAAAGGTAAAATAATGCATCACAAGAAAAATTGCATTCATAGTTACATTTATACACGGCAATACCTTCATGATCTACAGAGCTATTGGCAAAATTTGACAACCCAAAAGCCTACCCTTGCAGCAAAGAAAAACATAAGCAACACATCAAATTGAAAGTACAAAGAGACACCAAAATGAATTGATTGCAGCATCTTCACGCTCCATTAACTTTGATAAAAACTAAAACAGGTAGAGAAATCAAAATATATTAAATCTCAGGGAATTTGGTCAAAGATAGACCACTGGAATTCAATATGAACAAACTGTCAAGCACAGTCAATTCCAAATTTGTGAACTAATACAACTATATATTGCATTTGCAAATACTTTTAGTGATAGGTAGGTGCTTCTATTTGTCACCTTCGCAGAGTGAAAAAACAACATAAGTGATTGTCCATGGAGGTATTTACCAATCAACAACAGTTTAGAAACAAGTTAAAAAGTTCAACAGTGTCATAGTACAGTAAATAAGTTCAAAAGTGCCGTAATTTTGTTAATAAGTTCAAAAGTGCAATAATTTGGTAATTTTATTTCAAAATTGCCGCAAACTGGTAATCCGTTGTCCATGTGTCAACCTTTATGAATTATCTATAGAACTCACAATTGATGATAACAACAGTTAATAATCGAATAGTTACAAGCATAGTTGTTAAATCGGGATTTGCATTGTGAATCAAAATTTTTATTCTCCAATCAATAATCAAATAAAATCAAATCAGGAATCATGAGATTCAGTAGCAAATTCACATTACATGACATATAAATACGCAAACAATAAAGTAAAAGAATTAGTATAAAACAAAGATTTATGGAACAAATACTTAATATACAATAATACATCGTCTTCTTAGGTCTACACTTTCAAAAAATTTCAGTAAAATTGTATTTTCATTTTTTTTTAAAAAGTGATAACCACGGGGGAAGACTGGGCTTATGCCTTTCCTGTACCCATTTTCTAATTTGGTCATCATAGCAAACAAATTGCTGTCAAAGTATAAACTCACATCATTGTCGCCATTCACTGAGCACACTCGAAGATGATCAAAATCGAATTGCTTCGGTTTCTTCCTCAAGTACAAGCCAGTGGAAACCTTAGGAATGCTGTTGCCGTAGAATTCACCGATACCCTTGACAGTGAATGGAATTTAAAATCAAGCATTCAGCAAGAAATGGATTTTTACGGAAAATTAGGGGGAAAAACAAAAAAATTGAACGTTAAGATTCAAACCTGGTGATGGTTATGTGACAGTACAGTTGCATGGCGACCCAATGAAATTCTCAGCGTGCAGGACATAAAGAGAGGAGAAAAGAAGAGAATAGACGAGTTGAGAGGATCGTAGGCAAAAGAGAATGAAGTTCCGTTGGGTAATTGTTACATATCTATATAATATGAAAAACTTTTGATTTTCTATTTTATCCTTATAAAGAATTTTATTTACCACATTATTTTTTCATAGTTAAATATATAAATTACAATCACATTCTTGTGTATTTAAACCTCCAATTTACCCACTAATATATCTTTTACTTTTCTATTATTTTTATATAAATATCAATATCTATAAAAAAAATTAATTAACTACATTACTTTTAAAAACATTTATGCGTCATTATAATTTTCAATAAAGTGTTCAAAAACTTTATCAATAAATCATATTTTTTTCAAATATATTGATAACATCATGACAATATATATATATGTATTTTTTTTCCATCTATACTACTAATAAAGAAAGAAACTTTTGTCTTGAAAAATTTTGATTCACTATTTTACTCTTATAAAACAAATTAAATACCACACTATCCTTCAAAAAGTATCTTAAGTGAAAAACTTTTGATTCTTTATTTTACCTTTATAAAGAATTTTAATTACCACATTATTTTTTCATAATTAAATATATAAATTACAATCACGTTCTTATGTATTTACACCTCCAATTTACCCACTAACATTTCTTTTACTTTTCTATTATCTTTGTATAAATATCAATATCTATAAAAAAAAATTAATTGACTATGTTACTCTTAAAAAAATTTATGCATCATTATAGTTTTCAATAAAGTGTTCAAAAACTTCATCAATAAATCATATTTTTTTCAAATATATCGATAACATTATGACTATATATATGTATTTTTTGCCATCTATACTACTAATAAAGAATGCAACTTTTGTCTTAGCATGAAAAAAATTTGATTCACTATTTTACTCTTATAAATCAAATTAAATACCACACTATCCTTCAATATTTGAATGTCTAAATTGTCATCATATACTTATATGTTTAAATCTCCAAATTACTTCTAACATCTATTTTAATTCTTTATTTACTATATATAAATATCAGTATCTATGAAACTTTTTAATTGACTACGTTACATTTAAAACATATATGTATCACTATAATTTTTAATAAAACATTCAATTTTTTTAAAAAAATTTTTTATCAATTTAATATTACTAATTTTAAATATAAAGATAGCATTATCCTTACATATGTGTATTTCTTTCATCAAAAAATTCAACCATTTAAGTTTTAAGATAAAAAATATTATTTTATGTAGTTTTTTAAAAATAATTTATATTAAATAAACATAATTCTTCAATCACAGTAAAGTTTTCATATTTTATTAAGAGTTTATATAAAAAAATTATATTGTATTTTTAAGTAAAACTTGAATTTTAGAATTTTAATAGTCTTTTAAAATATATATTATAGAGTAGTATATTATATTTTAAGGTGAATAATACTTTTAGTCCCTAAAATATCAATATTTTGTCAGTTTGGTTTTCATTGTATCAATTTTGTCAATTTGGTCCTTAAAATATTTAGTTAATGTTTAAATGATTCATATATAGACAATCTATTAAGTATTTTATATAAGTGATCACGTGATACTATTTGATGGAATAACATGTGGTTATTTTCATCAAAAAGCTTAATGGACTATCTAGTTATGGACCATTTAAACAAGAATTAAATATTTTAGGGACCAAATTGACAAAATTTATATACTGAGGACTAAACTGACAAAAAACACAAATTTTAAAGAACCAAAGTGTCATTAATCCTATATTTTATCCCTATTAAACCTAACTAATTATAGTAAGCATTGATTAGAATATTAAAAATTATTTTTATTTTATTCAATGAATTATAAGTTGAAATATAATCAAATGAATTTCAAATAAATTATTTTTATCTTTTTTTTATACTTAAAACAATGAATCGTTGAGAACAAACAATATTTTCAAATTCTATAATATAATACAGCAATAAAAATATAATTTTGATAAACTTGAAATGATATTTAATATAGGTACACATATACCTAATACTTTTTATTAATATTTTATATATGAAAATTATTCACGTGCAACGCACATGGTGCATTACTAATAATAATAAAAATAGGGTAATTTCACTTTATACCCTAAAAATTTATATTCTTATGACATCATTGGTTGTCGTATTAGAAATAGATAAATTAGTTAAAGTTATTCAATTTAAAATAATACGTAATTTTATCTAGTATACAACAATAATACACGTTGGATAGTAGTTCTCGGTTGTTTGATTGGATAATTATTTCATCGTATTAATGTTGAATTAATAAAAATACTCTCAGTCAGTGTTTGTTATATTTATGACAGATTGATTTTATCAGTTGAAAGTAGGGCTGTTAGTCGAACGATCTCGTCGAGTTTGAAAAGTTTGTTTCTTAATTGAACATAAAAAATTGTTCAAGTTCAACTTGTTTCCTAAACGAGTCGAGCCTGAATGAGCTAAAACAAGTCGAGCTCGAGCCGAGCCCGAATATTTGTACATAAATGAGCCGAGTCTGTTGAGTTTGAGCCGAGCTTGTAGGGCTTGTTTTCTAAACGAGCCTAAAAATTTGTTCAAGTTCGGGCTTGATTACGCCCAAAGAATAACGCGGTAATTGTAGCACAGCTTTGGGGTGTCGATTCCACAGAGAGACAAACTAAAAGAATAGTAGAAGGAACAAAGGAACTAAAAAAAAATATTAAATGATTACTAGAGAATAAAGATTAATTTTGAATGCAAATTAAAGTGAAGCAAAATGATTAACGAAAAAAGTACTCAAATTTGACAAATGGTAAAGCATCGAGAATCCCTTACACAAATCTAATATTTTAATTATTCTTAATTCATTGAATAACTCAATTAGGAATTCAATTCCCAAAATTCCCAACCGGAATGTATATATTTATAAACCAAGACTAACCAAATGTAACCCTTTGAAAAATCATTCACCACTTTGAAAATACGTAAATTATTATCACTATTGAAAAAGTCCAACGACGACAATATATACTCAAGAAACAATATTGCAGTAAAGAATTAAATCAATATAGATAAATAATTGATCCAAACATAATCAAAGAACTAATCCATTCAATAGAAAAAACATGACTGAATCCATAAACAAAATAAATTCTATGATTATTCGGAGAAGAAAATATCAACAATGAATTGAGAATGATAAAACAAAAGAGTTTAATAACTGAAAATCGAATGTATAAATTAAAAATAAATAAAATATCATCTACTGTGCAAGTTTATCCCTCGCTCTACCAAAAAATTTAGTTACTCATAAATATAATGGACAACAAAATTCTCCCAAAAAAATAGAACAAACCGGCGGTCATAAGAGCTTTTCTCTTCTTTTCTGATCTGCGTCTTCCCCAAGCCAGAACAGCCGCCTCCTTGCTTTTGTTTTTCTTCCAGCCGCCACACCCAAGAGGAAAAAGAAAACGGCCAGCCGCCAAAGCCCAAAAGGCAAACGAAAAAGACTAGGTTTACAAGTCAATACCTTTTTTGAAAAAAATATATTTTTTTCTCATCTTTATTCTAGCTTTTCTACTCCATGGGTTACCATAAAAAAATATATATATATATAAAAGCCGAATAATAAAATTCTAAAAATGTTAATTGTAAAGCCCATTTGTAAATTATCTCTCACCAACCAATGATGCAATATTTAAGATTTAAAATATTATAAAATCATGCTCAAATACATCTAAGTGTGAATAGATATTAAATTCAATAATATAAATTATATCTAATAATAGAGTATTTAGAATGCACTTTCGCGCACTCATCAGGGCTCATTTAGAAAGCGAACTGAGCTTGAACGAGCCGAACCCGAGTCGAGCTCAAGCCAAGTTCGAGTAGCTCAGTTTGATTAACAGCCCTAATTGAAAGATTATAATAGTAAATGTGTAGAATAATACGTTTAAGTTGGATTATAATATCACCTCTCTTTGTGGTATCAAAATATCTCCATAATATAGGTATATCATATAAAAAATATACAATACATATACGATTAGTATACGTTTTTTAAATTAATATGTTATCAAATTTGTTTACCAAATAAAGTATTAGACTCGACTAAATAAAAAATGGTACAATCTAATATTTAATCCCCTCATAATACGTCTACAAAATGAGTCATTAAAGATTAAATTTTTTATATTATACCCTCAATATATCAAAAGTATTGCAGTGTGACCCTTTTATAAGTTTTTCGTTAGTTTTTTCGTCAGTTTCAATAGTTAATTTTTGACCAAAAAAATAATAAAAGTTAACAGAATGACCATATTGTAACAATTTTGATATATTGAAGGTGTAATGTGAGTAATTTTATTTATTAAAGTGCAAAACAGGAATCTTAAAATCTTTCAGATATAAAATGCAAAAAAAACCCATAAAAATAATGCCTATCCATTATTTAAGTACTAAATTATTTTTTTTTAAAAATTGTTTATTATTTTTTGAGATATGAAAGTGTTGGTTAAAATTTTCTATTAAAATTTTGTTCATATACCTTTTTTTAATATATATAATATTATTAATTCATTCAAAGTCTAATAATATATAATACCAATAAAGATTTATTTAATTTTATATTCATCTCAAACATTAAAAATGAAAAATTAATGTCTAATAATACATAAACTCAATATTAGACACTCAAGTATTGTTTTTATATTATCACTAACTACATAAAAAAAATATAAACTCAATTGAAGTCAAAATAAATATAAAAATCAACTTTAAAAACAACAATAAACAATAATTGAAATTAAATTTTATATAATGTATTTATCTACGGTCAGTTCCAAACATAAATTTTAGTATTATGAAATATATTAGTCTCATTTTAGATTAGGAGTACTATTAAATTTAATTGAGCATGCCTAAAACTCACCCTTTCCAATCTATTTTCTAGGGGGCCATCACATCAAAATTGGATATAACCAAACTTGGGTCCAACAATTTTATTTGATATCCATAAAATAAAAGTAAACTCAATTGAACCAAAGTTTAAAAAAAAAAAAATTTAGGCCTTAAATATGAAATTGGCCTTTGATTGAACTTTGGGTTATTAAATTTTATTTTAAGATTCATAAAATAACATTAGACTCAATTAAACATGTTCTAACACTTGGTTAGTAGCCCTAAAATTTTGGGATCTTAGGGACCGCTTTCATGGCCTAATCCAATGGCCTAGCATGGAGCAAATTCTTGGTCGTAGCTAGAGATGTCAAAGATGTAGGGTTAAGAAGGTTCATATTGGTTCTAATCGAGTTAAGACCTCACCAAAAGATGCTTAAGTTTGTATCGTTTAATCATGTCGTGTCGCATTTTAATAAACATAATCGTAGCATTATGTAAGTTATGAGTTCAATAGTTCGATACTAGTGGACATTCCATGCGATGCACATAAATTTATTATTTTTTTCTATCATTATCTTACTATCAAACTCTCCATAACCGTAATATCATTAGACAATTTCCAACTATGGTAACTGAGTTCATAAACTATGATCAACAAACGGTATGAAACTGCAAGGTACATTGGCCAAGGTTTCTTGATTACCTTATCCCATGCGAATCGTTTACTCGTAACTATGTAATACTCTTATGAAAAATTGATAATATTAGAATTTTTCCGGGGCCAAATCCACTTTGAATTTGATAAATGCATTGCTTTGTGAAGAATGTGTTCATGCATGTCCTATAGATTTAACTGTTGTTGATTGAAAATTAGAAACTGATATTCGAAATAAACGATTGTTAAATTACAGTATTGATTTCGAAATATGTATATAGTGTTAAAATGATATTCATTTATATTTTAAATAATTAAAAGTTTAAATTTTAAATAATTAAAAGTTTAAATTTTAAAATAATTATAAAAAAATGGTGGGAATGGTTGCAAGAAAATGGAGCGTGATAACAAAGTAATGTTGATTGTAATTTTTACCTCAGATAATGAAAATCTATTGTTATCATACAATACATAATCCAAGAGTCTAAGATTAGTCATTTACCACTCTCAACCACCCCCACCCCCACCCCACCGCCACCCCCAACATCCATTTCCACTTGGGTTTCGGGTCCGATACTTGGTTTGAGATTGGATCTACAATCCACATTCTAATTCGAGCCTCACGTCGGGGTTCGAGATCCAAGGTTGGGTCCAGGAATGGGCCCAACATCCGGGGTTAGGCTTTTGGCTTGGGAACGAGTCCGGTTTCAAATCGAGGGCTCGTTTCGGGGGTTTAAGTAGGCCTATTAGTTGTGTTGGGTGAGGCGGGTTTATGTTGAGTTTTAGCGAGTTCGTGTTAAAAAATATTTTACCCATATTTGATTCGTTTATTAATTCGTGTCTAACGAATTATGTCATATCCGATTCGTGTTATGTATTAATCGTATATAACTAGCATATAAACGAGTCATGTTGTGTATTTTTTCTGATTAACTTCACCCGTATCCGATTCGGTTATTAATTGTGTCATGTCTAGTTCACTTGTTTACTAAACAAGTGGATTAAGGAAGACCAAAAACCCTCTAATTTCGTGTCATATTAATGAACTGTGTCATATTTTCACACTCCTAAACTCAAAAATTGTGAGTTTGAATCGGGTCTTATTATGAGTTTCAGGTCCAAATCCTTAGCCTGGCCCTGACGGAGGGTACGGTACTGGTCTTAGGTTATGGACTGAGGGTACGGTACATGTCTTAGGTTATGGATTCGAGTTGTCTAGGTCTTGAGCTCCACAATCATGCCCTAAATCAAAATTGCATTATTTTAATCCTTGCATATTTTTATCATATGTTGAATTATTTAATTTTTAATTTAATATAATTTTTATTTCAAATATTATTCATATACAATAATGTATTATGTACACATATTTTCAGAAAAAAATATTAATTTTTATTTTAAAAGAATGAGTAAAAATTAATTTCAAATTATGAATTAAAGAAAGAGAAAAAAATTTATTATTTAATATAATAAAATCAATTTTTTAAACGTTAAAATTTTATATTACACCGTGTCTGAGTTATTGTTAATATGCTTAAACTGCATGGCCATCACCCATCATTTTTGAAAGACTGCAATAACCCCCAACAAGCCAATTTCGAAGCTCCAAAATAGTCCACCCATTTCTGAACCCGGAGAAAGCTGGGTCTCCATCTCGAAACCCGCTCCACTCCGATCCGTAGAACTGCAGCCTTTGGATTAGCTCACTCATCCTATCTAAACCGTCCGTTCCTGTTTATGTATCAACCAACCTGATACAAGGTCGATATAAATAGAAATTGTTGTTGCCAATTGTTCTTTCCTTTCGGGTTCTCTCTCTTCTCTATTTTGCTCTGCCGTATAGAGGAGACGAAAACCCTAGAACTCTTCTCTCTCCGTTTCTCTGACTCTAAACGATCGAAGAGGCCGATTTATAGAGAAAAAAAGGTAAATGTTTCCATCACACAACCACAGATATATCGTAAGAATTACTGTCTATGTGTTCTTCCGATTCTTTCTATTTTGTTATTTCGATTTGTCTAGCATGAGATGTTCTTCAGGGAATTGTTTTTACCGTATGTATATATACGTGTGTTAATTTAAAGGATGGATGATTGAAGTTTTTACTTGACATGGTTGCCCACTGTTTTCTGAGACTTAAAAAATGTGAAAAGATTAGAAAATATCATAACCCTGTTTAATCTCCGGTAATCGAGGTTGAATCGAGGGTGCTATCGGGATGGAGTCAGTTCAGACCTCACCTTTGCCATTAATCGCATAAACCTCTGGACTCATCAATGACTTTTATAAGAAATTCAATCAAAAACTGAAATTGCTTAACGAAGTTGAATATTCAGAATATTCGATAAAAGGTTGTCAATGCTAATCAAGTATTACGCTGTTTGTAGCGAATCTCTGAAAATTACTTAATAGTTCATTCCCATTAATTTTTTTTCCTTTTAATTAATATATATTGTGATTTCATTTTGACAATAATTATTTGTCGTTCTACTTGTAAATGCAGATATCAACTTCAATAAGTTGATGATGCTTTGGTAGCAAAAAGGGGGGTAAAAAGTTGATGGTAGTTTAGTAAAGTTGAAAGTGATACAGAAATGAGATGATACACTTTATGCTAAGACTTAGTTAAGATGATGATATGACGGGTCAATAGTCTTCTTTTGCATAGTTTTGTTCAACATTTTTTTTTACCATACGTTTTATATCGTTAAGGAATCAGTTGTATTATAGAGTGATTGCTCTTAAGTGGAGTTGTTTAATGGTATTGAATACAACTGGCTATGGAACCTGTACTGAACAAACTAATGTGTGAGCTATATAGGCAAAAAATCCAACTGTGGGAACTGGATTGATCTCCCAGAGATGATGCACATCCACAAACTGTGTTATTGGTTTTAAGCATGTGTTGCTGCTTTCTCATTTTTGCTTATTATGTTTTAAAGGTGGTGGTCGCAAATTGAAATTATTCTACATCTATCTTCAGGTTCTTCAGCACATCTTACTGCTTAAGAGTTAGGAAGTGCTTACTTTCTAAAAGTATGTTCACGGTGTCCGTGATGGATAGTATTGTTGATTGTCATTCCACAAGGCACTGCACTGCATTTGCCCTGCTAGTAATATCTTAGTGTATGTGTTGTGGCTAGCACTTGTTACTTCTTGTTCCAAATGGTGTTATAGGGGTTGGTTACATAAATCATGTTTCTCAACAAGATATGTATGGCATGTTAAAGGTGAGATTAAAATGCCATACATATCTTGTTGAGAAACAATATTTATGTAGCCAACCCCAATAGTTGGGATAAAAGCTTTGTTGAGTTGGTTTGAGTCTTTTTATAATGATAGTGGAGGCTCTTGAATTGTTACCTAGTACAACCCAGAAAAGTGTTGTTGAGGATAAGTAATATGCTCTCTCTCCTGGTTCTGTATGTGTGTCATTCCTTAGGCTATTTGGTATTCTTATCATTAATCCGGCTTGGGCTATATCTTGTAATGCATGAGCATGTAGTGTTTAGTTTTCCTATGTGCGCTGTGCACTTATACACTTGTTATTAACTTTTCACTCCTGTAAGTTTTATCATCTTTATGTATCGGTCTAATGCATGTATTGTTCATATTTGATGATTCCAGCAGAGTGCCGGACTAAAGTGAAGCTCTATAGTTGGATATCAATTCCTGCATAGTGTTCATATTTACTGTCCGCTGTTTTTTGGGTTACTCACTACTTAAAATTTATGGCTGCCCGGACAAGTACTATGCTTATTTCTTACTCACAAGAGATTGTAGATGGAGAGCCAATTTATGTCTCCTCAAATTGCGTTCCAATCAAGGCTCTTAAATTTGAACCTGCTGGCCATGCTTTTCACTCTGCTGCTCTTAGGCTTCTTGGTTGGTGTGAAGAAGAACATGCAGATAGTGACGATCAGAATGTGCCCAATGATAAGGGCCAGGCATATGTGCAGTCATCCGATTCATACAGCACTAAAGGTAAAAAGAAATCTGGTTCTGAAGGTAAGCTACAGGATCATTATGCGTTACTGGGTTTGGGCCATTTAAGGTATCTTGCTACTGAGGAACAGATAAGAAAGAGCTATCGTGAGACTGCTTTAAAGCATCATCCGGACAAGCAGGCTGCACTTCTTCTTGCAGAAGAAACTGAAGCTGCGAAACAAGCAAAGAAAGATGAAATAGAGAGCCACTTCAAGGCTATTCAAGAAGGATATGAGGTGTTGATTGATCCTGTGAGGAGAAGAATTTATGACTCTACAGATGAGTTTGATGATGAAATTCCCACTGACTGTGCGCCGCAGGACTTCTTCAAGGTGTTTGGACCAGCTTTTACAAGAAATGGTCGCTGGTCAGTTAGCCAAACTGTCCCTTCTTTGGGAGATGAGAGTACTCCACTTAAAGAAGTGGACAGTTTTTATAACTTTTGGTACGGTTTTAAAAGCTGGAGGGAGTTCCCACATACTGATGAGTTTGATCTGGAGCAAGCTGAATCCCGTGACCATAAAAGATGGATGGAAAGGCAGAATGCAAAGCTTTCAGAGAAAGCTAGGAAGGAGGAATCCATACGTGTACGTGCTCTTGTGGACAATGCCTACAAAAAGGACCCCAGAATTTTGAGAAGAAAGGAAGAGGAGAAAGCCGAGAAGCAGAGGAAAAAGGAAGCTAAACTTCTGGCAAAGAAATTGCAGGAAGAAGAAGCAGTTAGAATTGCTGAGGAGGAGAGACGTAGGAAAGAGAAGGAGGAAAAGCAAGCTGCTGAGGCTGCTTTACATCAGAAGAAGGTGAAGGAGAAAGAAAAGAAGCTGTTGCGTAAAGAGCGTACTCGTCTCCGAACACTTGCAGTGTCTGTTTTGACTAAGCATTTGCTGGATCTTATGGACGACGATGTGGAAAGTCTTTGTATGTCTCTGGATATCGAGCATCTGAGAAATTTATGTAACAAAATGGAGGGAATAGAAGAACAAAGGCAAGCAGAGTTTCTCAGAGAGGCACTTGGGCATAATAATAACTTGGAGGAGGGTAAACAACATGGGAAGAACAACTCACGACAAAATGGTTCTTTGGAGGTTAGTGGGAACTTGCCATTCAGCAGCTTTGAGAAAAAGGAGAAACCTTGGGCCAGAGAAGAGATTGAGCTCCTGAGAAAAGGGATGCAGAAGTATCCGAAAGGAACATCTCGGAGGTGGGAGGTTATTTCAGAGTACATGGGGACTGGAAGATCAGTTGAAGAGATTCTGAAGGCAACCAAAACAGTTCTTCTCCAGAAACCTGACTCTGCTAAAGCATTTGACTCCTTCCTTGAAAAGAGAAAGCCTGCACAGTCCATTGCGTCTCCTCTGACGACTAGAGAGGAAGTTCAGGGGGTATCTTCCAGCAATGGGCCTGAAAGCAATGCTGCTAAGATGGATGATGTGAAGGATTCTTCTGGCCAAACTACAGACCACCTAAACTCAGAAGATGTTGCAAATGGGGTTTCATCAAGTTCAGACCAAGATGTGTGGTCTGCCGTTCAGGAGAGAGCACTTGTTCAAGCTCTAAAAACATTCCCAAAGGAAACTAGCCAGCGCTGGGAACGAGTTGCAGCTGCAGTTCCTGGAAAATCTGTTATCCAGTGCAGGAAGAAGTTTGCACTGCTAAAGGAGAGCTTCAGGAACAAGAAAACTGCTGTGTAAGTTTTCTTATCTGCTGGTAAGGTGACTAATGTGCTTGAGATGGTCCATGTGTTCAAATTCGATTCTTTTGCCTCCAAGATAGGAACCAGTAAAGTTACATTACACCTCACGAAAGCATTTTTCCCTCGATTTTTGACCATCACTTTGTATCAGTTTTCTATTTAGTTTAAATATATCTTTAGAATTTTGGATTCATAGTGTCTGAGATTGATAGTAAAGCAAGATACTCGATCTTGACAAACCTCCTGGAGGTGTCGATGATGGTGGTTAAATCGTTTTATAAACGTTGTTTACCTAGGTGATGCTTTCCATTTGAGCACTCGAGCTCTTTTGTGGGTTGAGCAAACAAATGAGGGTTAGTTTATATTCTTCTGAAATCAGCTGATGGATTGTTGTAGAAGAGTGTTAATTTTTTTTTCGAGCAGTTTGTCATCAAGGCCAATAGCTTATATTTATTAATAATAGTCTCTTTTTGTGGTTTTCTTCGATTGTTGGATAGATGTATCAAAGGATTCTATTATTTCTACTCATCCATGGAAAGTTGATGATTTATCTCTGTCGGACTTCATTGTTAGGATACTATTTCTTACTCTGCTCTCTTATGTTTCGTTTGATATGATGGAAAAATAGAAGGATAAAAAGTTAGAGGGATAAATAAAACATTATGTTTGGTAAGGAAAGAAAATAAGAAAGATAGAAAAGTTGATGAATTAACTTTTCTTCCAATTCACCAAAATCAATCCTTCCAAAATCGGAAAGAAAGTGGATGAAAAGTTAATTATTTATGTTGAGATGTATCATATTTGTTTATATATCTTTTGATATATACATATATTATATGTATACATTAATTTCATATAAAAATACAATGATAAAATATGTATTTAAATATATATATATTTTAAAAAAATTTACGAATAAAAATAAAAAATTAAAATAATTTTTTTTTTCCCATCTTAACTAGGGGTGAAAATTTTCGACATAACAAGATGACACGACTCGAATTCGACACGAATTTTATGACACAAACTTGATTATAACTCGACACGAACTTGATTATAGTTCGACACAAACTTGAAAATGAACTGACACGCGAACAAGAAATATAAAATGTTCATATTTAGTTCAACCAGTCAAACTTAAAATTGACACCATCAATCCGTTTATTTAAAAATAAACATTTTCTCTATTTTCTCGTTTGTATGGTAACACGAAATTAATACGAAACTAACATGTTTAACTAGTATTATAGACATAAAATGTTAATTATTTGTAATTATTTATTAAGTACTGACATAATTATTATATAATTTCTTTTTTACTTATTATTATTATATTTATTTGAGTAAATTTTTAGTTTGTAGAAAAAATATTAACATGGATTCAATTAAATGAAAATAGAATATTAACGTTAAATTTTTTATTCAAAATTTATGTGGATCAACACGAATACGAACACGACACGAAAATAAACAGGTCAACTTGTAACTCGACACGACACAATTAGTTAAATGAGTTGAGTTTTGCAACTCACAACTCGACACGACACAATTCGCAATTTGACACAATACAAAAAACTGTGTCGACACAACACAAAAAAAAATAGTCATATTTATTTCATCCATCTAATCAAACACAAAGGAAGGAAAGTGTATCATTCCTATTTTCCTTCCTTAAAGGATAGAAAATATATCCTTACTACCAAACAGAACATTAATTCTGGAACCTTCTTGATGAAAACTTCAACCTTGAGAGAATGTTTGTCATCTGACTGACGTGTAGGGATGTCTACAGGTCGAATGATGATCCAATTCCAACATAAATTTGGACCCAACTAGAATTTGATTTTATTTTGTGATCAATGATCCCAAATCCGATTTAAAAGATTTGATTGTTGATGATGCACAAAATTGTCTTGTGCAAGATCAACAGTCAAGAATGTGTACGGGTGTAATTAATGAGCAATTAACAAGCAATCAATGACAATCAAGAAATTAAAACTGTAAACAGAGAACCAACACAGTGATATATAGTGGTTCGGTTCGGGTGACCTACTCCACTCTCGGGAAAGGCTGCGGTGGCCGGAGATCTTTATTGATGAGTAACCGGGAGTATTACAGTGCTTTGGGAGAGAGAGAGAGAGAGAGAGAGAGAGAGAGAGAGAGAGAGAGAGAGAGCAATGTGTGTAGGGAGGTGTAGTGTGTAGGGAGGTGTAGTGTGTGTAGGGATCTCCAATGGTAGAGGTCTCAAGGTCCTTGGACATGCCCTCTATGTGGAGAAGGCTTACATTATATAGGCTTAGTAAGGCGGTGAGTTGAGGCGGTGAGTTGAGGCGGTCACCACTATTTTGGTAAATACAACTAAGGTAGGACTCTACCATTTTGGTAAGTATAATCATGGTAGGACTAGATCTCCGTGCGTATCCCGATATTCTCTCCCTCGCGCTCCTATTCTGTCGGAGGAGGATCTGGAGCAGGGTCGGACTTTGAGTTGGAGTGGCGAAGTCAAGAGGGCGAAGGAGAGGCAGATAACCATCACTTGGGCGGCGCCCCTTGGTGTCCCCTTGGGGTGTTCCCTTGACTCCTCCTTTATGACTTAGGCCCCTCCTTAGGCTCTTCCTTGATCCTTGATGACTTTGGTGATGTGGGCCCCTCTTTGCTCCTTTGGGCTGATCCCTTCTTGGTGCTAGCTTGGGCCTCATTAATTTATTGGACTTGACACTGTTAATTTCGGACTCATCATTTGCCTCTCATGCCCCAAGCCTCTGACTTTTTGCGAGAGGAAAGGGTTGAGGGTATGTACTTCGTATTCGCTTGAGTGAGCATAAATTTTCTTGCTTCCTACGGTACTTTTTCATCTTTGGAGGCTTGCTAGATTTATCGGTATCGAATATAGAATTTTTTCCTCTTTTTTTTTTTTTTTTTGTCTTGGGCGCGGGCCCTTCTTTGTCCTTTTCTCTTGTTTTTTTTTTCTTTTTTTGCTTGGGCTGGGCTTGGGCGCCGCCCTTCTCTCTCTCTTTTTTTTTTCTTTTCTTTCTTCCTTTCTTGGTTGCTTTGGGCGCTGACCCTTCTTCCCTTTTTTTTTTTTTTTTTTCTTTCCCTTGGTTTCCCTGGGCACCGCCTCTCCTTCCTCTCTCCTTTTTTTTTTCTTTTCTTTTCACTTGGCCTCCTTGCTTGGGCGCCGCCTCCTGGGCGTTGGTTTCTTGTTTTTTTTTTTTTTCTTGCTTGGGCGCTGCCTTTTCCTTTTCCTTTTTTTCTTTCTTCTTTCTTGGTCTGCTTGGGCGCTGGCCTCCTCCTCTATTTTTTTTTGGCCTCTTTTGGGCGAGGAGACTTGGGCGCCTCCTTTGGGCAAGAAGACTTGGGTGCCTCCTTTGGGCGAGAGAGAGAGCTGGGCGCCTCCTTCGGGCGAGAGGGAGAGCTGCTGTGGGCGCCACTTGGAGGCTGGTAGGGTGCTTTGAGTGACGCCAAGAGGTTGGCAGGGCACCTTGGGCGACGCCAGAGGCCTTGAGCGTTGCTATGTTTGGGCAACGCCGTGAGTCTTGCTATGAGTGGCGCCTCTCTAGTGCTTGGTCATTAGTTGACCTTCTCTCTGATTACAGACGTCTTGTTGATAGAGCGATGATGGAAATCTCTGCACTTTTAGGGTGGTGTCTTCTCCCCCTCCTAAGAGGGCGAGGTTTGATGCCCCCAATGCTTCTCAGTTAAGGTCCGATGGCTAGATTGCTTCCCGGGAGCGAGATTCGGTGGTGCCCCCACTCCTTCTCTGACTAAGACTCATGTGTGTATTAGAGCTAGCTATTGTACTGCTGTAGGAGTTGGGGCTCCAGTGCAGACGACTTGAGTTTCAAAAGTGTACATGACAAAAATAATGTTATCCCAACATTAAAATGTCTAACATGATTACCTGGAGAGAAAGACAGACTGTTTGCATGAGAGCAAAGTTTGAGCTGTTGACGTCTCGAGAGAGGGCAGCATGAGCTGAGGTTGAGCTACGTATAGCGTCGATGGATGGCTGCCGTGACAGAGGCTTGTAAGGTGACTACTTGCGCGAGAGCAGAGTCATAGAGGTCGAGCTACGTATAATCTCAGGAGATGGCTGCCGTAGCAGAGACTTACCAGGTGACTACTTGCGCGAGAGCAAAGTCATAGAGGCCGAGCTACGTATAGTCTCGAGAGATGGTTGCCGTACCAGAGGCTTACTAGGTGACTACTTACGCGAGAGCAGAGTCATAGACCGAGCTACGTATAGTCTCGAGAGATGGCTGCCGTACCAGAGGCTTACTAGGTGACTACTTGCACGAGAGCAGAGTCATAGAGGCCGAGCTACGTATAGTCTCGGGAGATGGCTGCCGTAGCAGATGTGACTACTTACGCGAGAGCAGAGTCATAGAGGCTGAGCTACGTATAGTCTAGGGAGATGACTGCTGTAGCAGAGGCTCATTCCATTGAGATGGAGATGAGGAGGGCGCTGAGGAGCTGAGCGCCTGAGGTGCGCTTGGTGAGATGGGACGAGACCCATCGTCTAGGCGGGATCATTGGAGGCGCCCAAGGTGGAGAGGGTGAGACCCCTTGTCTAAGTGGCATCGCTGCTGGGAGCTATTTGTAAATTTTAGGAAGGCAAAACAATTCTGAACACAATAATCTCCGCAGAATTTTATTTCATAAAATAACAAATAACAAGATAAATCAACTAATAAAGGATAGATAAAATCTTCAGGTGCTCGGTGTCCTGTAGGTGGGCCAAGACTTTCCTGGTGAAGTTGGAGTCACCTCCTCCTAGCCCTTTGGCGATCGTCTGAATTTCTCCGAGGGGTTACTGGCGTTCTCTGTTATCCTGGTCCCGACCAGGTGGTGGGGCTTGTCCTCTGCCAGGAACATACTGTCTCAACTGGCCACGCTGTATAAGCTCTTCGATCTGCCTTTTAAGATCAAAGCAGTCGTCAGTATCATGGCCGTGGTCGCGGTGGAAGCGACAGTACCTACTGGGATTTCTGCGGTTTGGGGCGGACTTCATTTTTTCGGGCCAGCGGAGTGTGAGGTCATTCTGTATCTGGAATAGGATGTGCTCCTCCAAGGCATTGAGCGGCGTAAAGACTTGCCACTCTCTCAGAGGTGGGGGACCAAGATGGTCCCTGACAAAGATTCTTTCTGTCCTATTTCTTTTGTTCTCTACCTCCCACTTATTTTCGCGGGTGTCCTTCCTTTTTTCCCCTCCTCGGGAGGACTCACCTCGACGGGCCTTGGTGACGTTCTCGGCATTCATATACTTCTGGGCCCTTGACAGCAGCTCGGTTATGCTGGAGGGCGGGTTCTTGAGGACAAAAAACATGAAACTGGAGATACGAAGGCCGGCGATGAAGGTGGCCAAGGCTACCTTGTCATCTGGCTCCTCAATCTGGAGGACCTCCTTGTTGAAATGAGTGAGGTAGTCTCTAAGACTTTCATCCCTGTCCTGCTTGATGGTGAACATATGGGTCACGGGCCTCTGATGTTGGCGTCCCCCAATGAAGTGGGAGACGAAAGATCTACAGGGTTCTGTGAAGGAGTGGATGGAGGAGGGCTTGATCTTTGCAAACAATTGGCGAGCAGACCCCTTCAAGGTGGTAGGAAAAGCTCTACACATAATCTCCTCAGGCACGTTGTGGAGTTGCATGAGAGACTTGTATGTGTCCAGGTGGTCAAGGGGGTCTTTGGTGCCGTCGAAGATCTCGATGGTGGGCATCTTGAACTTCGAGGGCAAAGGGTAATTGACAATGTCAGCAGTAAAAGGCGTATCAGTACGTCTTACCAGGTAGTCCACGACTTCAGGCGCCTGTGCCTTGATGGCGTTGAGGGCATCACCGAGTTGGTTTTGTACCTCTCTAATATTCTCGTCCCACTGGTTGGGGACATCTTCAGTCGGATGATGGTTCTGAATTTCGTGGTCACCATATTGATTCTCGTCTTCGTCCTCCTACGTAGGTACATGAGGAGAGACTGTTGGGCGAGGGGCACCCGGGAGTGGTCCTGGGGCGCTCTGGCGAGGGACCCCATGGCGAGGTGCTGCTTGGCGCCTTGAGTGAATAGGCAGTGGCTCTCCTGTTGGAGGGGGTGTGACTCCTCCCACGGGGTGAGGGGCGACGCCCCCTTGGGCAAGCATCAGCTCGATGATCTGCTAGTTTTTGTTCACCAGCAGTTGCATGGTTTTGAGGAGTTGTTGTCCAATAACGGGGGTCGCCGTAGCAGACGGCTTCGACGGTGCGAGGGGAGGCGGAACCTCCTCCAGGTGGACTGGGTTGTTTTCTCCTGGTTGTTGAGACCTCGACCTCGTAGTGATTGCCATGGATTGAAAGAGTAGGAAGGTATTAGAAACTTAGTCGTTCCCACAGACGGCGCCAAACTGATGATGCACAAAATTGTCTTGTGCAAGATCAACAGTCAAGAATGTGTACGGGTGTAATTAATGAGTAATTAACAAGCAATCAATGACAATCAAGAAATTAAAATTGTAAACAGAGAACCAACACAGTGATATATAGTGGTTCGGTCCGGGTGACCTACTCCACTCTTGGGAACGGCTGCGGTGGCCGGAGATCTTTATTGATGAGTAACCGGAAGAATATACACCGGGAGTATTGCAGTGCTTTGGGGGAGAGAGAGAGAGAGAGAGAGAGAGAGAGAGAGAGAGAGAGAGAGAACAATGTGTGTAGGGAGGTGTAGTGTGTGTAGGGATCTCCAATGGTAGAGGTCTCAAGGTCCTTGGACTTGCCCTCTATGTGGAAAGGGCTTACATTATATAGGCTTAATAAGGCGGTGAGGCGGTGATGCGGTGAGTTGAGGTGGTCACCACTATTTTGGTAAGTACAACTAAGGTAGGACTCTACCACTTTGGTATGTATAATCATGGTAAGACTAGATCTCCGTGCGTATCCCGATGTTCTCTCCCTCGTGCTCCTATTCCGTCGGAGGAGGATCTTGAGCTGGGTCGGATTTCGAGTTGGAGTGGCGAAGTCAAGAGGGCGAAAGAGAGGCAGATAACCATCACTTGGGCGGCGCCCTCTTGGGTGACCCCTTGGGCGGTGCCCCCTTGGGGTGTTCCCTTGGCTCCTCCTTGATGACTTAGGCTCCTCCTTGAAGACTTAGGCTCCTCCTTAGACTCTTCCTTGATCCTTGATGACTTAGGTGATGTGGCCCCCTCTTGGCTCCTTTGGGCTGGTCCCTTCTTGGTGCTAGCTTGAGCCTCATTAATTTATTGGACTTGACACTGTTAATTTCAGACTCATCAATTGTGATCGGATCTGAACTCAAATTTTTATTGCTTAGCTCCCATGATGCAATTCTGGGAGGATTCGGTAGTTGGGCACTGGATTCCTTCAGGACTGGAGAACGTGTGATGCTGGGTTAGGGTTTGATGAACCAACTGATCGCTCCTCTAGTTGAAGTATCAGGATCTTTTTTCGTTGCCTAGGTTACACCTTCGAAATACCCCAGAAGGGAATTTTGCTCTACTCTCTCAACGAGCTGGTTATGATCTAATTCAATTAGTTATCTGTATTATTTGATAATGCCCTCAAGATATTTTGTGTAATGTGGCTTTATATGGTAATTTTCGTTAGTATATTTCCTCGGATTCGGTTTTTGATTTGTCAATATTTTACCCAAGTTGGACTCGGGTACCATTCATCTGATTTTTATCCGAATTTGTCTTTGAATATATAAAGATACATATTTTTGGCTTTTAATCCTGATCTTGCAAGGACAGTTTTTTTTAATGACTTTTTTTTTTTAAACACGTATAAAGAGATATATGCATATTTTAAACATATTTTATCCAACATCATACGGTTGTAAGAAGACTAAGAAGATTAACAAGCTCCAGTTTAAGCACTATTATTATTATTATTTTTTAACGGTTAAGGGTGTCTGGGTCAGTTTACGCGAATTTCGACTAATTCTTTCCCCGATTTGATCAAATGTAGGTCATTTATGTCGGGATTAAGGTATTCATGAGTGATAAATCTCTTATGATTTGATCCTAAGGGGTTGTCAAGGTACCACTTGAGTTACCCCTTGGAGTTATCTAAGCACCACTTTCAAAAGGGCCTAATTTTTGAAAGACGGGATGAGAGTTTATCAATCAACCTGAACCTCTTGCCGCAATCGATGTGGAATTTCAATTCATCTTTTTTTTTTTTTTTTATGAACACACATAAAAAGATACATGTATATTTTGAACATACTTTACATAACATCATACTATATCACAGTCATTTAATGATGTTTTAAGTGTTTACCAAATCCTTCTCTACTCAACCAGGATACTTGTGGTTGGATGTAGTTCTCAAAAGAGTCTAAATTATAATAGAAAAAATAATGATCGACTATAAAATATTATGGTTGATCATGAAAAATATATTTTTTTAAAAGTTAAGTTACATTTGATTGAGAGTAAGGACAGGTCGTGAGCGAGCCAAATAGAAATAGTAACACAATTAAATTTTTTTCTGAATGGGTGATTCGATGTTACTGTTAATGGCACATTTTTATTTATGGAGAACCTATCAAATTCAATTTTTACGTTACTTTATGTAAAAATTGATTTAGATAATAAAATTCAAAAAATAATTATTTCTGAGTATTGTAAATATTAGTTTGTGGCACTACGATTATTCACTTATTCCTTTGTTTATAACATGATGCAATAATTATGAATTATACACATCATCATAATTATAAATATCACACAATACTAACGTAAAAGTTAATCGTGAATCAATGCATTATTTAATTATCTAAGTCGATGTTTGTAACTCAGTATTGTAGCACTTTTTATTTTTTATTTTTGGTTATCAAACTTATCCAAGCAAGTGTTTTTGTCTGCAATAACGAGACTAGTTCATGTAGTCAATATCCACAATTTTGTTGTTAAATGCTAGGTCTTTAAGATTTTGAATACATTACATAAAATGCCTTTGTAGATATACAACATTTAAAAGGAGGCATATAATTTTTTTAAATCTAAGGGAGAGTATGTCACGCTCCGAATTTTTTCTTTTTTCAAAAAAAAAAAAAAAAATCCGGGCTTGATTAAGGAATAAAATCACAAGTAACTTAAAATAACCTTCCTTGTATTATTATATTCAGCGTACGATTACATAATCCTTACTTGATCAGTTAAAATATTCTTGATATAACATAAAGAGAAATAATAATAGCAGTCCCTATTCATTGTCCTTTCAGCATATCCTTCTGCTCGACTTCATATTTCTGAAAAATGTTAGATAGGGATGAACTCACCAACTCAGTAAAATAACGTTTATCAATGACTATCAAGGTTTTAGAACAGTGCATAATATAATTAAACAACAGGTAAATGCAGGACTAGAACAAAATAATGAATCAAATAAATAAATTTCAGCACATATCGATCATATAAATCAATCAATTTTCTAGTCCACGCATGAACCGCCTCCGAAGAAAAACTTTGGGGTCTCGCATTTTAGGGAACCCAGTACCCTTCTTGCTTTTCTGGGAATACCAATACCGGGAATTATGTGGTGCCACACAGGCTACCACGACAAATATTACTAACCAGTAAACCCAAGGACAAGTAGGAATCCTGTGAATCCTCGCAAGGACCACGCATCTATTAACCCTCTACCCTCGATTATGTGCATTCATAATAATTTCATCAAAATCATAAAATAGAGTCATATCGTGTTCAGACCCAATCACAAGTAGAAAATCAAACACTAAATAAAAAAATATTTTATATGCAACTTGGTTTCACAAGATAATTAGGATCTCGATAAAAAATTATAATATGTGCGTGATCACAATTTATAAAATCCAAGTTCGATCCCATGATTAAAGCGATATAATATTACATTATATAATTAAAAATAGATTTGATATGAAACCCCCAAACATGCATGAAATGCATCAATGATAGTAAAAAATAAAAGAAACTCTATCTCTGACGTATCTATAACTCGATACCGTATACCAAATTTTTAATCGCAAGATCAGGTCGACAAAATTTTGACCATTTCCTCCATTTTTCTCCCTTTCTCTTCTTTCCTCACTTTTTTTTCTCCTTGCTGCATTTCTCGAATGGCTTGGACTTGACTATTTATAGCCAAAGTCTTTGGCCGAAGTCACATGTTAAATGGTTTTACATCATCTTGCTTAAGTCACTTGGCTTGCATCGCTTGGACATTTGTCCAAATTTCCTTCATACACTTTTTTTTTTCTTTTGAATATTGAACATGTCTATTTTTTTTCCTCTTAACACACTTGCTGCCACTTATTTACATGACCATTGTTTGTTTTTTTTTTCTTCGACACTTGTATACATATATATATACACACACACTTACCTATATTATGTATTAGTCATATATTACATCATTTTAACACGAAATAAGGCCTATATTATAGTCATTCGACTCGTTTTCACGTGAAGAGTCTATATTTGAGGTCCATTTGTTCATTTGAAATTTCTAAAAATTATATAGAATCATAATTGATGACCTAATTTGCGTGTCAATGATTAATTTATATACGGGTCGTCACAATCCATCCCCCTAAAAAAAGAATTTCGTCCCCGAAATTCAATACTAACATTAAGAGTTAAAAAGATAGGGATATCTTATACGCATATCTGCTTCCAGTTCTCACGTGGCTCTTTCCATACCATGATGTTGCCATAGCACCTTTACGAGTGGTATGACCTTGTTACGTAATACTTGCTCCTTGGTGTCGAGAATTTGCACAGGTTGCTCTTCGTACGTTCCATTTTCTTGAATTCGAACATCCTTCCAGTCGATGACGTGAGACGCATTTGGTTCACATTTCTTTAACATGGATATATGAAACACGTATTCCTGATAATTGGGCTGGCAAGGCAAGCTGATAAGCTACATTTCCAATTCGTTGTGTTACCTCGAAGGGTCCAATGTATCTAGGAGCCAACTTACATTTTTTCCCAAATCTAGATATTCCTTTCCTAGGGGATACCTTCATGAATACATAATCACCCACTAGAAATTCCAAGGGCCTCCTCTTTTGATCTGCGTAGCTCTTTTGTCGACTTTGAGCCGTGCGTAGCCGATCCCGAACTACTTGGACCTTCTAAGTGGTTTCTCGGACAATTTCTGGACCAAATAAAACACTCTCACCAGCTTCGGCCCAACATAGAGGTGATCTATATGGTCGTCCGTACAAAGCCTCATACAGAGCCATGTCAATATTTCTTTGATAGCTGTTGTTGTAAACAAATTATATTAATGGAAGATGTTCATTGCAACTGCCGTTGAAATTTAGAGCACAAGCTCGTAACATATCTTCCAATATTTGGATCACCCGTTCAGATTGACCATCTGTTTGAGGATGGTAGACAGTACTGAAATGCAATTCGGTTCCCATGGCTTTTTGTAAAATCTACCAAAATTGAGCCACAAAGCGAGTATCTCAATCTGATATGATTGACAACAGTATCCCATGTAATCTTACAATCTCCTGTATATAAAGTTGACTTAACGTAGCTAGTGTATCAGTATTCTTCATGGCTAAGAAATGAGCTGATTTGGTGAGTTGATCCACTATAACCCATATTGCATTGTATCCCTTGGTAGTTCTGGGCAATCCAATCACAAAATTCATGGTGATATGATCCCATTTCCACTCTGGAATAGGTAAGGATTGTAACAACCCACCAGGTTTCTGATGCTCTACTTTTACTTGCTGACATATGGCACATTAAGCTATAAATTTACACATCCTTCTTCATTCATTTCCACAAATATTGGCGCTTCATATTTTGATACATTTTCGTGCTGTCAGGATGTATGAACAACGACATTCCCTAAGTATCTCTTCTTTCAACTGAGCATTATCCGGTACACATAGCCTTCCTTGATATAGTAATTCCCCCTTTTTCAACCACCAATTCTCAAGAGCGTTCCCATCTTCCAGTTGGGTGTGGATGGATTCTAGGTAGGAATCCGAACGTTGTAAGTCAACAACTTTTTGTCGGAGGATAGGTTGAGCAATGAGATTAAACAAACGTGATTGACCTTTTTCTTCACTCATCCAGATATCATAGTCCTCTAGTGCCTCCCTCAATCGCCATTTGTCCTTCATCACGTTGATCACTGCACTTCGGGATTTTCTGCTCAACGCATCAGCTACCATGTTAGCTCTTCCTGGATGGTATTGAAGTGTGAAGTCGTAATCCTCGAGATACTCTATCCAGCATCGTTGTCGGAGATTCAAGTCTTTTTGAGTGAATATATACTTGAGACTTTTGTGATCCGAGTAAATCCGAAATTTTTTCCCATATAGATAACAACGTCATAGCTTCAAAGCAAAGACAACAACTGCCAGTTCCAAATCGTGGGTGGAATAGTTTCGTTCTTGAGCTTTTAATTGTCTTGATCCATAGGCAACCACCTTGTTGTTTTTCATTAATACACATCCAAGTCCTCGTAATGATGCATCCGTATAAACATCATACCCGATACCACTTTCGGGTATAGTAAGAATAGGTGCCGTGATCAACTTCTCCTTTAGGATGTTAAATGCCTGTTCACATTCTTTGGTCCACTCAAATTTTTCTTCTTTCCGGGTGAATCGGGTCATGGGCAGAGCTATTCTGGAAAATCCTTCCACAAATTTTCGATAATATCCTGCCAATCCTAGAAAACTTCGAACTTCTGTTGCATTATTAGGTTGGTCCCAATTCATTACTGCTTCAACCTTAGCTGGATCCACTGTCACTCCTTCTTCGGATACTACATGCCTAAGAAATTTGACTTCTTTCATCCATAACTCACACTTACTTTTCTTAGCATACAACTTGTGCTCCCTTAGTGTTAATAACACTTGGCGAAGATGTTGTATATGCTTCTCACGTGACTTTGAGTAAATGAGAATATCGTCTATGAAGACGATTACAAACTGATCAAGATAAGGCCTGAATACCCGGTGCATCATGTCCATGAAAGCTGTAGGTGCATTTGTAAGTCCAAAGGGCATCACCAAGAATTCAAAATGTTCATATCGAGTGCGGAAAGCTGTTTTGGGGATATCCTCATCTCTGATTCTCAATTGATGGTATCTAGTTCGAAGATCAATTTTAGAATAGTAACGAGAATCCCTGAGTTGATTAAATAGGTCATCAATACGTGGTAGATGATGTTTGTTTCTTTATTGTTACCCGATTTAGCTTCCGATAGTTAATACATAGTTTCAGCATATTATCTTTCTTTTTCATGAAGAGTACAGGAGCACCCCAATGCGACGTACTTGGTCGAATGAATCTCATAGAAAGAAGTTCATCCAGCTGTTTTCTTAATTTCTTTAACTCTAATGGTGCCATATGGTAAAGGGCAATAAATATTGGCTCCGTACCAGGATATACTTCAATAGTAAATTCTATCTCTCTTTGTGGAGGTAGTCCAGGTAATTCCTTAGAAAATACGTCAGGAAAGTCACACACTACCAAGATATCATCAGCTGTGATCTTATCTAGTTCTTCCCCAATTAAGTTGGCAAGGAATTCCAAACTACTTTGGTTCCTTGTGGAGAATGGATGCGAATAGTGACGTTCGCCTATGAATTCGAACTCTATATCTCCCGAGGTACAGAATTTGATTTTCTTACTACAACAATCCATGATGGCATGATAGCAAGAGAGTAGGTCCATTCCGAAAAATTATGTCGTATCCAATTATTTCTAAGGCAACTAGGTCCTCAATCAACTCGCTCTCCTCAATTCGGATTATGCAATTTCTGCATACCCTAGCCGTTTCCAAGAAATCCCTCGTAGGTAGGTTTATATATAATGTGCGACCCAAATGTTCGAATTCTAATCCTAATGCAACAACATATGAAGTGCGAATGAAAGAATGGGTTGCCCCCGGATCAAACAAAATACGTGCCCAAGAATTATAAATAAGAATGATACCTTCAATTACTTCGTTAGCGGAGTCGTTATCCGGTGTAGCCATTGCATAGATTCGAGGTTGGCCTTCGGTAATTGTTGTTTTACTTCCTGACTTTTTCTGTTGTGTCTGATTTGGAAACGACTGCGAAGGTCCAACTTTGGTTGTCGGTCTTGCCGTCTGAGTAGAGTAAGGGCGTTGTTGTAGACGAGATTGATTGAGTGGCTGATAAGAGCCTTGATTGGTCGACCCTTGAGAGAACGTGAAGGGACACTGATTTTTATAATGTCCTGTTTGCCCACACCTAAAACATCGTTTTATATCATTGGATGTTCTATTCCAATTCCCAGAATTTTGTCCCTGATTCGCACTCCTCCTTTCATTGGTACCTTGTCCTGACCGTCGATATGAGGCCATTATTTGGTGATTATTGCTGCCACCCTTTCTCGTCTGACTTCCTCTGCCTTGCTGACGACTTCGGATATTTTGGGTATCCTCCAGGTCTCTTTCTACCAGCATAACTCTTTCCACTAGTTTCTTATAGTTCCTCAGTCGATAGGCTACGAGGCGCCCTCGGATAGAAGGCTTAAGGCCTTGTTCAAATCGTTTGGCCTTCTTGGCATTAGTGGAAACTAATTTCGTGGCAAAGCGAGAGAGTTCTGCAAATTTGGACTCATACTGCATGACTGTCAGATTACGTTGTTGCAACTCCAGGAAGTCAGAGAACATTTTATCCCTTACGGACTCGTGAAAATATTTATCATTAAACACTCTTTCGAATGTGGTCCACGTCATTTGGTCTACGTCCCTCATTCTTTTGACTGTATCCCACCAGTGATCAGGTTCACCTTCAAAAAGATAAGAGGCCAAGGTAACTTGTAACTCTGGGGCAATATCCATGCCATCCATTACCTTTTTCACTTATCGAAGCCACCTTTTTACATCAAGTGGCTATGTACTTCCCTGAAAGGCAGGGGGACGTTGTTGTAGAAATTCTTTGAGTATCATCATTCTTCGCGTTTCAGCCATATTTGCTTATTCCTGAACTGTTGTTTGTATTACCGTAGTATGGTTATTATTTTTTGCCTATTGGCATGCCAAAGTGGTCAGTTCTCTCAGGCATTGGTAAATGCCATTCATGGTGTCCTGCGATGCTGGAGGGGACTGGTTATTGGTGGACGTCTCATGTTGGTCATGAGATGTGTTTCTCTCCATCCTATAATACATAGTCCATGATATTATAATTATATTTACAAACTACCACCACATTCAAAAACTAAGAACAATTCTAATTTCAAATAGTTAGCGAAAATCATGCATCTTAGCATCTTAATTAGCAAAAATGATTACACTTAGTTTACTATCCCAGATACTACTATTTCATACAGGCAAAAGATCTAGGATAGTCACAGTCAGATGATGCATTCTTATATAAACTTTCACTATTCTAGGGGTTACCATATCTACAAGCAAAAGTTCCTAGATTAGTGAGGTCAAAAGTGAGATCAGGGATTCAAAGCTTCATGCCCCTTCTCTAGGGCGCATGTTCACAGAACTGACAAACAGTGCATGATTGTTTCCCTCAGGTGGTGTAGCATCTGGGCCCACATTGGGTTCACTGGGTCTGAGGTTCAACCATCCATTAGTATTAAACGAGTTAGGAGCTTCAGTTGGTTGTCCCACATTAGCTGCAGCTGGGGCCCACTGGAGGCCTGGTACTACTAATCCATCAATAATCTCCTGATAAAGGATGGGGTTGGTCTCCATACTAAGCGCTTCACGGATTGCTCTCAGTTGTGAGGTCAGCCGGTGGTGCACTAGTCTCTTTTGCTCAGCAAAAGGTGTAAAAGGTCATGTATTAGCTACGTCATGGACCTCCCGGACTAGCAGATTGTAGGCTTCTAGAGTGACTCTATCACTTCGAATTTCATTAGCTATTGCAGACCCCATGTTAGTTTGTGTCATGTAGATATCGTCCCATGCTGTCATACCTATATTCATTAAAAGGTTAGCTTTATAGATATAGAGATAAATTGTCCATAACGAAACATGTTTAGTACTAGTAAATTAACACAAACTATTTATTTTGACTAATCTATTTTCTATAATTCTCATGTAAGACCTAATTCCTAGGCTCTGATACCACTCTGTTACGCCCCAAATTTTTTCTTTTTCCAAAAAAAAAAAAAATACCCGGGCGTGATTAAGGAATAAAACCAAACGTAACTTACAATAACCTTTATTGTATTATTATATTCAGCGTACGATTACATAATCTTCACTTGATCAGTTAAAAAATCATTGATACAACATAAAGAGAAATAATAATAGCAGTTCCTATCCATTGTCCTTTTAGCCTATCCTTCTGCTCGACTTCATATTTTTGAAAAATGTTAGATAGGGATGAGCTCACCAGCTCAGTAGAATAACGTTTATCAATGACTATCAAGGTCTTAGAACAGTGCATAATATAATTAAACAACAGGTAAATGTAGGACTAGGACAAAGTAATGAATCAAATAAATAAATTTAAGCACATATCGATCATATAAATCAGTCAATTTTCTGGTCCACGCATGAACCGCCTCTGGAGAAAAACTTTGGGGTCTCCCACCCTAGGGAACCCAATGCCCTTCTTGCTTTTCTGGGAATACCAATACCAGGAATTATGTGGTGTTACATAGGCTACCATGACAACCGATATTACTAACCAGTAAACTCAAGGACTAGTACGAATCCTGTGAATGCTCGCAAGGACTACGCATCTACTAACCCTCTGCCCTCGATTATGTGCATCCATAGTAATTTCATCAAAATCATAAAATATAGTCATATCGTGTTCAGACCCAATCACAAGTAGAAAGTCAAACACTAAATAAAAAAACATTTTATATGCAACTTGGTTTCACAAGATAATTAGGGTCTCGATAAAAAATTATAATATGTGCGTGATCACAATTTATAAAATCCAAGTTCGATCCCATGATTAAAGCGATATAATATTACATTATATAATTAAAAATAGATTTGATATGAAACCCCAAACATGCATGAAATGCATCAATGATAGTAAAAGATGAAAGAAACCCTACCTCTGACGTATCTGTAACTCAATACCGTGTACCAAATTTTTAATTACAAGATCAAATTCCCAAGTCGACAAAATTTTGACCATTTCCTCCCCTTTTCTCCCTTTCTCTTCTTTCCTCACTTTTTTTTCTCCTTGCTGCGTTGCTCGAATGGCCTGGACTTGGCTATTTGTAGCCAAAGTCTTTGGTCAAAGTCACATGTTAAATGGGTTTACATCATCTTGCTTAAGTCACTTGGCTTGCATCACTTGGACATTTGTCCAAAATTCCTTCGTACACTTTTTTTTTTTGAATAGGGCACATATCTATTTTTTTTCCTTTTAACACACTTGCTGCCACTTATTTACATGACCATTGTTTGTTTTTTTTTTCTTCGACACTTGTATACATATATATATACACACACACTTACCTATATTATGTATTACTCTAGGGCGCACGTTCACAGAACCGACAGACAGTGCATGATTGTTTCCCTCAGGTGGTATAGCATCTGGGCCCACATTGGGTTCACTGGGTCTAAGGTTCAACCATCTATTAGTATTAAATGGGTTAGGAGCTTCAACTGGTTGTCCCACATTAGTTGTAGCTGGGGTCCAGTGGAGGTCTGGTACTACTAATCCATCTATAATCTCCTGATAAAGGGTGGGGTTGGTCTCCATACTAAGCGATTCACGGATTACCCTCAGCTGTGAGGTCAGCCGGTGGTGCACCAGTCTTTTTTGCTCAGCAAAAGTTGTAAAAGGCCAAGTATTAGCTACGTCCTGGACCTCCCGGACTAGCAGATTATAGTCTTTTAGACTGACTCTACCACTTCAAACTTCATTAGCTATTGCAGACCCCATGTTAGTTTGTGTCATGTAGATATCGTCCCATGCTTCCATACCTATATTCACTAAAATGTTAGCTTTATAGATATAGAGATAAACTGTCCATAACGAAGCATGTTTAGTACTAGTAAAATAACACAAACTATTTATTTTGACTAATCTATTTTCTATAATTCCCATGTAAGACCTAATTCCTAGGCTCGGATACCACTCTGTCATGCCCCGAATTTTTTCCTTTTTCAAAAAAAAAAAAAAAATACCCGGGCGTGATTAAAGAATAAAGCTAAACGTAACATACAATAACCTTCCTTGTATTATTATATTCAGCGTACGATTACATAATCCTCACTTGATCAGTTAAAATATCCTTGATACAACATAAAGAGAAATAATAATAGCAGTCCCTATCCATTGTCCTTTCAGCCTATCCATCTAACGATTTCATATTTCTGAAAAATGTTAGATAGGGATGCACCAACTCAGTAGAATAACGTTTATCAATGACTATCAAGGTTTTAGAACAGTGCATAATATAATTAAACAACAAGAAAATGAAGGACTAGGACAAAGTAATGAATCAAATAAATAAATTTAAGCACATATCGATCATATAAATCCATCAATTTTCTGGTCCACGCATGAACCACCTCTGAAGAAAAACTTTGGGGTCTCGCACCCTAGGGAACCCAATGCCCTTCTTGCTTTTCTGGGAATACCAATACCGAGAATTATGTGGTGCCACACAGGCTACCACGGCAACCGATATTACTAACCAGTAAACCCAAGGACTAGTAGGAATCCTGTGAATCCTCGCAAGGACCACGCATCTACTAACCTCTGTCCTCGATTATGTGCATCCATAGTAATTTCATCAAAATCATAAAATAGAGTCATATCGTGTTCAGACCCAATCACAAGTAGAAAATCAAATACTAAATAAAAAAACATTTTATATGCAACTTGGTTTCACAAGATAATTAGGGTCTCGATAAAAAATTATAATATGTGCATGATCACAATTTATAAAATCCAAGTTCGATCCCATGATTAAAGCGATATAATATTACATTATATAATTAAAAATAAATTTGATATGAAGCCCCCAAACATGCATGAATTGCATCAATGATAGTAAAAGATAAAAAAATCCCTACCTTTGACGTATCTGTAACTCGATACCGTGTACCAAATTTTTAATCGCAAGATTAAATTCCCAGATCGACAAAATTTTGACCATTTCCTCCCCTTTTCTCCCTTTCTCTTCTTTCCTCACTTTTTTTTCTCCTTGCTGCGTTGCTCGAATGGGCTGGACCTGGTTATTTATAGCCAAAGTCTTTGGCCAAAGTCACATGTTAAATCGGTTTACCTCATCTTGCTTAAGTCACATTGCTTGCATCACTTGAACATTTGTCCAAATTTTCTTCGTACACTTTTTTTTTTTTTTTTAATAGGGCACATGTCTATTTTTTTTTTCCTCTTAACACACTTGCTGCCACTTGTTTACATGACCATTGTTTGTTTTTTTTTTACTTCGACACTTGTATACATATATATATATATATATATATATATATATATATATATATATATATATATATACATATACACTTACCTATATTATGTATTACTCATATATTACATCATTTTAACAATATGATATTTTATTTTAACACGTAATATGACCTATATTATAGTCATTCGACTCTTTTTCACGTGAATAGTCTATATTTGAGGTCCATTTGTTCATTTGAAATTTCTAAAAATTATATAGAATCATAATTGACGACCTAATTAGCGTGTCAATGATTAATTTATATACGGGTCGTCATAGAGTACAGAGTAATTTTATAAATACGAGCGAAGCCATGGCCCCTTGGCCACCAAGTAAGCTTCGTCACTAATTGAGAGTATTCATGATTGATTACAATGGTGATAAAAAAATATTGTGACTGATCATGAATAGTTTTAATTTGTTATTTATGAGGTAATTTGACGCTCAACAATAATATTTATTACGGAGCTTAATTTTTTTTTTTGATTCCGTAGTCATTCCCCTGGTATAATCTTTTACTGTGGTAGGTTGTGAAAGTGCTTTTAGGTTTCAAAATTAGCTAATAGCTGTTTGAATTGCATTTACAAGATCTAGAGAACCTCAACTACGATGTAGTATCTGCCCAATTCCCATAAACATGTGTCTTTAAAACTTGCATGGGTTGCTTAATGATAGAATAACTAGACACATTTCGCAAATTATTTTTTACAATCGTAAATAGAAATCAACTTTTAGATTTTATGACTCAAACTAAATTTTACATATATATCATATGAAAGTTGATTGTGATAAATTCTATACCATTTCAACTTTGACACTCAAGATAATATGTTGAATGACCTAGTTTATTACAATTTTTTGTTGTTCTATTGTTTTTATTTGTCCCCTTTTACAATTAAATTCTGATTTCATCCCTGATTACATATATTCAAAATTTGCATTTTATTCGTAAGTTTAAGGACTTGGCCGTAGAAAATTTGAGTTTAACTAATGTGTGTGGCTTTTGGAGATTACATATATTCGAAATTTGCATTTTATTCATAAGTTTAAGGAGTGTATAATTGGAAAAAAAAAAAAAAGGAGTGTATAATTGGGACTTCGGGACGATATGTTGTTATGATCTTCCTTCTGCCTTCATTGATTTTGATGATTTTCCTTGGATTTTTGGAATAGTTGAATAAATATTGACACATATGCAAAATCTGCAACATGGCATAGGCTTTTGAATCCAATCATTTTGAAAGTCTGCAACATTCCAAAATATTTCGAAACAAGTAAATTTTGAGATTTAAGTAACATTTCGTTTCAATTCCACCAAAACCAAAATCCAATCTTTTCTACATAAATGAAAATAGTTTTTGATCCTTGCGGGGCAATTTGCTTGAGAGCAAACTCAAGAGTACATATTCAATGTATTGGTGATACTACCTTAATGCATTGCTAGGTAATGTCACTTTCCTATACACACGTTGTACATGGATAAAGTGAACGTTATTTTTTTACTTGTGTAGTTATTATATCACATAGAGAAGGATCAAAATTTCTTTTCGCTAGATTTTTTTGGTCACCTAAGAAACGAAAACGTTTTGACGTATTTTGCAAACGTTTCGACCCGTTTCGGAAACAGAATAAAATTTTTTTAAGAATTATTTTTTTAAAATGTTGGTCAAAATATACCAAAGTATCTTAAAATATATTGAAACATTCCAAAACAATTGTGCAAATGTATTGAAACATTACAAAATACTTCGAAACATTATGAAATACCGCAAAATATTAGAATTTCGAATCTGATAATTTTGAAAGTCTTCAACATTCAAATTTTTTTCGCAATATGTAAATTTTGAGATTCAAGTAACCAGGGGCGGAACCAGGATTCTCTCTCAGAGGGGCAAAAAATGGCTAAAATAAATTCACTAATTAATACAAAAAATTTTAATTTCAAGCATGACAAATTGTATTCAGAGTCAAGACTAAATTACTATATGAAACTACAAAATGAATTTTTCTTTAAAATATGATCAACTAATTACTTTTAAATCTAAAAAATAGGCTATAAGTGATTTATTTTAAGCTAAATTTCACATTAATTTCTTTTTAGTGTAGACAATAACAAATTCCATGATAAAATTATTTTTTCTTTTGTTGTGAAGCCTAATTGAGACCTTTCTCTATCTTTTGATTATGTATTTCACAATTTTCTTTTGATTATGTACTATTGAATTGTGGGCTATGTACTTACAGAAAAAGGGTGAAGGATAACTATACACTTGTTCTTAAAAAATAAGGGGTACTAGATTAAATAGAAGAAATATATTACTTTTAGTTAATATATATTCGGTTCAGGGCATTTCGCAGTTGTTTTTCTCAATCCAAAAATTAAACATTTGTTTCAAGGGGGCGATGAGACGGTGAGCCACTAAGTATAAGTTGTTTAAAATAAAAAATAACTTGGATCATTATTAATTCTCAAAAAATTAGGGGGACAAGTGTATTAAGTTTGAATAAAGTTAAGTCCCTAACATGCCATATGTACAGTTGATCAAAAGTTCAGCGCACCTCATAAAGGGCTCGCCCCTGCAAGTAACGATTTGTTTCAGTTCCACCAAAACCAAAATGTCCAATCTTTCGACATAAATGAAGATAGTTTTTTATCCTTGCGGGGCAATAAGCTTCAGGGCACACTCTTGAGTACATATTCAATGCAGTTGTGATATTACGTTAACACCGTCACGTAATATCACTGTTCCATAAATATCCTGTACATTAGGGTGGAGACAGCCCTGTTCAGGGTGGGCACGTACCCACCTCAAATTTTTTATTTTTTTATTACTTAGGTATGTATATTATATATTTGTATAATATATTATTTGTGCCCACCCAAAATCAAAGACAAAAATATTAATATACACTTATATCAAATGAATAATTTTAATTATGTCCTCCCTATTTTTTTTGGCACATCAATTAGTGTATATTTATATCAAATGAATATGAATTTTTTAACACATTTTGGCCTGATTATGCACCTATCTAGATAAATTTTGAATATACTAGAATTATTTTATATTTTCTAAGACTAAAAAAGACATGATATACATATTCGTTAGTTTACTTGTGATTTTGACATTTATTTTTGCTAATTATGGTAAAAATTATATAGTGCACATTAAACTGCATAATCGATCAAAATTGTTATGCAACATTTTAAAAGTACAAAAATTCACCGAAGTCAATTCTAAATGATTTTAATTAGTTAATATTTTGTAAAAAAAATATGTTATCGTTTGTATATACTAGGCTAACCAAATTTCGGTATGGTGAGTTTAATGAACTTTTAAGTATTAAATATGACATAATTAAATAAATTATTGTCCTATTTCTATCAATTGTAAGAAAAAAATAATAATTTGTTGAAATATTTGTGTCCACCCTGACACAATTTTCTGACTCCGCCCCCTGCCTGTACATGAATATTTTACAAACCCACTTGTTAGTTTTATTACTGGACGGGTGGTAACACCACATGAGAGTACTGGTATCACCGGTCTATTGAATATCTTATCCACAAGTAGATGCTGCAAACCGTCGCCCCATTCAGACTCACATTAAATCTTTGTAAGATAAAAGAGACCAACAAATCTGTTCATTTCATGTCGATATTTCTGAAGAAAAACCTCAGCGGTTGGCTCACCAAAATCCTCTGGCTGTACATTGTTTATACAGATTCAGAACAGATTCCCTCATCTTCATGCCATGAAAAACACATTAGAGATCCAACGAAGTACATTGGAACCTCAAAAATTAATAATAAAATGAGGCGCCCACCGACAATTTCGGCCATCTTTCTCAAGCCACAGACAGGATAGGACAGGGCAGCACAGCAAAACCTGGGATTCAGAAGTCCATTATTGTAATGTCCAGCCAGTGATCAAGCAGCAAAGGTCCCCATCAGCCATCTTAATAGAACTGTTGAGAAAACAGCTAACAAATTTGCTTCGTGAAAAAAGCACAACTCTGTATAAGCTTTGTTATCGTCAATTTCCCCATTTCCCTGACTTTAAAAATCCAGCAATGAAGAGACAGAAGGATGAATTTTGGACGGTAAGCATAGGTTTTGACGATATTTGCAGCTTAAACACATCATCCCCTGAAGAATAAGAAAACCCTGTAGGCCCATCACCACAGATATCCGAATATGCGCTCAAACTAGCATTACAGATGCTTGCTTGGATTCACCACCATCCTTTTCCCTTGAATGCTTACTTACATTCTGTTTTCGTCATCACAATCTGTGGACCTGCATTGAGCAGAGTTCTGCTGGCTGACCCATCCTTCTCATCTTCCTCTTTCAATTGGAGATCCCTTTCAAGATCACTATTAGATACATCAATTCAACACAGTTAGACATAGACATAGCTCACATACATTGAAATTTGATCCTGTACATTTGAGCACGTTAGATACATAAGACAGCATATATAGCAGTATTGAAACAAACATTACTAACGAATCCCATTACATATATATCCTGATAAGCATTCTATTGTTAAATTGCGGAGACAATCCTATTGTAGAGTCATAGTTTTAAATTGTGTGAGGAAATAGATCATGTCTGTGGGAGCTCAGAAGGTGATGGTGATCCAAGATGCATCCAGAGATGTTTGTTTGAGCGCAATCAGATGGGTCCCACAGCAATTTTCACTTAAGCCTGGAGATGAGCTCATTCTTCTCGGAGTTCTTCACCAGGTTAATAACCCTAGTACGTTATCTTTCATGGAAGCTGGGAAGAAGTGTAAGGATTCTTGGGTTTTTTTCTCTCTGTAACTGTAAAATTGGAGGAAAGATTTGAATAAATAAACCAAGCTACACAAAAACTAACAACTATATTACACAGATTTGATACTGCTAACACTTTATTTCCCCCCTTCTCCTTTTCTATTGGTTCTTACCTCTTTCTCCCCCCCCCCAAACCCGCCTTTTTTTCTGACTGCCTTTAATAATATGCAGTGGGATATAAGATCAAAGTGGATTCGGGAACCATACTTGGATCAAACCCGAAGATTGTTGAGGAAGAAGTGGCCAAGAAGATGGAACAATACCAGAAGAGTGAGGATCTGATGGAACTTTCGAAGCAGTGTGAAATGGAAAAGGTATTCAAAACTAGCAATCTAACGCAATTATCTCATGCATTTCTAATTTGTCTTAAACAGATGTGAATGTTGTTATCTATATGCAAGTCAGGCTAAGGTATACTAGAACAATGTGACAACCAAGCTCTTCAATTTCAAACCTTATTTTCTTTAAGAAACAAGTTGGTGCATGCATCTGGAGGTGCAGTACTGATTTGTTTAGTAATGCAATGCAATCCACACAAAAGATATACATAGTAAATAACCTTATGAAATGCAGCCAACTACAGAAATTAGTATTATAAGCATCATTTCTGCTACTGACGCTGCAATATAACTTCAGTCTGTCGCTAATGTCAGGTTTTCTGAATCAATTTTGTTTAATAATACTAGTTCAATGCTACTATGTCCAACCAACAGATTCGTAAAACTTCATACTTCCAACATATCCACTTTTAACCTTGATAAGATTTTCAAAAGTTGTCATTTTTTATTCGCATGTCCCTTCCTAATTCTTTTTCACATCTTTAAGTTATTTTAGTTGTCTTATTATGTTAGAGAATCCAACTCAAAAAGTGGTCCTAATTATGTGATGTCGAATATAAGCTCCCTTTACACCCTCCCTCACGTGGGACCCGGGCTTGCACGTGGGGCTAACAAAAAACATGCATATAGAGAAATTCAAATGGGTAAGACTTCGCCAAACATCAAACTCAAAACCAATTGGCTCCCCTCAAGTATTAGGAGATTTGAATGTCCATTACTAACCCCCAAGGCCTAGTTCTGATATCATGTTAGAGCATCCAACTCAAAACCAATTGGCTTCAAGTATTAGGATATTTGAACATTCATAGCTAAGTATTAGGCTAGCTATGAATGTTCATACTTCACAGTGTTACGAGATTTTGCCTTCGTACCATAACAATTCAGCACCCTGATTTCAGGTTTTTAAGTAAGCACATTTTACAGAAACCAGTGAGTTCTGTAAATAAAATGACTAACAAGATCATGTTTGTAAACAAAAACAACTCAGATAAAGTTCCACATAGAGGTGCATGCCGGATCTCCAGCAAAGGCAGTTGGTCTAAAAGCTGCCAGAAGTTTACAGGCGACATGGGTGATTCTGGACAGGTAAGTAGATTTCAAACCATTGACACCATTGATATGATCTTATTCAAATTTGTAAAAGAACTGAAAAGGAACTGCAGTTCATATTGTCATATTGCTAGTTTGTTTACGTGCATACCACTAACTATTGCGCATGTCAATCAGTACTATTGTGACATTCAAACTGGACGTAGAAAAATAAAATATTTCCAATAGAACCAAACTACTGAAAATTTGCACACTTGGACACACAAGTATAAATGTTATAGGGACAGGTAATGCACTATAATAAAAACAATACATAGTTTGCCCTTGTTTCTTTAATGTGATTAGCGTTGGTAATAAGAAATTTGTCCCATGTTGGTGTTGGTTTCATATTCAAGATGCCTACACCCAGATAGAACTCCTGTTTCCCTTAATGTGAAAGACTGCAATGCCTGGTCTCTTTGTCTAAAACCAGCATCTTTCGTTAGAGTTTGTCATCATTGAGTAGTTTCCATAGTTCACTGTCCATTCAAAAGTTGAAATATTTTTAATTCAAGAGGTATAATTCTGAAAAAATATGAATTAAAGTTTCATCTTCCACATCAAAGTCAAATCAGTTGCAATGGTGTCCAAATACCTATGACAATACTTAAAAGTTCTGGCTCCAACAATCCAAGCCATTAGAATTTAAAGACTCATGTTTGAGCCCATTGAATAATCCCGTTGAATGGTAACATGAGTGTGTACACATGTCAACCAATTTAAAAGTCAAAACCCAAAAGTGTTCACATTTCACAAAAGTCGTTAATTATATTCAAAGACCTTTTCCTCAAACAATAATTGAGCCCCCTCTTTCTCTCTCTCTCTCTCTCTCTCTATATATATATATATATGTGTGTGTGTGTGTGTGTGTGTGTTTGTGTGGGGGGGGGGGGGGGGGGGGGTGTATAATAAAGTAGCAGCAGTTCCTGCACCACCAACATCATGCCTGATCTGGCTGATAATGTGACCAATATGACAAATCCTAGTTAATTTGCTCTGAAAATTTGAGTGAAATTATGAAGTAGGAAGTTAGAAGTAGGCTTACATAATGATGGACTTATAATCAAAAGGAAAATGAACTATATTAACAAGAGTCAAGAAATCAAACCTATATAGAAACGAGGCCAGGAATTCTTCCATGTACTTTATAATAGGGATTAAAGTCACACCAGTCTAAGCAATAATAGAAGTTCCGTCAGATTAAAACAGACACATGCTGACATGGTTTGACATAGACATAAAGTGTCAGACAAACTACTTACGCTAAAAATGGTTCTTTTTATACATATATGCATATAATTGAGACTTCACAGTGTTGGTTCTTCAAAAAATTAGAGTGGAGCCATTAGACCCTCAGTGGGTTGCACGTGGCTTCGCCCAAGCATGTGGACTGCAAATTTGCTTCAATGCATATAATCTAAGATTGAAAGGCTAATCTGCATCCACCCAAGTTGGCAAGAGAGATGTTGCTAACTCTACATTAGAAGTAAAGCCTCATTGTTTATACTAGCGTGATTCCACAATGTAGTTGAAATATTTCAGTTTTTAGGCAGAAGGAATCATAACTCTAATAAAATGAAGGAAAGAGAAGATACATGGTGCCACCTAGAGATGGACATTAAAAGATTTATTTTTTATCCATTGGTGCAGGCAGATGAAGAAAGACAAAAAATTCTTCTTGGAGAAGCTCTCATGTGGAATATCAAGGATGAAACGTGCTAACAACATTGAACAGATCAGAGGGCCAAAAACAATTAAGAACACCCAAGTATCCCCAGTGAGAAGTACTACTAGTGCTGACCAGTGTATATCATATGGTGAAATGATACCAGGTAGGCCGGAGGAAGAACTTTTTCCAATGAGTAAAAATACTAAATGCATTTATTATTTCTAATATGTCTTCATGATACAGGCTTTCTATCACAACATATTCATAAAGGAAAAACGCAATTTCGGGTCACTTCACTGGCTTTCTAAACACAAAAAATAGCTGTAATCTTGTGTACCTTACAACTTGCTGTTACAGATTCAACATCAAAATTTTCTAAACTTGTATTGTTGTGATAATTATTGGGTACTACTTGAATAAAATTCAGATCATCTAGACACAAAAGGAATCGGATGCTTTCACCTGTCAGAGACTCAGAGTAGCATGTCAAAAACTTGTCAGCGTGAACTGCATTTTGATTCTATGATAGAGTATCCAACCCAAAATCATTTGGTAATGATTAGAGAGACCCTTAAGCATAAAAAGTAACCTTTGGTGATCTTAATCATTGAATGTGGGTGTACAAACACATCTCCAACCCCCGCGGATGCATTTGAGATTCAGCTAAAAAGAATGCCCAAGGTGACATTTAATTAGGTGCTTAAAAAGAACTATATGTTTCTTTTGACATTATTATCAAGACCTCCTTCAGGCTTTTGCTCCAGTCACCTATGAGCAAGCGTGCACACACACATGCATACACGTTCCATGTGAGGACATACCAAAACACAAAGGCAGCCACTCTATTGTGTTTATAACTTAGGAAAGCTCTCTACTAGTTCTTTGAGAAGGAAACCTTCAAGTTAATGAAGAACTTCCCATTTTTTTACACAATTGGATTCATATTATTTCACAATTTTTAGAATCTCGAGCTACTCAGAAGACTACCTTAGGCAAAGAACAAGGAGGTGATGGTCGTGGAGGACCCGCACGGGACAGTTATCGGAAATCACTTTCATTATCTAAATCCTCATCTCATGAACAGATGTTCTCGTATACATTTTCAAGCTCAACCCTATGGAATACTGAAGCCTCAAGTTCCAGTGCTACTGATGCAAAGAACTCCCCCATGTACTATCAGGATGAAGATTATACTACAAACACCGAACAAGAAACTGCTGGAGAAGATTCCCCATTCTATGTTCCCGAGAGTCTAGAGGGGTTCCAAAATGAAGCATCTTTCGGAGGTAGTCCAAATGAACAACAGAAGCAAGATGTTAGCAACAGTTATAGAATGGGTGGGTGTCAACCAGAAGAATTCGAAAATTCTATTTGCTCAGGCTGCAAGAACAGGCGGCCCAAGGTTGGATGGAAGAAAGACTTCACCTATGCAGAGCTCCAAGAAGCTACACAGAGGTTTTCTCCTAATAATTTCCTATCAGAAGGTGGATTTGGTTCTGTTTACAGAGGAGAGCTGAAAAATGGGCTGAAGATTGCCGTTAAGCAACACAAAGATGCGAGCTTCCAAGGGGACAAAGAATTCGAGTCTGAAGTTCATATACTCAGCAAGGCCAGACATCAGAATTTGGTCATGCTGTTGGGCTCGTGTTCAGAAGGAACCCACAGGCTGCTTGTCTATGAGTATGTGTGCAATGGTTCACTGGACAAACATTTATCAGGTAAGAACCTATAGAATTATAAACTAGGGACTTCATAAGTCCTTACTTACAAAAATGTAGGAGGTCCCATTCGCAACAGAAGCTGGAAACTAACTTGAGGAATTTAAACCATTTGCAGAACACAACCAAAGACCTCTCAAGTGGGACAAGAGGATAAAAATAGCACTAGGAGCTGCCCAAGGTTTAGAATATCTGCACCAAAACAACATCATCCACAGAGACATGAGGCCGAATAACATTCTTGTAACCCATGATCATGAATCACTGGTAATATTCCAAACTTGGATGGCATAAGATTACAGATTAATCTGCCTATTTATCAGGCGAAGTCGCCAGATTAGGTCAAACCAACCAGTCATTCTGCCTCTTTTTGGTGCTACTATAAGATTCATATTAGAAAGATATGAAGTACACAGCATATAGTTGCCAATTTCAATTCATGATGTCTAGGTGTTTTTTTTCTTAGGTAGTAGTGGAAACCTGGTGAAAAATCAACTCAGATAATAGCAATACAAGGTCATTAGTCTATCCTTTTCTCAGCTTACCCAACTAGGTCAATTAGATTGTCTGTTTACCTGACTGAAGATTAATCTTTTAGAATTTTTCAGGTAGGTATCCAACCCATTGCAGGGTGATCATGGTAGTTAAATGGGCTCCTTGAGTTCTACAGGACAGCATTTCACTCTTTATATGCAACAAAATAATTCTCGAAGCATTATTAACCTTACATGTTATATGTGTTAGCTAGGTGATTTTGGCCTTGCAAGAACTCAACGTGATGGTTCAGATCACTCATCAGAGACCAGCCTGGTTGGGACCCTTGGATATGTGGCACCAGAATATGCAGAATTTGGGAAAGTGTCAACCAAGACAGATGTTTATTCTTTTGGGGTGGTTCTATTAGAGCTGATCACCGGAAAGAGGACAACAGACAAAAAACTTGAAGGGAAAAGTCTACTGGGATGGGTAACAATCATAACACACCACATCCTCAATAAACTACTTGTCTGAAAAAATTGTTGGGAACAACAAACTAAAGATATAATTCGAGTGGTTAATTTTGAGGGTTTATCGAGTACAAAAATTTGCCTATAGCATGATATAAAATCTGGTGAGAAGAGGGAGATTCGTCCTAAAGATATGTCAATAAATCGCAGCATTCTAATTGGCTCATCAAACTTAACCTCTCTCTCTTTCTCTCTCTCTCTGCTTAAGACTGAGTTTACACAAGTGTGATGGAGGGAAAACATATCCATGTCAATAGTGCACTCTGAAAAATACTTCCTAACTAGTAGTTTGAAGCCCTTTTAGTTTTTCAACCTCATATTTCTTGTTCATTATATACAGGTTACTTATATGCAGCTTTATTACTTTCTTACAGGCAAGACCACTTGTGAAAGAAAAGAACTACCCAGATCTAATTGACGAGAGGATCGTAGAGTCCCATGATGTCCACCAACTCTTTTGGATGGTGCGAGTGGCAGAAAAATGTATCAGCAAGGATCCCAATAAGAGATACACTATGGCAAAGGTAAGCTTTTCTGTGACCTATGGTTGATGGCCTTTTTTTCTTTTTCCCCCTGCTCCTTTTTCTCTTTTTTGTTTTGTTTTTCTCTATATAAGTTCCTCATGATTTATATAGTCACTCCAGCATTTTTGGAATCTCAGCTCTAGTTAAATTGGATTTGATAAATTAATGGAAAATTTAACACTTCCAAAATTGAGATTCAGAAAGAATCTGTCACTTCCTCCACCAGGTCCATAGCTCGAATTCACAATTCTGAGACCCTAAACAAACAGAAGAAAAGGAAATATTTTTGGTGACAAATTACACTGAGCAATCAAAATCCTAGACAACAAAATTAATAAATAAATCTATTTAACTGTCAATAAATAAGTTCCAAATGTTGTATACACATTCTCGAGGACACTAAAGGATTTTCAATAACCACCTAAATGATAAGTATCTAAGGGTTGAATAACAATGTTGCATGCATAATAATTTACTGGTAGGCGATGGTCGGACATGTATTTGCATCTTGTTCAGCTTCTTCATCAAAATAGATCTGAAGGAAAAACAGGGGATTAAAAAAGCCTAATCGAGTGCTAATATCAACTGTTGACAAGTCCGAGTAAAACGCAATGAATATTTGCAATATTCTAAAAGATTAAGGGTTTCAGAAGTCACTGTAAGTTTTTCAGTTGTCTTTACTTCTGCTGTGGCAACATGGAATTAATTACTGATCAAAAGAACCATGGAATTAACTGAATCATTGTGTTAAACTATAATGGAAAGTATAGATCCCTTTATCGTTAACTTGTCACCTTATAGTCTGGCCACATCCGAAGTGATATGTCATTTGTTGTTATCAATGCAGGTGGTTGATGCTTTAAACTACATAATTAATGGCGACACAATCTGTATCAGAGACTTCTCACCTACACTATCAGATTCAGTGAATAGTATGGCAGATTTCAATGGATCACCGCACGATGAGAACAAATGAACAGGATACCTTCATAATGGAAGTATCAACAGTGAGTAGCATGAATAAACTAGATGCATCCCATTCCCCTTCCTCAGACATATCTGCAAGAAAATCAAACATATCCACAAGTTCTGGAGGATCAATTGCAGACGCTGGAAAGACTCATGACAACAAGAAAGGAATAGCTCTGAGTAGAAGAGAAGTACCCTATGATTAGATGATCATATTACTTTGATCTCTCAGACTCTCACTTAGAGTTAATGAAGTTAACTACGTTGTGGGGTGTTTTTTTTTTTTTTTTGGGTGGGGGGGGTCTTCCGGTTCATATTGTACTGTTTAGCTTGATGAAGAAGATTAAGAAATATGGCATTGATATGAAAGTTGCAAACAACGATTACATAATCAAAATAGAAGAGAGAAATAAAAGAAAGAAGAAGAGAATATTATTGTCACTAAATTAGTCTGTTACAGCTTAATAATACAAAATACAATGTGGAAGACTTATATATACTAGGGCAACATAAAATAAATTAAATGACTAAACTACTCCTACCACTAATGCTAAATATAATCCCAATACTAAATATACTAACACTCCCCTTTAAACTCATGATGTAATAGCAGAAAACATCAAGAGTTTACCAAGTAGAAAACGAAATCGTGTTATAGTGTGAGATTTCGTAAAAAATTCGCTAACTGCATAATGGAAGGAAGAAAGGGAGAGAGATAGTGCCCAACTGGAGATGATGATGCACAAAGTGATAATCAATCTCAATGTACTTTGTACGCTCATGGAAGACTGTGGACTCAAATAAAAAGAAGATAAATCAACAGTAAAAGAAACAATATCAAGAATATGTAACTCGTCTAACGCATACAATCCTCCCTTTCTACTGCTTGTCCCAATTAGCTTCTTGAAACGTGGATTCTGTACAATACAATTAGAAGAAGAAAAATGAATTGAAAATCCAAAGTCAACTATTTGACTAACTGAAATCACATTCAAGGTAAGTTGTAGAATATAACAAACATCAGTAAGTGTTAAATGCAGAAAAATGATAGATCCAACGCCGGCCAAGGATATTTGTGTACCATTAGCTGCAATCATAAAAACAGATGGAGGAGAAAAAATAGATACAAATAAGAAAGAATCACTAGTCATGATGTGTAGCACCTGAGTCAAAGACCATGGCAGTTTGAGATATACCTGAAGGACTACGAACCTATAGAAGGTGAGATTGAGAGAGTATTAGGCTATTAAAGCTTCTGCAATTGATCAACAATCTAAGTTAATTTTAAACTTATTTTAAACTAATGGACAGATGAGAGTCAGAATTATGACTCGCTATAATTGTCACTAACCAAAAATAACAACAATCAAATCAATTGAACCAATTTCAAACCACAAAGCCCAAGAAAACAAGCAGGAAAGTTTAAGGAAACCAAAGCTCACAGGAGAACACTAAGCGCCTATTTGGTATGTGGGACAAAGGGGATTTGGAAGATGGATTGGGGAATAAAAGTCTACATTACACACAAACCCATGTTTGACAACTAAATTTCTAGCTCAATCCGCTTTAGGACCGTAGTTTAAACCTAAGCTCATGGTTTCATGAAACCTGATTTTTTTTTTTTTTTTGGGGGATTGGGGGTGGGGGGGTGGGTGGGTGGGTTTGAGATGGGGGTTAAAGGGTTAGCATACAAAATGACATATATACCCGATATGTATTTGGGAATGGACAAGTTTTGGTGGGTTCTCTTCCATCCCACGCTTGATTTCTCTTTCTCTCTCTCTTGTCTGGACTGATTTGGGGTGTATGAATAGTGGATTGGTGATCAGTGAGGTTTGTGATTGAAGAATGGTTTGTTGCATTGTCTCTTTATCTGGAGAGATTTTTTTTCTTTTTTTGGGGTAGCTATAGATATGGTAGCTTGTGTATCGACGCAAGAGGGTTGTGTGGGAGGTCGATTTGGGTCTTCTAAGAAGAAGTCTAGGAAGAGAAGGAAAGTTATCAAGCCAAGAGTCTCATCTCATTTGTCAGATCGATCTTCCGCCGACAAAGTTGATCACAAGCCCGTCAGACTTTCCACCGATCGACCCTTCAACAACCCCATTGTATGTATACATTTGTGTATGTATTACTTTATGGGAAGTGATAGTTAGGTATTTTTGATTTTGATTTGCTTGTTGATTTTTCATTGATAGATTGAATATGTGGAGTTAGCTAGCTGCATTAGACATTTATATTTGCAAAAGTCTGTAATGAGTGGCTATGCTTTTTGGGAAAAGTTTTGTGTGTATTTTGGAATGGACACAGTTTTGTGTGTATTCCCGTATATGTAAATGTTAGAATGTTGTATTGTCTTATTGGGTTAATGTTTTAGTGCGCTTTATTATGGTTATGAATAATAGTTATATTTTATCAACATTCATGTTTTTTCCATAAGTTAGGAAGAAAAAATAATCAAATATTAAAACCATAAGGACACAAAAAAATGTACGTATACAAACATGAGTTTAGATTAGATTGGTTAAGGGGCACAATAGTCATTTATATACAAATATATTATCATAATAGTGATATATCCGTGCGCATACCAAACATAGATATGGACGAGATTAAATGTTGAATCTCATCTTTGTAAAGAGGGGTTTGGGTTTGGAAGAGTTTGGATAAGTCAATTCCAACCCCTCCCAAAAAACCAACAAAACAGGCCCTAATGTGGCAAATTTGGCGACACCCCTATGCGCCGTAGGATTAATTTGCTCCACATATAATCTACAAGAAGTAAAATCCAGCACAACTCAATGAAAGATCAAAGGCCTAGCAAGAACATTAGCCCTTGATCAATGGGTCTTTGGTCTAATAATACTTTTTATCTTGTGAAGGCTTTGTCTTCTTGAGGTCAAGGGTTCAAGTCCCCCTCCCCTCTAAAAAAAAAAAAAAAAAAAAAAAAAAAAAGGAACTTTAGCCGGACCGACCCAGCAATTACAGCCGAATTGAAGTTCAAAGGCCCAACAAGAATATAGGCCAAATAGACCCGACAATTACAACCCAATGGAAGATCAAAGACCCAACTAGAATATTAGCCAAACAGACCCAACAATTACACCCCAATGGAAGATCAAAGCCCCAGCAGGAACATCAGCCCAACAACAACAACAACAACAACAACAACAAAAAATCAAAGTCCAACACAAAAACAATAATCCAGCAATTAGACGTGAATGAAGAGAGACGTAGAGTTTCGTTCCCGACACCACTATGTGATCAAGGAGAAAACCACAATGCAGAACAATCCCTCGCAGAGCCAAGAAGCAGCAAAAGTCAGTTAGGCCGCAACCAAGAAACATGCAGAAATCAGCCAAAATAACAGTTCAGTGCACTGGTACACAGGACACTTAGCCAAGCTAACAAAACCAGCCAAAAGCCTTCAGAAATCAACCTAATTGTTGAAGAATCATTCAAATATGTATGCAACACACCTAATTGCACCCTTTGTGTGGTTTGCAACCACAAATTCGAAGAAAGATGATGAAACAACCAGATCGAAAAGTTTTGATCCCAGTTTTTTCAAAAAACATTCGAAAAATCAAAAACCCTATCAAACAATTTCGAACTCAAAAACAAAACATACCACGCTAAAGCCCACTGGTAGTCGATCTGAATGGTGGGTGAGAAAGTCGTTGGTCCATGATGTCATTATCTTTGTCTGATGATGTTAGCCTAGGTTAACCAAGATCTTTCTTCTGGCAAATATTGTTACGTTTCTAAACTTGTATATGATTGTAACACGCTCTGAAATCATGTAAACAACGATTACATAATCAAAATAGAATAGAGAAATAAAAGAAAGAAGAAGAGAATATTATTGCCACTAAATTAGTCTATTACAACTTAATAATACATAATACAATGTGCAAGACTTATATATACTTGGGCAACATAGAATAAATCAAGTGACTAAACTACCCCTACCACTAATGCTAAATATAACACTAATACTCAATATACCCTAACAGTAACATGAACAATATAGTAATATTGCTTGCAAGATCAAGTTACGTCAACTTTAGATTAAAAAAAACACCCACACAAAGAGAGAGAGACAGAGGGAGAGAGAAGCATTGAAGCAAACATGCACTGCATGTCTTAGAGCTTTATTAACATTTCCCATTGGAGATTGGGAAGAACAACTTGGGAAGAGGAGAGAAGAATAAGATATTGAGAAGCAAGAGAGAATTAAGAAGAATTTAGAGAAGAGGGAGAAGAATTAATATTCGATAACTCAATCATCAAAATCTGCCCAAAACAATTACATTAGTTCCTATATGGGGGAATACCAAAACCCTAAAATCAAACACTACTGCCAAATAAGAGTTCAATCCTAAGTAAAGAAATAAATTCCAAAAAATTAACATAAACCTCTAAAGTACAATCTTCAATTTCAATTCTCATCCAACTCATTTCTGGTCCTCATTATTTCTCTCCAACTGAGAAAAACTCTCATCCCAGAGCAGTGATGAAACCAGAAGTATGTTCTAGGGTGGACACACTCTAACTACAAGTTTTACTTTGTCCAGATTTTTATTTTTTATATCATATTTGATACTTAAAGATTGATTAAACATAGATGGGCCAAAAGCAAGTATACAATTTCTATGCATACAAAAAACCAATTAAAAAGAGGTTAAATATAACCCTTTACATAAAATGAGGTTAATTACAACCATTTACAATTGGCCTCGACGGGTTTTCATACTTCAAAAGTGTTGTATGATAACTTCATTATACATGCTTTCGAAATTGTATTTCTCTATATAAGTAATCAAACTATCAATACCAAAGTCATAGCTGGTAATATCAATGCCAAAGCTTGAAGGTTATGGCGTGCGACACTTCACTGGTTACTAGTGCTTTATTTGCTTTTGGGGAGAACTTAAGAATGGAGTGGATTATACTTTTTTCTATCCAACTTTTATTTATTGTTGACTCCAAGAAATTCTATGGCACATTCTTGTTTTATTCTAGTCCATTAACCAAGAGATTTGTTCTCCAAATGGACTCAATTTTGTTTATTTTAAGTCATCGGGGTAGACACAATTGAAGATATTTAAAAAAAAATACACAAAATATATATAGGTAAATTTTTTTTTGAGGGTGGGCCTAGCCCCCCCCGGGAGTCATGACATGAAAAGTATTCCAAGTGAGAGAGATCAAGACGGCGGAATTCCTCCTCTGTATCCAATAAGTAGAAATCCAAGTAATTCCTCCATAAAGGAGATGTTTGAATAATCATAATTGTCAAATCGTGAATCGAAATCTTAAATTTGAGAATCATGAATCGTAAGATTCGACACAAAATTTAAACAAAAGTAAAAAATAATATTTACATATTTAAAATAGACAAAATATTGAATATTGAACATTATTGCATCATAAAAATAATCAATTGACATAATCATGTCGTCTAAATAATAAGACGCTAACCTTTTACTTCATTTTTATCTTTTACTTAACTATTTTCAAATTCAACAACTTGAAACAAAAAAAATTCATTAAAGAACCATGACTATTCAAGAACTAAAATAGTGACACTTAGAACAGATTGGGTTACAAACATGAATGCAAAAAGAACAAATAAAATAATTAATTGGGAGAAAACATACAAACTAACATTTTGAAACAAAAAATTAGAACCTAACAAACTATCCATGAAAGAATTGAAAGCAAAAATAAAAAATTATTCTAAAATATGGTGATAAGAGATAGAAAAATCCAATGTAAAAAAAAAAAAGGCATGCTAGGGCTTGCTTACTGTTAAGAAGAAGAAGAACAGCAGGAAGCATAACTTCAGCCAATGACACGAGAGCTTTAGTCGTGACCTTCAGCTTCAAACAACGCGAGGTGAGCTTTAAAACGAGCAAAAAGACTAAGTTTTTATTAGAGCGTGGGTTCCTTTACGTCGTTTTACTGTTTAATGGATAAAATAACGTCGTTTTTCCAAAAAATTGGGTTTTAAAAAAAAGTGACTGAATCATATGATTCATGCGATACAAATCGAATCATACGAATCGCATGATTCAAATGCGATTCAACTCTATATAAGGTACAAATCGTTTTGTGCATGTATCGAACCGTTTCGTATGAATCAATTCGCGAATTATACGATTTTGATAACTATGTGAATAACTGATAATCTAACCCTCTAGCACATCTTCTATATAGTCTAGAATCTATGGTGGAAGTGAAAAAAAGGAACTGGAGACAGTGTTAATGAAGAAACAACTCCACCTATACAAACACACGCAAACATAAGAGGTCCAATATGGCGCGAAAAGTAACATATCCTCCATATAGAAAATCGAACAATAAAAATAAAATGAAAAACTAAGCAAATAGTTATTAGGTCCAAAAGCAAGAAGAACATAAACATTTCCATTTGATTTTAGAATTAAACACGCAAAACAAGAAAATAGTGACAAATGACTAACAAGAACACCATGATGGTGAAAATAATCAAGTACAATTCAATGAGCTTTAAGAGGGCAAGAATCAAGAATAATGTTAGGATGATTTGAAATAGTACTTTGAATGATCGAATGATCAGTATGGGATATGACAATCCATTAGTGGATTGCGTCAAAGACAATCAAAAATAGATTCTAAAATCAATAACTAAGACTTAGAAGATGGGTTAGTGATGTATTCAACATCTTGCATATGTCCAGACTCAATAAAACAGACAATAGTTATGTCTTGGTTAATTAAATGCAATTCCCTATTAGTCACGGGTTTCTATTATTCAATACACCTCAAAAGATTTGGACTGCTTAGGTTCACACATATCAACGATACCAAGGCATATGACCTTCAAAAGAGAGTTTGTCAAACTAATACGAAGGATAAGCCCCTTGCAATCTACTATGTAGAGTTGACTACCTAGTGACATGAGTTTGACTTCTACCAAAGTTTTCAAGCAGATTATACTAATCATGCAACAAAGTTTCAGCAGATTGTGGAGAAGGAATGAGTTTATGACTTTCTTGTTGATCTTAACATTAAGTATGATCAGACTTGGAATTAGATTTTTAGTTGTAGAAAGTTTCCCACATTATGAGAGGTTTATGCCTATATTTAGCAGGAGGAGAGCAAGATGATTTCTATGATTCATGCTCCCACTCAAGAATGACTGCTTTAATTGTTATACCTCAACATGACCTCAAATTAGGCCAGTTCAAGTCTATTGACAAGAGTGACACTGTAGACAAAGATACTTTAAAGGGTAACTATTTTCGGAAGACTAGGATAGAAAGTTTTGTTGAAAGTTGACTGAACATCCCCCGTATAGGCATGATGGTGGCCAAGGTGGTATTATGCGTTCACATGCACATACGATTAAGTCTCCAGGAATTCCATCTTAGTCTAGTGGTAGCTCCTCTAATACATTTCCTTAGGATGAGATGTAAACTCTTAGGCATCTGATGGATCGATTTGATATCTCCTTTATTACAGTTTCTAATCATGTTTTTTCTTCCAAATTTGCTCGTATAGATATATCTACTAGTGTGTTAAATGTTTCATCCTCATATACCCCTTAGATAATAGATTTTGGAGTCACTGAACACATGCCAAGTTTCTTCAGTCTTTTCTTTTCATACTCTGCATGTTCTGGTAAGGATAAAGTACGAATAACAAGTGGATCTTCATCCTCTACTTTTGGGAAAGGTTCAATTAATTGATGTTCAAGCATGTCTTTTATTTGTTCTTCACGTCCCAAATTTTTCTACTAAAGTATTGTCTGTTAGCAGTATTACAAACTCTTTGAATTGTTCAGTGAGATTTCTACCTTCTCATTGTATCTTTTAGGATTTGGAATCGAGAAAAATAATTGACAATGGTAAAATACATGGTGGTTTATATTTTGTGGACGTTGAAGCCTCTTCTCATTCTTCAGACTAAGCCTTTCAAGCAGATAGTATTTTGGCTCTTTAGCTATTACATCAATAACATAGATGTTGGGGGCACCCTTCGATTGGTGTCTTAGAAAAAAAATTTCCCTAGCATAGTCAAACAATGTAGTCGACATATTTTTGTTTATTATGTTTGTGAATTTATCAAGTGCAAACATTCACCTTATCCTAGTAACAATAATAGAAGCATTAGTCCATTTATGTTTATCGTCACCTTCTTGAGTGTGCTCGTTCATGATATTTAATATGAATATTCCTAAACCTTTTCTGAGAGATGCAGTTCTCACTGTTGTTTATCATATTAATCATCTCTCTTTGAGTATCCTTCAGTGTAAGTCACTTATTAATTTTCTCTCTTGAGATATCTTCTATTCCTTCAATTTCTTTCCATCTTCCTAAGGTTTTTGGGTGTGTTTGATAATCCAAATTTTTATGATTCTAAGCTTCCAACTGCAGTCAGAAAGGGTATTATAGCTTGTACTTAGCACCCCATCTCTAATTTTATCTCTTATAATTCTTTATCTCCATCCTATTGTGCTTTAGTTTCTTCCTTGTCTTCTATTTATTTCTTAAGCTTGGAAAGAAACTCTCATTGATCATAAATAGCAAGAAACTATAGTAAAAGATATGAAAGTCCTAAAAAATAATGATGCATTATCTTCTTGTTGAAGCAAGGGAAATAGGGTGCAAATGATTGTTTTACTATCAAGCAACAAGCAATGGGACAATCAAGAGGTACAAAGCTAGACTGATTGCTAAGAGTTCGTTTGGTTAGGAAGAAAATGATGATGGAAAATGAAAGTGATAAAAAATGAAGTGAAAGAAACAAAAATGAAAGAAAATATATTTTCATGTATGCATTTGATTAGCATAAAAAACTTCCACGAAAGTTTTTTAAAAAAATCATTTTATTGCTTAAAAGAAAGGAAAGTTACAAGAATTTTTTTTAATTGTCTAAATTATCCTTAATTATATTAACTCGGTCTAAAGAAAAAAAAATGTATTAGAATTAAAAATTAATTTTTAAAAAAAATATTAGTTCCTAACCTAGTTCTGGGATAAAGACCGACCTGATCCTAGATCTTCGGACCAGATTATATGGTTAGTCTAATTCATACCGAGTTTTTTCAAAATTAATAAGTGATTGAATATTTTAAGAAAAATAAGAGTAAAATTAGAAGTTAAGTTATTGATCCCAACTTTCTTGTTTTTTCTTGTGTTTTTTTGCAAGAAATAGAGGTTGATTAGTTGTGAGAAAATTTAAGTATAAAGAAAAATTATTTTTTCCTTTATTTTCCATATTATGCTAACCAAACATATAAAAATTTTAAAAAATTTCTATTTTTTGAATTTTTTACCATTATCTCGCTAAACAAATGGACCCTAAAGGAGTTGCGCAGACATATGATATTGATTATCAAGAGACCTTTGCCCCCGTGGCAAAGATGAACTCTATATGCACTCTTCTTTCTTGTGCAACTAATATGGGTTGGAGTTTGCAGTAGTTGGACGTGAAGAATGCATTTCCTCATGGAGATTTGGAGGAGGAAGCGCATATGGAGATTCGAACATGGTATTCATCCCAATTAACTGAAGGAAATGTAAGTTGAACAAAGTCTCTATATAGTCTCCTAGAGCTTGGTCAGACATGTTTTTCAAAGCTATGCTGAAATTTGTGGACATAAACAGAGTCATGTTGATCATATTATATTCGTTAAACAAACTAATACTAAGATAATAATCTCATTGTATATGTGGATGACATAGAAATAATGAAGAATGATGTGTTGTAAGTCACAAAACTAGAAGCTCAAGGGCTAAAGGGTTTGAAATCAAAAACTTAGGTATTTTAAGATACTTTATATCGCCAAACCAAATAAAAACATTTTTATCTACCAAAGGAAGTATGTTCTTGACAATCTTGAAGAAACAAACATATTGCACTATAGACCTATGGAGTCTCATATTGAAGCTAACCATTGATTGAGTGGTGGTGTTGGTGATGTAGTAGATTAGGGATGATATCAGAGATTAGTAGGAAGATTAATATATCTTTCTAAAAGTCAACTAGATATTGCTTCTGACATAGGTGTTATTATTCAATTCATGCATCGAACTACTCATCTTGAAGTTGTTTATCATATTTTTCAGATATCTTTGATTAGCTCCATGGAAAGGGATTTTGTTCTCCAATCAGGGAAGCATTTATTAATGTAGAGCAGGCAAGTGTAGTGGACAACATGCATCTTGATAGGAGAGAATCTTGTCATTTGTCGAAGTAAAAAACATGCAGTGGTAGCTAGGTCAAGTATTAAATATAGAGCCTTGGCTCATAGAATTTGTGAACTTATATGGCCCCAAGTCTAATTGGGAAAGCTAGGAATTCAAGATGATGGGCATACAAGACTATACTGTGATAATATAACTGCTATCAAAATTGTTCATAATTTAGTTCAACATGATAGAACCAAGCATGTTAAGATTGACTAAAATTTCCTCAAAGAAAAGCTCAATAATGATTTGAATTGCATGCTCTTTGTGAAATTAAAAAATCAGTTGGTTGACATTTTTGCTAAACGGCTAAGTACTAAGATTTTTCACCCTATTGTTTGTAAGTCGGGTCGGGCATGAGAAATATCTATGCACCAATTTGAACAACAACGTCATGTTATGCTTTATTTTTAGTTTAAAAATATTTTTATACTTTGCGTTTATATGTGTGTGTTGGGGTTTAATTGTGCGAACTGACACACTACCCTTCGCAAAATCTTCTTCTATTATCTCTTTTTCTCTTCTCCAATTTTATTTTCCTTCTCTAAACCCTAAAACTTCACAATCTAGCTTATGAAACCTCTCGATTTTTAAACCATAACAATAACCCTCATCTAATGTGTCAAAAGAGTATAGTTTGACCTTGATTTATGGTGTTAACCATTAACAAATTGATGAATAATTATGCAAGGATCCACATCACTGTTAGAAAATTTCACAAGATACTCGAACTGGCAAAGTAATTAGAGACTATTAGAAAATTGCTTATTGTAATTGACTAATTCAATAAAGTTACAATGTAATTTCATCTAGATGCATGGTCATGAAGCTACAAATATCAAGATCTAAAGCTAGAATAAGGAAGGAGTTCAAGTTACAAAACCACATCATGAAGACTTCCCAAGATTCTTCAAAACTTAGGACAGGTAAGACCTTAAGTGACCCTTAATATTTTTTTCTTTGGCCACTTAGGTTTCAATAAAAAGGATTAAGGATGAATCCGTAGATGAATCATAGGACTTTTCATTGAAAATACATTTGAAACTCAAACATTGTTTTAAAAACATAGATTGAGTCATGGATTGGATCATTGTTGAGTGGATTTTGACTTATTATGTAAAACTTTTGCAAATGGAATAAAAAAATGAAAGAAAGCATACGCCTGTTCAATAGCTCTTTCCAATATAAAGCGGAACTCCTTCCGTAGAGTATCACTGAACACCAACCCAATCTCGAAGGTTATTCTTTTATATATGATGAAAGCGTCTTTTATTGAGTATGATTAACACCCCTTAGTGTTCAATAGGGAAATTACTTGGTGTTCGACTTAAAAACCAATAGGAATCACTCTTTGCTCGCTAGTGTACGACTAGAGCAATCTTTGAACATATAGAACAAATTCAAAAAAACACTAAGCAGTTGTTGGTAGTGGAGATGTTTCTTAGACCGCTCAAGTGGTTTGTAGACAACTCAAGCGGTCCTCGGCAAACTGAACTGCATTTGACCCTTTGCTCATTCTAGTGACAATTACCATTTGACCACCCTTTAACAGCTAGAGTGTGTCCCTTGCGAATTTGAATTTCTTGAACACCAAGTTGACTATATTCATGGGGCCTAGGGCAACTCTCATTAAGCCTCTAGTAGCCTCATATCAATACTATAGAGTCAAGAATAAACCCTCGAATCCCTAAGCATTCAAAAGGCCAAATCTACCTTGATTAATCTTATACTTTGTTAAGTTTGGAGGATTAACATAATATGAGAGACAATATTAAGAGGGAAAACAGAGAGAGGTTAAAAGCTTAACCTATCTCTCATACATCACTTGTATTTATAGTTAACTCACAATAATAAGAATTACACATACATCCTCTTACTATTAACAATTTACACGTACTACCCTAATATTCTTAACACTCCCCCTCAAGCTGGACTATATATATCATATAATCCAAGCTTGGAACAAATCCCTGTAAGACATGTACGACTCAATGCTTTGGTAAACATATCTGCAAGCTGATCTTCAGATTTCACAAATGGAGTTGTAATTTCCCCAGCTATTATCTTGTCCCGAATAAAGTGACAATCAACCTCAATATGTTTGGTTCTCTCGTGAAACACCGGATTGGCAGCAATATGGATAGCTGTCTGGTTGTCACAGAACAACTGTAAAGGAAGTTGAACTGGAAACCCAATTTCCTGGAGAAAGTGTAATAGCCAAGTCAACTCACTCGTCGTGTGCGCCATTGCCCTATACTCAGCCTCAGCACTGGATCTTGCTACCACAGTTTGTTTCTTACTTTTCCATGAGACAACGTTACCTCCTAAAAAGGTACAATATCCAGTGGTTGATCTCCGATCAGAAGGAGAGCCAGCCCAATCAGCATCTGAGAAACCTTCCACTCTAAGATGTCCATTGGCTCGATATAACAATCCAAGTCCTGGAGCACGTTTGAGATATCGCAGAATACGAGTAACTGCCTCCCAATGTGGTACTCTAGGACACCCCATGAACTGACTTACTATACTGACTGCATAAGAAATATCTGGTCGAGTAATAGTGAGATAATTAAGCTTCCCAACCAATATGCGATACCGACCCGGATTCTCAAACAGTGCACCATCATCCATCAATAGTTTCTGATTCGGATCCATAGGAACATCAATAGGTCTGCCACCCAGCAAACCTGCTTCCTCTAACATGTCAAGCACATATTTCCTCTGGGATAAACAAATACCTTGTTTAGATCGAGCCACTTCAATACCCAAGAAATACCTGAGTTTTCCCAAATCCTTAGTGTGAAATCGATCCTGCAAGAATACTTTTAACTTGGCAATCCCCTCAGAATCATTTCCAGTAATCACAATATCATCTACATAGACTACCAATAGCACATATCCAGCATCTGTCTGTCTATGAAACACAGAATGATCTGTCTGACATCGAAGAAGACCAAACTCCAAAACTGCATCTGAAAACTTACCAAACCATGCCCTCGGTGACTGCTTCAAACCATACAAAGATTTCTTTAACCGACATACATTCTTACTATACTCCCCCTGAGCAGTAAACCCAGGTGGCTGCTCCATGTATACCTCTTCAACCAAGTCACCATGTAAGAAGGCATTCTTGACGTCTAACTGAAACAAGGGCCAATCAAGATTAGCAGCCAAAGAAATCAAGATACGAACAGAGGAAATTTTAGCAACAGGAGAGAAAGTCTCCTCATAATCAACACCATAAGTCTGAGTAAAGCCTTTTGCAACAAGCCGGGCTTTGAGACGCTCCACAGAACCATCCGGATGAAACTTAACAGTATACACCCAACGACAACCAACAGTTCGTTTACCAGGAGGTAAAGGAACGAGATCCCACGTCCCATTATGATGTAAGACATCCATCTCATCCTCCATAGCTGTCCTCCAACCCGGATCAGATAATGCATCCTGTAAACGCTTAGGAATAGATATAGTAGATAATTGAGAGGTAAAACAAGAGAAGACAGGAGATAAGGCATCATATGAAACAAAATGAGCAATGGGATGATTTGTAACACACGAACGAGTACCTTTTCGAAGAGCAATAGGTAGAGAGTCTAAATTACCTGATGGACCAGGATCAGCAGACGGCAAGGAAGACGGTACGGGCACCTCAGTCGATGGGCGAGGACGGCGAGAGTAAACACGGAAAGGTAAAGTAGATGGCAACACAGTGGGCAGCGGAATATCTGAAGTACATGGTGGTATAGGAGATGACCCAAAGTCCAGATCCAAAGGCTGAGAAGGTGCTGAAAAATATGGAACAGATTCCTCAAACGTGACATCGGCACTAGTAAAGTATCGTCGCAGAGAAGGACTGTAGCAACGATACCCCTTCTGTGTGCGGGAATAACCAAGAAATACACATTTGGTAGCTCGAGGGTCAAGTTTATCAAACCCAGGACCCAAATTGTGAACATAACAAACACAACCAAAAACCTTAGGTGGTAAGGAAAATAAAGGCTTATTAGGAAAAAGGACAGAATATGGACTTTGCCCATTTAACACAGAGGATGGCATACGGTTAATAAGATGACAAGCAGTAAGAACAGCATCACTCCAAAAATACCGGGGAATATTCATCTGGAATAACAAGGCACGGGTGACTTCCAACAAATGACGGTTTTTGCGTTCAGCAACACCGTTCTGTGGAGATGTGTAAGCACAAGAAGTCTGATGAATAATACCAGCTTTACTAAGATAAGCTGAAAAAGGATCAGATTCATATTCCCGAGCATTATCAGAACGTAAAATACGTATACGACAACCATACTGAGTTTTGATTTCCTTACGAAATGTTTCAAATATAGAGAATAATTCAGACCGAGCTTTCATCAAAAACAACCAAGTCACACGAGAATAATCATCCACAAATGACACAAAATAAGGATATTTATTAGATGAAATATTCTTTATTGGACCCCATACATCAGAATGGACCAACTCAAATGGACTAGACACACGATTATTGACTCTAGACTGAAATGACACACGGTGATGCTTACTAAGTTGACAAGCTTCACAAGACAAAGACGACACACAACGAAGACCAGGAACTTGACGCTTCAGATTCTGGAGAGAGGGATGTCCAAGACGACAATGCCACTGAAAGGGGGACAACGAGGTCTGTAGAGCCCGAGTAGGTGAGTCAAAATCAAAGTAATATAAGCCACCAGCTTCATGCCCCGTACCAATCTTCCTCTTCGTCTTGAGATCCTGAAAGACACAATAGGAAGGATAAAAGGTTACAGAACAATTAAGAGACCGAGTAATCTTGCTAATGGAAAGTAAACTAAACGGAAATTGAAGGACAAATAAGACAGAAGATAGGGACATATCAGTACTCAAGTGAGTAGTCCCCGAACCTGAAACTTTAGAACAAGTACCATTAGCAAGAGTAACACTACGAGTGGAAGTAGCAGACTGATAAGTAGAAAAAACATCAGACGCACCAGTCATGTGGTCAGAAGCGCCAGAGTCTATGATCCAGGGACTGCGAGTGGAGGACAATAAACAAGTGGGAGTAATACCTGACTGGGCAAAAGTAGCAGTGGAGGGAGATGGAACAGCCTGTTGCTGGGATAAAAACTGGGCATACTCCTCTCGACCCAGTGTAATAGTAACCGACCCAGTATCTGGTGGAGCTGACCGAGCTATGTTAGCAACAACTGAGGTGTCATCCTGATAGGAAGCCTGATGAGCAGCACCAGAAGGTTTTCCATGTAAATCCCAACAAAAATCAACAGTGTGCCCTCCACGGCCACAATGAGTACAGGAACGAGGTCCACTACGGCCCCCACGACCACCCGTACGACCTCCTGTACGTCCTCGACTACCACGACCACCACGACCACCTCGATGACCATCACTGTGGCTACTAGGAACAACAAGAGCTGAGCGATCAGTGGGGGTACCATGATGGTTGCCTGAAGCAGACAACGTAGCACGCTGTACACGAGAGAACACCTCAAGTAGTGATGGAAGGCCAGAGCCACCCAAAATCTGAGAACGAATAGCCTCATATTCGGGTTTCAACCCTACTAGAAACCTAACAACACTCATGTCCTCATGTTGCTTCTTCCAAACTGCTGCATCAGTAGTAAACGGATGATAGGTCTTCATCTCCTCACAGACTCCCCGAATCTGAGAGTAATAATCCTCAACACTTAGAGTACTTTGTTCCAGCCGGAAGTACTCCTGACACACCTCATAAGCTCGGGTAAAATTACCCGTACCAGAATACATAGTAGCCAAGTGATCCCATACCTCCTTGGCAGTGTCAAGATAGAGCAAAGTAGAACAAATACTAGGCTCAATACTATTCAATAGTAAAGAAATGATTTGCGCGTCCTCTTGTTTCCACTGATCATACCCAGGAGTATCTTCCTTGGGTTTTGGGTCCACTAGATACTTCTTAAATCCTTTGCCTCGAAGAAAGACTTGAGCGGATCGAGACCATAAAGTATAATTGGTCCCATTGAGTTTAACAGAGGTCAAAGGACCATTAATAATAGTCGGAGTAGAAGTAGGTGGCACAAATGGAGTAAGGGACCCACTATCTTGCTTAGGATCCATTATAGTTCAACAAATAGCAACTAAAAAGCTGCTGGACCGCTGAACCGGGGGAAAGGGAGCTGCTGGACCGCTGAACCGGGCTGGAAAACCGGGCTGAAGGACTGAACCGGACCGGCTGGGGCTTCTGGACCACTGAACCGGACCTCTGAAGCACTGAACCGGACCTCTGAAGCTGCTGGACCGCTGAACCGGTCTGGAAAACAGGGCTGGAACACTGAACCGGTCTGGAAAACAGGGCTGGAACACTGAACCGGACCGGCTAGGGCTTCAGGATCACTGAACCGGACCGATGAACCTTCTGGACCGCTGAACCGGTCTGGAAAACCGGATTAGAACACTAAACCGGACCGGCTGGAGGTCCTGAACCGGACCACTGAACTGAACCGAAAATAGTTTAAGGTTCGGGCTTAACCCGATCTGACCCAGACCCGATCCAAACAGTCTTCGTCTTCTTCGATTAGGGTTCCAGGGGAGCCCTCTGGTCTCGACGGCGCTACACCACCACAGCACAGCCACACCACCACAGCACACCACCACCACACGCGATCAACCACAGTCGATCGTGACTGCACCTCGACAACCACACCACCACAGCACACCACCACCACACCACCACAGTCGATCGTGACTGGAACCCCAGTCTCCGACTACGCGTCGACCACCACAACAGCGCGACACCACAACGACCACACCACCACAGCCACAACGGCTGTATCACCACCACCACTGTAGCACAGATACGCGAACAAGGACTGTATCACCACCACCACTGTAGCACAGATACGAACAAGGACCGTATCACCACCACCACTGTAGCACAGATACGAACAACACCACCTCCAATTGAATTAATTTATTCAAAAAATATATTTAGGATTTTAAGTGCTCTGATACCATGTTAAGTTTGGAGGATTAACATAATATGAGAGACAATATTAAGAGGGAAAACAGAGAGAGGTTAAAAGCTTAACCTAGCTCTCATACATCACTTGTATTTATAGTTAACTCACAATAATAAGAATTACACATACATCCTCTTACTATTAACAATTTACACGTACTACCCTAATATTCTTAACATACTTCAACTCAAATCAAGAACAAAAGAGAGATCTTGTAGAAATTGACCAAACCCCATTGGTGTGTAAATGAGATCTAGTAGACCTTAAGCGAAGTCCTTGTAGATAGAAAGAGAAGTTGGATCGTAGAGCTCGATTCGCCATTTGAAGCTAGTACTAAAGACCTTGCAGTGGGACTTCGAAGGAAAGATTTAAGGAAGAAAATGTCTAACTACAGACTTGGTTGAGGTATAACACTTTGGACTTTATAATCCTATTTTGAGTATAGTGGATTAGGTTTAGGTGGACCAAAATTGGTTCCATAGTTTTTCCTATCCACGTAAAAATTGTCTTGTATTGTGGTTGTTGTAGATTTACTTATTTTGCATACATTGCACAAGCAATTTCACACACACACCACGCGTTTGATAATGTGTCTCTTTGATCTTGAATCTTGAATTATCATCATTGTGGTTTGAAAGTTGGTGGAAGGGCTATTGGAGGTTAATGATGGTGGATTTGCATTGTTAGTTGTGGATTGTTTGATTGGGCAGGGTTTGTACATCCAAAAGGGTTCATTAAGCTTAAAATCATTAATAAATTCGTAATTGAGGTTATTATGTCTAAATTGGTGTAAGTTTCCGCGATAAGTGTAAAAGACCTATTCACCCCCTCTAGGTCGTACTTGCATTCCACATGTATAATCGTGTCAGGAAAAATCAAAACTAAACTTTTCCACAGACACTAGAAGCTTGTTCATTAAGATTGAGCCATTAGACATAAATTTGATCACCATAGGAAATGGGCAAATATTTTTGTGTCAATTTATGTTTGACTTAAGCCGAAGCCATAGATAGTTCTCCTAAAAAGTCTAAGTTGCTTTGAGTCCTTGTCGATATGACTTGGCAAAACCCTCCAACATCAATTTTGCAAAACGAATCAATGTGAATTTGACGAACAAAGCCAACTAAAATAATCCTCTAAAGCAACTAACCATGCTAAGAATTGACTAGTTCGGTCATGTTTAATGTGTCATTGTGGATGGACCTATAATGAATTCTATGATAACTTTATGGAGAACTATGAAACTCGGACTTCTTATAGACTTGATGATGACCTTAAGACAATCAAGGAATGAATCATGGATCCTTATGATTAACTCTTAAAATATAGGCAAAAGCATAGGAGTAAGGGCAAGAATCCAGAAAAAAATTGACAAACTCGAAAACAATCGAAAGGCAAATTTTTTCAATACAGAACAATGTTATGGACCCTTGGTAGATTGTTTTATTTCTCCCATGATTAAAAATGGTAGTCTCGATTTTCAGTGTGCATATGCATACCTTAATCAAAGATTGAAACAACCTATAAACTTGCTATACAAATCTCAACATATGATATTATCTGAAAGTTTATGTATTTGCAGCTATTTAGAAATTTTGAAAAACTTTAGGATGATACTTTCTAAAATTTGGGAAATCTCTACAACCTTTATAATTTCAGCGAGTTTTTTTTTTCCAGATTGGCTGGATAGGTACAAATGTGAATCTGGAACAGATTCTGCATGTTAAAATTGGATCTGGGTTGGGTTCTGGGTCGAGTTCGGTCAAAATTAACGAAATTGGACCAGACCCAAAATTTAACCCTCACAAACTCCTAGGACTATTCTTCTCTAGAAATGTTCAAAGTTCTTTTTCTCCACGCGAGCTCTAGCGCCACAGTAAACCATCAATGACGTCTTGTCCAACTTTGCTTGAATGATGTAACTGTTTCAGGTTGATTATCAAAACAATTGTTGTTTCTTATCAAAAAGGAAGACGGCAACTCAAAATTGAGACAACCGCTTAAAAGATTAGGATAGGAAAAATGCGAAGATCTGGCTGTGGTGAGAATGGACAACGATGAAAAGATGATGTCTAATGATGGCGACAGTGGATTCTTCAATGAGGGGTAACGACAATAATGAATTCGAGGAAGAGAAATGCCGACAATGACGAATGTGATGAATCTAATGATGGACAACAAGGTCAACTGTTGAAGGTGAAGGTGGCTTTTTTTTTTTAGCTGTGCGGTTCAAATTCAACAATGATGTTAAGGGTTGCGTTAGGCGGTGATGACAGTTGGCAGTGACAAATAGTGATCATGGTGAAATTTTGCAGCAGAGATGGTGAGATTTATCTGTTATGTGATGAAGCAGCGATTGCAAATTGAAAGTGGACGTTGATAAATAATGCAGATCAGAAGAAGAACTTGGGAAGAGAACAAAAGAATAAGATAATTAGGAAGAGAGAGGAAGAACTAAGAAGAATCTAGAGAAGATGATTCCAGGAAGAAGAATCAATGTCCAGTAATTTAGTCAATCAAAGTCTACCCAAACCAGCTACGTCGGGCCCTATAAATGGGGGAATACCAAAACCCTAAAATTAAAGATTCCTAATATAACTCTACTACCAAACAAGAGATAAATCCTATTAATCAAAAATTAAATCCAAAAAATCTACAAATCAAAAGACAATATTAGATAAATTCACTAAATTCCAATTTTCAATTCTAATCCTCATCCAACTCATTTCCAATCCTCATCATGTATACATAATACAAAGACAAAAATGCATGTTTTAGGGGGACGTAGATCTAGATAGGCTTAAGATGCATACCAAACTTGAAATACATCTTGGTTACGTAGTAACTAGTAAGACACATATGGTCTTGGTGCTTGGTGACAGTTCCATTATCATTTTATTTATCTCGTAGAGTGTGATTCACGCCTAGATTTGTTTTTCTTCTTTTATGTCAGAATAATAAACACCTTATTTTAGGGGTATATTTAGATCGAGACATGCCCAATCAGAATAATAAACACCTCATTTTTGCTTCGAAATTTTCGATCTATGATCCATTTGGTTGGTGATAAACTACAAGAACAAAATACAAATGAATATTATAAAGCTTCCATTTTAATTATTTGGGAGCCACAAACAAAGCATCAAATATGCAAAGAGCACTCATTTTGTCCAAAATACATCATTAAATGAATTTCGTTATTTTCATTTAAGGGCACATAGGGCTTTTATCATTTCAGTTGCTACGCCTACATGACCTTTGTCAACTAGGAATCTGAGGCATCTCCACCAGAAAAGGCCTCTTTCATTTATGTAATATTATGAATTGATATGAGTAATTATTATTGACTTTCTACCTTGTAAAAATTTGGTTATATTTTGTGTAATGCTAGTAACGAATTTATTAAAGGAATTTTTTTTTAGATTAAAACACTTCATCTAATTTCCTCTTGTTTTTATGTTTTTCACACAAAATTCAAATTTTTCAGTAGACATGTTTATGATTGAAAGACTTACCAACAAATCAAACATCATAATAGGATTAGAATACACTAAATTCCAAAAGAAAAAGGAAAAAATAGACAAGTGTTGTCAACAAAGGTTGCAGTTATGGATGAGTATTTGAATTTGATTAAGTTTCTTCAATGTGACAAAACACATTGTGTTAGAAGAAGTTTACAGAAAGAAAAATACTGCCAAAATACAACATGCTTGTTAAGGTTATTGGAGAAGAAAATTATTTTATGTTTTTAATAGATTTTAATGTTCACCTAACAAGGAAAACTGGTGGGGCATATCTTCTATTTTTAGTGTATTTCAAAGTTTTACTACTTTATCTTTTGGACCTTCTTCCAAGTGAGGGCTATGAAGTTGATTTTCCCAACCATTTTACAACATCATTCTTCATGGTTCCCGCAACACTAAAGATGTTAGGATGCCATTTAAGAAAAAGTAATGTAGCTTTTGGTAATGTTTTTCAGGTATTTTTGTCAAAAAGAAAAATAAAATTTGATTACTATTTTGTAACTATGAGTTACATCTTAGTATATAAATAAGGGAAATACACTCAGTGTGTATATCAATAACCATTAAATAAATCATGCAGTGAGGTTCAATCCATAAAAGAAAAAACAAAAACTGAGAATGCAAAATACATACTACTTTAGAAAAGTTCTTAAGAAAACCTTATCAAAAAACAGCTTATTAATCAAATAATTGTAAAGAAAATTAGGGTTTTAATTAGGGTCTTTTCCCAATGTGGGGCCTTCGGCGATTGCCCAACAATCTTCCCTCAGCCATAGCTCTAACACTGAGACAAATTTCTCACTACATAGTTTGAATTATCATAACCAACACAGAGATCATAATACATTTCGAATAATCCTCCATCAAATTTTGTTAAATTCTATGGAAATCTTCCGAATAAAAAAATAACAAAATTTGCCAAGTTTTTGAACACAATGTTTTGTAGAGGTTTGAACATTTCACGATATTTATAATCCGTGTTTTGGAAATACCTCGAGCATATGCGTATGATCGCCTTCGTGTTTAACGATGATACTTCCCTGGTGAATTTCCTATTTGATCATCGGCAAGCTCAAGCTCCGACAACGGACTAAAGTTAGCAGCTACTTCGTTTATTGCATTCATAGAGGCCATGGGAAGAGCCTCTAAATGTAAACGCGACTACCGGCGGGACTGTGGAAAGATTGGTGATCGATGGAAGGAGATGTTGCGCCTCGCAAAAATACCCTAGAGAGAGAGAGGAGACTAGCAAGGTGACGATTATAATTTGAATTCTTTCATCAATTCCGTCGACGTAGCTGAGTTTTGGTAAAATTGTACAAGAAACGATACAATATTGTCAAAATTACGAGTCAAGGGTCATTGATCGAACATCATTTGAATAATACTTGGCGTATTTTTGAATTCTAGGTATGAACTTAAGATTCAAACATATACGATCTTATTTATTTGAACCGGTTCTAAAATCATAGTTATTCAAACATTTATAAATATGTTCTAACTAGTAACTAGTAACTAGTTGGGGGACTGGGCTATCCCACATCGGGTAGCTTTGAGTGTGTGTGTGTTTAAATATCTTCACTTGCACGTCTTCTTTTAAGAAGTTGTGTAAGTGTTGTGTTCAAAACGGAATGAATTAAAATATAGAAAGACAATTGTACTCTAAAGTAACGCGAAGTTTATATTTTGTAGATGAAAAAATTAATGTATTTAATATTAAACAAAAAATAAAATTGTCGGCGTGATGAAGTAAGTAAAAGAGAGGTTTGTGGGAAAATAAACTAACTAAAAGAGAGGTTGACTCTGTGTAGAGTTGTTAGAGCATCTCTAATCTTGACTCAAATGTAAACTCAAATTTAAATTTGAGTTAAAATAATCTAAAAAATTTCTCAAACCTTGGACTCAAATTTATACTAAATCAAGACAAAACTTATTTTTGACACAAATTGAAGTAGACTCAAATTCTATACCAAAATTCTAACGGTAACTTTTTATCCTATCCAAAACTAAAAGACTTATTTGACTATTTGTTATTTGCCTCTTCTTGTCTTTCTCTACTACATTGCCGACCACCACCGAAACTTTCACAAATCACTTGAAGGTCTATATGTAAGTTTTTTACTTTTCATCTCACCAATTTTTCATACTATATAAACCCTAAGCCTACCCATCAAATTTTTCTTTAATTTTTTTGAGTTAAACACTATCGGTAGTACAATTTCAGACCACTGATTCTTCTTGAAATTTTAAGCCTTCGATACCCACAAATTTAAAAAATTTGTCATTTTATTTCTTCAATCTTCCATTTTTGTTAAAAACGTATGTTTTTGTGTTCTTCAGACCATGCCCATGTTAACTATTTTTTTCTTTATCTGGATTTATAAAAAATGATAAGGGATTAAAATAATCTTAGAATTCTGGGGTGGTTTTTTTATTTTCATATAGTGTTGTATACATATTCATTTTTTTTTTTTTTTTGAATTATCCATTTGTGGAGAGATAAAAGTTTCATTTATTTTATCAAATATTATGATTTGAATGACACAAAAAAATGAGTTTTGGGATAATAGGAGAATTTTTTAAAAGATTTGAGTAGATATTTGAGTTTGCTCATTGAAGTATTCTATATCAAATCAAGTTTTTTCCTCAAATTTAAACTCAAATTTGAGTCTAAATTTGAGTCATGGTTGGAGATGCTCTTATGTTGATCAATATATCTTTTTTGTAGCCTTGTCTTTGGTATTTATAGGATATGATCTCTAACCGTCGAAGTCATCCTTTCCGACCATGACTGTAATCATGACCTCTTCCCTTGAGATATGTCTGCATGCAACAAACATCTCTAAATGGCGGCTCATAATATCACATTTTCTCATTTCCCATGGTTCTTAGAGTCTTACTTCCTTAACCATCCTAGTAGGCTTAGACTCTCACTGACTCTTTGTTGACTGTCAGATGACCTCCACGTGTCACCCTTAGATTTTACTATTTTTGGTGTACATATTGCCCCCCAAAATGATGCTACTAAACACTTCATATTTGGAGCGTTATTTTAGTTTTTCAAATTTGAATTGCTTCCACGCTAATCTCCTTGCTATGATGTCACCTTAGTATTGGCTATCAAGCTAAGAGTATGTGGCCCAACTTCCACAAGTAGGTTCGGTCTTCTTCTCATCCTTTCAAATCTGCAAGAAAACGACTGATATGTGATCCATCTATATCCTTTCATCATTGCAACGGTACGTTCTTCGTGCCTATATAATCCATTTTCAGACTTGCATTTTAACATTATTTTGGCCTTCTCTTCTTCTTCTTCAATGGCTACTCCATGTGTTGTTGCTCTAAAGGCAGCTCTGATTATGTCAACCTCTATACATTTGCCCCACTTTTTGAATCTTCTCCGGTGGAAATGGGCCTTGAGCTTACTTTCACAGAACTTCCTTCAGATGAAGTTCGTCATATCTACCTCGACCCTCATATGTATCTTCCATTCAAGTTTAGAGATCCTCTTCGATGGTCGAACTGGTAGTCATATTCGTGCATGGAAGGCCCCTACTTCATATTGGGTCTCGTGGGTGGCTCGCGGTAGTTTGACAAAAGGAAATCTGTGGCGTCGCGTTGGCATTTATGATGCTATAGAACTTAGCATCATTCCAATGTGCATTGAAAAGTTGTTGCTCAAAGTCGTTTTTTATTTTGGTCTGTGACGAACAATGTTTTTCACTTTTGCTTTGGCATGATGGGTCTCACGGTCTATGATATATCTATACTTTCTCGGTCTTTCACATTTTGGGGGCCGAGGCTAATGCCCTACTCACTCATATTGAAGCAAGTTATCTTTTTCCAACTAATGTGCAAGGTAAACTAATTTCTGCCTATTCCCTTTTCATCACGGCCTGTCGTGATCGCGATGGTTCTTCAATTTCGAATAAAGAGCACATTTTCATTCTTGTTCTATTCGCCCAATCACTTATTCTTTTGCGCATCATCCTGCAAAGTTACTAAGGAGTATATCCCTCTGGTCGTTAATCTAGTCGCGAGAGCTTCCTACACCCTTGCTCCTGTCATGCTTGTCCACCTCTATCGTGGGATGTGGAAAACAATAATGGCAAAGATGAATAGAGGCTCAAGTCCTCTTTGAATTCTTCAACTATGGTTTTGCGCCTACTTCCCAGAGCTCTTAATCCCGCCTGTTGACAATACAACTTTTTTCTTATAGCTGTTTGTTTGTTACGGCTCCTTCCAAGGAGCAGACCTTTGGGCATTGCTTCTCTTTTCTGTACAATATGGCCAACCCACAACTTAACTAGATGTTGTTCACTCGGAACCGGGGGCCAAAATGGTTCCTCTATCAACTTGGGGAAGCTCTGTCTGACGTTGTTTTTACTCATGTAGACGTGTGATTTTCTTATCTTTCCCTAGGGACTTGTATTATGGTTTGGGGCTGACTCAGGGTCCCAATGCTCACTGTAGCGTTAAGGTTTATATGCCTTAACAGTTTGCCCGTTAGTTTGGTCTAGTGCCACAACTTCCTTATCCATTCGCCAACACCTTCAATACTGACCTTACTAATCGGCCTAATCTGGTCGATGTTATCGTTCGGGAGGTTACTTGCCGCAACTCTTTTGTCCACCTCTCATTCCACATGAACTCATTCTCTAAGATGTTTGACATCTTGAAGCTCTTCAACTTTAGGTGGAAACACTTTTTTTAGATCACATTTTGTAATTGCCTAATTTTGTGGAGTCTATTGTAAATCTCAACCTTTTTTATGGTCATGATGCTATCAAAATAAAGATCCAAAAACCTCATTGGAGGGAGGAGATTAAGCGATAAAGCAACATCATTCAATCTTCGTATGCACATTCATGCTTAGGACAAATGTAATGATCTAGATACCTAAGATGAATACTTAGTTACTTTTAACTTAATATGAATGCAAGTAATCTGAGTATGACTTTTAGGTGTTTTGAAAAAAAAAATTCTAAACTATTTTTGCATTTTGAAAACATAAATTGAACCATTATAGGACTCCTCTTGAGCAACACCTTTTAGTGCTTAAGAGGACAAGTTTTTTGCTTGAATTTGTGCTTTAAAAATTGTTAGGGACTGATCTATACGCATAAGCCTTGACTAAAGCGATCTCTTTATGACTTAGGGAATTAGATAGAAAAAGCAACAAAGGAGTGCATAAAGCTCGCTCGAGCGGTGCTCATCCTCGCTCGAGCGGTGTTGCTCTTGGACAGGTTTGAAATGTGATTTTCATTCCAGTGTCAACTTCCCTGTGACCACCTTCCAACCGACCAACCAATCATCCACAAATTTGAGTTTTCTTATTTACTAAAATTACCCTTATTCCAGACCTATAAATAGGAAAAGCTTTTCCCATAGTTATGTTAAGTCCCTTGTGAGATTTCTAACAGATAAAATACTTCTTCTACCTTGAGAGCTTTCACCACTAACCTAGATCCCTAAATTTAAAGGCTACCACTAGAGATTCTACCCAACTTCACAACTTGGTGTTGAAGATCTTGATTTTTTAGAACCAAACCTGCATACCGAAAATCGTTGGCGTGCCTATGATTGCTTGAGGTCTAGATGAACCGTGAAACAGAGAGGTCCAAGTGAAGCTACGCTAGACATCGATGAAGGCCTTTGGTAAAGAGACAACAAATAAATGCGCATCTAGTCAAGGTATTGGTTGAGGTATAAGACTCGATTACTTGTATGTTAACTTAGTAAGTAGTTGATTAGGTTTTGGTGAAGCGAGAATGTTTCCCGTAATTTTTTTTCGAGGAGGATTTTTCGCATCAACAGATCACTTGTGTTATTTATTATTTATCATATACACTTGTGATTGTTTGCACACACGCACACTAAAGGGATTCTCATATTATTTGCTATATCTTTGTGGGAAGAGGTAATTGTGGCAGTTTAGGTTTTTATTGGTAATCAATTGAGCTAAAATTGAAAAACATATTCACCCCCTCTAGGTAAAGTGTCTATAGCTCCACATGTATAATCGTGAGGGAAGATCCACATCAGGTTTCCTCTCCTAGAACAACAACTATGTCTCTAGGCAATTTAAAGATGACACAGCTTCTGTTCTTAAGCGGATAAACTTTCCTCTATGCATTCAGTCGTTTCCGAGGGCAGGCTCGGTCTGGGTTCTTCTTCATCTTTGGTTCAACCTCGGGTTCTTGAGCTCCATCCTGCTATTGTTGTGGACCTGATCTCTTCAACCAACCCTCCTTCTCCGCATGGTTCTAGTCGTAGAGAGAAATGACAACGCTTTTCCCATGTTCGTCTTGAACCTATAGTACATTCTTAGCTTGATGAGGAACATGATGCCCCCCTTATCCGTTGCGTTCGCCAACATGATGGAGCTTCTTCATCTGCCTCCATTTCTACTGGTGCATACCCTTCATTTCTCTATATAAGTAATCAAAATATCAATGCCAAAATCACAACTAGTAATATTAATGTCAAACCTTGAAGGTTTAGGCATGCGACAGTTCACTGGTTATTATTTTTTTGTTTACTTTAGTGCTTTGGGGGAGAACGTGAGAAAGGAGTGGACTATCCAACTTATTTTTTTATGGTTTACTCTAAGAGATTCTATAACTTATTCTTTTTTTATTCTAGTCCATTAACCAAGAGATTTGTTCTTTCAATGGACCAAATTTTGTTTACTTTAAGTCATCAGAGTGGGTACAATTGAAGAAAAAAAATACACAAAATATATATAGGTAAAAAAAAAAAAAATTCAGGGAGAACCCGGGCTCCCTAACCCCTGTTTGCCTCCGCCCCAGAGTATAGAAATGGAATGACATTTACTAAGTAATATCCATTTTGATGTATGGTTTGCAGTAATGAAAATTTATTCCCATTATCATGAAATATCAACTTGGGCTCTTGCGACTAAACTATGATATTAAGTAAAGTATGTTCAAAATTGTATGTACCCTTTTATGTGTGTTCATAAAAAAAAAAAAAAAAGATGAATTAAAATCTCACATTGGTTGGGCGCAGGGAGTTTCAGGTTAATTAATAAGCTCATATCCACTTCTCCAAAGGTTCGACTCTTTTGGAGGTGGTGCTTGAACTAGAGTTTGTAAGTCTTCTGGGGCTCTTACGACTATAATATGATGTTGGGTAAAGTATGTTTAAAATTGTATGTATCCTCTTATTTTTGTTCATCAAAAAAAGAAATGCTTAATCCCACTAATGTAAAATCAGTCATTCCTTTAATATGGGATGGTATTACCCACTACTATCAACCACCACTCACTTCCACCGTTACTCTCAGCCACCACTATACCAACCCCACCTTCATTCGGGTTTGAGTGGCCAGGACTGGGTAAGGATTCGAGCCCAAGACTAGGGTTCGAGCTATGCGGTCGAGTTTGGGCCAGGCGGGGCTCCAAGAATATGTCACCGGTCTGGGACAAGGGTTCGAGATTTGCAGTCAAGTTTGGGCCGAGGCCGAAGTCCAAGGACGGGTCCTGGGTCTAGAATTTAGGGCTGAGGTTTGGAGTCCGATCAGGGGTCTCAGGCTCTGAGGTTGGGGCATTAGAAATGGCAGATATATTCAAATATTAGAATGAATTTTCAATTCTATTTCAATATTTCATCTAAATTGTTGTCAAACATTGGAATAAAAATATACATTCTATGATATTCCCACCTTTATTCCATTTTCATGTTTTTTTCATTTCTAAATAAAAACATTACTACGTACCAAACACAACATTAATGTTTCACTACACTTATTATTGGCCCCAAGATATTTCGGTCGATTTTAGTTGAGTCTCCCAAGTCGTTATCATCGACTCGCAACTTATCTCCCAACCCACAGCACTACAAGTTGGCTTGAATTTTTGGTCATGTTCAACTTAATCTTCTAGCAAATATTTTTGTATGTATTACTTAATACTGTCCCGCATCACCCAATACTGTTTCGAGACACCACAATTGATGCATTTCAATGCCCTCCAAGTCAATGAGACCTTCGGCTATAAACAACAAACCACCACTAGATTCAACACAAGGTGAAAACAATCAAATAAAATTTCCTCAAGCCAAGTTCAGACATTTTCTTCCTAGCAGCCTGTGTCCATGAAAGAGAAAATGAAGTACCAAAATGCAAGACAGCCTAGCAAAGAACAAAAAGGCATTGAATCACAATGCCCATAACAAAAGTATATAGTTGTTCTACAATTATGTCCAAGCCTGCACGCCTTGTATACCAATGAAGTTATCTTGGCATAGATGCATGGCACTGGTCTGGGAAGCAAGAAAATCAAGTCCTAAAAGAAAAGGTCTGACTTGTACACATGGTGATAAGTCTCCATAGATGGCCTAAGTCCAGGAGATCTCTGATTGTCTACATCAGACAAATCTTTAAGAAAAACAGAGACCTGCTATGAGGAAGTTGACAACCTGATGACAGCAGAATTTAAGGAAGTTCAGACATTTGGCAGACCGCAGGCATGTTATTCCAAGAGCAGGAACCAAACCCCCATCCCTGACTAGAGGAAGAAGTTCCAGGAGTCATGTTCTTAAAATCGCTACCCAAATCGTCACCAAGAAGGCTCGTAATAGCATCAGTTGTGACACCTTGGTCCTTGGCACATGCGACACCCTGCTCAAGCCAACATGAACCAAGTAAAGCATCAGGCCTGGAGAAATCTAACTGAGTTGAATTTTGTTTTGTATCTTCATCCAGAGTCCAAATCTGATCTGCTGGTTCTGACTTTACGTTGCATCCTGCAGTAAAATTAAGCACAAAATAAGAAACTGAATTCTACGTGCAAACTTTACCTTGACCACAAAATCATAAAAATGTGGACATTTGGCAGAAGAGCACCAGGAGAGTGAAACTCAAGAGATAATGAAGAGCGAATATATGAAAAGCAATACACGCTAAGAATGATATAAATTATCGTGGAAGCATAAAGATTTCTCCAGGAATAAGGGAAGGTATGAACAACATTCAGGGTATCCATGAATAAAAATGCCCACCAGGAAAGGTGTCTGCAGGTGGATTATCCTCCAACGAACTTCCAGTGGTACTGATAGGAGTGCACTCATTGAAAATTGAAGCTTGTGAATTACCCAAAGGTGATATAGGTTCCCTAAAATCTTCCCATTCCGGGGAACAAATATTCAGGTCAGAACTGTCTGCCATATCACCAGGAGTGACGGTAGAAGAATTTGAACTCTTGTCAGGTGATTGATTCTTTGCACTGCTTCGAGTCTTTGCCTCATGTAGCAAAGCATCCAATAGGCCACTATTCCGTGGTGAAACAGCATCGGACTGGAGAGAACCAGAAGGTGGGGGAGACTGAATAAAAGCATCCACTGTGTCAAACAAAGGAGGCGGAAAGGGTGATCCCCAGCTAACTATATCAGTTTCTGGATGTTGGAATGAAGGGAGCTCCAACTTCACAGCCCCCGAGGCGGGCTTAGAAGCAGAGAAATTGCCATTTAAAAGGGGATGGCTACCCTGATCTATACCAAATGGCATCATGTTCTTGGTATTAGGGTCAGCATCATATGAAGAAGGCAAATCAAATGTTCGGGAAATTTTGTTCTCATGACCATCACCCTGAGTAGGGTCAAATGATGGGGCCACATTTCCAACGCCCATAATATACCCGGATAATGGGGAAACTGCTTCCCGAAGACGCTTCTGACGCTGGACGGTTGGGGGCACAAAACTATGAAACTGAGAAGAACCAAGGCCTTTCATCAGCATGCTGCTCGTAGAAAAATCAGGAAGTTCTGGGATATAAGGTAAGACTCCCTGATTGGCCTTTAAACTGTCAAATATGACATCAGGTATGTCATAACCGCCAGTTTGCAAAAGATCATCATGTCTGTGATCACCATTATGAATTCCAGCAATATGGTTTTCGTGATTCTCTTGCAACACGTGCAAGCACACTTCTGGAGGATAAAGAGGTAAGCCAGCACGTTGACGTCTTTTAATTCGGGTGTTCCAATAATTCTTTATCTCATTATCTGTCCGTCCAGGCAACTGAAATGGGCAAGAAAGGCAATGGAATGAAATCTTGGAAAACTTAAAATGACAGCTTTGAAAAAGTATTGATTTAATTGGAAAATTCAAAACTTTTTGTCCTGCAAACTATGTACCCCAAAGGTCAACTAAAAAATGGTTTTTACATGAAAACAAGAAATTTTCTGTTGTAATATTCTTTCCAGAGAGTAATTTTCTGTTGTCATTTGCCAAAGAAGAACAAATCCACATATATTGTTCTTTAATATGTCTACCCGATGCATGGTTCTCTAACGCACTCCATATATCGTCAGGAATGTATGCTCAAGAAATGGTTCTTCTCATTTCAAATAACCACAGAAATGTAATCTCATTTATGTTAGTTTCTATCTTTTAAAGTACTAAGAGTGTATCAGTCACAAAAATGTACATGGTAATTAGTTTTATAAATTTTGAGCACCCATTCAATCCTTATAAAAATATACTAGAAATAAAACAAAGAACTCTTGCAGTAAATTAATTTTTCATACTTCCAACCAGAATTATTTCAACAGCCAAACAAAAAGGTCAAAATAGTTTCTGAAAGCACCAAGATCACACCTGTAAATAATTACTCAATATAAGTGCAATGGCTCAACTTTCAAAATAAGTGATGGCAACAAATCGACAGCATTCATTACTAGCGAAGATGACAGCTGAACATAATTCAAGTTTTACATATCGTGCAACTGTCAAATAACTATGCTGTTTTACTATACAATTTTTACATATCAACAGCATTCATTACTAGCGAAGATGAAAGCTGAACATAATTCAAGTTAGGTATTCGACCAACCAAAATAGTACTCAATTTTACGACCCAGGACCAGACAATGTCCTAAAAATCAAACCACCAGCCAGGTCATAAAAATTTGGATCAATTGAGACTGATTTCAGTTTTGGCTCCTGGAAAAATGAAGCAAAGGTAGTAAATGCTTTAACCATCACAATTTAGATTTTCAATACAGCAAGATATTTTTGTTTCACTGCAAGACTTGATTGACTAGGCCAGCCAAGCCCAGCTCAGTATTGTGGTGGTCTAGTACTTTACCTTGATGTGAGGGAAGGAGTGCTCATATTCATGATGGAGAGAAAACTTAGCTCCCATATGCCATAGAGATGAAGGAACATGTGAGTAATGCACTTCTGCTTGAGTTGTCCCACATTGAAATTTTAAAATAATCTGGCTGTATATTCTAGTCTTGCTCCCATAAATGCCTAAACTTGAAAAAGAATTGGAATGGTACTTAATGCCTTTTGTATAGTTTTTGGTTTTTGGGTCCATTTGGGGGTTAATCAAGTTATCAGGTTTACCATTGGTTTCTTGATTTCATTTTTTGTGTGTTCTGCTGTCTGCAAGATCATGTCTAAGACTTAAACATTCAGGGAGTCCAAGTTTAACTAGTGTTAGTAGCTCATCTAAGATTTTAACACACTTTGATAAATAAAAGTTAAATACAATAAACCATCTCTCTTGTAGTCATGTGCATTATTTATAATTTTTATGATCTCTATCAAACTTTTTTTGCAAGCATCATTGAGATCATCACCACATTCATCTATTAAGATCAGACCTCATACATCTATTGCTCATCGAAATAAGTGCAATTATACGACAAACATCAGTTCTAGAAGAACTATGAACACAATTGCAAAAGAACAGCTTGAGTTTCCAAACAATACAATAAGTCAACCATTTTAAATTTTCGGTTAAGCAGTATGTTATTCTTTCACAGTAATGATTAACTAACCCCAACATCTGAAATTCATAGAGAAATTTCACTAAAAAATATTTTTTTAATGAACAAGAACAATATTTAATCAATAAGGAGCAAGATACAGACCGTAGTAAAAGAAGTAATAGAAACACTTACATGTGCAGCCATCCTGGCCCATTTGTTTCCCATCTTGGCATGGAGTTCAACGATCAGCCTTTCCTCTTCTGGAGTGAATGCCCCTTTCTTCAGGTTTGGTCTCAGATGATTTGCCCATCGCAGGCGACAGCTTTTACCACACCGGGACAGCCCTGAGTGTTTCTGAACTGCATTCCAGTTACCTTCTCCATGCTTCTTGACATACTCTACCAAGATTGCATCTTCTGCAGATGTCCATGGCCCTTTCTTCATAACAACTTCTCCATCTGCACTTCCTCTGCCATTGCCATCATCAATCAGAGGTGAATCAATCTGATCTCTGGAGAGTAATCCATCATCACCCTCACTGGTTGTGCGGCTCATCTCTATCACTGAGCTCCCAAATTTGAGGCAACACAGTTTCTGTAAAATCGAAAGTGAAAGGGTGATCTCCTGAAGAAAATAACAGCCAACACGCAGAAATATCAAACACTGCAAACCCATATAAAGCTTAGCTTTTTTGTTTTGGTGTGGGTGGGAAACATAAAGAGATTTTCTTAGAGGCCTCTAAACTATCAACTACGCGGCATTTTGTTTCCTGTTTTGACAGGGCGTGTTTTTTTGGGCGTGTATGGTGGGGGGTTTGGTTGGAGGTAATCCAAGGGCCAGCAAAACTATAAATGACTGCAGAGAGAAAAGGCAAAGCAATAAACAAAGACTATAACAATGATAGCAATAAAATAGTCAATTAACAAGGCTGTGACCACTTTAATTAACTACTTGAATTAATTTTTTTAGTTATTAATGGAAAAGATTTTTTTCTGGATAAATCATGAGATTTGAACCTGCTCAAGTTTCCATGAATAGGGTTATTAATGCATGTCATAAAGGGAAACATAAAATAACATAAGAATATTATCCTCAGTTATTAAATTTCAAAGATCCCAAATCAGCTACAGTAATTCATTAAATAAAGCTCCAAAGGGAAAGATAATATTTTAATGATGACTTGGCCTTAATATTATTAAATCAGCTTGGGCACTATACATTTATTTTTCCTTCAGTCTGTTCAGAAGAGTATAAACCAAGAAAAAGATACCTAAAAGTGGAAACTAAAGCTGAAAAAACATACTTGATTCATTATTACATGAGTATTAGAGCACAATAACCCTTACAACTCATCTTTCCACATAAGACAATATTCCAAAATTTAACCAGAAACCAAAATGAATCACAATCATATACATATGCTTATAATATCAGCAAAAGCACCAGGTGCTTAAGGAATTAAAAGCTAGTGACTTGAGTCATTATATGAAAGATTTGGCAGTATTAGGGGTGTAACATAGGTATTTATCTTATGGATATCGCTACTTGAGTGGTCCGTTTCACATGATTGTATTGTATTGATGGAGGAATATTTAATAAGATTTGAACTTAGAATATGAAGTTTTTTACCATGTAAATCACCAACTGTAACGTAAGGTATTCATTTCAATACTGACATAAACACAATCATTGGTGAATATAAATGATCACCAAATCTATCCAACAGCTCTAAGAACTGAAATTTGAGGCTTGATCTAGCAGAATTTACGCAGATCTAATTCCACAAAAAAACAGAAGAAGGAAAGTTTATCTTTTTTTTTACCCCCTCCAGGAAAATGGCTAATTACCTGAATTAAACGAAGATGGGTATAGATGCAAAATCCAAAAAAACCATACACCGAATCGCAGAAAAGTGACCCTTACAGAATCCCGAAATGGAAATCAGGAATGTGGAACTTTGATTACAAACCCAGAAGCGAACAAAAAACTATGTTACACCTGAAAAACAAAATTCCAAAAAAAAAAACCACAAATTTTAGCTGGTATTCTCCTGAATTGGAATGATTCCGCACCCTAATCAGGATCAGCTCAAATGAATGAGAAATTCGACAAAATTTGATTCAGAGAGAGAGAGAGAGAGAGAAACTCACAAATTGGGGCCCCAAAAGAATGAACAAAGAATGAGACTTGGAACGCGGAAACCAGAGAGCTAGAAATCAAAAATGAAGGATTGGAGAGAAACCCTAAGGACGCGTCGGGGGAGAGAGAGAGAGAGAGAGAGAGAGAGAGAGATGAGATGGCGAGAGAAGCGTCAAAAGAGGAGAGAGAAAGGAGGAGAGAGTACCAGATTCAAGAGCTTACAGAGCTGGTGGAGATGTATTCCTATATATAACTCGTAGACGGAACTTTCATGCAGCCACTGCCACACGGTGGACCCACCATGGTCATGCCAATTGCCATCAAGCCTACACTCTATTTAGAGAGAGACAGATAGACACAAAAGGTTGGCTTTTGGAGAGAGAGAGAGAGAGAGAAGGAGGAGGAGGGTTGGGGGTGGGGTTGCATATTTATATCTAATTTTTTTTTCTTTTTTCCTCTTTCATTGTTGTACAATCATTTTGAGTTCATTTATTAAAGTTTTTATCTTCATATGAATATTATTCATATCATTCTCTCAAGCAATCTTCTTCCTTTTATTTTCCCTTAAAAATATGGAAACATGAATATTAAGTACCTTATTTACGCTGAAAAAAGATAAATACATGGGAAGACAAATAAGGGACAAAGGGTAGGTAAAGACTAATATGTAGTGGTAGTGAGAGTCTCCAATGGCGTTCCATCTATTTTTCGAAAAATCCTAATCAGGGTTTACGTTTGTCTTAAGTATGTTGGAACGTTAACGTGTTGTCCGACTGATTGGACCGACAATTTTATTTTCTACTTTCTTGTTTTGCTTTTTATAAGTCTTTAATGTCTTTTAATCAGCTTTTTCAAAAAACCAACCTAGAGTTTACATCTGTCTCCAACGTTCAACCCCTCTAAATCTTCATCACAATTTGGCAACTTCCAAGAACATCCAATTTAAGATTTACATTTATCTCGAGTGTTATCCCTTTGCTATTATGGCATTTTGTCAAGTTTTCCACAAAAACTCAACTTTAGTTTACATTTGTCTCAAATGTATTGAGGAGTTAACCATATCCAAAAGAGATAAGGAGGTCCATTGTGAAGTCTACACATCATCTATCCACCACTAATTAGGAGTCTAACGACTTTGTGAATAAGATGGGCCCCTTTCACCAATGGGGCCTCCTCCTCCAATTTTACCATACTTTGGAAGATCAAGCTCATCTGAACCTAACCTAAACCCTACGTCGGAAAGTCATAAGTTGCCTCACCCTACTTTGTTCTACTTTGTCAAACAAGCAACCTAAATTTATGCCAAAAATGTTAATTCAAACATGTAACAAATAGAGCTTGGATGCCACTATAAAACCATAATAACGAATCTAAGTTAGGAGTATCAAAAATATCCCATGAGTAGTGGGTTATAAGTTGAAAATTTTGATTGCGGAAGTTCACCGAAATTATTTAATTGAACACAAAATTTAGAGAGAACTATTTCGCTTTCCATTTTTCTTTTGTTCGTTTTTTCTCGGTCACAGTTGTTCAGTCATTTTTGAGCCTATTTATTATGTTATAGAGCTAATCTATTCACCACTCAAGCGGTCTTCATGCTTTTATGTTAGCTTAAGCACGAAAAGAAGAAATTGCACATGTTATTTACTCAACAAAAATAAGATGCATTGGAGGTCAATGAGGGACAAAAGGTAGGTGAAATCCTTTGTGTTTGTGTGTGTAGATCAAAAGTGTTAGCCTCCTATGGAGTTTCATCAACCTTTTGCAAAATTTTTATCAAAGTTTATGCCTGTCCCTGATGTTAGTGCAATATCAAAAGGTTGGACATACAAAATTCTCTCTCTCTCTCTCTCTCTCTCTCTCTCTCTCTCTCTCTCTCTCTCTCTTGTGAGTCTTCAATGTTGGTAATAAAACTTTCAGAAAGTTCCAAACTGTGGACTACATCTGTCTGAAGGATTCTGTCCTTGCGAATCCCCCCCTACCCCATTTGAAAGCTTTCAGAAAATTCAAATGTAGGATTTACACTTATCTTGAGTGTTCTCCTTTTGCTATAAATGTATTGTGTTTGGTCAAGTTGTCTTAAATGTAACTTAAGTTTACATTCATTTCAAAAGTATGAGGAGTTGAAAGTAGTTTGATCTATCTCTCAAAACATGTATTCCGTCCTACCATATCTGAGGATGGCTTACAAATTTAGAAAGATTTGGCGTAAAAATTTATTTTTCGCTTTCTCGTTTTTCTTTTTTGAGTCCTCAATGGCATTAATCTAACAATTTCAAAAAGTCCAACCTAGGGATTACATCTGTCTCAAGCATTCCACCCTTGTGAATCCGAAAAACATTTTGAAAACTTCCAAAAAATCCATCATAGGATTTACACATGCCTTGAGTGTTCTCCTTTTGTTAGTATCATATTGTGTTTAGTCAAGTTCTCTTAAATGTAACTTAAGTTTACATCTGTCTCAAATGTATTAAATAGTTGAAACATTTGATAAAGGTAAGTTCCATAAATTGTATTTGCTCTCTCTCTCTCTCTCTCTCTCTCTCTCTCTCACACACACACACACACACACACACACACATACACACACACACATATAGAAGTATGCACATTATCCTTCCAAATCTAGCAATGGCCCACAAATTTAGAAAGGGTTTCACTTTCTTATTTTGCTTTTGTGAGTCTTTAATGTCGTTTATCTAACTTTCAAAAAGTCAATCTAGGGTTTACATCAGACTCTTAAGCATTCTGCACTTATGAATCCGCAACATCATTTTGAAAACTTTCAAAAAAAATTCAAATATAGGATTTACACACTCTTGAGTGTTCTTTTTTTGTTAGTATGTATTGTTTTAGGTCAATTTTCCTAATAAATCTAACTTAAGTTTACATCTGTCTCAAATGCATGTAGCTGAAAAGTTATCCTTCCAAATTTAACGATGGCTCACAAATTTAGAAAGGGTGGACGTACAAATTTATTTTTCACTTTCTTATTTTGCTTTTATGAGTCTTTAATGACGTTTATCTAACTTTCAAAAAGTCAACTTGGAGTTTACATCAAACTCTCACGCCTTCTACACTTACAAATCCCTAACATCATTTTGAAAACTTTCAAAAAAATTCAAACATAGGATTTACACACTCTTGAGTGTTCTCTTTTTGTTAGTATGTATTGTTTTAGGTCAATTTTCCTAATAAATGTAACTTACGTTTACATCCGCCTCAAATGTATGTAGCTGAAAAGTTCGATAGAGGTAAGGCCTACAAAATTGTTCTCTCTCTCTCTCTCTCTCTCTCGCATAAGCATGTACACCATCCTTCTATAACTAAAAGTACTAACGGCTTCACAAATAAGACAGAGCATCCTTCTCCTAATGAGTCTCCTCCCCCAAATTTATCACTCTTTGAATCAAGTTCATCTCAACCTGACCTCATCCTTGCATTGGCAAGTTGCAACTTGTCTTAACCCTCATGCACTCTATTTTGCTGACAGAAGTAATCTTAATTCGACAAAAAAAAAAAAAAAAATTCAACTCAGCTCTAAAAAAACTAATCACATTTGTCAACTCTTACTAGTTAGCTATCACCATTAAATTTTTATATAGACTAATAAAAATGTTTTACAAAATACAACAAATGTTACATTTGACTTTTGTCGGTATTTTTTTTTGGGTCATATCTACAACTACTTGACCACTATTGATAGTGATTGCGCTTCTGTGACTTCAATTCTTGGTATTATCATTAATTATCGGATGGTGAGTTATAAATGGAAAAGTTTGATTACAAATCTATCAAAACATAAAATGTGAAATATCATAAAATTCATAAATTCAACATCAAAGACACAATTTCTTAGTTTAGGAAGTCTACTAGGGTAACCCGTGCCTGAAGGTATGGTGTAACGTAAGTGAGAAGTGATAAATTTGGGGGGGAGGGGGGAAGAAATTCAATGTGAATGTTTTTGAGAGGGATATTGATGACCGTTGAATGAATTTATTTGAGATCATCGGATGGACTTATTGAAGTTTATCCTGTTTTATATTATAAGAAGTCGGGTAGGAAATCAGGTGAACACTTTTGTAGTTATTAATTTTTGAATTTTTTTAACAATTCAATTAAATAACATGCACCAATTTAATAACATAATAAACCAATAATACTAAAACAATTACAACACCAATCACAATAAAACACAAGAAAACATAAACATCAATCCATCATAATTGTTGCACAAATACAATAACAATTATTTTAAGTTTAAACCATATAGTTAGGGAATTAGGGTTTTTAGTTTATATATATATAAATAAATTAATGCGAGTAGGGTAGGGTAAAAATACAGAAATTAATAGTTATTTTGCATGTCTACCCGATTTAATCAGAAGACCAAAAACTCTTTCGCATTCCTACCCAATTTTTTCGGCTAACCATTCAATAAGATCAGGTAAGATCGGATAAGATAGAAAATTACGACTAATTGAAAATTTGAACACCTTTAATTATAGAATACAGATTGTTCAAAAAGACTAGTATTATTTGACAACAATAATAAATTGAAAAATTACCCACGTGGGAATTGAACAAAGAGAGAAGTGTCTTTTCTTGGAATGACAAAGGTGATGAGAAAGATGTAGGTATCAATTTTGGTCATTTTGGAAAGGACCACTGAGACAACAATAAACAAAGGAGGATAAATGAAAAATAACAAATAATTTAATGGGTATTTTCGTTTCACAAACTTCTCGTAGTTTGATAAAGTTTCTTTACATACTTACATTTTTTAAGTAGTTTTTATATATAACATTTGTTTTCGTATTTTTACTTTTTGTGAACAACATTTACAAGCAATGTTTCTTTTTCAAGTAATTTTTTTTTTTTACTTTTTTGAATTTGCTTCAGAAATACTAATAAAAGAAATAATATGAACTATTTGGAAAATAAAAAGGAAAATTAAAAATAATTTTAATTTTCAAGGAAAAATTTGTTTAATTTATAATATTGGATATGAAGAAATTAATTAAATCTCGTCTTTACCTACCCACACTATAGAGAATGGTGGGAATTTAATTATATGACAAAATAATATCATTCATATTTTTAGAAAACATCACTTACGGGGTACATTGTATAGAATTTAATTGAAGATGCACTTTACATTCGCGTGGTATTGAAATTTTTTTTTCAATAATATTTGATAATGATGTGGTTGATTAATTCCATAATACTAGAATAATTTGAATAGTAAAATCAAAATCATGAATACTATCACCACAACACAAGGCTCAACTCCACTTGTTTTCTCTAAATAAAAAGAAAATATTGGGTAACTCGATTGCAATGTCATCTTCAACAATATCTAGTTGAGAGTAATGAAAATGCATTTTCATTTGATTTATTGACTTGCTAACGTTTTTATTTTAATGTATCACCAGAACCCGTGCGTACTTTCTATAAGTAGAGAAATGATATATATGTTATAAGGTGCGATTTCAAACTAGAGACAATTGAGGTATTGATTTTACTTGAAGGATTGGAATCTTGCATTTTTTTTTTGATTAGCAAAAGGGGATGAGCGATCAGTAGGTAGTAATCTCTCTTAGGCGTGACCATAAAGGTCCCCCACTGTGGAATTTTCGATTTAAGTTATATTTACTAATCCGGAAGGGCAACACGTCACCACAATATCACTAAAGTCAAGCAGCAAACTACGTTATTTTCGTGAATTGAACCATACTTGATAACTATATGAGAGTCAGAGACGATTTTAAACATGTACGACTTACCACTAAACCACCAGTTCGAATGATGAGCATTGCTATTTAAAGAATACAAGAATTGAACACACAAGTGGAAATAGTCGAAACATTACACAATTAAATTTATTAATACTGGGTCAGACAGATAATAATTCATCTGAAGAAGATAATTAGTTGCAAACACATTCAACTAAAGGCCAAGAAAATCTTAGGGGTGGTCTACTGGTTGAGCTAGTATTTAGTAACCCAGAAATATCAAGTTAAATCATTTTCTACACTCCTTAAGGGCTAGTCACCCTTGTCTATTTAAAGATATGCTCTAACCCAACTCAAACTACGGTGATCAGCTGCTGAACTTAATAAAGTAGTTGGCGCAAGTCTAAATGAAGTTCAAATTTTAAAGGATTGGGAATTATAAATGATTGATAGTTAGGTTTGTACTTTCTAACATTGATGTAACTTATTATCACCAATTAAAGTAATTTATTTTTAATTCAGAATTTCAATTTTTGTATATTAATTTGCAAGTTTAGTATTTTGTAGAATAGATATTGGGTTTAAGTGACAAAAATACAAAAATAATATGTTTAACACCATCAAAACCGACCTAATGAGTATTTGTCAAAGATCCACAAATACTTTATCAACATATCATATTTGGATTGAATTTATATATATTTAAACTTGTTGTAAAAAAAATTAATTTGTACTATCTGAATGATTTTATTTGTAGAATATATCTCTAAATCCTTTAAAATCTAGAATTTCGATTTGAATATTTCATTTCAATTCCATTAACTTATAGAGTTTAGTTTAACAAATTATACCTAAATTTTAACTATCAAATTCATATCTGACTAATTAGATTCAAATTCAAATTGCAATTGAACTAAATCCGACTCAGACCTAACTTCTAGTCCATGTACTGTTAAGGTTTACATGTGTTAGCCCAAAATATCATTAATTGAATGTATTAGTCACTCTTAATTTAATTTAATTTACTAATTATTACATTAGGAGTTGTCTAAGGTACCCAAAAAAAAATTCGGTACTAGATTTTTATTTATCACATTTGTGAATATTTTTATCACTGTTGTGAGTATTTTTATCATTGTTATGGTACCGAAAAAAGTGAAAAAAATAGTTACTACAACAGTATTATTTAAATTTATAAAAATAATACTATTTAAATTTATTTATGTGCAATGCATGTCGTGCATTGCTGGTCAAATATAAAAACTTGAATTCTATCTCCTTATTTAGCAACTTCTATGTATCTCCTTTCTCTTCACAAATACATTAGACAAATTGATGTATTAGGGACGAAGCCATGAATTTTGTTTAGGTGGATATTTTAATTACACATTTTAATTTTTTTTCTCTTAAACAATCCCACTATATAATATATTTGTGTTTATTATATCATATTTGATACATGAAGTCCATTTAACATAAAAAAATTTAAAAAATAATGTATATTATATATGTATAAAAAATGACTAATTATCACTATTGTAAAAAAGTGGAGCTAATTGTTATTTTTAAAATTAAAAAATATCAATGATTCACTAACTATTCATTAAATTTATCATTGATTTCAAACATTATCACTGAAATATTAGTATCGTAAAACTACTAAACTAAAATTTAAGAGTTAAACATAATAAAAAATTGAAAATCAATTGACATATAATAAATACTATAATCAATACTCAAATAGTAATAGAGTCGATTTCTCGTAAAAAAAAAAAAAAGTCAAATGAAGGTCAATTACAAGAACTTTCACTTGCAAAAATTCATAAATAATAAAACTAAGATTATCTGAAAAAAAGCTTAACACAATAAAAAAGACTAAACAATTGAAATAAAAAAATTATAAGGTGAAAACAAGTAAATATATATATATATATATATATATATATATATAATTTTTAACATATATAAATATAAGTATACATATAATTTTTTTTTTTTTAAATTTGCCTCGCCCGTAGAGTTCCGTCCATGGATGTATATAAAAATAATTCTATTATCGGCTTAGCAGCACACAATAATAAACCCAAGGTGACGTTTGATTACATTATTCAACTTGTGAATGACAACATTTATTTGAGTATATTTGTCAGCATATCGATATATGAATTTAGGATAAGGTTTCGGTATCAGCATGATACTATATCAAAATTCATCTTTAATCGTTAATTTTAATCTTGATAATTTATAATTATTGAAAATAAAAATAATAATATAAGAAAACATAATAAAAATAAATTTTTTATACGTATTATATTTTTATTCAATAAAAGTAAAAATACAATATCCAAAAATTACTTTCAAGTTATGTTAAGTGCTAGTTTCTTTAAAACATCAACATGTATACATCATTTCTATCTGCTTGTGGATAAGTGGGCCATATTCACTGCATTAAATAATGACATCATTTATAGGTGGACCCATTGGATAAGACTAATCTTATTTTGACTTAATAAATAATGATATCATTTCTATTGATCTGCTTGTGGATAAGTGGGCCATATTGACTGCATTAAATAATGACATCATTTATAGGTGGACCATTGGAAGAGTAATCTTATTTTTACTTAAAAATCGGACTTAATTTGTTGACATAATGTCATAGTTGCAGTGAAATTATTTGATTAACACTAAGTTCTAATGTTCGATGAAACTCACAATCAATTCAAAGATCATAGTGAATTAGGTCAATAAATTAGATACCAATAACATTGCTCATTGGACAATAGTGTAAGCATGGGTGAAATCTATTTTAATATATTCTTTTCTTATTTATGTTTTTAAAATATCATTTATCGTGAATTCAAGTAAAATTTATTATATTGAAAGTGACTCATCATTAATCTATAGTTGAAGATTATAGTAAAGTCAATTATATATGTTAAAATTTTATGTTATAATTATTTTTATACCATCTAATACATACATATGTTATATTGATCTATTACTTATTAGGGATATATTAATTTTATATGTAGATATAATAATAAAATATTAGTTATTTCTCGTGCCTGAAGGCACGGAGCAATAAAAAATATAATCAACAATAAATAAATTTGTATTCACACCAAAAATCAAATTAAAAAGATAGAGGAGAGAGAAAAGAATTTAAGCACCGATTGTAGTGGGGGAGAGTGGTGGTAGTGGTGGTGAGAGGCGGTGATGGTTGTGGTGGTTGTCAACGACCATTACTGATTATGGCAGTCGTGGGTGGCAACGGTGATAGTGGTGGTGGGGCGGTAGGGGTGGTGGTGGTAGAGGTGACGGTGGGACAGTGCCGGTGGTGGTAAGGTGACAGCACGGTGGTGATGGTAAGAGTGATGGTTACAATAGTAATAAATATAAGAATAAAATGACGATGGTGGTGGGTGGTGACGGTTAGGGTGGTGGGGTGGTGGTGGTGGTGGGGCAGTGAGAATGATGGTGGTAGGGGTAGTGATGGGACAGTGGCGGTGGCGACAACGGTAATGGTGATAGTGATGGTGATGGTGGGGTTGGTGGTAGTGGGGATGATGGTGGTAGGGCGGTAAAGGGGGTGGTGGTAAAGTGACGACAGTGGTGGTGGGGCAGTGGTGGTGATTTTTGTGGAAGAGGTGGTGGTGGTGGAAGTGTGGTAGCTGGTGGGGTGGCGGCAGCGACAGTGGTGGCGGCGATGGTGGTGGGGCGGTGGAGGTGGTGGTGGTGGGGCGGTGGAGGTGGTGGTGGTAGTGGTGGTGGTGGGGCGGTTTCAAACGCCATTTTTAAAAAAAAAAATACTTATGAGAAGTTATAAGTCCTAAAAATACTTTTAAAAAGTTACTTCAAACAAACTCATAGGGCCATATTTTTCCTATTAAATTTAGGGTGTTAATATTAGTCGTCAGATTAACTTTAAAATAAAATTTTAAAACGATATCAACCGCGAAAAATAAAAATCATTTTATTTATCTTTTGAGATTTGAATTGTATTGTACTTTATTATATAGATAGTTAGGAATGAACATGTATGAAATTCAATTGTTAATTATGTTGGAATGAATCTATCCCTCATGAATATTCTAGTCTCGGCGTGGATGACCTGTCTTTGACTGGACTAAAAAATAGATTAGTTGAGGTAAGAATAAGTTGACCCGAACACACCCTTGACTGTTAAAAAAAAAAAATTGTTTATGACTTTTTGTCTTTTTTTTGCGTGTGAAATCATTTACTGTAGATTCAAATATAACTTATTATATATAAGCAATTTTCTCACTCATTAGTAATGTATGATCTATTTTTTTTGTATAAGCTCGACCGATCGATTATAATGTCAATACCCCCAACTAGTTGTACAAGTCCATATATAATTTAGATCTCGTTAATCGAATATATTGGAAGGAGCACAAATGCAAACTTAGTCAACACCAAATAATTAATTATTCTTAAAATTTTATTTTTTATTATGTTTTTTTTAAATAAATTATGTATGATGGGGTGCAACTAGGATCAATGATACGTTTGTGTCAAGCTATTATTATGTGTATGAAAACAAAAAGCTTGTGAAAGGAAAGGTGGGAATGCATGACCATGAAGCCATGAACTTACGTTGCCTTCTTGGATTTTCCTTTTCTGATAATAACTTGCTCCAATGAAACTGATGGCTGAGTTTCTCATGACGTGTCCAATCACATGACATGACGTAATACAACACATATATGTCTATCTATTATATAAAACAGGCAGTCTTCAATAAGTTTAGTCGACATTATCAAATAGACTTATTCAACGGTCAATAAACCTTCAATAAGCCTATTGTAGTGTAGTTCGTTAAATTCCATGTCGATCTATTTATTAAGTCGTTTTGGTGCATATTTACCAAATTGTATCTATAATAATTAGATACAATTATTGTACCTAATTATTATATACTGACTAATAGAGTGATACTGTAATACATTTAAGGTTGCAATGAGTCTCATCATTAAATGTATTCCACTATCATCCACTTGTTACGATTCATTATGTCTCCAAATTATGTGTCCCTCAATTATGTTTCAATAACATTAGTGATCACGAATTATATCGTGCTTGAAGGAACGGTACAATGTGAATGATTTTAAGAGAAATGTTGGTGGCTGTTGAACGAATCTATTTGAAACAATTAGATGAATTTATTAAAACCTACTCTGTTTTATATTATAAATTATCGGACCTACACAATGTGGATATGGAGGCAATGTTCTCGTGATGAAAGCCCATACGTCTCACTTTTCTTCCTTATTATTCTCTCTCTCTCTCTCTCTCTCTCTCTCTCTCTCTCTTAAAGTGCATTGTGATAATGTAATGTCTGTCTCTTAGCTATATCCAGAGCCACAATCCAAGTTGCAAGCAAATGATGTAAGCAATGTCACAAATTCATACCCCCCCTTCCCTTTCTTTATACGAGGTTTTTAGGGGATTGTCTCAGAGGCTATGCCTTACGTTACCCTTCCTATTCATTGGTTGTGCTTTATGACTTGTGTTCATTTCTATTAATTTGTAGCCGAATTAAGAATCGAAAAAAAGTTAAAATTTGAAAATTATTAATTTTTTAATTTTGCCTTTTTTCATCCATCACGCCCACCACCACCACCGCCTCGTATTGTCTCATCCCCACTCACAACACCACGACCTCCACCATCCCATTCCCATCGCCATCGTCGCCACCACAATCACATCACAATTACCGGCATCACCCCCCAATTACAATCATGTCTCATCAACCTAACTACACCCCTCATTTTACATTGCTTCAAAGAGTATCTTCAATCACATGATATATGTCAAATTTAAATTTGAAAGCTTATGTGGTAATTTGACATATTGTATTTGACATCTTCATCTTGCACTTTAACCGATATGTAAAAATAATTTATTTTATCCAATTTTTATCTTTAAATCTCTTTCATTATATTAATTTAATATATGTATTTGAAATAAATTTTGAGATCAATTAAAATAAATATTATTAAAAATAATATATTTTAAAATATTATAAAATTTTATATGAAAAATAGTATATATTTTATTGAAACTAAAATTCTTATTAAACTTAACTAATACAAATTTAAACGACAATAAAAAGTACAATTTAAAAACATAAATTATAATCAAATTATATGCTACTACATAAAATAAATTGCATTAAACACCCAACAACTCCATAAAATGCTGCATTAAAAAGATTTGATATATCTATTAAGATATGCCAAATTTATTTTTTATTCAGTCAGCAATTGATATACCGGTTGGAGAAGTCTTGCATGTCAAAAAGAGCCGTTGAAGCCTCCACCTGGCAGCTAGCATACCGGTTGAAGATGCTTTAAGACTTAAGCTATCCGTTTTCTCACCTTGCATTTTAAACTATTGGTATGAGTTGAATTTTACCTTAAACATTGACTCTTGTCCAACTGTTTTTAGCAAATTAGGACAAAATAAAATGTCATAATGTTAGAAGATGTGGTCTTTCCTTTTAAAGCTGACTGAAATTTTGTTTGTGCTCTAATTTGTCATGAAAATTTGAACATAAGTCAACGATTACGGCAATGTGAAATTCAAATCAATAGTTTAAGATAAATAGTTTAAAGGCATTGTAAAATGAGGGACATAGTTCAAGGAGCTTTAATGTAATGTTCTTTTTAAACTTAATTTGTTATACTATGTCTCCATAATTTGAATAGGCATTTCTATTCTTAGGATTAATTTTTTTTTTGAATTAAATTAATGCTTTCATATTAAAAAAATTCAAAAAAAAAAAGGGTTATACAACCCAAAGTACGAAAAGAAAGATAATTTAAGGGGAACAAAATTCATGGTTTATTCATTCGAAATCTATATAATAAAATATCTAACATTTTACATCTTATTCCCACATATTCTTTTCGTTTATTTCAATCACATCACGGGTCTTTCTGTCCAAGTGCAGATAATCCGCATCTTCACAGACATGTCTATTCACCGAGCCTCTCTTCGAGATAGTGCCCAGATCGTTACGCCTTTCGTACAAGTCAGAACTTACCCGACAAAGAATTTCGCTACCTTAAGACCGTTATAATTACGACCGCTGTTCACCGGAACTTCGGTCGCCGGCTCCCCTGTCATCGGGTCATCGAATCATTTAATTTAGACATTGCCCATGTACAATAATATATACATGTTGATATTTTTTTTAAGATCATGTATTTTGAAAAAAAATAGTCAATTTTTGTTTTGCAAATAATTTGTATAAATTAATTTTAAATTATGTAATTAAAAAAAAATGAAAAAAAAATTGATATTTAATATTGTGAACCTCTGTAATGTATAAAATCCCCCGTGTTGTCATGTTTCTTTAATAAAGATTCTGAAGAAGAAAGAGAAGAAAGATGCCACAAAAATGAGATTGGAAAGAAGAGGCTCAAGCTACATAACATTATCATTGAATTTCAAGGAGTTGGATCCAATTTGCAAGAAAAAGACCCAAGGAAACTTCAGGTATTGCTTGTGAGATTGAAATCAATCTTGGTCAAATTTCCTGAAACCAATACCAAAGTAGAAAGTACAACAACAGAAGAAACATTTGTCATTGAGGAAACAATGTGAGGCTGAGAACACAATTGAAGGCCTCAGAACATAATTTTTCCTCTTGTTTGCCATTTGAAACAGGCTTTGTTAGTCCAAGATAAACCTTGGAAGGAGAGAAGATAATGTTAATCACATGATCACTCGAAAAAAATCAGTCTTTTAGCATTGTTCAGGTCACACACACACACACACACACAAACAAACAAATTCCACATAATGAAATTGCATCAAAGTACACAGTAGATCAAACTGGTATCTGACTGTTAAAACTGAAGTAAATGTGAAAAACCATGCAGATTGTAATCCCATCTGCTCTTTACCCTTGTTCACCCTCATGTTTCCAAGACAAAACAAAAAAAACCAAATATGAGGAAAATCTAAAAAGCTTCACCACTAACTGGACATTTGGTGCAGCTTGGGCGCGGGCGCCATGGTAGACAGGCACAAGGTGTAAATCAAGGGAAATAATGATAAACAATAATAACCAGCAAAGAAAAATTTCCACCATTTCCAATGAATTCCACTTTTTTTTGGTACTCTATCAACAAGATAAAAGAATAAGATTGATGACCAAAATTAACTTCAAACTGATCCATCAATCCAAAAAAAAAAATAGCTGATGAATGATTTACATCTAAAATGAATGTTCAAATTTATCATTGGCCACTAGCAACCTAAAGGTTAAAAAAACCCAGCAACATCTTGTGCAACCCCCAGAAATCTTTTTGGGATAGTATCCTAATCTATGTTCTAGTACCTTCTCTGCTTGCAAACAAAGAAAGACCCTACACCACCACCACCACCACCAAGTATTCATTCAGGAATTCCCCCTTGCAAAACCATGTATTTTGTATATTGTTCTTCTCTTCAGTTCAGTCATGAAATCTATACGAACTGCAGCACAACGATGCTCCCATTCAACGGCCAAAGAATCCATGTCTGCAGCTACTCGGGTATGGTGCAGGGAATTCTTCAAAAGGTATATTTTTTAATGCAATGAACTATACATATGGTGGGGGCTAAACCAAGAGAGAACTATTTGACACAAATCATCTCCGCTGATGCAGAATACTTCACATATGAGCCATTGCTACAGGAAGGGAGAGACAGAGAGACTATTTCACGCGGAAATCATGCCTAAATATGGTTAAATTCTGGGTAAATTTGTCCCTGTTCTTTGAATCCAAGCTTCGAGTAACATCAGCCATTAGTTTATCAAAACACAAGGAAAGGCGTTGATGCTGATCTGCTGGCTGCAAGACAAAAAAAAATCAAGTGTCATTTTCAACGACAAGCAGGAACGAACAATGGAAACAGTAAACAATATAATAGTTTCCGAACCATCACTAAATGTAGATATCAGCCTACAAGCAACAGAAAGCATGCCTCATGAGCTAATCTGCCAGCTTTACTTTAAGGAGATCACACAATAAGACTACAATGCAATGACACAGCTAGGATAGGGAGAAGGGGACGAGTGTCCACCTTTTGTGGCATGTAGAGGACCTAGAAGACCTGTGTGTAAAACATGTACAGAGATGACAGAAAAAAGATAAGTGTAAAGAGAGAAGGGAGAGAAGAGGAAGAAAAAGCAAGAGGAGTAATCAAGCAGTTTAGTTCAGAGATAAAAAGGAAGAGAAGAGAGAAAAGGGTGGCTGGATGGGGGAAAACGGAAAGATGGAAGGAAATTCAGAATCAAGTGGTGATTTGTGAACCGATTGTGTGGAAATCTTAGGAAATAAATGATGCTTGGCTTCCTGAGGTTGATGTGTACAGGCCTTGATGGATAATGATGAGGGGGTTTCTATTATATGGTCCCATTCTTCCAGTGATTTAATATGAGGTTATGGCAATGGTGTATTTTTAGCTTTCTTTAATGGTGGGATTATTGGTATATTTGGAGTTAATTAGAGCTCTGAATTTTATGGAATTAAGTTACCCATTACATGACTAGAATTTACCCGAGTACATGGTGTGACAAATATGGTTGAAGTAACATAGATAAACAGGACGTGTAAACAAATAACAAATTGAACTGAAACACTGACAAGGAAAAAAATCACAAAACATATGGTTTACAATTCTTTCAGCAAGAACAAAAACACAAGTGAAGCTGCTCATGTCATGAGCATCAACTACAAATTTAATATCATATGGTCCAGACCACTGTTCTACACAGATACTATTCTCTCTGTTTCACTGAGAGAGATGAAACATAAGAGATGCATTGTAAGCAGCCCACAGTTAAACAAAACTCCTATAGATTTGTCTCATGCATTGCAAGCAGCCCACAATTAAGGATGTTTTCTTGGTAGTTCCCGTCAATTTGTCTCATGCAATGCAAGTATCCCACAACTTTTTTAGAAAAAATCCTTCTGTTCGATCCGATAAATTTGTCTCTGCTGTAATGCATAATAGGTACACAAGCTAGTATACAAAACAGTTTTCATGAAATTCAAGTATCTTCGGAAATACACAGACTTTTTTTTTTCTGTTTCTTTTTCCATCTTCTATCTTTGGTTTGCTTAGGAATCATGCAGGAGGCCCAAATCAAAAGCCCCATGCAGACACAATGGGTTCAATATGACAACATTCTTTTTTGAAACTAAAAAAAAATATGAAAACATTCTTTTTAAGTATTAGGATAGTGTACCAAGCTGTAAGCTGACACCGAGACTCCAGAAGCCATCAGTTCAATATTTTTTACAACCAAATACTTTGCAAATAGCTAAGCCAGCTAATGTACTGCACCTTTTTAACTAAAGGCAAATATTATTCAAAAATAACATAGCAAGGTAAACACTCACCTGTGACGCCAAAATATGAGCCCTCAAATCCGTAAATATCTGCAAAATGCAAACCACATGGCCAAAAAGTTTCAGACTATGACAAACTAATGATTCGTAGATGTGTAAGATTCTGACCTGAATCATGTGATGGGTAGAAAAATACCCATGTGGCAGCAACATTTTTTGTGTTATCTATAGATGTGAACATCAGCTCTCTAGGCACTTAAACACAAATGAACAATAGTGATTGTTCTTCAAATCAAAATGCAACTCTGTTATCTTCTATGTATGGATACTATGAAGGTTTATGAAGAGTTTCTTGAGTAGGCCAAGGATGATGAAATACTGATTCAAGGGACAACTAAAAGTTTCAAGGCCTGTGATATCAATAACAAAGGTTTTACCCCATGCAAGCCAGACCCCCCAGGGAGATTCTAATTCACAAATGCCATCCAAGCTGTAGATCGTAATATTTTTGACATTTGGCACAAACAAGAGAGTCCAGCACTCCACCAGGACAAAACATTATAGGATAAATTTAGACTAGACTTTAACAGCAGAATTTAGAAGAGAGTTCAAGCTCAAAAAATTTTAACATTCATAGATGATCACAACTTGTTTTCAAACCAAATCCAACCAGAATTGCAGAGAGACAACACAATAGAAAATTTTCTTTGTAAGTTAAATCAAACACAAAAGCTTGGGGTTGTTATTTTTGTGAAGAAAAGAAGGGGGGGGGGGGGGGGGGGGGACATTTTATCTTTTTCTTTTGCTTTTTTTTTTTTAAATTTTTGGGTGGCAAAATGGTAAAGAATTAACTGAAGCACAATCTAGACTTAAATCCTTTCCAAACATATTAATATTATATTGGTTAAAGTCAAACTTTGCATAGTTTGATTGTTAAAACAGCAAATTAAAAGTTAAAGGCTGTGAAAAAGTCACAAAGTGGAGTATTCTTTCCCAAATATTCTCCTGCACTTCTATCTTGAATGAATAGAACTGCCTAGGTTAAGTTGAGGCATAGTAACCATGCTCCTTCATAATCAATATAACATCTATGAAATTCTTTCCATGTAATTGATTAAATAAAGAGTCAAGAACAAGGAAAAGCAGCAAAAAGTTGGTGCAATCCCTTACCTGCTCACTGATGAGTATCAAGCTCAGCATTGGTCTACTAAGACTCCACTGATTGCCACAGTCTTCAAATAAAACTATTTCGAAAAGGGTTTTGAGTATCTGATCAGATAAAAGAAAAGGCCAAAGTCAGATCAAGATTTAAAAAAAAAAAAAAAAGGTGCAAGACAGAAATAAGCAAAAAAACTGGCATTAAAGAAGTGAAATTTGTTAAATGCAACTTCATCCCCAGCTTCCAATGCTGACTTAGTCAGACCAGTCTCCATCATAGAAGCCTAGGCCAAATTAATTTAATGTGAACAACTCAACAAAAATAAGCAAATACAGATAACCCTCCTATAGATAAGATCTGCAAACTGAATAGAATAAATCTAGACTATAGATCCAACCTCCACCTCAGACATTTAACCCCCTCCCCCCTAAAAAAAAAAAAAAAAAAAAAAGAGAAGGAAAATAAACCCTCACCAAAAAATGGAAATGAAAAGAAAATGTCCAGTTATTCTTGACCAGTTTCTCAATTCTATGACCTTGTTCAGTCACCACATTATCCAAGGCCAATCCCAGGCAACAAGCAGATGGAATTCCAGAATGAGCTTTTCTCCTAACAAAGGAGCTTAAGAACATTATCTCACACCCAAATACAGAAAGTTTGCTAGTTCCTATATGAGATGTTATATGGACAAGCACCCACAGGGGCGGCTCAAGGTAAATTGAGGCCTAAAGCGATAATACTAAATGAGGCCTTTTTATTTTTAATATTATTTTTTTTTTTTAAATATTTTTAATTTTTTTTAAGTGAGAGAGGAGGATGTGATACTTTGTTTTTGTTTTTTAAGAGAGAGAGAGAGAGATTTTATTTATTTATTTTTAAAATTTTTGATTTTTGAGTTTCTAATATTATGGATTGAATTGTAGGGCCAAATTATTGAAATTATAATTTTTTGATTGGGCTTAAATTTTTTGGTACCTTTTTATAAGGCCTAAAATTTTCATGAATTTAAATTTTTTATGTGGACTAGTTATGTATCTACAATTATGGGGCCTTCTAAAAATTTGGGACCTAAAGCCCATGCTTTTTTTTTTAATACTATTGGGCCAGCCCTGAGAACCCAGGGAGAATGGCACAGGTGCAATACCTTCTATATTCATAAAGCCACCTAACATTAATAAGTCTTGGAACCAAACTCAGCTAAATGAAGAAAGAGATATAGCACCCTAAATAACATTAAAATTAACAGGGCGGACCCCTAGAAAAAGGTTATCTCCCAAGCAAAAAAGAAAACCCAACGTTCACAGGAAGCTAAGAAAGTTTGGATATTTTTGATAAAGTTGCATGTCCGTGTCACCTATTGATGTCACTTCTCAGATGCTTTTGGACACGCGCGATAATTCTTTGGCTGTGTCCATGATTAGGGAATAAAAAGGTTATTCTATCATGTGTCTGACACTCCTTTGACAACGTATCTGACGCTATGGTCACTTCACCTATAAGATATTGGGTGATCATTGGCTGCTACAGTCTATTAGCCTAAACGATTTTGAATACTTGGTATTAGATTTACTTATGATAAAGTAACCACTTAGTATATTGTGTAAATATATTTATATATACTGATAACTGTATAATTTTCATACATAGGATACAATTATATATAGTGTGTCCTATCCATGCCTGTGGTCCTACTCTTTCAGATTTGCCATGTCGGCATGCAAGTGTCATGTTGCGCCTGCATCCCATACCTGTGTCCATGCTTTCATAGACAGGATGCAACTGAGTCTACACCTCAAATGAAGCAATAGTCTCCACGGGCTCTTTCCAGTCGGAGCATCTCCACCAATTAACTATTAGTACTACTAGGCTACCTTTTTCAGTCAATTTCCAAATAGAGCTAGCCTATTAAATAGATTTCCTTAGCCTATTAAATAGATTTCCTATCATTACCTTGTCAAGACACTACCATTCATTAAAGGAAGGTGTTTGAGAGGGTATCATTGCACCTTAGGGAACTTGGAAAATAAAGCCCCCTAAAAAAATTTTAGTAGCTAAAAATGAGGAAACAACGCTCCTTTTCAAAACATAGGCATCGCTAATGAATGCCTTACTATAAAACGAATACTAGAAAGACCAACCAGCACTTGTAACTACTTGAGGAGATGAACAGTTTACATTATTTACAGCAAGCTAAAGTTTCACTGAATCATGTTCCAAATAGGATTTGTATCTATAAAGATGATGCTCCCCATAACTCTCAACTTTTACTCTCAATAAAAACAAAATACCAATCCCCTCTATTTGTATTATGACTCCACTAATGCAGAATTTGGGATAGGAGATATATGGGAAAACGTTCACCTATGTGAATTGTACGTCAAAAATAAAGGGAGAAAAAGGTAACATAATTAGCCAAAAGAAAAATCTAACAGAAACAGTCAAAAGGAAGAGGTTTAGAAAAAATGGCAATCTTGTCCCCAAATGATGTGAAATGCATCAAAATAATTGCCAAAGCACATCCACAATAAGATTTATTTTCCTTCGTTAGATCTCTTCTGATGCACAAACCTCCTTTTTTCTTTTTGAGCATTGATTCCCTTTCCTATGCACGGACAAGGACTTGGGCTGCTCTCTCGCTCTCAAATACACGCGCGCGCGCGCACACACACATAAATGCACATGTGCATGCAGAAGTATTCAACCATTACAACCACTAAAATTATTTAAATCTCAATCCTTTCTGAATGCACAAACCACTCTTGGTATTAAATGCTACTACAACATGAAGAATTACAATCCATCAAGCCTTTTGAGAGTGATTATCATTAATTACTCAGGCCTACAAGCATTAATGATCTCGTTCCGACTAAAATCATTTCTCATCACTAGAAATGATATCTTATGAAACATTAGGTGAGATTGACTATTTTGAGATTTTTTTTTGTAATGAAAATCAAGAACAAACTCTATGGATAATAAATGACAAACATAGAAAAGGAGAGAGAAGAAATCTGTTGGTTACTCTCAAAATATTCCATGAAAAAAAAATAGGTACAAGAGAAAATTTATAAAATCCTACAAAAAGAAAAATGCTAGACTAAACCTAATGAAATAGACAAAATACACAATAAATATACTCTTTAACGCCCCCCTACAACAACTAAACAAAACATAACAAACATATTGTCAAAATATAGTACGTGGAATAGCTCGAGTGATATTTGTGGGCCATAGTTGTTAAAAATTTTCCGATTCATGATTCAAATCTCCCGCTTCGATTCAACTCCACCCCTTAATGATACGGATTGGAAGATTGAACCCCAGTGAAAGGAAACAAAATTACTCTGTGATTCATTATATATGTCATGGTTCACTGCACAGAGATAAATCGTGATAAGGTTCGACATTTTAGCCTCATAATTACCTTTTGGTTGTCCTTCAAGGTAAAAATATACTATCCTTTGCATCTCTTCCTTTAGTTTGCTATCAAAATTTATTAACTCTTTTCAAATAGATCCTCCTGCCATGAAACCCTCCTTCTAAACCAATTTTTTTTCATCCGTCCTTTCTCCAACATTTTCTTACTCACAAAATAATTATTAGGACCAAAATTTTAACATACAAAGAGAATCTGGATTCGGCTGTTGAGATTGGTATTTTGTTTAGTGTTTAGATCTCTATTTATGTTCAAAATTTATGACACACTGATTCTTAAATGAAATAGGAAGTGGAGTAATCATCCCACTATGATTGTAAAGGTGGTAACACTGAAATACATTTAATGTTGTGCTGTTTTTTGTCATAAATCATTAACAACATTTTCGATGAATTATATGGTATTCACTTAAAAATAGACAAATGGAACTAAAAAGACAAGTATATGAGTCACACATTTAATGGAACTAAAAAGATGGGTAGTTTTGAAGATAAATACCAAAAAAAAAAGAACTGTGGAAGTACTGGAAAAATGGAAAAACAATTTTTGTAAAGGGTAATAAAGTTTGACACAGATGGTAAAGAAGTACGAGTCCCACATTTAAAATAGTCGTAAATTGTTCTGTGTACATGCTCTGGCAACACTGTGTCAGATATAGGTCTGTGATGACCACAAAATTAGTTAGCAACTTTTGGAGAAGTATAGACTACTGAGAAAAGGATGGAAGTGCATATGGGAAGCACCTAACTTTAAAACTACGTATTTTAACCAATTAGCTAACCATACCTTTAATAAGTGTTGTTTATCTTTTAATTTACACTTCTTCACAATTTGCAATTTGAGAAAAGAAGACATAAAAAATTGTAGGGTTCTCTTGTAGAACAACTACACGGTTGCATTTTATACATGTGATTATAAAGCCTGTGGTGCTATTTTACTTCATTTCAGTATCTTCTGGTGACACAACAATCTCTGGGCAGAGTAGCACTTTCAATACCTTTGGCATGTTTTGCATGTATACTTGACATCTTTTTATGTTCTTTAAAGTGCATTTTATCAAGGAGAGACTTTTGTAAGTGTAGCAGTGGTAACCACAACAGGTATATCCAAGATTTCATGATCTCAATTGCAAAGTCTAAAAAAAAGCACAAAAAGCCACTAAAAGTCATCATGGTAAAACCATGAAATCCAAAACTTAAATTGTTGTATTTCCCTTTTCCCCAGCCCAAATAAAATCTATGAATAAAGATTATACATAATTCAATCCAAAAATAGATAAGATCTAGAATCAAAGTCAATGGATACTTACATAATTAAACAAATCGATAAGCAAATAAAAATTTTATTGTGATCTCTAACAGAAAAAGTATGGAGTTAGGGATATGATCAAGGGCACGACATTAGAAAGAAATTCAAGGTTTCCTTCCAATATTTTTCTCTGGTGAAGGGATGGATGTGGGGACATATGCCACCAACAGTCTGAAGAAAAATAAGACAAAGATAATGAAGGAAAACCAAATTTCAGCTTATACTAATTCAGATTTCACGTTGCATAAAAAACAATGACCCTTCACAAGATTTTTGTTTCTTTTTATTTGTATATATACACCATTATCCTGTTTTCTGGCCATTATGATCTTAAAAAATTTACTATGTATCGATAAGACTTTTAATTGATTGGAGGGAAAAACATAAAATTTTCATAAAAGATAATTCTTGCCTCAGCCCCCATCAGTGCTTAGACTTTGTCCTTGTTTTGTCTGTTGGTTTTTTTTTTTTTTTTTTTGGGGGGGGGGGGGGGACTGCTCGATTTCCATCACATAACTGTCAGTCTGTCACACCCAAGACTTTGCAACATGCATTCCTTGCACTTTTTTTTTTTTTGTAGTATTTGGAGTACATGCATTCCTTAATGAACACTACCATTTTTTTTAAGTGTTCTTATAGAAAATCATTGTAAAGCAATGAAGACAGCCATGTTCTCCCTAGAGAACTGTTTTCATCCCAAAGATGACACTATTCCCAATGCAGTGGATTATTGTTGTGTTCTTGTTTTCAGTAAGTATAGTGTTCTCTAACATCTTGCCCCAAGAGGAGATGGTTCTGGTCAATTTCAACCATATATCAAAATAGTTATCCAGACTCCTAGGCATGTTCATAAATTAAAGCATTTCTGAAACTATTTGACTTTGTTTCCTGTTATATAAAACACATATTTAACTTTGTGATGGAGAGTAACAATTAATGTAATGTGATGCTGCAAATTACAAATGGGTGATGAAAACAGCGTTAATTCTAGCATGCAACACTAGAAAAACTGCAAAATAGATAAGCATGCATAATATCTGATCTAAATGCTGCATGTAAAAATTTATGCTATATAGCAAATAAGATTGTCAAGAGAACTAATGAGAAGTTTAAAATCTGTGTTTCAGGAAAATCTAGCTTCCACCCTTGATAGAACCCGAGAGCCCAATTTACAAGCATACATCTTTAAGATAACCATAATTTATCAAGGCTTCTTTTGTCCAAGATATACTTTTTTTTGGGGCTAGTTTGCCCCTTAATGTGCTTCTTCCAGGGCTAAAGTTTCCTCCAGTAGAATAGGTGATGCACATACAGGCTACCCTTGAGCTTACCCTGTTGAGTTGAGGTTTAGTATTGGCTTTCACATACACCTAGTCCACCAAAAGACTCGAGACCAAGGTTCATTTTCCAGTCTTATGACTCTTATCTGTTGCTTCAAAGGCCATTTTAGCAAGCAAATAAGCTCCACCCAGATCGTCGTAACTATATTCAGGGTAGCCTTACAAGTGAGTGATAAAGGTACTACTAACAAGGTCTTCATGCATAGTAAGTAAAGTACCTTGCGCCTGTGAGTGACTAAACTCGAGTAAGACCCCTTGATGAAAATGAGTTGTTTGTGATATATCCTTAAATCAGCCGTAGGTTAAATAAGGTCAAATCACAAAATCTATACTGATCATGGCATAAACCATGCCTAGATACCTGAAGATTGGTTTTATCGAAAAAAGTCGAAACGATATGACTTATGATATTGGATCTAGGCAGAATGAGAATATACACCTCTGGATGACCGAAGAACCGAAAGAGATGCTTCTGCATTCGACCGTGCGACAACTCTTTGCTTCTTACTCTTCCACGTCACTCGGGGCCCAGAAAAGAAACAAACCTTTCGATGTGGAGAGGGTCCAGACTATGCGTTCCAGGCACTTAAGGAGAAAGTCTGCAAAGCACCAGTTCTGGCCATGCTAGACGTTCAGAAGCCATTCGAAATCAAGACGGACGCTTCTGCTCATGCTTTGGGAGCCATTTTATGACAAGACGGCCGAGTGGTCGTGTACCATAGTGAGATGTGTTTCTTTCACTTGATCCTTAAGGAAAGCCTTTTGATATATGTATTTGATTAATGTGTTACTATGACTGGGCAGGAACTTCGCTTAGTTACTCTCTTTTATCCCACTGAAGGTCCCCCTTACGTAATAGCCTAATAGGGGTTAAGGGAGGTGCACACCATGGTCAAATCCGTGTGAAAAACCACGGGGCCTCATTACTCTGAAGCATTATGCTCCCACGCCCCCTTTCTCTTAAAGGCTCTGCGTCCCCGCATTCTAATACCAACCGGAGATGTTTCCAATATAATTGGTGGAGCTATTTCTTTAAATGATTCTAGCGAGAACATTGTTCCTAACATGGATGTATATGCTAAGATTTTAAAATTAATTTCCACACACAGGTTTCAACGTAAAGTAAAAAACTTTTGACAATGTTCTGAAATATGAAATCTTCCGATAAATTAACATTTCAACTAGCTCCATCCACGTATAAGTAATTTGTATTAACCATCTTTTTTATAGGAAACACAAGAATATTATAAATCATAAAAGTGGAAAGGTACGGGAGAGGAATAGAAGTCCTCTATAAGTGAGAATAAGAAAATTGAAATAGAAAAAATGAATAAAAGGGCTAAGAAATATAAACATTGAAGCTAAGAAATATGCAGTTTGCAACTTTGCATTAACTAAGCAACACAAGATACAAACAAAGACAACAAGGGATACAACTTCTTATATAAAGTGACATCTACTATAGATGTATTGTGCAATTGCAGTCATATTTACTGTGTTAGCTAGAGAAATAGTCTCCTACTGCCGAGTGGGGTCTTGATGCAGTTAGATGGTGTCTTCTAGTATGCGAGAAGTGAGAATATATAGAGTGACATCTATGTAAATAAATATATCCCAAGAGGGGTATATTAGTCTTTTAGTTACATTTACATACATATATATTATGTGAAAGGGAAGGTATGGTATCTTCTTCGCTTTCTCATTCTCACATCTCCCCCCCCCCCCCCCCTTTCTCTCTCTCTCTCAACATTAACATGGTATCATAGCAAGGCTATTAGGGTTTGTACTTGCTTTTCCTTTTCCTTTTCCTTTTCCTTTTCCTTTTCCTATGTTCTTTCTTCTTTTCTTCTCTTGTATCACTGTTCCTCTTCTTCGTCGAAGTAGACAACAACAAAAAAATCTCTGTTTGGTTGTGATGCTTCCTTCCATGGCGTGAGTTACCGTAGGTTGGATTGATGTTGAGTCTTGGTATTTTGAGTGTGTTGGTAGCTTGGGCTATTCCAGATTTGTGTTGATTGTATTGTTGATGAAGCTTTCGTTGTTCAAGTGGGTCATTGTCATGGTTCGATGTTGTGTTGATGACTGGGATTGGTATCCAGCGAACCTGTGATCGTCGTTGCTCCTGTTGATTGTCGCCGTCGGTGTTGTTCCTGGGTTGCCCTAATCTGTTCCCGTGCTTGTGAAATGGAAGACACCTGTTTGGCTACGGGTGTGGACTCATTCCAGATCAGGCCATCTTTTCTCTTCTTTTGGATTAGCTATTTGGGTTAAAGCCCAAACTAGACCAGGCCCAACCCAGATCTGAACCAGTTGCACTAGGCCAACTCAGGCCCAATCAGATCAGATCCAAGCATAGGCTTGACGTCAAGGTGACTACTATGACCGGTTCCCTCTCACCCAGTGTTCTCAGTTCCGGTTCATTGGATTTCTAGGCCAGTTCAACCACTTTGAGGCTAGTTCAGCAGGTTTCAGCCGGTCCAGCAACTTTTGGGTGGGTTGTGTTTCTGCCCTCCGGTTCACTGCTGGTGTTTCTGCCCTCAGGTTTCAGACTGGTCCATGTTTCTTTGGCTTATTTCCCCTTCAGAACACGGATCCTAAGGTAGATAATGATCCTTTGACCTCTGGTAATGCTCCCATGATCTCTGTTCCTCCACCAAATTTCTCCAATATCCTTAATGCTCCTGTGACCTTTGTCAAATTAAATGGGAGAAATGTATTGTGGGCGGCTTTCGTAGGCACGTGGTGGAAGCTAAATCCAAAGACAATGATTATAGTTTTGCCCAATGGGAACAGGAAGATACGCAAATTATTTCATTCTTATTGACTAGTATTGAGCCTCACATCAGTTCTTCTTTATTTAATTTAGATACTGCCAAGGAGATTTGGGATCGGTTGACTCATATGTAATCTGAAATTAATAACATCACACGTATTTATGAGGTGTAGATAGTATTTTAGTCTCGAACAAGGTAGCTCGACTCTTGAGGTGTGTCAATTGTATAATATCACACGTATTATGGGAATATGTGAAGTACGTAAGTTGTATCAGCCTATCACATCTGATGTTTCTAAGATGGAACAACAACGTGATGATGTTGATGTTGTCCGGTTTTTGACTAAGTTGTGATCAGAGTATGAGTCTATTCGTTCACAAATTTGAGCAATCCTCAGCTTTCTTCTCTTCCAAATCAATTTTCTAGTCTTCAACGTGTTATCCTATCTGATTCTAGATCTCTGGCGAGTACTGATCACATCAGTGATCGATCAGCTTTAGTTGTTTCTCAGCATGGGCCTGGTGGCTCTCATGGAGGACGTGGCAATAGAGGAGGTCCTGGCATGCGTAGTGGTTTTGGTCGTCCTCATGGAGGACGTGATGGTGGACGAGGTTGGGACACTCGTAAGTGCACTAAGTGTGGTCGTAGAGTACTGTTGGGATTTACATGGTAAACCACTTGTTTCGGCCAATCAGTTAAGTTGAAATAGAAAAGTTAAAATAGAAAAGTTGAAATAGAAAAGTCAATAATAGGATTAGGAAGATGAAGAGAAATAGAGAAAGAGAGGAGAAAGAAAAGTATGAAAGAATAATCTTGTGTGTATCAGCTCTGTTGCCCTACACCTTCTTATTTATAACAAATCAATGTTTTGAGTAATTACAATATTACCCTACACTAATTAACATATGACTCGATATATAAAATAAGAAAATAAGAACTCTAACACTGCCCCTCAAACTAGGGCATAAAGATAAAAAATGTCCAACTTGAAATATAAACTACTGAATGCAGACCGAGCCAATGGCTTGGTAAGAATATCACCCAGCTGATCACCAGACTAAATATATGGAGTGATGATCTCCTTCCGCATCAATTGGTCTCGGATGAAATAACAATCCACCTCAATGTGTTTGGTACGCTCATGAAATACTGAATTGCTTTAAAATAACTGCTTGATTGTCACAATGCATCTTCATTGGGAAAGACACGCCAAGTCCCATATCATGAAGTAATGAACGAACTCATAACATCTCACAAACAGTATGAGTCATAGCACAATATTCAGCCTCTGCACTAGAGCGACAATAACATTCTGCTTCTTACTACGCCAAGTAACAAGATTACCTCCGTAGGCTGTCTATCACCACGACTCCCTGCCCAATCAGCATCAGAAAAACAAATACGTACTTCTGTTGGCATAGATTGATACCCTCTTTTGACCAGACAACCTCAATCCCCAGGAAATACCTAAGGAGACCCAATTTTTTAGTGTGAAACAACTTCCCCAAATAGACCTTGAAGCGGATAATACTATTTGAGTTATTACCACTAATGATGATGCCGTCAACATACACAATGATAATAATAAAGCCAAATCGAATGAAGACCGAATGATCCGAGATAGAACGCTGAAAGCCAAACTGAAGTACAATAGTACTAAACTTATCATATGTGATGACTGTTTCCAACCATGAAGTGTTTTCTTCAACCAACATGCTAAGTTTTTGGCCAGAAACAACATAACCTTAGAGCTGACTCATATACACCTCTCCTACAAATCTCAATGTAAAAAAGCATTCTTTATGTCTAGTTGATATAAGGGCTGTCAAAATTGACTTCAACAGAAATAAGAACTCTAACATAGTTAAGAGGAGCAACCGGAGAGAAAGTCTCATAGTAATCCACACTATAAGTCTGGGTATAGCCTTTAGCAACCAATCGTGTCTTCAAGCATTCAACAGACCCATCAGGGTGATATTTCACAGTGTAGACCCATCGACAATTGACAAGTTGCTTACCAAAAGGAAGAGATGTGAGATCCCAAGGATGATTGTCATGGAGTGCCTGAATTTCCTTATCTATAACAAGTTTTCATCTAGGGATGTTAAGGTCAGTTGTAAAGAATTAGGAACAAATATAGAAGACATGGCGAATGCAAAACATTGAAAAGATTAGGAAAGTCGATATAAAGAGAAAAAGTTGAAATTAGGGTGCTGAGTATAAGTACGACCACCTTTCCGTAATGGAATAGACAAATCAGACGAAGGTGATGCAGTAGACAACTCACCTTCGCAGTGTTATTGTTGCCAAAGGGTCCCCATCGTCTGTTTCAGGTTTGGGAAATATACAGCTTAGTCCTTCTCTATCGTTGTCTTCAAGGTGCATAGTGGGAAGAGATTGTGCACAAAGAATAAAAATGTCATTGATTCAAAAGCTATCCACTGGATATGAAAGGGAAGAGTTGAGTCAAATCTTAAACGAAGGAACCCCACGCAGAAGGGACCATGTTCTTACATGTTCCTTAGTTCCCCTTTTGTTTGTTATCTTTAAGTAAGATTACTCGTTCTCTTAACTATTCAGTAAAAGTTTGACTTTCAGGATCTCAAGATGAAGAGGAAGATTGGTACAGGACATGAATCTAATAGTCTCTATTACTTTGACTTTAAGCCCTTCCCATATCATTACAAACCTCATTATCTCATCTTCAGTGGCATTGTCATCTTGGACATCTATCCCTTCCGGTCTAACAATGCTAAAGAATATATGTCTAATCCATTTCAAACATACTTCCAACAGAAAAGGATTGTACATCAGTCATCTTGTGTTACACAACTCCACAAAATGATGTGACTGAGCGAAAGAATCATCTTTTATTGGATGGTACTCTTGTTCTCTGGTGAAATATGCATGTTCCTAACTATTTTTGAGGTGATGTTGTATTGATTGCGTGGTATCTTATTAACTATTTGCCCTCTACAGTCTTACATGGGTCCTCTCTCTATTCTGTGTTTTTTCCTCGGTCTCCATCGTTTTCTATTCCTCCCAAAGTGTTTTGTTGTGTTTGTTATGTTCACAATCTTGGTCCAAGTTTTGATGAACATGATCCACACACTACCAAATGTATCTTTCTAGGTTATTCTTGAATACAAAAAGGTTACCAATGTTGTAGTGCTACTCTTTGTCGATACTTTACCTATGCAAATGTCACCTTCTTGGACTCTACCCCCTAATTCTCCACCTATTCCTCTTACTTGTGCCCTTAGTCATGGGTCACTGAATGAAGTCCTCTGTTTTTTTCGAAGGTGCTAACCTGCAACGAGGCAGAGATGACTAAGTGACATATGGAATATGACGACAACAACACCAAGTTGTAGAAGGAGATAACAAGCACTCTATCCATCATAGCCCACCCCATCTACATATTGTCGAAGGTAAATTGTTGCTCCCTCTCTCGAGATTGCAATCTCCCTTACCTATTTTACTTCCGCTGTCAACTCTTATTCCAATTTCCTCATCTCCTGTGTTAATGTCTCCTATCGTACCTTCCACCACGCCCTTACAAGTTTATTCTAGTCGATCGAGGCCGCCAGTACCGAATTCAATTCCAACACTAGCTTCCTCATTGTCTTCAAATTCGACTACTTTAGTTCCCTCAGCCTCTTTACCGATTGCTCTTCGTTAAGGTATTTGTTCTTGTGTTACTAATCATCCTATTAGTAACTTTGTTTCTTCTCGTTCATTAGATCTTTTATTCTCTTATTTTACCTCCCAATTATCCACTGTCTATATTCCTAAAACTGTTTCAGCTGCATTACCTGATCCACGTTGGCGGCAAGCAATGGAAAAAGAGTTGTACGCACTCTGTGACAATCATACTTGGGATCTTGTTTCGTTGTCTCCTGGTAAGAAGACCGTTGGATGCCGATAGGCCTACACCATTAAATTTCATCCAGATGGTTCTCTGGATAGCTTCAAAGCTCATCTGGTTGCTAAAGGCTACACTTGGTGTTGACTACGCCGAGACTTTTTCTTCGGTGGTTAAGAGATCTTTTGTTCAGGTTTTTATTTCTCTTGCTGCTAATCTTGATTGACCCTTATTTCAATTAGATGTGAAGAATGCTTTCTTACGAGGTGATTTAGCATAAGAGAGTTTATATAGAGTAACCACTTGGATTTGTTGCTCTAGGGGAGTATCAAGGGAGTGTGAGTAAGTTGTAGAAAACATTGTATGGGGCTAAAACAATCTCCATGGGCATGGTTTGAGAAGTTCTCAGATGAGATGTTGGAATTTGGTCTCCATAGATTTTAGACAGATCATTCAGTATTTTACTTGCATACTAATGTTGGTAATATCTCCTTGTTGTTTATGTTAATAATATTACGATTATCGGTGATGACTCTGTTGGTATTGCCAAGTTGAAACAATTTCTGCAAATCCTATTTCACACTAAAGATCTAGGCAAACGTCGATATTTCCTTGACATTGAAGCTGCTAGAACAAAATAGGGCATTAGCTTGCCCGAAAGATGTTTGACCTTTTGAAGGAAATAAGTTTTCTAGGTGGTCGACCAATTAATGTCTCTATGGATCCAAACCATAAACTCTCCGTGGATGAAGGTGAATGTGTCTTGGATCTTGGACGGGGTATCATTGATTAGTTAAGAAGTTAAATTATCTCACTATTACCCGATAAGATATATATTGTGCAGTGAGTGTAGTAAGTCAATTTATGAAATCTCCTCGAGTACCACATTGAGATATTATTAGTCGTATTATCAAAATATCTCAAGCAAGCTCCCGGACTTGGATTGTTGTATAAATATCATGGACATATTAGGTTGGAAGAGTTCACAGATGCTGAATGGGGAGGCTCTTCCTTAGATAGATAATCTAATGCACAAATAGACAATCTACTGCAGACTATTGTACCTTTTTGGGAGGTATGGTTACATGGAAGATAAGAAGCAGACAATGGTGGCACAGTTTAGTGGAGAAGCTGAGTACTAGGCAATGCCTCATGTAGTGAGTCAACATGTTTGCACCACTTCCTTAAGGAAATTGGATTTCCAGTCAAGGCCCCAATTATTTTCCGATAATCAAGTTGCTGTTCATATCGCTTTTAATCATGTGTTTCACAAGCGAACAAAAAACATTAAAGTTGATTGTCGTTGTGTTTGAGAAAAAGTGTTGTGTGGAGACATTGTCACACCCTTTGTCAAATCTGAGAATCAAGTTGCTAATATGTGTTCCAAGCTAGAATTATATAATATATATTCACCAGCTTGAGGGAGTGTTGGAATATATAGAGTGGCATTTATATAATAAATATATTCTAACAAGGGTATATTAGTCTTTTAGTAACATTTATATACGTACTATAACGCACGGATATTTCAAAAGGGTCAAATGATCGGTATCGGATACTTATCGGACACGAATACGCGTCCAATAAGTCTGGATATGCGTCCAATACTTCTGGGAAGGATCTCAGAATTAAAAAAAATAAAATTGAATTTCAGATACATTAAGATATGTCAGGATATGCACAAGATACGCATGAGAATACTGCGGGTATTACTTGAATTTTTGAAAAAGAACAGTGACTCAGGAGCAAATATGTTGGGCCCTTATTTGAAAAAAAAGAAAGAAGAAAAAACTAACTTTCTATCCTTATTCGACAGAACCCCCCTTCACTCAGTCAATGCGATTGACGCTGCCCCCCCCCCCCCCCCCCCCCCCTCTTCTCTCTCACCTCCGACGGTCTCTCTTGATGCCGACGATGTCTCTCCTCCCTCCTGATACTGTGAAGTGTAGATTTGACGATCGACGAGTGTCTCCTCTTTGCTGTCCAATGTCCAGGTATCATCGGGTAACTCTGCCCTCTCTTTCTCTCTTTTTCCTTTTACCAGTGATTAGCACTCTTTTCTGCAATAGGCTTTGCAATTAGGTTTTTTTTTTTTTTTTTAGCAATCTGGAGAACAAATTACACATATAGCTGATCAACATCACTGGTAAATTTACACGATAATTTACAGAGGCAGTTGGAACCATTTGAACCGCTGCATTTGTACTGTTAAGTGCTGCATTTGAACTGCTGCATTAGAGGTGTGTTACTGCTACTTTACTGCTGCTGCTGCTGCATTTGAGGTGTGTTACTGCTACTTTACTGCTGTTGTTGCCTACTGGGTACATTAAATATATCTTTGATAGATGTGTGATTCACTTTATAAATCATAATTATTAGATAAAATTTAATAATATTTTTAAAAAATATATATATTTTATGAACGTATCCTATCTGCACCCATATCCTATTTTTTTAAGTTTTGCCGTATCGCCGGATCCGTATCCGTGCTTCATAACATACATATATATATGAGGTGAAAGGGAAGGTAGGGTATCTTCTTCTCTTTCTCATTCTCATATCTTCCTCTCTCTCTCTCCCTAAACGTTAACAAGAGGCAAATGGCACACGCTGGCCTCCAACAGTCATGATTGTATGTTAAGAAGTAGCCCAACAGCGTCTGTTTTCTCCGGCACTTGCCGAACATTAAAAACAAACAAATCGACCGCCATGAACCTAAATCAAATAACACGAAATTGTCAGCAGTTTCATGGACTTTTAGGCCCAATCATAGAGCTTGTCTTTGTATTAAACATAGTCTAGACTATCCATTCTATGGAGACTCCAATACAATTTAATACCACATAGGGAAAGGCCTCACAAAGGGATGTTAAAATCCAGGAAAACCCATTCATCCAGAAATTATGTTTCAGTTTTGCCCAGTCCAAAAGAAGTGTGGAAGTTTGCATTGTCAGTTTATACAAGGGCTTTAGGAAGCAGTACATTGACGGCGACCTCGGCATAAAGGCCTGAACTGTTACTGCCTAGCATTTTATACCATGACATAGCTGGTTCATGATGCCATTAAAATACGGAAGGTTATTTCTTCATATTTAATGCTCTACCCTCTCCCCTAGTAAGCTACATCACAGCAAACACTCTTGCTAAACCTGATTCACTTGCTCTAAGTGTTTCTGTTGTAGTACAACTAAATGCGTTGAAAGGACAACAGAGTTTTGGAATGATGCCTTCAAAATATCATATTAGGATATAGGTACCTAGAATGGATGGAAATTCAGGACAATCCAAGGAAGCAAATAAGAATCGTGAACTCAGGAATGAATGATTGCACCATAAATTGCAAATAATCCAAATGTTATCAACACTTCTAAATAAATCTAGTATGGTACCACAAGCCATTCTTTCTTCATGAAACATCCATTGGTTTCCCCTCGTCTCCCTCTGAAATACATACAAATCTCTTCAATATCATTAAGTAATCTCAGTATTCTAGCTTACTTCCTATCACTGCCACTGGCTTCAGACATTGCGGTATCCTATCCAAATCATATGTGAAGTTATATTTGACATTAAGGTCCCAACTCAGTAGTCAGTTTCCTACTTCCTGAAACAAAGATTTGTTAAGGCTACTAAATAATGGATTCACTTCCAGTGGTGCACAACACATAAGCAGCATAGACTTTAACCCAGTTGTATTAACAATGAATTTGGTACTCAAAACAAAGCAGAGAAAAATGAGGATCTGGCATCTAATTCCAGACACATACCTGCAAAAGCTTGCAACCAATTCCTAAAATTGTTTCTCAATCTCAAAGCAAAAAATAAAGCAATTTAAAATCATTTTGATGCCAAAATCAAAGTTATGAAACTGTATCCCACTGTGACAACAGATACTTTTGAAGATATTAATCTCACAACAGTAGTTATACTCAGCCAAACAAACGGAAATGGCCTTCAAGTGAAGACATGAGACCCCCACTATAGCCAACAAATTCCTGTTACAAGAAAGAATTCTTGACTTACTTCTGGAAATAAATTGGGGCATTCGGAAATATGTCGAGCAAGATTAATGGCAGCAGGTGAAGTGGAAGCCTCCCCCATGGAGATGTTGTTGAAATAGAAAGCTGCCAAATTATCAACCGCAGATGCACACTGACATGGAAAATTAGAATATATAAAATTCAATGAGTATGAGCACAGGTATTTCGTCTAAAACTGATGCAGTATTAGAATTTGGACAGGCATTGACCAACTTAAGTATTTGTGCAGATCATAATTATAAACCGCCAGGACATCACTCTAGCAATGGAAGCCAACAGTTCAACAAAAAGGTCAGGTGAACAGGAAGATCATAAAAATATTATCAATCAAAAGAATTATTGTATAAAAAAAGACGCAAGGAATTTTTAAAGGTTATAGCATGTCGTACTGTGGTTCTAGTTGGTATTAGCACTTTAAAAATTAACAATGCAGCAAAAACAAAAATGTACTAAAGAGAATGTTTTTGCACATCATAAATGCATCAGTCAACATTTATTCAAGGATGTTTTACAAAAGCATATATATCCACTTGAGGTAGATTTGCATGCATTTCTGTGTATGCTTACTTGTTAGTCACAGCCTACTTGTTAGTTGTAACAACATATTTTTGAAGGACCCCTTGGCCACACCATGCATGCATGGTCAGATCATGGCTTCTCTCTCTGATCTCTGGGCTTAGGTGTTTTACAGTCATTTAAAATTACTTTAACCATTGAATTAAATGGGTCCCCTAGTCTCCTTCAACAAAGCCAGGTTGACTTAATCAAACATAATCCAGGACCAGTTCTGTGTTTATCATCATAGTTTTGAATAAACCAACCTACACATGCAAGGGAACAGTCAAACATTTCCAGGTTCAAACACCCAGACCACCCCATGTTTAATAGCTAATTAGCTGCGATCAACTTGATGTTATAATTATCTGTCTGTAGGACTGTTATAGCCATTAATGAAACTCAAACTTATGAGCAGAGAATGCAGGCAGCCAAGAAGTGTTCAATTTAATGCAACTAAATTGTTATCATTACTCTTTAAATCACATGTATCATACTCACCTGTGATGAGATGCCTGCATCCAGACCTTTCAGACCAGATTCAAGTGAACCAACTATATGCATGAAGGTGTTTGTATCCAGATTCAACATAAAAAGAATATGACTGTTGAATAGAACCTCCAGAAATCCGAAATATGCTCTTGTCAGCTGGAAAAAAAATATTATGCACAATTACCTCATTGATTGCATGCAAAATGAGTGACAAAAGCTATTCCCAGAACCTTAACTTATATTACAATTGTCCCCCTGGTAAATGACAATGGAGAAAAAGCATATAATTGATTGGTCACTCCATCTATCTAGTCAAAGAATAAAAGTTGGTAAGTTCGAGTCTTAAGAAATTTTCCATTCACATCCTCTTTGCATATCTCAATCGATTACTTAAAGCTATTTTTTATCGAAAGGAAGTGGTACCCCTTCGTTACCAAAAAGTCTCAATTATTGTGCAGACATCAATCCTAGGAAGGATAAAACCAGTTCAGCAACTAATTCTAAGGATGACTGGAAGTATTGATAGATACTGTGCATTTGTGCTTCCAAGTTCCACTAACCATTTTATGAACTTCAAATTTACAGCAAATCGTGATACACTACATCCAGCTGTCTCGAGTCTCTTGACATATTTCTAATGTCTTGGGTCCTTCCAGCCATTGAGAGACCTTCTTTATGGCTAGTCCACCAAGGATTCTGGCCCAAATGCAGACTTCTTCATTCAATATTGTTTGAAGAAGATGAAAGGAGAGAAATGCAACGGTGTTCTATGGTTTTAACTAAGATTTTCAGGTAAGCTCCACTCAACTGGGAGGCTGGAGCTCAGCTATTGATTATATATATATATATATAGAGAGAGAGAGAGACACACACACACACACACACATAAAAGGCAGCTCAGCACCCCAAAACGAATACACACAACTACCCTCTGTCTCCCTCCCCCTCCCCCCCCTCCCCCCCCCAAAAAAAAAATAATAAAATAAAATAAAAAATCAGAGAGGATAATGTTTTCCTAAGCACTGACAAAAAAGAAATCGCAACAAACTTGAGATACATATTGACAAATCAACATGGTCCAGCCAAATGTTCCACTTAACTTCCAAGGGTGGAACCACCCATGCCTGTAAGCGCCTCCTACTACGACAACATTTTGTTTTCCGACAATGCTAGAGATCTAGGCATCACCAGATATACTCGCAGAAAAAACCAAACAGTTATTGGATTGGGTGGCTACCAAAAATCAATTCAAAGAGGTGATAAAAGATAGTTGTTTACAGTAAAAATCAAAAGTGTGTTGTTTTTTTCCCAATTGAAATAACTAAAATATTTCTATTTCCATAGAAACCAAAACAAATCGGTGACTAAATAACAAAATTTCAATGTCTCAAGATTTTTATTGGTGAATGAATGTCATGAATTCACTGCAGACAGGTTCCGTGGACGATACTGCCTATAAGTGGTTGGAGGAGGAGAAACAGTAGTCTGCGAGCTAGCTTAGAAAGAAGTATTAAAAAACATTAGCCCTCAAGCGAGCGAAGGTGACTATGACACTTTGAAGACTAATAGAACTAATGCGAGGAGAGGTTCAGATTCGCTAGCCTTTGGAATTAGTTAAGACTTCTTCCCTCTTGGCTTACTAGCCAGAATGTTTTGAGATGTTTCGACATTTGTTTCAAAATGTTTCGGAACAAATTTCCAAATTTTTCGTGTTTTCATTCTGTTTTCAAAATGTTTTCAAAATATTACTGAAACTTTTTCTTTCTAAGCCGACGCAAACTATACAACAAAACAAAATTTTAATCATTGGTCTGCAGAGCAAGTTATTGTCAAACGAATACTTATATTATATTCATAAATGAACAGTGGTGCCTAATTGCTAGTAATCCCTTTAAAAGCTTTTATTTTTGAGATCAGGTTGAACTTCAAGTACCACTAAATTTGATCGAACTTTTAAAAGCTCAATAACTCTGAAAATAAGCAATAATTATACACAAATGAATCCATATATTTAATTCCAAGTACATGTTAATGAGAAACTTTTACCTAAATACATTTGTAATGTCTAGTAATCAAATACATAGTTATCAAATCGCGATTCGTATCGTGAATCGTAAGATTCGACACAAAATTTGAACAAAAATAAAAAATAATATTTACATATTTAAAATAGGCAAAATATTGAATATTGAACATTATTGCACTCTAAAAATAATCAATTGATATAATCATGTCGTCTAAATGGAAAGACGTTAGCATTTTACTTCATTTTCATCTTTTGCTTAACCATTTTCAAATTCAACAACTTGAAAAAAAAAATTCATTAAAGAACCATGAGTATTCAAGAATCAAAACAGTGACACCCAACACAGATTGAGTTACAAACATGAATGGAAAAAGAACAAATAAGAAAATTGATTGGGAGAAAACATACAAACCAACATTTTAAAACAAAAAATTAGAATCAAACAAACTATCCATTAAAGAATTGAAAGCAAAAATAAAAGTTTATTCTAAAAAACGGTGACAGGAGATAGAAAAATCCAATATAAAAAAAATAAAAAAGACACCCTAGCGCTTGCTTACTGTTAAGAAGAAGAAAAAAAATAATAGGAACATGAGCTTTAGCCATGACCTTCAACTTCAGACAACACGAGGCGAGATTCAAACGATGCGAGAGAGATAGAACGTGCAAAGAGGCCGAGTTTTTATTAGGGCGTGAATTCCTTAGCAAACAAAACGACATCGTTTTACTATTTAGCGGACAAAACGAGTTGTTATGCCAAAAATTTGGGTTTTAAAAAAAGTGACTGAATTGTGCACGAATCGAATCGAATCGTACGATTAAGATGTGATTCAACTCTAAAAACGATTCTCATATAAAATATGAATTGTTTTACACTTCTATCAAATCGAATCGCGAATCGTACGGTTTTAATAACTATGATCAAATATCAAAATTTCGTTTCGATGAATTTTTTTATCACTTAAGAAATGGAAATGCTTCGAAAATACTTCTAAAAAATTGATCGAAACGCACTGGAGCATTTCGAAACACCTCAAAAATTCTGAAACACCTCATAACATAAGATTTTGATATTCAATCACTGAAATTTTGATCCTTGGTAGGCATATCTATTATAACATCCAGGACTTAACCTTGGGGTCAAAAAATGATTTCTAAAAGACTTGGGGAGGTTATTGTAATTCAGGGGATAGAGAAGAAAAATTGGTAGGATAAAAGTCAACCACTCTTCCTTTATGTTCCATATTGAACAAAGGATTGATAGGCATGTATGCCTCCCATCACTCCACTCAATAGGCTTTCAATTCCTGCAAAAAATTCCAAAGGCCGACTATCACCTTGTTGTATAAGGTTGTTTAGTCTTGTTGCATATAAAGTGAGTTATGGGTGCATATTACAGTAAGAAACCTGTGCGTTTGCTGAATTTTAGCGAGGTTGATATTGGTTGACAATAGAAGTTGAATAAGGGGAATTAAATCTAGGCTCGTAAAGTCACTGATAAAACTTTCACACAAAACACCGTCCAAATCACAATGTTTGAAGAAGTTGAGTTCTAACTGACCAACCCTTCATTTGTCCCTTCATCCAAGTGGTACTATTTCTACATGATTTATGTTTTGGTCAATCGATGATGTCTCCAGACCATGATTCAAGGTAACAGGTCAACTATCAACTTGGAAGGCACTGACACATCGGTTGTGGTTACAGAGTGCAACGATATCAGGTGATACACAAGAAAGTCTACATAGGATAAGTTGGATGTTGCATGAGATTTAGGCATATCTCACTATCGCGACATTAAGCAATAGACTGTGATTCAACGATGATGATTCCCGTGCACGAATCGAGTGAGACTTGAGACTTACACAAAACACGTATCGGTCTCGGAACTCAGAATGGAAGGTGCCACTCCCAATATGAGTTGGTCGAGTACTATCATTCTCAATTGATGCTCGGAACCATGTTTTGAATCATCCAAAATGTACTCATACAAAAATCCAAAATCACTCGTCCTCTTTTCAACCTGAGTCTTACTTGCCGATGTTTTTCAATGGGCCAACAAATCACCTAATCCGTCTAGTCCAGCGTCTGTTGGTCCAAAAGTTTGGTTTCCTAGCTAAAATTTTCTTTAGATGGTGTAATCACACTTCTAACACCATAACCTTCTTATATTAGCCTTAAGGAATGTTACGGCCGGATCAAAGGTTTAAGGAAGCAAACTAGTCATGTTTAAAGCCAAGTTGTGTCATCAAGCACATCCCTTCGTGCATTTTTCGTTCCTACGTGAGCATTAAAGCTCAGTGCTTGCATGTATTGCCATGTCTTATATTTTGCCTAGAGGAGTCTATCCATGCTCCACCTAAGTGCTAAATTGAAGGTATGACTTGGTATTTTAGAGTTGAGTGTACTTATTTACAAAATCAGCAAACACAATGTAACTATTTTATTATACCTTTATGATACATGGAAAAAGATTTTGATGCAAGAGACTTATGAAACATCATTGAGTGTGATTTGATGTTTTGTTATGGATCAACTTTGTTTTCTGAAAAACATGATATTATCCGACGAAAGTGTTCTAAACAAGTGTATGATCAACGGCTACCACCCCAGTTCACAAGTCGGGCTATAACCGAGCAAGATATCGTTGTTGCAACCAAGGTATTTTAGAAGCTTCGCCTTCTTTTCATGACCTTTCGTTATTTTTACAATAAGAAAAATGGAGCGAGAAGGTTGGAGCAAATCTTTTTTGCCATGGATCTAAAGGAGGACAAACAGGGTGAGCCTTGGCACAGCAATAGGGTTGCTCCAATGTGACCTGAGCGTCTAGGGTTTGATTTGTGAAAACATTCTCTGCGAGTCAATTTAACAAAGTCTTTTCCTCCTTTTCATCTTAGTAATCACCTTTTTCTTGTTTTCTAAGACGTTCAAATGAATTGGATGTAGACATCTTCTCTTTGGCTCTCTGAATACCGTTGTCAACCCTCTCCCTAAACATCATGATATTTTTTTTATGTAAGTGAAAGTAAGGGGTCCATTGCTCCTCCCGTCTTTTCTGGCAAATGTTATATTCAACTATGCCCACCCACCTCGACATGTAGGGTGAGCTTTTGACATATAACACTATTCAGACCCCACAATAGCAGAAGCCTCATGTACTAAACCACCATTTTTTTATATAACTTAGGACCAACAAGACCTTTTAGATGCATTAAGGATGGCAGGGGTGGCACACCATTAGGGGAAGGCAACCCTACGTTTGTTGACGTGAATGAGTTTAAATCTAAAGATCTAGGGTTTAGCAAGGGGAAAAGGCAAGAGAAGAGAGAAAAGAAAGAAAAGATTAGAAACTAGGGTTGAGGAGAGTGAGAGTTCATCAACCTCCCCTCTCATCATCCATATTTATATTAATTCATAATAAAGTAAAGATTACAATAATACCCTTTATTGAAATGACCTAATATTCTACACTCTCCCTCAAGATGGAGTATAAATAATGTTACCAAAAATATATAATAAGAATTAAATACTATTGTAGCAAATCTATAATCACTAAATATACTGTTATATGCAAACTAATAAAAAAACAGAATGTTTAAACAAAATAGAAATGCACTTACAGTGACGCAGAACAACAATAATAATAATAGAAATAAGAATCCAAACTATGTGTTATCACAATTTCCTTAAGACGGATTTGTTTCCTCTCGGTGCTTAAGATAGAACGGATTTCGTTGCAAATCAGCACTTCAATCTCCAAAGACCAACGAACACAACTTGTGTGTTATACTTGAACGAACAAATATGTAATTCACAAAGAGAGAGAAGCGATGAAGCAGTATGCAAGAATTTACTATCTGTTTTCGTATCTTGAAATGGCATCAAGGCAGTCTATTTATAGACCCTTAGTGTCTGTTTAGATTGTCTGAATAGGCATGGAATGCCACTATTCGTTGAACAAACACACTGTTAAACGAACAATAACATATGGAAAGGCACCTCTGTTAAATGAACAGTAACGAAGGTGCCTTTTCTTCCTTTCCTTCGACTGGTGGGGACAGATGCTCCAGTCTTCGATCTGAACTAGGTAGCGCAGGCAGACGTGGGTGAGAAAGGAGTGATGGATAGGTCTAGTTCGAAGACTACCTCCCTCACCCCCTATCAACTCAATCAGGAAAAGGAATAGACCGCTAGGGGTGTCAAACGTGTTGGGTTAAACGGTTACGTGTCGGGTTAAACGGGTGACGGGTGAAAAACATATAAACCCGTACACGACACGTTTAATAAATGGGTAAAAAATCCCAACACGAACACGACTCGTTTAATAAACGGGTAACACGACACAACTCGTTTAACCCGTTAAATTTTATTAAAATTATTTTACTAAAATTTTAAACTCCACTAATTACCCACAACATTAAAACTCTTTTTATTAAAAAAGTTTCAGTTGGGTGCCACTTGCTTTTGTAAGTGGAAGGCAAAGGTGAAGGGCTAAACAAATGGGTGCAGCCTTTTATAGGCATGAGAGAGTTCTCATTCACTTAAATTAGTCGATGTGGGATTCCAACCATTCCAACCAAAAGCTTTCAAGGATGCCTTCACTGTGTTCACACTTCTCTCACAACTCACAAGTTTTGAATCCCACATCGGTAGATTTGCAAGGAAGGAGACCTCCTCCTTGCCTATAAAAAGTGAAGTCCATTCTTTTCTTCATCATTTAATTTTTTTATTTGTTTTTCCAAGTGTTCACTAATAAAAATCTTTTAATTAAAAGACTGAATATTTGGATAGTTAATTTTAATAAATTTTGATTATTTTTTTTAAAATAATTATGAATTTATAATTTATTATTATATTAAATTTATTTAAACGGGTTAAACGGGTTATAAATGGGTTGACATGTCTCACTCGAACACGACTCGTTTATTAAACGTGTTAAACGGGTTGACCCGTTTAACACGTGAACCCGTTAAGGTCTCACCCAAACCCGTTTAATCAGCGGTTAATCGTGTCGGTTAATCGTGTCGTGTTGAATTTTGACAGGCCTATAGACCGCCGTGAACTCTGGGGAAAGGCTCCGTACGACCTACAGGAGGTGAAGTCACTAGCTTGACCGTGGTATGTGACAGGACATTGGCCTCCCTCCTGCCTATAGACGTGTTCAATCCAATAATAGTTCGTTCCACATAGTGCAAGGAAGCTCGGTGGGCTTTCATACGAGAGTCCTGCGTACTATGCCATCGCCCAACCAGTACGACCATCCCTGCTATGGTCAACAAGCTCTTGTGTAGGATATCAAAAGACACCTTTAGAGTGAATAGACACAACAAAATTAGCGCCAAATTCAAATTATCACAAAGTTTAAAATTTCAATTGGAAGAATAAGTTCGATCCGCATTTAGATCCATTTGGTTTGACCGACAACCCGCATTGTACCAAATAAATTTTCTGAAAAAAGATAAGATCTTGTTGACCCAAGGCCAGGTTGTGGCATGGAGTGGCGGGCGAGCAACGCGCATGTGTGGTAACCAAGGTAGGTACTCGCTCCGCTCACAAAAGTGCGGTACCCCTTGAGGCCTTACCTATGAAACCAACTAGGAGTATATTTATTCAACTGGTTTTTGGTTTCTTTCCAATGTGAGATAAGCATTATACACTATATTTTATTAGACTTAGTCCCTTCCATCCATTCAAGTGGGTTACTTTGAGACATAATTTCTCATTCAATACTTAATAGTTTTGAATAAATAAATATATCACGTTAATCTAATTGTGGAAGAGAACGTGTTTAAACTTAGGTGGTAATTGATAAAACTGAAAGCTGAATACTGAAAATTGAATACTGAATTTTAAGTGCTAAATTTTACATTTTTAATTCGTAAATTGTTTGGTATCCACTAAAATTGAAGTACTGAATTGAATCAGATTGTTTGATAAGTACATCGAGCTGACATCTGAAAGTAAATTACTTTCTAGTTTTACCCCTCCATTCTTTCCTTTGAAATTATTTATGAAACATGCATTTATCTAATTAAAAATTAAGATATATCACTAAAAATAATTCATAAATTATAATCACTATTATCACATTGTAGTCTACATTTAAAAAACATAATAATAAAATTAACTCAAGTTAAATTGATCATTTAAAAGTCGTCAATTGTCATAAAATTTAACTTGATCCATTTAAATTCTAATTGATATTTTTTAGTCATAACTTTACGCTAACCAAATTATAATAAATAACTATTTAATTATAATTTTCAATATGATACTTTTTTGATATTGTAGTCTTGTCACATATCAATTGGGATTAGAAAAAAAAAAATATTGGTTGTGTATGAATGGGTTTGTCAATGTTTGGAGTCGGAATGAATTTTAATCTTTTTTTACTTGAAATAATCTGATTTGAAAACTTTGATCAAATTTTCATAGGATTCTTTGAGGCACTTTATTTTTCTAATTTTAATAGGATCCTAAATCTAATTCAAAAATTTGACCACAATAAAAAAATAGTTGTGTTAAATCTCTGTGTGTGAGGGTGATCTGTGTGTGTGATCTGTGTGTGTGTGTGTGTGTGTTCGTGTGCAGTGTGTCGCATTATATATTGTGTGTGTGTGATCTATCTCCGTGTGTATGTTAATTTAACCTCTGTGTGTGGGTGTGATTATGTGTGTGGTATGTGTGCGTGAGTGTGTGAGCAGAATAAGATAAGAGAAGAAGTGGCTGACAGAGAAAGTGGAGGTTAGGGAAATTGAAGGGTTTTGGAGAAAAAACCACTTAGAGTTTTAATAAGATTGTGAAACATTTCGGGGTAAAATTATCATATTGAAAAAATTATAAAGGATGCTCCTCTTGAGCGCTTTCAACTTTCAAAATTAAGGGATCTCCTACTTAATATTTTAGTCTATTTTTAAAAAGCACTTTAACATAGTAATATATTAATTTTAGTTATCAAACATACTTAATTAATAAGTGTCAAATATATTCATTTTAAGTACTAAATTTAGGTTAACAAACACACTTAGTCCCACCAATTTTGAGGTATAGGTCCCACTTTTATTTAAGCCTAAATTTGCTCAAAAATACTTGTTTAAAAACCATTATTTTCAACAAATATTTCATGCCCAACTTGCATATATCGTAATGAAAGATTCTATCACTAAGTCTCTTAGTAAACACATCAGCTAGTTGTTCCTTGGACGTCACAAATGACATACAAATCAAACCATCATTGAGCTTCTCTTTAATGAAGTGTGTCAATCTCAATATACTTTGTTCTGTTATGTTGAACCGAATTGTGAGCAATATTTATGGCCACCTTATTATCACAATACAGGCATACAACTTCACCATTAGAGACACCCAAGTCTTTGATTAAGGTTTTTAGCCACATAAGCTCACAAATGCCATGAGACATAGCCCCGTATTCAGCTTCTGCACTATACATCTAGCCACTACTGCTTGCTTCTTGTTCCACCAAGTAACTAGATTTCCTTCTCCAAAGGTATAGTAACCTGTAGTGGACCTCCTATCCTCAATAGAGCCTACCTAATCTACACCAATTAATGCTTCTATTCTAAAATGACATTGCTTTGAGTACAATATTCCTTTGGCCAGATATGATTTGAGATACCCCAATATATGATGAATTGTCTCTTGATGAAGAACCCAAAGAGCATGCATGAATTGACTAACAACACTCACTGCAATGGGCAAGTGTGAAAAAGGTATATAAATCTTCCAACAAGTCTCTGATATCGTCCACTATCAACTTGATTACCTTTATCACTTCTCAGTTTGTCATTTACCTCAATATGTGAGTCACCAAGTCTACAACATAGCATGTTAGTTTCCTTCCGGAGATCAAAGATATACTTCCTTTGTGAAACAAAAATGCCTTTATCTTATCTGGCCATTTCAATCCTCCGGAAATAGTGTAATCACCCCAAATCCTTGATCTCAAATTATTTTGCCGGATAAACTTTCAATTTGGACAATTTCTCCACATCATCACCTGTACGTATTATGTCATTAACTTATGCTATAAGAATGGAGATCTTACCATTCCCTTGTTTAATGAATATCGTGTGATCTGCATAGCTCTACCTGAACTTGACCATTGCCATATGAAATCTATCAAACCACACTCTCAGAGACTGTTTTAGTCCATAAAATGACTTCTTTAGCTTACATACTTTTCCCTCTGTAGTTGATGAAGAAAATCCTTGAGGGATATCCATGTACACTTTCTCCTCTAAGTCCCAATGGAGGAATGCATTCTTTTACTTCAAGTTGTTGTAAATCTCATCCCAGGTTGGCAGCACAAGAAAGGGTCAAAGGATAACACGAATGAAATTAATCTTCGCTACAAGAGCAAATATCTTGTGATAGTCAATGTCATATGCCTAAGTAAACCCCTTAGCTACCAACCTTGCTTTATATTTATCCATTATATCATTTGCATTCTGCTTAACAGTGAATACCCACTTACAGCCTACTGATTTTTTTCCAGCCGGAAGAGATACAAGCTCCCATGTTTCATTCTTTCCTAAAACTCTCATTTCTTCTGTCATGGAAGCTTTCCACATAGGTTCTACAAGGGCTTCATGCCAACTCCGAGGAAGAGATATATAAGACAAAGAATTATAAGAAACAAATTTAGAAATAGGATGTTAGTTACAAGTCCGAACTCCTTTTCAATAGCAATAAATAAATAATTATCATCAACATGATTACTACAAGGAAACTCATTACCTGATAAAGGGGAAGAGATCTCAAGAATTGAGTCTGGAGGTGATGACTGACATGGTGCCTCATAGGTGGTGATCTACTTAGCTTGTTGTCGAGTATAGCATCACAAATCCTCTCTATCCAATCTTCCACACATAGTTTGCTTACCCTGAATAGATGTTTTTCCCCTAGGCTCTCCTGGCCAGATATTTCTCCCTGACTCAAGCCCTAAGTAGGGGTATAAGTAGGAATCCATCCTCTAGCATCTCTTCTTCAACACATTGCTCCCTTGAATAGGTGTTGGAGGAGTGGAGAAATAGGACTCTATCACACGAAATGTTATATCCATACTAACATACACCTCCTGAACTGAGGATGATAACACTTACATACTTTTTGGATAGCAGAGTAGTCAATAAAGACACAACACAACGCCTTGGGATCCAACTTTCCCTTGGTCTTTCGATAGTCATGCACAAAACTCTCACAACCAACTACCTTTGAAGGAATAAAGTAAAGAGACACTGGCCCTTGAAGCAAACCCCTATAGAAGTAGTAAAATCAAGAACTCTCGAAGGCATGCGATTGATTAGATATGCAATAGTGAGTACTGCATCTCCCCAAAAGGACAGAGGTACACCCATAGTGAACATCAAGAAGCGTGCTACTTCAAAGAGATGTCGATTCTACCTCTCTGCTACACCATTCCGCTCAGGTGTATCCACACAACTAGATTGGTGAAGCATCTCATATCCTATAAAGTAAGCCCCGCATTTTCCCTTAAAGTACTCAGTCCCATTATCGGTCCTGAGAATCTTAATCTTGGCATCAAACTGAATATTATCCAGTTTATGAAAGTTCTTGAAACAAGTTACTGTTCATCCTTATTATACATCAAATAAACCCAAATAACACAAGTATAACAGTCAATGAAAGTGACAAACCATCGATATCCCGCAAGAGAAACAATACAAGATGGGCCCCAAAAATTAGAATGAACAATCATAAATAGTGCATTGCTTCTATTATTATTTATAGGATAAAAAGTTCTTGTATGCTTGACAAATTCACAAGCATCACAAAAAAAATTATCTTTATTACATCGTTTCATCAAAACTGGAAAAATATTTCTAATACTCCTACTAATGGATGACCAATTCTTCAATGTCATTGATGTAACTATTGGAAGGCCATAGAACTAAAAGCTTGAAGTGCCGAACAAGATTGATCCTTTAGCAAGTTATATATCACTACAAGCTCTGCCACTGCCAACCATTCTCTTTGTCCCAGTTCCTTAAAAACACAATTAGATGGAAAGAATGTTACAGAGCAGTTTAGAGACTTTGTAATGCTACTGACCCAGAGTAAGTAAAAAAATTAGGGGCACGAAGAACTAAAAACAAAGACATGAAAGAAGAACAATGGATGGAGCCTTTCCCTAATACAGATGACAATGAATCATCTGCTACCCTAACTTTATCTCTATTCAACAATTTAAAATAAGAATAGAAAAGACTTGAGGAACCTGTCATATGGTCAGTGGCTCCAGAATCAATAATCTAAGGATTAGGGGAACAAGATGGTGTAAAAACACTAGCATGGGTACTTGTGTGAGTCCAGTTCGAATCAGCAGAAGGGAAAGTAGATGCAAAAGAAGTATCAAACCGGGCCATCAGACGCCTGAGAACGTCTGTAGAGAAACTTGTACTATCAGTACTACTAGGTGGAGGTGGGCCATTGGGGATAGGATCCGCAATCTCAACCATATGAGCATAAGAGCGCACAGGACCGGCCTTATTACCACCACGCCCCCTAGAAGGACAACAATGTAACTTCCAGCAATAGTCTTTAGTGTGCTTCGAGATACTCGATTGTGCTTCTGTTTTTTTTTTTCCTGTTGTGCTGTTGTTTTGCTGTTTTGCTTCCTGATTCTGCTCCTTGTTCTTTTTTTTTTTTGCTGTTTTGTTGGTTTGCTGTATAAGCCTACGAATGTACATAAAAATAGATTTACAAAAACAGCTGTTATTAAGATTTGAGATATTATTAGTGTTTGTTTTAATTTAAATGTTTATGATTTTACTTGCATTTAAATATTTAGTATATATAAAATTAGAACTTAGATGTTTAGAAATAATTAAACTAAAATATTTTTTTTTTTAACTGTTCGTTTCGCTTCAGTAAAACATGTCGCTTCGCTTCTCGCCTAGGCGTTAGGAGCCTTGGTCGCTTCGGTTCGCTTTACACCTTAACATGGCCGCCTTCTTTGCTTTACAACGATTAATTTTCTATAAAAAAAGGTTATAATATTAAAAAATAAAAATAAAAATAGAAAGCACTTGCAGTTGTAATCCAACCTTAAAAGTTTGATAACAATCAACCAACATATGCTCAAATTGACATTCAAGTTACCAACCTTAAAACAGACATACGCAAGAAGAAAGCTATCACTGCTGACAAGTTGAAATCCAAACTTAAAACTTCTACTACAATCAACGAACATGATGCTCAAATTGACATTCAAGTTATAACCTAAGGACAGACATATCTAAGAAGTTGTATCTGTGTTTGCTACAAAAAATATCAAGGTTTAATCACCAGAGTTGATATATGATAGTGCCATCACTATATTGTTAGTTACATGAACATACATATGTCCAATATGCTGTGTCCTTGTTATACCAGTATCCCATTAGATGTCAGTAACTATTGACTGTCATCATTCATAAGTTGCAAAATTCATGCTCCATACATTAGCCCCTTGTAGAGCACTGTCAAAAAAATAAATTTATTTTGACAAGTGTAGCACTGTTCAAATTTTGGAAACACTCAAATCTTCCACCCAAAACATTATTCATAAGAGCTAAAAATTAGAAGTGGAGGAGGAGGAGGAGGAGAAGCAATGGAATAGGACATAAATTTGATGTCAAGATAATAATGTATATTCCTGTCAATAACAGCCTTGAAATTTAAAGCAAAAGCTAGTAATGCAAGAAACACCTCACTGGAAATCAATAATACAAAATAAGAGAAAGAAGCAACAATCACGTGCTATGATAGGTTCCGCAAACATATCCATAATGATATCCGGATATAACATTTGTGCTCAAGTGAACTGCAGCCAAGAGAGATAGTTACCTTCCTATAAGCCAATATATCGGACAGCGGAATTGAAAGTGTCATCTTCAGAGCGATATCCAGTGCATCAGCAAGTGCTCTATCGCCATATAGTTCAAACACACCAAAGTTCACATAGTTTCCGGCAAGAGCTGTCATTTGGAAGCAAATTACTCAAAATTTAGTAAATAACACATTTATTTAGAGTAAGCAACTTGTTCCTATATATTTAACCTGCTATAATGGAACAGAAGCTACCATAGGTTAATTCCACATCTGTTGCATATAAGCTAAAGAAATAATTCTACTATATTTTGCACACCTTTGGTGAATGTATTACAGAAAGGAAAACGTATTAAATTAAAGCATCACATCTTAATTAGAGGATATTTAAAAAAACCTAGAAAATTTGTGTGCGCGCATTAGTTACATCATATTGTAAAGGAAAATATTCACAGGGGCATCGCACAAAGAAACACTCCAATGCAAGATAAGGTTATTTGTGCAGAAGTACAACGCTACTTTATGGAGAAAGTGAAAGCGAGAAAGAGGCCAATGACTCAAATTTCTATCATTAAAAAAAGTAGAAGCGACTAAGATTGCTTTATTGTAGCTAAAAAGAAGTTGGTGACGGAAAAGATGATGTAAAACCATATGACAAAGCATAACCATAACTTCTAATTCCAATAGGAAAATGATAATGATTGGAAATCACATTATTCTATTGGTTTAGATAAGTATTATTGAACTTCTTTTAAGCATATTGTTGCATTTTAAATGAGTTTTAATATTTTCATCTCATTAGTCTTGATTTGATTCAATTGGTAAAAAAACGTACTTATTATGGTATTCTCTTTTATAGGAGATTTAATCCCAACCAATTCATCCGGAAGCCTAGAGGATTGAAAGGTCAAGATTAAAAGATAAAGATTTGAAGATGATTAGGCAATTTAAGCTTTGTGGGAGTCCAAATTAGTAAGAAACTCATTTAGAATTGGATTAGAAAATTATTCTAGAAGATAAGGTTTTGACACGTCTTCGGTAATTTGGTCATAACTTTTGACTCCAATATCGCATTGACCTGATTTTTGTGGCATTGGAATGAGACTTCAAGCGCTGCAAAAGTGTATTTCATGAATCAACCTCTATTTATGTCAAAATCGAGCTTCAAAGTTTGGGCAAATACGATATCCGCATCGGGACACACTCCTGGGATATGATGTAGAAGTTCTAACCTAAATGTACTTTTTTTTTTTTTTTTTTTGACAAGGACTTATTCCAAGGCCAACGCTAGCCTCCCTAGTATAAATATAGGCTCTTTCTTTTAAGAAGCATGATTCTAAATCCCATCTTTTACATCTTTCTTTATTTTTTCTAAGATCTACCCATGGCCAGTAGTAGTTCCCTTTATACTCTTTAGCCTAGGATATGGATTAGTAATTGTTTATTCGGATATTTATATTATGCAATTATTTTCTTAATTTTAATGTTAAATCTTTATTTCATCAAGATTGATTGAATATTCTAACAAAGTTTTACACTCTGTGCAATTATTTGACTGTCTATTAACAATATTGAGTTTTTGGTACATTCAATTCTTATGTTCTCCGCGAGTTTTATAAAGCTAGTTCTTCAATTCTTATTTCAATATTAATCAAATTAATTGTTCTAAAGTTATATTTGTTGGTTGACTACATTGATTTGAAAATCAACTAAGCTAATTACGATATAATTATCGGATGAACATGAACAAATCTAGATCTCGAAGCTAACGAGTCATTCTTCCAATAGATATTGTGGGAAAGAACGTGTAATTCTAGGAGTGTTGTAGTGTAGATATTGTTAAATTTGAATTTAAACAGAACCTTGTATATAGGAGTTATCCTAGGAGTTATATTTTGATTTCAAATCTGATTGTTATCAGGTTAAGTTTATCCCTTTAAATAGGGCTACCTTGTACACTTTACAATATATGAATGAAACATTTTGTTTCTCTAATTCTTCATGGTATCAGAGCCGAACTGATCCCCATCCAGAAAAGTTGAGAGAAAACCAGAGAGTCCCTAACCCAGCCAAACACCATGTCAGATCTTTCAGGTAATAATACTGCCATTTCCCAAACAGCACCTCATCATGCTCCTCCAGCCGAAAACCCCTCACTACAAATCACCTCACACAAGCTGAATGGGCAGAACTATCTGCCATGGTCCCGTTCTGTCACCATGTTTGTCCGAGGTCGAGGGAGATATGGCTATCTCTCCGGGACCACTACAGCCCCGCCAGAATCAGATTCTTCATACCCTACTTAGGAGGCCGAAAACTCCATGTTGATGGCCTGGTTGATCAACTCTATGGAACCAGATATAGGTCGATTATATCTGTTTCTTCCTACTGCCAAAGCCCTATGGGAAGCCGCTGCCGAAACTTACTCTGATGCTGGTAATGCTGCACAGCTATTTGAGGTCACTCAAAGGGTTCGTCGAATTAGACAAGGAGAGCTCTCGGTCACTCAATACTACAGCATTCTTAAAGGTTTATGGCAAGAGGTTGATCAATACCGACAGGTGAAATGGGAGTGCGCTGCTGACAGTACGCTGTACAGCAAGATGCTTGAACAAGAGCGCATCTTTGAGTTTTTGATTGGCCTAAACCGAGACTTAGATGATGTGCGGGGACGAATAATTGGAAGAGAACCCCTACCTTCCATTTCCGAAGTCTTTGCTACTGTTCGCCGGGAAGAAAGCCGCCGGTTCGTGATGATGGGAGGAAATCAACCCATTCTATCTATCGATAAATCTGCATTGGCTACCGACTCTACTCAGCAGCGTTACAATCGAAGGAGTGACAACAGACGTCCTTGGTGTGACCATTGTCACAAAATAGGTCATACCAAAGAAACCTGTTGGAAGCTGCATGGTAAACCAGCGCACCTGAAGAACAATAAGCCAGCCGAGAGCAATAATCGTGCTCTTCATGTCACTGAAGACACCCAGTCCGTTCATTCAGGCTCCCAGACTGGTTCTCAAGACTCAGTCATCTCCAAGGAGCAATGGGATCTTCTTCAGGACCTGATTCAAAAGACCAAAACGCCAGCTGCATCCACTCCTAATCCCTCTTGCTCCTTAGCAGGTATGACAAACAACCCTTGCGTCCCTTGGATAATAGATTCAGGGGCATCTGACCACATGACTGGTTTATCTAATCTGTTTACCTCCTATTCTCCTTGTCCGGGTAATATCAAAGTTAGAATAGCCGACGGATCTCTATCAGCCATAGCAGGAAAAGGAAAAATTCCTATCTCTCCAAATCTTGCCCTTATTTCTGTGTTACATGTTCCCAAACTTACCTGTAACTTGTTTTCTGTTAGCAAATTTACTAAAGACCAAAACTGTGTTGCTAACTTTTATCCTACCTACTGTGAGTTTCAGGACTTGATCTCGGGGAAGAGGATTGGCAGTGCTAGGTTGGAGAATGGTCTGTATTATTTTGAAGAAGGATCAAGCTTAGGTAGACAAGTTCAAGTAGCAAATAAAGCCTCCACTTCTCTTCAAGAAGATAACATCATGTTATGGCACCGTAGATTAGGACATCCCAGTTTTCATTATTTAGCAAAATTGTTTCCTGTTTTATTTTCTAATAAAGATCCTTCTCTATTTCAATGTGAGATTTGTGAACTTGCAAAACATCATAGAACACATTTTCGCTCAAAAATTTATGAAAAATCTTCGCCTTTCAATCTTATTCATAGCGATCTCTGGGGTCCATCCCGTGTGTCAAATATTTCGGGTACAAGATGGTTTATATCTTTTATTGATGATCATACTCGGTTGTCATGGATATACCTATTAAAAGATAAATCTGAAACATTTCAGTGCTTTCAAAATTTTTACAACATGATTCAAACCCAATTTGGTGTTTCTATTCAACTTTTTCGAACGGATAATGGTCGTGAATATTTCTCTAATGTACTCGGTCATTTTTTATCTGAAAAAGGAGTCATTCATCAATCCTCATGTGTCGATAGTCCTCAACAAAATGGTCTCACCGAAAGAAAAAATCGGCATCTCTTAGAAGTGGCTAGGGCATTAATGTTCACCTATCAAGTTCCAAAATATCTTTGGGGGGAAGCTGTTTTGACTGTTGCATACTTAATTAATCGTATGCCATCTAAAGTTCTCAATTTTCAGACACCCATTCAAATATTTAAAAAATTCTATCCAAATACAAAGTTATTACACTCCTTACCCCCAAAAACATTTGGCTGCCAAGCCTTCGTCCATATTCACAGTCAATTTCGAAGTAAACTTGATCCTAAGGCCATTAAGTGTGTTTTTTTGGGCTACTCTCCTACTCAAAAAGGATACAAGTGTTTTGATCCCATCTCTAAAAAAAATTTTGTGTCAGCCGATGTCACCTTTTTTGAAAATCTTCCTTTTTTCTCCAAAACTCCTCTTCAGGGGGAGATAAGCTCACAATTCGAATCAGAAGATAAGTTTTGAGAATCAGAATCAGCAGAATTAGTTCCAAATATCTCTCCAGTTCAAAATTTCTCTCCAGTTCCAAAATCGAATGACACCCAAACTTCTCTACCAATCTCTCTCAACCAAAACTTGGCAGATATTTCTCCAACCACTCCAAAAAATTCTGTCTCAATCCCGGTGCTAGAAAATCACGAAGAGGGGGAGGAGTCTAACTGCCCTGAACTTCGTGTTTATACAAGGCGAAGAAATCCTAACAGGATAATGCAGACCTTTCAACCCATACCAATACTGCCCTATCCTTCAGCCGAGATTGAGGAATCAAACGTAACAGGTAATGATCGAAATCTACCCATAGCAACCAGAAAAGAGTAAGAACCTGCACACAACATCCCATTGCTAAATATACATCATATCACAGATTATCTCCTGCATATTTGTCGTTTGCCCTCAATCTGGCTTCTGTAGAAATACCCAGGAATATTGAAGAAGCTTTGGGGAAACAAGAGTGGCGTGCGGCTGTAATGGAGGAGATGAAGGCATTGGAAAAAACTGGAACCTGGGAGATTGTTAAATCGGCAGAAGGCAAGGTTCCTGTTGGCTGTAAGTGGGTTTTCACTCTCAAATACAAGACTGATGGATCGATTGACCGTTACAAAGCACGGCTGGTTGCCAAAGGGTACACACAGACTTACGGCATCGACTACCAGGAGACCTTTGCACCCGTAGCAAAGATGAACACAGTCAGAGTGATCATGTCCATAGCAGCAAATCAAGATTGGCCACTCCACCAGCTTGATGTAAAAAATGCTTTTCTTAACGGAGAGCTAGTAGAAGAGGTGTATATGTCACTCCCCCCAGGATTTGAGAAACACTACGGAAAGAACAGCGTATGCCGACTAAAAAGATCACTATATGGTCTGATGCAATCACCAAGGGCCTGGTTTGAAAGATTTTCAAAGGCAATCAAAGGTTTCGGGTTTGCACAAAGTCAAGCTGACCACACACTGTTTCTGAAGTATTCGGCAGGGAGAATCACTGTGTTAATCGTATATGTTGACGACATAATAGTGACAGGTAATGATAGTAAAGGTGTTCAAGAGGTTAAGGAGTATCTTGGGAAGGAATTCGAAATCAAAGATCTTGGACATTTGAAGTATTTCTTAGGAATGGAAGTAGCAAGATCAAAATTGGGTATTGCAGTCACGCAAAGGAAGTATACACTGGATCTACTCAAGGAGGTCGGAATGCTAGGATGCAGGCCTAGTGAGGTTCCTATTGAACCAAACTTTAAACTGAAGGCTGGTGGAGATAAGAAACAGACCAATAAGGAGAGATATCAACGACTAGTCGGGAAACTCATCTATCTATCTCACACTAGACCCGATATCGCCTTCTCAGTTAGTGTGGTCAGTCAACACATGCACTCTCCAACAGACGAACATCTGGAAGCTGTGTATAAGATTTTAAGGTATTTGAAGAGAACACCTGGTAGAGGATTGCTTTTCACTAATCAGCACCCATTGAAGATTGAAGCTTATACAGATTCAGATTGGGCTGGATGTATCAATGACAGGAGGTCAACGACAGGTTTCTGTACATATGTGGCAGGTAATCTGGTTTCTTGGCGAAGTAAAAAACAAACTGTTGTGGCGCGAAGCAGCGCTGAGGCAGAATTCAGGGCTGCAGCTCAAGGTATATGTGAACTATTGTGGCTTAAAAAGCTAGTTGAAGAAATGGGTATCAAAGTTGAAGGACCTATGAAACTTTTCTGCGACAACAAGGCAGCAATTAACATTTGTCACAATCCTGTTCAACATGACAGGACGAAACATGTTGAAATTGATAGACATTTCATTAAGGAGAAGTTAGAAGAAGGGGTTGTCTGTATGCCTTACGTCCCTACAAAAGAACAGCTAGCTGATTTGTTTACAAAAGGGCTACAGAAACAGACATTCGAAGATTTAGTGAGCAAGCTGGGTCTTTACGATGTGTACGAACCAGCTTGAGGGGGAGTGTGGGAAAGAACGTGTAATTCTAGGAGTGTTGTAGTGTAGATATTGTTAAATTTGAATTTAAACAGAACCTTGTATATAGGAGTTATCCTAGGAGTTATATTCTAATTTCAAATCTGATTGTTATCAGGTTAAGTTTATCCCTTTAAATAGGGCTACCTTGTACACTTTACAATATATGAATGAAACATTTTGTTTCTCTAATTCTTCAGATATTTACCTTTATTTTATTTACAATTGCTTCTCCAACTCAAATTTAACATTTACCAAAATCAAGCATGTTCTTCCTTTACCTTATTCATAAATTCCCTTTAATCCCTATGGTTCGACCTTGCACTCCTAAGAAATTATTACTTCTTGACCGCCTACATGGATATACCCTTTGGTAATCAAGTAAGTTTTTGGCGACGTCGAGATCATAAAGGTGCAATTTGAGAAGGAGGAGGAAGAATCCCCCTTCACCAACGGAATACTTGGAGAACTTTTTCCACTTAACTTCGTTCCATCTTGTATTTATTTCTTATATTTTTTTATGACCATTATATATATATATATATATATATATATATATATATATATATATATATTTTAGATTAGATTTTTCATAATTTTTATTGTTTATTTTTTTCCAAGCAGATAACTGATTCACCTCAAAGCTTATGATATTCAAAAGTGAAAAACAATACATAAAATATTCAACAAAATTGATAAATCACCTCCAAAAATCTATTCCCAAAACTTTGAGATCAACCACATCAAACAAGTTCCGCCATTGTACTTCTATAAAATTATATTGTTTGTTAAACCACAAGCTCCCATATTTTTTTACCATCTCATTTGACATTTATTTTGGCCTGTCGCTACCTCTCGCATACAATCAATAGGGGTATCACATCACTCTTCTACTGTCACGAATATATCCACCCCACCACTATAAATTCTCTCTCAACTTACGTCTGACTATTGCAATCCACCGTCAAGAATATCCTCATTCCCTAAATATTATACAACATGAAGCATGGTTAGGCATACGGTTGTAATTGTTAAAGCATCCAACTCACAGGCAAAGAGCAGAGAGGCTCCTTAGTCTTATGGAGACTTCATCCAACTCACAGGCAAATGAGTATGGAAGAGACTTCGCCCAGTAATCATCGAAGCAAAACAACGAGCAATGAGTAAAAAGGTCCCTTAAATATATAAGCCAAACTTGGATTGTCCTAATGTTCGATGTATGATGCAAGCTCTCTTTACATTTTTATGAAATTTAGCTTTCAACAAAAGAGTTAGATGTTGATCACAAAATACACCAAGTGCACTCCTCTACTTAATTCATCATGCTTTAATGCTATAACTAGCATTATTCCCAATCTCCCCTCCTGTCAATAATGGAACCCACATATAGAGCTTGATCACTTTTCGGTATCTTTTTATCTTGAATCTTCAATATCTTCCAATTGTCTTTTCATTTTTACTAACATTACATCCATGTATGTAATGCTCGTTTATGTATCTTAAACAATTTCAGTTCTAAAGCTTCCTAACTTCTAATTTTGGGTCAACTCATACTTTAGTTTTATCAATCAATAGCATATTGTCAGCAAATAACATATACATGGAACTCCACACACCATGGAACACCACAAAATTCATAAACCTAATAAAATGGGAATATTACAAAAAAAAAATTCTAGGATTGGACTTCGTGGCGCAACAAATCTAAAGAACATTGAAAATGGCCAAAATACATGTGGCACACTATATTTTATCACCAAATAAAGTGGCATATAAATTGTACAAATATGAATCAGATTACAAATACACAAGAATCAAAATTCATGGAACCAATTAGGCTTTATTAGTCGCAGTAGACAAACCCGCAAAAGATTTTAAAGTAAACATTGGTTGATACTTCACCTCTTGAAAGAATAGTTAAAGCTATCCAGATTCCCTTGTATTTGAAGGCATAAATATCAGCAGCATTTGGGAGAGAGAAAATCCTTGACCCATATGCAACAAGTAATTTGCTGACTTCTCGGAAAAGAAGTATACCATTAGGAGAAGACGAGTCAAACGTCAAGCGCTGAGCTTTGTTTAACACAAACTCAGCCATAAATTTCAACAATGGGGTTGTAACCTGAGCAATTTATTCACAAAGCAAACACCCGGTGATAAGAATGTAACCACAATGCCAAAACATCAAAAAGATTTTCTCAAGCGATGGAGAATTCAGCATGGCATCTAACCTCTGGTGTATCTGCCCAATGAGAGATGCCTTTTAAAAGAATCGGCATGTGTGCAGGATATAACCAATCAAATAGAAGCCCATAAGTTCTGCGACTGGAAGACATCAAAAAGGTTATATGAACACAAGTAAAATTCTTCATTAACAAGTACACATTTATAGATGACCATATACCAACCTATTTGTGGCCATTGCAATTCCTCTAAGATCCCTCATCAACCCAATTAATGCATATTTCACAGAATCAGTTCGAAACATTGCATCAGGTGTCGATTCCAAACTGATGAAAACCTAAAGCACACCCAATATTACATAAAATACCACCTAAAGCACAATGTAAGGATGTCAAAGAAAATCAGCTCCCTTCAGATTGTCAGGGGCACATAATTGACTGGTTCAAAAACAAGCTTCCAAAAAGTAGTAATAATCATCAAAAAACCTATCATACTTTGAAGAGAAAACTCAGTAATATGAAAAATTTTGCAAGAGCTGGGCTCCCAGAGTTGGAAAAAAGGGATGAAACAAGGGATAAATTGCTGTCACAAACTTTCATTCCATAATGTATGCTCTCCTTTTCTTTTCTAGATGCTGTTCTCCAATCTCTCCAGTTTGGGAACATTTTGTCATTCTGTTTCCTTGAAACTGGAAACAAAATAAAATCCTGCTCAAAAACCAGTTTCTGTAGCATCAAGCTACTCTCTCAGTATAGCTAAGCATACTCATCAATTGCATGCATGTAATTGCTTCTATGAACTGTGCTTCCTACTGAAACAAAAATACCATCAAAATATTGATTCAAAACTTGAAAGATAGTTTGATGGAAGAACTATGACTTTGTTCATAGACCATAAAAGAAAAAAAATCACAACATAACATGATTAAAAAGGCAACCAAGTGCACAAGCCTCCCGCCACTGCAGCATCTAGGGAAAGTCAAATGTACGCATTCTTAACCCCACATGCAGAGGGATAGTTTTGGTGACTCCAACCAATGATTCTAAATTTTGATTCAAAACGGTCGAAATGTTTTCATTTTCGTGGAAGCCGAAATGAATAAGTGATTTGAATATTGAATCCCAATATTTAGAAGTGTTTCGGAATGTTTCGACCAATGCTTCATAAACAAATTACAATTCATTTCTCCATTTCCATTCTATTTTGGAAATGTTTCGGAAGTGTATTACAAATATTTCCAAAATGTTTCCATTTCCTACATGACCGAAACAATGCACCGAAACGAAATTTGGAATCAAACCCTTGGCACGCAAGTCATAATGGAGCAATCTGACCAATGTACTAAAGTCCACCCTCATGGCAAAACACGATTTAGGAAACAAATTGAGTGCACATACAGACATGCAGATGTGTACACAAACAAATAAACAAACTCACAGAGAAAGGAAAGAGACCATACCTGCAAAAGTGGATCCATTGAAGACTTAAACTTCACTGGGCTATCCTCCATAAAGATTAACCATCCAATAGTGTAGTAGAAGGTTGTCCGGCTGCGAGAGCATCTATACACTTCCAAAAATGGGAAGTGCTCCCTCTGAATTCAGTAATCCAAGACATCAATTTTTTATACATCAAGGGAACATAGAGGGTATTGACAATCAAATTAAAAGCTAACAAAGAGCGAAAGTAGAACATATCAGCAATGCATTACAGTATGATGTGCAACTATAAATTTGATAGTATCCAATTTCAGAAGTAGCTTTCCCGTCATATATCTGCAGGAAAAAAAACGCAGTTGTTCCAAATTAACTACCAAAGAAGGATGTCTGTAAAGTTTCTCGACCAAGATACAAATAATTCTTGTTATCTACTCAAGAAAGATGTCATCGAACTAACCCAGAAGCCAGATCCAAGAACAGACTTAAGGTGTGATCTATAACTTCCTCACTCTGCATGTAAGAACACATTTAGATATAATCGGAACTCACATAACAAGATAATTAACAAGCAAATATAAACCTAACTACCTCCGCATAACACTTGAGATTCGTAGCTATTTTTGCAACAATCACATTCAACAACAAAAGATGATCGTGAAGTCCAAGAAGCTCAGACAATCGAGCATATAACTGCTGCAACATAAAGACAAAGCCTCAAGGTATGCCGTATGCAATAACAACTAACCTCCTAAACAAGACAAGAAGAATCATCTCATTACCTTAGAAGAATGCATGGCCTGATCACCTACATAAGACTTTCTAAAGTGCTGAAAGAAAGTGAGAATTGCCCGATCAAGTCTTTGCTTGCTTAATTCACTATATCTCTGCCAACCAAAAAGGGAATAAAACTATATTTAAGCATTACACAAAACTTTAACGCATATTTTGTCAGAAATAACCATTAGGATAGTAGGAAACCAATTCCTCTAAAAGCAGAAATTGTTAGAGAATGGGTGCAACAATGTGAATGAAGTTCACAAATCCCTCCACTCAATTTTCCCACTCACATGTGAAGAAACAAGGATATAAATATTAGCAGAAGCTACTAACCAATTGACGAGCAAACATAAATGGGGAGACATTAATCAAAGCCTTGTCTAACAACAAAAACAAAATGAAAGAAGTTTTTGCACCATGGGATGAGCAAAAAGTTCAATCCTAAACACCACAGCTCATTAAAAATAGTCTCTAGTGTCGCCATGATAACCACAGGCTATTGTTGAGAAGGTGATATTTCTTTCCTTACAGATATTGGAAGTTACAATATGATGGAAACTCAAACTCCCAACATGCATGACAGCGTACAACTGAAAATGGCCACTTCCTAGAAAACTAACAAAGCAACACCAATTTCATCCTTCAAGAAAAAGTTAAAAACGTATGTGTATATATAGACATGTATTAAGATATAACTTTGTCATCAAGTTGAAATTGTATGGTGAATTAAAATCCTTACTTTCCAAAATGAGAATAGAATTGACTCGACTTGAATCAGGAATCATATTATAGATTTACATGTGAACAACATAAAATCAAAAAACATGGGATCATCACTCCACATCTCTTTCACTGAGGCAACATTTATCCTTGTAATATCGGGGGAAAATGAACTCCCTTGACAAGTAATAAATATGTTGGTTTAAAAAGGAGGAAGCAGGGTAAACGATGGATTTATACAGAGAGAGCAAGATCAAATATTTGGCTATTAAACAAATATTTTGTAGATAATAATATTAAAAGAAAAAAGGCAGAGAAGATACAGACAATATTTTTCCTGAAGTCCTTAAAGGTGCTTTAGAAAGCTTATCTTAGAGAAGAAAACAAACAGATTTATAATTGGACATTTTAAGTTATCAGTCCATTAGATTCCTGAATCGTATGAATCATTTATAGTCACAAATTATGCAATTCCCTTATGAATCGAATGGATTTGCAATGGTTCGTTACGACTTAATGAAGATTCGACAAATTACTTTGTATGATCGTATTGAAACAGGATCATAAGATTCGAATGCAGAATCTTAACACATTAACAACTGCATATGCATAAGGGAGGAAGAGAGAAAGTATATGACAAGTCATCAAAGAAACAGTGTTAATGGATGTTCCATCGCATAGGCCAAGAATAAAAATCCAGCAGCCAAGTATGAGCATTACAACATGGTTTCAGTATGATAGAAGCAATTAAGTGCAAATATTACGAGAAGTTAAATTTGTATCCAATAGGCTCGCCAACACCTCACATTGGAAGTACCTTTGTTGGATTATAGCCTTTAATGACATTTTAATGAATTACAAGGCATCCTTTAAGAGCACCAGAATCCAAAGGGTCAAAGAGAGATAAAAATTGCCTGTAACAATTAGAAGCATAAGAGTGACTCTTTCAGTGTCGCCATTTGCCTCTATATTTGAAACCATTGGTGACTTCTTCAACTTTACTCTAGTTGCCAAAGAAAGATACACGATTTCTTCTACAGACCAATATCAATTCATGCTTCCTTAGCCCGCACCACCACTCCTAGAATGTCTCCCACATCCATAATTCTTAAACTAAGCCAAATATCACTATATAATGCCATAAAGGTTTCAATCCATGTACAGGCAACATATACAAAGAAAAGTCTACATATGTCTAAGAGGAAAACAAACAGACAAGATTCTTCATAATGTCCGAGATAGTAAAGCATCCAACGCAAAAACAATTGGCAACGAGTGGATTATATAAACCAACCTTCCGTGGTTCTAATTATTCGATGTGAGGTACAAGCTCTCTTTATATCCTCCCTCACGTGGGATTCGGGCTGGCACGGGGGACAAACAAACAACCATGTATACAGAGAAATTCAAATGGGTAAAAGGCTTGTCACATGGATCTCCAAGGCCCAGCTCTGTTACCATGTTACAACATCCAACTCAAAACTAATTGACAATGGGTGGAGTAGCCCCTCAAGTATATAAACTAACCTTGGGTGGTCATAATTATTTGATGTGAGATATAAGCTTTCTTTAGGAGAGAGTTCCAAAAAATGTTCAATCATAACTATCATGCAACTACAAGATAAGCACAAAAGTTGCTCCTCAATCTACGTATTTACACTTCCACTAACTCAATTATTCAAATTTTGAATGTAATTGGAATTCAAAATCCGAATTAATTGAGGACAAGGTAAAGGAGTTGGATCAAGAAGTGGGTTGACAAACAGTGGGCCTTGGTAAGAAATGAAAGTGGGTTGACAAAAAAGAAGCAAGTGGGCTGGGAAGAAATGTTATTAATAATGGGCTTGGTAAGTTCGGCCACTTTAAGTCAAGAGATATTAGATATATAAAGAACAGTGGAAGCCTGGTCCACTTCTCCTTGCCTGTCAGGGGAGAGCTCGAATGTTAGGGCTTTCTCACATTGGTGGAGCGTTTCTATCCACAGACAAGGCAAAGGTTCTCCTCAAAGTCGAAAAGTGGTGGCTAAGGTTCCTGAAGATGATAGTCAAATAAAGTGGGCGTGTGGAGATTTTGATAGGGTATTAATAGCCAATACAAAGATGATGATAGGCAAAGGAAGTTGCTAGAAAGGGGATATCGCTGGAGAGGCAATCTGCGATGACTGGGAGAATAAGAGGGAAGAATTTGAGGTTGGTTTCGGTAGTATGGATGAGGCGTTGCACAGAACTTGGCTTTAAAAGTTGAGGAAGGCTGATGTGATGCTGTGGTTGCTGCGAAGGAGTGGCATGAAAGTGATGATTCGAAGAAGAGTTCGAAGAATTCTTTATATGGCTGTGATATTGATATATGGGAGGCAGATACAGATTGATGATGTTTATGGTGATATTGCGAGAATCTTTACTGGTGATAAGTTGATGACTGCTCAAGACGAAGGTCAGATGATACTCCATCAGGAATCTGAGATAATTTATAATGTTGTTCCCTGCACTTTAGAAGGTAATATTTCCCAAAAAATTCCAGTGATGGTTTCTTCTGGCAATGTTCTCTTTTCAGGGGGAGGGAGTGCTTCTTCTAGTGATGTTTTTTCTTTTCTTGGGGAGGGAGTACTTCTTCTGGTAATGTTCTCTTTTCTGTGGGAGGGAGTGCCAATGTCCTTTCTTCTTCTGGGTCTGGAGGTGTTACAGGGATAGAATTAAGGAAATGGGGACGTCTGGAGTGGGACTGACTCTTTTTTGTGAAGGATGGGTGTGGGGATGGGGATGGGGATGGGGATGGGTATGGGAAAGGATTGGTTTCTACAAACCGTGTTGTAGCATGGTCCTCTGCGAAGGGTTGGGTGGTCCATGGGGAGAATGGACATCTGCCTGGGTGGACTAATTTTAGGCTTATTAGGTGTTCCACTAAGTAATGCTTGTGATATTGACTACTGATAATAGGCACGCCACCATAAATTTTGGTCCAGGGAACTCTAATGCTATGCCAACTAGGACTATGGTGACTTTTGAGGGAGAAGGGAATAAAGAAGGGATAGAGGAGGGAGGTGAAGATAGGGACAATAATGACTGTTTTCTGTCGGATGAGGAGAAATGAGTTGTGTTAAATTTTTTTTTACATAAAATGGATTTGTCTCTAGTTCCATCAAAGAAGAAAGGAAAACAAAAAAAAAGGAAGTTAGAAATGAGAGAAAGATGAAAGTAGTGAGTGTTAAAAAACTTAAGAGTCACGGGTAAATTATGAGGGTGGTAGTTGTAGGAAAGGCGGGGAGAAAGATACACTTTGTTATGAAAATTGTTAGCTGGAATGTTAAGAGATTAGGGGCATGGAGGAAAAGATGTTCAATAAAGGAGTTATTGGGGAGAATTGGGTCGGACGTTGTAATTTTACAAGAAACTAAGTTGGAGGTCATTGATAGGAGAGTCATTAGTAGTGTTTGGGGGTCTAGATTTAGGAATTGGGCCTTTCTACCTTCTATAGGGCGTGCGGGGGGTATTGTCATTATTTGGGATGAGAGATCTATAACTGTGGAAGAAACTCTAGGGGGGGAATTTCCTATTCAATCAGAGTTTTGATCTATGGACCTAATAAGCCAAGGCTTAGGCATTGGTTATGGGAAGAGTTAGCAGGGTTATTTGGAGTATGTGGTCCTAGATGGTGCATAGGGGGAGATTTTAAAGTCATAAGGTATCCAAGGGAGAATATGAATGGGAGGAGAACAACAAAAATTAAGAGAGATTTTGATTCTTTTATTAGGAAAACTGAGCTTAGGGACCTCCTTTGGCCAATGGAGTGTTTACATGGACTAATGGTAGGACTATAGCGGTGGGTAAAAAGTTGGATAGATTTTTGTTTTCTATAAGATAGGAAGATTGTTTTCCAAGGATGAGACATGAGGCATTGTCTAGAGTGGTCTCAGATCATTATCCTATTGTTCTTGTTGATTCTAAGTTTAGATGAGGGTCTTTGTCCATTTAGTTTTAAGAATATGTGGGTGAAACATAGAGATTTTAAGAGAAGAATAAGAGAATGACGGGGAGAGGAAAGGGTCCAAGAGTGGCAAGGACTTAGATTTATGAAAAAATTTGAGTTGATAAAACAAAGACTGAGGGTGTGGAATAAAAAGGTTTTTGGGGACATTTGGGAAGCAAAAAGACTTATTTTGGATAGGATAGACGAAATAAATAAAATTGAAGGAGGAGGGGCTATGGATGAAGGGTTGAAAAGAGAAATAAGAGAGCTTAAGAATAAATTTGAGTAAGTTGTATTTAAGGAAGAGATTAGTTTAAGATAAAAACTCAAGGATTAAGTCGGTTAAGGAAGAACAGAACAATATTGATGATCAAATACAAGTTGTGAAGGTGAATATTGATGATAGGCACTTAGTCGGATATGAACTAGGGCGGTTGCATTTAGAATGGCATATCCCCAAGCAAAAATGGGTACCTTTGTCCTCATAAGCAAAGTCGAGCAATCATTTGAAATATTTTGATAAAAGACTCAACTAAACCATTTTGGATATGAATGTGAACAACTAGATGCTCAACATCAATCCAGGCAGATATAGAATAGTTGTCAAATGTTTGGGATGTAAATTCACCAGCATTATCAACACGAATTGTTCTGATGGGATAATCTAAAAATTGTGCCTGCAACCAAATTATTTGTGCAAAGAAACGAGCAAAAATAACGTTCAAAGTAGATAGCAAAGAGACATGTGAGCATCTTATTGATACATCTATCAAGACCATAAAATAACGAAATGGTCCACATGATGGATAAATAAGTCCCAATATATCCCCTTGAATTCATTGAAGAATAGTTGGAGATTCAACATTGACCTTTACAAGAGATGGTCTAATAATTAATTTACCTTGTGAGCAAGAATCAAAATTTCATTTCGGTGCATTGTTTCGATCGCATATGAAACGGAAACGTTTCGACATATTTCGGAAACGTTTCGACATATTTCAAAAACGTTTCGACATATTTCGGAAACGTTTCGACCCGTTTCGAAAACATAATGAAAAAAATAAAAAATTTAAGGATTATTTTTTCAAAACATTGGTCGAAATGTACCAAAATATCTTGAAATACCTTAAAGCATTCTGAAATAATTGTGCAAATACATTGAAATATAAGAAAATATTTCAAAACATTATTGAACATCTCGAAGTATTAGAATTTCGATTCCATCACTGATTCGTTTCGGTCTCCTTGGAAACGGAAACGTTTTGAATGTTTCGACTGTTTCGAAACAATATTTTGATCCTTGCTTGTGAGCATGCAGTACACGAATAATTATTAGACAAAAGAATCTTTTGGTTCTTTAATGGATGCCAATGTGAGCTATTGATGATCCGACACATCATTATTGACCCTGGGTGACATGGTCGATCATGCCAGAGTATAAATTTTTTTGGATCAATTAGCTTCGGGCTCATTACATTATTTGATTCGATCGTTCTTATGGTTGTATAGTACAACCCAAAAGAAAAAGTGGAAAGTTTCTCTAATATTAGCTTCTGGCTGACATTAATACTAGTAATACAAAGATATTGTGTATTACCGTCATTCATAGTTTTAATATGAAATCCATTACAACATATACCTTTAAAACTCAGCAGATTTCTTCTGGATCTGATTGAATATAGTGTCATTGATTTTTAGTATTGTTCCATTTAGTAACATAATTACTACTCTTCTGAAGCCTTCAATCAAATTTGCAAAACCTGGTATTGTATTTACATTAACTTCAACAAACATCAACTTTGAGAAAAATCTTTTGTCTCGAAAGATTGTATGCGCTGTACTGCTATCTACCAAACATGCATCTTCAGGATTCGCAGTCATTAGTAACGGCTAAACCACACGTGAATCAAATTGTCAATACTTCGAAATTCTTTCAAAAAATGGAGTCTTTCCTTGACTGATTAGAGACTCGTAACGATAACGTGTTGTAAAATCGATAGAATACTAAAAAAATATAAAGAGTAATGCACAAAATATATTTAAAATAAGTTCTTCAGGAACTCAATATATCAATGTGTTGATTTTCAGGATTACATTTTTCTTTTTCTTTCTTACTTCATTTGTTGTTTTCAGTGTGTGTTTCTCATATCTAAAGTCGGCCTTTATAGACAGAGAATACATCCAACAGGAGGGCAGTTGGGGTTAGGGATAGTAGAAGTAATAGTAGTAGTAATGACAGTGGGTCATCCATCACATGTCAATGTTTCATAACATACATTTATATGTCTAATTCCAAAGAAATCAGAGTCTCTGAAGTTGAAGAATTTTAGGCCCTTTAGCTTGGTTACAAGTTTGTACAAGATCATTGCTAAAGTTCTTGCTATTAGGCTAAGAGAATGCTTGAATGAAACAATCTCCAAAAGTTAGGGGGCTTTTGTGAGGGGAGGACATATTATGGATGTAGCACTTGTAGCTAATGAGGTTGTTGATGAGTATAGGGACAAAAGGAAGGAAGAGTTTATGTTTAAAATTGATTTTGAAAAAGCTTATGATCATGAGGATTGGAGTTTTCTGGATTTTATTATGGAAGAAAAAAAATTGGAGGGAGATGGAGGATGTGGATTAGGGATTGTTTGGAATCGATGAATTTTTCAATAATTATGAATGGGAGACAAAGGGGAAGATTTCAATCTTTTTGGGGGCTCAGACAAGGCAGAGCGAAGTAATTTGGTTGAAGGCTTTATAATCATATCTCCATTTTTGTTCACTTTAGTTGTCGATGTTTTGAGTAAATTAATGGAAAAGGCAGAGGGTAGTAATTTGGTTGAAGGCTTTGTAATAAGGAGGGAAAGGATTATAGTATCTCATTTGCAATTTGCAAATGATACTATTTTCTTTTCTTCGAGGGATGAACAGAAACTAAAAAATTTAAAATTGATTGTTGATGTGTTTGGTGTTGTTTCAGAACTTAAGGTTAATATGGAAAAAAATATTACTGTGGGAATTAATTCTAGTGAGGAGAAAGTGAATGATGTTCAGTGGGTGAGTAGCCTTTGAGATATTTAGGACTTCCATTGGGTGGTAATCCGATGTCAAAAGACTTTTTGGGATCATGCTATTGAGAAAATTAGGAGGAGGTTAGATGGTCAGAAGAAATCTTTCATTTCCAGGGGGAGGGGTAGATTAACTTTGATTAAGTCGGTTTTGTCTAGTATTCCCATTTATTTTATGTCCCTTTTTAAAATGCCTGGTGGGTGGGCTAGGAAATTGGCGGGTTAATAAAGGGATTTTTATGGGAAGGGACGGAAGAGGGTTGGAAAGGACCATTTGATTAGATGGGAAGTGGTGACTAAGCCTAAAGAGAAGGGAGGGCTTTCGGTGGAGAATTTGGTGAAAAGAAACATAGCTTTAATTAGAAAATGACTATGGAAGTTACCTTTGGAATATGATTAATTGTGGCATGTCGTTCTTAGGAGTAACTACTGGTTAATGTGTGCAATGCTAATGGGGTTGAAAAAGATTCTTTTCGTAGTCCATGGAAGTTTATTTCCCAAGATAACCCCTGTTTTTCTCAGAAGATCAAGTTCATTGTGGAAAATGAAAATCGAGTGCATTTTTTGGAAGACAAATAAGGTGAGGAGTCTTCTTTTTCTTTTCTCTTTCCACAGTTGTATCTTCTCTCTAGTTATCATGATACTTTGATTGCATGTATGGTTCGGTCATATTCTAATCCGATTTCTTGGGATTTTGGGTTTCATAGGAATCTAAATGATAGGGAATGTTCGGAGTTGACGAGTCTCCTATCTATTCTTCATCGTGTTTCTTTAGTTCAAAACTCAATGGATAAGAGGCAGTGGATTTCATCGGGGAAATTCTATTGTAAATCGTACTATGATTTTTTAATTCATAACCCTTCGCCTCCTTTTCTCTATCCATCACTGAGGATTTGGAGGGAGAAAGTGTCTTTAAAGATATAAGTTTGTGCAAGGATAATTGCTCATAGGAGAATTAGCACAAATGAAGTTCTTCAAAAAAGGAGACTGAATCTTTAGTGAGGATGTGGATCATTTATTTTTGCATTGCCCGCTGGCACAAGCATTATGGAATAAGCTCTTTAATTTTATGGGCATTGCGTGGGTTGCTCCAAGGACTATGGTGTCTATGCTTTGTTTGGATGATGTGGGATGTAGAGGGAATAGCAAATGGAAAATCAATTGGCATAGTGCTTTCTTTGCTACTGTTTGGGTGATTTTGAAGGAAAGGAATGTCGAGATAAATGTGATGATTTTGAAGGTCTATGGGAAAGAATCTATTTTTTAGCTTCCTTTTCGGTTTCAATGTCCAAGGAGTTTCAAGATATTCCGCTTTTTTGTATTACAACAAGTTGGCAAGCTTTGTGCGGATTGTAATTTTTCTGTTTTGATTCCATAGGCTTGGTTTAGTTTGGACTGATTGTCCACACTTGATATGAGTCTAGGCTTTTGTAATTCTCTTTGTAATTTTCTTTTTTAATCAATAAAATGTTTCTTATCGAAAAAGTTTAAAGATGACAAAATGAAAGTCCTTTGCTGCTGATCTACCTTACTGTGAAGACCACTGTCAGTGACATTTATTAAACGCAAAACCCGAGCTGAAAGTTCTGCATCCACTACTTCTTGTGTATCTGAGCTGCAAGACAGAAACAAAAGAATATGGACAGATAGTTATAATACCAGACTAAGTATGGTATTGTATGCGAGGGAGAAAAACGTATTTCATCTAGTGAATAGGTTTGTTTACCTGCAACCAGTACTCTGTTTTATTTTCAGGATAGCAGCAATTATATGCACGACCCAAGCAAGCTTGGCTTCAATCACAGATAGTTCAACATTATTATCACCTGTCTCGACCTGTGCTCTTTCCTATTAAAGCAATCAACCAATAAATAAATACATATATAAGTTCATGATGAACTCAACCATGTATACTCTCAATGCACCATACAAATAAAACATACCGTGTATATTTGTAGAATAGGCTCCGTAATGTTTATAATAAACATGCTACTGCTTTCATACTGAAACTCCGGAGAAGGAATTTAAGTCACAAACCAACACCATTTTGCAAAACAAAAAAAAAGGAAGAAGAAGAAATAACACATTTCTTTTAAGATACATGAGATAAGGTTTTGGGATGACAGATTCTAAGGCTGGTAAACTAACGAAGTACATGTCATATATGCAGGTTATACCTGAAATCTGCAAAGATATGGAAAACAATCGAGATGATCCTGAAGAAGCTCAACATTGTCGAGTGGATTCTCAGAAAGGTCATCCGGGAATCCAGCCTAAGCACAAGAAGATGAAAATTTCAATTTCGGTGCGTCTCCATAATATGAGAGCTCAAAAAAAAGAATGTGCCTAACTATACCTGCACCGAATCAAACCTTGATGTGATAAAACCTTCAGTGATCTTCGGCACAAATTCATCGAGCAAGCTTGGAGCATCACCCTTCAGGTATGGTACAGATGTTACCAGCCTGGACCACAGCCCTAAAAGGTAGTATACACTGCTGCTTGCCCACTGCAAATAAACATGAGCTAGATAAGCATATGGGCACGAAGGACCTAGGATCGAACATCTGTGGTGGGAGGAGTTTGGTTAGGGGGTGAACTATCCCCCTGGGTAATGTAACCCAGCCACAGGTCCATGATTCTCCTTATACATGAAACCTTTGAAGAAAGTTAACCTGCCAAGATTGCAAAGACTTCAACGTGAACTCTGCTACCAGACGTATCCAATCACTATAGCCTTCTACATTCACAAGCTCTGACAACTGCAAGAAAGAAAATACCATAACTTTGCAAAGAGAGGAAGTCACGAAACATATACATGCAACTTTACTATATAAATTGAAACTAAAAAAGAAAATCCAATTCATTTCCCAAACGCCACAAGGTATAATGAAAATTTTAGATAACCAAAACAACTTTTTGTTCTTATCATCAGACACAAGTAATATTACAAGAAGTACTATACTATATATAACGACAGACAACGAGAAATCTTTAACAATAAAAATTTTGAATACACCTAAGAAACCCAAACCAAGTCTTCCGAACTCTCAAAAAGGTACAAGGTTACTGCTTCTCACTTGGCCAGAAAGTATGCCTCTTGTTACCAATATAGGAAGGCATCTAATCTCTAAGGAAGCAAGAAGTTTATGATCTTCCTCAAATAGTGAGTACAATGCCAGGAAGCAACGATGAGACTTTTTGTCTACCACAACGGTCAAAAACTTCAATCAACAGTAAAACAATAAAATGCATATAGAATGACCCTGTCTCAAGCCTTTTAGGAAAATTAATATTTCTACCTCCATAACATATTCTACACTGGCTGACTTTAGAAAAGCAAGAATCAAGTTCTCTTAATTCTCTCTAAAATTTGTTCTTGCCATATGACCTGGTTTACCAAGACATCAAGACCACATCCATCAAACTTGTACTTAAGTTTCCCCTTCTGCTAAGAGCTTCAAGGGGAAGGGGTTAAATTACAGTGACTTGAAATACCGGTAATGGCCTTCCAACATTCAATATTAAAGCTCAGTTGCACCACTTGGACAGAATTTCTTATTGAATGTCCCAATACCTTCTGTTTGAAATTTTGAATTATCTAATGGTGTCTTTAGGGGAGGCATCAAAGAGGATCTCAACCAGCTCTAAGGATCCCAAGAAGGTATGGCTTTTCTTGACCAGGTCGGGTATATCTCGCCTCCTTCCCGCTTTCCATCGGATGATGCCTACTTGACTTGTGAAATCCGCTTTCCCTAAACTAGATAAGGAAAAGGAAAGAAGAGATTCTCTAAGCTTTAGCTCTACAACAAGCTAACACAACTGAACTACCGAAAACAGCTTGATTTATATGAGCCGACTATCGAAACAGAAGGAGGTTACTGCGGTGACAAAGCTATGACTGCTACTCGTGCACGCAACAAGAAAAGATTAGATAGATTAGTGAGCCTAGCTGCCCTTCCCGTAACTACCGAAAGTACCTGTCTAGCTAAGAAAGCTAGTAGTTCAGAAAGAGTATCCTCATTCAAGCTAGTGGTGATTAGAAACCAAGGCGAGATGTAGCGAGCAATTAAGGCTAACCATCCGGCAAAGGAAGCTCTTTCATTATCGTTCTTATTCTCCAGTATTCTCTTTAGAAACTATTCATTCAGTAAGCAAGGGTTCTGTAGAGTGGCAATATGGGTGACTTATCTGTCAACTTTTCCACTATCACCCCAAAAAAACCAAACTCCGCCTTACGTAACCACAAAACCAAAATAATAAGTAAATAAAAAGCTTGTCCCCATATTTCTCCTTCCAGAGTACCCTGTCCATCATATTCAAACCATTACTTCCAAACCAAATAACGCAAATCAAATCTAATAGAGCGCTTTGCCAAAGGTTAAAGATCTCTCCGCTAGCAGTTTTTTAAAAAAATCTTCAACCGAGACAAGATTTCAAAAGTGCAACCCAAGCAATCCTTATATCAGAAAACAATCTTGGTTGTAAAGCATTGAAAACTATACAATAATAATAGCTTTGTAACTTCTACAAAGAATTACACACATCCATGCTAACAGCTGTATAGACCTTTCAGTCCAAAGCATCTTATATGTATTTATCCCCTTGTGGGCAACTGAACTGGCCGAAATCCTTAAGTTTTCAGGGAACCATATCCTTCCAAATCAAATCGGACACTGGGAAAAAGGGTGGAATTACTAGAAACATGACTCGAGTAAAATAACCATTCTTATCCCATCAACATCTTTCATTCAGGCTATAGTAATGTTTTGTTTGGTACGATGGAAAATGAAAGGATGAAAAGTTAAAAGGATAGATAAAACATCATATTTGGTAAGTAAGGAAAATAAGAAGATAGAAAAGTGGATGGATTAGTTTTCTTTCCAACTCACCAAAATCATTCTCTCCAAAATTGGGAGGAAAAGTGAATGGAAAGTTAATTATGTGTTAAAATGAATGCTATTTACCTATATATCCTTTAATATATGTATATATCATATTTATTTATTACATATTATATATACATTAATTTTATATAGAGATATAATGATAAAATATGCATCCATATTTTTTTCATCCTTCTACTTTTTTATCCTACCAAACACATAAAAATCAATACTCCATAATTTTCATCCCTCCCACCAAGCACAAAGGAGGGAAAGAATGATTTCACCTTGAAGAATAGAAAGTGTATCACTCTCACTTTCCATGTTTCATTTTTTCATCAACCCAACCAAATACACCACAAGAGACATAAAGGAGAGGAAACAGGTTGCATCTAAATTAATTTGACACTATATGCAGGTCTTCAACACACATCCGATGTGAGACAATGCTTGCATACACAGCCATGTAGCATTACCTAGAAATCGATTATTAACACAACACATATGAGTAAACACAAACAATCACTGACTCACCATACGCAGCATACCAGAAAACAAGAATTAAATATGAAACATATAGAATAAAATACCTGATAATTGACTCTGAAACGCCCAAGAAGACGACAATATTCATGGTAATTGTCATGATCAGCAAGACCTGATTTCCAGTCCCAACATGACATTTATAAATGTCAGGGCTTGGCAAAGAAGAAAAAGAAGAAGAAATAAAATGCTAAAGGGCAAATTAGCCATGTAAAAAGTGAGTGGCGCATAGCAGCAAGCCAGTAACCAAAGTTGAAAGTAATCAGCAGCATCATTACTAATTTCACTTTTAAACTATTAAAGGTCCCATTCATAAAAGGTAAATGCAGAAGTCAAAACAGAAATTTACAGAAACAATAGTTTATATTCCCTTAACAGAGCACAGTGGCGGAATAGAATTTATGTCACCAACCCCAAATAGTTGGGACAATGTTCGTGAGTTGACTCGCGTTTATACTCTATGTACTCATCCATACTCCTTGGTCACAGTTTCTATGCCTGACAATACCAAGATTGTTAAGACGCATGCAGCTAGATGAGCATGACAGGCTGTAGATATCTACATGTTCTATCTGTTAGATATCTACATGGTGATGGTAGTAGTAATTGGTGATATGTGGTCGCAGAACAATGACAGTAGACATGATTGATATACTGTTTTGGATCGCAGTTCGCTTTGGAAATCTCATTTGGATTGATTTCATTATAATATAATATATAACAACACACCCATATACACATAGTCAATCAATACATATGTTATATCTGTGATAGAGTTTCAAAGAGAGTGACCCAAAACCATGCACCAGCTAACAGTTTGAGGAAGATAACCACAAGTCAGCAATGCAAGCAAGCAAGATCGATTGAAGTTGTGCAAGATGACTTCGAGTTTTCAAAAGAAAGAAGAGAATTATAGGAAGACACTTCGGAGATTTTCAAGTGTCAAGCTGGGATGGACGATCTTGAAAAAGGCTTCTTTGATGTTTCTGCAGTTTAGAATGAGTCGAATGGCTCCACCATGTCTAATTCTGATGAAGGGGAGATTTCAACTACCGAGTCATTATGCTCTGAAGACAATTCTTTTGTTGCAGAATATGATCTGGAAATTAGTGGATTTTTTGAAGAATATTCATTACATGAGAGGCTGATATTAAGCCTTTGATAGCTTCTCATGAAAGAAAAACAAGCATCTATTGTTCAAGACTTTTCTCAATAATATTTATAGAAATGAACATAGATGAAAGATATGTGAAAATCGCATAAACTATTACTAGAAATAGAAAAAAGAAAACGATAAGCGATAAGCGATTTTTTTTTTTTGAAAAAAAACGGTTTTTCTATTCCATGTAACATTCGTAAGAAAGACTAATTTGTATTGATTGGTACCTTTCTTTTTCATTCTTTCTCATTCAAATCTATACCTATAGAATCCGACGTGCCCTAGAGGTCAAACGCGTCGAACTCTAATAACAAAAAGAATCCAAAAGCCCCTCCACTACTATATTTGTCTATATTCTCATTCTACACTTAAGTTACACGGAATGATCAAAATATCGTTTCGAAACGGTCGAAACATCCGAAACGTTTCCGTTTCCAAGGAGACCGAAACGAATCAGTGATGAAATCGAAATTCTAATACTTCGAGGTGTTCCATAATGTTTCGAAATTTTTTGTTATATTTCAATGCATTTGCACAATTATTTCGGAATGTTTCAAGATATTTGAAGATATTTTGGTATATTTTGACCAATATTTTGAAAAAATAATTTTTAAATTTTTTTTTTTTTTTCATTCTTTTTTCGAAACGGGTCGAAACGTTTTCGAAACATGTCAAAACGTTTTCAAAACATGTTGAAACGTTTCTGTTTTCTAGGTGACCGAAATAATGCACCGAAACGAAATTTGGATCCTTGGTTACATGTAATAAAATACATTAAAAGATCTAAAAACCCCACCATTGTTGCTTACTGAAAAGCTTCTATTTTCTATTAATTTAACAGGTCAAACTCTGGGAAAGAATGCGCCTAATTTAAATTTTCAAAGTCTAATGCGGTTGGTCATTAATATTTAAAGCATACATTACACAATTTGATAAAAGACATCCTAGTCCTTCTTAAGTTACCCTCTCTCTAACAATTTAAACTTTTGGAATAGATATTTGTTTAACATTGTATCAAATCAGAAGGTCCTATTTTCAAATCTCGTAGTCAAGGCGTCAACCTAATGATTAAAAGATTTTCACATGCTAGGCCCATCCTTCAACACGTGAGGGAACGTATTGAAGTATAAGTGTTTAAGTTACACCCTCTATAAAAACTTAAGTGTTTGGAGTAGATGGTTGTTTAACATACCGTTTTTTATTAACAGAAAATAAAGTTAATTTTATATAAATATAAACTAGCACATGTTATAGCATTTCCTATAAGCATAAATGCTTTTTATTTGATAAGACCAAAATACAATCAACTAATTCCATAACGACCTAGTCGATAATTGTGAATAACCTAAGAAAGATAGTGATTTCTTATAGTGCTCTTGGTTAATCTAATCCTATGATTGTTATCACAATCAAGTAGCATTTTAGTGTGATTCTTTATAAATGCTCTATGAACAAAAAAAATTCAATAATAGTTGAAATTTCCATTTTCGATAGTTTCATAAATATATTAGGTAATAAATAAGAATTCACTTTTTTATGAGTAATTTATTCATATCATTTGACCAATGGCAACTAATTGATTGGAATAGTTGAGGTATTTAGGAAAATCTTCATATGGTAACTATCTCATTAAAGGAAGAGCCCAATTGAAGGAGCTTTGTACTAAGGGATCCAGTGGTAAGCAAAATATTTTGCTTGAAGGTTACGGTCATGGTCACTTGAATTCTTGTGCTAAAGATACTGTGTGAAATAGTTAATTGGTAAAAGAACAACTATAGGAAAGGAGATTTTTCTGATAACTGGTATGGAAAAGGGATCTCGAAAGGGAAAGTCACAGCATGTTCCAGATTTGCTGTGGTTACAGCAGGTAAGTTCTCCTATGCAATTGATCTTTGCAGATGACCCATTGACATGGCATGCCATCACTTAACAAACTGCACTACAAAGGCCTTCATGGACAGTAACGAAGTAATTTGAAATGTTCCCCTTTTTTGTATAACGTCAAGTTGGATATCCTCATGTGGAATATAGTGCGAGTTTTTGGATGATGGCCTGTGGTTTTGTGTTTTTCAAACTTCTGTGGTTTTTCAAATTTCTTTTTTGCATAGCATCAAACTTCTTGGTGTTTTTCCTAATTTTGAATGTTATAGGGTTGGAAGACTTGTCTCCCGTTGCACAGAATTTAAAAAATATAAAATTTTATTTTACCTATCAATAGAATTTTGTTTCCTAAAAAAACACATCAGACCCGACACCTTCCATTCCAATGTCGTTCAACATTCTGTATAAACCACAAGTCTCACGCAACACAATCGAATCATTTCCTCATAATTGGCCGTCACCGTTCCTCGACATAGCTATAAGGCTTGAATTGCTCATTATGTTCAACTTTTTGCTTCTATGTGGCATTTTGTGTGTATACCGTCTGAGACATCACAACCGATGTCTCTCAGTGATCTCCTCATTGATGTTTGATACGGTGATCTTGAACCATTACGGCCTTGGCCCCAAGTATATGAAACAATGAGAATCCGAAAAAAAAGGAGGAGATGATATATCCAAGTAATATTAGAAAAAAGTAAAGAAAATAAATTAGGCACATCTTGACAGTGCAAGGGCAATACAACATCGAATAAAAATAATCAATATACACAAAACATTACAGAGACAACAAAGTTCAAAAAAGAACCAAGGGGCATACCTTGTCCTGTTTGTAAAATTTCTTTGGTTCCTGTCATTAGATGGGCCAAGAACTTAGATCGTGCAGCATCATTGGTGAACAAAGACCGTCTTACAGAAGCCATACGCACTAAGCATTCTAGCGCCTGAAATTAAAATAAAAATCAATTAAAATAACTTTACACAAGAAATTCAAAGCAACCAAACCACAATGATAAATAATTACTACTAGCTTACCCCAACATGAAGATTGTGAATAGTGAAAATTCCAACAAGAGGAAAGGGTTATAGCACTAAGAAATTTAAAGCAGCACAAAATTTTACCATCACAGACAAGGATGGCAGCTGATGCCACGAAGTCTCATTTGCATCGTCTCACCTAATATGCCAATATGATATTGTTTTGCACACTCTTAACGTTCATTTGTGAGCACTTGGCATATTATACAGCACATCTGAGCTTTAGGCAACTTTCCATAATTTTATGTATTCGTCTACTTGTGTCAAGTCTTTTAAAGTACACCATTCAACCTGATTTAGCATTTTCAAACTCATCAATTAAGTGAAGCCTTTCATGAACTGGTAGTTATACTAATGACAAAGTCTAAGCACCCCTCGGCACAAGCAAACAACCATCTAAGACAGAGAGGGAGAAACAGAACAAAGATACTGCTACATATTAAAGTATTAAACCCATCTGAAAAATACTTTATAGAGAAAAGTAAATCAGAGTACAAAAGCCTATCCATGCAGAGGACAAAAAGTGTTGTAATTAAATGAAAAAAGAAAAAACAATGAGAGAAGAGAACAATCGCACCTAAGGACAACCAAAAAAGGTCAAAAAAAATGCCCTCTGACATTCTTCAAGGTGGCCACACTTTGTTTGGTATAAAAACACAAAAAAACTCCTGGAAAGTGTTCCGCACAAAATTAAGCTTCCCAATTGGCAAAAAAAATGTACCCAAGTATGTTGAACCCTTACATTGCAGGAAAACAATTAATCCACTTATAGAAGGGTCAAAGCTTCCAACTAGAGCATACAAAATCATCCAAGGTAAAGGTATCTTCTTAACTAAAAGATTAAGGATCCATAAAATGATTCTCATATTGCACCAGGGTGAAAAAAACAACTAAAAGTAAAAAAAAAACCCAAAAGGGAGGACAAGCCTCCTCATCGTAGTACGGGAAGTACAAATTATAAAAAATAAGACCTTCAACAATCCGAGAAATCCCACCACTGCCAATGTTGCAGGGTTCACTAAAAAGCAGCAGTCAAAATTAAAAACTATTCTACTCGCTTTGAAGAAGAACAGCCATAACCACGACCTCCTTAGAGTCATTAGAGGAATTGCAACTCAACAGCTTATAGAAGGGTCAAAGCTTCCAACTAGAGCATGCAAAACCATCCAAGGTAAAGGTATCTTCTTAACTAAAAGATTAAGGATCCATAAAATGATTCTCATATTGCACCAGGATGAAAAACAACTAAAAGTTAAAAAAAAAAACCAAAAGGGAGGACAAGCCTCCTCATCGTAGTTGTAACGGGAAGTACAAATTATAAAAAATAGGACCTTCAACAATCTGAGAAATCCCACCACTGCCAATGTTGCAAGGTTCACTAAAAAGCAACAGTCAAAATTAAACTCTATTCTACGCTTTGAGGAAGAACAGCCATAACCACGACTCCTTAAGAGTCATTAGAGGAATTGCAACTCAGCAATTTCCTGGTGATTGAAGCATTGGGAAATAGAGCATAGTGACACCCCTCGCTAGGGGAAAACACAGAAGAAGAAAGAAAGATAAAGAAAGAAAACTCTAATTGATCGTACTTTATCAATTTGATATTTAATCTTTGGAAGAGTGCCAATACAAGAGAGAGAATATCATCACTGAAGAAAACACAAGCACTGCTATGTGGCAGATCCCAGAGAAACAAAAGGAATAAAGCAACTGAATTGATCATGGCCGCTTTTGTAATCCAGTGGTCCAAATAAAGAAGAATAGATATCTCTATCGATTTTCAAACTTGCTTGAAAACTCCTCCTAGATAATTAGCAATTCAGAATTTTAGAACTAAAGGCAAAAAAGAAATGCCAAGGGGAAGCATACTATGATGAAAGTAGTACCAAGCAAGTAAGGCAGTTTCTTGTAATGGTGTTCACAAACCGGCAACCACAAACAATTCTCAATAGACCGCATAGAATATAAAACATAAAAGCAATCCCAGTTACTTAAGTCACCTTTCCAAAGCTGAAACTTAAAAATATAAGAAAACAATGACATCAACTAACCTCCTTGGAGAGAGGGGGCTTTGTGATTGCATAGTAATCAAAAAATATCTGCAGTGTTGATTGATCCTCCAAGACTGGCCTCCAAGAAGATGGGATCTATAAAATTGCCACAAGTCTCAATTATTTGAAAGATTAGTGAAGAAGACACTTAATGGGAGAATCTTCTTATCCGAGAGATGCAACATCACAAACATATGTTTCCATTCTACATGTGAACACGTTTTTTGTTAATATAACATTTTTATACCTGAACAGTACCAAACTCTTCTGAACTTTCATCAATTGATGTCCCAACAAAATCAAAAGACAAACATTTTAATGAAAGCGCAAGTGCCAACTCTTGCAAGCGGCTGAGAACTGCATGTTGCAAACAGGTTATCATCAAAATAATATTGTAATATACTACAACAATGATGAAATGAGAACACACGTTCACATATTACCATCACTTTTCAATTGACACAGTGAAGTTAGAGATATCTGGAAAATCTGAAATAGAGACTGATCCCGGAAGGCGCATGCCACCCTTCGATGGTGTGTTGAAGGCAATCCTGGATTCGGCTGCAAGTTCAGCACCAAGATGCATCAAGGACAGATGTAAGCAAACAGAAGCTTGATATGAGGGAAATCAACATAAGATAGAGAAGGGGGAAGAGAGAGAGATGAAAAAAGTTCAAGCAATGATAGTTAATCAACAATAAAGATGGATCAGTAAAGCCTCACTGTGATCCCATGAAAGTGCTTTTTCAAGCATTGGAACCTAGTTTCATAAATTTTTTAAAGCATTATTTAAATCATCACCTAGATATCACTTGAGGATAAGCTGAAAGACAGATTCTATCAATAAAATAAGTAGTGTTTTGTGGGATGGTAAATCAAAATGGGCTTAACATAATACCTAAGTTTCTTAAATTTTTTGGCGTTTAAAACCAGAAATCCTGAGTTTTTTTTCCCAAATCACAAGAACATGAGATTGCCGCACACAGCCTATATCGTTTTGAAACATAAGTAATAAAAGCGATGAAACAACCAAGATACCCTCATTACTGCAAAGAGGCATTGTATCACACATTGAATATTAGGGTTACTCGAGGTTAGTTTATATGTCAAGAGGCCACTTCACACTAACAATTATTTTTGAGTGGGGTCAGCCATCAGCGGGAGTAAAAGACGAGCACAAGTCTTTTACTCATTGAAATTTACCGATACGCAAGTATGCTTGGAATTGGTTGGTTAGCCCTATATGAGAACCCATGCCCCACATAGGGAATGGCCAATGATATAAAGAGAGCTTGTACCCACATCGAATGATTAGGGTCACCCGAAGTTGGCTTATATAATTAAGAGGTCTCTCCACTCATTACAAAATGGTTGAGTTAGATGCTCTAACATTTGCATATATTTAGTAAAAAATAAAACCAAGCCCAACGCAAACAATACCCTAATCTGCTTCTTCCACTGCTACCCCTCACTCGAACCATCTCACGATTGCACTGCCACCACCACCATACACACTATTTCCCACTCACACACACGCACCCATGGCACCAAAACCACACTAACAAAAAACATACCACAACATAGAAACCCACACAACCCATGGCAAACAATTTTCATTTCAGATCTAAAACAACAATATCTATTTGAATTTTTTAAAACAACAAATTTGTTGCATTCATTCTGATGACAGCCTCCATTTTCTCCATCAACCCATGTCTGATTTAGGTGATGTTTGATTGGAGTTTGATTTGGCTTTATTGGGCGTTTAATAGTGGCTTGATTGGGGCTTCTTGTTTGGTGTTTTAGGTAGGATAGTAATGATGGTGTTCTGGACTGGGGGTGTATGGTGGTAGTGGTGGTCATGTAGTGGTTGCCATGATGGCGAAGTGCATACATTCGTGCATGAGTACTGCTCTACTAACACCATTGGTGAGAAGGGGGCAGCTGGGTTTCATTTGCAGTTCAGTTAGTGTAAATTTCATTTGCATTGTTCAACTTTGTCTGGTGTAAATTCCACTTGCATTTGATTCTCCTTTTTTGTCTTTTTGTTTCAATTGTAGGAACTTTTGTCATTCAAAACATTACCTGAAAAGATGGATGGGCCATACATCAGTGTATATGGGATTAGGTGAGTCTATTCTCCCAAAAAATCTACAAGATTTAGTGACAAACCACAAGGGGTCGAAGTGTAATTAACTGAGTTTTCATATTACTGAAAAATTGTCACCCAGACATAAATTTAGTACAAGCTAAAACTTAAGGAATCTGCAAACAATTAGGTAGCACCTGGGCACTTTTGGACAGCTCAAAATGGGTTCCAAGTCAAAAAAACCCATAAAAATTATGAGTGAGTAGCCCAAGGAATCCTCTGAAAAATACAAGTCACTCGCTGAGTCACGTCAATGGCCTTCCACAGCTTTTCAGAAAATCACATGTAACATTTGGTGCTACTTACAAATCTTTGTCTAACCCTTCACACTACTGCCAACTACCTCCATGTTCAAACATCCCATTTGCCAGTATGCCAAACAAAGTTAAAGAAGCCCTCATTCATCTTTTGAACTATTTTAACATACTAAATTTGAGCAAAAGTACATTCATTGCTATTGCTACTGGGTTGGATACTAGTAATAAAGAAAATTCCATTTATTCTATCATTCATTAAATATTTACACCATTACTATGAGTTTAAGGTTAATTGGTACCTCATTTCTACTCGATATTATGCAATAGAGTGAAGTATACTCGATATTATGCAATAGGGTGAAGTAGCTAAGAAATATACATAGGCAGACTACAGATTAAGAGGAGCAGTACATTGATTCAGCAATTACTTTTTGGTATAAGAACTCAATTGTTCCACACAAGCGAGTACTAAATCCCTATCCTGCTAACAAACTTAACATAAAGACAAGTCCCGCAATCATACAACGAACACAAAACCAGTACACCCTAGTTTTCCCAAATGTAGGCACCAATGAAATGAGTCACCATGGGAAATGAAAATGCTGCCAAAAACAAAACATGCCTGCTCACAGCACATGATAGGAAATTCACTTGACTGCCAAATTTTTAGTTTGAGGAAGATGTGTTTGAATGACACATGATAGCTTAGAGGACTATTATTTTGGAGCTGAACGACGATAAGAAACAGGTGGGTGAAGTCGTCAAAATAAGGTGACCATGTAAGAACTCGTTTAACAAAAATCCAGTGAACTAGAAATTAGAGAAAAAGAAAAAGAGAAGTACTGACTCCACAAGGGTTTGTTTCAGATCCACATTCAAATGTAGAGGAGCTCCACTTTCATCATTTGGCAATAATCAACCCCTGGACTAACCATGTCACCTTCTTTCCTAAGTTTCCATGCCAACACGTTTACCCTTGTAATGACACGACTTTGACAATCCTTTTACATTAAGCCCCATGTAGGAACTCTGTCTCCGTCTTTTGTAGTGTTTACTTTTACACAAGTGGTCCCAACTCCCAAGCTCAGATAAACAATGAGGGTTGCATTAGATATTGTTAACCAGCGTAAACCTTGTCTGATCTACTGTGAACATGAATCTTGAAAAATATATGTGCAAATTTGTGGACATTTCACTTAAGCAATGTGTTGTACGAGTACCCTGGTGTTTCGAGCCAATGGAAGGGGTGCTTAATTTATGACACAAATGGACATCCCCGACATTTATTATATGGTTTAATGTAATATTCCAATATTACTAAACCAACAAAGAAACATTCAAGCCATGAACAACTATTAGAGAACTCTTATAAATACAGACACCAGCCATAACAATATCTGCACATACAAAAGTAATTTATCACACAAAAGGTTGTAGCAGCAACAGATATAGTTCATATCCTTACCAAACAATAGTTTCAACCCGACGATCACAAACTTTAAATGTTACGATAACAAATACAATTCACATCCTTACCTCACTGAAAAATAGTTTCTACACTAAGATCACAAACTTGCGTATAAGTACAAAGCACAAACCTGATTCATCTCACAAACAAGCTGATTCAATATCTTTAAACCAATAGCATAGTGATCTGATGTTGCCTGACAAAAACAGAGAGCTCATGAGCAAATTACATCCACAAGCCTTAACATGGTCACAGTTATGGTGACCAAGTAGTTAATCAAACTTGAACTCATTCATTACAAGCTACAAAGCATGGACATAGATATGACACGACATGGACATGCCACATGAATTTCTCAAAGAAAGGAGACGGACATGGCAAGAATATTACTATATATATACATATACTCACAAACCATAATCAATTACAAAACATCAATATTTCACTTAAATGTAGTAGAAATAAAACCAAATATATGGAACATAATTTTAGTAGAAGTAGAGACTCGAAGAGTGAGGCACTAAAAATCGAATACCAAGATATAAAAGAGCGAACACTTGCCAATTATCCATAATGAGGGAGAGAAGAGATTAGAGACAATGTTACTCCTAGTAATAAAACAAGATGGATCAAGTAGAGAAATACATCTAGTGTGTTGTGTAATCAACGTATACCTCTTAAGTAGAGAGAGAAGTTCTACAAGACAGCCATTAAACTGGCAATTCTTCATGGTACAAAATGTTGGCCAACTAAAAAATATGTTCAAAAACTAAGTGCAGCAGAAAAGCGGATGTTAAAATGGATAAGTGGTAAAACTAAAAAAGATAGAATTAGAAATGAGAATATTCGTCAAGCCATAAATGTAACACCAATAAATTAAGATAGAATCCACTTGGATGGCTCATATATGTATATAGAAGACCTAGTATTCTACAGTCTACATTGAGGAAAATTGATTTGAAACCTATCAATGGCAAAACAAGATGTAGGGGTCAAAATTAACTTTGAATCAAATAGTCAAAAAAGATAAGATCGTTTGCAGTTCAACAACAAAGATGAGCCTGACAGAACATAATGGAGGAACAAGTTTCATGTAGTCGACCCTCCATACTTAGGATAAGACTTTGTTGAGTTAACTTAAAACCTATACCAAATGCAACAAAATGAAAATCAGATTGCACACATACTTCAAAGTCAAAAGTTGAGGAGCACAAGCACAAAAAAACTCTCTTTTATTCATATGGCCTTCATCAATGCAAGTGACCTCGTGGTTTTCTAGAATAAAACAATTTAATTTCTTCCAATAGGTCAGACAACTTTCTTGCTTTTAAACCACAATCAATCGATATCAAGTTCTTAAAATCTTTGTCATCTATAGAAAAATTTTAAGGAGTTGCAACCATATAGTGTGACTAAATTGGCAATGATGGAAGATGGCAAACCATGTTAGACTCTCTTGTGTATGCTTTAGAGAGTCCATGATCACTAAAAGCTCGCATCACCATATCCTAGTTACCAAACACAACTTGAGCATCAACCTAATAAGAAACAAGAGTCAATGGATCAAGAGTTCAAAGTCAAGTCACCAGTCAATTGTCCAACCACCTGAGCTCTAGAACAAAGCAAGGCATTATTCAAAAAATAGACAACTACATTCTGAAATTGATAAATTGGGAAAACATTGATGCTAGTCCCTCGTCCCAGGAAAAAGTGCCCACATTCCATTTTGTCAATAAAATGTTACCTTGTTGCCCCACTTGCAAGTCAGGAGTCATTATTACTGTAAAGAGTTTTACTTTCCTATTGTCGGCTGTCTTTATATTACTCTACTATTATCTTTATTATTCAGGAAATTCTAGCATAGGACAATATTATTAATGTCTTCAATATTAATTTAACATAAATAGGTGAAAGGGTGTATGCAATATACATCCTCCTCACAATATACCACTCCATAATCCCTTTCTTTGTCTCTTCTTCTATTCTTTCTTTTCCTAAACTCTAGTATTCAATTAGTCAAATTGCAACTTGGTACCATAGCATCGATCATTGCATCGGAAAAAATAGCGAAGACTTCCAAACATAAATTCTTCATTTTTCCGTTGTCGAAGTCATCTTCCATTGATTGACATCATGCTAATGTTAGCATGACGTCATAATTTTCCAACAACCAGTACTATGTCTAGGACCGAAATTTAGTGCTGGAATTTATGGTATTTTTGTTCTGTTTTTTTCAAATTGTTTGGAAGGATTTTTCTCTGTTTGAATGATTTTCAGAAAAATTAGTGCCACACTGCCGCTTTTTCAACCTGCTGGTTTCGCACAAACTGCTTGTTTTTTATGTTTTTGTTCAAACTTTAATCTCCGACTAGACCTCAAGGGTGTTGTTTTGGATGATCCATGCTTCGTTGGGTTGATTTATGAGGATTTCTTGCCTATTGGAGGCCTCGGCTACACAATAGGGGTCCCAGTAGAGTCGTTCAGCCACTGTTTTGGGTCTCATGGGGCTCTATTTTTTGTTATCTGCTGGTTGTGCAAGTCTGGGTGGATTTGATTCCTACTTCTATGTTGTGTGTGGGTGACATGGTGTTTGTGGCATACTAAGTCTGGTTTCTTCCTCCTTGATAAGTAATTGGTTGTGGGCTTCCACATGGCAACCTTCAATGATGTCAAAAGTCTTCCATTAGATGATCAAGTCAGACAAATTACTTCTATGAAATTGAAAGGCAATAACTACCATCAAGGATTTTTTGCATGCAAAGAAGAAAATAAAGTACTTAACTGATAAGCTACTTTAGACTAGGGGTAGCAATTTCCGACTCAACACGACTCGAACTCAACACAAATTTTACGACTTGAACTCGATTATAACCTGACACGAAACTGAAAATGACCCGACACGCGAACACGAATAAAAAAACGGGTTGTGTCCGAGTTCAACCCGCCTAACCCGAATTTGACACGCTTAACCCGATTATTTATTCGGTTGAAACTAACACAAAAATGACCCGATAATTATACGAACACGGCACGATAATTTAAATACAAATGACCCGTTCAACCCGTTTATAGAGAGTATAAAAAGAAAAAAAAAAATCCAAGTCTAAATAGTCAAGATAACTCTAAAGCTAAAAATCTAATCCATTCTCCTCGTCGCCTCCCTCCTCCTCACTCCTCACTCCTCACTCCTCACTCCTCACTTCAGACTTCACCCTAAAAATCTAATTCAGACTTCACCCTCACAAGTCATAACCCTCAGCCACCCAGGAGGCTAGGAAACCACCTTCCCTGTCACTTCTCATCGCCTTCTCAGGTGGGGCAACAATGAATATGCCGGGCACTTTCTTTTGCATTTTCCTTTGCTCTATGTGAATTAGGTTAATCTTTAGCGAGTGTCAGTACTATTGGGTACTGCTTGGCTCATTAAGTTCTGTACCTTTGGTTTATTGTTCCTCTGATTTATTGTTTTTGCTAATTGCTTCCTCTAATTTATTGTTCCTTTGATTTATTGTTTTGCTAATTTTTGTTCACTTATTTCTGGTTCATTAATTTATGTTCACTTATTTATAGATGAATCCCAACAACCAAGCATGCACGACTAAATTACCAATGGAAGGGAGTCGACCAAATGTTGGTGATACATTTAGTATTGCACCTCGAAAGAAGGACAAAGGTAACAAAGACTGCAAGCGCAAACGCAAACGCACGCTCACTGAAGTTGAAGATGATGATGTAGATGTAGATGTAGATGTAGATGGAGATGGAGGTAAAAGCAAAGTAAAGGTAATCCTCAAGTCTAGATGTAAGAAGTGTGAGAAAGTATACAACGCAGATACTGTGGAACAGGTAATATGAAACGTCATTTAAATAAATGTTTGAAGACCACTGCACGTAATATAGGTCAATTACTTTTGTACCAAAATGACAAGTCTCTCACTACACGTAAGCAATTTAGTGAAGAAAAATTTTTAGAATTGTTAATTTGTGTTATAGTTAAGCATGACTAGCCATTTCAGCTTGTTGAGTATGAGGCTGTTAAAAATATTTTTACATACTCGTGTCTTGAAGTCAAATGCATTACAAGGAATACTGCCAAGAAAGATATCCTTAAGTTGCATGCAAGAGAGATGAATAAGGTCATTCTAATGCTACGTGAGTTGCTTGGTCGAGATTTGTTTAACTTCAGATTTATGGACATCTATTGCTACTGATGGTTATTTGAGCCTCATAGTCCATTTCATTGATAAAGATCGGGTCTTGTATAAGAGAATTCTAAATTTCTCTTATATGCCTCCCCCACATAGTGGCATCACATTGGCTAATAAGATCAATAGTTTGGTGAGTAAATGGGGTACAGAGAAGAAGTTGTTTCCAATTACTCTTGGTAAATATGCTCGAGGGTCAACTTAATTTGAAAAATGCACTATTGAGTGATGGTTGTTGTGCTCATATTCTCAATTTAATTCTCCAAGAGGGTTTGAGAGAAGTAGATGTTGTGGAGAAGATTAGAGAATGTGTGAAGTATGTAAGAGGATCACAATCAAGAAAGCAAAAATTTATGGAGTGTGTTGCACAAGCATCTCTAGATAACAAGAAAGGTACAAGGCAATACGTTCCAACTAGATGGAATTCTACATATCTCATGCTTACAAGTGTCATCTACTACCGTCGTGCCTTTTGTCATTTGCAACTTGTTGATTCAAATTTTTAGTATTGTCCATCCCAAGAGGAATAGAGTAAAGTGGAAAAGATTGAGAAGTTTTTGGAAGTATTTTACAATGCTACTTGTGTATTTTCCGGCACTAAGTACCCAACAGCAAATCTATACTTTGAGCAGGTTTTCATTGTTCATTTAACCTTAAGTAAGGAGACCCAAAGTTTGAATGGTTTTATGAGGAAAATGACTTATCAAATGCTTGAAAATTTTGAGAAGTATTGGTCTAATTATAGTGTGATCTTGGCTATTGCAGTGGTATTTGATCCTCGTTATACATTTCAATTTGTGGAGTGATACTATGCTGAGCTTTATGGTGAAGGGTCAATGGAATGCATGAATGTTCATGAGAAGCTATTTGTTTTATTTGATGAGTATATGGGTTATTTGCTTTATTTGATGAGTATATGGGAAATACTTCTAAGGGTTCTTCTTCTCAAACAATATCTTCCTTGTCCTCGTACTGAAGTTAATCGAAAGCTAAATCCAACTCGAAAGTCTACTGATTTTTTGAAAAAACATCTAATTCTTTGTGGACTCAGCTCTTGGTTTGGTTCACGGGACCCGAGCACTTGACCTAGACATAAACCAAGCTAAAAAGTTCTCCACTCTTGGAACTAAAAAAAAAACTGAACCGAACCCAAGCAAGAATACTAACAATACAACCATGCACCTTGGGTAAAGTGTCTTAAATCTCCTTTTTTTTTGGCCATGATACTACAAAGGCACACATAATCTTTAGGTTAAATTATTTTTTAATTTACTAATTTTTTTACCAGTCAAGAGTGTAACTCAGCAGCCACTAGCTCACCCACAAGGTCAGGCCATGTCTGACAACAATGCTCCAAATGCCCAATGATAGTTCTCCTAACAAAACTTTCCCCGACCCACTAAATCAATTGTGAATACTTGGCCTTTCACACAATGGCACTCAAATATCAATAGAAAGTCTATCATTTTCACTCCTACTTGACTCTTGTCTAGGCTTGCTCTCGCAAAATTAAGCCATTACAGATTAATCAGATTCCCCATAGGTCAACTTGAACACAAAGATCCCAAGTCCAAGTCTTGCCACTCCATATCCGGTGCATGGGGTTTGGCGAGTGACTGTCGTCAGGAATTTACATTGTCGGCACTTGCCCAAAGGACGCCTTGTTGGGACTGTTCTTCATTACCAAAAAAACCAGGGGAAAAAAATATCCAATGATTGGAGATATGTACTCAAGATCATCAAACCAAGCACTGCTTATTCATCTATTTGCTACTTGAAAACCTACATAGAAGCCCCGGTATCTATTTCAGCTGGAGTCTTGTCTGTTTAAGGAATTTAGAGAATGGTATTTCATTAATTTTAGAGATTTAGAAGTTATCAAATTTGACACTTTATCAAACTATAGACCAAATCAAATCATAGCTCCTATTGCAGAATGGGTTTTAGGAGTTTATAGCCAATTCAAAATTCCTAATACATCTCTAGATAATTTTCAAAAAACATTGGAAACTATGAGTTGGCAAATTATTCAATCACTTCATCCTTCCACATAATCTGTAATACTCGAAAATCACAATCAAACTTTGGAGGCTACTGCCTTCATTACACCTTTAATAGGGGACAAACAATCTTATGTACCAAACCAGACCTAAGCAGATCTACCAAACAACATATAAGAAAAAAAAAATTTAACTATTCATTTGCAAAGAGCAACATGCCATAATTACAATTAAGAAAGTGACAACTCAAAGCCTAAAAGATACGCAATCAGCCAGGGCTAAATACATGCACCCCAATCTATTACTACTTATTAATGTCACCTAACTAAGAAAACTTTTGAGTTCATATCCCTAATCAATATTATAAAATAAATTACATCCTGACATGTCCTTTGATCTTACTTTTGCTTTCTCAAATTATGCCTAATTATTCAATTAACTTCTATATTTCTTCAATAGCTCATTAAAACACAAATTCTAGCCTTCTTATTATAGGACTCTTTGACTTCCATATCCTTTTGGGCTGTCATAAATCATAATCTTCCGTAACTATACACGAAAACATCCAATCTAGCCTGTCAAACCGCATTATCCAACCAAAAAAATTGTCTAATTTCTTCCAACATGTAGGCACCTATTTGACTCCAAATTGTTTTAGACTCTTATTTAAGTATTATAGCTAGAACATACAAGTTTATCTCACTATTTTTTACCATGAAACCATAAAGAAGCAAAGTCCAATCCAGGGATCAAAATCTTGTTTCTATGAAGCACGGACACTCTCAAAATGGTGAAGTATCCGTGTCGGACACCAACACTCTTCAGACACGTGTCCGATACTCTTTTATCCGTGTCCATAATTAAATAAAAAAAAATTAATTTTGGACACGTGTCCGACACTTCTTTTGTGACGTGTCAAACACTTCTTTAGAACATGTCTACTACTAAACAATAAACATGTGTTGAAATGTGATTAACAAAGTTTAAAATTTTGAGAACATATAATTACTAATACTAGACATGTTAAAATTGTACGCCAAATATAATAATAAAAACAAAAGATGCATAAAAATTTTAAATAAAAAGAATTGAGAAAATGAGAGCAATTATTTAAATTATATATTAGGTACACATTGTCTACAAAAAAAAAATACTTATAATAAAATACTAGATTTACTTATAATAAAATATTGGATTATTGACTATTATGATGATGATTTAGTCTAAAAATTTGCACAGATAACTACACATAAGATTTACTTATAATAAAATACTGGATCTTTTATGAATTGTATATCATTATCACTATATTTATAATAAAATATATAACGTTATATATAAAATATAATTTTTTATAACGCATCCCCACCATGTCCGTGCCTTATTTTTTTGAAAAAAGTCGTATCTGTGTGTCCGTGTCTATGCTTCTTAGTCTTGTTTCGGTGCATAATTTAAGTCAACACAGAAACAAAACATTTCAAAAATGAAAGGAAATATAGAGAAGAAATTGGAAATTTTATTTCTGAAATACTAGTTGAAACATACTAAAAAAGCTCGAAACATTTTGAAATACCACGAAGCATATGACTTTTGATATTCAATGAGTGATTCGTCTCGGTTTCTATGAAAACCATTGCATTTCAGTCGTTGTGGTGGAAACAACAAAATTTCGACTCTCGATCCAATCTAACCACTATCAAACCACATTATACAGAGCTTGCATGCACAGAATTTCAAAAATTTTAATAGTTAAGTTTTTAATATTTAATTTGTTTTTGGTGTCATGGTTATGAAAATCTTTTGTCCAAGGAAAAAAGATGCTCCTTGGTGTATTGAGAGGTGTTAGCAAATGATTAAATAAAAAAACTTAAAACATAAAAATACAGCTCAAAATGGTCCACGTAAAATGTACATGTGCACCAACTAGTATACATAAAAGCAAATGTAAGGAATTCCCTGTCTATACATCACAATTTTATTATACACCAGATATATTACCTGGCTCAGAAAGTTCATCGACTCCTTAGCAACATCTCTAAATCTATCGTCATCGAACCACCCAAACTTGGTAACCCGACATAATAGTTGAATCAAAGATCCAATCACAAATGGCTGCAGTTCAGGTCCTCTAGTTGCCAGATAGTTTACAAGGTAATTTCCTTCAAGGAAATACATAAAGATAAATTCAGAAAGAACCAAACAACCAAAAATAAATAAAAAATGGAAAAAAAAAAAAACGAGATTTGTAACATCTTGCTTTTAAATGCTACAAACTAAATCAGGAGTTGATAAAACCACAAGATAGCATGAGCTAATTGATGGGTAATGTTGACATGATAACAGGGATCAAGAGTAAGGGAAAGCAACAGCAATTGGCAACATAATAGTGGAACCATTGATGATAATTCATGGCCAACGCACATATAGGACTGGAAAAAAGGAAAACAAAAGGTGAGCAGAACAAATAGTTACGGATATCAAGACGGAGCTGTAGGGAGAGACTGTGCTCCGTCACTTGTTTCAACAAACTTGAGCTGGCCAGCATCAATGCATAAGGAGTCAAAGCATTGTCCAGAATGTACTGGCACTGTGAAATGTAATCAGTGTTCGCAGAAAAACATTTCAGAGTGTTCTCAGCATGAGCTCGTTCAGCTGAGTCCTGTGAATTGTAGAGCCTCTCACACAAAGCTTCTAACTGCGCTAAGCTCTCCATTGTCGAAGAAAGCAAGATGGTTCCGGAAACTTCAGAGGATCAAGTACCAGCGTTTATCCAATTGAAGTCTACAAAATTTCCCACAAAATGCAGTCACACATTATTGAGGTGAATTAATATAATAAACACATATATACACAGGCATACATTATATTTTTGCAGCAATATACATTGACTAGAAAATAAAACAAAGTTCCACATGATATCAATATGAAGCAAAAAAATAGCAAGTGGGGTTAAAAAAGGAAAATTTGATATATAATAGGAGATGTTACATTGTTTATAATACAAGACAGTATCTCTCAATGTCAAACTGTTTCTCTATTACAAATGGGTTGGCCAAAAAAAAGGTACATTTAGATATACACAAGAACTCCACAGAAAAGAACCATGAGCTGGTCATCAGAAACCCCTTGATATATATGATACAGCATCAACCCTGAGAGGAAAAAAATGGCCAACAAGAAAATTAATAGGTATTTTGGTTGAGAATTATGCTTTTAAAGTATATTCTCCAACACAAACAACCACAGAATCAGAATCAAATTCTCTTACAAGGCATAAAGTATCAGATTTATTCCTTGAAGCAACCAATCTACTAATCTCACAAAATTACAAACAAAAAAATTGTATGAAATGCAATGTTTATATTCTACATTTAAGAAAGCATCTGTATGCACGAGGGTGGAGACACACACAATTTTAGCATGCATGACGATCTATGGGGGAAAAAAAGAAGAATAGAATCAATATTTTTATAGAAAAGAAAAGAATCTAATACACTAGAAAGCATGGTGTCTCATGTGTGCGATGTGTGAGCAAATCGTATTCATTAATTACAAAAATTCTAATCTTTCCCATGAGAACTTTGCACAACAATTATTAATATTACAGCAATAAGCATGATTTTAAACATATAAGTTCGTTTTATTCTATGAGATATGGAGAAATAGAGAGGTAGAGAGCGGAAAAGCCAATTAAGAAGACAGAGAATGACACAGTTAGGACATAGAGTTTTGTGAAGGTAGAGTCTGAGTGGAATTTTGGGGTAGCAGGTGGTTGAGACAGAAGAGGCAATTTTCGATACAACACAAATTCGACATGAACTTAACAAGCTAGAGTCAATTAATCAACATGAAACCAAAAAAAAACTCATCCCATCAACAAGAATAACGAAAATAACTATCAAACCCAAATAACTCGATTTTGAAAAGATAAGTCCATCTAACTACAACCAAAATGTCTATTTTTAATTTTTTTTTTTTTCAATCTGGTCGTATGAATTCTTATGGAATTATAGAATTTTTTCTTGGGCTTGCTTTATCTGAATCAAGTGGATTTCTAATTTATAGAGGCTTATGGGTTGTGAATTTAGTTGTAAAAGAAAGGATTATAATTTCTAATTCATGAGTTATACGCCGACCCAAAGACAACATCAGTAACAAGATGTCAGGTTAGTACTAACCACTGGGTCATCTAACACGATCAATTAAATGCAACATATTAGGGTTGACACATTCTCAACAAAAGAGTCGATATGTGTGATTAAATGTGTGTGTGGTCAAATGAGAAGAGGGAAGCATGACTAAGGGAGAGAGTGACAGACAGACAAGGTGGATACGTACTATGCCCTCCTTCCCAAATACAAAGCAAGCCTGATTAATCTATCACCATGAGAATAAGAGTTTTGTCTCCTGGGTCTCCCATTTCAAGAGTCCATTAACATAAGATTCGTCCTCTCTCTGTGTCTCTCTCTCTCTCTCGACAATGTTTGGAAGAAGAAACAATTTTTTTCCAATTAAAAACATCTTTCAAAAGAAACGAAGATTGTCATTTCATGAAGGTGTAAATTTCTCACACACATCGCCAAGATTTTTAGCCACAACAAAATTCAGCTGGCAGTGTGAATACCAACAAATAAATCTAGACCTAAACACAACAGATTGTTCCGAACATGTGTTCAAGTATCAATCACTCATTCAACACACTTACGCAAAACACAAAACTATCGATTCAAAAAGAAATTCAAATCACATCAATTACATGTTCCCACAATCAATTCTGGGAAAGAAAAAAAAAATGATCTCACCTTTCTGGGTATCTCTCTCCTCACAAATACGGCTCAGTAATCGAACTTCGCAGACGCAAAATCGTTGTCTTCCATTTTCAGAAAATTTCTTTCAGCAAATTGTATGATCAAATTTGAATTGAAAAAAACAAGAGAGATGTGCAAATACTACTATATTCTTATAGCAGAGAGAGAGAGACAGAAGAGAGAGGAAGAGAGACGAACCACGGCAGAGACGTCAATGGATCGAAACCCTAACCCAATTGAGGGCTTAAACCATAGTTAAACACTCTTCGGAATCACCCTTTGGCCTTTTTCATCCACTCATGACAACGCAATGCCACTCGCGGATGCCACATGCGTGTGTGGTGTTTAACCCAATAAAAACCGACACTTTTTTTCTGAAAGTTACAAAAATGCTTACGCCGGAGGCCGGACGTTTTCCATCATAATTTTTAGGGAAAATTTCAACCACACCCCCTCTAGTTTATCCTATCTTCAAGGACACCCCCTCTAGTTTCTAAATCTTCAATGACACCCCTTCTAGTTTATATTTAAACATCACTAACACCCCTTACCATTAAACTATCATTCCTAACAAAAAAAAATAATCTAAAATACCAAAAATGCCCCTACATAAACCTCAAGTAATTTTTCTACATAAATTTTATTAAAATTCGAGCCGATTAAAATTTATTTTTCTACATATTAAAATTTGAACCAATTAAAATTCGATTGAAGTTGAATAAATTTTATTTTTTTTAACTTATTAAAAAAAAAATAAAAAAAAAAATTTCTCCTTTTAAGGAGTTGTGTAGTTGTTTGGTTGATCAAAAAAAAAAAACTTATTAAAATTCGAGCCTATTAAAATTTATTTTTTACATATTAAAATTTGAGTCGATTTGAACTCTACCCGAGTTGTTAGCGCCGATTAAAATTCGCTTTCGAGTCGATCAAAATTTATATTTTTTTACCTATTAAAATTCGTGTCAATTAAAATTCGATTTATTAAAATTGAAATCAATTAAAATTTATATTTTTTATGTATTAAAATTTGAGCTGATTAAAATTCAATACGAGTTGATTAAAATTTGATTTGAGTCGATTAAAAATAATTTTTAATTGGCTCAAATAGAATTTTAATTAGTCCAAATTTTAATACGTAAAAAATATAATTTTTTTTTGGCTCAAATTTTAATATGTAAAAAATTAAATTTTAATTAACTTGAATCGAATTTTAATTCACTCAAATTTTAATACGTAAAAAAAATTAGAAAACAGAGGGGGTCTCATTGAAGATATGCTTATCTAGAGGGGGTCTCATTGAAGATATACTTATCTAGAGGGGGTGTGAATGAAGTTTGTCCTCAAATATATCATGGACAATTTAGTAAAATTACATTATAATTAATATTTTTAATCTGACAGGGGGTGTCACTGAAGATTTAGAAACTAGAGGGGGTGTCCTTGAAGATATGGTAAACTAGAGGGGGTGTGGTTGAAATTTTCCCTAATTTTTAGAATTTTCATTTTCTTTTAAGACTTGACTATTGTACAATTAAAAAAAAATTAAGTCCCATATCTCCAAAATTTATTATTTCAAAAGGTATTTTTTATAATTTTTGTAGGTTATTTTAACTAAAAAATTTGCCATTTTTGTGGTTAATTTATCATTTTTGTGTGTATTTTTATCACTATTATAGGTGTTTTTACTATATTCGTAGTAACTATTTTTACCACTTTTCTTAAGTATAAAAAAAATTATCACTTTTATGGTTGGTTTACCACATTTGTGGGTATTTGTATCACTGTTGTGATAATTTTTTTTATCATTTTTTAGGGTACCATAATAGTGATAAAACTACCCACAAAAGTGATAAATCAATCACAAAGTGATAAATTTTTCTTTTAATACGAAATTTCATCTACCATTCATAAATTCGAAGAATAATGTTATTTGAACCTAAAATATTGATGTTATTTGTTGATCTCATGATGTGACTTCATTGAAGTTATTAGATGAAGAGCAAGTTTCAATGTTTGATAGGATCCACAATTAATTCAAAAGTCATAATGAATCAAGTTAGCAAATGAAGTCAATGTTTAACATTGCTCTAAATTCAATAACAAGCATCTCCAACCTTTAGGTTTACCAAATTTAAATTAACATTTGCGTAAAAAATTTAATTTGATACAAACCCAAATCTATCTATCCATCAATATATATATAAAACAAACGTATTTTGTGTAGGGGGGCTTCAATTTGCTTAATTAATTACTCTATCAATCTTTTGTAACTATCTTTTTTTTAAAAAAAATCTTTTGTAACTACTCCTACTATTTTTAAAATTATTTTAAATTTAAATGTTTACTCATCTTTATTGATTTTTTCACATTTAAAATATTATTTTAATTCATTAATGGTAATTTTTCAAGTAATATGAGGGTTAAAAAGTGTGATGGCAAGGGAGACTGATCATGTGCATCGCACGGGGGTGCTCGCTAGTTTAAATGAGGATAACTCAAATTTAAAGGGTGGTAAAATATAACCATTAAATTTTTAAAAGAGAATGAAATCTACCTACTAGTTATTTAAGTAAAAAATGGAGTCTCCTCTAATTTGATATGGTTTTGAGTAGAGCATTGGAATTTGGGTTTAAAAAATAGTAAAGGTTGTTGGAAAAAAAAATCATTATTAATTTTTTTTCATTTTTACCACCTTGCTACTTTTTATAATTTTTTATCTAATGTTTATAATATAGTAGAGTGGGCGATTTACGAAAAAAATAAAAGGAGAAGAAGAAAAATAGAATAAATATTGTGAATCTCATAAATTACACGCATTCACCACTAACAATTCTTGAAAGAAAGATGGCACGCCAATTAACTAACTAAGAAAGGAAAAAACACTAATTAGGAGTAGTACAATGGTCAAGTCTATCATATTACAAGTAAAAGGCCCTAGGTTCGATATATCTCACATCTCTTAAGGTCAGTCACCCTTATTCCTCATGGGACATTCTTAAACGAATTCGAAATACGTTGGTCAATCTCAAAATTCGAGAGAATAGTCGGTGCAAACTTAAATACTTTTTAGCAAAAAAAACTAAGAAAGGAAATTGCAGGCAAACTTGAAAGTCTTGTCAAATGGTAAATTTTATCATTATCATTACTTTTGTGTTATTTTGTAGTGTATCTTCTTAAAGACGCGCCTGCAAGCCTAGCCCATGAATTTCTCTCTTTAGGTAATCCCAAGCAGTTCATCTGACACTTCATGAAAAGGTTCATGTTGCTTCAAAAAAGGTTCATGTTTCACCACGACATGCATTTGGTGTCATTGCCGGTGAAAAGCATAGAGCGTGCGGGCTCAGCTCTCGCCCTCCTCCCTCCAATATGAATACTATGCTCAGCAGTTAGTATCAATTCAAAGCGTTAATACATACAAACACTAACTTGCCAAGACACAAACCCAAAAATTAATACCACTAAAGAAAGGTTTCTCGTGCCATTTTAACCATCACACAAGGTTTGGATAAGTAAAAACATAAACAATCAAATTATACATTGATCCTCTCAACTATGATTTTGTTTTTTACCTTGTCTCTTGGACTATCACATTTTTAACATTGCTCACCCAATAATGTGATTGATTTCATATTGCCCAAATTTTTAATGTATATTACAAATTTAACGAGAAATCGTTTCATTTTTCTCTCTCCGACTATGCATTTTTTCACTTTGCTCCGATACATTAATAATTTTCCTCCAAAAAATAGCGGACAATTGTTATTGGGGCAAAGTGAAATAATTCATAGGTGACATATGTATAGGTGATACACATCACATGACACTGCTATACGGTTTATATAACTCACTGAAAATTTTCTCGCCATTGGGACCCTCAAACGTACATGAGCATCCAAAACTCTTAAAGTTTGTCATTCAATCAGACATTCGCTCATGTTTGACAAACAATACTGAAATCTCTTGAAGTATGTACGCAGATAAGAAATGGACCCTTGTTGTAATGATTTATTAGATATGTCGTTAAAACTCAATGACATTAACATGTATTTGACAAAAAAATCTCAAATCATTCCTTCATCATGTCAGATAAAATTCAATCTTGAATTTTTATTTTGAATATTGTATATTACAATTTCGTTTTAAAATACCATATTTCCCATTACCAAGCCCACCACCACCTCTCTCAAACCTACATATCACTGCCCCTCCCCCTCCCCCTACTCACCCACCTCCCCATCCCTAGCCCACTTACCCTTACCCCATCAATTGCAAACCCCTCTGTTTACCTTTGATAATGAAAATTGATGCCTTTAACAAACACACTTTTTTTGCCACAGCAAAGGCGGCTATCAGAAATACTCTGCCTACAAAAAACCCTTTATTTCTTACGGTGAAAAATAGAGTTTTAACACTACGTTTGATGAGTTAAAAGGTCAAATACATCTTAGCATGTGCAATTCTCTATGGGCCGGGCTATGTGAATCTCCCTTTAGTCCAACTCTCTCGTCCCCTCTTTCCTCTTCATTTATATCCTCATCTCCACAATTCTCATAGTTATCACCATTTTTCTCCTCATCTTCATGTCCTTCCTCTGAGCCCTTATTGTCACACCCTGTTCTGTCCAGACATGCAACGTATGTTTTCTCGACTCGTGGAAGCATTCAATAGTAATAAATGTGATTTAACATAACGTAGTAGTCCAACCCACATAAACGAACTAAAGCATTTTGAATAAAACAGATATAGCACATAGAACATAGCTATCATATTACATCACTAAACACGTATGTACATGTCAGTCACATCATAGTTATACTTATTTCATTTACATGCTTCATACACACTCGTACTCTATCCCAAACAAAACAGACCACTCAGGGTCCAGTTTGGTTTCCAAGTCCGAAGACCAACTAGGCTACACAAACATTTACGAACTCAATGAAACCCTCTCATAGTCTCAACCTGAAACGTAAACCTTTTGTCACTCGAACCTACGTGCACTTACATTTAGTTCAAAAGGATCCCAGAGTTTGATTCAATACGAACAATACAATCATTTCAAGCATTTGTGTGAACCACACTCAAAACCCTTAATTCGGGTCTAGATTCTAAGTCAATATTTCAATCATACATTTTAAAACATGTTAAAAAATCACAACTAATGCATGGAATAATTTAAAATTGAATTTGAAAATCTTCTCCTATTCTGAAATTGAGAAACCCTACCTGACGCAGTGTATTGATTTGAAACTGTTACAAATATAACAATGTTATTTTTCCTTAAAATTTCACACATATACACTAAATAACTATTTAAGAGTGAATGTAAAATCAGTTTAGTCAAAATCCCTCAAAAAGTAGGTCCAGTCGACCTGGGAGGGCAAATCGAACTTTTTCACACCTCACTAAGAGCATCTCCAATGGGGACTCAAATTTTTACTCAAATTTGAGTAAAAATTTAAGTAAAAAGCTTAATTTGGTACAACCCACTCCAATGGATAAACTCAAATATTTACTTAAATCTTTTAAAAAATTCCCATATTATCCCAAAAACTGATTTGTTTAATATTACCCGCCAGTAGTATCCCTCCTTATTTTTGCCTCTCAATATTTCATTCCCTCCAAAATTTATCCCTCTTTATTTTACATACATGATGTGTACACAGAATATTTTATCACTGTGTACACAAGAATGTACACATCTACGTACACATCCATATCTTTTTGCCACCAAATCATGACATGAATTTAGCAAAAGATACACAAGAATATTTTACACCCATTTGTTTCCTGACAACCAATTTTGCTCTCATAGGAATGAATACTTCAAAATTTATTTTGCTAAATTCGTTTTCATCTTCATCTTCGTCTTCTTCTTCTTCGGATGATGATGATAATGAAGTAGCTTCAATGGTGGCTCTTTATGAGACAAATAATGCCACAATGGTAGAAATGTTGAGAGAAGAGTCAGAACAACCCAACAAACATGGTGGTTCTATTCTAGGTCGAAGATTCATTTTTCGTGATAGGCAAAAGGGTCATGATCGATTATTCACCGATTATTTTGCTGAAAATCCCGTTTACCCCCCTTCAACGTTTCGAAGGCGCTTTCGAATGACACGTGAGTTGTTTATGCGTATTCTCAATGCTATTGAAACACATGATCCTTTTTTTGTTCAAAAAATAGATGCTTGTCATGTTGTTGGATTGTCCTCCCTTCAAAAAATGACTTCGCCCTGGGAGGACAAGCAAAAAAAATGGGGAGGCAAAGACAACAAGGGCATACGAAACATGATGCAACAGAATATTTAATAAGAAATTGGTCTTTTTCTTTTGTTTGGTTCTTTCCCAAACAATAGGAACTTTACTTAACTAAAAATCAGAAATTTAAATAAAAAAAACCGAGGGTTAACTCTGGTTCAAGAAGAGGAAGAGTTCTATACCCAAGAAAAAAAAATAAGAAAGGAAATCAAAGAAAAAATGGTCATGACCTGTTTACAACACCAAATCGGTCCTTGTTTACAATGCCAAGGTGGGTTCCCACCTTCGTAGAGTGGGAAGCACAGAGCCAGGGGATTCACGCAACAAATTGTTGGATTAAGGCTTCATATCTACAGGGGATTCAAGCAACAACGATGGGTAGGATTAGGGTTTATACAAAAAAAAAAAAAATTGGAACAGTCAATGATGAAAAGGGAAGAAAATAGAAGATGAAGAGCGGAGCAAATTACCTTGAGACCGTCGTTCCTCCGGGCTTGTAGCGGCGTTGAAGTGGCAGAAGCGTTGAAGGGCAGAGAACGTCTTGGCAAAGAGGGTTTTTGTGGAGAGAAAAAATATCCGTTGGAATTTGATATAGAGTTTGAGTCTCCCTCAATTTGAGTCCAAAAAAAGTTTTTCCTTAATTTGGTATAAGTTTGAGTCAAGAGTTGGAGCAGGTTTTTTGGGCTTTTTTACTCAAATTTAAATTTGAGTCTAAATTTGAGTAAGGGTTGGAGATGCCCTAAGTTCGGAGTATCGCTTCGCCCTAAAATTTTACAGGGACCACTAGGGATCTATTAGCAGTGCTATGGAACCAAATGGGGGTCCAATGGACCCCACATGTGCTCTCACGTGTTGCCGGGAGTCACTGGTCTCCCTCCCCGCACTTCATCTTCTTCTTTTGGTCTTTTGACCAAAACCCTAGGTTCCCCCAACTAGTTTAACCTCCCCACTTTGAATCCTCTTTTCTCTCACTACAGTACACCATTTTCACTCATTTTAGAACCTACCCACACCTTGCACAAGATAGTTTCCAACCCCCCCTAGCCTCCTCCCTCAAATTCCGCTCTCACCCCTATAAAAAATTCGGTCAAAGTAGGCTAAAAACTCATTTTCATACATATGGTCAGACCTGTAACTCTCAAAATAGGCCCTCAAACGAACTCTGAGCTCCTAGGGTCCCAATTAGCTAGGGGGATCCCTCATTTGATGCCAAAACTACCCGAGATCAAAATCTCCATAAACCAAAACCCTGGTCACCACCACCATGCGTCCTCCCACCCAAACACCACCACAACCTCCCCACAACACCACCAAGTAAATTAATTAAACCAAACCGAAGGGAATACATGAACTCGTTTGAAAATTTTGAAAACCCACTGACTTTAACTTTCGAATTCATTGCTTCCATGCTATACCAAACCAAAATCAAACACTATCACTAGATTAAGGGAGTAAAAATGAAGCTCTTAGTATAACTTAGGTTGCTCGAATTCTTCTGTATCAAAATTCAAAAAATCAAGTTTTGAGTTTCTCTCCTCTCTCTCTCTCTCTCTTCCCACGATTTTTCTCTACTTTTAAACCTCCAAACAAACTGAATCACCCTTTCAAGCAACTCTGTGGAGCTCATGCAGAGCTTGGGAGCCTCTAATCGCCACCAAGCACCATGGAGAATAAGCTTGAAGTTTCTAGAACAATTGGGTAATTTTCCAATTTGGCCAATTTTCAAAAATTATTTTAAAATATAATTTTTATTTTCAAAATTTCAATCATGTTTTGCGAATTCTGTTCTTTATCAATATGCTTATAAACATCATTAGCTTGAGCTCTTTGAACTTTACAAAATGAGCAATGAATATTAAAGCACAAGTACTCTAAAAAATTCAAGTGCATCACTTTTTTAAATTTGATCACATCTTTTAAGGGATTAGGGTTTAACTCACATTTATCCATGCGTTCACCTATCATCAACACATATAGTTCATTAAGATTATAAATCCCTTAACCTATAAAGACTCCTAAGTTTGAAGGTGAATGCTTCACGTGTATTTGTTTTTGAATTTTTCAAAGGTAAATACTATCCAAACATACTAGGGTGAAATAGACTTTGGCTCATGAATCATGCATTAAAATTTATGTCACTATATTCTCTATCCCCTGATATGACTCCTAACAATGCACATTTCAACTTTGAATTAAGGATGAAATCATTATAATACAAACCAAAGTGTGAATTACCATGATCAATCACAAAGGAAAATAAACAAAAAAAAATCTTTTTGCCTTTTCTTTTTCATTTGTATTTTTCAAATAAACAAATACAAAGAAAAATATGCACAAACATGCAATAAACAAGGAAGAGAACAAATAAAATCAATTACCATAAATCCTAAAAACGAATGTCAAACATGACATCAAAATTCTTTTTGTATTTTATAATTTCTTTTGTTTTTAGGTTTTCCAAATTTCTATCATTTTTTGAATTTTTAGTGAAGGACTTGGTGAGATGCAATAACAATTATCTCCCGACCTAACATCTTCTAAGAAACATTCTATTTTATCATTTAACAACTGCATCTACCTCTCGTGAAGTGTACATCATTGCCATCATCACACAACTGACTAATACTAATAAGGTTAGCTTTTAACGCTTCAACATAGAGGACATTATCCAACTTTGGCATGTCCAATGGTTGATTGGAACCATTTCCAACAACTTTGGAGACACTAGCATTCAGAAGACATACCCACAAATCTTGGTATGCACACTTGCCAATGGGTTTGGTTCGCTCTCAAGGTGTAAGGTAGACTTAATTTACTTTCAAGAGGCTTACCCTAGGTGTGGAAAGACATCCCTTTATTTATAAGCTCAGAATAGGGTTAATCTTGGGGACTAAGGAAACACAAATTCGCTAACAACCACTCGAGTAATGGGAGGACAGTCGTCATTGGAATTAAAAAAAGAATTTCAAACTGACTTAGGAGAGCAGGACGGCTTGGACCCATGCTTGAAGTCTCTGATCTGAGAATGAGACTTGTATTTTTGTTGAAGAAAATTAGCTTCTAACTTGTAACAAAGTTTTAGTTTATGCTAGGTAAAATCTCTGCCTCATTAACTTTTTTTTTGTTTATAATATATCTAGATATTGTGGAGTCTTCCTTTTTTTTTTTATCTTAATCAAATAATGAATTTTAGGATGAATTTTTATTATTCGAGCCGATTTGAGCTAAACTTAAGCTGCTAGTGCCGATTCAAATTCGATTCGAGTAGATTAAAATTTATATTTTTTACTTATTAAATTTCGTGTCAATTAAAATTTGATTAGAGTTGATTAAAATTTATTTTTTAAGTATTAAAATTTGAGTCGATTAAAATTTCTATTTTTTTTTAGAATTCAAACCCATTTGAACTAAACTTGAGTTGCTAGAGCCGATTAAAATTTATATTTTTTTTACTTATTAAAATTCATACCAATTAAAATTCAATTAAAATTCGTTTTTTACATATTAAAATGTGAGTTGATTAAAATTTATATTCTTTTATGTATAAAAATTCAGGCCGATTAAAATTCAATGCAAGCTGATTGAAATTTGATTTGAACCAACTAAAAATGAAATTTTAATTGGCTTGAATCGAATTTTAATCTACTTAAATTTTAATACGTCAAAAATATAATTTTTAATCGATTCAAATTAAATTTTAATACGTAAAAATTATAATTTTTAATCGATTCGAATTTTAATACGTAAAAAATAAATTTTAATTAGCTTGAATCGAATTTTAATCGCTATAATTTTATTATGTAAAAAAATTTAAAAAATAAAGGAAGTCTCAATAAAGATATGTCTATCTAAAGAAGGTGTAGATGAAGTTTTCTCAATATACTACCTAGTATACGTAAGGGTATTTATGTAAAATAACCTTATCTATTAACGCTATTAGCCGACAACAGGTTGTCTGTGAAATTTCAAAAGAAATAGAGGGTGTCACTGAATTTAAACCTAACTAGAATGTGAACGAAGTTTACCCTTTATTTTTTTGTCAAAGCCAACCACACCAAAGAAAAAAATAACAGAAAATTAACAAACACATAAATTGATCGTGAGTGAATGGAAAAGGGTGATTTCCGAAGAGTGGTTAACTATGGTTTAAGCCTCAATTGGCAGGGGCGGCCCAACCTAATTTGGGGCCTTAGGCGAAAATGTTATATGAGACCCTATAAATGTTTATTCAGTAATAATAGTAATATTAAATACTTATTAAAATATGTTTATTTACAAATTATTTGTTTTGTCTTTTGAGATATAATATACTAATTCAAATTTTTAATTTAAATTTTACAATAAAAATTGTGTTAATCGAAGTCAAATACGGAGATCAAATACAATAATACATACTATTTGTTTAAGATAAAAGAGAAACATAATTGAAAAATAGGTTGACTAGTAAAATAATTTTTTTCTAAATGTATATAAAAATATAAATTTATACAAGTTGAGCAATTCTAAAATAAATGAGATATTGTTAGATATCATTGAAGAAAGAACTATTTTTAAATAAAAAAATTTGGTTAATTAATTTGAGATAGCTAGTGCATTACTCTACTAACTCTATTTTATAGTCATCTTTTGCATTGTAAACAAAGTTATTAAAACATGACCTCAAATTTAAATTATACAAATGTAAAATTATGATTCGTACCTATTGATTTTAATAATAAGACTATAAAAAAATAAGTTGAACTTTAGAACCCTAAATTTTTTTGAAAGAGGTTCTAAAAATTTTACAATTTGAGGACCAACTACATTAGATAAATAGTGAATTTTATTTAAACTTAGCACTCACTATTAATTCAATAATTAAAATATATATTATTATTTATTTTATTTTGGGGCCTCAATTTTTTTTTCCTATTTGAAGCCCTAGGCAATGGCCTAAGTGGCCAAAAGGTTGGGCCGGCACTGTCAATTGGGTTAGGGTTTGGATCCATTGACGTCTCTGCCGTGGTTCCTCTCTCTCTGCTATAAGAATATAGTAGTATTTGCACATCTCTCTTGTTTTTTTCAATTCAAATTTGATCATCAAATTTGCTGAAAGAAATTTTCTGAAAATGGAAGACAACGAATTTGCGTCTGCGAAGTTCGATTGCTGAGCTGTATTTGTGAGGAGAGGGATACCGAGAAAGGTGAGATCGTTTTTTTTTTCTTTCTCATTCTTCCATTTTTCTTTCCCAGAATTGATTGTGGGAACATATAATTGATGTGATTTGAATTTCTTTTTGAATCGATAGCCTTGTGTTATTTGGGTTTGATAGTTACTCTCTTCCTTAGTCATGCTTCTCTTAAATGAGTTATTTGGGTTTGATAGTTACTTTCATTATTCTTGTCGAGTTATTTGGGTTTGATAGTTATTTTCATTATTCTTGTTGACCGGATGAGTTTTTTTTTTGGGTTCATGTTGATTAATTGACTCTAGCTTGTTAAGTTCGTGTCCAATTTGTGTTTTATTGAAAATTGCCTCTTCTGTCTCAACCACCTGCTAGCCAAAATTCCCCTTGGACTCTACCTTCACAAAACTCTATGTCCTAACTGTGTCATTTTCTGTCTTCTTAATTGGTTCTTCCGCTCTCTACCTCTCTATTTTTCTTCTAGTTTGTTTGGTAAAGAAGAACAGTCCCAACGAGGCGTCCTTTGGGCAAGTGGCGACAATGTAAATTCCTGACGACAGTCACTCGCCAAACCCCATGCATTGGACATGGATTGACAAGACTTGGACTTGGGATCTTGAAATAATAACCCTGAGATCTTTGTGTTCAAGTTCACCTATTGGTTTAATCATGGGGAATCTGATTAATCTGTATTGGCTTAATTTTGCGAGAGAAAGCCTAGACAAGAGTCAATTAGGAGCGAAAATGATAGACTTTCTATTGATATTAGAGTGCCATTGTGTGAAAGGCCAAGTATTCACAATTGATTTAGTGGGTCTGGGAAAGTGTTTGTTACGAGAACTATCATTGGGCATTTGGAGGAGCATTGTTGTCAGACATGGCCTGACCTTGTGGGTGAGCTAGTGGCTGCTGAGTTACACTCTTGAATGGTAAAAAAATTAGTAAATTAAAAAACAATTTAACCTAAAGATTATGTGTGCCTTTGTAGTATCACGGCCAAAAAAAAGAAGATTTAAGACACTTTAACCAAGGTGCATGGATGTATTGTTAGTATTCTTGCTTGGGTTCGGTTCAGTTTTTATTTTAGTTCCAGAAGTATGAGAACTGTTTAGGTTGGTTTATGTCTAGGTCGAGTGCTCGGGTCCCGTGAACCAAACCAAGAGCTCAGTCCACAAAGAGTTAGATGTTTTTTTATTGGTTAGGATAGAAGTAAACCCAAGACAACCATGTGTCAAGAAAGGAACCAGCCAGGCAAGTGTGTGTGACAAGTGTCTGTATAGGTGTACAAATACATGTGTAGTTTACGTGATGCTTTATGAATGTCCATGTCAGGAATCAATCAAATAAAGGATTTAAGTCATGCAAGGAGTCACCTCCTCCTTGTTTTTGGCTATAAATATTGATCACCTATCACATGAAGTAACTGTAGAAAAGAGAGAAGAAGAGGGTACTAAAATGAACAAGAGGAAAGGAAAATGAAAAAAGAGAAGAGATAAATGGGATATAAAAAATTCGAGAAAGAGACAGGGAGAGTGAGAAGTTTGAGCATGATGGTTATTGGTGATTCGATTCAACGAAATGTAAATATAATGTTTTGGATAACTTGTGGTGCTAATTTACTAGAATCGATTGATGATCTACAATATGTTCTACCTTTAATCTTTTTGCAAAGAGTAAATCCTTGATTCATTTTGATTTGTTCTCCTTTTGATTGAGTTGTTATGATTCCTAACTTCCTAAATTTTTTTTATTGGTATTGTGAGTACATTGATCATGTACTGTGTCGATTGCGAATTGTATCGTAGTGGTCAATAGTCTAGTGCATTGCCAGTCTAATAGACCCAAAAGATCTAAGTGAGATGTTAGGTCTACGTCCTAGACTTGTATGACATGTGATATGATTTGATTATTGTTTTGATTGAGGTCCTAGCTGACTCGTATTGATCAACTTGTTTAATTATTGATTTGATTTGATTCGTACATTACTCTGGGCATATTGTTTCCTATCGTATTTTAATATTTCTTGCCTAATTAACTTTTTTTGGTTGATTTTGAAGCAAATATCGTGATTGGAATATTTGAGGACTTGGAGATGGTCAAATATCGATATAATTTTTGTGATATTAAATTTGAGAGATTCCTTTGTCTTTGGAGGTTCAATTAGTAATTATATTGTTCACTGGTTAATTAACCTCTAGCCCGTATTTGGAGATATTTTCTAGAATATTGTTAATTGAGTTACCAAATAACGTATTTGAGAAATGGGGTGTTACAAATTTGGAATCAGAGCATAGGTTTGAGATTTTATAGACTAGATATTGTTACTTAGGATGACGACCTACGGGTTATGGAATAAGTGAATCAATATAGCTAATGTTTTATCAAAATGCGCAGTGGAAACAATTAGGGTACTATGGGGATTAGCTAGCTAAGTTTCTGTTGCTAGGGTTCATAAGTTGGTAATGGTATTAGATTTTGGAATTACTCACTCCAAATTCAAGGACGAAACTTTGTTATAGGGGGTGGATTGTAACATCCCAAAATAGGGTCGGAAATTTAATATGTCCAATTGTGATAGTGAAACAATAATGAATTTTGGTTTAGGCCAGAATTATAATCTGGTGCATTTGCGATTTGATTGGTAGATTTTGGTGTCATCAAGCTTCAAAGAACCATGGTCATCAAGCTTTAAAGATGAAGATCCGTAAGCGTCAAGGAAGGCAAGAGACAAAGCTACAAAGTCGTATCAAGTATTCTCTGAATGCACTTTCAACCTTAGGATAAAGTTAATGACCTTAGAAACCTAAGACTTGAAAATCAAAATTATCAAATCAATTTGTGTGTTATTTTGGCACTTCGCACATCACACTTATTTTAACTATAGCATTCAATAAAAACCCTATTAACAAAACCCTATGAAAAAAACACCTAAACTATAGCATTCAAACAAATTTAGCACCTAAACTACAACATTCAAACCAATTTAGCACCTAAGCAACAACATTCAAACCAATTTAGCACCTAAAGCATAACATTCAAAATGCCCAAACTATAACATGCAAAACACCTAATATTCAAACCATAACTTTCAAAACTTATCAAACTTATTTGAAAAAAATATAACATTCAAAGCACCCAAATTAACACCAAATTAAAACTTGAAAATCAAACTATAACATTCATAACCAATTTAACATTCGAAACACCCAAACTATAACATTCAAACCAATTTACCCAGGGATGGGGAGGGTTGCTGGCTTTGGTTTGTGTTATAGGTGGCGTGTGTGTGGGGTTAAAGTGGGCGGGAGGATGTATTTGGGTGGGATGGACTGTGAGTAATTGAATTTAATTAGATGGGTTTAGATGAGCTCTCAACCCTATATTTAAACTTTAATCAAATCCTAGCCATATTTTTACTTTTCTAAATTGGTAGGGTTGATTTCAATTTGGGAAATTTGAAATTGACTCTTATTAGTATATATTTGGTAAATGGGATTGGTTAATTCTAGATTTCGCTACTAAATTGCTAAGTTAAATGGTCACATATGAGGTGAAAATGAGTAAATCTGCATTTTTTTTGTTCTATTTAAATCCAAAAATGGATTTTTCCAAGTTATTTTTCAGGAATGACTTGATTTACCATAATAGCATTTTTATGTTATGAGTGATGGAGTTTGTTATTTTCATCTTAGTTGGTTTGATTTTAAGTGCATTGACACGATTTTTTAATTATTATTTTTTTGTGATTTTAAGCAAGTTGTAAATTTTCTGTCGAGGGTGGAGAAGTCACTGTTCAAACCAACAGATTCTTTTACTTGCCTTTATGTGGCTATACATGGTAACCCATTAATTTTATCTTCTTTTGATAATCTGTCTAAAATGTCTATGATAATGTAAGAAGCGGTTCTTGATTCTGAAGATTATGGCCAAATTTCGATCATGTAAGATCTGGTATGTGATGGACTCACTTGGACTATTTGTTGAGATGTTTCACCACTTTTTGAGGGCAGTAACTTATGACCTATAGTTTTGTGCTCATTGTTGTGTTCTTTGCATTACAATGTGGGAAGGAGATCGTGTGCATCAATAAAGACAAATTTTTCTTTATATGTTCATTTTTTTATGTTAACTCAAAGTGATTTACGTGCTACGCACGTATATACCTACTAGTGAATGGTAAACCTAAAACGGTTAGAAAACTTAATTGTCAAATTAATAGTTGTGAAATAATTTTCCTCTAATTGATCCCAAATAATTATTTTGAAAAAATAGTATAAATTGATTTCAATCATGGTTTTATTTAATTTTCTCATCAATATTATAAAGAGACACTATTGAATATTGCAAAGAGGATAAAATAATTTAATTTCTTATTTTAAAAATAGTTTATATTTTTCTTGAATTCTTATATCTAAACGTCTTGCCAACTATAAGGATTTTTATGTATACCAACATATTTTATTGATCATAATGCAGGTTGTATTTATGGTATAATAGGTTCTCAAAATCAGTGTTATTTAAGGTGTAAAGCGAACCGAAGCGATCAAGGCTCCTAATGCCTAGGCGAGAAGCGAAGCGACACGCTTTACCAAAGCGAAGCGAACAGTTAAAAAAAAAAATATATTTTAGTTTAATTACTTCTACACATCTAAGTTCTACTTTTATATATACTAAATATTTAAATGCAAATAAAACCATAAACATTTAAATTAAAACAAATACATATATACATGTACTGAATCACACTTTAGGACAGTAAAACAGAACAGCAAAACAGCAAAACAATAGCACAACAGCAAACCAGCAAAACAGAACAAGGAGCAGAATCAGGAAGCACAATCAGAAAAAAAAGGAGCACAATCAGAAAAAAAAAAACCAGGACCAAAATCAGAATCAGAAAAAAAAAGAGCAGAATCAGGAAAAAAAAAACAGAAGCAGAAAACCAGAAGAGAGAAGAAAAAAAGAGAAATAGAAGAGAGAAGAAAAAGAGGAGACTTAGCTCTAGCGATTGAGTCTCTGTCCAGTTCCAGTCTCTATCTAGAAGGAGCAACGATCAGCGAGATCAGTGATGAAAGAGCAACGATCGTCTCTTTCTAGCCTCCAACGAGCGTCTCTGTGCAGGACTCCAGCGACTCTGTCGATCGTGTAGGAGCAGCGATCGATTGTGTGTTATGTGTGTAGCGATCGACTGTGTTCTGTGTGCAGCGATCGAGTATTGTTCTGTGTCCAGCCCAGCGATCGTGTAGGAGTAGGAGCAGAGATGAGTAAAATTAGGGTTTGGGGTTGTATTTATGGGATAAGGGGGTAATTCAGTGTATCAACATCTTATAATTTTTTTTTTCCAATTGCCCAATCCAATTGTTCATAAAAAAAATAAAACAACTTCGCTTCTAATGACTCAGGCGTTCGCTTTTTCGCGCGCTCGCCTTTCTCGCTTTTTTTTTGCTTCACTCACATTCGCTTCGCTCACATTCGCTTCGCTCACATTCGCTTCGCCTGGGGTGCTCTGGGCGAGATCCCTTCGCTTCGCCTCGCTTCTCGCCTAGGCGAGTTTTTCAAAACACTGCTCAAAATAGAATTAGTATGTTTTATGTGTAAACAAAATTAATTTAGAATGACAAAAATTTCTTACGGTGTACAAAAAAATGGAATACCACATTTGACAAGCCATTAAACAATCTTTCCACAAACAATCTTTCCACTATGCATATTTTAGAAAACGATGTCTGTTTGATGGGTTTGGAGGTGTTTGGGAATGAAGGCATAAAACCTTTTTGGTTGAATGACACTTTACACCCTAATCGTTTTTTTCAAATTCTCAACATATATCCTAAAAGATTAAAATTCTTATATTATACGATTAATTAAATAAAAAAGTAAGTATTTGTTGCTTTTTTGATAAATTTTCTTGTTATATTATTCTATCTTTATAGGCCATTGTCTGTATAGTACTCAATTTTAATTATTTTTTAATAATTTGATACTCAATTTTCTTAAAATGTAACACATTTTTACCCTTTCGTTTGATTTAGGGTATAATGTGAAAATTATAATCTTTTAAGGCATACTTTAAAAATAAAAAATATTTTTGTTTGCAAAATATCATTTGTCCAAATATTTTCCCCCAAATTTCTTCATTTTTTCTGTTTCTCTCAAGCTGTTCCCTCACCTCAACACTTCTCTGTCGCCGAAAGCTCCCTCGCCATCTTTCTTCTCTCTTTGAAAGCTTTTCCAGCCAAGAGTGAAGGGCCAAAATCATACGATTCGCGATTCGATTCATAAAATTCGGTTCGATACAAATATAAAACGATTCGTATCTTATATGAGAATCGTTTTAGAGTTGAATTGCACCTGATTCGTACAATTTGATTTGTATCGCACGAATCACACGATTCAATCATTTTTTTTAAAACCCAAATTTTGTGCAAAACGACGTCGTTTGTTTCGCTAAACATTAAGATGATGTTTTGTTTACAGAGGAACTCACGCCCTAATAAAAACCCAACCTCTTTGCTCATTCTCTCTCTAACGTCGTCTAAAGTTCGTCTTGCGTTGTCTAAAGCTAAAGGTCCCGGCTGACGCTCTCGCATCATCGGTTGATTTTTGCTCTCAATTCTTTCATGAGTAGTTTGTTAGGTTCTAATTTTTTGTTTCAAAATGTTGACTAGTATATTTTCTCCTAATCAATTTTCTTATTTGTTCTTTTTTCATTCATGTTTGTAACCTAATTTATACTGGATGTCACTATTTTGGTTCTTGAATAGCCATGGTTCTTTAATGATTTTTTTTCTTCAAGTTGTTGAATTTGAAAATGGTTAAGCAAAAGATGAAAATGAAGCAAAAAGTTAGTGTCTTTCCATTTAGACGATGTGATTATGTCAATTGATTATTTTTAAAATGCAATAATGTTCAATATTCAATATTTTGTCTATTTTAAATTATAGTATTATTTTTTATTTTCAAATTTTGTGTTGAATCTTACGATTCACGATTCTCAAATTTAGGATTCTGATTCACGATACGAATCGCGATTTGACAACTATGGTTTCTAGATCTGGAGCCACAGCATTCAATTGCCAGATTCGCCTCTACAATACCATTTGGTTCAGATACCTAAGATTTTACTGCTAATGTTAACTATGTTTGTGTTTGATTTTACTTGTGTTCAATTCTGAAACCTGTCATAATCAAATCCAACTTTGTCTGAGGTACCTAGCCATCCTTGCTGGTGTGGTTGTAAAGTTGTACGTATCATATTTGATCGAATGCCGGTGTATATGTGCGCCGTCATAATGCAAGCAAACCGAGTTTAATGCAGTTATCTTATACTTGTAGATTGAACAAAAGACACCAGGCGGTTCAAGCCAATGTTATCTGGATTGTGGGTCGCTTTGGTACGTGGTACGGGTATGGGTACATGGTACAACACTTTATTAGGTATGCGGTACGATGGGTTAAGTTTAGTTGGTACGGTATTTTAGGTTGCAATTCGTTTTGGAACCCTTATGTAGATCGTTTTCACTACTATACAAAATTATTTATTACAGAACATTCATAAACACTAAGTTAGTTACCATTTATCTTATAGTTGTGCTTGATTTTCTATTGTCTAAAACAATATATAATTATAAATTTATATACATATAGTCAATTAATATGTATTTTATATCTACATGTTCTAAAGTAAAATTGATTTAGGGTTAATATTATAATTTGGGGTCGTCTATTTTGGTGATTTAGATCGCAATCCCACCTTGTTTGGGATCGATGTACCCAGATCGTGGGTCGTTAAAGGTTTAGTGAATTGTGGTAATCATGGTCCAGGCCTCTAATGCTAATAACTACCTGTAAATAAAGTCCTTTTAAGTGCAGTGGAGAACGACCGTGTGGAGAGGATTCAAATTTTTTCTCCCTTGCTGGTTTGTTTGCATGATTCTTTGTGAGGTTTGCATCAATAAAATATGCTTATGAGCTTATCACAAAGCAACGAGCCATTGAATGCTGACGTGATGTTATAGAAGCTTAATTTATCACTGCGGGAACCTTTTTTTAGAAGCTTTGGTTACATAAATTCCAGTTTTTTTTGAGTTATTGATTTTTTAGTTCTAGAAAAATGTGGTATCATCCTATTTACTCCTTAATTTGTTATCTTCTTCAGTTGGATATAGAACTTATTTTTTCCCCGGAAGCCTCTCTGTTACTAATGTACTGCTATATTCTGGTTGGCGTGGTTCATCTTAAAAAAAATCCCTCTCTCCATGAAAATTTTCTCTCTATATCCTGTGAGTGTTGTGTTTTTTTTGCTTCGTCTTCTTACATGTACAGTTCCATCCCTCTCTTCCACTCTCCATTCTGTGAAGATTTTTACTCATACAAAGATTGACGGTCTGTGTAAATAATAAAGTGGAAAAAGGCTTCAAGGGAAGCACTATTATGTGTCACCGCAGGGGCTCTAACTTTGGAATTATATGTCAGTCCTCTTTGGTTTCATGTCTCCAATTCTTTTTCTCTATATCAACTTTCGTTTCCAAATGAGTAAAAATTGAATCAATTTTAACTATTATTATGCTTTTATAAGTTAAATTCAACTCTCTAACTATAGTTCTTCTAACCTTCTTAACCTTAACTAATCAACGTTCTAGCATTAGATACATACAACATTTTCAATATTTTCGCTGATGTTCTTACTTTTAATAAAAGTCTGACCGATGGAAACTCACCATCTCATCAAGCACTTTCCTATGCCGATTTGTCAAAATCTTTTAGATTTTTTCTTTTTAGTTTGAAGTCGTTACCTTGTGGGAACCACCTGGACGAAACCCTATAGTATTTGATAGATAATTATTAAATTTTATGGCGTTTAACTGTCTACCCGTTCACTTTATAGTGGATAATTTATAGTTTTATAACACGTATTAGGAGCACATGGTGCATTTGAAGGTGATCCATTTTTATATAGTATGCCTTACCTAAATTTTATATCGGAAGATATATAAACCCCCCCCCCCCCCCCCAAAAAAAAAAAAAAAAAAATTAAAAAAACCACATCAAAGATTTATAGTTTCAGCAGAGCTTCAGAGAGGGAAACTGGCATAATGTACATAATCCAAGCATCCGCAAACTCACAGAAACATATCAGAGGTGTCTGCCAAACTCAAAGCAATACTCATGTTTTGTATAACGAAACTCACGTTCCAAAGGTGTCTCAACAACCCAATTGCTACCCATTCTGCGCATAACTCACCTGCATCAAAGAGAAGAAACTGTAGTCGAAATAATCTAATCATAAAATAGAGCAAAAGTTATATCAATAGGACTGAGGAATTTAAAACAAACCAAACGTCATTTCTGGCAGTTGAACTATGGCTTGTCTTTGATCCTGGGCTCAGATTCTTAATTAATCCCCCCCCCCCCCCCCCCCCCCCCCCCCAACATGAGGTTGTGGTGCTACCAAGGGCACAGACTAAAAAATTCGAAGATGGGATCGCTAAGTGTGTAAGCCAAGATGCATAAAATGCAACACATCATGCTAAATAAAATGATAGGGAGAGAAAAACAATGAGCCGCATATGTTGGGATTATGGTTATAGTTGTGGTGACTCGTATAAAATACTCCATTGAAACTGGAGGAGGCAATCGGGTCGGGTCAAATCATGTCAAAATTAAACTTGTTAAATTGGGTTAACCCGAAAGTGACAAGATTGACCAATCGTGCAAAATCTCTTAACCCTAACATGATTCCTTTATCAACCGAGTGACAGCACATGACCTTTTTGGATTCGTAGTTAGAAGAACTATTGGTTTGGATTCGTACAAGGTACGTTGTCTCGTTGACCTTTTTGCAAAATAATGGTTTTCATATAACTTCAGGAATGGACTCATGGTACTGGAAAGTTGTAAACTAGGAACTCAAATGTTCTCATTCTTTGCTCTCAATAGATGCTTCTAATTCCTTTGTTTTTTATTTATCATCTGCGTGAAGTTAATTTTTCCACAAGATGATTTCATGTCCTTAGTGAAATCCTCGTAACATTTAGATTCCTATATTTATGTCTCAACTTTTGAATTTCTCATCTAAATGTTAGTCAACTCTAGTTTACTACTTTAAAGTAGGCTAATGAACATGTGCACAATGAATTGCCATACTCGAAAATGATCTCTCTCGCCGTACATGTACTTCTTTGGATGTTGTAGTTGGGCTTTTGATTTCTTCAAGGCACCATTTACATCCGATTTTAGTTTTCTAATTTGTCTTTTAGCCTCATTAATTTTTTATTCATTTCTTGATGCCATTTTTGATTGATGCAACCTATTTTACACTACATTGATATGGCTTTGTTCTTCTCACTTTGGCTGTTAGGTGCAGGTTGCAGCAATTTGTTGGAAGAATTTGAACTTGAGGCAAACAGTGTTATAGGAGGAAGGTTTTGTATTCTTTCATTGTCCCCTGATTTTAATTCCTCCACTTTTTATGGAAGTTTTCCTTTCTCTTGAGATATGATCTTTAAATGTTCCAAAGACTGGTTCGATATCTTAGAGTTCTCCTGTAAGTATGTAGTTAATTTTGTCAAAGCGGCTTTGTTCTTTTCAACTTAGACCTTAGGATTTTGTTTAGGTGGCCTAGTTTGATGAATTCAATATAAAATCATAGGAGGCCTCTTTCGAATTTTCAGAATCTTCATCTTCTTAAATGTTTTCATCCTGAAGTACAAGTTGACTTTGTTCCAAATTTTTACTTTTACCATTAGAGGAGCCTTTAGGGAGTTAGACTCTTCGCTATCTTGGTTCAAATCTGAGGAGTTTTTAAAAAAAAAAAAAATTGTCGACTATTAAAAGAGGTGTTATTTCTATTTTTTTAATATAATTTTTATTATTTAACTTATATACTATGAATGTTAATGGATGTAATGATGTTTGATGAAAATGATGGATATTTATTTTGATTTATTTCAATTTTAATCAAAAAATTAATATTTGCTAGGTCTTATTATTAATATTGTTATAATACTCTTTACTTTTAATAGATTACAACTCTATTATTATATTATTTTAATAATTGTATCCTTGTTGTACCCGTGTCTTATATTTTTGAACTTTGCCATATCTCAGTGTCCATATCCATGCTTCTTAGCTGGTAGCTATATCACGTGCTAAATCGATCCACAATCTAAGTAACATAGGGTTGGCTTGGATTTTGGAATGTTCAGTCTATGAATAGTTTTGAAAGTATTTAGGTATTTCTTTGAGTAGGAATCCATTGTATTTGACTTGTTGGGATCCAATAATTGAAAAATATGAAAAAGGTTGGATGGACGGAAGATAGCTTTATTTCTGCACAAGGCAGGTTAACGTTAATCCAGTTTGTTTTTCTAGCATTTATTACCTATTTGTTTTTGAAATTCTATTTAAAGTAGCAATGAAGCCTGAAAAGATAATGAGGTATAATCTGTGGGGAGAAAGGGGAAAAAGACTTTGGTTAGTTGGGAGGTGGTCTCTAGACTTAAAAATGTGGTCTTTCAGTTGAAAAATTTATTGGCAAGAAATATGGCTATAGTAGCAAATGGTTTTGGAGATTCTCTTTGGAACAAAATCTCTTGTGGCATTTTGTGATAAATTTACAAGCCAATTGATAGGATGCCAATGTGGTTACCGACTCAAATAGAAATTTATATCTCATGGATTATCTAGGTTTCCCCCAAAACCTAAAATATGTTGTGGTAATGAGAGAGTTTAATTTTTGAAAGATGCTTGGATTTGGAGTCATTTTTTTGACGCTTCTGTCCTTGTTTCTTTTATTCATCTTAAACTCGTGGTGCTTCTGTTGTTTCCGGTATTTGGTCTTCTTGTCGTTGAATTTCTTGGGATTCTTGGTTTGGTCGAAATTTACATGATGAGATTTCAACTGTTAGTCCTTGTTGAGGGAGGTCTAGTTTCACACCACCACCACCGTGGAATGGGTGAGATTGGGAATCCAGTAGGGTTCTGTGGAACGTTTGTGATGGGACCTCACATAACCTATATGATTTAGAATGATCTTTTATCGCATAACCAAAACATCATGGGCTTAAACTAAATACTAGCTATATCGTCAATATCATCAAATAATTCATCATCATAGATGGTTCCTTTTTTAATCAACCATACATTCTATCACCCATTTATAATACAACCAAAACCTATGTCGGCTCAGAATCTGTTAAGTAAAGGGTGTCAAATAATCTCTATTATTCTAAAATAGCTTCTCTAGTGATTTGAGCTCATCAAACATAAACTATTTAAGGCTGCTAAAGTGCACTTGGAGAGAGTGTTGCTACTAGTTTGAAATGGAAACTTTCGGATATGTTTTGAAAACAGAATGAAAATGGATTAAAATTTTGGGAATTTATTTTCAGATCATTCCTAACAATTGATCAAAATATACTGAAACAACTTGAAATACTTTGAAATATTACGAAATATTATTTGTAATATTGTGAAACATTTCGAAACACCTCAAAGCATTCTTAAACACTCTCGTTTCGGTGTCCCTGAAAACGGAAACATTTCGGTTGTTTTGACTGTTTAGAAATGAATTTTGTGCCTAGCACTTGGTAACTCAAAGCTTTATACTCATGGGCTGGGTATACTAGTTTCTTATTCAAACTATCCATAGAGGAGTTGCAATTTGAGCTGTAGCGATTATGACCTTTACAAGTGAAACACACCATAGGATTGCTTGAAATATGGGCTTGTGACTTAACCTTTTTGGTGAGGTTGGGAAGATGAGAACTTTTCTTGCTTTGGACACGTGGAGCCTTGTATTAACATTTGTGGTATATGTGCTAGAACTAGGGTTAACAAAGATGGTCTTAGGAGATGTAGGTATAATCTTATTATTAGTGTATCATATACCTCTCCTATCATTGACAACTTTCCCAATAGTCAACATTCTATCTAGCTTCTCTGATCCTTGGGAGAGTCTCTTGGAAGAATAATAAATGTCTTTCTCTACTTTGTCTAGATTAAGCTCGAGACATTTCTTTTTCTCAACACTACTATGGAACTCCCTCTTAAGAAAACTAATCTTGCTCAACTTAAACATCTTCTCTTGACTAAGCTGACATGTTTTAGACTTCGAGTTCAAATTGAGGTAAGCTTTCTTTGTTTAAGACACTCGGTGTAAAAACTCCTTATATCTTTCATGAATGTCTTCTTCAACCTTGGATTTACTCTTAGTCAAGGAGTCCATTTCTTCTCCATTCTCTGAATCATCTGCTAATGGGGTAGACTGTGATTCTTTTGGGGCTTTTTGGGGCTTGATCTTGTTTAGTGTGAGAAGATAGAATGTGGTCCTTATTGGAGGATAACTCATTAGACGAGTTAGACTCCGATTCACTGTTTTTGCACGTGGCCTTCATTACTTTCATTTTTTCACTTGTCATCTTCACCTTCTTGACGGGACACTCGGATATCCTCGAAATTTATGGCACTCAAAGCATTTAAGCATTTGGCCCTTCTTTTCAGTGGATGACCAAAACTTTCTCCTAGATCTTGGATTGTTAGAGGACTTGGGTCTTTCAGCTTGCTTGATTTTGGACTCGGGAGTGTTTCTCTTTCTAGCAATAAAGAATTTTTTGAGCTTTTTTGGGAAATAGAGCCAATTCCTCTTCCCCAAAGCTTGAGTTATTAGACTTATCTTTGTCTACTTTAATGGAAATCAAAGCAATGCCCTTAGGGTTCTTTGGTAGAGGAAGTAGCCTGACGAAGATTCAACTCATAAGTCAACAAAAACTGAATAAGGTCTTCCAATTTGAGAGTATCCACATCCTTACTATCTTTAATCATTTTGACCTTTGCTTGGAATCTCTCATGCGGAGACCTGAAGATCTTCCAAATAAGCGTAAGATTGTCATACTTCTTCCCGAGATTAAACGACGAATTGACTACATTGCTACATCTAGTATTAAAGTCAGAGAAAGTCTCACTCTCCTCCTCCATCTAAGACTTTTAAATTGGCAAGTAAGCATTTGGAGTTTAGATTTTGTGATAGCACTAATTCCTGTGGATCCAAATGCAGCCTAAGAGGGAGTTAAATAAGGTTACAATTACTAGTTTCAAATTTTATACCTTTATTACTAATTTCACTACTTGAGAAATTAATTATAAGCATATACGCATAAGAATGATGATAAATGTGCACTATGCAAGCTAGTCACAATTAATAAAAGGGAAGAAAGAGAACAAACACAATTTATAGAGGTTTGGCCAAAAAACCGATTGAGTACTTTGCCTTTTAATTCAACTCATTGGCTGATTGATCAGTCAGTTGGCCAATTCCTCATATCAGCCAGCTAGTTGATCAATCGGTCCAGTGATTTCTCAAAACCACTTTTCTAATTCAATTTTGACCCAATGCCATTGATATAAATTCAAAGGTATACCTACTGGTTTTCCCAGATCGATTTTATGTGCTTCACTTATCAAGATTCAACAGAGGAGATCCTTACAATTGTCTCCTATGAAGGAGTACCATATAAAATGGAAATATATGTAATCTTCATTTCACTGCATCTTTGTCCACTGCACTACACGTTGATTTGAATTTGAATAGTTGAATATCAGTCAATTTCTTTGTCGGGAATCCAAATCGGAATTCGAATCCATGTATATTGTTTCCCACAGATTGAATATTTATATTGCACATTCTATCCAAAAATGGAAATACAACTTGGGTTCTCATTTGCACCATAGATCAAGTAGAAATTAATGTTGATTATATATTGTTATCCGAAATGGTTTGTTGATGTTCAAACTTCAGAGTTCTAGTGATCCAAAGCCTTCTCTTGTTCATCGGTGTTCACATCGTGCGAGGGCCACCAAAATCCAGTCCTCTCCTTCTTTCCCTTGGCTTTTTCCCAGCTTGGATCATCCTTCTTTCTCTCCCCCATACTCCTTTCTTGCGGGTAAATAGAATAGCGGTTTTTGCAAAAATTATGGGATTTTTTTGATAGATAGTTGTCTTGTTACATTTTTGCTTAAAAATGGAATCACCTGGAAAATAGAAGTGGTTTTGTCCCTTTATGCGATGGTGATGGAATGTATTAAGGTGTCTCGTGGTACACCCTAGCCTAGATTTAGTCAGGCCATGCAACATGAGAGAAGTGTTCAAGAATGTCTAAATGTATGCTTGTCCGCCACTCATGGTTAACTGTAGCCCAAGACCTTTGCGTATTATGAGGAATTGTATTGATTCTGTTCTAGAGATAATCATTTTGACATTGGTTTTGAACGATAGATCAGAAATTATGGTCACCATTGTTCTTCTTACTATATTGTTATATTTTTTCGTGGTCAGCAACATGTTTATTGCTTTATGCTTCTTAGTTTTCATTATGATCTTGGTTTTGTGCTTTATTAAATTTAATAAGGGGTGAAGAAATTTCTTTTTTTTTTTTTTTGCCTTTTATTGTTTTACATGCATTTTTTCTAATAAATTTGATGTTAAATTAAGGCTAATTTTAAAAGTAATTGGTGGAATTGAGTCGAAATATCTGATTTTTTTTTATGAAATTGGGCTAAAAGTTGGGTTATGACCGCATGGATTGGAATTTTTTGGATTATGTATTGGAAGTTAAAAGGATTTTTTTTGGGGGGGGGGAGAAAGTGTTGCGTTATGCATTAATATTAGAAGAAGGGTAGTTTAGTATTTTACACTATATGACTATATATATGTTGGTGTAGTTGTTTAACCTAATACAAGATACACTTTTTCTAATCTCTCTCTTCTTCCCTCTTATTCTTTAAAACTCTAACTCCATAATAATTCAGATTAATTCAACTTGGTATCCGAGCATCGATCAAAACTTAAAGATTAAAGTCATCGGATTGTTTAGAGAGCTTCAACAGTGTCATCGGATTGTCAGGTCTGACATGCTGACGTCAACGTCTGACATGCCGATGTTAGCAACCAATTTTTGCAAAAATTTTTGAAATTTTCATGGGAGACTCGAAATCTTCTTCTAAGATTTATGGTGATTTTTACGGATTTTTTTGAAGCCGTTTGGTTAGTCGTTTGATTTTTTGAAGGATTTTCGGTTTTTTGGGAGTTCGGCTTGTGATTTGTGATTTCTGCGCCAATCCAGTGTTTTTTTTTGTTCGAATCTCCTCAGAAGGGTGCGAATCAACACATTATACCATGCCCAATTTGTGATTGGCAGTGGTAAAGCACATGGTGGTTTGTATCTCCTAGATGTTGAAGATTATTCCCGGCCAACCTGTCACGCTCTCCAGGCAAATAGTGTTTTGGCCCTTCAGTCCTTACATCAGTGGCATAGACGTTTGGGACAACCCTCATTTAGTGTTTTAGAACATCTTTTTCTTAGTCTAGTTAAGCAGTGTAATAGACAATTTTTTGTTTGTGATACTTGTGAATTTGCCAAGTATAAACCGTTATCTTATCCAAGGACTAATAATAGAAGCACTGCTCCTTTTGTTGTTATTCTTTCTAATGTGTGAGGACCTTCCCGTGTTATGTATATTTCTGGTTATCATTGGTTTGTTACCTTTATTGATTGTTATTCTCGTCTTACATAGGTTTACCTACTACGTAGTAAAGGTGAAGTCTTCTCATGCTTTAGATTTTTTTCATAAAATGGTGCATACCCAATTTGATGCCAAAGTCAAAATTCTTCGTAGTGATAATGAAACTGAGTATATTGATGGTGACTTTCGTTCTTACCTCAATGAGAATGAAATTCTATATCAGACCACATGTGTGCGTAACGCTGAACAAAATGGTGTTGTTGAGAGGAAAAATCGTCATCTTCTTGAGGTTGCTCGTTCATTATTGTTCACTACGAATGTTCCTCAATCTTTCTGGGGGGAGGCGGTTCTCACTGCTACATATCTTATTAATCGTCTACCCTCGAGTGTCATTCGGTTTAAGTCCTCCGTTGAGTGTCTATCTGAGTCTTCTACCATTCCTTCTATTTCTTTCCTCCCTCCTAAAGTTTTTGAATGTTTTGTACATGATTACAGACCATCCAAGGGGAAACTTGATCCTAGGGCTCTGCGGTGTGTCTTTGTTGGTTATTCTGCCATCCAAAAAGGTTATAAATGCTATCATCCACAGTCTCAGAGGATGTATGCTAGCATGAATGTCAGCTTTCATGAATTTGAGCGTTTTTATCCTACATCTCTTCAGGGGGAGAATGCCACTACAAAGGAAGAGAGGTTTTGTCAGGAGCCCCTTATTCAATTACTTGTTCAATGGGATGTTAGTCAGGGGGAGCAACAACTTATGGAGAAACAAGGTGATATCAATGATTCACTTTGTAATCACCTTTACAAGGATAATCTGAAGACTTATGCTCGGCGTCCGAAGGTACAGATTACCCATGTGCCATCGAACCAGTTGACTTCCACTATTTCAGTTTCATCTTCCATCGATTTATCAGATACTGAATCTCCAGATGTTACTCCTGTTTTGGCTAATCCAGTTGTTGATGACTTTGAGCTTCCTATTACAGTTAGAAAGGGTGTCCGTACTTGTATTCAACATCCTATCTCTAACTTTATTTCTTATGATTCTTTGCCTCTGTCCTATCGTGCATTTGTTTCTTCCTTGTCTTTTGTATCTATACTTCAAGGTTGGAAAGAGGCTCTTGCTAATCCCAAGTGAAGAGAAGCTATGATAGAGGAAATGCAAGCCTTGAAAAAGAATGACACATGGGAGCTCATTTCTATCCCTCCAGGAGCACAGACTGTAGGGTGTAGATGGGTGTTTACCATAGTTATCAAATCGTGTATCGGAAGGCGTATCGTTTTTAAAAAATAGTGTATCGTATCGTGTATCGTGTATTGTAAGATACGCGTAATTTTAATTTTTAAATAATTATTAATAAAATATATGTATATACCTTTGTAAAAAAGTCATAGACTCATAATAACATAGCATTTCATTAATATTCCACTAACTATTCAAGTTTCCAACATAGTTCAGTAATATGAAAATGCAAAGACCTCTAATTCAAACTTTTAATATCAACTGTTTGAACAATATTAATATTAATCAGGAATTTTGAATTCAATTGAACAACATTAACAACAGACTTTATTTATTTTTTTAAACTATAACCACTGAAACGACGTTATTTCACTAGCTAGTGATTTAAAAATATGTCATAGGGTAAAACGATGTCATTTCAACCCCAAAAAATAAAAAAAAAATAAAAAAAACAGAATCGTCTCGTATCTTACGTATCGGCTGTATCGTATCGTATTGTACGTATTGTATCGCGATACGGTGCGAAAACGATACAGAGACACGATACGTATCGTTTTTCATGTGTATCGTGACGTATCGCGTATCGTACGATACTAATAACTATGATATTTACTATAAAATAACAAGTTGATGGGACTGTCGAGAGGTACAAAGCTAGGCTGGTTGCTAAGGGATTTACATAGACATATGTCATTGATTATCAAGAGACTTTTGCTCCTGTGGCAAAGATGAACTCCATACGTGCACTTATCTCCTGTGCAGCTAATTTGGGGTGAACTTTGCGGCAATTAGATGTAAAGAATGCTTTTCTTCACAGATATTTGGAGGAGGATGTACATGGAGATTCCTTCAAGGTTTTCATCTCAAATGACTAAAGGGAAGGTGTGTAAATTGAAAAAGTCCATTTATGGATTGAAGCAATCTCCCATGGCTTGGTTTGATAGGTTTCCTAAAGCTATGCTGAAGTTTGGATATAAACAAAGTCAAGCTGATCATACTATGGTCATCAGACAGGTGGATAGCAAGATCACTGTTTTCATTGTGTATGTGGATGACATAGTGATAACTGGAAATGATGAGAATGAGGCCACCAAACTGAAGGCTCAGTTGGCTAAGGAATTTGAAATCAAAGACTTAGGTCCATTGAAATACTTCCTTGGGGTTGAGGTTGCTAGGTCAAACAATGACATTTTTATCTCCCAGAAAAAGTATGTTCTTGACCTTCTAGAAGAAACAGGGATGTTAGGATGTAGACCTACCAATTCTCCTATTGAAGTCAACCATCGACTAAGTAGTGGTATTGGTGAGGTAGTAGAAAAAGAGAGATACCAGAGATTAGTGGGGAGATTAATCTATTTATCACATACCTGACCGAATATTGTTTATGCAGTGAGTGTTGTCAGTCAATTCATGCATGATCCTCGAGCCTCCCATCTTGAAGTTATTTATCGTATTTTGAGATACCTTAAGTCAGCTCGTGGAAAAGGGATCTTGTTCTCCAATAATGGCCATTGAAAACTCGAAGCATTTAGTGATGTAGACTGGGTAGGGTCAGTGGATGATAGAAGATCAACTTCGAGCTACTGTACTTTAATTGAAGGTAATCTAGTCACATAGCGCAGCAAAAAGCAAGCAATGGTTGCCAGGTCTAGTGCAGAGGTTGAATACAGAGCTATGACTCATGGGGTTTGTGAGCTTTTGTGGCTCCGAACATTACTGGGAGAGTTGGGTTTTTCTGATAATGGACCTATGAAGTTATATTGTGACAACAAGGCTGCTATCGACATTGCCCACAATCCAGTTCAATACAATAGAACAAAACATGTTTAAATTGATCGGCATTTTATTAAGGAGAAGTTGAATAGCCGTTTGATTTGCATGCCTTTTGTGAAATCAGAGAATCAGTTGACTGATATCTTCACAAAGGGGCTTAGTAGCAAGGTTTTTCACCCCATCGTGTGCAAGTTGAGCATGAGAGATATCTATGCACCAACTTGAGGGGCAGTGTTGCATTATGCATTAATATTAGAAGAAGGGTAGTTTAGTATTTTGCACTATATGACTATATATATGTTGGTGTAGTTGTTTAACCTAATACAAGATATACTTTTTCTAATCTCTCTCTCTTCTTCCCTCTTATTCTCTAAAACTCTAACTCCATAATAATTTAGATTAATTCAACTGAAAGGGATGTGTGGTAATGGTTTTGTCGCAATCAATTAATTTCTGTGATGCTTAATGGGAAGTCAAAAGGGAGGTTTAAGGCACCAAGGGGACTTGGACATGGTGATCCTTTATGTCTTTTCTGTTTATTCCAGCACTTGATGGATGGATGGAGTTGATTTGTGACAAGACTAGAAATTCAACCTTGTGGAAGTTTTTGTCACTGGTAGTGAGAGGATCTCTATATCACACTTGCAGTTTGTTAATTATACAATATTATTTACTTCAGGGATGACAAAAATTTCTAAACTTGAGGCTTGGTTTGGTTTGTATATAAAGTTGTGGATGTTTTTGGTGCAAGTTCAAGATTGAAGTTGAATGCCAATAAATCTAAATTGTGGGTCTAAGTTGTCATCAAGATAATGCATAGGTTGGCTCATGGGTACTAGGATACTAGGGGCCATAAAGAACGCCAAAACTAAGAACGTAGATGGTCGCTTTTACCCCAAATCAACTCATGATATGGATAGGTTCAAATCGTAACCCTAAGTAGTACACCCTTTTTTATGCATTTTAGTGATCTTTAAACTTACAGTGTGATTGGTTGTGATTTAGTTTTTTCTCCTAATACAAATGTGTGACAATTTTTGGTATTCATAACCTTTGGTCGACATATTGTTTATGGTTTACATTGGAACTCTTATCATAAATAAACAATAAATATTAATGTGATAATGTGTGAATAGAAGCATACTAATATTTTATTTCTTGTACTAGTGAAAGTGATCCAGATTAGAGTTCTGAAACAAATCGTGGTCAGTATGCCTACTAAGTCTACCTCTCATCACGCCCGTATCAGAGAAGTATTGTATTACTTGCGCGTAGCTATACTATGTACCAAATCGATCCACAACCTAAGTAACATAGGATTGGTTTAGAATTTGGGATGTTCAGTCTATGAATAGTTTTGAAAGTATTTAGGTCTTTCTTTGAGTAGGAATCCATTGTCTTTGACTTGTTGGGATCCAATAATTGAAAAATATGAAAAAGGTTGGATGGGCAGAAGATAGCTTTTATTTCTGCACGAGGCCGTTAACGTTAATTCAATTTGCTTCTCTAGCATTTATTCCCTATTTGTCTTCGAAATTTCATTTAAAGTAGCGATATACATCACGGGTGCGTGATGAGAAAGTATTAAAAAAAGAAGAAAATGAAAGGACTTCCATTTTTGTTGCATGTGGAAAACCTGTGCTACAATGACCAACGAAAGGGATTAAAAAAAAAAAAAATACATGATATGGACAACATTTGATGCATAAAATTTTGAATTTCTAGTCTTGTGTAAATGAAATTTCAAAATTTGAAAAAAGAAAGGGATTACAAAATTTGAATTTCAAATGTGTAAACATTCGATGCATAAAAATTTGACACATCATTTGAAATACAAGATTTGATAAACAAATTTGGACAACACAAGTTTATCCAAAAGTGAAACCAACAGCTCCGTTATGGTAATGCCACATCATTTGGTCATTGTGTTTAATCCCCTCTTATTCTTGACATAAGTTAGGTGCACTATCAATTGTCAATTGGATTTTCATCATGACTGAAGGTCTCCAACTGGGTCTTCCGGTCGATAAGTAGGGCTCTGCATGTCCATGTGAAATTTCATTTAATTAGGCTTCCATCAACAGCCACAGAAATGCAATCAACAACTTCCAAAAACATTGTCTCATATGAAAATAGAACAACCATCCTAGCATTTCTCATTAATAGCACTTTAGACAACTAAAAGCACTACCTATGTAGAAAGAGCATTTAAGCTCTGCACATGCGAAGCCTAAGCAATCTTAAAAATTTAGGACACTAAACATGCAATTACTGGCAAATCACAACTTATATTCTTAGAAAAAAAAAAAAAAAACTAAACAAGGGGTAAAATCATGGTACAAGGACCAAAACAACTAAAAAATCATGGATAGTAATATCATCAACAAGCCATATCTCAAATAAATAAAAGCCTGAATTTGTTGGAGCATCACATAGCCATTGGAGAGTAGGACAATTACCTATCACACCTATGCCTCTCTTGGTCCCCTGTAATGTACCCATGGATATCATTTACGATTTCTACGAAAATGATAGGCTGGGCACCATAATTTTTTTTTTAAGAATGAGCAACATAAATCTATACACATATACAAGTATAATTATATTAAAAAAATTTAGGGTGGGCCGGTGACCACCCTGGGCCAAGGGTGGCTTATGTCAACTGTCAACATCAATTAACATTCTTCACAAGAAGAGCAACTGAAATTTCATTATCAATATTACTTTCTTAACAAAGCAAGGTACATACACAAATTAATATGTTAATACTTACAGTATGAATCTATTTCTTTTTTTCCTCCAATAGCCTTGAGATGCCCCACAATTCTTCCCTTAGTGTATCCACGTCTGCCTCCATGCGATCTAAGGTGTTCCTTGTGTCAAGAACAACCTTAATTACCTCATCCACCATTCCATCCAACGCTTTACTTGCAGCTTCCCACTCACCGGGTGTGCTGCGTATGAATGCAACCAATTTTTGACTTCCAAGAAATGCGGGGCCAAGGATCGTAAAGCACGCCGCCAGCTTGTGTGACACCACGAATCTATACAACCGGTACTTCTTTAGACGGTCAAATAGTCCCGTCTGTGAAGTCTCGGGATGCTCAATCATCCTGCAACAACAAATCAAACTTATTATTTTCAAAAACAATAATAATAAGAATGTAGCGTCGAGGTGTATGCTCGATCTTCCTAGGCACACTTCATACAAGTTCAGTTTGTATACACAATCTCGAGTGTTGGTCCTTGTGTTGTAGAATTTCAAAATATCAAATATTATGTAAGAAGAAAGCCTGACCGTGATGAAAGCCTTGCAGTCACACCATTTTTCCCTAAAATTTGTCGCAATGGAGCAGACAATCGGAACATCCTGAAATTATGAATTAACATAAAACCATAAAACATATGAATTTACAACCACCATTTTTTTTTTAATACAACCACTTGCCCCTTCCCCTTCCTCCCTTCTTGGGGCGAATTTTGATAGGTTAATCCCCTACCATTTGAAAAATGAAGTGGTCTTTTTCATTTCATTTTTCAAATGGTAGGGGATTAACCTATCAAAATTCGCCCCAAGAAGGGAGGAAGGGGAAGGGGCAAGTGGTTGTATTAAAAAAAAAATGGTGGTTGTAAATTCATATGTTTTATGGTTTTATGTTAATTCATAATTTCAGGATGTTCCGGTTGTCTGCTCCATTGCGACAAATTTTAGGGAAGAATGGTGTGACTGCAAGGCTTTCATCACGGTCAGGCTTTCTTCTTACATAATATTTGATATTTTGAAATTCTACAACACAAGGACCAACACTCGAGATTGTGTATACAAACTGAACTTGTATGAAGTGTGCCTAGGAAGATCGAGCATACACTTCGACGCTACATTCTTATTATTATTGTTTTTGAAAATAATAAGTTTGATTTGCTGTTGCAGGATGATTGAGCATCCCGAGACTTCACAGACGGGACTATTTGACCGTCTAAAGAAGTACCGGCTGTATAGATTCGTGGTGTCACATAAGCTGGCGGCGTGCTTTACGATCCTTGGCCCCGCATTTCTTGGAAGTCAAAAATTGGTTGCATTCATACGCGGCACACCCGGTGAGTGGGAAGCTGCAAGTAAAGCGTTGGATGGAATGGTGGATGAGGTAATTAAGGTTGTTCTTGAAACAAGGAACACCTTAGATCGCATGGAGGCAGACGTGGATGCACTAAGGGAAGAATTGCGGGGCATCTCAAGGCTGTTGGAGGAAAAAAAGAAATAGATTCATACTGTAAGTATTAACATATTAATTTGTGTATGTACCTTGCTTTGTTAAGAAAGTAATATTGATAATGAAATTTCAGTTGCTCTTCATGTGAAGAATGTTAGTTGATGTTGACAGTTGACATAAGCCACCCTTGGCCCAGGGTGGTCACCGGCCCACCCTAAATTTTTTTAATATAATTATACTTGTATATGTGTATAGATTTATGTTGCTCATTCTTCAAAAAAAAATTATGGTGCCCAGCCTATCATTTTCGTAGAAATCGTACATGATATCCATGGGTACATTACAGGGGACCAAGAGAGGCATAGGTGTGATAGGTAATTGTCCTACTCTCCAATGGCTATGTGATGCTCCAACAAATTCAGGCTTTTATTTATTTGAGATATGGCTTGTTGATGATATTACTATCCATGATTTTTTAGTTGTTTTGGTCCTTGTACCATGATTTTACCCCTTGTTTAGTTTTTTTTTTTTTTTTCTAAGAATATAAGTTGTGATTTGCCAATAATTGCATGTTTAGTGTCCTAAATTTTTAAGATTGTTTAGGCTTCGCATGTGCAGAGCTTAAATGCTCTTTCTACATAGGTAGTGCTTTTAGTTGTCTAAAGTGCCATTAATGAGAAATGCTAGGATGGTTGTTCTATTTTCATATGAGACAATGTTTTTGGAAGTTGTTGATTGCATTTCTGTGGCTGTTGATGGAAGCCTAATTAAATGAAATTTCACATGGACATGCAGAGCCCTACTTATCGACCGGAAGACCCAGCTGGAGACCTTCAGTCATGATGAAAATCCAATTGACAATTGATAGTGCACCTAGCTTATGTCAAGAATAAGAGGGGATTAAACACAATGACCAAATGATGTGGCATTACCATAACGGAGCTGTTGGTTTCACTTTTGGATAAACTTGTGTTGTCCAAATTTGTTTATCAAATCTTGTATTTCAAATGATGTGTCAAAATTTTATGCATCGTATGTTTACACATTTGAAATTCAAATTTTGTAATCCCTTTCTTTTTTCAAATTTTGAAATTTCATTTACACAAGACTAGAAATTCAAAATTTTATGCATCGAATGTTGTCCATATCATGTATTTTTTTTTTTTTTAATCCCTTTCGTTGGTCATTGTAGCACAGGTTTTCCACATGCAACAAAAATGGAAGTCCTTTCATTTTCTTCTGTTTTTTAATACTTTCTCGTCACGCACCCGTGATGTATATCAGCAGTAAAGTTTTGCTTGGGGTAGTTTGATCTAGATTACTTAATCATATACTGTCAGTGCGCACAAAAAGGAAGCGACTTGTTCACTCTGAATCCTTCGCAGAACCTGAAGATGATTCCACATTGGAAGAATCCACCCCATTTACCAAATTAGGCAGGCTTTCTTGATTGCTTTCCTCACTGGTGCTGTCTCCATTTTTTGCTGGATCTAGATCGAACAGTAACACCCATAGGGAAGGAACTCTCTAAGAGACTCTTCCCAGGGTCAGAAAACTTAGGCAAATTGCTTACTACAGGGAGAGATGTTGGTAGTAGAAGAGGTTTAGGTTTCACAAATCCTAGTATGTCATCCATATCCTCCAGGACCATGGTGAAGGGGCTCACAACTTCCGAGTTCTGAAGCGACAGTCTGTCAGGGGCACGTGATAAATAACAGCATCTAGGTGTAAGTCTGACCGAGCAACTTAAGCAAAATGAGACCAAACCAAGCAACGCTCTGGCTTCTACCAAGCAAGGTAATAGAAGAAGAGTAGAACCAAGTGTTTAGAAAGAAATTCTGTTTGGCCAGAGCTCAAGAAACGATATAACTCTATCGTCTAAGGATGATAGCTAAACTATCCCACAAAACCAGGGATGATGCTAAGCAGATAACACATAAATTTACCAAGATTATGGGGTGATATGTTAAACAAGTGATAAATGATCAATTAGAGGATACGTTGGTACCAATACAGAATAATCTGGCTAAAAGATGGGTGTGTCATCTAGTATAGCCAACGACGAAAACCTTAGCAAAAGGGGCCCACGAGACATTATAAATACCAGGCAAAGCATAAGTCTAAGGAAATTCATTAACATAATTCTCAGAATCTATAATGTCTTAGGCATCGGAGGGTCTCCGATTGGTTAACCACCGATCTATGGCAGTTTATTCATTTTGCAGGTAGGGGGTAGCTTAAGTTCGTTTTCCAAGAACTAACCTTCAGATCCCTTATCACCCATGACTAAGAGGTACGAGATTTTTCCTCTTACAATTGGCACCGTCGATGGGAAACGAACACAAATAGTCATGTCAAACCTGCGGAGCATGCTTGGATCACCATGCAATAACCAAGAATTCACTGAGGATCTTGACCTCGCACAAAATTACAAAGTCTCCCTCCTGTCAGATATCGACATTAGAGAGGAAGTTGCTAGAAGCTCAAACAATGATTGAGAAGTCCCAAACAACCTTTCATCTTTCATCTATGAGGTATCAACCTCGCGCTAAAAAAAACGACATGCATCTTGAGGGATTCCCACATACCGATGGGGAGGTCTCTGCTTTTATGAAGCTTGTGCAGTCCCTTCAAAAAAGGTTAGATGCCCATGAAGTCATGCTAAGAAGATCTTAAGAAGAATGGGAGAAACTCAGACAAGAAAATGAGGCGTTGAGAGATGCCTTGCAGAGGTCAAAGACCAAGAAATACTGAAAGAATTTGACGGTCAGACTACCAAAGTCAAGGGAGAACCGACCAATGCTAATCGCAGTACTAGTCTTGATTGGCACAGAGGGAGGCAGATGGAAGACACTTGCGACAGGAATAGTAGGAGTAAGGTTACTAGGGTTGAAGACAAGGAGGATACTTGGAAACGCCTCATTACTAGGGAGCTAGACATCATACTAAAATGACCCGAACAAATTTCTACTAGAGAATTGGCCAAGCTAGCCACCGAAGAATATTCCGGTGTAGTGGAGGCATCGCCTTTTGCAAGATGGATAGAAAGGGAGAGGATCTCAAGTAAATTTGTAGTCCCAAACTTCAAACTCTATGACGGGTGTATCGACCCGTCTGCTCATAACCACCATTACAGGCAATTAATGGTGATTCATTGAAAGAATACAACATTGATGTGCAATGTTCTTAAGTAGGCTAGGGGAATCAACAATAAAATGGTATGAAAGCCTAGCAAGATATTTGATCAATAGTTGGGTGCAGCTAGTCGAGTAGTTTACGACCAAGTTCATCACTAGCAGTTGCCATCCAAAGGACATCGGAGCATTACTCTCCATGAAAAATAAGCATAGCGAGACACTTAGAGAATATGCCTATCGTTATTGGGAGACTATGAACGAAATAGAAAGCTGCAACCCAAAATTTGTAGTTGCATCATTCAAGATCATGCTGCCTAAGGACAATCAGTTATATCAGTCCTTGACTAGGAGACTAGCCGTTGATGTAGAGGAGCTAATGGCCAGGGAAGAAAATATGCGAAGGTGGATGATGATCTGGTAAGAGAGGTCAACCAAGAACAGCGGAACATAAAAATCACTAGGAAAGAGAGATCGAACTAGTCCCGATCAGAGGTAAAGGGGAAGGAGAAGGTAAGATTCCAGCCGCCTTCGACATTTTTTTGAGTCAACATTGTTTTCAAGGAGCCAATTTATAAGGGTGTGTTTGTTTACTGTTTTTGTTTTGTGTTTTATGTCTTTGTTTTCAGTTTTTGTCAAAAATGAAAACAAAAATATGTTTGTGTACTGTTTTTGGTTTTGTTTTGTTTTCGTTGTATTGAAGACAGACAAAAAAATGGGAACAAAAAATTTTTGTTCCAGGAAACACAGGAAACAGAAAACACGCGTTTTTTGTTTAAATGAGGTCTCACCTTCAACTCTTGTTAGCCACAAAATTCCACTTCAAAACAGGGGCTATAAATATGGGATCTTTCGCACAGATTAGTCCCTTTGCCACTCCCTGTTCTCTCTGCCACTCTCTCTCTCTTCTGTTAAGGTAAGCAACGACTGTCTCTCATCGTCTCTCTCTCAGTACGTCTCTCTTCTCCGGAGCTCTCTCAGCAACTCTCTCTCTCTTTCACTCACAGATCGACGAAGACGAAGCAAGGCTCACACGAAGAAGACTCACAACCGAAGACCAAGAAGGCAAGTGTAACCCCTTTACTTGTATACGTATACGTATATATATACATAGATCTGTATATATATGCATAGATCTACATAGATCTTTATATTATAAAACCCTAATCGTATTTTTTTTTCAATATTTTTTTTATCTACATAGATCTGTACGGTTTTGTGCTTTAATCGTATTTTTTTTCTGCTTTTGCTATCTCAGAAAATATGTTTAAATTGTTTGAGTGGTTTTGCATTTGTTTTCTCAACGTTGGGGAAATCTTCTGTTTGAGTCACTTTAAGCTTCTGCTTTTCAATGGGTGTTCTTTTATTCAGAATATGAAAGCTAATGCCAAGCGAAATTATATAATTTGATGTCCTTTTCTTTGCAAACCATTCATTAGATTCGGAAATCAGTGCCTTTTGTGCCATGATTTGCGTTTGGCTTCATTTCTTGAATGACTCTGAATAAGCCACGGTTTGTCTAGGTCAAATTTGACAACTACTACCATGCTTTACATGTATTTTTTATTTTTTTACTATTGCATAATCTGTTCAATTAAAAAAAAATCACCAAATGAGCAATGTGGGTTTGTCTGAGCACTTAAGGGTTACCCACTCTTGGGTATATTCACTTTTTTTTTTTCAATGAGCTTCGTGTTAAATTTTGTTAAAACCAATTAAATTTCCGAAAAGATCCAATGGTTGAAACTATAACCAATTAAATGGCAAACAAAAGAACACCAATTGCAGTTGTATTTTCCCTTTTTTGGGGGGTAGAAGGCAGAGTAGTTCAATAATCCAATGAGAGATGATCTGTCAATTGCTTACTTCAATATCAGTTATATAGTAGAAGTAGTTGTGGCACCTTGCAATGATAAAGCCCTTATGAAAATTTTGTTAAAAGCTATCATTCTAAGAACTAGAATCTATTCGACTTCTTGATTTTTTCTCCTCATGCTATATCATTCAAAATATTGCTATAGTTGAATGGATATCAATTCTTGATTTTAGTTAAGTGATATGACTTATTAATGTGTGAACTTAGGGGTTGTATGTTGGGCACTATGATGTATGAATGTGATTACTCACTTATGTAATATAACTATCTTTCTTTAGATGTTCTTTGGATTTGTATTTTGATGTAATATAACTATCTTTCTTTTGATGGGAGATTGCTTTTACAAAGGGACCAGGGCATGTTACCTACTGCTAGATTGAAAAGGAGGATTGTGTTTGATAAAAGGAATGGAGCTGGATGAATTGATGTCTTGATGGGATGAAGTTGAGGGAGGAGGTTAGAGGCATTGTAACTGGATTGTGGCTGCAGCTGTTGAGGTACTGATTTTCTGAGCTGGGATGTTTTTGAGAATAGCTACTGGGGTGCTGATGTTGATGGTAAGGTGGAATTTGTGCTTGGCTGCTGGCTGCAGTAGTTGAGTTATGAGTTCATAAATGCAGATGAGCTTTTTAGCAGCTGGAGGATGCAGGTCCAGGTTTGGGCTATTAGCAGTCAGCAGTCTGTGTTGCTCAGATCATGGACTGGTGATGGCTTGCTTTTGGTGTCTGGGCAGTTGGTGTGTGCAGTCTGAGTCTCTGTTTTGGTTTGCATTGCACTGTTCTGTTTGCAGTGGACTGCACTGGTCTGGGACATGGAGTGTATTGGCAGTTTGTGCAGTACTGTATCAGGAAAATGGAGGGATTTGAGACCAAGAGCTGAGTTAATAGCTTTAATTCTTTTGAAGGATTAAAGCCAACTCTTGGGGGAAAATTCCTTCTGCATCAGGTAGGCTGCTGCTGTTCTGGGCAGGAGTTCATATGTTCCAGACTCTGAAGCCGCAACAACTGATCTGTGAGGACAAATGCTGAGCAGTGAGGATCTAAATACAATGACTCTGCAGAATTGTATTTCTTTGTACAGATTACAAGTTTTGATTTGTTAAAAGGATGCTCTGCTATGAGGATACTGCAGTTTTTGTTACAGACTGTGAGCTGGTGCTTTTTGGTTAAAGATCTGCAGCTGGGCAGCAGCTGTACAGGGAATACACTGTTCTCTGTTTTCTGTTTTGCTGGCAGTCTTGGCAGTCTATTGTGGTTCCTGATCTGTGACTGTTAGTTTCATGGCTTTTGCTGGGATGGTTCTTGAATATGGCTGCTGGGGTGATAATGATGAGAGTGGCTGTGGTCTTTTTGATGGGTTGCTGGACTGGGTTTTTTGCTTTGTTTCAGTAGATATTCCCTGTTCTGGCATTTTTCTGCTGTGAGTTGAGCTGAGAGCTTTGGTGCAATATCTGAGCTATAGGATCATAGCACAGTAAGGAAATGTTGGTTCAGCAGCTAGAGAAAAGCAGTTCCAGACTTTGGGTTATGTCAGCAGGCAGGTTATGGTTGCTTGGGCCATGGATTTGGATAGCTGGCAGCTGGACTGTTTTGATTAGTTTTTGGTTTTAATCATTTTGAAGGATTAAAGCCAACTCCTTTGTAATTAGAATTTTTGAATTCTTTTGCTTCTTGTAACTCCTTTGTAATACATGGTTGTAAATCATTTTTCATGAAATAAAGTGTTGATTTGTTTGAAAACAAAAAATGATATATTATAAAACATATTTAGGATAAAACATGAGGTAGTTACCAAACATGTTTTCTGTTTTTATTCTCATAATTTGATAGACAAAAATGACTACCAAACATGCTTTCTGTTTCAGTGTTTACCACAAAACAGAGACAAAAAATTGTCTCTGTTTTTGGTTTTTTGAAGACGCAAAAACAAAAACGTTACCAAACGAGCCCTAAGATTTTGTCACATATTAAGGGTAAGTTGTATTTCAAGTGGCCCAACAAGCTTGGGGGGATCTTGAGAAGAGGTGCCCTAATCATAGGTGTTCTTACCATTGCAACGTCGGACATATGATAGAGAATTGTCACTCGTTGAAGCAACACCTCGAGACCTAGCAAGGGTGATTGATGTAATTCATGTTGCCTTAGACCCGAATATGTCAATGAGTAAAGCCCCCAGAGCTTACATTTAGAAGGTAGCACAAATTAGAGAGGTTTGCCAGGTCGGTTTCCCGACTAACATGTTAATAAGAAAACCAGGTTTGTAACCATGAGGGGATGATCAGTTTCTTTGACGATGACTTAGCTGAGATCTGATAGAGTAGTATACTAAAAGTTTATTTTTTGTAGTGAAACTCGTTTTATTAATTAATAAAAATTTGTTCTTTTCATTTTATTGAGAATCTATATGGGCAAAATGTTTGTATTATATTTTATATATGATATGCATGTGTGTCTTATATTTTACATTGTAGATAATCTGGTGTGTAGAGTTCGACTTATGCATAGAAGACCAGATTATCGGATCCTTGTATAGTATGAGTATATGCTCACAATCGTAGATAGAATTAGACACGCCATCGGTATGATTATAGTTTAAGATTCTGGTATAGTCTGTCTTAACTATAGGAGATTGTTTGATGTCTCGGATTATTGCACTAGTACACTTTGTGTATTGAACAGACACATGTTGATGTTATTATCTTTTACTGATTTAATAAGATAATAAATACCTCACGATTATTATGATTGATTATGCTCTTAATCCCTAAATATTTAATTGCCACATGCATATAATGTTTGTCACTTTAATTCATCAAAGAGTGAGATTCATATTGAGTCAATAAGCTCGATAAATTGAGAGACGATATTATTTGTATGGTGAAAATTAAATATTAAAGGAAACCATGTCCTAATATTTAAATGGGTTGATGATGTCCTCTTGAGGAAGCTTATATGTTTTATCCATATCAAACCCTGCAGGTGGATTTAATTATCCGACATGACAAATAAGTTGAGTGGTAAGGTCAAATGAATAAAAGAAGTCAATTAAATATAATTGTCAGTGATTTATTTAATTGATGGACATCTGCAATCTTAAACATTGGGAGATTATTAAGCATATAATAATAAGGAGCTCGAATATAATTTTGAGATAAAGTCCAGGATATCAATAATGAGTCTTTAGTGGACTAACTTATTATTAATGGGTTGTAGGATGTTTATTCTGGGTTGAACATAGGAATCCTAAGTCCATTGGGAGCCCGATCCTTATTTCTCCTTAGGGTCTCTGTCGTAGCCTATATATAGATGTCTAGGTTCTCTATTTCAGCATCTTATCTTCACTCACGTTTTTTAGGGAGACTGAAAGAGAGAGCAAGGATTCGGAGGTCTTGGCAGCCCACATTACATCCGAATTCTGACATTGGGGGATATACGACAGAATGCCGCGAGATTCGTCGAGCTGTAGTCGTTGTTCTGTTCCACGTTCGTGCTGAGACGAGATCAGTCCCGAGAGATCTCGAAGGTAAACCCTAATTCCGCCTTGTAGGGTTTTAAAGGAAATTTTTTTATATTCGATACATACGTGCTGTCAACGCCTCTTGGGATTTTCGTTCCAACAAAATCTACCACCCTCATAGTGATCCTTAATCGTTACTCTAAGGGTGGCTAACTTTGACATAAGGCGAACATTGATAGACCAAGGAAGTTCTTCTAAAGTGATGTATATATGATTGTTTTGAAAGCTCGGCTTGAAGGAAGAGGACCTAAAGCCGGTTTATGCCCCATTGGTCGAGTTTAGTGGAAAGATGATGTTGGCTAAAGGAATAAGTATAATGACTGAGTTTTTGGTCATTGAACTAGAGTTAGCCTAGAATGCTATCACGGGGTGTGCCTGGTTGCACGAAATGAAGGTGGTTCCGTCAACCTACCATCAAATCTTGAGGTTCCCTACGAACGAGGGAATAGTTGACTATGAAGCCTCAATTTTTGGGAGTCCTGTTTTATCCGTTGATCACTTATCAACCCGCGACATACCCATGGATACCGTGTAACTCAATACCATGCTGTTACGCCCCATCTACCGGGATCCATAATTTAACAAAATTCGGGTAGAGTCTCCTTTGTGTAGAGAGCTCTACCCCAAAACACAACATGTGTAATCATACAACATTGACTACACCAGGTCCATTCATCCATACTCAATCACATAGTATCAGATATTATCATAATCATCATCTCTACATACATTCATTCATAAAAGAATAAATGTCCTAAAAGAGTACAATATACATGCATTTTTAATATAAAACGAGTTTTTGTTTACAAAAATTATACAAGGTTAAAAGTAAACATATACAAGAGACTACAACATCAAAATAAGAGCCACAATCCGGCTCTATTGTCAAAGTGGGCCCGTAGGAGGGTCTTCGACAAAAGCCCGTGCGATACCTGAAAAATGATCCCTTAAAGGATGAGCTAACGCTCAATAGGATAACTCATATAGAGAATACCTCCCAATCTAAATGCATATGAAATGTCACATGCAACAATTATTTCATGCATTCATTCAAATATATCTATCATGAACAAATGTCATAAATCATGTCATGCTATGAAATGAGACTCACGCATGCAATACCAATCCCCGAGCCCCATCCCTGGCTCCCACAACACATGCAATGTGATGCGTATGAATTCAAGCATTCCACGCCCCCACCATTGATGTTAAACATCCAATGACCATTCAATTTATGGGCTTTCACCAAAGGGACACCATACCTCAGATAGATTTTCAGGACATTTCACCTGTGGCTCTATCTTCGCCATAACACAATTTTGCGAGCTCGTTACACCACCGGAATGTGCGTATCCAAATGTTTTTGGGTCTTGCACCCAAGGGAGAATCTAACCCTTCTTTCTACACCCTGACATATTTATATATGCAAAATCCAGTGCGACTCAGTCGGACCTAAGTCAAACCTTCCCGAGCGCACCCATCAACTCACCTAAGTGGTGATTGACCCAAACCCAAACCCATGCACATACACTCACATTCATGTCGATGCCCACGAATGTAGTGCAACCTGTGCATATGCAATGCAATGTGTAATTGCCTTTAATACCACTCACAAATGTCAATTATATGAAAAGTGCAATATAATGACATTTCCAACATCATCCCAAGCATGTTATATAAGATAATCAACTCAATTAACACACTTCAATTCACTTTGTCATTTAAGCAAATACCTATAGGGCACATCAATTTAAACAACTAGCATGCTCATTACTTCTAACATGGCAACATGTTTATTAATTCTATAAACATAAACACAATTTCATCACACTAATCATATATTAAATGATCATTTAACATACATATTATCTCATAATCACATAACAATCTTATAATTCTATTAAATTTGGTATGCCAATAAAATATCAGGGCATGCTAATGCACAAAGCAAATTCATAGAAAATCCTTAAAACCATTAAACATACTAATACATCAATGTACACTCCATACTTGTTATTTTTCGTTTCAACAAATAGGTTCACTTGACCACCAATTTCTGTCATAAATCGATAAGTTAGCATTGTTTTCATAGTTTGAATAGCAGAAGCTACTTTGGCCAATATGTCAACCTACGACTTGGATGCATAAAGTTCGCCGCATTTTTCGTAACTTCACCCCAAACCATTTTTATTCCAACATTTGTTCTACTTAAGTTTTGTGTCACTCTGTTCCGATATCTACAATGAGTGGCAGCAACCAACTTAGATGAGTCAATTGCCCTATAGCTTATGCAATGAGTTCCCATCAGAAAGGCTATTGGAAGTGTTGCCATCTGTTGATGCAATGCAATAGGAGATAAAACCACATGCTTGACATAAAAATTGCTGCAATGAAAAGATTTTTCTACTTGATTCTCAATCTTTTTTTGTTGAAGATGAAACAAATAAGTTTGTTTAGCATCACAAACAAAAAGAAGATGAAACAAATAAGTTTGTTTAGCACCGCAAACACAAAGAAGATTTATGTGACAGTGTGAATATCTATTCAGACATTTTCATGTTGTGATCGTGCTAATTGAATTCTTGATTGACAAAAAGAACAGGATAACAGTCGACTTGTAGTTCATAAACATCAGAAGTGATCCTGATATGCAGTTGAGAAAATCTACCAAATAATTCCTATCTCAATTATCAAACTTTACCACACGAAACCGAATGCATTCATCAACGTCAAAATAGATAAATGGGAATGGGATTTGTAGTTCATAAATGGGAATGCATTCATAAATCACACTTCATAATTCTCAAATCCCAATTCATACTTCATAATTCATAAATCACAATTCATAATTCATACAGACAGACACACACACACACAGAGATTCATACAGAAGACGAGAGAAAGAAAAACATTTCGCATAAACACACACTCTAATGAAAACATATACACAGGTGAAAACATACATACACACACACTCAAACACATACACCCATCGAACACACACATTCACACACAAATATAACCAAATATAATAATATATACATAGATCTAGGGTTGTATCTTAATATATATATATATATATATATAGATCTAGGGCTATATATTTGATTCCATAGAGAGAGAGAGATCAATGGAGATGGAACGAGTGAAATCTGACCTTGAGACCTGATTTTGATGGAGATGGAGTGCTGCCTTCTGAATCTAAGAGCTCGACGATCGAGAGAGAAGAGGAAAAAAGGGGTAAACAAGCTTTTATTCTTGGAACAAAAAACCCTTTTTTTTTTTGCAACTAATGGGGTTCGAAGGCCCGACCTCATTAATTGGGGTTGAGGGTGCACGTGTTTTCATTTTTCCCCTTTTTTCAAAACAATTATTTTCATGTTTTCAAAATTCGGGGTTGTTTACAAAACAGACGAGCCAAAAAAAAATAAAAATAAAAACACTCTCCAAACATGTTTTTGGTTTTTTTTTGACAAACTGAAAAAAAAAAAAAAATTAGGAATAGTCTATTACCAAACACCCTAAGTAAATGTTATTTGTATTGCTGCAACATAATATTTTCTAGCTTATAAATCATAAAAGTAAAAGTTTGAGAGTAGTTCAAGGACATCGCCTCCGATGCCTCTAATCATTGGCTTTACCTGATAGAACTAGTATCCAAGGTCAAGCTTGTTAGATCATCAAACCCAAATTCAATTGTCAATAAGTGGTATGACCCTTCTTGGACAGAAACAAACCTTGGTGGTCCTAATTATTCGATGTGGGATACAACTTCTCTTAACACCCTCCCTCGCGTGGGACCTGAGTTTGTACGTGGGGTCAACAAATAAACAAACAACCATGCATACCAAAAAACTGAAAATGGGTAGGAGATTTGACCCATTGATCACCAAAATCCCAACTTTGATACCATGTTAGAGCATCCAACCCAAAATTTTTTGGCAATAGGTGTAGTGGCCCTTCAAGTATATATATAAACCAACTTTGGTGATCCTAATTATCAATTTGCAGTATAAGCTCTCTTAACACAGCTATTGTGAGACCCCGTAGTGGCGAGAGCGTATTGGGTCATCTTTTTTTCATAATAGAAAAAATCGCCCATATAGTAAGCATACTTAATATCATGATTCCTCCCTAACCTTTCATGTCCAACCTTGAATTATAATGCATTCGTGCCGCATATTTTCCATTTCCAACCTTATATAATAATACACTGTATTCTTTCATACACTTTTAAATATATTGGGAACCTCATAAGAAATTATACATGTATGGACCTTTAGTTTGATTACACAATGTTTGAAGTTTATGAAGTGTCGGATGCGTTTAGTATTTTTATTATTGAGCGAGCGTCGAACACTTGTTTGGAAGTGTCCAAGTAGCGTCGGTGTCTAGTTGACATAATCCCGATCAGGATGTGTCCTTGATTCTCAGTTTGTTCAGTAAGTTTTTGGCCAAACAAAATAAGTGAAGTTTGTCGAAGGTTTTTCCATTCTGTAAGATCATTGTCTTGTTTTACCATGAATGATATCTAATAATGGTTGTGTTAAGATATGAAGAGAGAAAGGAGCTGAAGTAGACAGGAAGAAAGAGGTTGCATGAATGTAGTGGTTGTTGAGAGAAAGCCCCAAGAATTAGATTAGGGTTATCTCCCTTAGCCCCATGTATTTAAAATAGTAAAACTAAAAGTATATAAATACCCTCATGGCTATAAGACATCTCTTAATAGATTGCATGTTTGTTATGGTTTGCCTATATTTTTACAAGGAAAACTGTGGATTTGGTTCATCAAAATTAAATTGAGTTTGTAGTGGGCTAGTGAATTTTTTCCTTAGGTTCTCGGGGTGATAGGCACGCCGCAGTCGCGCATTCGAGCAAGTGCCTTTCTTCACAATGTAAATAGAGAGCTGGAATAAGGACTCTCATTTTGACACTTGAACTTGGTGTTATGGAGGGAAATATAAAAAATACGGCTAGAAAGGGGTGGTTATATATGTTTCCCCGTTTGTTTTTTATGAAATGCAAATAAATTGAGTGCTAAATTATTTCAAAACATTGGTGGTATAAATCTCCATGCCACAAAATATGACTTGTGGTTTTAACCAGGCTCAGTTGCTATTTTAGGTACTTTGCACTTCCAACTAGTACTTTCGGAAATTCTTGTCGCATATCTTGCATGGTCTTCTAGGAGTTGTGGTGTCTGATAATCTAGATCAAAACCATGTAAAGGACAAATGGCATATAGAAAAGGAAGAGAGAAGAAATGCTAATATCACTTTATTACTCCATCTTAATGAAAAATATATACAAAGGTTATAAAGCCCTATAAACAAGAAAAAGACTAGACAACCCTAACAAAATATACAATCTTAATGCCCCTAAAACATGTGGCAGTAGGAAGCATCAAGCTTTTATCAAGAAGAAAAGGAAGACGGAGGCTGGTGTGAGATTTCGTGAAGAATTTAACCAAATTCATAGTCCAAATTGGAAGGGAAAGACCTTACAGCCCATTTCAATATGTTTGGTCTTGGCTTATGGAATATAAGAGGTATGTGCCATCTAAATGATACTCTTTTTTCACAATATAGGAGTGGAAGAAGAAAATGAAAGTATGGGATATACAAGCAACCATGCCGATCAAACTATTTTTGACAGGGAACAAGAAAAACTGTATGCTTCTGGTTTTTCGAGGAAATAAGATTCATCTGAAAAACATTGAAACAAAAAGTGGGTTTATGGTCCTAGTCAGCATTAGAAAAAGCATAAAGCTCCAAAGAAGTAGAATAAAACAAAACATTTGATGCAAATTGCCTTATAGATAGCGCAAAATGTGAAGAACATCAGTCTATGAACTATTGTTAGAAAGGGGACAAACTGATTCATAACAATGTAGGATATATATATCCAATCGTCTAACAGTGAGATAAACTAAACTACTAAAAATTAACCAATAAAAAGTAAGTTTATTCTGTTAGGAAATTGCTTATTGTAATTGGCTAATTTCGTGAAGTCACAATGTAAATTTCAACTATATCCATAGTCATGAAACTACAAAGATAAAGATCCAAAGCTAGAAGAATGAAGAAGTCCAAACTACAAAGCCATATCATGAAAACTTCCCAAGATCCTTCAATGTTTAGGAAAGGTAAAGACTTTAGAGATCTTAAGTGACCCTTGGTATTTTTACTTTGGCTACTTAGGTTTTAATAATTGGATTTAGTATTGATCTGTGTATGACTCATTGGAATTTTTATTGAAAATATTTTTGAAATCAAATGTTGGTTTTGAAAACTTAGGTTGAGGCATGGATTGGAACTCGATTGAGTCACACCTTTTAGTGCTCAATAGGATAAGTTTTTATTTGGTTTTAGACTTAAAACCCAATAGGGACCATCCTTTGCTCACTGGCCTATGTTTTGAGTGGTCTTTGAACTCTAAGGGAAGCTGAACTGAAAAATTTGGGGAGACAACTCTCTGAAGGCCAGAGACTGCCCGAGTGGTCTCCTCCCTTATTGAAGCCCAGGATGATTCATTTTTAATTCCAGTAACTATCGCCCTCTCACAACTTGAGCGGTCTGTCGTGAATTTGAGTTTTATTGGGCTCCAATTAAACTCTATGTTTAGGACCTATTCATAGGAGACAATATTTTCTCACTAGAGTAAGCCTCTTTGAGCTAAAAAAAGATGAGACATTCTAGAGAGCTTTAAATCAAACCCTAGCCTCTCTCGGACCAAAAAGTCATAGATCTACAAGATCAATCTTGCTTTTCACCTTCAAATATTGCAAAAAAGAGAGATCCAGTTGAAACCACCAAACCCACATCGGTGTGAAGCACAAATCAAGTAGACCTTGGGTGGGGTCCTTGAATATTGAAAGAGGAGAAGTTGGATCACAGAGCTCAATTCGCCATTTGAAGTTAGTACTTAAGAACTTGCAGTAGCAATTCCCAAGGTAAGATTCGAGGAGAAAAATGTCTAACCATAGACTTGGGTGAGGAATAGAACTTTGGACCTTAGAAGTTAGTACTTAAGAACTTACGGTGGCAATTCCCAAGGGAAGATTGGGGAGAAAAATGTCTAACCATGAACTTGGGTGAGGCATAGAACTTTGGACCTTATAATTAGTTAAATTGTAAAAGAGAGAGGAGAAGAAAGTAGAGAGAAATAGAATATATGACAATAGTGAGAGCTAATGAGAGAATTAGGCTATCTCCCTTACCACATGTATTTATAATAATAAGATTCAAAGTACATAAATACCCCCTCATAGACATCTCTTAACACCCCCTTTAAGTTGGAGGATAGATTTCTCTCATGCCAACTTACAAACAATAAGGTGTAAAATCTTACTATTAAGTCCTTTAGTGAAAACATCAGCTAATCGACCTACTGATCTCACAAATGGCATACATATAACCCTTTTATTTAGTTTCTCTTTGATGAAATTTATGTCAATCTCAATATGTTTGGTTCTATCATGCTGAACTAGATTATGTGCAATATCAATAGCAGTCTTATTGTCACAATACAACTTCATAGGCCCATCAACATAAATTTCTCGACCTTGCATTAAACTCTGAAGCCATATAAGCTCACAAAAGCCATGAGTCATAACTCTATATTCTACTTCAACACTGTATCTAGCCACCACATACTATTTTTTACTATGACATGTAACCAAATTCCCTCCTATAAAGGTACAATATCTAGAGGTAGATCTCCTATCATCAACTGAGCCTACCCAATCAAACTAATCAAACTGTTTCTCTATTACAAATGGGTTGGCCAAAAAAAAGGTACATTTAGATATACACAAGAACTCCACAGAAAAGAACCATGAGCTGGTCATCAGAAACCCCTTGATATATATGATACAGCATCAACCCTGAGAGGAAAAAAATGGCCAACAAGAAAATTAATAGGTATTTTGGTTGAGAATTATGCTTTTAAAGTATATTCTCCAACACAAACAACCACAGAATCAGAATCAAATTCTCTTACAGGGCACAAAGTATCAGATTTATTCCTTGAAGCAACCAATCTACTAATCTCACAAAATTACAAACAAAAAAATTGTATGAAATGCAATGTTTATATTCTACATTTAAGAAAGCATCTGTATGCACAAGGGTAGAGATACACACAATTTTAGCATGCATGACGATCTATGGGGGAAAAAAGAAGAATAGAATCAATAATTTTATAGAAAAGAAAAGAATCTAATACACTAGAAAGCATGGTGTTTCATGTGTGCGATGTGTGAGCAAATCGTATTCATTAATTACAAAAATTCTAATCTTTCCCATGAGAACTTTGCACAACAATTATTAATATTACAGCGATAAGCATGATTTTAAACATATAAGTTCGTTTTATTCTATGAGATATGGAGAAATAGAGAGGTAGAGTGCGGAAAAGCCAATTAAGAAGACAGAGAATGACACAGTTAGGACATAGAGTTTTGTGAAGGTAGAGTCTGAGTGGAATTTTGGGGTAGCAGGTGGCTGAGACAGAAGAGGCAATTTTCGACACAACACAAATTCGACATGAACTTAACAAGCTAGAGTCAATTAATCAACATGAACCCAAAAAAAAACTCATCCCATCAACAAGAATAATGAAAATAACTATCAAACCCAAATAACTCGATTTTGAAAAGATAAGTCCATCTAACTACAACCAAAATGTCTATTTTTAATTTTTTTTTTTTTCAATCTGGTCGTATGAATTATGGAATTATAGAATTTTTTCTTGGGCTTGCTTTATCTGAATCAAGTGGATTTCTAATTTATAGAGGCTTATGGGTTGTGAATTTAGTTGTAAAAGAAAGGATTATAATTTCTAATTCATGAGTTATACGCCAACCCAAAGACAACATCAGTAACAAGATGTCAGGTTAGTACTAACCACTGGGTCATCTAACACGATCAATTAAATGCAACATATTAGGGTTGACACATTCTCAACAAAAGAGTCGATATGTGTGATTAAATGTGTGTGTGGTCAAATGAGAAGAGGGAAGCATGACTAAGGGAGAGAGTGACAGACAGACAAGGTGGATACGTACTATGCCCTCCTTCCCAAATACATAGCAAGCCTGATTAATCTATCACCAGGAGAATAAGAGTTTTGTCTCCTGGGTCTCCCATTTCAAGAGTCCATTAACATAAGATTCGTCCTCTCTCTGTCTCTCTCTCTCTCTCTCGACAATGTTTGGAAGAAGAAACAAATTTTTTCCAATTAAAAACATCTTTCAAAAGAAACGAAGATTGTCACTTCATGAAGGTGTAAATTTCTCACACACATCGCCAAGATTTTTAGCCACAACAAAATTCAGCTGGCAGTGTGAATACCAACAAACAAATCTAGACCTAAACACAACAGATTGTTCCGAACATGTGTTCAAGTATCAATCATTCATTCAACACACTTACGCAAAACACAAAGCTATCGATTCAAAAAGAAATTCAAATCACATCAATTATATGTTCCCACAATCAATTCTGGGAAAGAAAAAAAAAATGATCTCACCTTTCTGGGTATCTCTCAGTAATCGAACTTCGCAGACGCAAATTCGTTGTCTTCCATTTTCAAAAATTTCTTTCAGCAAATTGTATGATCAAATTTGAATTGAAAAAAACAAGAGAGATGTGCAAATACTACTATATTCTTATAGCAGAGAGAGAGAGACAGAAGAGAGAGTGAGAGAGACGAACCCCGGCAGAGACGTCAATGGATCGAAACCCTAACCCAATTGCGGGCTTAAACCATAGTTAAACAATCTTCGGAATCACCCTTTGGCCTTTTTCATCCACTCATGACAACGCAATGCCACTCGCGGATGCCACATGCGTGTGTAGTGTTTAACCCAATAAAAACCGACAATTTTTTTCAGAAAGTTACAAAAATGCTTACGCCGGAGGCCGGACGTTTTCATTTTCTTTTAAGACTTGACTACTGTACAATTAAAAAAAATTTAAGTACCATATCTCCAAAATTTATTATTTCAAAATGTATTTTTTATAATTTTTGTAGGTTATTTTAACTAAAAAATTTACCATTTTTGTGGTTAATTTTATCATTTTTGTGTGTATTTTTATCATTATTATATGTGTTTTTACTATATTCGTAGTAACTATTTTTATCACTTTTCTTCAGTATAAAAAAAATTATCACTTTTATGATTGATTTACCACATTTGTGGGTAATTGTATCACTGTTGTGATAACTTTTTTACAAAGTGATAAATATTTCTTTTAATACAAAATTGCACAAATAAAAAATGTCATCTCTCATTCATAAATTGGAAGAATAATGTTATTTGAACCTAAAATATTGATGTTATTTGTTGATCTCATGATGTGACTTCATTGAAGTTAATAGATGAAGAACAAGTTTCAATGTTTGATGGGATCCACAATTAATTCAAAAGTCATAATGAATCAAGTTAGCAAATGAAGTCAGATGTTTAGCATTGTTTTAAATTCAATAACGAGCATCTCTAACCTTTAGGTTTACAAAATTTAAATTAACATTTGAGTGTAAAATTTAATTTGATAGAAACCCAAATCTATCTATCTATTCCATCAATATATATATATATATATATAACACATTTTTTATGTAGGGGGGCTTCAATTTGCTTAATTAATAACTCTATCAATCTTTTGTAACTATCTTTTTTTAAAAAAATCTTTTATAACTACTCCCACTATTTTTTTAAATTATTTTAAATTGAATTTTTTACTCATCTTTATTGATTTTTGCACATTTAAAAATATTATTTTAATTCATTAATGGGTAATTTTTCAGTAATATGAGAGTTAAAAAATGTGATGGCAAGGGAGACAGATCATGTGCATCGCACGGGGGTGCTCGCTAGTTTAAATGGGGAAAAACTCAAATTTAAAGTGTGGTAAAATATAACCATTAAATTTTAAAAAGATGATGAAATCTAACTATTAGTTATTTGAGTAAAAAAATGAGTCTCCTCTAATTTGATATGGTTTTGAGTAGAGCATTGGAATTTGGGTTTAAAAAATAGTAAAGGTTGTTGGAAAAAAAACTAATTATTAAATTTTTTTCATTTTTACCAACTTGCTACTTTTTATAATTTTTTATCTAATGTTTATAATATAGTAGAGTGGGAGATTGACGAAAAAAAATAAAAGGAGAAGAAGAAAGATACAATAAATATTGTGAATCTCGTAAGTTACACGCATTCACCACTAACAATTCTTGAAAGAAAGATGGCTCGCCAAGTAACTATCTAAGAAAGGAAAAAACACTAATTATGAGTAGTGCAGTGGTCAAGTTTACCATCTTGCAAGTAAGAGATCTTAGATTTGATATATTTCACGTCTCTTGAGGGTCAGTCACCCGTATTCCTTAGAGGGCATTGTTAAATTAACTCGAGATACGTTGGTCAATTTCAAAGCTCGAGGTAATAGTCGGTGCAAACTTGAATACTCTTTAGCAAAAAAAACCTAAGAAAGGAAATTGCAGGCGAACTTGAAAGTCTTGTCAAATGGTAAATTTTATCATTATCATTATTTTTGTGCTATTTTGTAGTGTATCTTCTTAAAGACCCGCTTGCAAGCCTAGCCCATGAATTTCTCTCTTTAGGTAATCCCAAGCAGTTCATCCGACGCTTCATGAAAAGGTTCTTGTTGCTTCAAAAAAGATCTGGCGAAGAGCATTGAAAATATTCGTACCCATATTTTTTCACCACGACATGTATTTTGTGTCATTGCTCGTGAAAAGCATAGAGCGTGCGGGCTCTGCTCCTCCTCCCTCCAATATGAATACTACGCTCGGCAGTTAGTATCAATTCAAAGTGTTAATACATACAAACACTAACTTGCGACGGCACAAACCCAAAAATTAATACAACTAAAGACAGGCTTTTCGTGCCATTTTAACCATCACACAAGGTTTGGAATAAGTAAAAGCATAAACAATCAAATAATACATTGATCCTCTCAACTATGATTTTGTTTTTTACGTTGTCTCTTGGACGATCACATTTTTAACATTCCTCACCCAATAATGTGATTGATTTCATATTGCCCAAAATTTTAATGTATATTACAAATTTAACGAGAAATCATTTCATTTTTCTTTCTCCGACTATGCATTTTTTCACTTTGCTCCGATACATTAATAATTTTCCTCCAAAAAATAGCGGACAATTGTTATTGGAGCAAAGTGAAATAATTCAAGTACATGAAGGGGCAACATTAAAAAATCGACAGTTTAAGGGGAAAGTGAAATCAGATCCATAGCTTAGAGGGTCAAAGTGTAATTTTTCCAAACATAAACACTCAAGTGCTTAAATAAAAGAGTCAAAAAAAAAAATTCTTTTTTAAGACCCAAAAAAAACTAACGGAAATTAATAGGTGACATATTTATTGGTGATATACATCACATGACAATGCTATGCGGTCTATATAACTCACTGAAAATTTTCTCACCATTGGGACCCTCAAATGTACATGAGCATCCAAAACTCTTAAGGTTTGTCATTCAATCAGACATTCGCTCAAATCTCTTGAAGTATGTACGCATGTAAAAAATGGACCCTTATCGTAATGATTTATTAGATACGTCGTTAAGAGTCGATGACATCATGTCAAATAAAATTCCTTCATCATGTCAAATCATTCCTTCATCATGTCAAATAAAATTAAATCTTGAATTTTCATTTTGAATATTGTATATTACAGCTTGACAACCGATCGGTCCAACCCATTGAAAATTCCTGGTTACATTCATATCACACTCCCAAATAGAGTATCAATAAACAAAATATCTATATAATAAAGTAGTTTACAAGTTACAATTCAAATTTTAAAAGATAAACAAAATGACTTTTGTTTTTCGCGGTTCAAATCGCTTTAAATTTTACTTTAGAGTTAATCTAACGGTTAATATTAACACCCTAAATTTAATAGGAAAAATAGGCACATAAGGGTGTGTTTGGAGTGACTTTTTAAAAGTATTTCTAGAAATTATTTCTCATAAGTACTTTAAAAAAAAAATAGTGTTTGAAACCGCCCCACCACTACCTCTACCGCCACCACCACCACCACCACTACCTCTACCGCCACCTCCACCGCTGCCACCACCACCGTCGTCGTCGCCGCCCCCACCACCACTGCCGCCGTCACCGCCACCACCTCCATCGTCATCGCCATCGCCATCGCCACCACCACCGTCATCGCCATCGCCGCCGTCACAACCACCATCGTCGTTGCCACCACCACCACCGCCGCCACGGTCATTGCCACCCACCACAACCATCACCGTCTCCTACCACCACCACCTCTCACCCCCACTACAACCGATACTTAAATTCATTTATCTCTCATCTATGTTTGTGATTTGATTTTGATTTTGAATATGAATATAAATATATTTATTGTTTATCATTTTTTATTACTCTGTGCCTTCAGGTACAAACAATAACTAGTCTATATAATAAAGTAACTTACAATTCAAATTTTAAAAGATAAACAAAATGATTTTTGCTTTTCGCGGTTCAGATCGCTTTAAATTTTACTTTAAAGTTAATCTAACGACTAATATTAACACCCTAAATTTAATAGAAAAAATAGGCCCCTAAGGGTGTGTTTGAGGTGACTTTTTAAAAGTATTTCTAAAAATTATTTTTCAAAAGTACTTTAAAAAAAAAAAATAGTGTTAGAAACCGCCCCACCAACAACTCTACCCCCACCACTCCCACCACCATCGCCGTCGTCGCCACCACCACCACCATAGTCATCGCCGCCACCTCCACCACCGCCGCCGCCACCACCACCGCCATTGCCGCCACCACCACCGTCGCCATCACCGCTACCACCACCACCACCATCACTGTTGTTGCTGTCGCCGCCGCCACCACCACTGCCACCGCCATCGCCATTGTCGCCGCCACCATTGTCGTCGTCGCCGCCACCACCACCACCGATGCCATCGCCGCGACCGCCACCACGGTCATTGCCACCCACCACAACCATCACCGTCTCCTACCATCACCACCTCTCACCTCCACTACAACCGATGCTTAAATTCATTTATCTCTCATCTATATTTGTGATTTGATTTTGGATATGAATATAAATATGTTTATTATTTACCATTTTTTATTATTCTGTGCCTTTAGGCACAACCGCACAAGCAATATCTAGTAGTTTAACAAAAGAACCCAATAAAACCCCAGCAAGACAATACAAATCAAATCTAAATAATTCAAGAGAATATAATCTTTGTTACCAAACATGGATCGGTCATTTACAAAATGAACAAATGAGAGTGTATCTTCTAGGAAGCCTTGAGATGTCTTGAATCAGAAGAATACGATGTTCTATCTTCGTGTTTCTCCATAAGACGATACAAATCATGCCGGTATCAATACCATCCTAAAATCCACTCTGATCACTCGTAGTATCTTCACCAAAAACGACTGCCTTCACCCCAAAAAAATTAGAAACTCACAGAACTCATCCAATATTGTCAGATGAAGTGGACTGCATGTTTTAAAGAGAGAATTACTCGTGACTGCACTGCTTTGTCTTCAATTGTTTGGGAGAAGTCAATTGTCAATTGCAAATTGGAACATTAATTTGCAGAATGCGTACAATCTATAGGTTAATGCATTAGTTGCGTCTGAATGAAAAGAGAATAAGAGATAAAACATTATACATGATTACAATCAGAATTCATATAGTCACAAATTATAACATTTAGTGCAGTAACTCATATTTAGTGCCAGAATCTCTACAGTCATAATTTTTTTAAAAAGTTACAACTCTTGAATTTCGAAAAAATTTCACTATATAGTATTAATAAAGGGTAAATTAGAAATTCAAAAATTTTTCACGATAAGTGTCTTTTAGAATTTGGGATAAATTTGACTATATAGTATTAATAAATGGTAAATCAGGAATTCAAAAGTTTTTCATGACATATTTAATTAGACTAGATGTTAATATGTCATGCTCGTCTAATGGTGATGAATGAATCATTTTATTTGGTGAATAGAGGTTGTGACGTAGCGGAACAAAAGAACATTACGATTCTAAGTGTATAGAACATATACACTATGAATTCATGGAGAAAAGGAGGAGAATAACTCTTTAAGTATTATATTATTGATTGATTAACCCCATAGAATCGTAGTATATGTGACAATTTATAGAAAAACCCAACATTCTAAGGTTTCCAAAAAAGAAACAAATCCTTAGAATTAGGAAAATTACTAAAAAATAAATAAACGCATGTCTAATAAATTAGAAAAATTGAAATTATTTAGGCAGCTAATTACTCTAAAAGATTCCTAACTAAATTCTAAATTTAAGAAATAATAAAATAAAATAAAATAAAAATACAAATTACTGATATCGTTCTACATCAGACCCTCCCTCTTAAAAAAAACTCGTCCCTCGAGTTTTTATTGCTTGAAATAGCTCAATATGTCTTTGCTTGTTTGCATTTTCAATATAATTTTATACTAATTGTATACTAATTATGATTTTTTAAGAAAAAAATAGATTTTTTTTTTAATTTTATTTCAATAAATGTCATAATAGAACATGAATTTTGATTGTAAAATTTAAAATATTTGATATTTTATTTTTGATTGAAGTATTTTTAATCTAAGTATAACATTTTAAACTTGAGAGATCTAAGTCTTATACATCTACAAATTTTAGGGCGTAAATGTGTAATTTACTACTGGATATTCTAACCGACATTGACGATAGGAGTCTAAGTATTACTATCGTACAAACTTTAGGGGATCTGTATGTAATATTTTAAATATTAAGAAATCTAAGTGATTAAGTTATAAATCTCAGGGAGCCTGGTGTAATTCTCCCTAATTCTTAAACACCATAACGTTTGGGACTCCTCCTCTTTAAGTTGTCTCTCTATCGAGCCGGGCCTGTACGAACAAACGAAGGGATATTATCTAGTGGTGGGCTGTGAGCACTACTAACACGCCTAGGGTTGGTCTGGGTCTTGCCTGGTTCTTGGAGCAGAAACAGGCATGGTTTCGAAGTAGGTTACTTTTGTGTTCTGCAATGTCGGTTTGTGCATATTTCAATTGGAAAATACGAGTGTTTCATCAACTTTTTTAAATGAGTTTTTTAAATTATATATCTCAAATGAAGAGACCACGAGTGATTGCATCAATTTTTTTAAATGACACCACTTATACGATGTTTTCCTATCATTTGAGATGCATATAAATTTGAGTTACGTAGCATTGCTGATTTGAATTTGTTCCTTGTATTGTTGGATATGCAAATATCTTTTCGATTTTACCCACCTCTTTTGGACTTGGTGTTATTTTATGAATATAAAATTCATGGAAACGATACCGTTTAAGTTCAGTTTTTATTAACTGATTACTGATTGCCGATTGCCGATTGCATTTGTATTTGATGTTTTGCAGACAGTTGACTTACAAAAAAGGTATTATTTCATCAGTTTTTTTTTTTCGATTTGATATGTGCCATTTTTTATGCTTTTTATTTTTTTCCTTAGCATGCAAATTGATTGCTTCAATAATTAGTTTTCTCTTCACTTGTGCTAGGTGTTTTTTTGTTGTTTGCTGCTGCGGTGGGAACCTTCACTAGTCAGTTCTTTATAAGATGGTATGTTTGATATTGTTAGTAGGATCTCCTGTCAACTTTATTGTTCTTAATTTCATTCCATAGCTGAAATACCCGTGACTAAAATTTTTGTTGCGACTGGTATCATGTGATTATGAAATGCTAAGGGAGGGTTGCATGATTCCAAATCTAGTCGGCCACGGCTTTCTTTTCTTTCCGGTCCTTCGACTTCCTTTTGTTTATTTGTTTCTTAGAATTTCTGAAGAGAATCATGATATTGAATTTTTTTTAAGAGTAAAAGGATAGGGAATAATAATTGTTTCTAGGAAGGGGAGTATTTCATTGCACTACTGTCTATTCTCTGGGGTTGCTGTTATCCATGTTTCGTCAGACATAACTAATTTATGTTCTAGTATAACGTAGGCAGATCACCTGAGGATGGTTAAAATTAATGAGGTGGCTATTGTTTTCTACACAAATTTTTGCCAGAAAAAGTTGCAGACATAGCTCATAACCAGGTTGTAGGTTATTAGACGCTGTTGACACTCAAGTGCAGTTGTTTTATGTTGTGTTAATGGCTTAATGCTAAGGAGAAAGATTTGGATGGAAATGGTGGAAGAAAAGTTAGAGGGATTTTCATGGAATTAAAAGATCAAATACACTGGTGTTACAATTCCTATCCAAAAAAAAAAAAAAATGCTGGTGTTTAATAGTGCTTCAGTCGCTGCAATTTTGGAAAACTTGTAATATGACTTTTGGCCATAAATCATACTAGGTTTATGGTTTGAGAAAGAATATTTTATTGGAGCAACATGACAAGGTTGCTTGAATGGAATAAACAAGTCATAGAAAGTATACTCAATTCAACTCAACAAAACCTTGTTCCCATATAATCACTTAGAAAAGGTCTAAGGTTTTAGTCTTGAAGACTTGACTTATTACCTCTTGTTATAATTAGATTGGAGTTTGATAGGTGTTAAGTTGCTTGTATTTCATCAATTAGTGGAAGTTGGTTGGGACACAACTTTATGTGGTGCATAGATTCTCATGGAAGTGGGCAGATGCAAAAAAAGAGGACAATGATGCCGCAGTATTTGTGAAAATGAAAAATAACACATAGAAAATACTTGGGAAAAAATTGACATAGGTGCTTTGTGCATATTTATTGGTTGATTGTTGAATCACTTAGAAAGATTGATGTGATACCTATTTATAATGTGAGGGGTATATTTAGACTGAAGGTAATATTTTTAAATGGGATAGTAGAAGAAGGATATGAAGGAGTGGTTTAATAGAAATTATGGTCGTTATTCCCCTTGATCTCATTTTCTATAAAATTTTTGTTTCCTAAAAATAAAATAAAAATGACGACTCTTAATAGCTAAGAAGCGTGGACACGGATACGGGATACAGATACGATACGACAAGACATGGACACGCGGACAAAATTTTTCAAAAAAGTAGGACACATACACGTTAGCGATACGTTAAATAATATGTATTATATATATATTTATTTATATAAAAGCATGTGATAAAATAAAAATATTATCATAATAATCTTTTAATTCATCATTTCCCTAATTCTAAAAATTCACATCATGATGTCACTGTATAAAAAGTACAATATAAGATATATTTGTACACATTCAACATTAATATCCATGATTCAATAATCAATGATTTCTACAACTTTTACTTTCAAAAATATTCTATTTCGTAATATTACTTTTCATCAAATTCTAAGAGCTCTAATTTTGTAATCCCATTTTTTTCACATTATTTTCATATTTAAATACTATTCCATTTGAATATAAGTTCGTATTCATATCCAAAATTATGTTAAATTCATGTCCTATGTTAAGTGTAATGATTATAACTTCTTTTATATTATGATTGTGACTCGTATCCCTTTAAAATTATAAAAATAACTCTTAATTATAAAATTATTTGAAAAGTTCTCAAAAAATTGAAAATAAATCTCAAAACATGTCCCCAGCGTGTCGCAACATGTCCTGAAAGTGTCGGTTGCGTGTCTCCAACGTGTCATAAAAAAATTTAACAATAAAAAAATTGGACACTCATTTTAACATGTCTGAGCGTGTTCGTGTCCCAAACGTGTTCGACACCGACAATCTTCCCAAAATGAAGTGTCCGTGCTTCTTAGCTTAATAGTGCACAATGGCGAAACAGGACATGTAGCCAATCCCAACATATTTGGGACAAGGCTTTATGGAGATGAGTTGTATGAGGAAAAAGTTTGGTAGCATGCATGGTATATTGAGATGAATCTTATATGAAAAAATCAACTAAATAAATGTTTACAATTTAAGTATGGAGACTTAACTTATTACTTGTTACCGAACAAGCTAGTAGGTTTATCAAACTAAAGGTTTCTAAAAGATTCATTTAGATGACACTTATTTGTTTTTTAGTACATAGGCTTAGGGGTTGTTCGATAACACCACTTAAGGTTTAAAAATGCATACTTTAAACAATCAATGAATTAAACACATTTGGTAACTTAAAACTCATACTACTTAATATTTTAAGCACTTCTTCAAAATAGGTTTATAGTGGTGATGGTGGCAGGACATTTGGTAACCTAAAACTTATGCCACTTAATAACTCCTACTAATGCTGAAAATGTGAGTAAGGATTTTAGAAATTCCTCATAATGGACAAATATACCCTCAATGCATTTTACACTCTTAATTTTTCAATACCACCACCACCAACACCACCATTGTGGCGTCGCCACCACCACCATTGTGGCATCGCCACCACCACCACTACCATTGTGACACCACCACTACTACCATTGTGTTATCGCCACAACCACTGCCACCATTGTGTCACTACCAGCACTAGCACCACCACCATTGTCCTGCCACCACAAGCACCACCACCATTGAGTCGTCATCACCACCACCATCACCATTGTGTTGTTGCCACCACCACCACCACCACTATTGTGCGAATGCTACCACCATTGTGCCGTCATCACCACCATTGTGTCACCACCACCACCACAAGTGCCGTCACCACCATTGTGTCACTGCCACCACCACCCTTACCACTATCTCTACATTCGTCTCTTTTGTCGCCACCACATTTTTCTGCTGCCACAATTGTGATGGTGGTGGTAGAAATAAAGTAATTGCGGTAAGATGGTTAAAAATGACAAAATTAAAAAAATAATAATTTTCATACTTCAGTTCCTTATATTTGTCAGTTTGATTCAATTCAATACTTAAATTTCAGTGGGTACCAAACAGTCTGCAAATTAAAAAATTCAGCATTTAACACTTAAAATTCAATTTTCAATTTTATCAAACACCACTTTAAACTACATATTATCTTTACAATAATCTGTATGAGTATTGTACATTTTTTTTTTGTCAAATCATTTATAAAAAATTTGGAGATTTTGTGCTTGTCTTCTTTTTTGCTTGTGATTATAGTTCACCTAATTTTAGCTTCCATAGTAGATCTCTGATCAGTGGGAAGAAAATTCTTGTTACAGGGGCGAAGAAAAATTTATTGTGGAGAGAGGCAGGTATGATTGGATTCACACTATTTATTAGTGTATAACATAAACAACTTTTTTATATTTATGCTTTCTTTTTTGTTGTTAGTATTATTTGGTGTCATTATGACTTCATCATTTATAGCAACTGTTTGTTAAAAAGGCCATAAGATCAGTCATGGATTATTATATAGAATGTTAGCCAACTAAGAAACAACAATGTTTGAAAAGTAAGTGGGAAGAAATGTAGATATAAAAATGTATGTCATAAAACTAGTTCGAATTTTAATGGATATATTTGTGTAATGATAAGACCTAGATCTCTCACTTATTCAATTTATTTTATCTAATAGTGTATTGCCTGTGCTATAGTTCCGCAACAACGTGACTAATTCAATAGTTGATACTTGACGTTGAACCAGGGTTACCAGAAAACGCTCAAGGGCCTACGCCCCGCGATTAGGGTCACACGAACCCAAACGGGAGTCGTTCGCGGCCTAGAATGCTTATTACAACGATACCAAATTTAATCTATCCCTAATTCAAAAATCAAACCCCTAATTAAAACTCTATCCCTAATCAAATATCAAATCTCACAGAGCAGATTACAGAAGGGTAGGAAAAAACCAAGAGATAGAGGAAAAATCAAGTGGTAGTTGAGTTACATACTAGATTGAAGTCTTCACCGTTGTGAGAAGGCTTCGGCGAAGTCTTCGTTCGTCTGAGAATCTTTGTTTGTCTCATCGCTGACTCTTTATATTTCTCTTAATTGGTTAATATATTATTGAACGGGTAGCTGGAGTATGGACCGGTGGACTTAAATGACCTAATGGTTTTTTTTTGGGTGAAAAGTCTAAAAAAGCCCTATATGTTATGTGACAAGCAAACTTATTTGGGGTAAAAAAGTAAAAATATCCTTTAGGTTTCATTAAGCATACTGCTTTTGCATGCCTACTTTGTAGCATGTAGCCCTATAAATCCTTTTTCGATTTTTTCCTCAAGGAATTTCAACCATCACTTTTTTATTCACGATTATTAGTTGATGTGTTGTTGTGGGTCCTGATTTGCCTTGAAACTCGTACAACAAAATACAAAATAAATATTAAATAAATGATAGCTTATATATATAAATAAAATAAGAGGGTGCAAACTATTATTGGTTTAAAACAACTAGCAACTGATAATGTGTATAATGTATAACTATAATATATGAACAGAAAAAACACATGGGCTGTAAGCTCAACAAAACAGAACTACTATCTATAAGAGGCTGTTCGTTTAACTTATGTATTGTGCTAGTTGATGGTTTTTTTCGACTGGTACATGGGACTACCGATCTCTCTCCTACTCGGTCTAGGCCATTAATTTCTGGTTTATTTGTTCCTAATCTTTATTTAACTTATTATCTATGAGTCAGTTAACTAAGTCCTTATACTGTTCAATAACATTATTTCCATCTTCTTGTATTTTTTTGGATCTCAAGACAAAATGTGATTTGTTTGTAGCATGAGAGCAACGACCCTTACTACTTAGATTTTGTTCCTGCCTTGAGTGCTAGTGTGTCCCTTCTTTAGTGGCACTTCTGACTGGGTCATCATCCTTGCAAAAACTGCGCCGAGTTATCCCTAGTTTGATTTCTTCTTCTGTGTTAGAATTGGGGACTTGTCGATAAAGCAAGCATCACTGTAATTCTTTTCCTCCTAGTTCTTCAAGTCATCAGTCGAGTCTTTTTCATGTTGTTCATATATACAAGTTTTTCTAATTTTTAGTATTTTTGTAATCTTTGTTGATAGTTTCTGTCGTATAACTTGGTGGTAAGGTATGCAGATTAAAGAAAGCAATATGCAAGTAGATCACTCGGTGTTTAGTTAGAATTCTACATTTGGTATGATCGTTTTAGTTGCTATGTGGATGATATTGTTATTACGGGAAGTGACAGCGAAGGTGTTGTTGCTCTAAGAAAATTCTTGCATCATAAGTTTCATATTAAAGATTTGGGTAAGTTACAATTCTTTATGGGAATTGAGGTGGCAACATCCAAGAGGTATCAATTTGTCTCAGCACAAGTACAAAACTGGTTGATACTCCCATGGAATCTAATACAAAATTGACCACAGAACAGGGAGAGCTATTTAAACATCCAGCGACTAATGGGGAAATTGAATTACTTGACTATTACAAGACTAGATATCTCTTTTGTGGTTAGTGTTGTAAGTCAATTTATGGAATCTCCAAGAGTACCTGATTAGGAGGTAGAGATTAGAATCTTGAGATACTTGAAGAAGGCTTCTGGTCAGGGATTATTATATAGATACTTGTGAATTTATATGGCTAAAGAATTTATTGCATGAGATTGGTATTTAAGTAACCTTTCTAATGTAATTATTTTGTGATAATCTGGTAGTAGTTTATATTGCTTCCAATTTAGTTTTTCATGAACGAACAAAACATATTGAGGTTGACAGTCACTTTGTTTGTGAAAGCTTCAATCAAAAGAGATTACCACGTGTTTTGTACTGTCTGCCGATCAATTGGCAGATATCTTCACCAAGTCACTCAGTAGAGATAAAATTGGTAATATCTGTTCCAAGTTAGGATGATTTGATATCGTTAGCCCAGCTTGAGGGGGAGTGTTAATGAGTGAGAGATAATTGAGTCATTACCTTATTCCCACATGTGTAACTATATGTATTCCTCTTTGGTTAATAGAAATCAACGAGTTCTCTTTCCCATTCAATTACTTCTGTCTTTCTTTCTCTCATACTATACTGTTTACACCTTTTAAGCTGGAAGAAAATTTCATAAAATAGTCATTAGAATAGCTATGCTTTGTGGTGTTGAATGTTGGACAACTAAGATTGGGTATGAAGAAAATGAGAATGTTAAGATTGATGTGGTAAAATTATAACAGATTGAATTAGGAATGAGAATATTTGTGAAAGAAGAGGCATCACCAGTACTAGATAGATTAAAAGAGTTTCGACTTATGTGATTTGGACCAAGGATGTCGGGATCGTAGGTATCTTGTGTGCATTTGACGACTCCAAACGGGTGGGTTTGCAACTTAGATCGCCCGCAATTCTGACCCCAAATTAGAAATATAACATAGGTTTAGGATCCAGGTAACCCAAATTATAACACACCAAATCAAACCATAATTGATATTCTATTTCTTTATTTTGGTGATCTATATGTTTATATTTTGATTTATAGTGATTTGAATATGCTTTATAAAACTAATATGTGACCAACAAGTTATAGTAATTGATGCAGCCAATAAATAATATATTCACAATTACTAGCTGACAAGTTGTTTTGGGTTACTATTCGATTTGGAACTATTAATCGTAAATCTTAAAGAAATACTAATGGATCATCTTCTGTTACTATATGATTATGTAGGGTTTTATATCATATTGAAAGCAATTCGAATAAGAGTTCCAAAACGAATCGTGGTCAAATAACTGTGATCGGAAAGATTGACTCTCATTTTCTGTGATTAAGGGGCCTACTCTTGATTAGGGAAAATTACAAGGGAGGTATGTGTGATGCATATGCGAAGCATATGAATTACAATAAACCTGGCAAGCAGTAAAGTTACTCTTTGTAGATGCTAAGCCAAAGTCTAAGAGTCTACTCTTCCCTTCTTGGGTTCAAACAATCTATATGCTCTTGATGAGGATTGAGCTTTGTTTGATTTTTTGATATAAAAGCTATAAGTTAATGTGATCCATATTTGAGATCAAGTGCCTTAGTTTTATGTGCTAACCCCAACAAAGATCTATGGAAAAGTAGTTGGAGATCAAATTTGTGATTTTGGAACTAAGCATAACTCCTTCATCACCAAATAATGTTTGATATTTTTCCAGAGACGATGAAGGTCTTATGACGGTTCTACTTCCAAGATTCTTCATATTTTACTTGATAGATATTTTTAGTACACTAATGACATGTCAATGCCCTTTGTTTTTGGTGACTTTATATAAGATATCTAATAGTTATCAGAATTCTCTAAATCTCTAACGACCCACGATCTAGGTACATTGATCCTAAATGTGATGAGTTCGCGATCCAAATCATCAAAATGTACGATCCCAAATTGTACACGCACCACAAATATAAAATGCATATTAATTAACTACGTGTATATATAGATTTATATTATATATTGTTTTAGATAATAAAAAATCGAGCACAAATGTAGGATAAATGGTAACTGTACCAGCTAAGTATATTCCCATCGTACCGCATAGCTAAGAAAGTGTTGTATCGCGTACCTGTACTTGTATCATGTGCCGAAGGACCCATGACCCTGGTAAAATTTTCAACTCTGGCAAATTCTTTGGCCCAACTATTGGTTTGACTCAAAAGATATTGATTTATTTTGGGATATTTTTTTTTTTTTTTGCTCTTTTGTTCGTTGCTAAATATAAAGAATTTTTTTTTGAAATTCAATCCTCAAATGTAATTTTGCATACATTTATTAATTTTGTTTGAATTGTGTTTTCTCGTGCTAATGAGGAACTTCATTTGGCAGAGAAGCACGACTGGAAATGGAGAGGATTGATCGTCAAAGGTAATTGATTGTTTGTTTAAGAACTTGGCTTTTGCCAAGTAGCTATAATGAGATAGACTTTTGTTCTTGTATATTTTGATATGATAAGCTTTCAATTTACATTGTTTATTAAATTTTTCCCGGAAAGAGCTATAAATGTGATTAACTGCCTTTATTCTAAGTTGTGGTGATATTGGTTGTGCTTAAAATTGGCCTAATTTTTCTTCATTCCCCAATGAGGTATTGTGGGCCTTTTTTTATGTAGTTGGCTAGTAATTGAGGTGCCGGTTGATAGTGCACATTGCATATGATGTCTCCTTGAGTAGAAATTTTTCCATAATAAGGAGAGTAAACTTTGTAGATTAAATCAAAATGCATTTGAAAATGAATATCTACATTGAAAAACCCAATAGTTTTCTGAATATCTATGAATTACATGGGTGCAAGGCATGATTTTAAGTATCATTGTGATATACTCAGTCGAGTTGTATCCGACTCGACACCTTCCGATCCTCAATGTTCCATGTTTTGTGTAAACTGCCAGTCTTGTGTCTTGACCAAGTTGTCCGAGGCTTCTCTAAGTTATGCACGAGTCATCTTCGTCATCTTTACTAAATTGGCCGATATTGTTCCACAACACTGTAATATGTTTTGAATCTCTCATCATATTCAAGTTCTTTTATATAGCACTACGTGCATATCACCCGATATCATTTAGGGAAGCCGCAACCGATGCGTTTCAATGCTTTCCTAGTCGATAGTTGATACGACGACTGTGAACCATGCCTGAATTTGTTGGTTAATTCTCATGAAGGTCAGCACGAAATGCTGCCATTGATTTAAGATTTTGCGCTTCATGGAATCACCTAGAGGAAAGTAGGTTTTAAAAAAAAACCACCTTTATCCAGAATTTTGGATTTGAGGTCAACATATTTTTGCTGGTAGACAAAAAAAGTATGTTTATTTAGTCTATAGCATAATTCTAACACAGCTGAAACTAAGAAAGCACTATCTTCTAAGACTTCCCCAAGTACATATAGCATTTTGTTTATAAATTACTTGAATGTCATTTTTGCAATGTTGTTGATTAAACAGCTGTCAATTCTTCCATCCTCAACATCTTTTTTCATGTGCTCCAAGCTAGCGTGAGTGGATGTGAATTTGCTGAAAAATGTTACTTAGGTTTCAGTAGTTTTAGGAATCAAGGCTATTTGAGAAATCTAAATCTTTGCTGGACAGAAATGTAAAGTGGGCTGCAATGTTGGACTGTCCTTTATGGGTTTTGTCAAGTTCTGAGTCAAAACAGTCTTTTTTGCCTTTTAGAAGCACAGATAAAACTCCAAGCCTTTGAGAAAGCACATCTTTCATCCAGCTTGCGTGCCAAGTATTTGGGTCGCCAACCTATAACCCTTCAAATATATTGTTGTGGTGGGCCTATGGCTTTCTATTAGAATTTTGGTTCATGAGAATGTGTTTATTCTTCAATCGTCGTTTTCTTCTTTTCCATATCTTGTTCTTCTCCTCACTTTTAGGTCCTTGAAAGCTCACAGCCATATCCCTCTTCAGCCTTTGTTTTGCTCTTCGAAGTCCCACCAAACAAGTCTACACTAAAAGGATCACCCACTTGGTATCCACCAGACTGTCCACAACACACAATAGGAATCCAGATTTTTTCTTTTCTTGACGCATTATTATTTGACTTAAAAGCCATATTCCATGCGAATTCCTGAAAAAACGTATTACTTTGAAGCTTTATTTGGAAATTTAGCCTTTAGCATGATGTGCATAAATTTGCAAAATATTGATGTGTAGGAATTTTGACATTTTAAATGGGCGTGAAGTAGATTTGTTAGCTTGAAACCAATGTTACCTAGATCGGGATGGATTAGGTACAGGGTATGGGTACATAGTGCAATGGATTAGGTACACAAAAATAATTAATCTGGAGTATATAAAAAATATTACTTCACAAAAACAATTAATCAGAAGTATGGAGCAAAAATAGTAACTCATTACCCTTTAGAAGAAAGAAAACCCCTTGAAGCACCCTATAAGAACAATAAAATTATTTAGAGCAAATCAATGGAGTCCAAATCGACAAAGCTAGGTCTTTTGATATGAAACTTTGCCCGCCTGTAAAATTAATCTAGGAATGTCACGTGAATTGATATTACACAACATTACAGGTAAGGGGTATGCATATAAATTTAAATAAGCATAAATACAAAATCTATACAATAAAATTAATCTAGAAATATCAAGTGAATCAAAATTAGACATACCTATTGACGATGATAGCCCTGTGGTCACATGACATACCATTAAATCAATAACCACACCACCAACACTACGTTTCGCATTACTAGCTTCAAACCCATAATCGTCGATTCCCCTCTAAGCTTTTGTCTTCATTCACAAAGCAAACATTCTACACACCAGCATATGCATATTCATTGTTGTGAGCATTTTCATCGAACAGTTGATGTGCTTCCAATTAAACCCAAAATTTTTTGGGCAATTTTCAATCACCTCAAGACAAAATCCCCATTTTTATATTCCATCATACCTATTCACTTTGAAAATTTGAAATATGTGACAAATATTTACATAGAAAACCAAAAAAATCAAAATCAACCATAAACACATAATTAATCACAAAAATCAATTCAAAAAATTGTGTGATTGTGAATCTGTGAACTGTATGTGTGTGTTGCCCTAATATAGTTGTGTTTGTTATTGTGTGAAGAGTGTGTGTGACTGTGTGAATCTCTGTGGGTTTGAGTTTTTGCATGTGTAAGTTGCTGGTGTAGTGTGTGGGGGTGAGAGAGACTTGCAAAGGAATTTAAAGATTGTGCGATAAGAGAGAGGTTTGTGTGTGTGTTTAGCGTGTTCTATGTGTGTTGTGCATTCTGCGTGTGTAATTGTGTTTTTAGAGAGAGTGAGGAGTATTTGTTTTTGTGTTTTGGGGGGGGAGGGGGTTTGCGGGTTGGGGGTGGAAGATGGAGAGAAGTACTTGGGAGGGCTATTGGCAATGGTGGTGCTATGGTGTGAGAGGGAGGTAGAGAGAGAAAAGAGAGCAAGGGCAGAGAGGTGGTGGGGTTGGGGGGTTTGTGTGTGTGTGAGAGGCGGCATGGACTTTGTTAGTGAATGGCCGTTGGGAGAGAGATGTTGTGATATGAGTGATTGCAAGAAATGAGCAGGAATGTTTATAGGTGGTATATTTTGAAATTGCAATGTATCTTATTGGATAGATGTTTATACACACACGAGTCAATGAATTTTCATTTTATATTTGTGATACAAGTTCCAAAATGAATCAAATTTGAAGTTAGGGTGACAATTTTGGGGTCTGAATTTTAGGTGATTCGACTCGCGAATCCACGCCTGTGTACTATCATTGCACCCAAACCATGGTTGTCTATGGTCAAGCAATGTTTGGTAATTGTAATTTTGACATTAGCTTGACTTGAATATGATGCTTTGCGACTTTTCATGGATACAAATAGGGATCATGAGGGTATCCATGAATTAAGGTAGAGATTAGATTTCTAATCGTAACTTTTGATTTGTAGAAAAGAAATGAAATTGAAGCAAAATAGAACAACTATAAAACGATGTTTTTAGTTTACTAAAGACGACAACATATTTGTTTTATCTCGTTGGAAACAAAATCTTTTCTTTAGGATTCTCTCAAATAGAAATAGATAACAAGTGATAAGAAAGATTGTTAAAATCTCCTTCTTCTAGGAGAATCATCTAGAAAGTGAGTTGTTGAATGTATTCCTACAAAAAGGTGACATGAGTGTTATGAGTAGAATTTTTTTTTCCCAATAATTTTGTTCACATCTTAGATCTACAAATATATTCATCCTCCATAAAGGAGCTGAATGAAACCAAAGTTTCATGGTTGTAATTTCTCACTTAAGTTGCAAAATGTATAAAGTGGATAATAATCATCACTATGGTAAGCAAGTGTAATTGGATTGCATCACTTAAGTATATCCCATTGGGTTGTTTGATCTCATCTTAACTTTCTTTTTGTTGAGTACTTAATTCAATATGATTTGTATACCCCTAGTTTTTTCCTTTCAATACCCAAGCCTTGTTTATCCATAAAAAAGAGCCTAATTCTTAAGTTCTTAATCAAATATCAAGTTTCCCCATCCGTGTTTAAGCGGTAGTCTTCATGCTCATTTCTGTCTCACGATATTGAGATCTGTTGTTTATAGAGTGCTTGTGGTTTGTATATTTCTGCATTTAAGAATTCAGTCATAACAGATCTTATTTGCGCCGCTCTTAACTCAATAACAAATATTATTTGTAACAGGGAACGTCTTTTAGGAGTGACGAAAGATGAAAGGTTTGCATATTTCACTTTTAAGCTTTTCTTTGTCTGCTTTCCTTATATTTTTTGTAACTACTCATAGCATATGGATGCTTATAGCTGAGGCAGGTGTTTGATCGAAGATTCTCATTTCCGTCCTATTGGCTAGTTGGCAATGTTAATGCTGTAACTGTATTTGCATATTAACTTCATTCACCATTAAACTATTAGATTAATTTATTTCAATCATATGGTATTACTATTTGAGTACTCTGTTGGTATATTTTGATCTCTCTTTCGTTTGTTGTATTTTTTTTCTGCTTTCTGAGATCATGTTCAATCCCTCAAAAGCAGAGCTAGCAATATGCAGTCATAATCTGATTTTTTTTTTCTGTTGATAAATCATCGAAATATTCTTCTACACCATTGCGCTATTTCTCAACATTTTTCTCCGTGTTTTTCCCCTTGGCACTTTTAATTGGATTCTCTAAAGCTTGACAACCCACATATATTTGCACCATCTGTATTTATTTTTCGCTCATTTTTTATCTGGAATGTAGGCATATAGGTAAATCGATGCCCCCTTTATGGGGAAGGATTTCCATGTTTCCAAAATTCAAGGGTTAAACTGGTTTGCGCCATCACATATAAGGCTTGATTTTTTTTATTTTTTTAATGTAAATCATTTGGAGGCAATGTTCCCTTTTATCCCGTCTTTTTGCGTTGATTAAGATTTTGATTTGGCTCACTTATGTAGCTACTTTTTATGGGTGGATAAGGTTCGAAGTTGTCAAGGGTGGCAGTGGCAATATTTTGTTGTTGTTGTTGTTATTGTCTTTGACAGATTTTGGATAATTTATACTGCAACAGGATTGTAGTCATTAAGATCATTTTGATTTGAAATAAACTTTTGTTTTTATTTCAGGGTTGCCAGAAGCATTAGTCATGTGGGAGGTGAAACTAGTGGTAGGCCAAGTAAATAAACATAGCTTCCTGGACAAATTGACCTTGATTTGAGTGCGAGGAATAGTCCTCTTATGTAGGCACAGGGCAAGCGTATATCAACATGTTATTATGATATGGTCGATAATAGTATTGACTCGCTTTATTTTCTGGTGAACTTAATGTACTTACGTATCACGGCAATGAGTTTGTATTTATTTTATTTTCTTGTTTGCTTTATTTTTTTGCTAACTTTTGTGTGTGTGTATATATACTAGCATGATCATAGAGATTATGAACTAAAGTTTTAGATAAGTTGTCAATTAGATCATGATATGACGTCCACTAAAATTAATTAAGCTAAAAATTAAGAATAAAACCTTAGAATTTTTGTTCTACTTGAAAAGGGGGACTATAGGCCATGATTATTTATAATCTTTTTTTTTTCTTACCCCGGAAGGTGGTAATTATGATATTAATGAAGATAAGAATGAGAATCTATAATATAAACTATGATATGATTCAATAAGTTTATCCGACGGTTTCAAATAGAGTCATCTAATGACAACTAACATCCTTTTTAAAACCATTCATATTCATTTGTGTTACACTGTGCTTTCAGGAACAGATTACCCTTAGTGTAGTTATTATTAATGAATTTTGTACAAAAATAATGTACATTGCAGCTGTCTAGCTTTTAATATGGAAGAAGATGATAATGCCCTTAGATTTGCTTGTTGAAGGTGAAAACTTACATAAATTTGCAAATAAGCAAATAAGAAAATACATACGAAGAGTATGAAAGAAATAAGATTGTTACACCAAGTTTTCATAATAATTAGGCATGAAGCCCCAAAGAAGAAGTAGAAGAGAACAACAAATTCTAATATAATGTGCCTCGAAAGTAATGCAAAATAACCCAGTGAATTGTAGTCGGAGAAGAGACAAATTTACTTGCAACATGAACAACATAATCAAGCCACCAACAAAAATTTGGTAAGTAGGATCAGTCAAAGGGACACCATTAATAGAAGTATAATGTGCATTGAGTTCGAGATTAGTCTCAACAGTCTAAGAATTTGTTAATTGAGTCTTGTGGATAACATTAGATATATATTTTGACTGAGAAAGAATATAATCTTTAGATACTTAAATGCCCAAAAAATAGCAAAGGAAACCAAGATCTTTCATCTCAAACTCCAACTATTAATGAGCCTTCAAAATTGAGATACCCCTATAATCATTTCTAGTAATAATTATGTCATCAACATATAACAGAAAAACAATCTGACTAGAAGTAAAATGAAAAAGAGTAGAATCATGATCATTGGAATGAAAACCTAAGTCACAAAAAACAGTAGATAACTTCTCAAACCAAGCTCGAGGAACTTATTTGAAACCATACAAAGTTTTTCTGAGTTTGTACACCTCACCAAGAGCCAGACGAGCTCAGAGGGAAGAATCATAAAAATCTTTTCAGGTAAATCACCATTCAAAAAAGCATTCTTGACAACCATTTCAAATAGCTTTTGTTGGCGAATAGTTGCTATGACACTTAATGTAAGAATAGTGGTCATATTTGTAACAGGAGAAAATGTCTCCTCATAATCAATCTTGTATTCCTGTGCAAAATCCTTGGCAATCAATCTGGCCTTACATCTTTCGACATAACTGTTAGCCTTAGTTTTTGTGATGCTTCAATTCTTGGGGGTCCTTATTACTTGGTAAGCCTTATTAATTTACTTAAGACCTTCGTCCTAGTGGACCAATTCCAACAAAATTTCGGCGGGATCTCCTTTGTACAGAGAGCTCCACTCAAAACATAACTTGTCTCAAGTACATTTACGATGACCTTCCAAGGTCTAATTAATGTAAACACTTAAGCAACTCCAAAAGTACAAATCATTAACTAACGATTCCAATATACAAATGTCCATTTATCAAAATAATAGATATAATGTTTCCCAAGTTTACATGCCTTTACAAAAGAATATACATATGTTGTATAAACCAAAAGTACAAGACTATCTATTTAATTACAATTAGGACTGGGTATCTGTACATCAAAATAAAAGGTCAAACTCTGGATCTGTCGTCAAGCTGGGCTTAGGTTTGAGCCATCCGTGGAAGCGTGCAATATGCCTAAAAATGTTTTCCTACAACGGGGTGAGCCAATGCCCAATGGGGTATCTTCTATGAAGAACGCCTCCCAACCCAATGATGCATATGATGTGGTACACATTCAAACATCTCAAACATTCATATATGGGGTAGGTAATTTATATATGCATGCATAACCAACCCCAAATCCACCACCGGGTTCTCATGACACGTGATACCATGCTCATGAACCGGGCACTCAACGCCCACACTATTGAGTTATGTTTACCCAATGACCTTTCATTTATTATCTTGTTGTTATGGGGTAGGTAATTTATGGACTTTCACAAACAGGCTACCAAACCGTCAATGGATCTCGAGGACATCCTACCTCTGGCTCCGTATTCGCCGTCGTACTTTTATAGACTCATTACACCATCGGATAGTGTGTAATCGAAAAATCGGGTTTTGCACCTAAGGGAGAATCTAGTCTTTCTTGCTATACCCCAACACATTATCATGCAAAATCCTTTGAGACTCCATTGGACCTTAGTCTAATTTTTCCAAGCCCCACCCACTCACCTATGTGGTAAGTGGTCAACCCATGCACAAATACACACTATAATGCCAATGTCTTCTGGATAGAGGTGGCAATCTTAACTCATTACCCATTAATCTGCCCAACCTGCTCATAAATAAATGGGTTGGGTACTTATATTCATTAATACGGGTTCTAAATGGGTTGAGTAATATGATTTATTTTAATTAAGCGGGCTAATATGAATTGTAAATGGGTACCCATTGGGTTGAGTATTTATCTTTTTATTAAATAACACAAGTAATAAAATTAAATAAATATACTAATATATCAAAAAATACACACACACTATTACACAAAAAAATACACATATATGTACTAATACACTAAAACATACACACATTAGCACATCAAAACACACACTAGCACATCAAAAACGCACACTAATACACCACCCATGACATGCTGGTTGACCCATGACCCACGATCAGCAACCCATGAAACACGGCCTGCAACCCACGGGTTGACCCATGATAGACCCATGACCCACAGACCAACCCATAGCCTACAATCGACCTCGGCCCATTATGTGTGTATTTTTTTTATTAAATGTGTTTTAGTTTTTGTGTTAGTATATGTGTGTGTATTTTTGGTGTATTAGTGTGTATTTTAGTGTATTAGTATGTATATTTTTAGTGTATTAGTTTTTGTGTTTTGGTGTATCAGTGTGTGTGAGTATATTGTATTTTGGTGTACTACTAATGTGTGTGTGTGTGTGTGTGTTTTGGTGTACTAATGTGTCTATTAAGAATTTTAATTATTTTATGAGTTAATGGTTTTAACCTAACCTGTTATAAACCCAACCCATTATAACACATTTATTGCGTGAATGAAAAATGGATTTGATTTATTTTAGCCCCAACCCAATTTAACCCAACCCATAACCAACCCAACCCACCCATTTACCACCTATACTTGTGGATGTGGTGTTTAACCCGTGCATATGCAATGTATGCCCAAATGCAATTCAAATGGAATTACAGTGTCAATTATAGCAAGCACGCCTATAATTCTCATTCTAGCATTTCATCAAACATATAGGATGCATAGATTCATACACATAACATACATGTCATAATCAACTTAACAACATGCTCATTTACCCAATACTACAAGTATTAGGATAACATGCTCATCAATCCATAAAAGAACCCACTAGCTACACTAGCCATATGCTAACATATACATGCACTAAATTTGAATTAGTCCTGGATAGAAGGGAACCCCACTTCTTAGAAGCAAGTGGCGGTGAAGAAAATTCCTTGAAAACCCAACAAAGCCTTATTCAAACTCTAGCCAAAACCCTTGACCTAAAAGTTAGTAAAAACTAGTTGATGTTGGTGTTGATGTGTAGCCCTTGTCACGTAGAGCAACTTCAATTCTTGGTTGATGAAGATCCAACGGTTGGATTTTGAGATATTTGTAGAAGAAGGAAAAATAGGGTGAAGAGTTGGGAGTTCTCTCTCTCTATCTCCACCAAAATTGCAACAAGAATGGGGGATTGGAAAACAAGTCTTCCACTTTGTGGCCTTTTTTATACTAGGTGTAGAACTTGCCAAGTGCCACAATGTGAGTGGTTGGAAATCCTAGAGAGCCAATCACATTCTGACACGTGTCATGTTTTTGATAATGTTAGTTGAGGAGCTATTTTAATTATATTGTAGGTTATGCGAATAAAAGCCTAGTTGCTAGAATTTTAGTCGCATATCGTCTGACCGCGTATTTTACCTCGTAATACGTGAAAATTTTGACTGTGTCGAAATTTAACGAAATTTGGCTCATAAACTCATATTCTAAAATCATCAAGTGGGTCGAAAGAGAAAAAAGAATGGCTTTTTAGGTGGGTTGGACACGCTCTTCGACTTAATTATTGTATTATCCATTCAACCAACCAACACAAGATCCCATGTCCTAGTTTTATGCGGTGCAAAAAGTTCTTCATTAATAGCCTGTTGCTAAATAAAATCAAGAGCGACTTTTTTATAGGAGGTAGGCTCAAACAAAGAGTGAATACAAGATAAAATGAACATAAATCATGAGAATAACCAGTTTGAGAAAAACCAAGATGATCAGGACACTTACAAATGCACTTAAGATAGCGAGAAGAGAGAGGATCCATCACATCAGAAGTCGATGGAGACATAGCCAAAAGAGGTGGAAGCGTTGGACATGTAGAGGCTCTAGTCTTGTTCTTGCAAGAATAATTGTGGATAATCGGAGGGGGAGTAACTGAGGAAGAGGGAGAGAAAGACTGAGGCGAACAATGAATGTCAGAAATAAGAATGCCATGAATATACGAATAACTAAAAATATTATTAGGGAAAATATCAATGTAAATCATGTCAGATTTATTAAAGATGTCAGATTTATTAAATGTGGCAGAAGCAGAAGGAATACAAAGGAAATGAATATGCTCAAGGAAGACCACTTGTCTAGATACATAATTTTTTGGTGCGATAGGGTCATAACAGCGATACCATTTTTGTCCCTTATCATAATCAAGAAAAACACACACAATAGAATGAGAAGATAACTTATTTTGCTCAGATTTAGGAAGAAGAACAAAAAAGTACAACCAAACAACACACAATGAGAAGTCGTCACGAGGTTTACCACATAACCTTTCAAAAAGGGAAACACTGGAAGTAATAATCCAAGGAATTCAGTTAAGGAGATGAACAACTGTGAGAACTACCTCTCCCCAAAAATAGCTAGGAATAAATGCAGATAAAAGCAATGAACAAGCTATCTCCATAATGTGTCTATACTTTCGCTCAGCTACATCATTCTATTCAGGAGTGCCTGCACAAGAGAATTGTTGAACAATTTCATCATATTTCAATAAATCAAGAAAATTAGTATATTTGTATCCCCCACCCAACTCACACATAAAATATTTAATTATTGCAAAATAGTGTGTGAACCATAGAATAAAATCATCAATACAAGAAACATAGTATCAAGAACTCTCATTGGTCCCAATGGGGCGCAAGATCCCACACATCAGAATGCACTAGGTCGAAAGGGGCAAAAGAAGAGGTGAAACTATCCTTAAAAGGTAAAGTTGTGAATTTGACAAGTTTACAACCACTATAATCAGAAATATCATGACCACTTAAATTTCCTAAAGCACCGTAGAAATTAGAAACATCAAATGAAAACTAGAAATATGTCTAAGACAAGAATGCCATAAATTTAATACAAAAGAATTAGGGTTACGAAAAGAAGACAAATTAACAGAAGAAGCAGTCACAATTGGAACATGTAATTTTTCTAGCCATATAATACTCTAACCCTACTGTCTGTTTCAATCAGCTTCTTAGAATAATGATCTTGCACAAACAACCAGTGGAGGAAAATTGAACCATAAGACCAAATTCAAAGATAGTTGAAGGATACAGGAAACATCAGAACGAGAGAGAAGTGAAATCATAACAATTCCAACCCCTACCACCTACATGGAAGTCCAACTCTAGATTGATTCTGAAATTTTTACATGTTCTGAAAATTTATTGTTTTCTCTATAATTTTAGAAAATTTAAAGAAAGTAACATAACACCATCCACAAGTGCTCTTCAACCAACAGATGAAAGCCTAGTATCCAAATAATAGTCAAACCACACAAAGACCAGAGAGTTGTGTATAGGAGAGGAGAAACTATTTGTCACTATTCACAACATTATTCACGCACTACTCATGTTATTATATATAAAACCCTACCACAAGAGAAAGACTAGAATATTCTTAATAATAAATAATCTTAAGAGAAGAAAAGTGTATCCCATGGAACAGCTATACCATCATAACAACTTTAAATTCTTTTTGTTCAATTAAAGAAAATTGGTTTGAATCAACTCCTTGACATTCAAAATCCATTGGTTCATTGTTGGACAACTCTTATTTTTGTTTCTGCTGAAAGTAAACATCATGACTTCACCGAATTGCTCAATTAAGGCATAAGAAGTCATTTGTTGGAGGATTCTTTTGTGAAACAACTGGATTGATACCAGAGTATTTAATGGTTGATTCTGGAGCTAGTGAAAGATCAAAATTTTATTTTGGTGTATTGTTTTAATTACCTAGGAAAAGAAAACATTTTAAAAACATAAAGATTATAAAAAAAAAAATTATTTTCAAAACATTAGTCGAAACATCTTGAATTTATAGTAACTTTGATATATACATTTAGATTTCAATGGCAACAAAAGTATTTCAGCCATTTAGAAAGAAGTCTGATCCTGGCTAGTAAAATTTATTGTTATCTACCTTCAAAAATTATTAGTCTATTAGTCATTGATGATTGTTCAACTCGAGTTATATTAATGGGTAACAACATCGAGAAGCTCCACTTAGTCCCACTGCCCCTCAAAATCAAAATGCATGGACTACTCATTTTGCGGCCATCGTTTCTTCCTTGGTGAACTTTTAAAGATGTAATGCGTATTTCTTGAATAAGAATGCATAGCTCATACTTTTCATATTTTTTAATGTTGGGAATCGTATACTATTGCGGAAGCGTAGGATCAAATATATACCATAATTCACTTTAACTCCGAAATCTTTGAAGAATGTTCCACGTACTTTAGAATCTGAAAACCGTCTTTTCCTTGATTGTTTGAGCAATATGTTGTTGTTACACAAGACAAATCAACACCGGGTTTTCTCAGCACAAAAACCTTGCACCTTTATGTAGGGATATATATATATATATAGAAATCTTTGAAGAATGTTCCACATACTTTAGAATCTGAAAACCGTCTTTTCCTTGATTGTTTGAGCAATATGTTATTGTTACACAAGACAAATCAACACCGGGTTTTCTCAGCACAAAAACCTTGCACCTTTATGTAGGGATATATATATATATATATATATATATATATATATATATATATATATATATATATATATATATATATATATATATATAGAGAGAGAGAGAGAGAGAGAGAGAGAGAGGGGGGGGGATAGGAAGAGAGAAATAAAGTAGAACATTGTACATTAACGGAACTTTTTCTAACACAGATGTGTTAGGTTTTATATAGGAAACCAATAGATACATTGCAAAGAGACGTGTTTGTTAGTCATTTAACAGACACATCATTTGGGTGTGAAGGATTCCTCCAAGAGTCATGTCCCTTGCACATTCTCTAATTGGGTCGACCCATCATGGGCACCCCGATTTGGGTCCATGAACCGCACCCAATATTTAACATCTCTCACTCACACATGGTGGGTACAATGTTGTCATCTCTCTCAATCCATCACATACATCAACGTCAATTCATACAGGCTAATGGGTCATGCGACTGCTAAGCACATTTGCAATTTGGGAGCTGTACACTAGAAACTCTACAGAACTAGAATAAAGACATCAACCCTAAAAAAAAGAAGAAAATGGTGTCTCAAGTACTCTTGACCTTTCGAATACACCGGTTTAAACATCTGTAATCCCTCACATCACAATTTGTCATATCTTAACTAGTGCCCAAAGTTGTTGACAATGAATATATTGCGGGATTTTCTAATGGTCTTCCTTTCGCCCTCATGTCACTTAGTTTAGAATTAATCGCTCCCCAGCAATGTCCCAGAATACCGAATCACTCATGGTTGCAGGTAACATGCCAAAGTAGCTGACCATTAATTCTTTCATTTAATGACATAGTCTAAAATCAAATAACCTGGTCATGTAAAAATGAATTAGAACACTCACAAGGTGAGGAAGTAGGGATCCATTCGTTCACCTCCTTAATTGGTCACCCAACACATGTAGTATAAAATACATGCTACGGTGGAGTGCTTCAGTCCTAATGAGAGCATATGTCATACTCATACACTGGACATAACTTAGTCTAGTCGCTATGCAAGCGCCTAACCCGGGTTCTCTATTTACTTGCTCTCTAAAAATGCGTAATGGAGATCTCGCATCTAGCTAATCAACAAACACATGTATAATGGACATGGAGTTGTGCCCATTATCGATCCTCAAATGTCATATTTTATTCTGTATACAAAACAGAGCGATACTGTAAGCTAGATTATCTTATCTTTGCTTGCCGTCTCAAGTGCCAAAAGTGATTGCTCGTATGAGTAAGTCAATTATGCCTGCTGGCATACTTAATGTGTGTGTTTCTCAAATTCCAAAGTAATCAAGCAATATAACATTTAATTGCAGATAAAACCATGCATTAATATCCCAAAAATGTCAATACAAATGACTATGTTATCCATACAATCTCTAACACATAATCAGTACCTTCGAAGTCCTAAAGTTTTAATATGAGCGATATACGCATCCCTAGCTATAGGCTTAGTTAGGGATGTTTGCAACCATCTGAGTTGTAGGTATGTGCTTCAAGATCAATATCTTTTGTGCAATCATGTCTTTGATGTAATGATATCTCAAATCTATGTGTTTAGTTCTCCAATAATACTTAGGATTCTTGGCATAAGCTAACACAACCATGCTTTCACAATGAATTGTCACTAGGCCCAATGTATGTGTGACAACTCCTAGATGTTGAAGGAACCTTCTTAACCAAATAGATTTTTGTACAGCAGCAAAACAAGTCACATATTGTTATGTTTCAAAAGCATACAAAGTTACAAGCAAAAGAACCAAAAACCTAAACGGCATAACAGGCAAGGATGTTCCTGAATATGTTACCAATTGTCTTTCCAAACCTATTGTTCTACTCATGGCATTAGTTGACTTGTTTTCTGGCCCAAGCAAACTATCCCGATTGACATAAAAGTCATTAGTAGTGTAAACATATACTTTCCCAAACAAAATATCAAGAGTAAGGAGATTCTCATAGTACACCAATATAGCTCACACATTATACAACAACAGAAACAACATATAAAATGGAAAGTATATATATAACAAAAATAAGAAGCAGTTGAATAGTTACGAAACAAAGTGTATTCGAAAGATACGCAATAGAAATTTATCGGCTAGGCAATTCTAAAGTTTCATGTGACTGACTAATGATCGAGAATGACCTTTTAGAAAATTGATTTCTTTCCCATATTTGGATTTTCTAGATGAAGTAGTTCTTTCCCCAAATAACTATGCCTAGATATGAACATCCAATTTTGGCTCCTTAGTCACCTAATCCATCAGTTTTCTATAAGAAAATTAAACTTTTATTAAGAGGGAGAAAGTACAACAATGGTGGACAAGCAACCCAACCATTTATATAGTAAATGAAAAATAAAACAGGTACAATAAAGATAAAGAATCTGAACACAGATAGACAAAACTTCAACCATGGATTGTTGTCCCTCCCATCATGAAGAATATAGAAGGAAATGTTCCAAAACTCGTAGTATCCAATAACCATAGATAAGCTAAGAATTTTACTTTTTTTTCATTGGAAATAATCAGCTAATATCACATAAGTAGCCACATTGAACGTTCCAGATAACAAAAGAAGTTTAAATATTAAGTTCTTTGGAGGATATCCATCTCTCACATTATAAGACACAACTAGTTCTTGGAAAGAAGTTACACCATATTTACCACATGATAAAGACAAGTTGACAAAATCAATTGCAAGTACCTAATGACAATAGGGTAGAAAACAAATCTTAGTCCAAGTTGTGTGCATCTTCAAGTGTGTGTATATATATTGCATACATATATTGAAATCACAATACATACCTCGAAAGTTACATTGCTTCTGCCAAAGTAATTTATGCCCCAACAAAGCAAAAATTCTAAGAATACATACACAAGTAGTTTTAGATTACCAGGCTTGCATGCGTGATGTTTACATATGCCAGTAAGAAAGCAAGTGGTTTCAAAGGGGTCAAATAAGAGATTCATAGTTCCAATATTCTTCTTGCTCAAGAAATCGTCTATTGCATAAACTCCAATAACGCATTTGGACCAAGGTCATATATCATGGCACAAAAGCTTGTGATATTAAGATCGCTATGATAGCACAATGAGGATTCCTAGCCAACGTAAAAAAGCATGGAAAATAGTACCACGATGGGAGAATGTTATCGCGATACATAAGCAAACTCCAGCGAATATCTTCTTATCGAAACACGACAATTCCAAAACACCATCAAGCTGCAGAACGTGCAAGAAAAATAATTATTAACATGTCTACATATCCCAGTATATGTGCTATAGTTCAAAAAATATGGAATGGAAACAACAAAATCTTTCTTAAGGATATCCCTTACATTCAACAAATTCCAATGGTTAGCTTGCTAGTCCTTATCAATTGCAACGGCAACCTTGCTTTTTGAAAAGAGATAGAAACAAGAAATTGATGTAACCATGAAATCAAGAAAAAGTAGATCTCTTACTGTTGCAGAGACTATCTACCGTATGGATTAATAACGATTGAATAGGGTCTTTTCAAATTCCAATTGATGCAGCATACCACATCCAATGTTTCACCAAATTTTTTGGCGAAAACCAAAATGCAGGAAGGAATGGAAAGGGGCAGGACCGGTGTGATGTCAATTTTCCGCTACTCCACATGTTTTGGAATTTGGAAAGACATGGTCTAGGTAGGTATTGTAGATAGTTATAGATATATTTTATGAGCAATGCTATGTATCCCAAGTGTGCAACCCAAATTTGCATCCCAAATGAAGGGAGACCGTTGGATGAGTGGGTCCCATCAACTTTTTTAATGAGACTCATTCATCCAACGGTCCCCTTTCATTTGGGATGCAAATTTGGGTTACACATTTGGGATACATAGCATTTCTCATATTTTATTAGTAGTATAGATACAAACACATTAAAATGACAGTTCAACCATCATCAGTTTTTTTTAGAATTAAGATAACAACCAACAACTCAACAATCCACATAACTGTAATAATTACATATAATTTAATAATGTTATTAACTACAAAAAAATAGATGGGCATTAGCTATTTTGTTAAGGTTATTTTGGTCAAATAAAAGTTTTTCACTTTTAGTATATTTTATAACTAGTATATATATATATATATTAGTAATCAACTGAGTGTCAAGTATAAAAACCTATTCACCCCTAAGTGAAGTGTCTATTGCTCCACATGTATAATCGTGAGCAAAAATCCACATCGGGTTCTCCCTCTCGGAACAATACATATCATAGCATAATTTAAGCTACGTATAATACTATCATAGGGAACACGAGCCATCCTTTCCTTTTCCTCAGGAGTCTTAGGGTGTATCTTTAGGCTTACGCTCTCATTTTTCACTATAGAAGTATCTATGGGTTTAAAGTTCTGCATCTAGAATCATTGAAGAAACCTTCTTAATGTAAGTCTCTTGAGACAAACAAAGAATTTTCTTATAACGACTCCTTAGGATCGTCACTCTGAGCACGTTACTTGTTTCGCCCAAGTCCTTCATTTTAAATGTTGAGGACAATCACCTGAGTGGTGGCAATCATCTCCTTATTGTTTTCAGCCAATAAAATATCATCAATATACAAGATAGGATCAAGAAGCTATCTTTAGACCATTAACATACACGCAATAGTCTTCATTGATCATCGTAAATGATGAGAGCATAATATTGCATATTATAAGTCTCATATCATTCATCTTAGTTATGCTAGTTACTTAATTCCTTTGTTTAATTGCGTTTTTTATTTTATAAAGAAAATGTGTATTTGCAGGTAAATTGGTGTAAGGACATGGATTTGCACATGTTTCAATGCCATGAAGGTTTTTGGAGGATGGTCTAGGAGGTCCAGAAGTCAAGCCCAGGCCACTGCGAGCATAATTAAAGAAAAGACATTTTCTACCGGTAGGTCTTCTACCGGTACAACTGGAGACAAAAGTTGGTTTTACTAGTAGAAGTTCACTCCTACCGTTAGAAGTAAAACATAGAGTTGTTCTACTGGTAGGTGAGTGTTTTTCTATCGGTAGGTGGAAATAGAAAGGTATTCTACCAATAGAAGAGAAGGCCAACCAGTTCGTGTAAAACAGTGAACAATTCTACCGGTAGGTCGTTTTCTGCTTCCTATCGGTAGGTTACTATATTTAGGTAGTGAAGACTCCTAAGGAAAGTGAATCAACTGAATTATTTCAAGGGCCATGATTAGTGGATGGAAAGGAAGATTTTTAGCAAAAAATCCTCTATAAATACCAAGGGTTAGCTGATTAAGAGGCATCTCTATTTCATCCTTCAATTCACCATTTTTTCACCAAACACTCTTTCTCTCTCTCCTAGGGTTTTAGACTTAGTCTTCTTCTTCTTAAGAGCTTTCTCCATTGTTTACATTTTCAAGCTTTGTTTAGATTCAAGTTATTTAATTTGTGCAGCATAATTACTTTTGATTCTTCTTGTGAATGATTTATATTTTTCGCATTTCAATACAAGGTAATTTACTTTTTCTTGCAATTTCCAATTCAAGTTTTCTTTACTTTCAATTATGATCATGTCTTCTTTAATTGCTTTCATTTCTATTCCATAATGAGTGAGTAGTCCTCCTCCAGTTTGATTGGATAAGAGAGTCTCATCCGTGAATTGGAGATTTTGACTCAAATCAGGATTTTTCAATGATTGATTATTTGTGTTAATTGAATGATTAAAGTTGAAAATATTCTCCATATGTATATCATCTTGCTTACCCATAGACAATTAAGTCTGACATGAGTAATTTTTGGAATCACTACAATCGAGGTGATTGTAATTCTTTCAAAATCAATTCACTTAATTTGAATATACATTTGTTAATTTATAACTGGGTGTTTAATGAATATCTATCATTTTAGTGCATTTCAGTACAATCTCGAATGAGTTATAGAAATTGAGTCAAAATACTTGTTCACGGTGAGATGAACTCTACTGATTAAATTAACATTTTCCTTTAACTAGTTGTTGCACATGTGCGTTGCACGTATACTATTTTAAATATAACTAAAAAATGCAAAAAATATTAACATGAGCCACTATGACAAACATTAAATGAATTGGTTGTTAATTGAAAAGGTCTTTCGGTAGAGCTAAATATGAGCTTCTCTTGACCCTCAATCTTACAGAATAATAACAGAGATTAAAGGCATTTACTTGTACAGAGAAAACTAATTTACTCGTTAAGTTGTAATTACAGTCGCTGTTCACACCCAAATATTAAAAAATCAGAGAATGATACGTGACAGATTCGACTCAACCCAAGAGTAGTAGAGTCGATCTCACTTTGCGGGACAGCAGAGTCGTAACCCGACCCAAGGACATGCCATCTTTGGTCCAAAGCTACTGTCAGGTTGTAAAATGTGACCCAACTAAGGGCAAACTACCAGCTTTCCACAATGACCTCTTATTTCCATACATCACCCAATTAAAAAACAAGCATCACGAACACTGCAGTTTAAAAAATAAGGGCATAAGTGCAGCATATGGAAAACACTTCCACATACATAATCCTCCTAAGTCGTTATATCCACTATTTTGTTTTGGTCCAAAGCTACTGTCAGGTTGAAACTATTGTAATGTACACAAACTAGAACACTTTGACATGCGAACAAGAGATGAAACCCTATGTCAATTATCGTGAATTGAAATTTATTAGAATCCCTGTCTCACACTGAGCAACTAACAATGAGTAAGTCATATATTTGCATGATATGGAACTAGAAGTGCCATCACTAAACTCCAATCCGGTTTTGTATAATACCAAAAACAATGTCTTTTCCCATGGAAACAAAAATTCCGTTAGGAATTTACATTACAAAACGTAAAATACAATCTTAAACATGTACAATATTAAGTTGAGTATATCAATGCAAAGTAACCTAATTACAAACAAAAAGGTTTTTTTTTTTTTGGGGGGGGGGGGGGATGGGGGTGGAAGGGAATGAAAGACCAACAACACACATCTAAATAAGATCCTATCCTAAGGAAAGGAAATTCCTAGCAACAAAAATTCGAAAAAGAAAAAAGAAAAACAGCTATTTAGCAAGTTTATAAAGATAGGTCATAGATTCCATACCAACTTCAAGTATTTGTGGCAGACACCAGTTAAATTTTGTCTCCTCCATTCTTGCAGATCAAACACATTCATCCTGAATGCCCATGTACATGACTTGGCATCAAATCTCTTTGCCACCATTGGGTCTGAGAAGTTGATAAACAAATCCATCCTACGAAATAAAGGCTCACCTTCTTGACTTGTCTCCAGTGCTGCATTTACATTTACTTTGCTCTTCATGTCAACACTCCAAAGTCCTACTAGATCCCTTTGCACAATTATATCATGGCCAAGGAGCACAATTTTATTAAGCAGGGGAAAAACATCTGGTAGATAGCAGCGAAGGAAGTTCAGCGCAGAAGTGTATCTTGGATCTGGGGAAGTTTGCTTCTGCAATGTCACTTCATACTTGGCTGACAACCATTCAAAAGTGTCTACGCTCTGGATCTGGATTATGGCTTCGTCAGGATTATTTAATAAGAAAAACGTTGAGATTGCTGGGAGATTGAGAGAATCAGTCACTATATGGAAGACAATTCTCTCTCAATCAGAATTATGAATCTGATGTGGAACACAAAGATAAATATATAGGAGTTTAGAACAAAAAAAAAAAGATTGCCAAATTGTATGACATAATGCAACCACATTAACATTTAGCCAAAACTACAACCTTTGCAAACTTAAAAAACGTATCTTATGAATCAGATTGTAATGCGCAAAAAATGAAACACGTATCCATGTACTTGTGCTCATTTGAATGCCAGATCAGAGCCATTGACCTATTTCGATAAAGTAGCTCCACTACTATGTTCAAATCACCAAGATGAACGACCATGTTATTGGGTGTTTTATACATTTTTATCAATTGTCAATGGGTTCACACAAGTGGACCCCATCCTAGTATCTTTCATCAGTGATCAACATGTACATCTAATAAGCATCTGAAGTATTCCAAACTTTGATTAATAGTGGAGTTATATACAAATTTGTCGTCTTGATTCTTGATGTTTGCAGTTCTCAGGGAGCATTACAGATAATTGAATGGAATTCTAGGGAAACACTATTGTCAATAGCCAATCGACCTCTTTTCCACTGCCATCGTTCCTGCCCAGCTCCATTTCATCTTCCATCATTTTTTAGTTGAGATAACACAATCTCCCTCGATTTCTTCATCTTTGCAAAAAACAAGTCTAGCATTTGAGGTCTCTACTCAAGCTACACCTTCACTTGCTGTTGCGACAGCTGCACACGAACAAAAGTCTCATAATTTTTTTTTAGAAAATTCCATTGTTACTTCTCTAATAACCAACTCCTTGAACACATACATCTGAGAAATTACTTTATAAGTTAAAAACCTAAAACCAAATGCAACCAGATCCAACATAACCTATCCTAAGACCAAATAATCGAAACTATTTTAACCCAAATACAATCACTTCACCTAAGAATGTTGCATAAAACAACACTTCATGAGTTACAATGACTTAGAAAGTAGCTCCACTTCGTTGTAAGCCTTTAGAAAGTGGCTGGAGTTCAAATTATAGACCATTGGAATAAGACAATTGTTACCAAAATCCATAAGTAAATGTATTTGGATATTCCTTACAGGACGATGAACATACAACCATTACTCCTAACAATTAGTGCATGTGAATTTCAGCTTTCACTTTGAAGTGCCTATAAAAGGTTCTATAAAACCCCCACATGTTTATATCAATATAGTGATGTAATTGTTTTGTAATTCTATATATGTAATGACGTAATAATGAACCATATAGATTGTAAGAGTAAGAATAAATACTTGGGAGACAAATCGATCGTGAAGTTTAAGTTTAGAAGGCGTTTAAGCATGAGAAGGATGGTTAGGTAAGTTTCTAAATATTTTTAGGTCAAAATAAGGTTTCCATTGAATCCGAAAGGTTAAGAAACCTTGGGATAAGTAATATGGGGTGTATTAGAAGTTAGGAAGTATTTCGGAGTTAAAACGCATTTTAGAAAGAATTTGAGTAGAAAGAAATTTGACATTACCTTAGTATTTTAGCCACATATTTTTACTCCTAACTCCGATTGAGCTCATTTTTGGAAAATAGAAACTAGACTTCAAGAGCTACAAAAGTGTAATTCACAAAAATTTCCTGAATTGACTTCTACGTAGGACAAAACTGCTCCTGAAGTTGGGACATAAAGTTGACACCGTTCGGACGCCCCAAGCACCATTCGGATGGTACTCCCTACCGCAAAACCTTGTTTTTCATCCAAAACAGTGAATGTGCACCATTCGGACGTCCAAGCACAGTCCAGACGCTACCCTAAAAATACCATCTGAACGTCCAAGATGTCCAATCAGTTTTAGGGTTTTTCTCTATTTTTCACACTATAAATACCATAAGGACGTCCCTTTAGCTGTTTTTCATTAGTTTTCAACCCCAAGCAACCCTAGAGAGTGAGAGAGAAGGAAAAAAAATACAAGATTCAAAAGGGATTTTCGCGTTAAGATTGATTCAAACACGCTAGGGCTATCTTTAAATATCGGATTGAGGTAGGGAATTTTTCTCAAGTTCTTTCATTGAAAGTTAGGGTATAATTATGTATCTTTTAAATCTTCAAGATTATTATATGTTCAATAATCCTTCCTTCCTGGTTTCTTTTGATTAACATATTGTTCGTTCTTGATTTTTTTTCGAGTAACATAAAGTTTTCAACGTGATACATGTCTTGTATCCAAGAAACATTGTTCTTAAATTTCCAAACCCTGGTTCTTCCAAAATACATGTTCTATTGTGAAAGTCATCTGGATTCTTGATTTGCAAATTCTTATTATTGATTAAATTTGGTTTTCAATCAACTACTTGTTCTTGCTCGAAAAAATTGTGATTTTTGGCAAAATCCTAGAATTTTGATATCAAAATTGTGAAGGTGTTCTTGATATGATCTCTTGCATATTTTAATTCCTTAATTACTGTAGTATATTGAGGATTATGTAATTGTGATTCTTGAATTGTTAATAGAAATTGTGATTGTTTAAGATTTGGTTGAGAAAATTGTGATTTCATCTCTTATATGGTTTGGCTGTGACGGACTTGAATTATCTACGAGAGCTGACGTAGAGTGTTAGAGGTTAGTCTATCCCAGTGGGGGTGATATGGTTGCCTAACACTTGCAGTGGATTATTGTTTGTGAGAGCAACCACAATTGTTCACGTAGGTTCGAGGCTGATGGATGATATACCTTTCCTTAGAAAGATTCATCAATGTTGTGGAAGATGGTATACACCCTTCTTAAAGTAGTTTGTGATATGCCTTGTGGGGAATGATTGAGATTTTTTGGTTTGTGGTGGGTGAACGAGATAGAATCTTTGTGTAGATTCCTGAGAAGCAATCAACATACATGAGAATATGAGATGATGCTATTGAGTTATTTATTGATTACTATAATTTATTACATGTTTATTCGTGTCATTGATTTACTATATTCCATACATTTGAGATTATTACAACTGTCATGGTTTTACTCTAAAAAATCTATATATGCTATTTTTCAAAAGAGACTTGCATTCTTTTTTATTGTTTTAAACCTTGTAGGGATTTGAGAGGGATTTCCTCCGGGCTTTTGCTCAGCCTCTACAACCACTAACTTATAGATTTTGTTATAAAAGAGGATGTCAATTTGGACGGGCAGGTTGATTACGAGTTGTTGGAGAATCAAGATGTGGATTCTGTCTTAGAGGAATAGAGTTGCTTTATTTTTGGTTTAGTGTTTGAGAGATTTCTACGAAACAATGTTTCAGCTGATTTTAATTATTCCGTTGTTAGATACTATTTGGTTTTGAATTAAAAATGGGAGAAGTTACAATGTTTTATTGACTTTAGTATTTATTTTTTGTCAGATGAGTGAATGGTTTATTATTTAATGGTTATTGTTAGTTGCTCTCATGATTGGATGGTTTCTATATAGTAATGTCTTCTAGGGTAGATTTTGGGATGTTATAGGTTTGGTATCAGAGCCTAGACTTTAAGTCTTATATGGAAGCTACAAGTTGTGGATTACCATTAGAGAGTTAGGATTAGGAAGAATGAAATTATAAGATTGAACCGGATAATAGGCCTTAGGCTTTAGACTCTAGTGTAAGTTAGGATTTTTCGTATGTCAAGGAAACTAAACTGTAACTTGCTATGCAGAATGGACAGTAGATGCGGATGAGTACGAGGACGTGAAGGTTTCGTGAACTCACCACGACCTCCTCCGGATGCTATGAATGGTTATTTACTAATGTCCACGGGAGTTGACCACTCTGGTACAAAACCAGAATGGAAAGCAAAACTAGAATGGGGCGGCACAACCACTGGTGATGGGACAAGGAGATATCAATGAAAGATGTAGGATGATGGTGTTGCGAGAATTCTTACGACAGTGCCCACCCACTTTCCAAGGAAGTTATAATCCAATGGAGGCGAATAAGTGGATTAGGAGGGTGAAGAAAATGTGTGATAGCATGAGGATTGCTGCTGATCTCTAGGTGGGGCTAGCGACCTATTTGTTCGAAGGAGAAGCGGATCACTGGTTGGATTCAGTGAAGCGGATGCATGTAGTAGATACCATGACTTGGGATATGTTTGATCAGATCTTCGAAGAAAAATACTTTCCTGAATCCGTGACGGATATAATGAGTGCGGACTTCTTGGCTTTGAAGTAGAGTAATATGATGGTGATTGAATATGAAATAAAATTTGATGAGTTGTCTCGCTATGCGATTGAGTTTGTGGCTACGTGCTTGACGAAAACCGTTGTTGTTCCTAACCTCTTAACATCTCCCACAATGTATATATGATTTATAGTGTGTAGGGGAGTGTCACTCTCCCTCGGGATGATGTCAAAAGAAAGGGCAACGGAATGGTGGTGGAAATGAAATGTATGAAATGGAATGTGCGAAATGGACAAAAGTGCTCCCCAAGCGCAAGGAGTCTTTTGCTTGTCGTGTTTTACTTGGAATGAGTATTCCAAGGTAGTCTTCTCAGGGAAGGAAAGGAATTGTGTGAAGGTGATTTTATAAAAATAAAAAGTGTAAAATCTTTTAGTTTGTTTTGTAGAGTTGTTTTTGTAATGAAAATACAAGAAAACAAGTGTTGGCTAATCCAAAGGGTCATTCCAATGGGAATACCAACTCAACTCAAATCCTTCCTCCGAGGGTTTATAGATGAACGATTGATTCGTGGGAAGTTAGGGACGAGATTGAGTGATGATCTAAGCATAAACCGTGACTAGGCCTACGGAATATCAAAGACTCGCCAACTTATCCACCCTCAATCCAGTCAAACCGAACCATCGTACACCGAGAGAGGAAAGAAAATGAGTTGAATTGGAAAACCCAAGAGGAGGTCTCCCTTGGATTAACCAACTAAAACTCTAACTACTCATGCTAAAAGGAAATACAACAATGTAACAAGAAGACATTATAAAGAAATAAAGATTAAAACTAAGTATAAAAGAAATACATCAACATAACTTTACAACAAGAGCCGATCTTCGACAAAGAATGAGTGAATCACGTTCCACCCTTCACGGTTTTGGTAAAGCTCTAGAAAAGTGGAAGAGTTTCACTCCTCTAAGGGGAAGAAGTAAGCTCCAACAATGGAAGTAAAAGAACACAATACTTAAATTAAAAGAACGCAATAATTACTTGGCGGGTATTCCACAACCAAGAGATGATAATACTATAAAAGAAAACAATGACATAAATGAAAACAATAACTACTTGGTGGGTAATCCACAACCAAGATTATACAAGAAAGTAAATAAAGCAATAACAACTTGGAGGGTTTTCCACAACCAAGATCATATACGAAAGTAAAGGAAACAATACAAACTTGGAGAGTTTTTCTATTACCAAAAGCTCTAGCAAAAATTTTCCGTTTTTTTACAAGCCACAAATGGGTGGTATTTATAGGCAATCAAAAGATAGCCTTTACAAACATCAAGGGATGGCATTCACAAACCCAAGAGATAACATTTACAAACTTCCAAAAATTGTCATACACAAGCTTCCAAAAGTTGTCATACACAAGCTTCCAAAAGTTGTCATTCACAAACCTCCAAAAGATGACATTTGGATTACTTTAATCTCTCTTTGTTTAGGGCTTTAATAATTGTCATCTTAGAATTTGTAGCTTTGTCACAATTGGCTCCCCGGTAGTTTGTAGTTTTGACGCATAAAAACCTGAAAAAAAACAACAATTAATGCATTATCCCTAATTCACACATTAACCATAATAGGTCAATTTTGATTAGTTTAACTTTGTTTTACTAACACAATTGACCTATTAACTTATTTAATTCATGCATTAATTGTGAGTAATCACACCCCCCAACTTAAACATTACTAGTCCCTAGTAATAAATAATAACATAAAACATCACTTTCGTAGATAACACGATTGCATTTAGCATATGCAACAAGCCGTTAAACCCCCAGGTGATCCCTAGTGGACGAGTTTTGTCTCGTGAAGGTTTCCAGTGAAGGTACCTACAAACTTCTTTTCCTTATATCGAATATTTAAAGCATATTCCCCTATCTTAACTAGCACTGGGATGTTAACAATAATCTTGTCCAACACACCTGAACTAATCACACATGAAACACATCATAACTTTAAATGCTATTCTAGAGTATTCACCTACACATTTCCTTTCAAAAACTCGTGTGTGTGTGAAATAGACACGTAATTTAAACATTTACACAACAGAGTTCACATTTACTTTGGCTATCCAAATTAAGCTTTGATGCAAAACTCACCAAAGGTGTCTCTCAACAATGAATCACACATTGGTTATCCTGACATGCTCTCCATGTGTATATGTGAGGTAGAATCTTGTGCACAAAACAAAGTATGCTCACATATAATCAAAAATGAAGTTCATACATGAAAATGAAACAACCTTGGCATAATCTCATGAAAAGAATGCTAGGGCATTTAGATAGCAAAATCAACTTCTCTTTTTTCTTTAAAAATATGCATCTCCCATGCTTCTCTAGATCATTTAGGTCTTTCACGGTTTATAATGTGGCCTTGGGGTGATATTGAAGTAAAAGAAATGAAGGATATAGGATAACAAAGAGGGTTGTTCCGAGTGAATGACATTTATTTCAAAAAGATCTTCCTTTTATGGGATTTCAAGGCTAACACCTTCACTTCACTATTTGTTTCATTTCTTTCTTTTCCTTATTTTTTTTTTCGTTCTTTCTTCTTTCACCACTTTTTTCTCCTTTTCTTGTATTTTTCATTTTTTTTTTTCGTTCAATTCTTTGAATTCAACATCATTCATCCTTTTTTTGTTGAGTTTCCGCCATACTTCCTCCTCTTTTATAATCATTCATACTTAGAACTAGGAACAACCAAGGTGAGGCAGATATTTATCATTTTTATTGGCTTGGTCAAATGTGTGGCATGGAAACAAATTTACAATTAAGGCTCAATTACGGCACTAGGGATAAATTTTTCACAAGAAAAAGGCAACGGCTCAAAGCATTTCAAAGATGGCCTAAGATCATTTCTAGATAGGCATGGGAGAGCATTGCACATATAAAAATAAAGTCAATTAACTACCCAAATGCACCTAACCGAAACAAGTATAATGAGATTATTGAACAAGTATAATGAGATTATTCAAGCAGTGATGAAGTGTGAAGTACTGATGAATGTCACATAAATACGTAGTTTCTTGAGCTTAACAGGCTATTATAGGAGGTTTGTGAAAGGGTTCTAAAAGTTGGCTATGCCGATGACCCGCCTTACGAAGAAGGGGGTAAAATTCATGTGGACTCAAGAGTGTGAACTATCCTTCCTCATGTTGAAGGAAAGGTTGATGACAACACCTATCCTTATTATTCCGAATAGTGGTGAAGGATATGATGTTTACACGGATGCTTCTTTACAATGCTTGGGATGTGTGCTAATACAGGGAGGTAAGGTAGTTGCTTATGGTTCGAGACAACTAAAGATTCATGAGCAAAACTATCCCACTCACGATTTGGAGCTTGCTGTTGTGGTTTTTGCTCTTAAGTTATGGATGTGTTACCTGTATGGAGAAAATTTTCAATTGTTTTTTGATCACAAGAGTCTCAAGTATATATTCACATAGAAAGACTTGAATCTTTGGCAAAGAAGGTGGATTGAATACCTGGAAGACTATGATTTCATACTCAACTACCATATGGGGAAGGCTAATGTGGTTGCAGATGCACTTAGCAGAAAGTCTCGGGGTGAAATAAATGTTCTTGCTATTAGTAGGTGGAAGATGATTGAGGCTTGGAGGAATTCGACCTACCGGTGGATAAACAAAATGATCAACCATGCTTATTTAATCTTGTAGCCCAACCAATTCTTCGACAAAAGGATTGTACAGTTGTAATGATTAGATAAAGACTTGAAAACTATTCGAGGTAGATTGGAGAAGGATGAGATTGTTGATAACTAGTCTGTATATAACGATGAGTTACAGTTTTGTGGAAGACTATGTGTACCAAACAATGACCAAGTAAAGGAAGAAGTGTTGGAGGAGAGCCATTGTTCAAAATTCTTTATACATCCGGGTAATACTAAGATGTATATAGACATGAAATGTCAATATTGGTGGAAATGAATGAAATAAGATGTAGCTAAGTACATTGCAAAGTGCACAGTGTGTCAACAGGTAAAGATTGAGCATCAAAGACCAAGGGGATCATTACAATCCTTACCGATTCCTCAGTGGAAGTGGGATCACGTTACTATGAATATTGTGTCAAGGCAACCGAGAAACGTCAAGGAACATAATGCGATTTAGATGGTGGTTGATAGATTGACAAAGATTGCCCACTTTATATCTGTTAAGACCACAAATAATTTGGTAACCTTAAGTCAGTTATACATTCGGAAAATGGTGAGGTTACATGGGGTACCATTGTCGATTGTGTCTAATCGAGATAGTCATTTTGTGTCTAAATTTTGGCAGAGCTTACATAAGGTATTGGGAACAAAATTGCATTTCAATACAGCCTTTCATCCTCAGACAGACGGACAATCGAAGAGAGTGATCTAGATTGTGGAAGATATGTTGAGGGCATGTGTTCTTGACCTCAAGGGTAGCGGGAGTGAACACCTCCCATTAGTGGAATTCGCCTATAACAACAGCTATCAGGCAAGTATCGAAATTACTCCTTACGAGGTATTATATGGAAGACCATGTAGGTCCCCGACTTGTTGGTTAGAAGTTGGAGATAGTAGCTTGTTTGGACCACAAATTGTTCGGGAGACTACTGAGAAAATTCAACTAATTAGGGAAAGACTATGCACGGCTCAGAGTAGACAGAAAAGTTATGCGGATAGAAAAATAAGACCATTGGAATTTCAAGAGGGAGACTATGCGTTTCTTAAGGTGTCACCTAAAAAGGAAGTATTCAGATTTGGCAAGAAGGGGAAGTTAGCCTAAGGTACACCAGACCATTTGAAGTGATCAAAGTTGTGGGTAAAGTGGCATATCAACTTTGGATGCCAGCCTAGTTGTCAGAGATGCATGACGTGTTCAATGTATAAATGTTAAGAAATTGCAAATCCGATACAACGCATGTCGTGGATTTGGAAGGAATTGAAATTCAAGACGGAGTAAACTATGAAGAACAACCAGTGAAGATTCTCGATACTAAGGAGAAGGTACTTTGCAATAAGGTAATCCAATTGGTGAAGGTTTTGTGGCAACATCATGGGGTGGATGAAGCTACCTGGGAACCAAAGCTAGAGATGCAAGAGAAGTACCCTAATTTGTTCTCTACACAAGGTAAGTTTTGAGGATGAAACTTTCTTTAAGGGGGTGGATTGTAAAACCCTCACATGTTTATATTAATATAATGATGTAATTGTTTTGTAATTCTCATATATGTAATGACGCAAGAATGAACCATAAAGATTGTAAGAGTAAGAATAAATACTTGGGAGATAAATTGATCGTGAAGTTTAAGTTTCAGAGGCGTTTAAGCTTGGGAAGGGTGGTTAGGTAAGTTTCTAAATATTTTTAGGTCAAAATAAGATTTTCATTGAATCTGAATGGTCGAAAAACCTTTGGAAAGGTAATATGGAGTATATTTGTGACGCCCCTAAAATCGGGGTCCTTTGTCAACCCGTTGATCACACATCAACCAGCGAAAATCTCCGTGAATGCCGCATAACCCGACATCACGGCACAATATCCCCTTTACCGGGATCACAACAACACAAAGTTTGAGCAGAGTCTCCCTTATACTGGGCACTCCCAAACGCATAACTTGTATACCATTCAATCACATGACCCATCCAAGGTCCAATATACATCAATTTACTCTCATTTACTGTCCAGTTGTATAATTTGAACAAAAGAACCCAAGACCCGAAAGCATAACAAAAACATTCTTAGAATTTGAAATTTCAAGAAAACCTACCGGTAGAAGATGACCATGTTTTACCGGTAGAAAAACCTTCTGGAAAAATTCTACTGCAAAACTTGAAGTTCTACTGGTAGGTTTAGCCTACTGGAAAAGTTCTATCGGTAGAAGAACTCGTCGTTCTACCGGTAGGTCTTACCAGTTTTTCTTCGATTCCTTCCTTTTTCAACTTCAATCAATTTCAAAATTATATAACATCATACCAAACTCATATAACATTAATTTTAAGCAAAATACAATTCACTTTACAATCCTTTACAATATCACATGTCTAAAACTAAATAACATAAAAGTTTTTACAAAACATGTTTCAAAAGTCACATCTCGGCTTTTCTTCAACCATGAGGGCTCGATTGAGAGTCGTCCGCCGGTGCATATCCCACACCTGAAATGTTGTCCCCATAAAGGGTGAACCACGCTCAATAGGGTATATTCTAAAGAGACTACTCCCCAACCTAGATGCATATGAACTGTTTACATGCCAATTTCAACTAGCAAAAATCATTCCACTCAAGAATATGCAATTCATAATGGATCCTCTATGCCATGCCATGTTATGAGATGAGACTCACACAAGCTACTTAATCTGAGCCCATAGCGGCTCCTATAAACACATGCAATGCCATGAGTATAACACCGGTATTCCAAGTCCTCGCCATTGACGTTGCACATCCAATGACCTTTTAAAAATATAAACCATGTGTCTTTATTGGGTAACGGGATTTTGGTGTCTCACTGCTAGTTCTGCACACCGATACATTTTTTTGGACTTTCACCGACGGAAGTGTATAAACCAGTAACCGGGTCTTGCATCCGAGGGAGTATCTAGCCCTTCTTGCTATACCTGACACAAGTTTTTCATTCAACCCATGCGACTCTGTCGAACCTTGGTCTGACTATACCGACCTCACTTATCAACCACCAAGAATGGTGTTTGATCCAACAACATGCACACACAGCCACACTCATGTCAAATGCCCACGAATGCGATGTTTCTCGTGCTTGTGCAAATGTATATGTACAATTGTAATTTTCAACCATGTTCAATATGTCATAAGTACAATATGAACAATTTCAATCTCCAATCAACATACTACATGGTCAATTACATCATAAGTATATAACCACCATCAATAGCTTCAATGTCAATATATCACATGCATATACCAATATTTTTCATCATCAATTTTCAAGCATGTTACATCATAATCAATGTAATTAACACACTTAATCCACATAGACATTTGATCAAACACCTTCAAAGAACCAAATCATGTAATCACATAAAATGCCCAATTTCATCACATAATACAAGAAATCACATCAAGTAATTTTTGCATACCCAATTCAATGTAGAATTGATTTTACTCATTTCTATACCCATTTTTCACATTTCAACTATCATGGTAAGTGTCATACATGAGAATACATCTCTAACACCCTACCCATTCCATATCTCAACCCTAGATTGGAAATAAACTAGTTAGGATGAAAACTCTACCTTTCAAAGCATAAAACAAAGATCAAAAGCCTTCAAGAACTCAAACCAAGCCTTAGTCTTTGATTTTCCAAAATCCCGTTTCTTGAACTTAGATGAAATCCTCAACTTTTGGTAGGTTTTGTAGCACTCGTCGCGTAGAACAATCTTTGTTCTTGGCCCGAGCCAATTCGACGTATGTAGAGTCGTAGATCGTAGAGAGAAGTTAGAACAAAACCATTCTTTCCCTCTCTTTCTCTCCAATTTCGAAATCTGAAGGGTATGGGGGAAAAAATCTGATTTTCTCCCCTATTTATACCCTTTAGGTACTTGGTCCTCATCGTGCCACAGGTTCTCCATTCCCGGGTCCGATTTTATCCCAAAACGATTAAATTACGTCCCGGTTCAAGTTTAAAATATTTTTATATGAATTTCCTTTAAATTATTTTTCAACTTTCAAAATTTAATTTCATATCTCCTTTTTAGGTCATGCGACACCTGATCGCTTTGTAAAACGCAAATAATCCGACTGTCTCGAAATTCGACGAAAATTATCTGGGTAACTAGATTTCGCGAGACGAATCCAATTAGTTTTCAACCCGCACCGAAGTAACAAATTATCGTTTGCCATTTTTCACAAAAAAATCAAATCTACCCGGGTTTTACAATATTATAAGTTAGGAAGTATTTCGGAGTTAAAACGCATTTTAGAAAGAATTCGGGTAGGAAGGAATTTGACTCTACCTTAGTATTTTAGCCATATATTTTTACTCCTGATTCTGATTAAGCTGATTTTTGAATAGTAGAAAATAGACTTCAAGGGATATAAAAGTGTATGTCATCAAAATTTCTTGAATCAACTTCTAAGTAGATGAAAACTGCTCCTGAAGTTGGGACATAAAGTTGGCACCGTCCGGACGCCCCAAGCACCATATGGACGGTACTTCCTACCGTAAAACCTTGTTTTTCATCCAAAACCGTGTATTTGCACTCCAGACGCCCAACCATTGTCCGAACGCTACCCTAAAAATGGTCTCGTTCAGTTTTAGGATTTTTCTCTATTTTTCACCCTATAAATACCATAAGGACGTCCTTTAGCTATTTTTCATCAGTTTTCAAGCCTAGGCAACCCTAGAGAGTGAGAGAGAAGGAGAAAACACAAGATTCAAAAGGGATTCTCGCGTTGAGATTGATTCAAACATGCTAGGGCTATCTTCAAATATCGGATTGTGGTAGGGGATTCTTTTCAAGTTCTTTCATTGAGACTTAAGATACAATTATGTATCTTTTAAATCTTTTACATTATTATATGTTAAATAATCTTTTGTTCTTGATTTCTTTTGATTGACATATTGTTAGTTCTTGATTCTTTTTCGAGTAACATATGGTTTTCAAAGAGATATTTGTCTTGTATCCAAGAAACGTTGTTCTTGAATTTCCAAAATCCTAATTCTTCTAAACTACATGTTCTATTGTGAAAGTCATATGGATTCTTGATTTCTAAATTCTTATTATTGATTAAATTTGGTTTTCAATCAACTATTTGTTCTTGCTCCAAGAAATTGTGATTTTTGACAAAATTCTAGAATTTTGATATCAAAATTGTGAAGGTTTTCTTGATATGATATCTTACATATTTTAATTCCTTTATTAATGTAGAATATTGAGGATTATGTAATTGTGATTCTTGAATTGTTAATAAAAATTGTGATTGGTTAAGATTGTGATTGTTGAGAAAATTGTGGTTTCATCTCTTGCATTGGTTGGGTATGACGGACTTGAATTGCTTTCGAGAGCTGACGTAGAGTGTTTGAAGTTAGTCTATCCCAGTGGGGGTGAGATGGTTGCCTAACACTTGTAGTGGATTGTTGTTTGTGAGAGCAACCACTATTGTTCACGTAGGTTCGTGGCTGAGGGATGGTATACCTTTCCTGAAAAGGATTCTTCAATGTCATGTGAGACAATATACGCCCTTCCTAAAGTGGTTTGTGATATGGCATGCGGGGAATGATTGAGATTGTTTGGTTTGTGGTGGGTGAACGAGGTAGAATCATTGTTTAGACTCCTTAGAAGCAACCAGCATACATGAGAATATGAGATAATGCTATTGAGTTATTTATTGATTGCTTTAATTTCTTACATATATTGAAATAATTTATCACTTACCAATCCACCAACAGTTCCATGCAAACTCATGCACAAGGTATGGACAACATGTTTCATAATTAAGCCAGTAAAAATAAGATTATTCACATTCTACAAAAAAAAAAATAATAATAATAATAACAACTAGCATTGAACATGAATTTTCATATTGTTGCTTTGCCCAAAAAAAAAATAATCACATTGTTTGGAAGCTTTTCAACTTGAATAAGTGAATCTGAACAAGTAGGAGAGAGAGCAGAAGGTTAGAAAGACTAACTCGAGAGTATCTGGGGACTGTAGATATAGAAATAGAGGTCCCGAATCTGGTTTCGAGGAAAGGTTTCGTTCAAGACATTCTTCTTCAAGTAGACGTCGACCAACTCTTCATCAGTTGGACAAAAACTATAACTAGGTAGCAATGAGTTAAAGTAAACATCGTTAGCGTCTTCTATATTGTCATTATTCTCCATTGCAGTTTGCTTCTGTTTCTCCGTTGTTGAACCTCAAGCACACTATTTATAAGGATAAAAGTACATGAGAGTGAGAGATAGATTTTCTAGGGATTGGTAATTGATGATACACAAATCGGTTTCCGTGCAAGTTCAACCGTCAAGAAGGTGAATATGTATAATCAATGTGCAGTAACACAAACAATCAATGACCAAAATAGCAAATAAAGGATCAACACAGAGGTTTATAGTGGTTCGGCCGTGGCCTAGGTCCACTTTGAATGGCAACGGTGGCTTTGGTGTTTTTTATTAATGAATAATCGTCACTGGAGGGTCTACACCGGAGAGCTACAGTGCTTTGAGGGAGAGAGGAACAACAATGTTGTGCAAGGTAGGAGATGAGATTTTTTGGGAGGCCTGCCCTAGATGATGAGAGGGCTTACATTTATAGAGTTAGGGTTTGGAGGTGAGGCGGTGACGTGAGGGAGGGGTTTCCTACTTTGCTTTGGTAATTACAAATTTGGTAGGGTTTCTCCGTGCGCCGCATTTCCCTTCCTCGTATTCCAATTCCTTTGGAGGAGGGCCTCAGTTGGATTGGACTTGGTAGGTCTTTGTATGGTTGGGCTCTTTGGGCTTCATTGGGCCTGCTGGATCTTTATAAATTCTAATATTTAATTGTAATTGGGCTTGAGCCTGGATTTGAGCCTTTTGGGCCTGGCCCATCAGTAATAATAATAAAGTGATAAAAAGACCAATATTTTCTAACAAGAATTTATATTAGTACATGTTTGTATCATTTACTAATTTGAGTAGTAATTGGAGTTGGAAGCAGTTAGAGTCCAACATGGATATTACTTGTTTATTCCATACAAATTTTGGGTAAATTGCAGGTGAATATCTGTTGATGGAAAACGGGATTAACTAATAAATATCTTGTTAGTAGATCTCTTTATTTTAAGGACTTCACTTGTGGTGAGTCAAGTCCAAGGGTTCAACTCATGTTATAAGCCCGGTCTAAATTAATGGTCAAACTCCAAGAGATCCAGCAAGTCCAACCCAATGTGGTCCACCCCAGTCAAGCTCATCAGGTTCGAGGAAGCTACATCAGCAGGGAGCATGTAGGTCATCCAAGAGTCCTGTCTTCGCCGCCTTGGAAAGAGTCAACCCTCACCTCATCCTTTGACCGAATCTCATGGAGAGCACCATAACTGCCTCGCCCGTTGAGAAGAGGTCGTCAGATCCACCAGATTAGCTATTTAGTTACTATTAAGTCGCTCCAATCTGTTAGGAGGTGACTATAAATTGTAAGCCCCGCCAACATTTGGGGGGCATCACACTCGGTTGAGCACGACTCTCTCCTATATCTCTAAGTCTGTAACTCTCTGCTCTCCCTACTCATTTGAAGTAATAAAGTACCCGACGACCCTAGTCATTCAAAGTGGATGTAGGTCACGTTGACCGAACCACCATAATCCTTGTGTTACTCTTGTCTCCATCTCTTACTTCTTAAATGCAGCATTTATTACTGCTCATCTGACAGGTGGTGTACAAATCCAATTTGTGCATCATCAACTTGGGTACCCAAAAAAAAAAAAATTTGTAGTATACAACAAATTTTAATATTTTAATGGTCGCTTTTACAAATTTTCTAAGTTATTTTACAACAAAAAAATTTATCATTTTTTGTAAGTGATTTACTACTATTATAGGTATTTTTACCACTGTTGTGGTACTTGTAATCCATCGTAAATTTTTAGTGGTAAATATCAGTACGATATGAAAAAAAAAAAAAAAACATTTCGGTACCTTAAACTTGTCCTTATTTCAATTCAATTCATATTTTATATATATATATATATATATATATATATTTATCCAATTTAATTATAATCGGACCAACAATATATTTATGTGTGCATATGAAAATATGATGAAATTGAAGGATTATAAGACACATTTTCGTTGAAATTCATGGGATTTCCTAAAATTTTAAAAAAATTAATTTAATTGAACGGATCAGATTTTTTTAGTCTCCTCACCAATCATGTTTTTTACATTAAATTTTCAACTATATTATTAATTTCACATTGCCCAAATTATTAATTTACGCTAAAATTTTTATAAAAATTTATTTTATTTTATCCCCTAAACTATGTGTATATTTCACTTTTCCCCGTAGCTGTTAATAATTTCTCTCCAAAAGATAATAAATGTTTGTATTTGGAGCGACATAAAATCAATTCAAGTAATATAAAAAATTCAATAGTTCAAGGAATAAAATTAAATTTAATTGAAAATTAAGGAATTCAAAGTTTAATTTTCCCTTTTTGATAAAGTTTTGAACTACTAGACTTTCCGTACCATTAACTGATTTTAATTCCAAATAGACTTAGAACTAGTTAGTGCCCAACTAAGCCTATCAATATTCAACTGCAAAGTGCTAATGTTTTCTTCATGTTCCGTCCTAATTTTTTTTTTTTTTTTGTGAGTTAAAAACTAAGCAATCAAACTAAGTAATCTATATACCTATATATAGATACATATGAATATATGAAAAAATTGGAGGATTATTTGATAATATTAATTAAAATTCATAAAATTGCTAAAATTCAACATAATCATGTTAATTGATCTGTTCTGATTTTCAAGTTTGGAGCTAATATCTACCAAGTCTTTGTCAATATTCATGTTAGGGGTGTCAATTCGATTCGTGTCGTGTCGTGTCGTGTGAACTACGTATTAGTATTTTCATGTCATGTCATTATTATTCGTGTCGTGTTCGTGTTCGTGTTTGTGTTTATGTCAAGAATCACAAAAAAAAAAAATCTATTTATTATGTTGTCAGTTTATATAGGAAAGATTCGTTTATATTATTCTTAATCCTAAATGGATTGGAAGTTTAGTAAAAAAAATTTGTCGATATTCTAAATCTACGTGTTCAAGTAAAAATTCAATTGATGACGTTTGAATCCTTAGATCAATTAGAAATCCATGTGAGTAAAGGACGTGTTTAAGAATCACTAAATTTAAAATAAAAAAATAAATTAATAAAATTTCTTATAAATGTACAAATTAATTTGAGATCCATCTACATATTTATTCAAAATTAAATATGCAAACAAGTCTCGAAGGAACATTTTTAGACACTAAAAAATTAAGGATAAATTTTATAATTAATTTCTGAACTTTCTATTGTCTCAATTTACCATAATACCACATGTGTCCCATGTTTGTAGTCCTAAAGACCTAAGGACAGCCTTCGTATGTTAAGTTAAGCAACATAGATGACGTCATCCACGCCTCGAAAACTAAAATTAAACTAAGTTTAACTTAACATACGACAGGCCAAAATAATCAACCTGAACATGCAACAGGCCAAAATAAGTTAAACCGTGTATCTCCCCTTCAGGTCTTACCACCGAATTGATTTTCTGCACTCTTTGAAACTTTTTCCGATTCACAGGAATAGTAGTTTTTAATATTGTTTGAGTAGGTGAGAAGTGTCGGGCTTTCCTAAGTTCAACATGCAAGTATAAACTTATTATAATACCTTTACTTTTTATAATAAGTTATTTCGGCCTGTTGCAGGTTTAGGTTGATTATTTTAAAATAAGCTTAACCTATTTTGGCCTGTTGCATGTTTAGGTTGATTATTTCGGCCTGAAAACTAAGTTTTCATGGCAAAAATGACGTCATAACATACATTCGAAGGCTTTCTTAGGTCTTTAGGACTACAAACATGGGACACGTGTCAACAAAGTAGACAATCGACCGTCGACCGTCGACTGTCGACCACGTGATAGTGTAAAAGACCATTAACCAACCACCCCAGATCTTGCCACGTCAGAGTTGGCAGAATCAGAGTCGTTTAATAGAAAAACTTGTGGAGGATAGAAGTGGAATATCCTCAGACCGATAATATGAACGAGACATGGTGGGACCTCACTATAAGATGGAACCTCCGATGGAATTAAATACGAACCACCCGTCCTTTCTCATTTCCGTCCATATTCAGTAGACTCCAAACTCTCTCCCTCTCTCTCTCTCTCTCTCTCTCTCTCTCCTCTAGATAGTGTACTCTACGTTTATCTTTCTCTGCCACTGTCTTTCATTTCAGTTGTTACATATTCGGTTGTGACCAAGGTTTTTGCAACTCTCTGAAAGTTTTGGAAAAAGGGTAGCTCTACTAAACTGCTAAGGTGAAACGGTTCCTTCTTGTAAGATATTGCTACTTTCTTTTTCTGTTTTTTGGGTATAATTTCTTTTACTTTTTCGTTTCCTACCAGTAAAATGTTGTATATATGTCTCTCTGTAGTCTGTACATTCTCTAGGTATCTGTGTGTATGTTTTTTTTTTTCAGCGATGAAGTTTTCTGTTTCACAAGAAAGTGTACAACTTGCAAGCCAAAATCCAATGGCAAATAAAGAAAAACTGTCAAATGGTATGAAAGTTTATTTCAGCCACCAAAAGACATCAAGGTCACTATCATTTTCAAAGTAATAACATACTCAATCACATTTTACCAATATACAAGAGTCATAGGGGTTAACATGTCAGCTGATTTATACGTTGCTCTTGCTCGATATAAGAGCATTATCCACGGCTCAAATTGGTGCAATTATTATCGACATACCATTCATATTTCTTCTAATGCATCATGACAAGAAAGTGATGTCAAGTGCATCCGCAATGAGGCCGGACCTTTAGCTACGTCCATTCCAATCTCTGCAGCAATACCAAATATGGACAATGCAGAAGCCGTTGCCTCGAAGGCATGTAATGGATCAACTGCAACAAAGGCAGCAATTAGAGCAGTGACAGAGCATCCTGTCGCTGTAATCTGTTGCAACATAGCCACTCCATTTTGTGCACCAGCAACTCGCCGACCATCTGTAACAATGTCAACAGCTCCTGAAACTGCAACTATACTTCCACTTGCCAGAGCCAAGGACTTTGCTGCTTCCACAGCATCTGTTTATTCATGGGTGCTGTCTACACCCTTAGTGGGTCCCACAGAAGCCTTGGAAAGGGCAATGATCTCCGACCCATTCCCCCTAATCACACTAGGCCTCAACCCAAACAGCTCAAGACAAGCCCTCAACCGGAACCCAGAAGCTCCAGCGGCAACTGGGTCGAGAACCCAAGGCTTGTTCGACTGATTGGCCACCTCGGCAGCCTTCTTCATCGCCGGTAGCCAGTCGGCAGTGAGTGTTCCGACGTTAATGCATAGCGCGTGGGCATGCGGGGTGAAGTCCGGGATTTCCTGCAAAGAGTGCACCATCGCGGGCGATGCTCCGGCGGATAAGAGTGTGTTGGCCATCAGATCCATTGACACGAAGTTTGTGATGCATTGAATCAACGGCGAGTTTTGGCGAACCGACGATAAGTGGGTCCATGCTATTGAGGCCCACCCGTTGATAAGTTGATGTTCTTGTTGTGGTGATTCACTGGTGTTGCCTTCGTCTTCCATGGCCAATCTCTCTCACTTGTGTGTATGTGTATGACATTTTTAGGTTGATTATTTTGGCCTTAAAAGGAACGAATTGCTATTTATGTTATTGTGTACGTGTGTGTGTGTGAGATTTTTATTTATTTTTTTGGGGATGGGGAGGGGGAGGGAGAGGGAGAGGGAGACTTGAATTTTTGACCTCAAGAGCAATGCTATTGGGACATAATTTATGGACATAATTTAGGGACATAATGAGTTGTCACAAATGAAATGATAATGAATTCATTTAATGCTACAATGGGACTCATCATTAAATACATTTCACTATCATTTCATTGGAGACAACTCATTATGTCCTCAAATTATGTCCCTCAATTATGTCCCAATAGCATTATAGACAAAGAAGAGTACCATTGGACCAAAAGTCCATTGGTAAGTGTGTGTGTGAGAGAGAGAGATGAGATATCCAATTTGTAGTTGAGATTTATTTTGGCCTTCAAAAATGTTGTTTTTTCTCTCCCTGTGATCACTCGAACCCAAAAAAGCCACTCTCACAATTTTTTGTTTTGTTTTTTCTTTTCAATCAGGTTGTTTCTTACACTTAAGTTTTCTGTTTAGGGTTCGACAATGGCGTCACAAGCTATTGTTACAAACAACGTGGGCGGGTCAATGTACACGGACGAGTACTTGGATTCGTTACCGCCTGGTTTCCGGTTTAAACCCACTGATCAGGAGTTGATTGTTCATTACTTGACGAACAAAATCTCGAAGCGATGCTTACCTCACAACAGGATCAGAGATGTCGATCTCTACAAGTTCAATCCCAAGCAACTTTTTGGTAAGTTCTTCTATATATCTTGTGTAGGTGTTTATGTATATGACGATTATATTCATGCATCCACATGTGAATGTTTTAAATCCCTTATGGCAATTCAATTTATGGGTCTCAGTTAATATTATGATTCACAATCAACATTGACAATGTAGTAGTAATATATACATTGTGTACATGCTTTAATTTGACACATATTTACAAACCAGTAATACTATTTGGACCTTATTAGTTGATTTAATTCATAACTACCCTATGATAAATGGCGGGTATCAAGTAATGTTAGGTTCACAATCCATATGCAAATGTTCAATTTCCATACTATTCTATCTTTGTTTATTTTTATATTTTTCTAAAGGTGATCATTCATATTTTTTTGATATCTAGATAGTGCCCCTATTTTATTTTTATACTTCAACTTTAATATTGAATAAATAACCATGGTTATTCTTGGAATGACAGAGAAATACAAATTACATGAAGAAGATGAATTGTATTTCTTTACCCCAAGGGAAAAGAGGTGCGCCAATGGCACCCGGCCCAATCGACATACTGGTGATGGATGGTGGAAGGCTTCAGGAGGTGACATACCAATTTATAGCGAGCGTCGGGTGGTCGGGTACAAGAAGTCGTTAGTTTTTTATGAAAAGAATGCTAGAGACGGATCTCAAGGGAAGACTAATTGGCTAATGCAAGAATACACAGTTAAGCTGCAGAATACTGCAAGTGGGGCTTCAGGGGACATGAAGGTATACAGTAATTTTACTTATGTCTAACTGATTCAAAAATCTATAGCTCTAAAGTGGTAATTATTGATTTTCCATAATTTGTTTTCTTTTTTCGTGATCCATTGCATACATGTTATGGATTAAGTGATTAACCAACGGTTCAATAGAGTATTTCATAATATTTTTTTTTCCTACAGTTGAACGATTTGGTGTTGTGCAAGATCTATCGAACGAGAGTGAAGCGCAAGAACAACCCACAACAAGATAATGGAGAAGAAGAACCTGATGAAACAGTGGTTAATCCAGCTCTGCAGCCTCATTTCAGCCAAGACTCCATGCTTCCACTTCTTCAATCTGGAGTGGACAATATGTTCAATGATGCGGCTTTACCACAGGGTGTTGATGTGGAGCCACTTGATTTTTCGGTCTACGATTGCATATATGGAGACTTGGTCTATAACATGGCTGAAGAAATGGTGCCTAACGAAGCTGAGTTGAAATATGTAAGATTGAGTAGTATATTATACTTCAAGTTTTAGTTTTTTTACAAATTTTTGAGTTGTTGCATTACACTTTTAAAATTGCAGAATCAGATGTTGGAGTTGCAATCTCAACCTATACCAGAGGGTGGCACCATGATAAATCCATATCAGATATGCGACCTTGTACTTGGAACAAGGTCGGGGTATATACGTTGTCTCGGGCATAACCCAAAGCCCCCCACACATATGTCAAATCAAGTCAAAGAGCTACTTTGGATGCACAAGAGGCTATAAGGAGGGCTGACGAGGTTGAGAGAGTTCAGCATGAGCTGCTTGAGCGAGTAGAGGTTCAAAATCAAAAGATACAATCACAGAATCAGATGATAGAGTCCCAGCATACTCAAATTGAAGAAATGAGGATTCGACAGACCCAATTTGAAAATATGTTTCAGGCCTATATATCTTCTGCAAGACATCTGGCTAGCCCTCCTACGTCATGGTAAGTTATATATATTACGCATTTACTTTCTTGCATATTGGAGAATTGTCATTATTATAGGGTGTACATTTTGTGTGTTAAAACATATTATACAAAATGGTTCCTCAATTTATCTGTTGAGACTTTTATTGTGAAGATTGAGTAAAATTCGTTTGCTATGGGAAAATTACAATATTTTTTTTCTTGTGACTTTTTTTTTTTAAGTGTGAAATAATTAGAACTTATAAGCCTATTGAAAAAAAAATTCTTTTATGGTTTATTTTGATTAGTCATTTTTGCTGGTGGATGTGTTGAAATATTTTTTTATTGTCTTTTGAATTTACTTGAAGCAACAAAAATATGGGATAACTAACCAATGGTTCAATGATGTGGACATCGCATACACTATCATGTATACAACATAGTATCTCTCAAAGACAAATTGACGTTATAATTTGTGGATCTAGTTATGTTTGCTTGAGTTGATCCGAATTAGCTTGGCTTTGGATTTTTCAGATTTTTATTTAAAATTTTGGAGCATTTGTTTGGGTGTTGTCTTGATTCTTTTTCTTTGCTTTTATGTTATCTATACAAAGGAACCCCGTTTATGAGGTGTGTTTTACAAAAGTTACACTTATCTTCAACTGTTTATGGATGTTGAAAATATACTAACATCATTTTATTTTGTTCTTATGTGCAGATTAATGGCTGGTGGTGCGAGTTGTTTACAACGGACAAAACCACACTTGTGCCTCTTTTATTTCTTTCTTTTTCGTACTTATGTCTTTTATTCAGTAGTAAAACACTTGTTTGGTACACTTATTTTGTATTTGCTTGGATGATATTTTTATTTGAGAAAAATTAATTTTAAGTTCTTTGGTTGGGTTATTATATTAATTATCATATATTGTTTGGATGTAAATGACATGACAATACATTATTGAGTTTGTAACATGTCTCATATCAGGTTATTTTCATGGGTCAATTTTTATGCAAAAAAAATATAAAAATATTTTTTGCAAGAGTTTGAGTGACGAAATGAGAATTCATCTCCAATCTCAACTTCTAGTGACAATTTTTTTTTGTTATTGACAGTCACACAACTAAAAACTCTATAATTTGTGACAACCTTAATTTGACACTAAAGGTCCACAGTTGGTGATCAATCTAAAATTCATCCCTGAAAGTAGACTTTTAATGACGAACAACATTTGTCACTATAACATAACTTATAATGATAATATATTCTCATTACTATATTTGTTCTTTCAGTGATGCTATTACTCTTTTAATGACAAATCTTTTAGGTCTTTTGTGACCATTTTATTTGTCACTAAATGTATTTTTTAAGTGATGAAAGAGTATTGTCACTACAAATTGTAGAATTAGTGACGATTATTTTAATTTGTCACTATAGACAATTAGCAACAAACTTCTAGTGACCACCTAGTGACGACGGCAAAATTATCACTAAAACTCTTTAGTGACGAAATATGCATTTATAGTGACAAAAAAATTTGTTACTAAAAATCTTAATTGTTGTAGTGAGAGAAACATTGAAGATTTTCTTTACCAGTTCATTCAGAGTCATACCAACATGAACAACCAAAACCAACCAAGCTTTGAACGACATTAGGTCTCAAATGACCAAGTTAACCAACACAATCGGAATGATGCAACAAAAAAAATGAAAATTTCCTACACAACCCCTAGAGAATCCCAAAGGTCCACATGGGATTGAGAGTTCTAATGTCACAAATAAGGAAGAACAACTCTAGTCCATCGCCACTCTTCGGAGTGGTAAAGAGGTAGATAAAACCATCCTACATAGGGTCTCTAAGCCTACAAAAAAAAAAAGATTTAGGGCACCCCCAAGGATGGTGAATCACTTGAGCTGTCCAAGGTTGTTGAGTTTGATGAGGTTGTATGTCCCATTCTTGCTCCCTGCCCTCACTATTTGAAGATTTCTGCTAAGCAACCTAACCAAGCTGAGATTCTTGATTTATTTAAGCAGGTAAAATTTAATATTCATCTTCTTGATGCAATTCAACAGGTGCCTTCATTTGCTAAGTTCTTAAAAGATTTGTGCACCATCAAAAAGAAGTTGCATGTTTAGAAAAAGACATTCTTGATGGAGCAGGTAAGTACTATCCTTTGGACCAACACTCCACCCAAATATAAAGACCACAACTGTCCCACCATTGCTATCACCATTGGGGGACTGTCGGGTTGGACAAGCACTTCTGGACTTAGGTGCGAGTGTGAATCTCTTACTTTTCTCGGTTTACCAGCAGTAAGGCTTGGGAGAATTGAAATCTATTTCCACTACTCTCTAGTTGGTAGACCGAAGTGTGAAAATACTAAAAAGGGGTGGTGGAAGATGTGTTGGTTCTGGTAGATAGGTTTTACTTTCCCGTTGACTTTATAATACTGGACACTGCACTTGTTGCTAATACTGTTGCATAGATTCCCATAATTTTGGGACGCCCATTCCTTGCAACATCAAATGCATTAATAAAACTATAGGAGTGGTGTGATAAAATGTTATTTTGAGAATATGATTGTTGAATTTAAAATTTTTCATGTAGCGAAGCAATCAGAGGGTAAGGGAGATTTTTGTGAGGTAGATATGGTAAATGAGTGTGTGGAGGAGAAGTTAGAAATTTCTATGTTTTTTGTTCCATTAAATTTTTTTTTGATTAATTTATTATGTGAGGAAGAAAACTCTGAGACTGTATTTTTATACTGAATTGCTTAACAATTCGCGTGAGTTAGGTGGAGTGGAGAGAAAAACTAAACAAAAACTATTCGTTGGTAAAGAGAAGTCCTGAGTGGAGTCGGGTATTGGGCAATTAGAGCCTGGATGATCCCTTGTTAACCAAATAATTTGTGTATCATAGATTCGTTAGATAACTTCTTATTTTCTTTTTAGATAATTTTTGTTATTTTCTTTGATGCTAATTTTTCTTTTTGTTTATGTTGTAGTTAGTTTTGTTTAGGAGCTTCACTCAGGTATTCTCTTTCCCTTATCTTTTTATTTTTGTCATTGCATCATCATTATTGCATTGAGGAAAATGCAGATTTTAAGTTGGGGGTGAGGGTTACACTATTATTTTGTTCCTATTTTTGTTTATTTTAGTTTTGAGTAAACATTTTGAAAATTTTTGAAAAAAATGTCTATTTGGATAATATTTGTTGTTTATAAAGAGTTGTGAGATTTAAATGTGCTATGTGATACTCAAATTGGTTGCATGTTGTACTCAAGAGACTTGTAGTTTATGTTTGAATATCATAGTGATGTTTGTATGTAAAACTCAAACTTTGTTCACAATGAGCACGTAACTTCTGTTGAGGTTTATGAGATTATATTTATGTTTTGAAAAAACTTGACATCCATAATAGAGATGCGTGTATAAACCTTGTGAGTTTTGTGTTTATCATTCTTTGAGGGTTATAATACATTTACTCATATGATATTCATTTCAAATCCATTGTCTCTCAATAATCTCATCATTCTAGCTTTGGTTAAGAGCATATGAGTAATTAGTTGGTCATATCTCAACAATAAGCAACACTTTTTCATGCTTTCTGAAATATGATCTTTGGCTATCTTTGAATTTGATTCGAGCCTTAAGCCTGTTATTTCAATTCATTGTGTCTAGTCGTCGTGATTGAGCGATAATAACTTTCGTTTCCTTACCTCAATAAATAGCCAAGCCAAGCAAATTAGTATATAAGCAAATAAGTGTTCATTTGATGTATGTTGGTAGTTGTGGTGAGATGTTCAATCATGAAATGAAATGAAGATGATGAAAAGAAAAAGAAAAGACTGAAAAATAATGATATGAAAAAATATATGAAAGATTTTGAAATGTGAAAGCCAAAGGCTTTGTGAAGAAAGAATGGAGGATACGAGTTTTATGTTGTATCAAAAGAAGAATGCAAGTATTGAATATGAGATTTTTCTAGGGGATAACTTCTTTTGAATCCTTAATTCCTTCGTTTCTCAAACCTTCACCCAAGGCAACATTATAACCATAGAAAACCCTATTTGATTTTAGGAGGTATGATTAAATGTATATGTTTTAATGCCTAAAAGATATAACAATTGTATTGCTTTTATGTCTTTTAACATCCTTTCATGAGATTATGCCAAGGTCATCCCATTTGATAGATGTCTTTTATTATTTGGAAATATGTGAGCATAAATTTACTTTGATTACATAAATTCGATCCTCACATATAATTATGAGTGGCACAGTCATCATAATCGGATAATTCTTTTTCTGAGTGTGAAAACGTTGGTGAGTTTGGCATTGAAACTAGCTTTGGATAGCTAATAGGAATATGAATCTTGTTTTATAAATCTCTTGAGTTGTATGATCATATCACACACACACACGAGTTTTGGATACTAACATAAATTGTGTGTTAATTAGTTTGAGTAGATGTAGTGTCTCTAGTTTCATAGCAATTGGGACACAATAAGTCAAATTCTAGATAGATAAATTCGAAGTTTGTAGGTATCTTCTCTGGAAACCTTTACGAGACAACACTCGTCCACTAGGGGTTTAGAGGCTTAGTGCATAGGATAAATGCATTCGTGTTGCCTACAAAAGTAGTTTTGTATTTCTAATTTTGTATTTAATTTTACGTTTATTAAATTATTTATTATGCTTTAAATTCCTTTGCATTGTATTTGTTATTTTGTATCATAAAATGTATTGCATATACTTAGAATTTGTGGCACTGTGGAGTATGATCAAGGACTTTATTGGGTACACTTCAAGTCTTCGGATGTACATTTTTTTAGTTAGTTTTGTTTTTAATTAGTTTTGAAAAAAAAAAAAGAGAGAAAAACCTTTGAAATTCTATACTGAGCTACCGGTAAGTTGAATGTTGCTTCCTACCGGTTGGTTAGTATACTGACCAAAAAAAAAAAAACAAGGGTTTTTACCAGTTAAAATCATTTCATTCCCTTAAACCCTTAAGACCCATTCTCTCAAACCCTTCCCTTAGGTTCCAAAAAACCCTAGAAAAGTTCCCTAATTCCTCAAATCCTTTCCATAGTTCTTGGATCTTTGCTTTACACTTTGATTTTCAGAAATGCCCCCAAAGAAGATCTCAACGTCAAGATCTTCGGATGAACTCTCTTCTTTAGTTGGCTCCTCTTTGCCTCTATGATCCCCATAGTGGTGGTGAAAATGGCTTGAACGATGTGCATGCAAGCCCAAGCCAAAGTCGAGGGTTAACCAAGCATGCGTGTTTTGGCTAGAGACAAAGATAAGATAAAAGTGGTTGTGTCAGGGAGTAAGGATGAGGAAGAGCCTCCTGTGCCCAAGAAACAAAAGAAATTAGGGTTCAAGGAGAACATATATGAGGAGGATGTCGAGAGTGATTATGAGGAAATAGATGTTTCTGATTGACCAATGGACCTATTTTTTCTACATTTATATTTTCTTTTGATTTTTCTTGTTCAGTTAGTATATAGTTTTAGAAAAACCATAGGAAGTTTTCTTTTGGGTAGTAATAGCCTAGTAAAAGAACTCCTAGATAGCAGGCTATTATATTTTGTCATTTTGTACCCAAAAGCACACATCGGATATATACATGAAGTCCGTTTGATTCCATTGGTGTGTCATCTATTCTTTAAGTATATGTATTTCAATTTGATGATATTTGTTATGTGATGAAATATGCTTTGGAATTTATAGTGTAATGATAAGCGTTTTTATGTTTGATTATTTTGATTTTGCTAGGGACTACCGAAACCTAAGTTGGTGGGTGTGATGAGAGCATAATATTGCATATTATAGACCTCATGTCATTCATCTTAGTCATGCTAGTTGCTTAATTCCTTTGTTTTAGTTGAGTTTTGTATTTTATAGAGAAAATGTGTGTTTACAGGTGAATTAGTGTAAGGACGTGGATTTGTACATGTTTCAATGCTATGGAGGTTTTTGGAGGATGGGCTAGGAGATCCAGGAGTCAAGGCCAGGCCACTGTGAGCATAATTAAAGAAAAGACCATTTCTATCGATACAACTAGAGAGAGAAGTTGGTTCTACCAATAGAAGTTCACTCCTCCCTATAGAAGTAAAACAAAGAGTTGTTCTACCAGTAGGTGAGTGTTGTTCTATAGGTAGGTGAAAAACAGAAAGTGTTCTTCCAATAGAAAAGAAGCCCAACCAGTTCATGCAAAACAGTGAACAGTGCCCACCAGTAGGTTACTATATTTCGGCAGTTAAGACATCTAAGGAAAGTGAATTAGCTGAATTATTTCAAGGATCGTGATTGGTGGATGTAAAGCAAGATTTTTAGCAGAAAATCCTCTATAAATACCATGGGCTAAACGATTAAGAAAACAAACCCTCTTCCTCTCTCTCTGGGTTTTAGACTTAGTCTTCTTCTTCTCTAAGAGCTTTTTCCATTGTTTACATTTTCAAGCTTTGTCTAAATTCAAGTTATTTAATTTGTGCAACGCAATTACTTTTGATTCTTCTTGTGAACGATTTATATTCTTTGCATTTCAATACATGGTAATTTACTTTTTCTTGCAATTTCCAATTCAAGTTTTCTTTAATGTCAATTACGATTATGTCTTCTTTAATTGCCTATTTTGTAATGAGTGAGCAGTCATCCTTCGGTTTGATTGAATGAGGGAGTCTCATTCATGAATTGAGGATTTTGACTCAAATCAGGGTTTTTCAATGATTGAGTATTTGAGATAATTGAATGATTAAAGTTGAAAACATTCTCAATATGTATATCATCTTGCTTACCCGTAGACAGTTAAGTTTGACACGAGTAATTCTTGGAATCACTACAATCGAGGTGATTGTAATTCTTTCAAAATCAATTCATTTAATTTGAATATACATTTATTATTTATAATTGGGTGTTTAACGAATATCTACCGTTTGAGTGAGTTTGAGTATAATCTTCAACGAGTTATAGAAATTGAGTCAAAATACTTATTCATGGTGAGATGAACTCTAACGATTAACCAAACCTTTTCCTTTAATTGTTAATTCGTAGTGATAGTTTCTCCAAACCAACTCTCAAATTTCAAGGTTTTTAATTTCTTTTCCCTTTCACCCTTTGAGCCTTCATTTTCCCTGGGGAGACAACCAAAGTAATCGACTGAGTTACAAATACAATAAATTTCCTATGCTTGCGAATTCTTTGTAAATTTAATACCACTCTGAGGAGCAAGCAATAAACTCATTAGAAGTAATAGCTCAATGAAATATTAGATACCACTATCTAGATGACTGCTTCAAGCCATAGATGGATCGTTGGAGCTTACAAACTTTATGCTCCTGACCTACTACCACAAAGCCCTCAAGTTGATTCATGCAGATCTCCTCTTCCAATTCTTCATTAAGAAAAGCAATTTTAATGTCCATTTGATATAGTTTTAAATCCAAATGTGCGACAATGGCTAGAATCATGCAAATCGAGACAAACCTTACAATTGGAGAAAAGGTTTCCTCGTAGTCCACACCTTCTCGCTAGATGTAACATTTTGCCACTAGGCGAGCCTTATACCTTTCTATGTATCCATCCTCCTTGGGATTAATTTTGAGAATCCATTTGTTCGCAATGGCCTTGTGCCCAAGCAGAAGGTCAACAAAGTCCCAGACTTGATTGACATTCATTGACTTCATATTGTCATGCATTGTAGTTATCCATTCATTACTAGCCGGTAATGAGATATCATCTTTAATATTATTAGGATCTGCATCAACATGTGGAGCAACTATGAAAGTTTCCCCTTCAATCTCAAAATGACGTTGAGGGATGGTTTTACGCTTGCTTCTATGCAACTCTGTGTCGTATGGATTTGGATCCATCAAAATTGATACACCATTGAGTATGTCGCTCCCACTATCCTTAGGTGATGACAAAATTATATTCTCAACCTCTACCTGACTAGTGGGTATTGACGAGAGCATAATATTACATATTATAAACGTCATAATCATTCATCTTAGTCACTTAATTTATTTGTTTTAATTGAGTTTAGTATTTTATAGTGAATTTGTATGTTTGTGGTTGAATTGGTGTAAGAATGAGGATTTGCACATGTTTCAATGCCATAGGAGAGTTGGAGGATGAGCCAAGAGGTCTAGGAGTGCAGCCAAGACCATTGCAAACAAAATTGAGGAAAAAAAACCCTTTCTACTGGTAGGTCTTCTATCGGTACAACGAAGGAAAGAAGAAGGTTCTACTAGTAAGACATCATTCCTACTGCTAGGTGCAAAACAGAGAATGGTCCTATTGGTAGGTTAGTATTTTTCTACCGGTAGGTTGAAGACAAAGAAGCGTCCTACCAATAGAAGACTAGAGCAACCAATAGTAGAAAAATAGTGAACAGTCCTACTGGTAGGTCTTTTTTCTGCTTTCTACTGGTAGGTTCCTGAAGATTCGGTAATTAAAGACTCCTAAGAAAGGCAAACTGCAAAAAAATTTCAAGGGCTGTGATTGGTGGATAGAAAGGAGGATTTTTAGCACAAGATCTCTTATAAATACTCAAGTCTAGTAAGAGAGAGGAAAGCTCCAATTCCATCATATAATTCACCATTTCTCTTCTTCTGTTTCCTAGGTTTTTTAGATTTTTTTTCTTCTCTTTCAAGTTTTTCTTCATTGTTTTACTTTACAAGATTTGTTTCAATTCAAGTATTTAATTTCTGCAACGCGATTACTTTCGGATTCCTTTCTGCAAATAATTTACAATATTGCAATTTCAGTACAAGGTATTTATTTTTCTTGCAATTTCAATTCTTGTCTTCTTACTTTAATTTACAATGATGTTTTCTTTAATGGCTTTTAATTTAATTTCTATCATGAGTGAGTAGTCGTTCACCTGTTTGATTGGATGATGTAGTTTTATCCGTGAATTTGGGGGTGTTGACTCAAAACTAGGGTTTTTCTACTGTCAAGTTATTTGGGTTAATAGAATAACCCAACTAAGACTTGACACGGATAATTCTAGTAATCATTGCAATTGTAGTAAATTCTATTTAATCGATTTAATTGATTTGAGTACATATTTGTTATTTATGAATTGAGTGTTTAATGAACATCTACCGCTTGAGTGCGTTTTACCACAATCTCGAGTGAGTTATAGATTTTGAGTCAAAATACTTATTCACGTTGAGGTGATTTCTACCGATCAGCCGGTTCTTTTCTTTAAATGTTATTTCTTTAAGTGATTAAGTTTTCAAACCAACTCTCAAAATTCCAAGTTTTACTTCTGTTTGTCTTAGAACCCTTTAAGCCTACCGTCTTCCTTGAGGAGACGACTTCGATAATCAATCGAGTTACAAATGATATCCCTTCCTGCACTTGAAAATTCCTTATTAATTGTTACCACCCTGAGGAGCAAGTAGGTATATCTCCATGGGGATCATCTAACTCATAGAGTTCTTTTACGTTAAACACATATCCTCTACTAGGGAAATCTTCGTCAAGGAAAATTGTATTTCGTGGCTCAATTTCAATTACCATTCCATCAAGTTGTTCACCTATAAACATATAGCCCTTAGATTACTCAGAACAATAGATGAAGACACATTTCTTCCCTCTAGGACCTAACTTCCCATACTAATGAGAACTATTGTGAATATAAGCCGTTGTGCATAGCCTTTTATTTATTTATTTATACTGTGTTGTGAAATATAACTTTCCATACATTTCTAATTTTTGTTCATAGCCTATTTTTTTATTATTCTTTTACATGTGAGTAAGAGACACGCTACAAAATAGACTTGTAAGACTTGAACTCACACACACTGTCGAAATGGAAGGTTTAAACAATGAGAACCCACCACATGTAGGGAACCAAGGAAACAACTTCCCTATAATTCCACCTAGTCCAAATAATGGGAACGTTGGAAATAATCTCCCACTGGCTCCATATGTAAGGACGATGAGAGACTATCTTCAACCCACTCGTTTTTCCACTCCTTTGTGCATACTTTTGCCTGTGTATGCACAAACTTTCGTCGTAAAATCGGGGGTGCTCCAGTTGCTTCCACAATTCCATAGTGTGGATAGGAAAAACTCTACCTCCATATTAAGGAATTTGAAAAGGTAGTTAGCATGTTCCTAGAGCAGAATATGCATGAGAAAGTAGCGAGAATGAAATTATTCTTATTGAGCAACACCCTTTTGGTACTCAATAGGGATGTCCACTGGTCTTGCAACTCGAGCAGTCTTTGATCACATAAGTAGAAGTTGGAAAGAACAACAATAGAGACAATTGCTTGGCTGCTCAAGCGCACTCCACTATCGAGGTCTGGACACATTGTTTTTTAGTCTAGTAGCCACTACTTGAAGGCTGCTGGTGGATGACTCAAGCTAGCTATCACGAATCTGAGTTTTATTTGTCTGCAATTAAACTCTACTTTTGGGACCTGTATATATGGTACAATATTTTCTCTACATGATAGGTCTCAAGAAGCCTAAATGACCATCTAAACAGGCAAAACACCCTAGATTTCAACAATCCAAAAGGTTACCTCTCCCTAGATTGAGATTATCTACTAAAAACTATAATAGAGCAGTTTATGAATGTCTACGTGGTGGACTTGAGTTTACCAAAGATGATGAGAATGTGAACTCCCAACCATTTATGCGTTGGAGAGATCATTTCTTATTTTGTGCCATCTTGAGCTATTGATCTCATTGATACAAAGGATAGAAAGATTAATAGAACCACCTTTTAAACTTTTAGAGGTAAAGAGATCTTATAAGGATTCCAATTATCAAAGGTGGTTTTCAAAGACAGATTTTGGATCTCAATTCGTGCTTAAAGTTAGTGCTCAAGCGCTCGCAGTTGACTCTGAAGTGAATATTGAAGGTAAGAAAATGTCTAATCATAGTATTGACTGAGGTATATGTATTTTTAAGACTTGTAATCTTACTTTGAGGCTAGTGGATTAGTTTTGGGAGATTTCAATATTTTTGTCCGGAAGGGTTTCCATGCAAAATTGCTTGTGTTATTGTTGCTTACTTTTCGTCATATCTATTTACATCTTTTCAATTTTACACCCCCTTACATTCTTAATTAAATGATTGAATGTGAATTGCTTTGTGGGTGTGTGAGGAATAATTGGGTAAATACAATTGGATTGGTTGCTGGATGCAATTAGAGGATTTTGCACTACTCTTTAAATTGATCATTGGGTTGTTTTTTTTTGGGTCATAATCATTGGGTTATTTGAATTAGGGGATTTTGAGCATTAATTAACATAATTAATCAATTGATGGAATTAGGTTTTGAATTGGGCATACAATTTTGCATTGAGTGGCTGAGACTTCACCCCCATATAGGACAAGTAAATGTTTGATTACAATGCCAGGATTGATCCACACACACATTCCATTGCTTATATAAATTTTTTTTTTTTTTTTGGTCATGATTGCTTATATAATTGGAAAACAAAATATCGAGCAACCTAATGAATAAAATATATCATGACCCGTTATAATACCTCTGACTAGGTTGAAATATCTCGTGCCAACAATCACACTAGATCACATGCTTTGGTATGTAAGATTAGGGTTTCGATTTTGTCAGCTTAGGGGTGAGAGGAACGAGGAACGAGTTCTTCATATAGAGTAGTTGCCAATTAATGCTTTGGCTTACATCCCTCTTATAATTGAGCCACACAAGTGTCACAAGCAACTTTCTGTTGCTGAATTTGATGGATGTTCATAGAAATGCAATATTGCCTCAAATTACATAATTCGAGGGCTTTATTGACTCCAAGTGGAGTTTAGAGGCTGAACTGAAGCAACATGATTAGTTCAGGGGCTAGTTGTGTAATTCACTCTATTTTGTTTGATTTCAAGAAAAAAAAATGCCTTGCTTAGACCAAATGTCAGGTCAATCATTCCTAAATAATCAAGCCTCCGCCGCTTTCTAATTCACCTTTAGGATTCGTTTGTTTAGCGGGAGAATAATAGAAAATACAAAAAGAGAAATTTTTTACAATTTTCATGTGTTTGGTTAGCATGAAAAGGAAAATGATAGAAAAAATAATTTTCTTTCATGCTTGAATTTTCTTACAAATACCCAACTTTTTTTTCTTGTAAAAAACACAAGGAAATGTAAGAAAATTGTAATCTATAACTAACTTCTTATTTTATCCTTATTTTTCTTAAAATATTTTATTGGTTATTAATTTTAAAAAATTTTGGTATGGATTTGATTAATTATATAATTTGGCCCCAAAATTTTTTGTGTTAGTGATTGTCTTAAAATTAGGTTTCAAACATTTTTTAAATTTTTTTTAACTTTCAATTATAATTACATATATATATATATATATATATATTTTTTTTTTTAGACCTATTTAATATAATTAAGGGTAATTTAGACAATTATACAAAATTTCTTATAGCTTTACTTTCTTTCAAACAGTAGAATGAAATTTCTTTAAAACTTTCTCGTAAATTTTTCATTCTAACCAAATACATACATGAAAATATATTTTCTATCATTTTCTTTTGTTTCACTTCACTTTCTATTATTTTCACTTTCCATCATTTTTTTATTCCTAACCAAACGGAGCATAAAAATTTCCTCATGCCGCATTATGCCCATTAAAACAAAAGAAGGTGTTGGGAACAATTGGACAAACTATTAATCGATGATAGAAGAGCTAAAATTACAAGCACCGGTGCCCTGTAAATCCTAGTACCATGTGAGTATGTTTGGGTAATCTATACTACTTTAAAATGTCAACAAAAGTGAAAAACTTTTGATTGACCATTATGTCCATACAAAAAAGATTAAAACCAATTATATCCTAATATATTTTACTATACAACATTTATTAAATATTAAAATGACCTTTCATATACTTCTCTCCCATTTACAATACGTCAATTAATTAGACTTATTGAAATGGAATAATATACTATCATTAAAATGTCCTTTAAGTGAAATGGTCTTTGCTGCATAATCTCTCAGAATTAGACTTCTTGCGTCTCTCTGTTAATACTATACATCTTCTCTTTGCGACTCTATGAATTCTGAGCATTAATGGTTGAAGCTGCAACGATTCCATCAGTTACGAATCAAAACGTGAATAATTGCATTTCTTCAAAATTTTACTCTTCATATTCTGCCTTGTGATCCAATTCATACATTTCTCCCTCCTCTCTTTGTCTCGCAGAGGCACACACAAAGTGTGTCTTGGCATTGCAGAACGTGTAATTCTTTTACAGGTACTGAGTTTTTGTTTGTCATTTTCTTCAATTTTTCATGTGTGTGAAGCTTGTTCATAGACTTCTAATGAACTTGATTTTGATATATAGATTGATTTGTTGTCAAATTGAATTAGTAACTTAAATTAAGTGGGTGTCTGTCGTACAGCTCCACTGTATTGATTACTTCTGCTGAATTTGACTTTATTTGACTTGCTGCAAAAATAATGCATTCTAATATATTTTTAAGGTAGTTTTGTGTACTGGTAGATGAATCATGATTTTTTTTTGGTTGTTTCCACCTACCATTTGCTGGTACAGTTACTACAAGTGCCAGATCAGTTCACTTGACCAGATTTGTAGATAATGTGAGGAGCTCTGTTCTTAGCTTGTTTACTAGCAGTGCTGAAATACCAGCGTTGATAAAGGGAGGCTTGCTGGCTTGCTGGCTATACAAGTATGGACCAAAGTTAATAATCGTTTAAATTTTGCACTCCATTACACGTTCAAGTTATGCTTACGTATAAAGAGTAGTTGTTGGACTTTTGAACATGGGCTTCCAGTGTATGATTGATTTTCATGAGTACAATGACAGAGAAGATATTAATTTAATCATTATTCTTGCACTTGTATTTTCATTCAACCATAATCAATACAATAATTATGCCAAGCACAGTTATATTGAGTGTGAATAAAAATAACTCTAATTTATTCAATTGAAGTTTTGTTTCTTTATTTTTTTTATTTTTGAACAGTGGTAAAAAAATTCAAGGTAGGCATTTGCTTTGGCAAACTTTTCAATTGCTATGAGTGCTTCAATCGGCCAAGGGTCTAAGGTCTGAGGGTTATTCTAGCTCAGCTATTGTATGTCTTTGTAAGTGACGCCTCGATTTATGCAAACTTTAAATCAATAAAATATGAAAATGCAATTTGGATCTAATTTGGGGACCTAATTCAATACAACAATTGGATTGGTAGTGAAGCCACATCTTCAAGTCATCAAATTAGGTCTCTATAGCATTGGTCATAAAATATGCAGGCATTATAAACTCATATTGCAACATGCAAGTTCACTGGTATTAGTTGATTCATCTATTACTGTAGTTATAGCTGATTAAACCATATCTGATGGTTATAGAATGTTTTTCAATGCACACTAACACAACATGAAGTTATAATAAAGCAAGAGTGATGGGAGAGGTAGACTGTATATATATATATACACTTGTGCACGCAAATGTATTCCTTCATTTACAGGTGTATTGCTGGTATGCCCTGTTTTTGTTGTTGAAACATTCTTTAAGAATTTGTTTCATATGTTGAAACTTGAAATAGGTTGGAGTTGAGGAGAGGAGGCCTTAATGGGATGGATGTTGAAGGCCATGATGCATGCAATTGCAAATGCTTTAGAGCAAATGGAAAGAGAATTTTTAAATTAGACTCATTGATATAGTACATGTACAGGATCCAAACTAATTGTTGTCTTAATCAATTTCCAAGATTAGCCATGTGGTTTTTGTTTCTATGACAGAATACTATCAGGATGTTCTCTGTATACAAATGTATCTATCTTTTTTGACTGGTTTGAATTGAAATTTATGTTTATGTATCGTGTTTAACATGTTGTTTGATATGTTTACTATGCCAGGTGACATTTTACCACAATCTTCCTTAAATAATACCAATCATTAGGTATCAAAAACCACAATATCATGAGTCATAACTTTCAAATCTATCACATAAAATCAAAAATCAAAATGAAAATTTTAACTCAAATTGATTCACGTGCAACGCACGTGTACACTAACTAGTAGATTAAAATAAGTTAACACTAGTGTTTTAAAAATTGGCTCAATCCTGCGGATTGACACGGTTACTCAGAGCTTAAATCGGACCGATTCTCAGATCCTTTAAGTACTAAAACCGGAAGAAACCCACTGCACCATCCTATTTCTATCAAAACCGTTCAACCCGGCCGAATTTCATTAAACCGGCCGGATTAATTCAAAGCCTATAAATGTCTGGATTTTGGGGCTTTTTGGCATTTTGCCCTAAATCTTACGCCTTTCCTTCTGCTACGTGACTCTTCCGAACGATTCTCAAATTAGCTCTCTCTCTCTCTCTCTCTCTCTCTCTCTCTCTCTCAGACTATAAGTCTCTCTGTGCGTTGCGATTAATCGAAGGAAGCAAAGGCGGACAGGGACTTATTTGTCGGAGCTTCATCGACGATTTGCTTCCGAGTTTCACTCCTCATTCTCTGCATATTTCCTTGCCTCAAGTGAGAGTGTGGGACACAGCACAGGTAAACTGTCTCTCCTTCTCCTTCTCCTTCTCCCTCTCCCTCTCCCTCTCCCTCTCTATCTCTTTCAGTCTCTCTATCTTTTTTTCGAAAGGTATTAGAAAAAAACCCTGTTCAGAAGTTTTTTTTTGGTGGGGTGTGACGATTTGGTCAGATTCATGTTCAATTCTTGCAACTGGTGCATACCTTTTTTTGAGTAGATGAAGAAAAATCAAGACTACCAAATACCAATGCAACACTGCGAATAAGTATCTTTCAAGAGGCAAAGTAATCAGTCACAGTCCCATGCTTGTCGAGATGCAACCTAAAGTCTCCAAAACAGTCTCTCTATTTTGAATTGCTTAGTTGCTTGAATATTGAATTGTTGATACTGTCATAGCAGATTGTTTGATTACATTATTTTGTTTATGATTGCTTGTTGATGATTTTAGGGTTTTTGTTTCATTTAATATACCTTAAGGGCATGTTTCGCAAGTCACGGATGGACTGGACTGGATTGAATATAAAATCCTAACCAGTCCAATGAAATTCCAATAACCGGGATTAATAGTGGGATAAAAACAAATTACTTAATCCTATCCCAGATTTGGTTAGGGATTTATGATATAGTGGGGCCATGGATAAACTATTACTTTTTTTTTAAAACATGTCATAAATTTACTAGTAATTGACAATTTTACCCTTGAATCCTATCCAATCTTATGTCATGTTTGACTTGGCAATTGTTGGTTACCACTTTACTATTTAAGTGAAATGGCGTTTAAGCTGATTGGTTTGACCATACAATTGCTTAGTCCAATGAATCAGATGCAGGGATGAGATGAGATATCTAGTACTGAGGTCTGTTGTATGGCTTGCTGTTCTTAGTCAAGAATATACGTCAGTCTGTTGTTGCAATGGTTGTAGCATTTGACATAAATTTCATCTTCTTTTTGTTGCAATGGTTGTATGACTTGCTTTTTTCATCCCCTTTCAAGTCCTCCATTTCCTGGTCACGCCACACCCAACACCCCCACTATTCTCCTGAGTCACTCAATACACCTCTTTCTCTTTCTCTCTCTCTCTCTACATGCAAATTACAGTATATATATATACACAGTCACCACATGCAACACCTTAGCTAGTTTTGTTTGTAGCGACTACATGGACTGTTAATGCCCAGAATAAAACTCTACTTTTCATGATCAAAAATGAAAATTCATGATCAAAAATGAAATCTAATTTTCAGTAAATTACACTGCACCCACACGGTCTATGATGAAAACACACTGTACAGACATAATAAAATTGCGGGCAATGGCAACAGAAAGTGGAATATGGATAGAAGAAAAATAAACCAAATGGGTCCACAGCTAATTTGCAACTATGATTTCCAAAAAAACCACTTTCTTTTATATGAATGAACAAGGGTTTTCACAATAAAAACCATCCAAATAAATTTGCATTCGAAAACCAGAACTCAAGCAATTTTCAGGCCATGCCCGTGTACATGAGCTTGGCTACAAACAAGAACTCAAGCAATTTTCCAGATTCTTGTTCGATTCTACAAACCCACAACTCAAGCAGTATATATCCTACAAACCCACAACTTTTATTGGTTGATTCTTGGTTTTCTTGGAAAATCTGTACTGTCTCAGAGAGAGAGAGAGAGAGAGAGAGAGAGAGAGAGAAACATACCTTGCCAATGGGATCTTGGGGCCGTTCTTCGATGGGGACCAGTGCAAAAGGGGGAGAAGATGTTAAAAAACCCTAATCTTTGTGCTGTGCAGGGGTGAAATGGTAAAATATCTCCTGAATGCTGTCTGCTGAAAATGAATCCCAAAGTTTAGGTGGGATATCTTTGTCCAGATGAGAGGGGATTATAGGGCTGAAAAACTACGGCCGTAGTTTTTCAAAACCAACGAATATCCAGCCTCAAAATGCATTGTCAAAGCAAGGATAAATGGGGTCCACAACTTATTTATCCAATCCTACATGGTGTATCCACCTTTATCCAACCATCCAAACACCCCCTAAGTGTGTTTGGATAGTGGGTTAAGGTGGGTTAACATCCATAAGGATAGGTTATTAAGACATTGGGTCCCACAAATCCGAAAGCATTTTTTAAGGCTGGATAACAATTCCGGGTCAAACCTTGATCCGGTTGCTACAGTACAAATTAACCCTCCTACATGGGTTAAAATTAACCCACCTCCCCCCTGGGTTTAAATCCCAACCGACTGGATAAGCTGGTAATTACTTGGCTACCCCTCTCTTTCTTTCTTCGTTCCAAGGCTACGAAGGCGACGAAGACTGTGAAGGCGACGAAGACGTCTTGGCTGTTGGTCTTTGGTAAGTCTCTCTCTCTCTCTCTCTGGACCAAGATGGAAGTAGATCTGGCTTACTGTAGAGATCCAGATCTACTTCGATCTCATGGCCGATGGAGATCCAGATCTATTTGCCCTTCTCTTTCTCTTGTCACTCTCGTCCAAGCATCACTGTGAGAGCTCGTCCAAGGGCTGTTGCACAGAGGCGACGAAGAAGACGGAAAGTGAAGAGCCTTTGTGTACCGAAGCTTGCTTGACAAAGTATTCGTTTGCCATGTTCTTAATTTGTGCTCAGGTTGTATTTGATTGAATCTGATTCTCAAGTATTAGTTCAAATGGATTTGGGGAAGACAGTGGTGCTATTTTGTATTTTTGCTTGACGAAGTATTCGGTTACTTGATGTCTGATTCTTGCATTTTACTCGCTGTCCTAAATTATGGTGAATTACAATTGAGCAATTATCACATAAACTTGTGGTTCCTTGTCTTGCTTGTTTTTGACTTTGTTCCCTAACCAAAATTAAAGAGAGACTTGTCAGACCAACAATAAAAAAATAGAAGAAATGAGAATTATCCTTTCCTTTCATTATTTTTCTTTGGGCTTACATAGTTGATTGTTTCTTTCCTTGTAAGTTACATATTTGATTGTTACACTCTATCTATATGTTGTTTTGTGTACTATACCCATTAGTTTTTTTTAATACATGTACACTGCATTTTTGTATTATTCAGAAGTTCCTTTGTGGTGCATGTTTGTCTTTGGAATTACATCAGAGCCAGAATTATGATGCCGGTTTAAGGATCTTGTGAATTTTCTGTGAATTTCATTTTTTTGTTGATTTGGTGGTTAGGTTCCAGTAATTTTGGGCTGCTAATTTTTGATTCAATTTATGGGGATTGCTTTGCCATATTTTCTAGATGAGTTTAAATTTGTATTGATATGTTTCTGTGGTGGATTTAGTTAGACTTGATACTTCTGCTTTGTGTCTAAAATAAGGGTTATGGTGGTTTTTGATGACAAGGGGTGAGGCGTTTCTCAGCAACCTGAGTTTTTGTGGTCGACTGGCATTAGCAGAGTTGCTGCATTGGTTTTTTTTTTTCCAGTCAAGTGTTGGAGACTGCAATATGGGTTGTCTTGTTATGACTTTGTTATTGAATGTGATTCTTTGATTTTAGTTAATTCTGTTCTGGGAGTTTGCTCTTGTCCTTGGACTTGCTAGAATTACTTGAATCTGATTAAAGAATCTGTGCTGGGGAAGATGCAGGATGATGTTATTGGCTCTTCTTTTTTGGAATTTTTGCATATTCAAGTTTCCAGTCATGTGGTGAACAAAATTATTTGGGTAAAATGGATGGAACCTCCTGCTTGGTATTAGCTGCTTGTTTCTTTTATGATGAGTGCTCGAATGTGGCTGCTGAATTTAAAGCTTTGCTGAATGGCCTGCAGTTAGTTCAAAAGTATGGACTGTTTGTGTATAAGCTAATAATTGAATGTGACTATTTAATTATTGTGAATGCAGTTGATGGGTTTTAGCTACTGCTGTGTTGATGGGTTTTAGCAAACTTTGTTGCTGTTGAAGTGTTTTGGAGGATGCTGCTGAAGTCTTTTTTGATTGGTTTCTTTGGACTTCTGTTTTTTCTTGTTATGGAAGGCGTCTGTGCCTTACATTTTGCTTCTTGTAATGGTTTGGCATTTGGGAATAAATAAAATTTTATTTAAAAAAAAAAATTGTTTTGCAGTTGAGTCTTTGCTTTTTTGTTTGTTTGTTTTGATAGGCGTCTGTGTCTTAGGTTACTTTAGGTTTTCTCATCTGTGTGCCTTTCTTTTGCTTCTTGTAAATTTTGCTTTGTTAATAAATAAAATTTTATTTTTTCTTAAAAAAAACAAAAAAAAAAAATATAGGATTGGATTGGTTTGGATTGGAATGGATAGAGTCATGGGTAGAATGGTAAACTACTACAAAATTATTTGTGTAACCTATGGGACGCACTGAATTAAAAATTTGTTTTCCAAACAAAGGTTAGGATTGGATATATAGCGTGGATGGGTTTTAAAGTGGATGAGTGAGTTTGACTTGGATGGGTTGGGATATAAAAAAAGGTATCCTACCCTATCCAATCCCATTACCCAAACACACCCTAAGTATATATTTTCATAATTATTGTATTTTTTAGTTTTATTGATAATAATATATTTTTATTATACCGATCTGACCTGTGACACAAATGTTGAAGAGACATTTAACCCTCTTACACCAGTTAAATATAACCAACCTCGACCCTGGAGAAAATATTCATTGCAATGGTAACATTATGTCATCACCACCCTATGGTGTCACCATCTAATTAGAAGATAACAAATAAGTAAAGTGGATCCCACTAATCTTATGTGTTTTTGATTGAATGTGGTGGTTTCTGGTAGTTATGAAAATAGTGGAGTAATTGGATGGTGACATCACGTGACAGGGATAACTTGGTCTCATCATTGCATTGAATATTTCCTCTCCACCCTGGATTACAATCCTTGCCGACCGGTTTAACACATGTAATGACATTTTTACCCTTTGCTCGATTAATGATCCTTATCTTCACTTTCGTCCAACCACTCGTCAAAGCGTTGCTTGGTTGAAACGTTGAATAGCATCACACAGGCAACGGCGAAGCTCCGAATGGGAGGTAAGTCTCTCTCTCTCCCGAAACAATCTGTGTTCGTAGCTCACGGAGAGATCCAGATCTGCATCTGTCTCACGATCTTGATCTGTCTCTCTATCTCTCTCTGAGTCTGAGGAACAGATCTCCCTCTCCCTCTCCCTCTCCCTCAGTTGTAAAAGAAAAAAAGAGGGTGAAGCTGCCGAATGTAAATCGGACAGATAAAAAATGGGTGTTCTAGAGTGTGTTTATAAATTGTTCAATTGGGTGGTTTTGTGGTGATTGAGTAACTGAGATTTGTGGGAGATTAGTGAAGGAGTTAGCACTGTTGTGGGTTTTAGTTTAATTGCATGGATACACCGTGGTTAATTTATGGAATGTATATGCGAAAAATTGAAGTTTGTTTTAATTTTCTTAGTGAATTGGACAAAGTTTGATCATCTTCTTCATTCACTCATGTGCACTACCTACGGTCGAGGTCGGAGGGTTTTCTTAACCCTATTGGGTGTCTATAATTTGAGTTCATTTTATTAATACTAAGGTGTCACTTATGCTTGATTAACAAGTGTATTTAACTGCTATCTGGGTATGATTCTTTTACCTTTTTTCATCTTCTCCTCTATGTTTTTCTGGTATATTGTTCAAGTGTTTGGTCGATTGCTACTCATATTTTTTTCATTTTGATGATTTGTGTGGTTCCATTTTGTGTTGATTATTTTCTTACAAATATTCAAGTTGTTCATAGCCAACAGTACTGTGTTTTTGTTTCATTTTGTTCTTGCAACTTCTTTCTTCTAGTTAATGTTGAGGTATTAAGAGACATGACTATTTTCAAGCACTTACAAACTCTTAACTTTAACACTATGTTTGGGTAATGGGTTAAAGTATATTTAACTTTGATATATGATTTAAAGAAATCCAAAAAATATGCTATTCTAATATTAAATGTGTCCAGTGTAATTTTCTAATGTCGTTATTATCTTTGGTTTAAGTATAGATATACTTGGATTAGGATTGATAGTAATTGGACGTAAAGTAATTGGGATTATTGGAATTTCTTGCTTGAAAAGGAATTTTATTCTCGAGCGTGTGAATATAAAAAAATATGCTATTATTTGTTTGTTAATTCATCTATTGCTTTGTTTTGCTTAGCTTCAATTGCATCACATTCATACCACATTCAATTTTGACTTCAGTCTTGTAAATGAAATGCAAGGGAGTTGACGTGATAAAATGTCAAACGGATTAATGACATCGCTGGATTGATTGTTGTGTTGGATAAGATGAGAAGAGAGATGATGAAGCAAACACTTGATTACTTCATAATTGTTGTGTATTTTTGTATAAGGCAACGCTTGATTACAATTACATGTGTAATCTCAGCTATTCATTTTTTTTTGTTTGTAGGATGTTTAATTTTGTCTTTGTAATATTAAACGGGTATATGTTTTCGATTATAGTATATTTGGAAATGTGTATTTGCACGTATATTTTTTTATTTGATATGGAATGTATGATGGTATTGATATATAGGTTTGTGAATGTATATTTCTTTTTTTATAGGAAATTTTATGGTAGGCTATCTCGGTTGGTAGGTGGATGGATGATGAGCTGCACCATTTATTTAGGGAAGGTTAATTATGGTTGTTGATTTGTGGAAGTTTAAGAGTGGTGTACAATTGAGATTGAAAAAAAAAAAACAAAATTTGCTTTGGGTGTAGTAGGAGTGGCATCTACAACTTCCAAAATGGTAATATGTTCAAGAGTTTTTGGCAAAAAAAATGTTCCAAGATAGTCCCACCCATTTTTGATCCAAACATAAGATAGGGTTGGATTGGCTAAGGGGTGTAATAGTCAAAACATATCATTTTAATATTTTTAAATCACCTTTGTTAGGGGGCTCCACGGAGATGTACAATTGGTTTACCAAACATTGGCATGGATACATATCCAATCCGGATATGAGCTTGGCCGTGTTTGGCTTGGATAGGCAAGGCTATATTTTTGATATCCTATCCAATCCACTCCCAGCATCCAAACACTCCCTGTTTGTGCTGTGTACTTTAGAGCTATTTTTCGCTTATTTTCTTTGTTTATGTATCTTACAGCGATTTCATATACTTATACTAACGAGTTCTGCAGTTTTCAGTGATCTGCAAGGGGTTTTACAAAATTCGAAGGGAAATTGCAATTACCATGGCTTCTAAGTACGCTCATTGTTCTTGTTTTTCTTGTTCTTTTCTCTATATCACAATTGTCCCTAGGTTTAGTTATTTTGTTTAGTTGAAAAGCTAAACACTCTCCCAATTATTTGCCTAGCTGATGACATATGCATCTAGTTTTGCTGTAGAAAGTCAATCAATAGCCTATATTATGTTTGCTAAGTATTTGCAAATGTATGCTTGCAGACTTACTGAAGTGATAACATGGGATGTGGCGAAGAAGGCTGTGATGTGGGGTGTGTTTCTAACTGCGATTATGATTTGAATTTCCTCACAATCTGTGCCGTTTAACTGCAAACTGAGATTTCCATGTTGACTGTTCTATCGTAGTTACTTTTTTGGTGTCCTTAAAAGTTACAATTGATGCGAGTGGCCGAATGTCTAAGTGGTAAGTTTCATTGTGGATGCATCCAATTCAATTTCTAGAGTCTATGTGCAAAAGCAAGTCTATAATTCCGTTAATTTGTAATTCTCAAATATTTGTAACTTTGCATACCCTTTCTCACTAGCTATTATGTCTTTGCAATATTCAGTCCATGTTCTATTTTTCTTAATTTCATTGCTTTGAATTTGCTAACTGTTATATTTTTGGTGTATGCTTACTGTGTTTTGGAATATCATGGGTGCATTTATCGGTCAATTGCTCTACGTGTGCTAATTTTCTTTGGTTTGAAGTTTGACCCAAGTTTAGAAAGCATAAGTTCATTTAAGTACCATTTAGTTGAGCTTTCTTCAAGTTCTTCTCTTAGACACGAGAACCAACCTTTTCACCTGTTGTTGATTTCTTAAAGTTAAAAAAATATGTTTGATGATTGAAGAGATTTAAATTTGGAATCTCTTGGCACAGTAAGCTTACAAGAATTCAAAGATATCATACACATTTGATGCATGTATATGTGCATGCATAAGGTGTATGTGTACCCGTATTAAATCAATGAGAAGGAAGATATGATGGTGTGTTTGCATCTACGTGCATATCTAAGCATATAGGGTTGGAATTCGATGTCTGTGAGTACTCATTAGGCCATGAGACGAGTCAATAGGGATGCATCAGATCTATATGACAATGGGCACTGATATTCTACGTACATGCTCAAGAAGATTTAACAAAGATACAAAATTGTTATGCAAGATGTAGAAGTGGATGAGGAATTGGGGCTAACCGATCCAATTAATTGCCCTCCATGAGCATTGTTGATATTAGAAGAGAAGGGGATTGCAAGACCCGCATTTGTAGATTTTGATTGGGTTATTGCCCAGTAATGGACAATCTAATACCTATTTGGTGTGACCCTTAGGGGATGTGGAGAAGATGCCAGGTTGAATTCCGAGGGTCTCTTAAACTTGAAGAAGAGAAAGAAGTGGTCGAGCTCGAAGCAAATAAAGGGAGTTTCAAAGAGTTAACAATTTCAATAAATGATGAAAAAGTGGTTAAAGGTTGGTGATTGGAGCGGTGGTGTAGGGAAACGGGTTGATGGAAAGGGAGATAACAAAAATAAGTGTTTAAGGAATCTTAAATATGTAGTTAAGTATGAGGGAACTACTTTATGGAGGAAGGAAGGAAGGGTGACAATGTTGGCTCATTGAGATTTTAGTTGAATGTGCACGCATTAGGTGAGAAGGCGATGTTTGAATGTAGTAGGGACACATCTCCTGGGCCAAATGAATTTCGTTGGCAACTGTTAAAAAAAAAAAAAAAAAATTTTTTTTTGTTAGCAGTGTTTCAAGATTGTTGGGAGATTTTAAAGGTGGACTTAATGAAAGTGTTCGTGGAGTCTTTCTAAAATTCAGAGGTTAATCTCAATACCAATGCAGCTTATATTGGTTTGGTTTCAAAGAAATGTAGTTTTTTTTTAAAAATATATGACTACAAATACATAAGTATGGTTCTAGTCTTTATTACATTCTAGAGAAGCTTTTTGTTCATAAGATTAAGAAATCATTGGGTGATACAATTTCGAAATTTAGGTGTGTTTTGTGAAAGGTATACAAATTTTGCATGTTGCTTTGATGGCAAATGAGGTGGTGGAGTACAAGGCAATAGGAAAAGAAAAGATTTGTAAAAGCATATCATCATGTAAGTAAGGCGATGGCACATCTATTTCATGGTTGGACAATTATGATCGACTTTGGAAGCATAGGTGAAAGACTAGGAATTTTTGGTCCATTGATGATAGTTTATTAGGATCTATTTTATTATTATTTATTTGATTACTTAATTTAGGAGTACTTGTTTGTCTAGCAGTAGTAGTGAGAGTTTGATTAAGAAATTATTATAAAGTTTTAGTATGATAGTAATTTGAGAGTTTGATTATTATACTCTTTAAGAATTTTAGTGGAAGAGTAGTTTTTATGTTGGTAGGGGACATAACCTATAAATATCGATGTAATCCCAACTATTTTTATTAGAGACTGTTATATTAATAAAATTGTTTCTATTTGGAGAATTCGTGTATTTTTTGACCTAATACCTTGCAAGGAGTTGGTATCTCTTCTTCTTCTTCCTTTCTATTCTCTCATTTCTTGCTCTTTCGTCCTGCATCATAAGGCTTTTCGGATTTTATTTTAGAGGGTAATGGTTTGGTTGCAGATGGAAGAAAAGCATAAAAATGCTAGAGTTTTATGAACTTTTGACTCATTGTTAATGGTAAGTCGAGAGGCAGATTTAATGCTTTTACGGGACATGGGCAGAGGGATCCATTGTCGCATTTTTTTTTTACTTTGGTTGTTGATGGATTGAATCGGTTAGTGGAGTGAGAGAGAGTAAATTTAGTTGAGGGCTTTTCAATTGAGAGGGAAAAAGTGTTGTTTCCCATTTATAGTTTGCGGATGACACATTTTCTTTGTTTAAGATTTTTGAAATGCATATACTCATAAGTTACACCCTCACCCAGATAATCAAAAGACTAGCATGAAACCTTCTCTGATAGCATAAGATTTTATAGCAGATTGTTAATTCAAAATATTAAATGAATATTATTGAATTTTAGAAGGTGGGTCTTGACACAAAGGTAATGTTACTCTATTGTGACTTGAGCATCAAGGGTTCGAGTTGGGGAAACAATCTCTCCGCATGTGGGGGTAAGACATCAAAACCTTTCAAGACCCAATAATGGCGGGAGCCTTGTATACTGGGCAATCCTTTACTTGTAGAAATTTTAGTTTAGTTTCAAACTCTAAGGTAAATATGTCTCAAGAATTTAGTGGCCAACTGACTTTTCAAAGGAGTAAACTAGCAAGTGTAGCATCTGATAAAAGGTCCTTTTACCGTTCCTCAATTGATGGAGGTGTTAGGAGTTAAACGATAGTTTATGTGCATGGGAGTGGTATATATGGATGTGATGCGGCCCTTCTTTGGCTGTACATTAAGGAGTATAATTGCCGATACATGTGTAGGATTGGAATTTCTAATTTTGTTTTTAAATATTAAGTTGAGCTTTACTATTTATTTCTTTTACTCCGGGGGGATTTACAGGTTGGTATTTATGTAGACAGGTGCATATTTATGTAAATGCGAACCCACTTTCAATTTATACATATGCATAATGTACACATGATTGTTATGTGCTGGGGGAGCCTTGATAGATAAAGCAAATAGCAAGCATGTTGTTTTTATTTTGCAAGCATTGAAACTTGGATAATGTTTGGGAAGTGCAAGGACCAGCTCTTTTGGACACAGATTTGGTCCACAACCCTAGTTTGTCAGCACCAAACTCCACATGGATCTGGTATTCCATGGACCCAATTCAGAGAAATGTCAAAGTAGGAATTTGGGGTGACTTGCATTGATAATAAAGTGAAAAGCTAGCAGGCATCATTGTAGTCATCTGCCTTTTATTTCCATATAAATTTTGGGCACTCCAAGAATGAAAGAAATCAAAAGAACTGGATGAAACAGTTTCACAGAGTAGCGGTGTTACTCCTCTACTCCAATTTATGTGAATGAAAATGAAACTCAAAAGACTCTCTCATTGGCACATGTCAAATGAAGATTAATTAAAAGAGGATAAAAGGAAAAAAAAAGGGCAGAATGCTTCGAAAGAAGAGTAAAATTCAAGAAGAGAAAAATATCAATTCAGTATTCTATTTGATAATCAAGTCTTGGACAGCAAAACCATTACATATAAAGTCCATTTTGAGGTAATCCTAAAAGCCCAAAGTAACACTAACCCCCAAAAAACACAAGAATAATACTTAAATTCTAAATTAGTAAATAAACACTGAAATTCTATCCAATAGCATTCATACAAATTCCGAAAATCCTAATTTTCAATTCCAATGTCCATCCAATTCCTGTTCGATCCCATAACTTGTCCATGCTCAAAGTCTTAGCGGAAATATGATGGACCAAGAAATAGAGATTTATTTGAGGATGATAAATTTTGCTGATGGGGAAGTCTTATCTGAGAGGATTAAAGTTCCATTGAGAAGGAAACTATTGTTTTTTTTTTTTCTAAGCTTTATTCGTCTATAGATTGTGATGGGCCAATGTTGATTGTGTTGGATTGGAGTCCCATTGCCTCATTTGTTTTTTATTTGGTTGTTGATGGATTGAATGGGTTGGTGGGGAGGGAAAGAGAGTACAATTTAGTTGAGGGCTTTTCAATTGGGAGGGAAAAGAGTGTTGTTTGCCATTTATAGTTTGCGGATGACACAATTTTCTTTGTTTAAGATTTTTGAAGTGCATAGAGGCATAAGTTACGCCCTCACCCTAATAATCAAAAGACTTCAATGTTCTTGGTCCAAAACTTAGTCCACACTTGGACTGATGTTTAAACCTTCCCTGATAGCATAAGATTTTAGAGCAGATGGTGATTTAACAAAGATAATGAGCAAAATTCAAAATATTTTATGAATATTATTGAATTTTTCAGAGGTGGGCCTTGGTGGTAAGTTTGCTCTATTGTGATTTGGGCATCAAATATTCGAATCGCAGAAACATTCTCTTTGCATGTCGGGTTAAGACTGCACACATCTGATCCTTTCAAGACCCCCGTAGTAATGAGAGCCTTATGTATTTAGCCACCCTTTATTGTAAAAAATTTTAGTATAGTTCAGGCTTGAAGGTAAATATATCTTAAGAATCTAGTGGCAAATTGACTTTTCAAAGGAGTAAGTTAGCAAGGGTAGCATAGAGGTTAGGTTGGGGGGAGATAATTTCTTTGTAAATTTTTGGAATTCAGTGATGATGGTACAAAACAGATTGGCGGGATGTAGAAGGGTCAGTTTGCTTAGGGGCGGGAGGCATTTTGGCTAGCATTTCTATTTATTTCTCATTTTGAGGGAAGGTAGCAAAAATGTTGGAAAATTAAAAGAGGGATTGTCCCCCCCCCCCCCCTCCCTCCTCCTCCTCCTCCTCTAATAAGCAACAAATTTTATTAAAAATAGAAAATAGATAGTACAAGAGACAAATAAGCGTTGACAAGTAGTCCAATCCTTATGTTAAACAGCCAAAAACAGTCCCACTAAGGCAGCAAGTCTAAACGTAACACAACAACTATCAACAACAAAAGGCTTGCCAATTTCTCGAAATGCCAAAAGTCGCAATGTTGTCAAATTCCTTGGTGATCGATGCCCAAAAAGAAGCTAAGAAATGGATTTGTTCCATAAAACCTTCAATCACCTCACATTTATCCTCAAAGATTTTTGCATTTCTCTCCATCCAAATAATCCACATCTATATTTATCTATCTATCTATACTACTTATAAATGTCAGCATCTATGAAAAAATTTTGATTTCCTATTTTAACCTTAATTATTAATATAAAGTCAATTATATCCACATATTTGCTTTCATCCAATTTTTAATGTTTTCTATATCTATACTACTTATAAATGTCAGCATCTATGAAAAACTTTTGATTTCCTATTTTATCCTTAATTATTAATATAAAGTCAATTATATCCACATATTTGCTTTCATCCAATTTTTAATGTTTTCTATAGCTATTAGATTTATAAGTTTTTTTAGACTCTTTTGTTAGTAGTATTTGACTTCTAAATTCTTTTGAACTCATTTATTTGTAGTACACTTGCATACAATTTATATAAACGGATCGTCTTATCTTCTTGAAATGAATTCAAGACAACATCAAAGTTGAGATCACATATGCCATGAATCAATCACTTTCTCTCTACGACAAAAAGCATTATTCCTGGCTTCCAGCTCTTCTCATCTCATGGAATCATCTCATCAATCATTAGAGAAAGGGCAGCCTCTTGATTCTTCTCTACCCGACTGCTACGTTCTTTTGACCCCGATTGTATCCTCAATACCATGTTTTCTTTATGAACACTTCTATGGCTGAACAATGAAGCATCCAAAAGTCTTCTAAATTCATTGCACCCCCTTCCTTCTATCCCTTTAGGTATAATCAACCCCATTGTTCTATCCTTACTCATTACCTTACTGATCCTCTAGAATACACCTAATCTACTCGTTTCCATTTCCACCCATGCACAATATTGTGCATCCTTATATTTCTTCAAAAAACTCCCTTTTGTCCCCACCCAGTAGCCTCACCAATGGTTCTTCCCAGCCGCACAATCTCTAGTAAACGCACAATGAAAAGATCCAAATCTATTCCACTCAGTAATTCTTATACTCTCACTAATGGATTCGACAATAGTGAGAGGGTGATCAAAATCGAGCCAAGAATAGAGCCCTGCTAGAAGCCCAAGCACTTGACAACCTCTTACAGCCTGGCTGACACCCTGATCTACCCCAAAAAACCATTCTGAAACCATACAAGAACCGTTGGACATCGCACTGAAACATACACAAGTCCAAATTGCACCTCTCTGGTGCAGATCAAATCAAAGAATCCCCAAATCTGCCCGAAATCAGTGCATCAAACAAATCACCCCTATTTTCCGTAAACATTCCAAATTAGCAAACCCATTAAGATGGCTTAAAAAAATAATAATAAAAATCAACACAATTATCAGCATGGAATTTTGAGTCTAGAGGTGTGTTCTAGTGTTTGTATGTTGACGACTCATGCTTACGGCATCCCTGACAGTGACGCCAGCTAACAAAAAAACTTGAGCCCTTCTACGATGTTTTCTAATAATTCGTAGCGCTGGTAGTGCTCTGATACCAAGTTAAAATTGTGAAAGTGGTATTAGCGTTCGTAAGTGTCAATAGAATAAGATTGAAAGATTTGCGGAGTCTGTGCAATGCTTTGAGTTTTTAGGTTCATGTTATGAAGAAAATTGGGAAGAGTTTGGATGGATAAAATTGAGTTTTTATTTCTAGAGGGAGGCATAGTTTAGTGCTTTAGGTGTTTGCTAGCATTCCCATTTTTTAAATGTCTCTTTTTAAGATGTTGTGTGAGGTGGACAAGTAGAACTGAAAGTATGATGAGGGATTTTCCTGGGGGAAGGGAAGAGAGATCATTTGAGATGTTGGGTTTTTGTTCCCTGGTCTATAGATAGGGGAGGTCATGGTGTCGGGAATTGGAGTGCTAGCAATGTGACACTTTTTCGGTCTATAGATACCGAGCTTCAGGATTGCCAAATGGCCAGGGATAGTCTAACTGCTTTTAACTTGGCAAAGAGGAGGATGTTCAAGGTTCTTCATGGTTCTGTGAGCAACTCGTGATTGGTAAATAAGGGTGCTGCTCCTTGATTATTTGGTAGGTGGTTTTGAGTAGGGAAGTCAATGAGCTCACAAAATTGGTATTATCAGGGTAGGATAGTGGATGATCACTTGGTTGTAGGGTTTTGTAGGTTTTACCCCACGTTTAGATTGAGATTCCAGTGTTTGGTGGGGGATCTCTACATCCACAATACGGATGTTTGTATTTTGATCGATGCAATGAAGAAGTAACTTTGAAGTGTACTATTTTGATGTTTGAGGCATATATCATTGGAAGTGGTGCCTTAGAACCTAGCTTAATGGGTGTAATGGCAAAAAGCTTTAGAGATCCTATAACCAAAACAGTTGTCCGTTTCCGGATATTAAAATGTTTTTTGACATTCCTTGACGCCTTTTAATTTATTAATGCAGGTACCCATTAGAGAACATGATCAGCCCCTGATTTTTGTTCATGATTAGGTATATAGCATCTATCAGAAACTGCTTCTTGCTTGTTTACAATCCATCAACCTGAAGTCATTACCCTTTGTTACACCATTGACCCTGAAATCCAACATCTTCTAGCTGCAAATTCTAGGAGAATCAGCCATAATAAAATCCTTTGATTGTTGCCCTACATTGATATGTGGCTGCAAAACTTGTTGGTAGCGATATGAATATTAGGTTTTGACATGGTTCACTGTAATATAGAAGGTAGGTTTCTACAATTTGGACATGTGGCTGTGGTTTGATCAAATGTGGTACTAGGTTTCCTTTCTCTTTGTTTACGAACACGGCTGTTCGGACTCCCTCTTATCAAGGATCAAAATATCGTTTCGAAATGGTCGAAACATCCGAAACGTTTCCGTTTCTAAGGAGACCGAAACGAATCGGTGATGGAATCGAAATTCTAATACTTCGTGGTGTTCCATAATGTTTCGAAATGTTTTGTTATATTTCAATATATTTGCACAATTATTTCGGAATATTTCAAGGTATTTTAAGATATTTTGGTTTATTTTGACCAATGTTTTGAAAAAATCATTCTTAAATTTTTATTTTTTTTCATTCTATTATCGAAACGGGTCGAAACGTTTCCGAAACATGTCGAAACGTTTCCGAAACATGTCGAAATATTTCCGTTTTTTAGGTAACCGAAACGATGCACCGAAACGAAATTTTGATCCTTGCCTCTCATACAAGATGCGTTACCATGGTCTCTTTCCCCTTTGGTAGGTTACACAACATGGATTCGTCGATTGACAAATCGGACCTTGGCTCGCTATCCCGTCGATGAACCAGTCTCTAAGTAGAAAGGGAACACAATAGAAAAATGTCATTTTTTCTTTTCTCTTTAATTTTTTTGGGGGGGGGGGGGGTGTGTATTTTCATTTGGAACCATTTAGATATGTGAGTTGAAAGGAAAACAAGAGATATTATTATTACGACTCTAAGTATGTTACACGTTAATCATGAAAGATGCAAAATAGAAACTCTTTTATAGTAAGGGAAAACAATAGTGGAAAATGGCTAAACTACTTCTAATATTAGAATATCATGAGTTTGCTAAGAAGAAAACAGAAACACATAATGGTGTGAGACTTCGTAAAGAAATTTGTTAACTGCATAGTAAGTAGAAGGAAAGAGGGAAAGAGAAATAGTGTCCAATTGAAGATGATGGCGCACAAAATGACAATCAATTTCAATGTGTTTTGTACACTCATGAAATATCGAGTTGTGGGCGATCTAAATGGTATTAGTGTTGTCATAATATATAGGAGTAGACAAATGGATGCTAAGATCAGCAAGTAACCATCACAAACGAACTATCTCAGCCGTGGTGGAACCCTTAGCACGATACTTGGCCTCAGTAGAAGAATGAGCAACTTCATTATGTCTTTGCTCTTCTACGAAATAAGGGAATCACCAAGAAAGAGACAAAAGCTAAGATGGACTTGCGATCAGTATAATCACCAGCCTAATCAGCATCGGAGTAAGCCCTGAGTTCTGACACAAAAGAAGAAAATAATTGACTTTAGTGCAGAGTGCCCTGAAAATAGAGAAGAATGCGGATAACAACAGTCCAGTGAACTTGGTATATGAGGCAGCAAACAGACTAACAATATAAATTGCATAGGAGATATTTGAGCAACTGTAAGATATATCAACCTACCAATAATAGTGTGATATAACGTAGGATCAGATAAGGGAGTGCCATCAGAGGAATAATGAGCATTAAGCTCTAAGGGCGTCTTAGCTATCTGAGTGTTTGACAAGTGGGCTCGCTTTGAGAGTGGAAATAACCCTTAAGAGAAGAGGCAACCTCAATACCAAAGAAATATTAGTGCCCACTCAAATCCTTCATTTTAAAATGATCCGGCAATTGATTTTTTAATAATTAGATACTAACAGTGTCATCACTTATAATGATCATATCATCGACATATAATAAAAGTACACTAGAACCTGAGGGTGAGGATCTTAGAAAAGAGCAGAGTCATGACCACTTACATAAAAACCCAAACCACAAATGACAGAGGAAAATTTGGTAGACCATGCCCTGGAAGTCTGTATAAGGCCATATAATGCCTTGTGAAGTTTTCACACCAGACCAGAACAATGAGATAATCCAGAAGGAGGAGTCATAAATACTTCTTTAGTCAAATCTCCATTAAGAAAGATATTTTTCACCTTGTGGTTTTCTTAGCAACAAGAGTAAATGTTGCTTTATAGTCTATGCCATTCTCTTTGACCAAATCCCTTGATTACGAACCTGGCCTTGTACCGTTCCATAGAATCACCAGATTTTGTCTTAATTTTATAGACCCATTTACAATCAACAGTGCGTTTGCCTGTTGATTGGGGTAATGACACCGACTCCTAGGTCCCACTCTTACGTAAAGCAATAAGTTCTTCATCCATAGCTTGTTTCTGAAGAGGGTCAAGAACAACCTCCTTATTGGAGGCAGGTTCAGAAAAGGAGTGGATAGAAGCTAAGAAAAAACAAAAATCAATAGAATAGCAAGAGTTAGAAACTAAACCGATCTAAACACTTACGAGGTCACCGAGGATAGCGAGAAACATGATCCACATTGTCAGAACTTGATTGAGTGACACTAGAGAAACTGGGAGGCACCGTGTCTGTAGAAGAGATAATTGTAGTCTTGCGAGCATAGGTATGCATAATAGGAGGACGAGTGACTGGTGAATTAAAGGAGGAAGGTAAGATAGATCACAAACATAAGAGTCAGTAGGAACATCAATAAAAAATGGATCAATATAAATGAAATCAGATTTGTGCAAATGTGAAGAACTAGATGGAATAGAAAAGAAGGGAATATGATCCATGAAAAAATGACGAGAGACATAGAGTTTGTGTGTAACAGGGTCATAGCAACAATACCCTTTCTGACCCTCATCATAACATAACTAAGAAAAATACATAAAATTGAAAGAGTATAAAATTTAGTACGAAGAGCACTAGGAAGTAAGACAAAGTAGGCACATTTAAACACACGCATGGAGAAAATTAGGTGGCTTACCACACAATTTTTTAAATAGAGAAATTCCAGAAGTGAGGATACAATTAATCAAATGAACTATAGTAATTAATCAGATGAACTATAGTAAGCACTATTTTCCCCCAAAATGAGCTGGGAACATTTGCACACAACAAGAGAGAGCGTGCCGTCTTCATTATGTGTTGATGTATTTAATGACAGAGGAATATTGAGTGCGTATCATGGTACAAAAATAAGTGAATATAGAGAAAAATTCAGAATGATGTTTCATTAGATATATCCTACAGTACCTAGTATAATTATCAATGAAGGAGACATGATATTTGAACCCTCTTTTTGTTGGAATAGGAGCAGGTCCCCACACATCAAAATAAACAAGATCAAAAGGTGCGAGAGAGCTAGTAAGACTAATATGAAAAGGTAATGCAATAAACTTAGCTAGCTTGTAGCCACTACAAGTGAAAATGACACGACACTCTAAGCTGCCCAACTATTAGTAAAAGGCTAAGAACTTCAAACGAGAATGAGAATGAGAAATATAATGAGAATGTTACAAATAAAAGCTGAAAGATTGTGGACTTAAATGAAAAGAAGATAAATCAACAGAAGAAGTAGCAATATTTGGAACATATAGCTCATCCAACACATACAACCCTCTCTTTCTACTATCTGTCCCAATCAATGTCTTGAAACGTGGATCTTGGATAACACAACTAGAAGAAAAAAAAGTGAACTGAAAATTTAGAGTAAACTGATGGATATTATAGACATCTGTAAGTGTGAAGTGAGGAGAAATAATAGCCTCAACACCAACCAATGTCTTTTGAGTACCATTGGGAAGTACATATACAGATGGAGGAGAAAAATTAGATGCAAACAAAGAAGAGTCACTGATCATGTGATGTGTAGTACTCGAATCAAAGACCCAAGCTGTTCAAGGTATATTTGAAGGACCAGAAGTGATCGAACCTATTGAAAAGAAGAGTCTAAAAGAGCGTTGGGATGTTGAGATGACAAGAGTTTCTGCAACTGAGCAATAATCATAGTCAAACTTGGAGTTGATTTTGCATTAGTGGTTTGAAGAGAATCACAATTTCCACTAGCTATAATTGTATCAGAAGTAATCCAAAACCTACAAGAAGTCCAAGACTAACTCCAACAAATTATTAAGTCTGAAAAGAAGCAAACCAAACAGCCCACTAATCACAAATAGTCAACAACAAATATCCCCAAGTAACAACAATACCAAATAACCCAAAGCAAAGTCTAGCGAACAGCCCAAAGATAAGCCCAGCAAACTGAGTCTCACTTCACATCTGATAGTAGTAAAGAGAGCTTGAAAACAAAAAGTGAAGCCCAGCCACGCCAATTCCAAAAGAATTAAAGTCCAAGGTAAAACAAGTGCCAAAAACAAACACCCCAAAGGCTGAACTAGCAAAATAATTTAAAAGCCTAAAGTAAGGAACCATTCAGATTAGGGTTTTGACCAAAACAATTGCTAAATCATAGTATAGCAGCCATACAGTGGGACAGGTAGCAGCAAACCAGAATTTCAGCAACCTCACAGCTCCTAAGTCACAACTCACAAAAGCCTTGAAGATCAAAGGCCCAACCAGAAGAACAGTAAGCCAACCCAGCCCAAACATAACAAATCCATCCCTAAACAACTGCAGAACAACTTATTTTTCTAGGCCCAGCAACAATTAGGAAGGAAACGACATTATTCCTATTGTTCAATGCAACATATGCAAGCACTGAACCATGCACGACCAGATATGCAAATCAGCAAAGGAGCAACACAGCAGGCCAACAAAATCAGCAATCCAAATAGTAGATCCCAACACAGAAGACCCAAACCGAGAGCCAAGAACCAGAAATTTACAAGTTTTTGGCACAAAAGCTCACAGATTTCGTTCAAGGTGCTTCAATACCTTGAATCAATCACATATAACCCTAAATCACACCTTGCAAGAAGGATTTGTTACAGAAAAGTTGAAGAAACTTCACATAAATAACAGATAAAAAAGTTTCAGTCATATTTTTCGAAAATATTTGAAAAATAAAAAACAGAACCAGATGAGCACGAAATCAAAAACCAACTGCACCATATCAAAGCCCATATAGAGTCGATTAGGATGGTGTCTGCCCTCGTCACTGGTTGATGATGTCAGCCCTCGTTGAACCCAGAATTTTCTTCTGATTAAGAGTGAAGTCTTTCTAAACATGTTTAGGATCGAATTTAGGATCTAAACATTGCTTTGATACCATGAAAATAATGAAAACAACGATAATGAAAGGAAAACGAGAGAAAATATTATTACGACCCTACAAGTCTGTTACAGCTTAACCATGAAAGATGCAAATAGTAGGGCAAAACACTACTCTAACATGAGTAATATTCATTTGAATTTTTCAAAATCACTGAACATGGTATTGTTTGGGCGGCTGAGTATAATTAGTGTTCACAATTTATTAGGGAGTCGAAAACTTAACCTTCACAAGTATCTGTGTATATGCTTGCACTTGTGCATTTCCTTATTTCTTTGATATCTTTGGTATTGGTGCCTCAGAAAAATTGGATTATCAAAAATGTATTCATAACAATACTACATTTTGTATAGTTCACCTCGATTTAATGGGAAATTTCTTTGTAACAGGGCATTTGAAAGAGTTGTGTTGGACAAAGCAAGGTATGAGTTATTATTAATGGTTTATCTTGAAACCGGAGTGTTCTTGTTTCTTATTTGTATGTATCAAATGTTATTGCTTATTCATGCTTCAATCTTCGTCGGTGGTTTGGAAAATTATTTTCATCTTCATTTTTTAGTCCTTTCATTTTTATAGATTATTTTGAGGTTAGCAACTAAGCTAAATAAATTTGTTTGTATGTAATCCTTGCATTCTGGCAGTTTTTGTTGACATAATTGGATGTTGCTGTTTAGGCTCTATGCCAACCAAATCAATGTTGATGATACCCATGAAATGCTAGATGCAAAGCTACAAATTGTAAAGGTAATCATGAAAGCTAAAAAAAATTGAAACTAAAAATTGCATGCATCTTAAATAAAAGTAAATCAAAAAATAGTTATGAGATATACGCACAACTGGTGTTTAAATTCCTATGATCAAAATTTTATTTTGGTAACGAAATAAATCATTGAATAAATATCTAAATTCCTATGCTTCAAGGTGTTTTGGGATGTTTCGCAAACAAAATTTCAAACTTATTCTCTACTTTGATTCTGCTTAAAAAAAATTTCTGAGACATTTTCGAGACGTTTTTGTTTACGAGCTTAACAAAGCTATGTATCAAAACGAATTTTTTATCCTTAGCGTTGGCAAGAGAACTAGGTCTAAGACAAACAAGTTCAACAAACTAGGTTAATTAGGTTGATAAACATTTGTATGTTGTACTAAAATTGACTCTTATTTCTTTAGGGTTGGAGAGGTATATATGGTCATGTCTTTGTCTTATATTTTGTTTTTGCTTTTTGGACTCCAGAAATAATAAATATATAAATTTTATGATTGCAAAGTACTTTTTGTTTTGGGGTGTGTAAAGATGGGAACATTAGTTTATATTTTTACTATTGGGGAGTCATCGTTGTCAAGTTTATTTCCTCGTCTTTTTTCACTATCTTGCTATCATGAATGTAGTGTTGCTTCCGAAAAAATCTTAATGATAGGGACCCTTCGTTATTTAAGTTGTTTGGGAAGATTGGAATGATAGTTGAAAAAATGATAAGGATTTCTTGTGGGTAGGATGTGGTGAGGTGAGGGAAGGATTTTTTTTTTCTAGAACTAGAGATAAGGGAGGTCTTTCGATTGGAAATTTGAAGGCAAGAAATATTGTTACACTGGGTAAGTTAAGTGGCTTTGGAGGTTTCCCCCAGAACAAAATTATCTATGGCATTTAGTTATCGACAACAAATATCGTTTACAAGCCGATGGATGAGATACTAATTGGATTGAAAGGAGAATTCTTTGGAGCTCGTGAAAGTTTATATCTTTGGGGATGGCAAGGTTTTCTCAAAATTTTAATTATATTGTGGGTAATGGGAAAATATTGTATGATGGGATCATGTTGGGGTTATTATGGATTATTTTAGTATTTGTTTATGTATTTGAATAGTAGTTAGTACTTGTCTTTTATAGTGTTAGTATTAGAGTAGGAGTTTTGATTTATGGTTTTTGAGTTCCCTATATAAATGGGCCGGTGTTATTATTTTTAGGTAGACTAGAGTTATTGAATAATATTGAGAATTGTTCTTCTTAATATCTGTTTCTCATCCCCTTCTCATCTCATCTCATTCTTCTGTTTTTTCTTCCCTTCTCATCCCAATTATGCTCTTCTTAATCTACATCAAGTATCATAGCTACTACGATTTACATCAATTTGATAACAAAGCCTAAATTTAGTCTACCAGTAATATGCTTTCTCCATCAGAATCATTGGTTGCCAAAGAACTTACTGTCGTTATTGCCGGTAAGTGTGGGTGTTTACGTCATTGGTTGCTTTGGGAAAGGAGTTCAAACCCATTGGCGCAATCAAGGGAAGAAGGTCTTCGTCTTGCTACTAATAATCGCACACAAAGCAAGTTGAGAAGCCACTAGAGTAGGTGCTGTCCAACTTTATAGTTTATGAATTTGTTATGGTTTTGAGAGAGACAAAATGGGTAGTGTGTTAGGTTACACAACTACACCTCATTTATATATATATATGGACACAAAGGACAAAAATTCTCTTATTCTAGAAATAACACATAACGTAACAGTCCCCCTCAAGATGGTGCATAAATATCCCTCATATTTAACTTGCAAACAATGGGCTAAAAAACCTTACTACTAAGTCCGTTTATGAAAACATCGGCTTGCTGATCTTTCGATTTCACAAAAGGCATACAAATCAAGCCCTTGTTTAACTTCTCTTTGATGAAGTACCGATCAATTTCAACATGTTTAGTCTTGTCATATTGAATCGGATTATGAGCAATGTCAATAGCAGCCTTGTTGTCACAATATAACCTCATAGGTCCATCACCATAAATTCCCAGCTTTCTAATGTTTGGAGCCACATAAGTTCACAGACTCTATGGGACATTGCTCTGTATTCAACTTCTGCACTAGATCTTAGTTACTACTGCCAGCTTCTTGCTTCGCCATGTGACAAGATTTCCCCCAAGTGCAATAACTTGAAGTAGATTGTCTATCATCCACTTAGCCCCTATCCAGTCTGCATCACTAAATGCTTCTAGTTTCAAGTAACCATTATTAGAAAACAAGATCCCTTTTCTTGGTGCTGACATGAGATACCTCAATATGCGGTACATGGCTTCAAGATGAGGGGTTCGAGAATTATGCATGAATTGACTAGCAACATCCTCTACATAAGTAATATATGGCAAAGTATGTGAGAGATATATTAATCTCCCCACCAGTCTCTCGTATCTCTCTTTTCTTACTACCTCACCAACATTCCTGTCTCATCAAGAAGGTCAAGAACATACTTATTCAGGGACATAAAGATGCCTCTGTTTGATCTGGTTTACCTCAGTGGTCCCAAGTCTTTGATTTCAAACTCCTTAGCCAACTAAACTTTCAATTTGGTGCGCCTCATTTCCAATTATCACTATGTTATCAACATATACGATGAGAACCGCAATCTTGCCATCAACCTATATGATGAAAATGGTATGATTTGGCTCTGTTTATATCCAAATTTCAGCATAGCTTTGAGAAACTGATCGAACCAAGCTTTGGGAGATTGTTTCAACCCTTAAAGAGACTTCTTCGGCTTACACATTTTTTTTTTGGTAAGATTTTTTTATTTATTAATATTCGAAAAAAATTACAAAGTAATGGGAAGCATTATAGCCTTATTCCCAAAACAAATATACAAACTTCTTACATCCGAAAAGAATGAAAAAGAATCAAGAATACAAATCAACTTTCTCTCGAAGCACTGGAATGCAACACTGATTCTGCAGCAAGAGGATCTTCGCCTGACTGGGCAGAGGTACAGAGGCTGTGAAATCAGTCGAACGCCTGTCTTGAACTGCCTGACTATCTAGAAAGTCAGCAACACCATTAGCCTCCCAATATACACGAGAAATCTAAAAATTTAGCCAGCTCAAAATCCCTACTATTTGCTCCAAAATTTTCAGATACTTCCTAAAGTTTCCACAGTACCCAAAACCATGTTTATTGGATCTGAGAATCAGGTTCTATAAAAATTCTGTACACCTCTAAACTATAGCTCACTACCATTCTTAAACCATCCAGCAAAGCCATGCATTCAGCATTCAGCATTCAGCATTCATATTAGAACCTTCCCCATAAAAGCAAGAGGCTGCCAAGACCATATTACCATTTGGATTTCACTACACCCCTCCACCTGATAAACCAGGATTTCCTTTTGATGCTCCATCCACATTCAATTTCAAAACACCATCTGGAGGAGGATCTCAACAGAGCCATACAACTTTAATCAAAACTCTATGAGACACTTTAACCCTCAGTTTACACACCTTTCCTTCAGTCATTTGAGTTGGAAACCCTAGAGGAATCTTCATGTACACCTCCTTCAAATCTTCACAAAGAAAAGCATTCTTCACATTCAACTACTGTAAATTTCACCCTAAATTTGTTGTATAAGAGAGAGGATTACGTATGGAGTTCATCTTTACCACTGGAGGAAAAAGTCTCTTGGTAATCAATATCATATGTCTGAGTGTATCCCTTAGCAACTAGTCCACCTTTGTACCTCTCGTCTGCCCCATCAGCTCGTTGTTTAGCAGTAAATACCTATTTGCACCCGAATAGAAACTAACTCCTATGTGTCATTGTTTTTCATGGCTTTTATTTCCTCTACAATAGCTTCTCTCCATTTAGGATCAATGAGACACTCTTAGAGACAAGGAATTATGGGAGACAAAGTTAGAGATACAAACCACTATATGCTCTATCACTGTCAATCGTTTTCCCCGATTTCAGTTCTTGAAATATACAATGAGTAGACAAAAAGATTACTAAATAATTCAAAGATTTTGTAATACTACTAACAGACAATAAATTAGTTGAGAAATTTGAAATGTAGAGAACAGAGGAAAGGGATAAGGCAGACAAAGAAGCGACTGATCCTTTCCCAGAAATAGGGGATAAATATTCATCTGCCATTTTGACTTTATCCTTACCTGAATATGAAGAATATGAAGAAAAAAAGGCTAGAAAAACTAGTCATATGATCAGTGGCTTCAGAATCTATTATCTAAGGAATGTATGAGGATAATTTAGTCAGCACACGAGCAGATATACCCGTACGAGCAAAGTTGGAAGAAGAGATATGATTAGGAGCTGGGGTAGAGGAAACGTCAAGCCGAGCCATCAAACTCCTAAGAGTTTGCATCTCGTCTTGAGAGAAATTGGAGTGAGCAGACTGAGGAGTCTCTGAAGAGTGAGTCATATGTGCATGTGATCTTGTATTACCACCTCGACCACCCCTACGACCACCACCCCGACCATGGGAGAGGCATCCAGTCTGTTTCCAACAAAATTCCCCAGTATGCCTCGTCTTTTCTCAATAGTCTCACTTTAAGATATCCTTAGTAACAGTGCTACTTGGCTCCGTGGACTTGGGCTGGACTAAACCTATGTCACGCGGGGGATAGCAACCAATGTAGGCTATTCCTGAGTGGGAGCATAAACCATCGCAATCCTTCGGCTTTCTTCCTGCTGAACATGGGCATAGGCCTCTCGTAAAGTGGAAAAATGGACTACGACCCAAAATTTGAAACCCGAATCTGCTCCATATTAAGACTAACAAAAAAGTTATACACCTGGAAAATGGACTACGACCCAAAATTTGAACCCGAATCTGCTCCATATTAAGACCAACAAAAAAGTCATACACTTGTTCCTTTTCCACTATTTGTTGAAATTTTACTACATCATTAGTACACTATACCTGAAAACTCTGATAGTAATCAAGTTCCTGGTATAAGGTAGTCAACTATGCATAGTACATGAAGTGTTTTTTCCTCTTGGTTGGTCTCCCTAACTTTCTTCTGGAGGTCATACACCTGAGCATTGTTGCTTGTTTGGGAATAGGTGTGAGCCACACTAGTCCAAATTTTATGGGTTGTATCAAACAACATAAAACCACGACAGTAGAGGGTTGCATTGAATTAAGCAACCAGGACATAACTAAGGTATTGTCCGAAGTCCACTGCTTCAAGGAAGAATCACGTTCACTAGGTTTCTGAGTCTCATCGGTCAAATATCCATCCAAAGATATAGTCTGAATCGATAGCAAGCAAACTCGTGACCATGCCAAATAACAAATAATTACTTTCATCTAGCTTCTATGGATTAATTTGGAGAGAGGTGGTGTTAGCAAAGCCCTAAACGGCTAGACCCACCTCCTTTGCTACCTCCTCTTGTATGGGTAGAGGTCACACTGCTTTTTGCCATGTTCACACTATAGAATCACCACAAAGTTACACCCAAAAAACAAAAAACTCCTAGTCATAGTCTACACAATCACTTCAAAACCAGAAAAATCCTCCAAATCACCTCAAGCCTAGAAAAACTCCTCCAAATAGCAGCCAAATAGGTCTGGTGGATCAACTGGAAGAGGAAGAAACAAGACTCGGTCGTCGGAGTAGAAGTAGATCGCATATCTGCTAAAAAGGCTACTACCGAGAATTAGAGGTGACTAAAAAACCTCCCAAATCCAAACGAAAAGCCACAAAAACACACGGGCATGGTAGATCAAGCCCCAGTTGCACCCTAGGAAGTTTGATCGACTCAAAAACGAACTCCAAATTCCTCGAAAATCTCAGATATGAGGCAGAAAACAAAGAATCCCAAAAAACATTCAAAAAATCAAAAGACCATGCATGTGACTTCAAAAAATTTCGAAAAAATCACCATAAATCTCAGCTATCATAGGTGAAGTTGTCCTGAAAATTTCAAAAATTTTTGACATGGTTACTTTATGATGTTAGGTTGTCAGATGCTGAGCATGTCAGAATTTGACAATGTCCACTGCTGGTTGCGCAATCTGATTTTCGATGAATTCTGACAACTTTGACATGTTAAATTTTATCTATACTTTAATACCAAGTTATGAATCCGTTAGGGTTTTGAGAGAGAAAAGAGTAGCTAAGAGAAATAAGATTATCATAATAGGTAGTGTTTTAGGCTATACAACTTTTGACACGTTAGATGAGGCCTATCAATATGCTTTAAAGGTTGAAAAGATTTCATGGGAATCCAAGTATAGTCTGGTGGGTTCTCAATCACACTCTTCTAAACAACTGGGCAAGGCGCCTTTCAATTTTAATTCCACCACCTATGAGTATCCTGATTACTGGAATGATGTCCATGTTGTTCCAGCATGTTTTTCTAATCCCAAGCTGATCATGAACCTTGATAGCACAGTCTCACATGAAATGAAGTATATTTCTCATTTAAATTGTCAATCCTTTACTTTAGTTTCATTCGATGAAGACATTTCTCGAAGAAAGTGAGTTTGAGTATTTACTCGAGTCAATTTTTGCATCACAACTTGTCATAGTTCTTGCTGAAAAGTCTGTCGAGTCTGGACTTATACAAGATGTTGAGCATAACGCATTACCTATCTCAGAATCTGTTGTTGATTGTTTTGTGTTGTCTTGATATTGTTCCGGATTCTTCCCCAACTGTGGTTGTTCGACTTTGTTTCGGGTACTTCCCCCTTTGAGATTGTTGACTTTGTTCCTCGGCCTATTGTCAAGTGTTCACTTGAGTTTGTACTTAATTATTTTCAACACCGGGGCATTATTGCTACTCCTTTGTCATTGGTGTCTTGTCCCACTAAATACTTATTGTTGAAATCTGATGAGAATTGTTTTGTTATTATTGAGCTTGGATTTAATGCGTGTATACTTAATTTCCCTTAGTTTGAATTTTTATACAGAGGACATGCTACTTTGTCGATGCACTTCGGAGTCCCTTTATTATTAGCTGGTGAACCTAAGGGTGGAATTGCTTATTTCTCAGCATTATCGCCGGTTCCTATCTCTCCACTTCCATCGCATATTCTAGGCCACATAGATGATGTGCTATAGGACCAGACTTTTTGTGTTTCCGATGGAGATTATCACCAATATCCTACTCGATGGACACTTATAGATGCTTCCTTAAATATGGAGGATGAGTTCTACCATCTTCACTTTGGTCTCTTCGAGTACTTTTCCTTTGATGAATCTCTGGAGAAGAGTTTTTTCCAACTGAGAGATAATGATGGGGATCGTGTTGGGGTTGGATAAATAGTATGAATTATTTCAGGATTTATTAATTATTTGAATATTAGTTAGTATTTATCTTTTATAGTTAGTATTAGATTAGGAGTCTTGATTTTTTATTTTTGAGTTCCCTATATAAAGAGCTTTTGCTATTATTTTTAGGTAGATTGGAGTTATTGAATAATATTGAGAATTGTTCTCCTTAATTTCTGTTTCTCATCCCCTTCTTTTCCTCTCATCTCATTATTCTGTTTTCTCATCCCTTTTTTCCCTTCTTATCTGCTTTCTTCCCTTCTCATCCCCGTTATATTTTTCTTAATTTACATCAAGTATCAGAGCTACTATGATCTACATCAATGTATTTTTGGGAGGATATATGAGGGAGTCATCTTTTTCATCTTTGTATCCACGTTTGTATTAGTAGTCTTCTTTTTTTGGGGGGGACTTCCATTGCTTCTATGCTTCGGTCATATAATCATCCGTACTCTTTAGATTTTGGGTTTCCTAGAAATTTGGATGATAGAGTCACAGGAGAATTTATTCCACTTCTTTCTATACTTGATGACTCTTTATTGGATTAAAATTCATGTGACAGAAGAAAGTGGGCTTTTGAGTCTTCGAGTGTCTTTTCTATTAAATCTTTCTTTAATTTCTTGGTCAATGAATCTTCTAGTCCCATCTTTCACCCGACTTTGATGATATGGAAGGCCAAAGTGTCCACTAAAGTGCAAGTTTTTGCATGAACTGTTGCACATAGTAAGATAAATACCAACGGCATGCTTCAAAAGAGAAGGCCCAGTTTTTCTCTTTCCCCCCCATGGCGTGTGATGTGTAAAGTTGCTTTTGAAAGAATTAATCATTATTTTTACATTGCCCTACTGCTTTATTCTTATGGTATAATTTGTTTAGTTTGCCAGCTTGAGTTGGGTGAGTCCCAAGTCACAAACATCCTTGTTTGTTGATTATAAAGAGCTTTGGAAGGATTGATAAGGGACTCACTCGTTAGAATTGTGCAATAATGGCTATTTTTCAGTTCATATGGAAGAAAAGGAATGCACGAATTTTTGAAGTTAGCCGTGAGTGTTTGGAAGGCTTAAGGACTGTGTATTTTGTAGCATCATTATGGGTTCGGTTACTAAGAACTTCAAAGGAATTTTCCTTTTTGCTATGTTAGTGGGATGTAGACCACTATCATCATCATGTGATTTATAGGCCTGTTATGTGGTCTCCTTCTTGTTTTTTGCTTTGTCATTTTCTATATTTTGGTTGGTTTCCTTAACCAACCATTATTGACGTACTTTTCAATTTTTATTATTATTTCTAGTAATACAAGAGTTTTGTTTCCAATGTAAAAAGAAATAAACAATAGGAGTCTTTGGAATTAGTATCTTTACTTTCTTTGCTTGAACTAGTCAATTTGAACCAAGATTCGTTGGACAAAAGGTGTTGGGTCAATGACCCATGAAATTCTTTCTCATGTTAGTCCTTTTTTGGTCATTGATTGATGATCCTTGTATTCCTATATTTTATTCGATATTAAAGATTTGGAAGGCTAAGGTTCCTCTAAAGTGCAAGTTTGTGGGTATTTTCTCATCAGAAGATTATTGCCTAGGACATTCTTCAAAAGAGAAGTCCTTACACAAGTCTTTGCCTGTGAGAGAGTTAGATTGTGATGGTGTTAGGGCTTAGCGATAGAAAGAAGAACGAGAAGAGGAGAGAACAATATGAGAAGATAGTGTTTTAAGGTTATAGAACTACACCCAACTTTTATATATATAAACACCAAGTACTAAAGCACCCTTAAGCTAGAAATCAGCATAACATAACATTCCCTTTTCGAGTTGGTGCATAGATATCTCTCATGTCCAACTTGCAAATAATGGGGTGAAAAACCTTGCTACTAAGCCCCGCTATGAAGGCATCGACTAACTGATTTATTGATTTCAAAATGGCATGCAAATCAAACCCTTGATTAGTTTGTCTTTTGATGAAGTGCCAATCAATTTCAACATGTTTTGTTCTATCATGGTGAGCTGGGTTATGAGCAGTTTTGATAGTAACCTTATTGTAACTGTATAATCTCATAGGTCCATCATCATGAATTCCCAATTCTCCTAGTACGATTTGGAGTTATAGAAGCTCACAAATTTCAGTGGCCATTGCTTTATATTCCATTTCTGCACCAGACCTAATTACCACTCCTTGCTTTTTGCATCGTCATGTGACAAGGTTTGCTCCCATCAAGGTGCAGTAACCTGAAGTAGATTGTTTGTCATCCACTAAATCTACACTGTCTGCATTGCTAAATGCTTCTAGTTTCAAGAGACTATTATTTGTGAACAAGATCTCTTCGATTGGAGTTAATTGGAGATACCTTAGAATGTGATAAACATGTTCAAGATGAGGAGTTCGAGGATCATGCATGAACTAGCTGACAAAACCCACTGCATAAGCAAGATATGGCCAAGTATGACATAGATATATTAATCTCCCCAATCTTTGGTACCTCTCCTTATCTAAAACATCACTAACACTCCCACTCAATCGATGGTTAGCGAATTTAACTTCAATGGGAGAATCTATAGGTCTACATTCGAACATGCCTGTTTCTTCAATAGGGTCAAGAACATTTTCTCCTGGAGATAAAAATACCTTTATCTGATTTGGCAACTTCATCCTCAAGTAAATACCTCATTGGACCCGAATGTTTGATTTCAAATTCCTTACCCAATTGAGTTTTCAGTTTGGTGACTTCGTGCCCATCATTCCTAGTTATCACTATGCCATCCACATATACAATGAGAACCGTTGTCTTATCTTTAACCTTTCTGATAAACATAGTACGATCAGCATGCCTTTGTTTATATTGAAATTTCAGTGCCGCCTTAAGAAACCTATCAAACCACTCGATGGGAGACTGCTTCATCCCATAAATAGAATTGTCCAACTTGCATACCTTTTTTTTAGTTAACTGTGGCATATATATCTCCTCCTCCAAATATTTGTGAAGAAATACGTTCTTTATGTTCAACTGCTGTAGACTCCAACCTAAATTAGTTGCACAAGAGAAGAGTATGCATGTAATTCATATTTGCAGCAGGGCAGAGGTTTCCTGATAATTAATGTCATACGTCTGAGTGAATCCTTTACCAACAAACGTAGCTTTGTATCTGTCAATTGTCCCAATTAGCTTGTCGTTTGATATTGAACACCCCTTTGCATCGTACTTCCCTATGAAGTAGGAACTAGCTCCCATATGTCATTCATTTTCATGTAGGAGTGCAACTTGGGCGTGTTGAGGGGTCAACCTTAGCCCAACCCTATGTATATAATATTCAACCCTAACCCGACCTCAACTCGAGGTATTCAACCCGAGTTCTGCCCAAGTTGAATTCGGGCGGGTTTGGGTTGAATTCGGGTTTCTTAATTCGGGCCGATTTCGGGTTACAGATTACACAACACAGAAATTAAACCAAAAGGTTCAAAACACCACAACCACTGCCCACTACCACCACACCACAGCCACTGCCACCACTTGCCCAATGATGTTCTTCGCTGAAAGGCGCAGATCTGAGAGAGAGTCGCAGACCTGAGAGTGGTCCTGAGTCGTCGTGGTCTTCGACGCAGATCTAGTCATTGCGGTCTTCGGCGTTGCAGTCTTCGATGTTGTGGTCTTCGCAGATTTGACTATCTGAGAGGGAGTGAGAGGCAGACTGAGAGATGGAGAGAGGTAGAGAGAGACGGAGAGAACGAGAGAGGCACATGAGATGAGATGAGATTTGATTGGGAACCCTAGTGGCTATTGGCTAGTGCTTTATATATATATTTAGTTTGTCGGGGTTCGGGTTGAATCCGATAACCCGAGGCTTTAACTTGGGTGTTGTCCGAATTTAGTTTGGGGTGGAGTTTTTGAACCCAGACCCAATTCAAAAATTAAAACCTCAACTCAAGCTCTATTTTTTTAGGTTGGGCTCGGGTTGAACTTGGTTGGCCCGCCCAAGTTGTACCCCTATTTTCATGGCTTTCACTTCTTCTACCATAGCTTCTCTCCACTTAGGATTTGTGAAAGCTTCTTTCCAACACTAATTGACCTTAAATTTTATCAATTGACATTTAGTTTCATTAATTTAAATATTAATTTCATCACACTAGCACTAATTTCATCAATTTAACACTAAATTAATATCTAATTTCATTAAATTTATATTCAATTTCATCAAATTAACATTTTAAAATTTAATTTCGTCAAATTAACAGTCAATTTAGAATTTAGTTTCATCAAATTAACATTAAATTTAACTTTAATTTCATCAAATTGACATTTAATTTCATTAATTTAAATATTAATTTCACCACAATTAACATTAATTTCATCAATTTAACACCAAATTAATATCTAATTTCATTAAATTCATATTCAATTTCATCAAATTAACATTTTAGAATTTAATTTCGTCAAATTAAAGTCAAATTAACATTCAATTTATTTAATTTTTAATTTAGTTTCATCAAATTAGCATTAAATTGTGTATGAGTGTGCGCGTGTGTGAAATATAAAGAAGATGAAAGTGTAGCACATGAGAAGATGAATTTCAGTCAACTTGATGGGTAAATGTGGTAGATCAGTCATCAGTGTAAGTCAGTAACGCCAATGACCGTGGGTTAAGAAGCTTGGACACGGATACGACACGACACGGACCTGCGGACACGACATTTCTCAAATAAGTAGGACACATACACACTATAGATAATTGTATTTTATATATAAAATCATATAATTTATGACAAATATAGTGATAATGATATATTATTCACAGAAAATTCAGTGCTTCATGATAAATAAATGTTATTTTTAGTTATCTAATGTAAATTTGTAGACAACATCATAATAGTCAATAATAATCAATTTTTTCATAGAAGTGTACTAAAATAATTTAAATGATTGCTCTTTTTTTCTCAATTGATCTTTTCTAAATCTTTAATATAGTTTTTGCTATTGTTATTATATTTTGAACTTTAACATGTCTAGTTTTGGTAATTGTATGTTCTCTCATGGTATAAGATATTTAGTAGTCAAATTGTCAAGGTTTGTTAATCACATGTCAAAACATGTTTATTGTTTAGTAGTAGACATGTTCTAAAGAAGTGTTGGACACGTCACTAAAAAAGTGTCGGACACATGTCCAAAATTAAAACTTTATCATTGAATTATGAACACTGATAAAAGAGTATCGGACATAGAGAATCGTACGATACGCGATACGTATCATACGATACGTCACGATACACCTGAAAAACGATATGTATCGTATCTCTGTATCGTTTTTGCACCGTATCGTACTATACGCCCGATATGTACGATACGTGACGATTCTGTTTTTTTATTTTTTATTTTTGGTTTTTTGAGGTTGAAATGACATCATTTTATCCTAGAACTTATTTTTAGATCACTAGCTAGTGAAACAACGTCGTTTCAATGGTTGTGATTTAAAAAAAATAAATAAAGTCTGTTGTTAATGTTGTTCAATTGAATTCAAAATTCCTGATTAATATTAAGGTTGTTCAAGCAGTTGATGTTAGAAGTTTGAATTAGAGGTCTTTGCATTTTGATATTATTGAACTATGTTGGGAACTTGAATAGTTGGTGGAATATTAATGAAATGCTATGTTATTATGAGTCTATGATTTTTTTACAAAATTATATACATATATTTTATTAATAATTATTTAAAAATTAAAATTGCGCGTATCTTACGATACACGATACACGATGCACGATATGATACGATACACTATTTTTAAAAAATGATACGCCTTCCGATACACGATTTGACAACTATGGTATAGGACACGTGTCCAGAGAGTGTTGGTGTCCGACACGGATATGCCACCTTCTTGAGAGTGTCCATGCTCCATAGACTGTGGAGGTATTATGTGAAAATCATGATAAACTACAAGTGTGTGCAATGACATTTCAGAAACCATAGGGGATGTCCCTGCAATTAGGTAAATCTCGAGGGGGTGTCAATGAAATTTATCCCTTTTTTCCTATCTTTTTTCGTGAACCTGTGTCGGAATAAGTGGGGTTCGAGGACCTTACTTCATAATAGATAGGCGAAGGAAGGGAATGAGCAGTCCTAAAGGATTGAAATCCTAGCTTGGGGGGAAACATAAATAAAAATTGTAACTAGCAATTAAGTGAAATTGGACAAATCATTCTAAAACTTGAAATTTGATTGTTGGCATCCCAAGTTTACCTTCTGAGGGACCCCAATTTACTGTTTTTTTGCCTGCTCTATGACATTTGTTTCAGGCTGTTGATAGGAGCTATATCGATCCGTATTCCAATAAATATGCAAACTCGATAGGGAGTTGTTGCTGTGATCTTGATATTTTCTCATATTTGTCTTAGGATTTGGGAGTCAAATGCTCATTTTTCATTTGTTGTTTTCTCACTTGGGGTTTGTGGAATAGCTTATTCAATGTGATTTGAGCATACTTTTGTCCTTCCACATTAGAGTAATTGTTGCAGATCAAGTTATGGGGGTTTTGAAAAGAACAAAGAAGCTTAGGTTCTTTGGAATTGTTGTTTGAATTCTGATGACCATTATGTGGCTTATTTCTTTAGAGAGAAAAGAAGAAATTTTCAATGATCGATATTCCCTTTAGAATTAGCAGGGGGGAAGAATTGTTCAAAACTTCTTTTTGGACCAAAGCCATTGGAAATTTTAGAGGAATGTGTTTGTCGGATCTTCTACCGAATTGGAATGTGGTTTTTCTTTTAGTGTTTCTTGGTTTCATTCTTTTTTGCATTCTGCTTCGTCTTGCTCTCTTTGAGAATATCTGGTCCTCAATAGCGTAACATTGTTCTCAATTCTCCTTTATGATAGAATGCTTCTATTGTATAAAACGATTTTACATTGTTTTGATGTTCCACATACCTTTCTCTAATTTTTTCACACAGCATGATGTATTCTATTTGTGAGGTTTTGGGTTGGAGGTTTGGGGATCATTACAAATTCATTAGAATTAATTTGTTTGCTTTTCGCTAGCCATATTAACGAGGTTTTTTTTCCTTTTCAAAATATGGCAGAGAAAGGGAACAAGCCCTGGTCGATCTGTGTAACAGAAAAAGGTTTGACTTTGATTTCAAATTATTCTTATTTTGAGTTTTCTGTTTAGTTTGTTTTGTTTAAGCATCACCATGCACCAAATGGACACGTATTCTATGCATGTAATATGTCCTTAGCCACATTACCAAAAAGCAAAGGATGAATGAGGCAAACAAGGTTAATAAATTTGTACTTTCTTGGAAGAGTGTAAAATGCGAGATTTTTATTCTATAACTGGCAAAAAATATGATAACATGTTGTTTATTACAAGATATGGTTGTCACTGAGTAATAGTACCAAAAGTACATAATTATGAAGCCGTGTTGAATTGGCATATATTGTTCGACTTTGTTTAGAATGTAACTAATTAATCATAACATTGCATTTATATATCAGTATATCAAACATTGCTACTTAGTATACTGCTACTATGAGTCCGTGCTACTTAGTATATTGTTACTATGATTTTCTTCTCCTTCATTTGGATCTATTTTTTCTTGATAGGAAGTTTACATGGTTTATATTTTTGGTATTGTTTGGGAATTTTGTTGGGACAGGTACCATCCGATATAGTTTATATATTATATCTTTGAGAATATTCTTTATAGGAGAAATTATTAATGAGACAATCAGAGAGCATTTTTGTGTACTTCCAACTCCAAACTTGAATTGATCCTCCCTTCAATTTGGTCTTACTGCATGTCATATGCACATGTATATGAAATACTGAGACGAGAATTTAGGGTACATAAAAAGCATACACACGGACTGGGACATGGTGGCAATATGGCACAAACATGCCAACACTTGAAATTCAAAGCGATAGGACACATATATGATTAGAACAGGACATGATATAATGTATTTTTATTCGTGCAGGGTTTTATAGATTGTGACGGTCTACTACGACAACGAATGAGTAGTGAGATAGCTAGTGACGTTAAGTGTAGGGGTAGAGAAAGACAAATTAAATTTAAATGAAAAATTAAAAAAAGATATGACAACTTGTGCTTTAACAGAAAGCATGACCCTTAATAGAGTGTAATGGCGAAATATAATTCATTTGGCCTACCCGTAAATATTGAAACAAGGTTGAGTTGGGTTGGGTTTTAATGTTCTATATTTTATCTAAATATATAAACGTATCTATGCATGAAGAGATTAAATAAATATAAATTTAAGGAATTTAAAACTTCATGGAAGGTTGCGGTTGGTAACATTTTCGTTTTTATCTTTTCAAACAAACAAAAAAAAAAAACGAAATCAGTTTTTGTTTTTTTTTAAAAAAAGTTGATATAAAAACGTGTTTGGTTACAATTTTTATTTTAGTATCTCTCAAAACTAAAATAGAAAACATATTTGGTAACCACTTTAATTTCTAGCATATATTTTAAATTTATATTAATTCCCTACCAAAAACACATCCAAAATTTTTATCTCAACACATCCACCAATCCATGAAATAAGGCACAAAGAAAATTCATAGAAAATCCTTAAAACCATTAAACATGCTAATACACCAATGTACACTCCATACTTGTTATTTTTCTTTTCAACAAATACCTTCACTTGACCACCAATTTCTGTCACAAATCGATAAGTTAGCATTGTTTTCATAGTTTTGATAGCAGAAGCTACTTTGGCCAATACTGTCAACCTACGACTTGGATGCATAAAGTTCGCCGCATTTTTCGTAACTTCTCCCCAAACCATTTTTATTCTAACATTTGTTCTACTTAAGCTTTGTGTCGCTCTGTTCTGATATTTACAATAGTGGCAGCAACCAACTTAGATGAGTCAATTGCCCAGCAGCTTATGCAATGAGTTCCCATTAGAAAGGCTAGTGGACGTGTTGCCATCTGTTGATGCAATAGGAGATAAAACCACGATGCCTGACATAAAATTTCCTGCAACGAAAAGATTTTCCTACTTGATCCTCAATCTTTCTCTGTAGAAGATGAAACAAATAAGTTTGTTTAGCACCACAAACAAAAAGAAGATGAAACAAATAAGTTTGTTTAGCACCGCAAACAAAAAGAAGATTTATGTGACCGTGTGAATATCTATTTAGACATTTCCATGCTGTGATCGTGCTAGTTGAATTCTTGATTGACAAAAAGAACAGGATAACAGTCCATTTGTTGTTCATAAACATCAGAAGTGAGTGATCCTGATATGCAGTTCAGAAAATCTACCAAATAATTCCTATCTCATTTATCAAAGTTTACCACATGAAACCGAATGCATTCATCAACGTCAAAATAGATAAATGGGAATGGATAACCATTTAACATAAACAAATAGGCAATTAATATTCAGCTTGATAAAATTATTTGAATCAAATTCAGCTTTATGTATTCCAACACACAAATCTATCACAATTCATGCTTCATAAATCACATTTCATCTCAAATCCCAATTCATACTTCATAATTCATAAATCACAATTCATAATTCATAATTCACACACACACATAGATTCATTCAGAAGACGAGAGAAAGAAAAACACTTCGCATATTCACACACTCTATACACACAGAGGCGAAAACATTTACACACACGGACAAAAACATATACACACAAAACACATACACCCATCGGACACACACATTCACACACAAATATAACCAAATATAACAATATATACATAGATCTAGGGCTATATTTGAATATATATACAAATCTATGTATATATTGTTATATACATTAGAGGCGGCCCGACACAAAATGGGGGCTTAAAGCAAAAATTTAAATAAAGTCTTATTAATTTTTAAAATAAATTTTATAATTTAAATCATTATACAATGTTATTTATATTATGTCTTTTGAGATGTGAAAGTATTTATAAGATTTTTGTATTCAAATTTTGTTAACATGTTGTTTTCAATAGATATTATAGTTAATTTAAACAAAATGTTATACTTGACATAATAATAAGATATATTTTACTAGATTTAATGTTAATATAATTAATGAAAAGAAACAAAATTTTATAAATAATAGCACTTAAGCTAAATATCTAAATATCATAAACTCTAATGGTGTTTTATGTTGTCATTAACAACATAAACAAATTCTCAACAAAACTCAAATCAAATCTAAAAAACTTTAAATTTTATTTTTTTGGGTACTAAAATAAAATTAGACTTCATTAAATATGTATTTAAATATTAAATTTAATTAAACCTCCTTAAAATGAGGCCTTAATAATTTGGGGGCCTAAAGCGGCGGCCTATATATTTGATTCCATAGAGAGGAGTTACATAAAGAGAGAGAGAGAGATCGATGGAGATGGAACGAGTGAAATCTGACCTTGAGACCCGATTGTGATGGAGGTGGAGTGTTGCCTTCTGGATTTGAGAGCTCCTTCGCTTAGTAATGTTTGTAGCTGGCGTTGTGAGAGAGACACGATCGAGAGAGAAGAGGCAAAAAAGCTTTTATACTTGGAACAAAAAAAAAAAACCCTTTTTTTGAAACTAATGGGGTTCGAAGGTCAGACTTCATTAATTGGGGTTAAGGGGCGCACTTGTTTTCATTTTCCCCCCTTTTTCAAAACAATTATTTTCATGTTTTCAAATTTTGGGTTGTTTACAAAACAGACCAGCCAAAAAAAAAAAAAAAAACTCTCCAAACATGTTTTTTTTTTGGACAAAAACTTAAAAAAAAAAAAAAAACAGGAATATTCTATTAGCAAACGCACCCTAAGTAAATTTTGTTTGCATTGCTTTAACATAAATCTTTTCTAGCTTATAAATCATAAAAGTAAAAGTTTGAGAGTAGTTCAAGGGCATCGCACCCCCCAATGCCTTTAATCATTGGCTTTACCTGATAGAACTAGTATCGAGGGTTATTTTTTAGATCATCTAACACAAATTCAATTGGCAATGAGTGGTGTGACCCTTCTATGGCATAAACCAACCTTGGGATCCTAATTATTCGACAAATAAACAAACAACCGCGCATGCCAAAAAAACCAACTATGGGACCTGAGCTTGTATGCGGGGTCGACAAATAAACAAACGACCATGCATACCAAAAAACTCAAAATGAGCAGGAGACTTGGCCCATTGATCACCAAAATCCCAGCTTTGATACCATGTTAGAGTATTCAACCCAAAATTAATTGGCAATGGGTGTAATGGCCCTTCAAATATATAAACCAACCTTGGTGATCCTAATTGTCGATTTGCGATACAAGCTTTCTTAACACAACTATCTTGAGACCCCGTAGTGGCGAGAGCGTATTGGGTTATCTTTTTTTCATAATAGAAAAAATCGTCCATACAACGTAGTAAGCATACTTAACTATCGTGATTCCTCCCTATCCTTTCATGCCCAACCTTGAATTATAATGCATTTGTATTGCATATTTCTTGTTTCCAACCTTATATAATAATACACTATATTCTTTCATACTTTTAAATATATTGGGAACCTCATAAGAAATTCTACATGTATGGACCTTTAGTTTGATTACACTATGTTTGAAGTGTCCGATGCGTTTAGTATTTTTATTATTGAGCGAGCATCGAACACTTGTTTGGTAGAGTCCAAGAAGCGTCGGTGTCTAGTTGACATAATGCCAATTTGGATGTGTCCTTGATTCTCAGTTGTTCAGTAAGTTTTTGGCCAAACAAAATAAGTGAAGTTTGTCGAAGGTTTTTTCATTCTACAAAGATCATTGTCTTGTTTTACCATGAATGATATCTAATAATGGTTGTGTTAAGATATGAAGAGAGAAAGGAGTTGAAATAGAAAGGAAGAGAGATGTTGCATGAATGTAGTAATTGTTGAGAGAAAGCTCCAAGAATTAGAATAGGGTTACATCTCTTGATAGATTACATGTTTGTTATGGTTTGTCCATATTTTTACTAGCAAGGATCAAAATTTCGTTTCAGTGCATTATTTCAGTCACCTAAGAAACAAAAACGTTTCGATATATTTCGAAAACGTTTTGACCTGTTTCAAAAACATAATGAAAAAAAAATAAAAAATTTAAGAATTTTTTTTCAAAACATTGGTCAAAATATACCAAAATATTTTGAAATACCTTGAAACATTCTGAAATAATTGTGCAAATGCATTGAAATATGACAAAACATTTCGAAACATTATGGAATACCTCGAAGTATTAGAATTTCGATTCCATCACTGATTTGTTTCGGTCTAGATGGAAACGGAAACGTTTCGGATGTTTCAACCATTTCGAAGCAATATTTTGATCCTTGTTTACAAGTTAAACTGTGGATTTGGTTCATCAAAATTAATTGAGTTTGTAGTGGGCTTGTGAATTTTTCCTTAGGTTGCTCGTCGACTCTCATTTTGACACTTGAACTTGGTGTCATGGAGGGAAATATACAAAATGCGGCCAGAAGGGGGTGGTTATATATGTTTCCCCGTTTGTGTTTTTGATGAAATGCGAATAAATTGAGTGCTAAATTGTTTCAAAACATTGGTGGTATAAATCTCCATGTAGCAAAATATGACTTGTGGTTTTAACAAGGCTCAATTGCTATTTTGGGTACTTTGCACTTCCAAGTAGTACTTTCGGGATTTTTTGTCACATATCTTGCATGGTCTTCTAGGAGTTGTGGTGTCTGATAATCTAGATCAAAACCATGTAAAGGACAAATGGCATACAGAAAAGGAAGAGAGAAGAAATTTGACTCTTAATGTATTACTCCATCTTAATGAAAAATATGTACAAAGGCTATAAAGCCCTATAAACAAGAAAAAGACTAGATAACCCTAACAAAATACACAATCTTAACGCCCCCTAAAACATGTGGTAGTAGGAAGCATCAAGCGTTTATCAAGAAGAAAAGGAAAACGGAGGCTAGTGTTTGATTTCGTGAAGAATTTAACCAAATTCATAGTCCAAATTGGAAGGGAAAGACTATACGGTCCATTTCAATATGTTTGGTCTCGACTTATGGAATATAAGAGTTGTGTGTGATCTGAATGATATCTTTTTTTACAATGTAGAAGTAGAAGAAGAAAATGAATGTACGAGATATATAGAACGAGAAAAACTGTATGCTTCTGGTTTTTCGAGGAAATAAGATTCATCTGAAAAACATCAAAACAAATAGTGGGTTTATGGTCCTATTCAGCATTAGAAAAAGCATAAAGCTCCAAAGAAGTAGAATCAAACAAAACATTTGATGCAAATTGCCTTATAGATAGCGCAAAATGCGAAGAACATCAGTCTATGAACTATTGTTGGAAAGGGGACAAACTTATTCACCACTTTAACAACATAGGACATATATCCAATCGTCTAATAGTGAGATCAACTAGACTACTAAAAATTAACCATTAAAAAGTAAGTTTATTCTGTTAGGACATTGTTTATTGTAATTGGCTAATTTCGTAAAGTCATAATGTAAATTTCAACTAGGTCCATAGTCATGAAACTACAAAGATAAAGATCCAAAGCTAGAAGAATGAAGAAGTCCAAACTACAAAGCCATATCATGAAGACTTCCCAAGATCCTTCAATGTTTAGGAAAGGTACAGACTTTAGAGACCTTAAGTGACCGGTGACCCTTGGTATTTTTGCTTTGGCTACTTAGGTTTTAATAATTGGATTTAGTATTGATTTGTGTATGACTCATTGAACTTTTTATTGAAAATATTTTTGAAAGATCTAATGTTGGTTTTGAAAACTTAGGTTGAGGCATGGATCGGACCTCGATTGAGTCTCAACTTTTTAGTGCTTAATAGGATAAGTTTTTATTTGGTTTTAGGCTTAAAAATCAATAGGGACCATCTTTTGCTCACTGGTTTACGGTTTGAGTGGTCTTTGAACTCTAAGGGAAGCTGTACTAAAAAATTTGGGGAGACAACTCTCTTAAAGGTCAGAGACTGCTCGAGCTGTCTCGAGACAGCTCAAGTGGTCTCCCGGGGGGAAAGGCCCAGAATGATTCATTTTTCATTCCACTAACTATCGCCCTCTTACAGCTCGAGCGGTTTGTCGCAAATCTGAGCTTTATTGGGCTCCAATTAAACTCTATTTTTAGAACATATTCTTAGGAGACTATTTTCTGACTGGGGTAAGCCTCTTTGAGCTAAAAAAAGACAAGAGACTTTGTAGAGAGCTTTCAAACCCTAGCCTCTCTTGGACCAAAAAGTCATAGATCTACAAGATCAATCTTGCTTTTCACCTTCAAATATTGCAAAAAAGGAAGATCAAGTAGAAACCACCAAACCCACATCGGTGTGAAGGACAGATTGAGTAGACCTTGGGAGGGGTCCTTAAATATTGAAAGAGGAGAAGTTGGATCGCGGAGCTCAATTCACCATTTGAAGTTCGTACTTAGGAACTTGTGGTAGCAATTCCCAAGGGAAGATTCGAGGAGAAAAATGTCTAACCATGAACTTAGGTGAGGTATAGAACTTTGGACCTTATAATCAGTTAAATTATAAAAGAGAGAGGAGAAGAAAGTAGAGAGAAAAAGAATATGTTTATGACAATAATGAGAGCTAATGAGAGAATTAGGCTCTCTCCCTTAGCCACATGTATTTATAATAATAAGATTTAAGTACATAAATATCCCTCATAGGCATCTCTTAACACCCCCTTTAAGTTGGAGCATAGATATCTCTCATGTCAACTTACAAAAAATAGGATGAAAAATCTTACTACCAAGTCCTTTAGTGAAAACATCAGTTAATCGACCTCCTGATCTCACAAATGGCATACATATAACCCTTTTATTTAGTTTCTCTTTGATGAAATGTCTGTCAATCTCCATATGTTTGGTTCTGTAATGCTAAACTAGATTATGTGCAATATCAATAGCAACCTTATTGTCACAATACAACTTCATAGGCCCATCAACTAGATTATGTGCATCACCCGAAACCATAACTACACGAATGTTAGAAGCACGTGTAAAAGCGGGAACCATGTATTGGCTGTTATACGTGTAGCGGCTGGACCAGGTACAGCCGATGGAAATAAAGTAAAAAAGTGCTTCTTTCGATGCCTATCTTCTTTTTCTTTCTCCTACGAGACGGAAGTAGAGGTCAGGAAGGATTTCCTGCAGCGCAGTAGTTCTTCCATACCAACTTAGCTGCCCGACGCTGCCATTGGCATAACAACTGGTACATCATAGGTTGGCCCAACCCAGTCCTCTCGTACTAGGGTTGGCTCCTCGCAGCTCTCCCTTTAACACCAACGGTAGATAGGAATCGAACTGTCTCACGACATTCTAAACCCAACTCACGTACCACTTGAATCGGTGAACAACTGAACCCTTGGGACCTTCTTCAACCCCAGGATGTGATGAGTCGACATCGAGGTGCCAAACGATCCGTCGATAATTGCATTATATGTTGTGAAGGAATGTACTTCAATTATTTATATTAGTGTAATCTAGACTGCATTCATGGACTTCTAGTGGCCTAGAACACAACTACATTAGAAGAGCTTGGTCACAATAGAAAGTTGATTACTTTTGTGGCTCCATGATACGGAAACAAGATTTCTTGCATGTGTCACTTTTGTAGAGAGACCTGCTCTGTGTGTTTGACATGGAGATAGTCGGTGAGGTATCTTGTGATGGATGATCATAATCCTCGTTGTGAGATTGACTCTACCATTGACGTGCTTTGTGATAGATGGCTAAAGTCTAGGTTTTATGTCTCTTTAATGTACTTAGATTGAGAATGGAATTTCATCTATTGTTGAGAAGAATGTTTGTTGTTGTCACCATTTAGACTTACGGAGTTCTTAGTTATTTAAGTGCTATTCATGAAAAATACAAGGGTGGTAATTTTTTTTGTTAAATATGAGTATGGGGTTTTGGAAGTTTTTAGTCTTTCGACTGCACTTTTATGGTTACTGTTGGAACTCTAGTTAACTGAAATTCCTTACTATTTGTCTGTTTCATCTCTCTCTGAGTAATGTAATGGCATCCTAGTTAAAAATTTCCAAATTCTACAAACGATGGACACAAATATGACATGACGTGGCCATACAAATGTGGGAAATTGAAACTTTAGTACACAAGCACAATGGGAACATGCCAACAATCAGCTGCCCCTCTTGGTACATTAACTTGATTCCTTTCACAAACTTGGGTCCTATATTTAACATGAAACCCACATTCTAATGTTCGACGTAAGTTCTATAAGTTTCTTAAATTTGAATCTCTTTTGTGGTTATGAATAGTTCATATAGCTATATGGAAAGTAATGGTAATTAGAAGCATTAACATATTTGTCGAATTTGATGATATCATCTGTGTTATGAATTGTTCATCAACTGAAAATGTTTGTGAAACTGAAGCTTATCCACAGTCTAAGCTTAGTATTATTCGTGTGGACTTTCAATAGTGATTCAAGGTTTCTTGCATCTCTAGGGTCTAGGGTCATTACCTTGTTTGTTCCCATTGATCAAAATATCTTAGGAGAGGTGTACTGATTATAGACCTAAGCGGTGACATTATTTGCACAAAGTGACTATCCTTAGTTTTGATCACAAGCTCGCAGTTGTTAGCCTGAACATTTATCTTTGCACAAACTAATGGTCCCTATGTTCTAGGAAAGAGGCTTGGGAAATTGTGTTTTGACACAATTATGATGGTTCATTTATGCCTCTACAATCATATTTTAGTTGTAATCTGGGTAAAATATGTGGCTTACCTACCCAAATGTTTTTGTGACCTGGCAAGATGTTTTTTCATATTTTGGAGGGATATGTATTTGCTCACAATCTTGAGTGCTCCTATAAAGTGGGATTCTTGCATTTGGTATTTTGTACATTTATGAATGTCATTCCACTAAGTATTACTTATTCTCATAACACATTCTAACGAATGAAGGTTTTCTGTAACAGGAAACAACATTACAACGATCTCAAAGAAGTTATGGGCGAGGTCAGATTTAATTTCAAAATATATTATTGCTTCAGGATATCTCTATGTTATTTCTTACGTTCTATTTGTGGGTGGATGTTTGATGAAATCTTAGATGAACTTAGATAAAAATGAAATAGAGGAGGGAGGGGACACATCTGCTATTGTTTAGCATTTTCATAATAATAGGTACAAGAGATAGTATAATATAAAAGCTTCTATCATGAAAAAAATTACTCTCTCTAATGAAAATAATCAAATAATTATAAACATGGTTATCAAAATCCGGATCTAGATCCTTAAATCTTATGGTTCTATTGTTAGGTATGAGAAAATCAATTCAAGTCTCTTGTAGAATCCCAAATTCGTAGGATCATAATGGATCGTGATCCGGATCTTATAGGATCGTGGAATCTCGATCCGAACTGCAATTTTATGATCAAAGTTATTGAGTTTCTTTGTAAGTGCATTTAGTTATTGAGCACTACAATCCATATTTTTCGTTTTAATAATTAAGGACTCAATCCAAATGTGAGTGTCTCATATAATTTTGAGTGTATTAAGTTCAATGGATGAGAAAAATTATAAAAAGTTTCTTTTGTTTACAAAAAGGTCTCTTCATTTGTTCATTTCTCTTGTTAAATTATCAAAAGCAATGGTTAGATTTGGTCTTCTCTCTCGGCAAGTGATCATAGTCTGACAATCTTCCATTTTTTTATTTTTATTTTTTTCTGTTTTTTATTTTGGTTCAGTGTCAAATAGTCGATGCTATTATTCTTTCGCAAAGTGCGATTTTTTGCAATTGTTTGGATTATTTGATTGGAGAGAAATTCGAAATTTTTTAAAGATAGAAAGGAATTGGTGGAGGTATATGAGATCAAGTATATTTCTTAGATTCATTCCGGACCTCGATGACAAATAGCTAGATTGTGAAGCTGTTAGGATTTAGCGACTAAAAGAAGAAGAACGAGAAAATGAGAGAACAATATGAGAAAAGAGTAGTGTGTTAGGGTTACAAAACACCCTATATATATATATATATATATATATATATATATATATATATATATATAGCCACAAAGTACTAAAGCACCCTTAAGCTAGGATATCTGGTCCTCAATACCATAAAGCAAACAAATTTGCTGTCTTTGAGGATATCTGGTCCTCAATAGCGTAACTTTGTTCTCAATTATATATATAGCCACAAAGTACTAAAGCACCCTTAAGCTAGGATATCTGGTCCTCAATACCATAAAGCAAACAAATTTGCTGTCTTTGAGGATAACTGGTCCTCAATAGCGTAACTTTGTTCTCAATTCTCCTGATAGAATGCTTCTATTATATAAAATGATTTTAGATTGTTTTGATGTTCCACATACCTCTCTATTTTTTTCGCACATTCTCTTTGTGGGGATTTGGTTTGGAGGTTTGGGGATCATTACAAATTCAACTAGAGTAAATTTGCTTTGGGCTACTCATTTAACAAGTGTTTTTTTTTTCTCTTCGAAATATGGCAGAAAATGGCAAAAATCATCATTGGTCGAGATCTAAGTATCAGAGAAAGGTTTGAATTTGATTTCAAATTATTTTTATTGCTGAGTTTTCTGTTTAGTTTAAGCATCACCATGCACCAAATGGACATGTATTTTGTAGGTGAAATATGTGCTTAGCCAAAGGATTTGGATTCAATTTGACGTTAGATATGAAGGAGCATTGTTTATAATATGTTTTTATCCCATCATTAAGATTCCCAATTGGCACATTGCTAGAAAGCAAAGGATGAATGATGCAAACAAGATTAATAAATTCGTACTTTCTTGAAAGAGTGTACAATGTGATATTTTTATTCTATAACTAGCAAAATCTCCGAGAGAAAAATATGGTAACATGTTTATTACAAGGTATGGTTTTATTACAAGATATGTTCATTATTGAGTAATAGTACCAAGAGTACATAATTATAAAGCCGTGTTGAATTGACATATATTGTTTGACTTTGTTTCGAATGTAACTGATTAATCATAACATTGCATTTGTAAGTATACCAAACCATTGAATAAAGTAAATAGGAATAATAGTGAACCCTACTATAGGCTATTTTGGTTGCACACATGTTAGCATGTGTTCATTTTTTCTTTGACTTAGTTGCAATTGGTTCAATTATCTTACCAATTTTAGGACTTTTGTAGTTTTTGATGAGAGACAACCAAGAAATATAATTTGCTTTTTTTGGTAAGAGAGTTTAAGTGGATCTCGTCTGTCTATAATATCATAGCTTTCCTTTTTTCATTGAGCGAATCTCTCCTCTTTCGATTCGGGCATTCCGCAGCCATGTGTCCAGATCCTTGACACTCAAAGCATTGGAAGTCTTGCCCCTTTCTCTTAACCTCTTGTTGAAATCTTCTTTTCCCTTTCTCCTTTCCCTCTTTAGGAGTATTAGGTCTACTAGGCTTTCCTTTTGACCTTTAGGACTCTAAATTGGTAGGCTTGAAGTATTTTTTGAATTTTCTCTCAATTAAAGCTAGGTCATCTTCTTCTAATCGGGATGACTCAGATTTACCTCCCTGTTCTCTTGTTTGAACACAAAGCAACACCCTTTGTTTCTTGAGTGATGGAAGGTTCAACTCAAAAGTCGATATTGACTCAATTATGTCTTCCACCGATATCGACACCATATTGACACCCATCTCTAAGGACGTCACTTTTGCATGAAATCTCTCCCGTAGAGATTTTTCATTTGATAGATGCGTCATCAATTTTAATACCTAATGCAAAAGAAGAATTTATAATATCTCACAACATAGCATAAAATTTGCTAAATATTTCTTCATCTTGCATTCTCAACATTTTAAATTATGAGGTATACCTTTTGAGTCTAAACATCTTCACCATGGAGGTCCCTTCGTCGGAAACCACGAAGATGTCCCAAGCTTCTTTGGAGGTCTTGCAATTTGCAATCATCTGAAACTCATTAGGTGTCACGGCATTGAATATTGCATTCAAGCTTTTAAAGTTCCACCCGCCCAATTCAATTTCAGCTTTAGTCCTCGGCTTTCGAGATTTTACTTCAACCACTGCTTCACCACCTTCAACTGGAGTGGTGGCAATGGGAGGTCTCTAACTCTCTTGCACACAAACCCATACTCTCTCATTTATTGATTTTAGAAACGTTCTCATGAGAGCTTTCTAATATGTAAAGTTTGACCCATCAAAGTGAGGTGGTCGTGCAATTGGACCTCCTTCCTTTTGAGACTATTTGAAACTAACTTGTAGCAACAATAGATCTATAGAAATAAAAAACTAGGTATGTAAGCAAAAATAAGGTATGCCTTCAAGTGTCTAAAGTAACTCGGGCCAACCACACTATGATACCAATTATTGTTCCGAGAGAAGATATTATGCCGATTTTCCCTCACGATTATATACGTGAATTTCACGACACTACCTAGAAGGGGTTTTTAATAGGTTTTCAAACTTTATGCTTGGACAAACACCAAATTAAAGGTATTAATACCACAATTATTTCTTCTCACAAAAATTAATCAATTAATAGTGGAAATTCCTTTTTAACCACAATGACTTAATGAACCCATGAAGATTAGTGTATTAATTTTATCAATTAATCACTCAACACTCAATCTCTCACGGGAATTCCAACCAAAGACCCAATCCCTTTGATGCACAACTACAAATAATAAATATATTTAAACAATCATTCAATCAAACACATGGTGCATTTGTGTGCTCAAATTGCAAGTTTATATGAAAATAATAAAGATCAACACATACAATTTGTTGACACGGAAACTCTCCTCGGGAAAACGTGGGGTACCCCTCTTTATGGTTCACCAAAGCCTAATCCACTATCTCAAAGTTAGCTTATATGTACTCGAGTCTTATGCTTCAATCAATATCATGGTTAGACGCTCATTTTTTTCAATAAGCCTCTCAACCGGATATACCCACCAATGTCTTGAATAGTTTTACTTGATTCTCCACCGTAATGGATCCTCTAGACCTCGAACGATCTTTTCCACTAAGATCCTCGGTATACACACTTTCAATGGGTTTGGTCTTCAACCAAGTAAGTTCCTCTTCTCCAATTTGTGATGCATCACTAGATGGTAGCCTTTGAATTTAGCGATCTAGAATTGTGGTATGATTTCTAAGGTTTAAAAGGCAAGAATTCAACTCACAAAAGGGCTACCCTAAGTTAGGAAAGACTCTATTTATAGGCTCGGAATAGTGTTAATCTTGGGGCCTAAGAAAACACATTCGCGAAAGTAATGGGATTGCGGTCAGAGAGCATTGGTCACTAGGATGAAAAATGAATTCCAAACCAACCTAGGAGAGTAGGACCGCTCGAGCGACCCAGAGGGCGACCCCTGCTTTCCTCCATTTTTACTTTTGCGTAATTTTTTCCTTAAGTCATAAAGAGACCGCTCTAGTGAAAGCTAGTTAATATTGGGCGGTCCTTCCAAGCAAAAAACTTGTCTTGTTGAACACTAGAGGGCGTTGTCCAAGAGAGATCCGATAATGACTCAAATCTATGTTTTCAAAACACACAAAAGGTCTAAAAAAACTTTTCATTAAAAAACACCTATGAGCAATACTTTGATCAATAACCGATTTCATTTTAACACTAATTTTTCTAAGTCTATTAAATCAAGGGATCATCTTAGGTCATTACCTTGTCCTAAGTGAGAAGGTGCATACGGAGTGCTTTTGATGTAGTTTTGACGCATGATCTTCTTCCTTCAAATGATGTTTTCGGATCTTAATTGTTGTAGTATCATGACCATGAAATAAGTTGTGATTTACACGGACTTCACGAAATTAGCCAATTACAAATACATGATCTAACATTAATTTTGGTCAATTTTGAATACAATTCCCACTGCATGTATCTATGTGCCTTGGATACACTTGAAACCCTAGAACCTTATACAAACACGAAGAAAAGAAGGACAGACATAGGAAGGATGTCGAGGTTGGATCCGGAGCTGGATGTTTTCACGATCTTAGAATATTTTCTTGTCATGGGTAGGATTTCCTTTATGATTTTTTTATCAATGATGCATATCATGTTATTTGTGATGTCATGCTAAATTATGTTGATTATACGCATGAGCCATATGTTCATTGCATTAAAGATGGGAAATGAATTAGGGTTTTGATATTATTCATGTTTTTTCTAGTGCATGTAATCTTATTATACGTTATGCCTATGATCTTGTATTTAAAAAATTTGATGAATATTTATATGATGTATGTGGATATGCATGGTCCTTGCAAGAATGCATAGAATTCCTACAGATATGTTTTGATGTCGGGTTTGCAGAAGTCGTGGTCCTTGCGAAGATACGCAAAATTCGTACAAATCCTTGGGATGCTTGGTTAAGGGTATTGGATGTTGTAGCTGCCAGTATAGTAGTCACAAATTTTCGATGCTAGTTTCCCATAAAATTAAGTAGGCCACCGTGTTTCATAGGGTGAGAGACCCCAAAGATTCCTCGAGAAGAGTTCATGCGTGATCAGTATTGATATATGTTGCATTCTAGAGACTTTATATTTATGATTTTTGTAATTGTGCATTTTGACTGTTTTGAAAGAACATGCATATTCATGATTTCTATACATAAATTGATTTTCTAGTAAGCTATGTATCCAAATTATTATATTCATCATTGCTAATATACGTATGAATTTGCAAAACCTCAATAATAAGGTTTGAGAAACATTATCCTACTGGGCTCTGTGGCTCATTCCTATTATTCATTTTTCAGAGACTGATCAGGATACAAGAGAGGTAGCTGAGGATTTACCAAGAGGCTTGAGTATCTTCTAGAGTTATTTATTTTTCTTATGGTGAGCTGTGAGGCTAATCTTAGATTGTTTAACGTCAGACTTGAGTAGTATTAGTTTTTATTCTTGTTATACTTTCATTAGAGATTTTCGAATTGTAAATTTAAATTAGGTTTGATGGATCATGGATCTGTGAATGTTTTGGGAGATTTCTACTATACTTGAATGATGTTATGGTTTGATTAATAGTTAGTGATTGGATTATTAGATATATGCTCTCATAGGTTGTGCTCTTGCCTTTACATTCATTACCTCTAATATTTTTCTGTTAATAAAGTTCGGGAGATTTTTGTAAAGAGGTGTTTTATGTAAATCTAAAATGAATATTTCTTAAAGATTTGTGTGAATTTAAACTGTTTCATTTTTATGGAATAATTGGATTGATGTGTAATCTAGCCATTTATTTGAAAATAAAAAAAATGGGGCGTGACATTGGTACTCAAATTAGGGACACATCACGACAAACTAGTACCGTAGCCTATTTGGTGCACATAAAGTTGTATGTACAATACTTTCTAGAGTATTATTCATTGGGTACTACTCTCCGTACTATTTATGAGTACTATTCATGTGGTACAGCTCACCAGGTACTATTGATCAACGATGAAGTTTTCGGTTTGTCAGGATTTTTAATTTGAGAATTTGCAATGGTTGCAAAGTTTGAGGTAGCAAAATTGGACGCAAGGAATGATTTTAGCATGTAATGTATTAAGTGTGTGCCTTGTTGGTGCAACAAGAATTGCTTAAAGCTCTTGAGGGGGAAGTCAACACTAAGGCTGTTAATCAAGCCAAGCTTGAACATTATTTAAGGCTCGTTTATGTGTTAATTGTTAAACGAGCCAGCTCGTTTATGTATAAATTAGGCTTGACAAAGGCTCGAATTCAGCTCGATTAACAGCCCTAGTCAACACTGCTTCAATATATCTGTAGCAACAAACTTTTAGTGGCCTTTAATTCGACAAGATGTTAAAAATGCCGTTTTATATGGTAAATTAACCGAGGAAATTTACATGAAGCAATCACCTAGGTTTGTTACTTAAAGGAAGTCTACTCGTAAGGCGTGAAGATTGAAGAGGCAAACATATGGCCAAAAATAATCATCTCAAGTTTGGTTTGAAAATTTTAGTGAAGCGGTGGTAGACTTTGGACTTCTAGCATTATTGTTCTACATTGATTTTATTGTTATCACATGTAGTGATAGTGAAGGTATTTTGCTCTCAAATCATTCTTGCTGAGAAAGTTTCACAGAAAAGATCTAAGAAAGTTATGGTACTCCCTTGGATTGAGGTGATTAGATCCAAGGGCGGTATTAGTTTATCTCAGTGCAAGTATACAAGGCTTAATACTCCTATGGAATCGAATACAAAATTGAGTAGAGTTATTTAAACGTCCGGAAAGATAAAGACAATTTGTGGGTAAATTGAATTATTTGACTATTACCAAATAATATATCTTCTTTGTGGTTTCTGTTCTATTCCAATTTATGGATCTCCGAGAGTGCCTCAATGAGAGGCAGTGACTAGAATCCCGAGGTGTTCAAATAGCTTGTCAAGTTCGTGTTGAATTTGTGTTTTATTGAAAATTGCCCCTTCTGTCTCAACCACCTGCTAGCCCAAAATTCCCCTTGGACTCTACCTTCACGAAACTCTTATGTCCTAAATGTGTCATTTTCTGTCTTCTTCATTGGTAGGGGTGCAACTCGGGCGAGTTGAGAGGTCAACTCTACTCCAACCCTAAGTATATAATCTTCAATCCTAACCCTACTTCAATCTGAGGTACTCAACCCGAGTACTACCCGGGTTTAATTCGGAAGGACTCAGGTTGAATTCAAGTTATTTAATTCAGCCTATTTTCAGGTTAAAAATCGGGTTGGACTCGAGTTATTTAATTCGAGTTGATAAAAGAGGGAGGAGTGACGAGTGAGAGAGAGAGAGAGAGACTGAAAGTCTGAGACGACTCTGACGAGTGACGAGTGACGAGTGAGAGAGGGAGACTGAGAGTTTGAGACGAGACTCAAACGAGGGAGAGAGGGAGGCTGAAAGTCTGACATCAAATGAGAGACGAGTGAGAGAGGGATCTGAGAGTGATGGAGGCGCAGGGGTGAAGACTTGAAGTGAAGTGAAAGTTTGGACTCTGAAGAGTGAAGCTAAATAATAACCCTAGTTAAATATATTTATATATTTATGTATATTCGGGTTCAACCCGATTTAATAATCGGGTTGAACTCAATTTTAATATTCGGGTTAAACCTGATAACCCGAGTTCTCAACCCGAGATTTGTCTGAATTCAATTTGGGTTGAGGTTTTTTTGCCCAGGACCAACCCAAGTATTAAAAATTCTAATTCAAGTCCTATTTTTTTTTTGGGTTGGGCTCGGGTTGAATTCGGGTTGACCTGCCCAAATTGCACCCCTATTAATTGGTTCTTCCGCTCTCTACCTCTCTATTTTCCTTCTAGTTTTTTTGGTAAAGAAGAACAGTCCCAACGAGGCGTCCTTTGGGCAAGTGGCGACAATGTAAATTCCTGATGACAGTCACTCGCCAAACCCCATGCATTGGACATGGATTGACAAGACTTGGACTCGGGATCTTGAGATAATAACCCTGAGATTTTTGTGTTCAAGTTGACCTATTGGTTTAATCGTGGGGAATCTGATTAATCTGTAGTGGCTTAATTTTGCGAGAGAAAGCCTAGACAAGAGTCAATTAGGAGAGCGAAAATGATAGTTTGTTACGAGAACTATCATTGGGCATTTGGAGGAGCATTGTTGTCAGACATGGCCTGACCCTGACCTTGTGGGTGAGCTAGTGGCTGCTGAGTTACACTCTTGACTGGAAAAAAAATTAGTAAATTAAAAAACAATTTAACCTAAAGATTATGTGTGCCTTTGTAGTATCACGGCCAAAAAAAAGAAGATTTAAGAAGTATGAGAACTGTTTAGCTTGGTTTACGTCTAGGTCAAGTGCTCGGGTCCCGTGAACCAAACCAAGAGCTCAGTCCACAAAGAGTTAGATGTTTTTTTATTGGTTAGGATAGAAGTAAACCCAAGACAACCATGTGTCAAGAAAGGAACCAGCCAGGCATGTGTGTGTGACAAGTGCCTGTATAGGTGTACAAATACATGTGCAGTTTACGTGATGCTTTATGAATGTCCATGTCAAGAGTCAATCAAATAAAGGATTTAAGTCATGCAAGGAGTCACCTATCACTTGACGTAACTGTAGAAAAGAGAGAAGAAGAGGGCACTAAAATGAACGAGAGGAAAGGAAAATGAAAAAAGAGAAGAGATAAATGGGGTATAAAAAATTCGAGAAAGAGAAATGGAGAGTGAGAAGTTTGAGCATGATGGTTATTGGTGATCCGATTCAACGAAATGTAAATATAATGTTTTGGATAACTTGTGGTGCTAATTTACTAAAATCGATTGACGATCTACAATATGTTCTACCTTTAATCTTTTTGCAAAGAGTAAATCCTTGATTCATCTTGATTTGTACTCCTTTTGATTGAATTGTTATGGTTCCTAACTTCCTATCGAATTTTTATTGGTATTGTGAGTACATTGATAATGTACTGTGTGGATTGCGGATTGCATCATAGTGGTCAATAGTCTAGTGCATTGCCAGTCTAAGAGACCCATAAGATTTGGGTGAGGTGTTAGGTCTACGTCCTAGTTTTGTATGATATGTGATATGATTTGATTATTATTTTGATTGAGGTCCTAGCTGACTCGTATTGATCAACTTGTTTAATTGTCGATTTGATTTGATTCGATTCGTACATTACTCTGTGCATATTGTTTTCTATCGTATTATATCATTTCTTGCTTAATTAACTTTTTCAGGTTGATTTTGAAGCAAATATCGTGATTGGAATATTTGAGGATTTGGAGATGGTCAAATATCGATATAATTTTTGTGATATTAAATTTGAGAGATTCCTTTGTCTTTGGAGGTTCAATTAGTAATTATATTTTTCACTGACTTAATTAACCTCTGGCGTGTATTTGGAGATATTTTCTAGAATTTTGTTAATTGAGTTACCAAATAACGTATTTGAGAAATGGGGTGTTACAAATTTGGAATCAGAGCATAGGTTTGAGATTTTATAAACTAGATATTGTTACTTAGGATGACGGATTATGGATAAAGTGATGCAATATAGCTAATGTTTTATCAACATGCGCAGTGGAAACAATTAGGGTACTATGGGGATTAGCTAGCTAAGTTTCCGTTGCTAGGGTTCATAAGTTGGTAATGGTATTAGATTTTGGAATTACTCACTCCAAATTCAAGGACGAAACTTTATTATAGGGGGTGGATTGTAACATCACAAAATAGGGTCGGAAATTTAATATGTCCAATTGTGATAGTGAAACAATAATGAATTTTGGTTTAGGCCAGAATTATAATCCGGTGCATTTGCGGATTTGATTGGTAGATTTTGGTGTCATCAAGCTTCAAAGAAGCATGGTCATCAAGCTTTAAAGATGAAGATCCGTAAGCGTCAAGGAAGGCAAGAGACAAAGCTACAAAGTCGTATCAAGTATTCTCTGAATGCACTTTCAAGCTTAGGATAAAATTAATGACCTTAGAAACCTTAGACTTGAAAATCAAAATTAAAACCAAAATTATCAAATCAATTTGTGTGTTATTTTGACACATCACACTTATTTTAACTATAACATTCAATACAAATCCTATTATCAAAATCCTATGAAAAAAAACTATAACATTCAAACAAATTTAGCACCTAAACCGTAACATTCAAAACACCTAAACTATAACATTCAAACCAATTTAGCACCTAAGCAATAACATTCAAACCAATTTAGCACCTAAATCATAACATTCAAAATGCCCAAACTATAATATTCAAAACACCTAACATTCAAACCATAACTTTCAAAACTTATTTGAAAAAATTATAACATTCAAAACACCCAAATTAACATCAAATTAAAACTTGAAAATCAAACTATAACATTCCTAACCAATTTAACATTCAAACCATAATATTCAAAACTTATCAAACTTATTTGAAAAAATATAACATTCAAAACACCAAAATCAACACCAAATTAAAACTTGAAAATCAAACTATACGATTCAAAACCAATTTAACATGCAAAACACCCAAACTATAACATTCAAACCAATTTAATATTCAATTTGTTAAATTTATGTGGAAAAAACACCCAAATGAATACCAAAATTATCAAATCAGTTTGTGTTATTTCATGGTGTGTGCTGTTGTGTGTGTGTGCAATGTGTGTGTGAGTGTGCACGCGATGTTTGCTGGTGTGTGTGTTCAATCGACTGTGTGTGAGAGGAGAGAGAGAGAGAGAGAGAGCGCGAACACGTAGGATGGGGAGGTTGCTGGCTTTGGTTTGTGTTAAAAAGTGGCATGTGTGTGGGGTTAAAGTGGGCGGGAGGATGTACTTGGGTAGAATGGATTTGTGAGTAATTGAATTTAATTAGATGGGTTTAGATGAGTTCTGAACCGTATATTTAAACTTTAATCAAATCCTAACCATTCTTCTACTTTTCTAAATTGATAGGGCTGATTTCAATTTGGGAAATTTGAAATTGACTCTTATCTTATTAGTATATATTTCGTAAATGGGATTGGTTAATTCTAGATTTCGCTACTAAATTGCTAAGTTAAATGGTCACATATGAGGTGAAAATGAGTGAATCTGCATTTTTTTTGTTCTATTTAAATCCAAAAATGGATTTTTTCAAGGTATTTTTCAGGAATGATTTGATTTACCATAATAGCATTTTTATGTTATGAGTGATGGAGTTTGTTATTTTTCTCTTAGTTGGCTTGATTTTAAGTGCATTGACACGGTTTTTTAAACATTGTTGTGTTCTTTGCATTACAATGTGGGAAGGGGATCGTGTGCATCAATAAAGACAAATTTTTCTTTATATGTTCATTTTTTTATGTTAACTCAAAGTGATTTACTTGCTATGCACTAATATACCTACTAGTGAACGGTAAACCTAAAACGGTTAGAAAACTTAATTGTCAAATTAATAGTTGTGAAATAATTTTCCTCTAATTGATCCCAAATAATTATTTTGAAAAAATAGTATAAATTGATTTCAATCCTGGTTTTATTTAATTTTCTCATCAATATTATAAAGAGAATATTGCAAAAAGGATAAAATAATTTAATTTCTTATTTTAAAAATAGTTTGAGAGGGGTTTGGATTGTGAGTTGAGGAATAAACCCCTTAAACCCATGTTTGGTGACCCATGTTTAGCCTAGGGTTTGGAAACCCAGCCCGTTGGATGGCCTGGTCATGAAACCCACACACTTGGGTTTCATGAAACCCAAAGGGGGTGAGTTTCATATGGGGGTTAACGGGTTTAACGTACAAATGATATTTATATCCCCATATATCCTATATACCCCATATATATAAATTGGTTAAGAGGTAAAATAGTTATTTATATACAAATATATTATCATAATAATCATTTATCCCTGGACATACTAAACATGGGCATAAACAACATTGAATGTTGAATTCCATCTTCGGGTCAAACCCGAGTTTGGACAATTCAATCCAAACCCCTCTCAAAAAACATACCAAACAAGCCCTAATTGTTTTTTTTTAAATTCTCAACATATATCCTAAAAGATTAAAATTCTTATATTATACGATTAATTAAATAAAAAAGTAAGTATTTGTTGCTTTCTTGATAAATTTTCTTGTTATATATTCTATCTTTATAGGCCATTGTCTGTATAGTACTCAATTTAAATTATTTTTTTAATAATTTGATACTCAATTTTCTTAAAATGTAACACATTTTTACCCTATTGTTTGATTTAGGGTATAATGTGAAAATTATAATCTTCTAAGGCATACTTTAAAAATAAAAAATATTTCTGTTTGCAAAATATCATTTGTCCAAATATTTTCCCCCAAATTTCTTCATTTTTTCTATTTCTCTCAAGATGCTCCCTCACCTCAACACTTCTCTGTCGCCGAAAGCTCCCTCGCCATCTCTCCTCTCTCTTTGAAAGCTTCTCCGGCCAAGAGGGAAGGATGATGTTTCGCCACTAGTTTCTAGATCCGGAGCCGCAGCATTCAGTTGCTAGATTCGCCTCTGCAATACCATTTGGTTTAGATGCCTAAGATTTTACTGCTAATGTTAACTATGTTTGTGTTTGATTTTACTTGTGTTCAATTCTGAAACCTGTCATATTCATATCCAACTTTGTCTTGCAAAGTTGTACATATCATGTTTGATCGAATGCCAGTGTATATGTGCTTCCCTCATAATGCAAAGCAAACCGAGTTTAATGCAGTTATCTTATACTTGCAGACTGAACAAAAGACACCAGGCGGTCCAGGCCTCTAATGCTAATAACTACCTGTAAATAAAGTCCTTTTAAGTGCACTGGAGAACTACCGTGTGGAGAGGATTCGAATTTTATCTCCCTTGCTGGTTTGTTTGCGCGATTCTTTGTGAGGTTTGCATCAATAAAATATGCTTATCACAAAGCAACGAGCCATTGGATGCTGATGTGATGTTATAGAAGCTTAATTTATCACTGCGAGAACCTTAATTTAGAAGCTTTGGTTACATAAATTCCAATTTTTTTGAGTTATTGGTTTTTTAGTTCTAGAAATATTATGTGGTATCATCCTATTTACTCCTTAATTTGTTATCTTCTTCAGTTGGTTAGGGGTGCAATGTGAAATATGAAATAGTTGAGGGGTCAAAAATCAAAATATTATATTTTGGCTAATTTGTAAGACAAACGTAATTGTTTATTATAAAAGTAATTTAGGGAAAAGTATCTCGACTTTTAGTCTTTTTATAAGTACCCAATTAGAATTAATAATTACATGAGAACCTCATTATTTTGACTCATCTTTAGAACAAGTTGATTTATTGTCCTTTTCAATAGCAGAAAGAGAAGGTACCACAAAGATGACAAACATATTATTTTCAATCTCGTGCAACGACAAGCATAAGAGATAACCAATCTGAGCAAGCAAACTGCCCTTTGTGGGTTTTTTATTTTTTTTCAACTTGTGAAAATTTTCCTCTCAATTGTCAAAAGGTGGTTCGAATACAGAGCTTCATTTGTCCAATAAGAACATGGGATCGTAATTTAAGGATCTAATATGCTATTATTTTTGAATTAATAATGAATTCTAACATTAATAAAGTATATTATGTCCCCAAAAGAAATACCTAGATTAAAAATAAATAATATTACTGTCTAGGAAGATAAATACGATATTTACCTACTAAGTGGTGCAAGGAGGAGCCATTTGTGAGTTGGATATATAACTTATTTTTTCCCTGGAAGCCTCTCTGTTACTAATGTACTGCTATATTCTGGATGGCGTGGTTCATCTTAAAAAAAAATCCCTCTCTTTTCATGAAGATCTTCTCTCTATATCCTGTGAGTGTTGTGTTTCTTTTTGTTGGGAAAAATAGGCTTTCCCACAAGTGTAAATCAATGGAAGCAATATAAATAAAATAACAGAAAATAAATAAGCACATAAGATTTACGTGGTTCCCTCAAATTGAGGTACGTCCACGACGACCGGTAGGTCAGTTTCTTCCACTATCACCAAAGGAGTTTACAAAGTGGCCAAAAGGCATAAGCCTTACAAACACACAAAGGTGTAAATCACAAGAGGAAAATACCTCACAAAATAAGTGAACCAAATCTCCAAGAACAAACCGCAAGAAATATGTTTTATTGCCGAGCCAACGGAGAAGAGAGGAACCAAGGAAATGACAAAGGACTTGTGTGCTTTGTGGCTGCCGAATTCTTTTTTACTTGAAGACTCCAAACCAAGCCTTGGATATGCCAAGAGTCATGCATGGGTAAACCACCAAAAATTAAAAGCCATGTGCTGATACCAAGGTGCATGCCAAAATTAACAAACCTATATTTAGGAAATAGATGAATCCCACAAAGGAGGGAAACCCAACAATTCTCCCCTTCCCGACTTATGTGGAGGATTCGACCATTCCCGCCAAAAGTCGACACTTCTCATGCTTGTCTTTAGTCAATGCCTTAGTCAACATATCCGAAGTGTTATCATCAGTGTGAACTTTTTCAAGTTGCAACAACTTATCATTCAAGACATCACGAATCCAATGATATCTAACATCAATGTGTTTCGATCTCGAATGAAATGAAGAATTCTTACTCAAGTGGATTGCACTCTGACTATCACAATGAAGGACATACCTTTCTTGTTTCAAACTCAACACTTGTAAGAATTTCTTTAACCACAATAATTCTTTGCAAGCTTCTGTGATGGCGATGAACTCAGCTTCTGTGGTGGAGAGAGCAACAGATTTCTGTAATCTTGATTGCCATGCCACTGCTCCCCCTGCAAAAGTAATCAAATAACCAGAAGTAGATTTTCGACTATCAACATCACCAACTATATCAGAATTTGTGAACCCATCAAGAATAGGCTCGCTTTTACCAAAACACAAACTCATCTTTGAAGTGCCCTGAAGATACCTCAGAATCCATTTCACTGCTGCCCAGTGTTCTTTCCCTGGATTAGACAGAAATCGACTAACAACCCCACTGCGTGAGCAATATCCGGTCGAGTACAAACCATGGCATACATCAAAAAACCAACTGCTGAAGCATAGGGAATTTTCTGCATCTCATTTTTCTCTTCATCACTTGTAGGACACTGACTTGAGCTAAGTTTGAAGTGGCCTGCAAGTGGACAATTAACAGGCTTTGCTTTGTCCATATTGAACCTCTCAAAAACCTTTTTAATATAATTCTCTTGAGATAACCAAATCAGCCCATGTGATCTGTCACGAACAATTCTCATCCCAAGAATTTCCTTTGCTGGACCCAAATCCTTCATGGAAAAGGACTTGCTCAACTCTGACTTCAACTTGCTAATCTTGCTCATGTCTTGGCCCACAATAAGCATATCATCAACGTAAAGCAAGAGAATAATAAAATTACCATCTGGATATTTCTTCACAAACACACAATGGTCTGAAGTGGTTCTTGAATACCCATGCTCAGTCATAAAGAATCGAATTTTCTGTACCATTGCCTCGGTGCTTGCTTCAATCCATACAAGCTCTTCTTCAATTTGCAAACTAACTGATCATTACCCTTATCTATGAAGCCCTCAGGTTGCTCCATATAAATTTCCTCTTCCAAGTCACCATGCAAAAATGCGGTCTTCACATCAAGCTGCTCAACTTCTAAATTCATACTCGCAGCTATACCAAACACAGTTCGAATGGAGGACATCTTCACAACTGGTGAGAAGATCTCATCAAAATCAACTCCCTTCCTCTGACCAAAACCTTTCACAACAAGTCGTGCCTTGAATCTCGGTTGAGAACTGTTCCCATCATTCTTTCGTCTGAAGACCCATTTATTTTTCAAAATTTTCTTCCCTTTAGGCGGCTTCACCAAATCATAGGTGTGATTCTCATGCAAAGACTTCATTTCCTCTTTCATTGCCTTAAGCCATTTAGTTTTGTTCTCATGCTTCAAGACTTCTTGATAAGTTTCTGGCTCCCCCTGATCTGATATCATCACATACTCATTTGAAGAATATTTTCTGGATGGCTATTTTTCTCTGGTAGATCTCCTTAACGGTGACTGTGGTAGTGGCTCTTGGGGTGGCTGCTCCCCCTCAATCTTGCCTCAACATCATCTTCTGCTGCATCATCATGAGGTGTCTGCACTTCCTCATCAATATCATGAACAACAGGTGGATCAAGAGGATCTAAATCAACAAGATCATCAGTACTAGACTTAGCTGACTCAAGCTTGTCAATGTCTTCAATAGTCTGATCTTCCAAGAAAACAACATCTTGGCTTCTAGCAACTTTCTTGTCAACTGGATCATACAACCTGTAGCCAAATTCTTCATGCCCATAGCCAAGAAAAATGCATTGTTTTGCTTTTGGATCAAGCTTGAACCTCTCATCTTTTGGAATATGAACAAAGGCTCTGCAGCCGAATACCCTCAAGTGATCATAGGAGACTTCCTTCCCTGTCCAAACTTTCTCTGGCACATCACCATTCAACGGAACTGAAGGAGACAAATTGATAAGATCAACTGCTGTCCTCATTGCCTCACCCCAAAAGGATCTTGGCAATTTAGAATGTGAGAGCAAACATCTGACTCTCTCAAGAATGGTGCGATTCATTCTCTCTGCAACCCCATTCTGTTGAGGTGTCTTTTTGACTGTCTTTTCATGCCTGATGCCGTGATTGGTGTAATACTGATCAAATGGTCCAATATATTCACCACCATTATCCGAGCGAACACACTTCAACTGTCTACTAGTTTCTCTTTCAACCTTGGCCTAAAAGTGCTTAAACACATCTAGAACTTGATCTTTAGTTTTCAGTGTATAAGCCCAAACTTTTCTAGAGTGATCATCAATAAAAGTGACAAAGTATAGAGCACCACCAAGTGTCCTAACTTTCAAAGGACCACATACATCAGAATGTACCAAATCTAGAACATGAGATTTTCTAGATGCAATGTTTCTACGGAATGATATTCTGTTTTGTTTACCATGGAAACAATGAACACAAGTTTTCAAAGGCGTACCTTTTATCCCTGCTAGAAGCTCTTTCTTGGACAAAACTTGCAATCCTTTTTCACTCATATGTCCAAGCCTTCTATGCCATAAATCAGTGGATGAGTCATTCTCTAAGGTATTCACAACACCCTTGCAGATTTTTGCTTGCATAGTGTAAAGAGAACAAGTCTTCTTTCCTTTTGCTACCACTAGAGAACCTTTGGAGAGCTTCCATTTTCCATCACTGAAATTGTTGTTGTAGCCCTCATCATCTAACTTTCCAGCAGAGATTAAATTGAGCCGAATATCCGGTACATGCCTCACATCTCGAAGCAACAATTTGCATCCAATATTTGTTTCCAAGCAAATGTCACCCATGCCGACAATTTTTGACACATCTTCATTTCCCATACGGACATTCCCAAAATCACCTTGCGAGTAAGAAGTAAAGAAATCAGCCCGCAAAGTAACATGAAATGAAGCTCCAGAATCAATTACCCAATCCGTCTCTTGGCCAATCAAATTAATGCTAGCATCATCACGGATAATCATGAGTTCACCATCGGTAACTACAACTGTATCATTTTTCTTTTTCTCTGAATATTTCTCTTTGTTCTGCTCCTTGAACTTGAGTTTTCTGCACTCCCGCTTCATGTGCCCTTTCTTGTGACAATAATAACACTCAACATCTTTCTTTGAAATTGAGCTTGAACAACCTCCAAATTCATCACGGTTGTGCGGAGCCTTACTCTTACTCCTGCCACTCCCTCGGTTTTCCATCACAAGTGCCTCGGAGTGAGAAGAACCTGATGATTTTCTTCTTGTCTCTTCATTCAACAGGCTGCTGGTAACTTGACTCATTGTTACCACTCCATCAGGTGCGGAGTTACTAACTGTGACCACCAAAGTTTCCCAGCTTTCAGGAAGTGAACTAAGAAGTAACAAAGCTTGCAACTCATCATCAAAAGTAATTTTCATGGCGGCCAACTGATTCACAATGCTCTTAATCTCATTCAAATGCTCTGCAATAGGAGCACCCTCCTTATATTTAAAATTCACAAGCTTTCGAAATAAAAAAGCTTTATTCATGACCGTCTTTCTATCATAAAGACTCTCCAATTTGGTCCAAAGACCATGTGCTGAATTTTCTGTAGAGATGTGATGAAAGACACTATCATCAATCCATTGCCGAATAAAACCGACAGTTTTTCGGTCTAGCTTTTTCCACTCGTCATCTTTCATCCCTTCCGGTTTGCCACTATCACCCTCTATGGGTCCATTCAAATCTTTACAAAACAAAAGGTCTTCCATTTTAGTTTTCCAAGTCACCCAATTTGTGCCATTGAAACTAACCATACGCCCAACGTTGCCGTCCATAATTCACACACACAAATATAACGAATCGGAACCGAATTAACCAATTGCTCTGATACCAGATGTTGGGAAAAATAGGCTTTCCCACAAGTGTAAATCAATGGAAGCAATATAAATAAAATAACAGAAAATAAATAAGCACACAAGATTTACGTGGTTCCCTCAAATTGAGGTACGTCCACGACGACCGGTAGGTCAGTTTCTTCCACTATCACCAAAGGAGTTTACAAAGTGGCCAAAAGGCATAAGCCTTACAAACACACAAAGGTGTAAATCACAAGAGGAAAATACCTCACAAAATAAGTGAACCAAATCTCCAAGAACAAACCGCAAGAAATATGTCTTATTGCCGAGCCAACGGAGAAGAGAGGAACCAAGGAAATGACGAAAGACTTGTGTGCTTTGTGGCTGCCGAATTCTTTTTTACTTGAAGACTCCAAACCAAGCCTTGGATATGCCAAGAGTCATGCATGGGTAAGCCACCAAAAATTAAAAGCCATGTGCTGAAACCAAGGTGCATGCCAAAATTAACAAACCTATATTTAGGAAATAGATGAATCCCACAAAGGAGGGAAACCCAACACTTTTTTGCTTCATCTTCTTACATGTACAGTTCCATCCCTCTCTTCCACTCTCCCTTCTGTGAAGATTTTTACTCATACAAAGATTGATGGTCTGTGAAAATAATAAAGTGGAGAAAGGCTTCAAGGGAAGCACTATTATGTCTCACCGCAGGGGCTCTAATTTTGGAATTATATGTCAGTCCTCTTTGGTTTCATGTCTCCAATTCTATTTCTCTATATCAACTTTCATTTCCAAATAAGGAAACACAAGATAATTTCGTACAACAAGGTACGTTGTCTCTTTGACCTTTTTGCAAAATAATGGTTTTCATATAACTTCAGGAATGGACTCATGGTACTGGAAAGTTGTAAACTAGGAACTCAAATGTTCTCATTCTTTGCTCTCAATAGATGCTTCTAATTCCTTTGTTTTTTATTTATTATCTGTGTGAACTTAATTGTTCCACAAGATGATTTCACGTCCTTAGTGAAATCATCGTAACATTTAGATTCCTGTATTTAGTGTCTCAAATTTTGAATTTCTCATCTAAATGTTAGTCAACTCTAGTTTACTACTTTAAAGTAGGCTAATGAACATGTGCACAATGAATTGCCATACTCGAAAGTGATCTCTCTTGCCATACATGTACTTCTTTGGATGTTGTAGTTGGGCTTTGATTTCTTCAAGTCAGCATTTACATCCGGTTTTAGTTTTCTAATTTGTCTTTTAGCCTCATTAATTTTTTATTCATTTCTTGATGCCATTTTTCATTGATGCAACCTATTTTACACCATATTGATATGGCTTTGTCCTTCTTACTTTGGTTGTTAGGTGCAGGTTGCAGCAATTTGTTGGAAGAATTTGAACTTGAGGCAAACAGTGTTATAGGAGGAAGGTTTTGTATTCTTTCATTGTCCCCTGATTTTAATTCCTCCACTTTTTATAGAAGTTTTCCTTTCTCTTGAGATATGATCTTTAAATGTTCCAAAGACTGGTTCTATATCTTAGAGTTCTCCTGTAAGTATGTAGTTAATTTTGTCAAAACGGCTTTGTTCTTTTCAACTTAGACCTTAGGATTTTGTTTAGGTGGCCTAGTTTGATGAATTCAATATAAAATCATAGGAGGCCTCTTTCCAATTTTCAGAATCTTCACCTTCTTAAATGTTTTCATCCTGAAGTACAAGTTGACTTAGTTCCAAATTTTTACTTTTACCATTAGAGGAGCTTTTAGGGAGTTAGACTCTTCACTATCTTGGTTCAAATCCGAGGAATTTTTTTTAAAAAATAATTGTTGACTATTAAAATAGGTGTTATTTCTATTTTTTGTTAATATAATTTTTATTATTTAACTTATATACTATGAATGTTGATGAATGTAATGATGTTTGATGAAAATGATAGATATTTATTTTGATTTATTTTAATTTTAATTAAAAAATTAATATTTGCTAGGTCTTATTATTAATATTGGTATAATATAAGCTTTACTTTTAATAGATTACAACTCTATTATTATATTATTTTAATAATTATATCATCGTCGTACCCGTGTCCTATATTTTTGAACTTCGCCGTATCCCCGTGTCCCTATCCATGTTTCTTAGCTGGTAGTTATATTACGTACTAAATCGATCCACAATCTAAGTAACATAGGATTGACTTGGATTTTGGGATGTTCAGTCTATGAATAGTTTTGAAAGTAGTTAGGTCTTTCTTTGAGTAGGAATCCATTGTATTTGACTTGTTGGATCCAATAATTGAAAAATATGAAAAAAGTTGGATGGGCGGAAGATAGCTTTATTTCTGCACAAGGCTGGTTAACGTTAATCCAGTTTGTTTTTCTAGCATTTATTCCCCATTTGTCTTTGAAATTCCATTTAAAGTAGTAATGAAGCCTAAAAAGATAATGAGGGATAATTTGTGGGGAGAAAGTAGTGAAGGGGAAGAAAACCGTTTGGCTAGTTGGGAGGTGGTCTCTAGACTTAAAAAGGTGGTTTTTCGGTTGAAAATTTATTGGCAAGAAATATGGCTATAGTAGCAAATGGTTTTTGAGATTCTCTTTGGAACAAAATCTCTTGTGGCATTTTGTGATAAAATTACAAGCTAATTGATAGGATGCTAATGTGGTTACCGACTCACATAGAAATTTATATCTCATGGATTATCTAAGTTTCCCCCAAAACCTAAAATATGTTGTGGTAATGAGAGAGTTTAATTTTTGAAAGATGCTTGGATTTGGAGTCATCTTTTTGACGCGTCTGTGCTTGTTTCTTTCATTCATCTTAAACTCGTGGTGCTTCTGTTGTTTCCGGTATTTGGTCTTCTTGTCCTTCTATTTCATGGGATTCTTGGTTTGGTCGAAATTTATATGATGAGGATAATTTGGATTTGGTGTCACTTCCATGCCTAATGATTTACTTGAAATCAAGGATCTTGAGGGAAGATGTTGGGTTTCTAGTCTTTTCTCTTGTAAGCCCTTGATTGGATATTTGATTTATGATCCTCATTGCTCACTATTCTCCCCATCATTGATGATATAGAACGCTAAAATGCCTATAAAGGTACAAGTTTGTGCGTGGTGAGTGGTCTATTGCTCATGGCAAGATCAATACCAATTACATGCTTCATAGGACAGATTAGTTAACTCACATTCTCCTTAACCCTAATTTTAATCGTTTTCTCTTCTCTGTTCTTCTTTTGCCTCTTCAGTCTTCATTCTAAATCCTAAAACCTAATACTTTGAGATTTCAACTGTTAGTCCTTGTTGAGGGAGGTCTAGTTTCACACCACCGTGGAATGGGTGGGATTGGGAATCTAGTAGAGTTCTATGGAAAGTTTGTGATGGGACCTCACATAACCTATATGATTTAGAATGATCATTTATTGCATAACCAAAACATCATGGGCTTAAACTAAAACTAGCTATATCGTCAATATCATCAAATAATTCATCATCATAGATGGTTCCTTTTTTAATCAACCATGCATTCTATCGCCCGTCCATAATACAACTAAAACCAATGTGGGCTCAGAATCTGTTAAGCAAAGGGTGACGAATAATCACTAGTATTCTAAAATAACTTCTCTAGTGATTTGAGCTCATCAAACATAAACTATTTAAGGCTGATAAAGTGCACTTGGAGAGACTGCTGCTATTAGTTTGAAATGGAAACTTTCGGATGTTTCGAAAACAGAATGAAAACGGATTAAAATTTTGGGAATTTATTTTCAGATCATTCATAACAATTGATCAAAATGTACTGCAACATCTTGAAATACCTTGAAATATTAAGAAATATTATTTGTAATATTGTGAAATATCTCGAAACACCTCAAAGCATTCTGAAACACTCGAAGAATTGGAATTTTGATTCAGTGACTTATTCGTTTCTGTGTCCCAGAAAACGGAAATATTTCTGTTGTTTTGACTGTTTTGAAATGAATTTTGATCCTTGCACTTGGTAACTCAAAGCTCTATACTCATGGGCTGGGTATAATAGTTTCTTATTCAAACTATCCATAGAGGAGTTGCAATTTGAGCTGTAGTGATTATGATCTTTACAAGTGAAACACACCATAGGATTGCTTGCAATATGGGCTTGTGACCTAACCTTTTTGGTGAGGTTGGGAAGATGAGAACTTTTCTTGCTTTGGACACGTGGGGCCTTGTATTAACATTTGTCGTATATGTGCTAGAACTAGGCTTAACAAAGATGGTCTTAGGAGATGTAGGTATCATAAACCTCTCCTATCATTGACAACTTTCCCGATAGTCAACATTCTATCTAGCTTCTCCGATCCTTGGGAGAGTCTCTTGGAAGAATAATAAATGTCTTTCTCTACTTTGTCTAGATTAAGCTCGAGACATTTCTTTTTCTCAACAATACTATGGAACTCCCTCTTAAGAAAACTAATCTTGCTCAACTTAAACATCTTCTCTTGACTAAGCTGACATGTTTTAGACTTCGAGTTCAAATTGAGGTAAGCTTTCTTTGTTTAAGACACTCGGTGTAAAAACTCCTTATATCTTTCATGAATGTCTTCTTCAACCTTGGATTTACTCTTAGTCAAGGAGTCCATTTCTTCTCCATTCTTTGAATCATCTGCTAATGGGGTAGACTGTGATTCTTTCGGGGCTTTTTGGGCCTTGAGCTTGGTTAGTGTGAGAAGATAGAATGTGGTCCTTATTGGAGGATAACTCATTAGACGAGTTAGACTCCGATTCACTATCTTTGCACGTGGCCTTCATTAATTTCATTTTTTCACTTGTCATCTTCATCTTCTTGGCAGGACATTCGGATATCCTTCAAATTTATGGCACTCAAAGCATTTGGCCCTTCTTTTCAGTGGATAACCGAGACTTTCTCCTAGATCTTGGATTGTTAGAGGACTTGGGTATTTCAACTTGCTTGATTTTGGACTCAGAAGTGTTTCTCTTTCTAGCAATAAAGAATTTTTTGAGCTTTTTTGGGAAATAGAGCCAATTCCTCTTCCCCAAAGCTTGAGTTATTAGACTTATCTTTGTCTACTTTAATGGAAATCAAAGCAATGCCCTTAGGGTTTTTAGGTAGAGGAAGTAGCCTACGAAGATTCAACTCATAAGTCAACAAAAATTGAATAAGGTCTTCCAATTTGAGAGTATCCACATCCTTACTATCTTTAATCATTTTGACCTTTGCTTGGAATCTCTCATGCAGAGATTTGAAGATCTTCCAAATAAGCGTAAGATTGTCATACTTCTTCCCGAGATTAAACGACGAATTGACTACATTGCTACATCTATTATTAAAGTCAGAGAAAGTCTCACTCTCCTCCACCTAAGACTTTTAAATTGGCAAGTAAGCATTTGGAGTTTAGATTTTGTGATAGCACTAATTCCTGTGGATCCAAATGCAGCCTAAGAGGGAGTTAAATAAGGTTACAATTACTAGTTTCAAATTTTATACCTTTATTACTAATTTCACTACTTGAGAAATTAATTATAAGCATATACGCACAAGAATGATGATAAATGTGCACTATGCAAGCTAATCACAATTAATAAAAGGGAAGAAAGAGAACAAACACAATTTATAGAGTTTTGGCCAAAAAACCAATTGAGTACTTTGCCTTTTAATTCAACTCATTGGCTGATTGATCAGTCAGTTGGCCAATTCCTCATATCAGCCAGCTAGTTGATCAATCGGTCCAGTGATTTCTCAAAACCACTTTTCTAATTCAATTTTGATCCAATGCCATTGGAATAAATTCAAAGGTATACCTACTGGTTTTCCCAGATCGATTTTATGTGCTTCACTTATCAAGATTCAACAGAGGAGATCCTAACAATTGTCTCCTATAAAGGAGTACTGTATAAAATGGAAATATATGTAATCTTCATTTCACTGCATCTTCGTCCACTGCACTACACGTTGATTTGAATTTGAATAGTTGGATATCAGTCAATTTCTTTGTCGGGAATCCAAATCGGAATTCGAATCCATGTATATTGTTTCCCACATATCGAATATTTATATTGCACATTCTATCCAAAAATGGAAATACAACTTGGGTTCTCATTTGCACCATAGATCAAGTATAAATTAATGTTGAGCATATATTGTTATCCGAAATGGTTTGTTGATGTTCAAACTTCAGAGTTCTAGTGATCCAAAGCCTTCTCTTGTTCATCGGTGTTCACATCGTGCGAGGGCCACCAAAATCCAGTCCTCTCCTTCTTTCCCTTGGCTTTTTCCCAGCTTGGATCATCCCTCTTTCTCTCCCCCATACTCCTTTCTTGCGGGTAAATAGAATAGCGGTTTTTGCAAAAATTATGGGATTTTTTTGGTAGATAGTTGTCTTGTTACATTTTTGCTTAAAAATGGAATCACCTGAAAAATAGAAGTGGTATTGTCCCTTTATGCGATGGTGATGGAATGTATTAAGGTGTCTCGTGGTACACCCTAGCCTAGATTTAGTCAGCCCATGCAACATGAGAGAAGTGTTCACGAATGTCTAAATGTATGCTTGTCCGCCACTCATGGTTAATTGTAGCCCAAGACCTTTGCGTATTATGAGGAATTGTGTTGATTCTGTTCTAGAGATAATCATTTTGACATTGGTTTTGAATGATAGATCAGAAATTATGGTCACCATTGTTCTTCTTACTATATTGTTATTTTTTTTCTTGATCAGCAACATGTTTATTGCTTTATACTTCTTAGTTTTCATTATGACCTTGGTTTTGTGCTTTATTAAATTTAATATGATAACAAGGGGTGAAGAAATTTCTTCTTTTTTTTTTTTGCCTTTTATTGTTTTACATGCATTTTTTCTAATAAATTTGATGTTAAATTAAGGCTAATTTTAATAGTAATTGGTGGAATTGAGTGGAAATATCTGATTTTTTTTTATGAAATTGGGCTAAAAGTTGGGTTATGACCGCATGGATTGGAATTTTTTGGATTATGTATTGGAAGTTAAAAGGAATTTTTTTTTTTTTTTGGGGGGGGGGGGGGGGGGGGAAGTGTTGCGTTATGCATTAATATTAGAAGAAGGGTAGTTTAGTATTTTACACTATATGACTATATATGTTGGTGTAGTTGTTTAACCTAATACAAGATACACTTTTTCTAATCTCTTTCTTCTTCCCTCTTATTCTCTAAAACTCTAACTCCATAATAATTCAGATTAATTCAACTTGGTATCAGAGCATCGATCAAAACTTAAAGATTCAAGTCATCGGATTGTTTAGAGAGCTTCAACAGTGTCATCGGATTGTCAGGTCTGACATACTGACGTCAGCGTCTGACATGCCGATGTTAGCAACCAATTTTTGCAAAATTTTTTGAAATTTTCATGGGAGACTCGAAATCTTCTTCTAAGATTTATGGTGATTTTTGTGGATTTTTTTGAAGCCGTTTGGTTAGTCGTTTGATTTTTTGAAGGATTTTCGGTTTTTTGGGAGTTCGGCTTGTGATTTGTGATTTCTGCGCCAATCCAGTGTTTTTTTTTGTTCGCATCTCCTTAGAAGGGTGCGAATCAACACATTATACCATGTCCAACTTGTGATTGGCAGTGGTAAAACACATGGTGGTCTGTATCTCCTAGATGTTGAAGCTTATTCCCAGCCAACCTGTCACGCTCTCTAGGCAAATAGTGTTTTGGCCCTTCAGTCCTTACATCAGTGGCATAGATGTTTGGGACAACCCTCATTTAGTGTTTTAGAACATCTTTTTCTTAGTCTAGTTAAGCAGTGTAATAGACAATTTTTTGTTTGTGATACTTGTGAATTTGCCAAGTATAAACCGTCATCTTATCAGATGACTAATAATAGAAGCACTGCTCCTTTTGTTGTTATTCATTCTAATGTGTGAGGACCTTCCTGTGTTATGTATATTTCTGGTTATCATTGGTTTGTTACCTTTATTGATTGTTATTCTCGTCTTACATAGGTTTACCTACTACATAGTAAAGGTGAAGTCTTCTCATGCTTTAGATTCTTTTCATAAAATGGTGCATACCCAATTTGATGCCAAAGTCAAAATTCTTCGTAGTGAAAATGAAACTGAGTATATTGATGGTGACTTTCGTTCTTACCTCAATGAGAATGAAATTCTATATCAGACCACATGTGTGCGTAACCCTGAACAAAATGGTGTTGCTGAGAGGAAAAATCGTCATCTTCTTGAGGTTGCTCATTCATTATTGTTCACTATGAATGTTCCTCAATCTTTCTGGGGGGAGGCGGTTCTCACTGCTACATATCTTATTAATCGTCTACCCTCGAGTGTCATTCAGTTTAAGTCCTCCATTGAGTGTCTATTTGAGTCTTCTACCATTCCTTCTATTTCTTCCCTCCCTCCTAAAGTTTTTGAATGTTTTGTACATGATTACAGACCATCCAAGGGAAAACTTGATCCTAGGGCTCTGCGGTGTGTCTTTGTTGGTTATTCTGCCACCCAAAAAGGTTATAAATGCTATCATCCACAGTCTCAGAGGATGTATGCTAGCATGAATGTCAGCTTTCATGAATTTGAGCGTTTTTATCCTACATCTCTTCAGGGGGAGAATGCTACTACAAAGGAAGAGAGGTTTTGTCAGGAGCCCCTTATTCAATTACTTGTTCAATGGGATGTTAGTCAGGGGGAGCAACAACTTATGGAGAAACAAGGTGATATCAATGATTCACTTTGTAATCACCTTTACAAGGATAATCTGAAGACTTATGCTCGGCGTCAGAAGGTACAGATTACCCATGTGCCATCGAACCAGTTGACTTCCACTACTTCAGTTTCATCTTCCATCGATTTATCAGATACTGAATCTCCAGATGTTACTCCTGTTTTGGCTAATCTAGTTGTTGATGACTTTGAGCTTCCTATTACAGTTAGAAATGGTGTTCGTACTTGTATTCAACATCCTATCTCTAACTTTATTTCTTATGATTCTTTGCCTCTGTCCTATCGTGCATTTGTTTCTTCCTTGTCTTTTGTATCTATACTTCAAGGTTGGAAAGAGGCTCTTGCTAATCCCAAGTGAAGAGAAGCTATGATAGAGGAAATGCAAGCCTTGAAAAAGAATGACACATGGGAGCTTATTTCTATCCCTCCAGGAGCACAGACTGTAGGGTGTAGATGGGTGTTTACCATAGTTATCAAATCGTGTATCGGAAGGCGTATCATTTTTTAAAAATAGTGTATCGTATCGTGTATCGTGTATCATGTATTGTAAGATACGCGTAATTTTAATTTTTAAATAATTATTAATAAAGTATATGTATATACCTTTGTAAAAAAGTCATAGACTCATAATAACATAGCATTTCATTAATATTCCACTAACTATTCAAGTTTCCAACATAGTTCAGTAATATCATAATGCAAAGACCTCTAATTCAAACTTTTAATATCAACTGTTTGAACAATATTAATATTAATCAGGAATTTTGAATTCAATTGAACAACATTAACAACAAATTTTATTTATTTTTTTTAAACTATAACCACTGAAACGACGTTATTTCACTAGCTAGTGATTTAAAAATATGTCATAGGGTAAAACGATGTCATTTCAACCCCAAAAAATTAAAAAAAAAATAAAAAAAACAGAATCGTCATATATCGTATGTATCGGTCGTATCGTATCGTATTGTACGTATTGTATTGCGATACGGTGCGAAAACGATATAGAGACACGATACGTATCATTTTTCATGTGTATCGTGACATATCGCGTATCGTACGATACTAATAACTATGGTATTTACTATAAAATAACAAGCTGATGGGATTGTCGAGAGGTACAAATCTAGGCTGGTTGCTAAGGGATTTACACAGACATATGTCATTGATTATCAAGAGACTTTTTGCTCATGTGGCAAAGATAAACTCCATACATGCACTTATCTCCTGTGCAACTAATTTGGGGTGAACTTTGCGGCAATTAGATGTAAAGAATGCTTTTCTTCACGGATATTTGGAGGAGGATGTGTACATGGAGATTTCTTCAGGGTTTTCATCTCAAATGACTAAAGGGAAGGTGTGTAAATTGAAAAAGTCCATTTATGGATTGAAGCAATCCCCCATGGCTTGGTTTGATATGTTTCATAAAGCTATGCAAAAGTTTGGATATAAACAAAGTCAAGCTGATCATACTTTGGTCATCAGACATGTGGATAGCAAGATCACTGTTTTCATTGTGTATGTGGATGACATAGTGATAACTGGAAATGATGAGAATGAGGCCACCAAACTGAAGGCTCAGTTGGCTAAGGAATTTGAAATCAAAGACTTAGGTCCATTGAAATACTTCCTCGGGGTTGAGGTTGCTAGGTCAAACAATGACATTTTTATCTCCCAGAAAAAGTATGTTCTTGACCTTCTAGAAGAAACATGGATCTTAGGATGTTGACCTACCAATTCTCGTATTGAAGTCAACCATCGACTAAGTAGTGGTATTGGTGAGGTAGTAGAAAAAGAGAGATACCAGAGATTAGTGGTGAGATTAATCTATTTATCACATACCCGACCGAATATTGTTTATGCAGTGAGTGTTGTCAGTCAATTCATGCATGATCCTCGAGCCTCCCATCTTGAAGTTATTTATCGCATTTTGAGATACCTTAAGTCAGCTCGTGGAAAAGGGATCTTGTTCTCCAATAATGGCCATTGAAAACTCGAAGCATTTAGTGATATAGACTGGGTGGGGTCAGTGGATGATAGAAGATCAACTTCGAGCTACTGTACTTTAATTGGAGGTAATCTAGTCACATAGCGCAGCAAAAAGCAAGCAATGGTTGCCAGGTCTAGTACAGAGGTTGAATACAGAGCTATGACTCATGGGGTTTGTGAGCTTTTGTGGCTCCGAACATTACTGGGAGAGTTGGGTTTTTCTGATGATGGACCTATGAAGTTATATTGTGACAACAAGGCTGCTATCGACATTGCCCACAATCCAGTTCAATACAATAGAACAAAACATGTTTAAATTGACCGGCATTTTATTAAGGAGAAGTTGAATAGCCGTTTGATTTGCATGGTTTTTGTGAAATCAGAGAATCAGTTGACTAATATCTTCACAAAGGGGCTTAGTAGCAAGGTTTTTCACCCCATCGTGTGCAAGTTGAGCATGAGAGATATCTATGCACCAACTTGAGGGGCAGTGTTGCATTATGCATTAATATTAGAAGAAGGGTAGTTTAGTATTTTGCACTACATGACTATATATATGTTGGTGTAGTTGTTTAACCTAATACAAGATATACTTTTTCTAATCTCTTTCTCTCTTCTTCCCTCTTCTTCCCTCTTATTCTCGAAAACTCTAACTCCATAATAATTTAGATTAATTCAACTGAAAGGGATGTGTGGTAATGGTTTTGTCGCAATCAATGAATTTCTGTGATGCTTAATGGGAAGTCAAAAGGGAGGTTTAAGGCACCAAGGGGACTTGGACATGGTGATCCTTTATGTCTTTTCTGTTTATTCCAGCACTTGATGGATGGATGGAGTTGATTTGTGACAAGACTAGAAATTCAACCTTGTGGAAGTTTTTGTCACTGGTAGTGAGAGGATCTCTATATCACACTTGCAGTTTGTTAATTATACAATATTATTTACTTCAGGGATGACAAAAATTTCTAAACTTAAGGCTTGGTTTGGTTTGTATATAAAGTTGCGGATGTTTTTGGTGCAAGTTCAACATTGAAGTTGAATGCCAATAAATCTAAATTGTGGGTCTAAGTTGTCATCAAGATAATGCATAGGTTGGCTCATGGGTACTAGGATACTAGGGGCCATAAAGAACGCCCAAACTAAGAACGTAGATGGTCGCTTTTACCCCAAATCAACTCACGATATTGATAGGTTCAAATCGTAACCCTAAGTAGTACACCCTTTTTTATGCATTTTAGTGATCTTTAAACTTACAGTGTGATTGGTTGTGATTTAGTTTTTTCTCCTAATACAAATGTGTGACAATTTTTGGTATTCATAACCTTTGGTCGACATATTGTTTATGGTTTACATTGGAACTCTTATCATAAATAAACAATAAATATTAATGTGATAATGTGTGAATAGAAGCATAATAATATTTTATTTCTTGTACTAGTGAAAGTGATCCAGATTAGAGTTCTGAAACAAATCGTGGTCTGTATGCCTACTAAGTCTACCTCTCATCACGCCCGTATCAGAGAAGTATTGTATTACTTGCGCGTAGCTATACTATGTACCAAATCGATCCACAACCTAAGTAACATAGGATTGGTTTAGAATTTGGGATGTTCAGTTTATGAATAGTTTTGAAAGTATTTAGGTCTTTCTTTGAGGAGGAATCCATTGTCTTTGACTTGTTGGGATCCAATAATTGAAAAATATGAAAAAGGTTGGATGGGCAGAAGATAGCTTTTATTTCTGCACGAGGCCGTTAACGTTAATTCAATTTGCTTCTCTAGCATTTATTCCCTATTTGTCTTCGAAATTTCATTTAAAGTAGCGATATACATCACGGGTGCGTGACGAGAAAGTATTAAAAAAAGAAGAAAATGAAAGGACTTCCATTTTTGTTGCATGTGGAAAACCTGTGCTACAATGACCAACGAAAGGGATTAAAAAAAAAATACATAATATGGACAACATTCGATGCATAAAATTTTGAATTTCTAGTCTTGTGTAAATGAAATTTCAAAATTTGAAAAAAGAAAGGGATTACAAAATTTGAATTTCAAATGTGTAAACATTCGATGCATAAAATTTTGACACATCATTTGAAATACAAGATTTGATAAACAAATTTGGACAACACAAGTTTATCCAAAAGTGATACCAACAGCTCCGTTATGGTAATGCCACATCATTTGGTCATTGTGTTTAATCCCCTCTTATTCTTGACATAAGCTAGGTGCACTATCAATTGTCAATTGGATTTTCATCATGACTAAAGGTCTCCAGGTGGGTCTTCCGATCGATAAGTAGGGCTATGCATGTCCACGTGAAATTTCATTTAATTAGGCTTCCATCAACAGCCACAGAAATGCAATGAACAACTTCCAAAAACATTGTCTCATATGAAAATAGAACAACCATCCTAGCATTTCTCATTAATAGCACTTTAGAAAACTAAAAGCACTACCTATGTAGAAAGAGCATTTAAGCTCTGCACATGCGAAGCCTAAGCAATCTTAAAAATTTAGGACACTAAACATGCAATTACTGGCAAATCACAACTTATATTCTTAGGAAAAAAAAAAAAAACTAAACAAGGGGTAAAATCATGGTACAAGGACCAAAACAACTAAAAAATCATGGATAGTAATATCATCAACAAGCCATATCTCAAATAAATAAAAGCCTGAATTTGTTGGAGCATCACATAGCCATTGGAGAGTAGGACAATTACCTATCACACTTATGCCTCTCTTGGTCCCCTGTAATGTACCCATGGATATCATGTACGATTTCTACGAAAATGATAGGCTGGGCACCATAATTTTTTTTTGAAGAATGAGCAACATAAATCTATACACATATACAAGTATAATTATATTAAAAAAATTTAGGGTGGGCCGGTGACCACCCTGGGCCAAGGGTGGCTTATGTCAACTGTCAACATCAACTAACATTCTTCACAAGAAGAACAACTGAAATTTCATTATCGATATTACTTTCTTAACAAAGCAAGGTACATACACAAATTAATATGTTAATACTTACAGTATAAATCTATTTCTTTTTTTTCCTCCAACAGTCTTGAGATGCCCCGCAATTCTTCCCTTAGTGCATCCACGTCTGCCTTAATTATGTCAAGAACAACCTTAATTATCTCATCCACCATTCCATCCAACGCTTTACTTGCAGCTTCCCACTCACCGGGTGTGCCGCGTATAAATGCAACCAATTTTTGACTTCCAAGAAATGCGGGGCCAAGGATCGTAAAGCATGCCGCCAGCTTGTGTGACACCACAAATCTATACAGCCGGTACTTCTTTAGACGGTCAAATAGTCCCGTCTGTGAAGTCTCGGGATGCTCAATCATCCTGCAACAGCAAATCAAACTTATTATTTTCAAAAACAATAATAATAAGAAGCTAGCGTCGAGGTGTATGCTCGATCTTCCTAGGCACACTTCATACAAGTTCAGTTTGTATACACAATCTCGAGTGTTGGTCCTTGTGTTGTAGAATTTCAAAATATTAAATATTATGTAAGAAGAAAGTTTGACCGTGATGAAAGCCTTGCAGTCACACCATTCTTCCCTAAAATTTGTCGCAATGGAGCAGACAACCGGAACATCCTGAAATTCTGAATTAACATAAAGCCATAAAACATATGAATTTACAACCACAAATTTTTTTTTAATACAACCACTTGCCCCTTCCCCTTCCTTCCTTCTTGGGGTGAATTTTGATAGGTTAATCCCCTACCATTTGAAAAAAATTACCCCTAATCCATAATCCCTAATGTCAGAAACAAAATTCAATTACTTGGAGAGGGAGCAAAATGTGAAAGTATGGAAGAACATTAGGAGTTTGTAGTATGTAGAAGATACTAATAAAACATAGAATTCAAATAAGGTTTATATCTTAGGGATTTGGAGGCTTGGGTATTACGGGCTTTTGGGGTTTTGGGGTAAGGGTTAGGAATTAGGGATTATGGATTAGGGATTTGGGGTTATGGGTTAGGGGTTAGGGGTAATTTTTCAATATTTTGTAATTTTGTAATTTTCCAATATTTTATAATTTTGTAATTTTCCAATATTTCCAATATTTTGTAATTTTCCAATATTTTATAATTTTGTAATTTTCCAATATTTCCAATATTTTTTAATTTTCCAATATTTTGTAATTTTTTAGTATAAATCTTGCTTTCTAGGAAAAAAACAATATAAATAAGTATCAATAATTTGAAATCTATAGAATAATTAATCTGTGAATTCAAATAACTCACCCCAATGGGTGGTTTGCAATCTCCTTTTTTATCTTCGTATGCATAGTCATCTTCCAAACTAATGTCATACTTCTTCATATACCTATAACACTATATTACCGAATATAGTTTGCAACCAACCTTATCGGGTTATTGAGGTGGTTCTTGAGGTGGATGATAAATATGATCATGAATGCAATCCGTTAACTCTTGTGGAGAGAGTTGAATTTTTTTGCCATGTCGAATAAACTAATGTGTTTTGCAAGCAGCGCAGACAACAATCGCGTAATAACAACCTCGCACCAAAACAAAAAAGCTACATTTTAAACTATATAGAGTGGTGAAACCTAAAATATGTTGTAGTAACGAGAGAGTTTAATTTTTGAAAGATGGTTGGATTTGGAGTCATCTTTTTCACGCGTGTGTCCTTGTTTCTTTCATTCATCTTAAACTCGTGGTGCTACTATTGTTTCTAGTATTTGGTCGTCTTATCGTTCAATTTCTTGGGATTCTTGGTTTGGTCAAAATTTACATGTTAAGGATAATTTGGATTTGGTGTTACTTCCATGCCTAATGATGTACTTGAAATCATGGATCTTTTGAGGGAAGATGTTGGGTTTCTAGTCTTTTCCCTTGTAAGCCCCTCGATTGGATATTTGATTTATGATCCTCATTGCTCACTATTCTCCCCATCATTGATGATATAGAATGCTAAAATGCCTATAAAGGTATAAGCTTGTGCATGGTCTATTACTCTGGCAAGATCAATAGCAATTACAAGCTTCATAGGAGAACCATAGGGGTGAAGTACAAAACGGCTAAACCATGAGGGGTAAAATGGATTTTACCCTAAACTTCTATGCATTTTTGCTTTTATAGATTTTAAGTAGATTTTTAGCATGATTAGTGTTAACAATTCTATGTTCTTCCACATTATAAAATTGTGATTTGTCTAATTTTGAGGAAATTGTAGTTGGATCTGGTTTTTTGAGGTAGCTGTGGGGTGTGGGAGGGGGGAGGGGGTATGTGTGGGGAGATGGGAGAGAGAATGGGTTGTGGGGTTGATCGAGTAAGGGAGGGGTTGTGTTTTTGGGGGGTCATGGGGTTAGGTCAGTTCCGGTTTGGACATGTATTTCTTTGTCTAAAACTGGTTAAATAGCAGGCAAAAGAGTCTTTGTTATGGGATGGTTAACCACTAATTCTTAACGTTGGCCAGGGTCGTCATTTCATTTTTCAAATGGTAGGGGATTAACCTATCAAAATTCTCCCCAAGAAGGGAGGAAGGGGAAGGAGCAAGTGGTTGTATTAAAAAAAATTTGTTCTGTGAATCCCACGATTGATCATGTTAGTTCTTATGCTAATGAAGGAACAAATAATTTCGGATGTTTTATGACTTTATGTTAACTCATAATTGCAGGATGTTCCGGTTGTCTGCTCCATTGCGACAAATTTTAGGGAAGAATGGTGTGACTGCAAGGCTTTCATCACGGTTAGGGTTGGGACAACCCACAAAATGGCCTCCTCTCATGTGAGCTCTTTAAGTACATGCATTACTTTTGTTCCTCTCACAATGCATAAAGTTAAGATGATACATTCATATCTTCTTGCATAATATTTGATATTTTGAAATCCTACAACACAAGGACCAAAACTCGAGATTGTGTATACAAACTGAACTTGTATGAAGTGTGCCTAGGAAGATCGAGCATACACCTCGACGCTAGCTTCTTATTATTATTGTTTTTGAAAATAATAAGTTTGATTTGCTGTTGCAGGATGATTGAGCATCTCGAGACTTCACGGACAGGACTATTTGACCGTCTAAAGAAGTATCGCCTGTATAGATTGGTGGTGTCACACAAGCTGTTGTCGTGCTTTACGATCCTTGGCCCCGCATTTCTTGGAAGTCAAAAATTGGTTGCATTCATACGCGGCACACCCACAGAGTGGGAAGCTGCAAGTAAAGCGTTGGATGGAATGATGGATGAGCATATTATGGGTGTTCTTGACATATGGAACACTTTAGATCGCATGGAGGCAAACGTGGATGCATTAAGGGAAGAATTGCGGGACATCTCAAGGCTGTTGGAGGAAAAAAAAAATAGATTCATACTCTAAGTTGTTGTTCTTGTGAAGAATGTTAGTTGATGTTGACAGTTGACATAAGCCACCTTTGGCCCAGGGTGGTCATCGGCCCACCTTAATTTTTTTTAATATAATTATACTTATATATGTGTATAGATTTATTTTGCTCCACCCTATCATTTCGTAGAAGTCGTACATGATATCCATGGATACATTACAGGGGATCAAGAGAGGCATAAGAGAAAGAGTTGGAGAGAGGCGGTGAGAGCGGAGGAAAAAATAATGAAAAGAACTTGAGAGAGATTGCTACTTTTATAGGTAAAAGTCGTTATTTTTAGATTTTTTTAGAAAATTTTGTTATATTTTAGGACTTTTATAAAGCTTTACATAGCCTTGTGAAAATATTGTTACATTTTAGTGTTTTCTAGAAGGCTTTAGATAGACTTGTGAAATATATTTGGCCTTTAACTTGGTCCATTCAAAAGAGTTTTAGAACATGAAACTAAACAAAGGGCTGAAAATTAAATTGGATCTCCAAATTTTTGAGGCTCTAGGCGATTATTTTAATGGTCGGACCCTAGGGCCGGCCTTACTGTGCCTATATGTCAATCTTATAATAATTGTAGTCTTTGTTCGTCCCTCACTATCAAGTCTTCGTCCATGGAACCGATTAAGTGAGACAAATTAATTACTGAATGACGCGCAATGATTAAAAGTGATATGTATGTTATTTTATATTTATGCATTTTTTCATTGACTGTTATAAGGTACTATCATAGTAAATATGTTTAATATTACAATGTAGTGTCACATAATTTTTCTTTTTTAGTAATTTAAGCATCTAATATATATTAAACATTACATATGTGTTATTTCATACCCATGCTTTCTCCATGCAACTGTTTAATACTATAATCCATAGGAATTATAAATATACATAGATCATCATGACTAAGTACACATTTTTTAACAAACAGATCCGTACATCTATTTGTCTCTCTCATCTCTTGCTTGACCCGCACTTTTTGGAATATAATTTATTGTTTCATTACTATTTTTATGTTCTTCTTATTAATTTGTTTTGTATATTCTTTATTAAAATTGTGGTATTACATGATTGACTATCAGTATACATTCATAATTCCTTATTATATTGTTATTGAATTATTTTATCAAGTTCAAAAAAAAATTATTGTACTATTTTTTAATTTTTTAAATGATCCTTAACTTATTTATTTATGCAACATTCACCTACTATTGTTGAAAATTCAATTTTTTATATGATCCTTAACTTATTTATTTTCTAAATTTTTTTATTTATTAAAATTCAGGCTGCTTAAAATTCAATTTGAACTAATTAAAATTTATTTTTTACATATTAAAATTCTAGTCGTTTAAATTAAAATATGAGTTGATTAAAATTCATTTTTAATTTGCTCGAATCGAATTTCGATCAACTCGAATTGAATTTTAACTAGCCTAAATTTTGATAAATAAAAAAATATAAAATTTTAATCTACTCAAATTTTAATATGTAAAATATGAATTTTAATCAGCTTGAATCGAATTTTAATACGTAAAAAAATACAAATTTTGATTGACTCGAATTTTAATTGGTGCTAGTAGTTCAGGTTGAGCTTAATTTGATTCAAATTTTAATACGTAAAAAAAATAAATTTTAATTTGCTCAAATTTTAATATATAAAAAAATTAATCAACTTGAATCGAATTTTAATCGATTCGAATTTTAATATGTTGAAAAATGAATTTAAATTGACTCAAATTTTAATTAAATTTATATAAAAAATTGTTTGAGGTGTATGTAATGACAATTTTTATATTTTAGATGATTTTTTTGTTTTTTTGTGAGAAATGATGGTTAATTTAACAGCGGGGTGTAATTGAAGATATATATATATCTAGAAGGGATGTGGGTGATAATTATTTTTAATTAATTTAATTATAATTTAACATAAAAAGTTATAATTTATCCCTAAACATCCCTAATTTTAGTTTTAAATAAAACACCACCTTCTACACTACTTCAAATCAATTCCTACAAGTTCTTGACTCGTCTTGTCCTGACATCTTCATGTTCCACTTCGAAATGCCAAAATTTTCAAGAAATTAGGGTTCACATTCTCTCTCTCTCTCTCCATGCTCAAAATTTCCCCCTAATTCTCTTTTCCACGTTGTTCCATTTTCGTTTCCCTCCTCACGTATTCAAATTTC